>CM042836.1:141660215-143035215 GCA_023653725.1 Bungarus multicinctus | reverse complement strand
AGAAAACCAGAAAGTCCAGTTGCCTCTTGAGAAAAAGCATCTTTGGGACAACCACGACCTGGATGACTGAGAATCTCCATAGACATTTAGGGACAAGACAGTTTTTCAGGTAGCCTGATCCCACACCACGAAGAACTTTAAAGGTTATAACCAACACCTTGAATTGGACCTGAAAGCAAACTGGCACTCAATGGAACTCACATAGGAGAGGTGTGGCATGTACAAACCAAGGGGCACCCAAAATGCTTGCACTATTGCATTCTGCACCACACACAGCTTCCAGATTTTTTTATTTATTTATTTATTTGCATTTATATGCCGCCCTTCTCCGGAGACTCAGGGCGGCTTACAGTCTATGGAGCACCATGCTAAGTGCTCGGCAATAGCCTTCATTCCATTATATATGCCTGCTTATTTCTAGGGCTTTTTGCCCCCACAAGTGGCATTTTTACAAAGTCAGCTTATTGCCCCCAACAATCTTGGGTCCTCAATTTACCTACCCCGAGAGGATGGAAGGCTGAGTCAACCTTGAGCCTGGTGGGATTCGAGCCTGCACTAATTGCAGGCAGCTTGCACTAAGTGCTAGATGATTAACAGCCTGCACCACCAAGGCAAGATTCTTCCAGGGCAATCCTACATATAGCACACTGCATTAATCAATACAAGAGATGCCCAGGACTTGAATGATTGAATTAAGAAATTCTTGATTTTCAGGAAGGATCATAACTAGTGCAGAACACAAAGTTGAGCAAACAACACCCAGCAATTATCTGCCATCTGTTCTTTGAGCAGGAGTTGTGACTCCAGGTGGCCTCCTAGATTATGGACTGGGTCTGTCTGGGCAGTGAAGTCTCATCCAGAACAAGATTGTAGATGCCCCTTTCCATAGCTGCTCCATTGTACCAGGTTTTAGCTGTAGCCTGTTATTTCCCACCCTACCCTCAGCCTCCAAGCACTATGAGAGGGCATCCACAGAATCATTTAGTTCACAAGGCAGATATGTACAACTCAGGGGTGGGATTCCAATTTTTTTACTGCCGGTTCTGTGGGCGTGGCTTGGTGGGCGTGGCAGGGGAACGATACTGTAAATCTCCAGTCAGAGATGGCATTTGCCAGTTCTCTGAACTACTCCAAATTTCCGCTTCTGGTTCTCCAGAATTGGTCAGAACCTGCTGAATACCACCTCTGGTACAACTGGGTATCATCTATATTCTGATATCTCTTCCTATGAAGATGGTTTATCCACACAGCAGTTTCATGTAGATGTTAAAAAGGAGCAGAGAGACACTGAGCTCTGTGGTACCCAAAAGAATAGGGTTTGTATGCTGAACCTCTAACTCCCTATTAGCAGTGACTGGCACCAGCCTCAAAGGAAGGAGGTAAACCAGTACTGCGTCC
Source organism: Bungarus multicinctus (assembly GCA_023653725.1). Taxonomy (NCBI): domain Eukaryota; kingdom Metazoa; phylum Chordata; class Lepidosauria; order Squamata; family Elapidae; genus Bungarus; species Bungarus multicinctus. Next base: position 143,033,817 of record CM042836.1, on the reverse strand, counting down.
CCTGTAGAAGAAAGTTGAGAGAGAGAGAGAGAAAGAGAGGGAGGGAGAGAGAGAAAGACAGACAGAGACAGAGACACACAGAGACAGAGACACAGAGACAGAGACAGAGAGACAGAGAGTCACTGGTTTGCCTTAACTCTGTACACAGGAAGTAAGTTTACGTTGCAGGTACAGAAAAGTTCCTATTGTCATCATGCTTCTTTTGGAAACAACATTTCACAGTTACAGTTGCTCCTATGTAAAATAGTTTAGCACTCAAACTTAAATTAAACTGAATTAAGGATGTTGCAGTGAAACATTTAGATGCATGATCTAGTCTTCTATGGGAATTATGTCTCTATCTGGAGAAAATTGGGTCAAGTGGCAGAATAGGTGTTAGAGCCATAAATCAGGTCCTTTGTTCCGAGTGGTACAGCCAACTGCTTCCCTTCTATACAAGCCACAGGGCTGATCTATGGGGAGTGCAAAATATGATCAGCAAATCAATTGGACCAAAGTAGGAAGAGGAAGTTATAACAAAGCAAAGCAAATTGATCTGATATTGTTTTCGGATCAAGCCCACCAGACCAAAACCTGAAATTGGATCAGCAAATCAAAATGTCTAATTCAATTTGTCCCTGAGCTGGAACAAATATCATACCAATTTGATTTGCCAATTATATTTTCTGCTGTGTGTCCACTTGATGGCTTATCTGGAATCAGTGCAGTTGGCTGACCCAGTTAGTTCAGAAGAATTCTGTCCCCCCGAATGGCTTCTGTTAACTCTCATTTACTAATTGTCTAGGGAAAAGCATCCCAGATTTTTTTTCTAGGAACTCTATAATCCATAGGTTTATTTGGCTACCTCTTAAATACAGGTAGCCCTCAACTTATGACTTCAACTGAGTCCAAAATTTATGTTGCTAAGTAAGAATTAAGTGAGTTTTGTCCCATTTTACTACTTTCCTTTCGTTAAGAGAATCATTCCAGTTGTTAAATTAGTAACAAGCTTGTTAAGTGAATCTGGTTTCCCCATTGACTTGGCTTGGGAGGAGGTTGCAAAAGGTGATCCCATGTCCCTTGGGACAGTGCAGTTGTCAAGCATCTGAACGTAAATCACGTGACCATGGGGATGCTGCAACAGTCATAAGTGTGAAAAACTGTCCTAAGTCACTTTTTTCAGTCCCGTTGTAACTTCAAACGGTCACGAAGCGAACTGTTGTAAGTCTAGGACTACCTATATTGCTTTATTTTTGCCTTATAGAAAATGTAAATACTCTTTTTTTTTTTAGCTTTCACCACAATGAAAATATTTTGCATCTCTCAACATATATGAAGAACCCACTCTTAAAGCAACTCTACCCCTTTTCTGAATAGTGGCTTTTTCAGTAGGCTTCCCCCAATTGTGTATCAGCGGAATAAAATAATTAGGATGCTGCAAAAATTTGCCTTTCAAACTCCCTTTTGTTTGCGAATACATTTTCTGCCTCTTGCGAGCACCAGATGATTACCGAGTAACAATGAAGCTGTAATATAGAGAATCCCAAGGCCTCAGCCAAGGGGGAGCACTGCTTGTATAATATAGAAAGATTGCAATGTGTACGCTACAATTTTTAACACATTGACCCAATTTCCCATTCCATTTCTAGCTTTAATTCTCCTGTCACTTACACCCACTAAACAATGGGATCATTCCTCTAAAATCAATCTACTTTCCCCCTAATTTGCATGGCTGGAACCAACATCTGGGATTTAATCATCTGCAGCTGTTGCTCAAGCACAAATGAAGTGCTGGTAATCATTTCCCTTGACTACAAAAGGGTGACTCTGTGTATGTGGTGGGGAAGGTTGGGGTTGTACCATTCATAATTTTACTTCCTGAGAATAGTTGATAAGAAAAAGAGGACACAAGAGGCCATTTTATGCATGGAAATAACATCATGAGGCTCCCCTCCATGCCTTCTATAAAAGGAATAATTTTTAGAGAGTGCAGCATTGGGAAAAGAAGCCTTGCATCTTCTTTGTGAGTTGCTTATGAGTAGCACTATATGCATCTATTATGCTGTTCTCTCCACAGCCGTCGTAACCCTAGCCTCTCTTTAACAATGGTACATAATTTGCCAGATCATTTCAGACGTATGGCATTTTACAGCAATAGAAAAATCTCATAAAATAGCCAGAGTAAGAATTAATAACCGTAACCCAAAATAATGTTAACTAAATTTGTAAGACATCCAAATGTCTGTAGTTCGCAATACATTTTTAAAAATATGGGTTGGGGCATAATTCTTTGAAGGGCCTGCAGGAACAGTTTGGAAAGGGATCAGCCTAACCTCTAGGGAGGTATTGTGGTTAGCCGGCAGCAGGTGCAGATGGCTGAGGAGAGCGATGACTCTGATGAGGGGCCAGGACCATCAGGGAGTAGACTGCTGCCTTCAGAGATTGTGGGGGCTGGCAGCAGTGTCGAGGAGGTTCCCGAGGAGCCTATGCCAAGTGCACGTGCACAAAGGATTACTTGGAGGAAAGAACAATTACAGCAGCACAGGCAACTCAGGAGTAAGGCTGCAAGGTAATGGCCCCTCCCTCAAGAGGATAAAAGCCAGGTTTGGAAAACCGTTCTTTGCAGATAGCAAAGAAGCTCTTAAGCTCAACTGGTGGACATCTCAGTTTGTGTTTGGAGCATCTTGTAATTAGTTCTTATCTCTGGGTTTTAGGCAGCCTTGACAAACAACTTGGCAAGGCTCTTTCTTGTCAGAGCTAATTAGTGGAAAGCAGCCTTCAGAACAGAATTCATTATTAAATCTTAAAAGGTGGGGGCTGCTGCCTTAGTCTGTGTTTGCTCTTTGGGAACCCGGTTGGGTCAGAACAGGAGGGGTGTAGCCCCAGCTTGGCACCATGATTAAAAATCAAGACTTTCTAGGTGCTCCTCCCTTCATGAAACTGGAGAGACACCAGCAGCTTCTCCTCGATCAGGGCTGTCAAACTCCCGGGCCAGATGCATCACATATTGGCCATACCCATGCCTGGTTTAGCGAATGGGAAAAAAAGTCCTGATGCATCACGTGACATCACCGTGACAACGTGAGTTTGACATCCCTGTCCTAGATGAATGGACTTAGGGTAGGGTAGGTGGCCCTGCCAAGCCATGTAGTGCTTCATAAGTCAAAACTAGCATTTTGTGTTATATCTGGAAACCTGATAATCAATACAGGCTGAGCCAGTGAGGATTGAACTCCTGGCAGTGAGCTAGCTGAATTAGCCTGCAATACTGCATTCTAACCACTTTGTCACCAGGATTCAGCGGTGCAAGCAGGTAAGCGGTTGCTGGGGGAGGGAGGAGGGAGTGCTGGTTTGGGAAGGATATCCAGAGTTGAGAGGTGCCATGCAGGTCAGGGAGTGTGTGTGGGGGACAGCTTGGGTTAGGAAGATTGTCTGGGAGTGTACAAAAGGTGTCACTTGTGTCAGGGAAGATGCATGTATGGGGCAGTATGAGTTGGAGAGGGTGCACGAGAGTTTCTTTTTCCTTATTCCTCCCTCCCAGAGGTGATATTCAGCAAGTTCTGAACAGTTCTGGAGAACCAGTAGTAGTGGAAATTTTGAGTAGTTTGGAGAACCGGCAAATCCCACTTCTGACTGGAGATTTTACAGTATCCTTCCCCTGCCATGCCCACTAAGCCACGCCCACAAAACTGATAGTAAAAAAAAATTGAATCTCACCACTGGTCCCTCCCTCCCTTTCCTTTCCTTCACAGCAGGCAATTAAGTGGCTGCTGCTGGGTGGCTGAGAAAGAGAAGCATTGTGTGAGTGGCCTGGAAACTGTCATGGAAGATTGAAAATGAGGATCATGTGGCTGGAGCAGCCCAGCAGTGCTGAAGCAGCCACCACTTTTCCACATTTTATTCCGTTGGGTGCATTGGGTCCCGGCATTCTGTACGTTAGTCCATTTGAAATACGGTAATGTTTATTGACAATGCACCATTTCACCCTATTAAAAGTTACAGATAAGATAGTTTTTAGTAGCATACAGAAATTGCAAATTCAGACTGAATAGTGAAAAAAAGGTTATTGTAGCCAGATCTTTTGGCAGCAGATAAGGCTCCAATTTGTACATCATCCATAGCTAGGGAAAAATGTTTTCTGGCCACAGCCTCTCATCCTTTTGAGAGACAAACTCTGGAGCTGTTGCTGAACAAATGACAACTCTAGCTTGCTTGAGTTTCGCTTAGCTTGTCTCTTCCACTTTAGCTTGCCTTGTCCCCTACAGACTCAAACAACCTTCAGACTTCAGAACAAGACTTCAGTGGCATCTCAAGCTGAGCCTGGGGTAGCAATGTAAAGCTAAATATCACCAACATACTGAAGGTATCACATCCAAATCACCAATTATCTCTCTCAGTGGCTTCTTATAGATATTGCATATCTAGATATTGCATAATAAGGAGGAATGGATTGGTTCCTGCAGCACTCTTCTTCCACTACTGCTGTTAATCCCCAGTGCTCACAGATGCTTCATATGTTACCATGGTACTTAGTATTGAAAGCTGTTAGAAAGTCTTGTAAAATCAAAAGGGATGCACAACCCTCATCAAGGCTCCATAAGGGTCACCCACGAGACTAGGGCAGTCAATACCATCTTTGTTTCATGTGATGATTGGAATCCTGATGGAAAAGGTTAAATCTAGATAAATCAACTTTGTCTAGAGTGCTCTGCAGCTCAATCCCCAACATAGTTTCAACATGTCCCAAAGGTGCTTTTTTCAAGGGGCAAGTGGACTTTCTGGTTTTTCTTTGAACATTTTGCTTCTCAGCCATAAAGCTTCTTCAGTTCTTCTTCAGAGCTGAAGAAGCTTCTTGCATGAGAAGCAAAAACATCTTCAAAGAAAAACCAGAAAGTCCAGCTGCCTCTTGAAAAAACACCTTTGGGACAACCATGACCTGGATGACTGAGAATCTCCATAGACATACTTTCAACATCTTTCCCTCACAAATTAGAAGGTTGGAAATTGATCCCACTGGATTCAGGGAGGGCCTCTTAAAGAGGTTGCACCACAGCCTCTTTCAGGTCAAGGACATCACACCTACATAAAAAGAGGTGTGATAATTTCCCTGGATTTAGCTGATCAAAACTCCTGGCCTTGTGCAGGAACTAAGAGGGGGATGAATCAAGCTTGCAAGCGACAGAAGTCATCCCACAGAGCATCCTGCCTACTTCAAAATCTATAAGCTAAAACGGAGCCCAAGATAACAGAATAGAGAATGCCCCAGGAACAAACAAGGTTCTGGCAAATCTAAGCAACTTTGTGTTGAAAAATGCCATGCAAAGCAGTTACAGAGGCCATTTAGGAGATTTTCATAGTCATCCCTCCCTAAAGAGAAATTTTGTGCTCCAAGCACGACTGCTGCTAACAACCCGTTGATAAAGAAGAATAGAGAAGCAGCAATACTTTGCTTCTCTGAATGTCATGGGGACATTCACTTTCTCTATTTATGCTCTAAGTATAATTTCTGATGCTTCATTTTCTGGAGCTTCTCAATAAGGCAAGGCCTGTCCTGGGTTCAATGTGTAGAAAGAGGTTTCTCAGGGCAATTTCATCAAAAGCCTGGATCGCCTCCTGTTACCACAGGCTAATCAAGCAATCAGTTGATCAGTTGCCTGCCAGTTCACTGGGAAGCTTCAGAAGCTCTCTAAATCCATCAGGTAGAGGTTTAACAGAGGTCCCAGGTGGCTGTTAATTTCAGTTAGACCAGGAAGTCGTTTGACCAAGGCATTGGTGTAGATGTAATATGCTGTATATATCATGGGCATCACACTCAAGACCCCGGGGGCTGGATTTGGCCCACAGGGTGCTTAGATCTGCCCTGAAAACAGCAAAGGATTGGCCTGCAGTGGCAGTGAAAATGGAGCTCATATATTATATGCCTCCTGCAGCCCACTGCTAGCAAAACCGGAGCTTGGGAGGGCTGTGTGTGGCCTCCTGAGCTCCATTTTCATTGGCAGAGTGTTTGGGCCCCCAGAGGCGCCCCCCACATGAGTGACGTGAACTGGCACACCCACCCTGGTCATGTCCAAACAAGGTTAAACACAATCCTGATGTGACCCTCAATGAATTTGAGTTTGAGACCCCTGGTCTCAAACTCATACCACAACACTCCCAAAACAAATATAAGATCTGCCAGCATGTGTTAACCCAGAGATTCATAATCACCATCATCTTAGCCATTGCCTATCCACTGCAGGATGAAGGCCTCTTCTGCATGTTTCCAACCAATATGGTCCAGAGCTTTCTTTTGCCAATTGGGCCTGCAATATTTGCTGACGTCATTGATCCATATCATTTTAGGTCTCTTTTGTGGCCATTTTTATCAATTGGAATCTATTCTATTGATGGTCCACCTGCCATCAGCTCTTCTTGCTATGGGACCAACCCATTTCTATTTCAATTATTTTACTCTCCTGATGATATTATATACTTTCGTTTGTTCTCTAATCCATGTGCAGGTCTTTCTATCTTGTCTAGTAATGCCAAGTATGTACCTTTTCATGGCTCTTTGTGCCACCTGTAGCTTTTGTATCCATGAAACGTGGAGACTAATCTGTGACGTTAATCTCCATGTTTCACTGGCATATGATAGAGCAGGTAGCACACACTGATCGATAACTTTTCTCTTCAGGCATAGAGGGAGGTTGTTTTTGAAAATTATGCTTAACTTGCCAAATGCCTGCCAAGCACATCTAACATACCAATTAATTTCTTTTATTGTTTCACCTTCCATTGGGATCCGTTGGCCAAGGTACAGAGGTGGTATTCAGCAGGTTCTGACCAGTTCTGGAGTAGTGGTAGTGGAAATTTCGAGTAATTTGGAGAACCAGAAAATACCATCTCTGACTGGCCCTGCCCCCATCTATTCTCTGCCTCTTGAGTCCCAGCTGATCGACTGGGTCTTCTTTTGTTGCCCTAGAAAGGAGAACGGAGCTGGAAAGCAGGTTAGTGGGGTGGGGAGGGAATGGGGATTTTGCAGTATCCTTCCCCTGGAGTACAGTGGGAATGGAGATTTTACAGTATCCTTCCCCTGCCATCCCCATCAAACCACGCCACCCCCACCAAGCCACACCATGCCCACCAAGCCACACCATGCCCACCAAGCCACGTCGCAGAACTGGTAGTCAAAAATTGTGAATCCCACTACTGGTCTACTACCTCTAAAGCCAGATATTACTTATAACAAAGTCATGGTTGCCATGGAGATCATGAACTCCCTCATTTTTCTGGCTCTAACGCATCAGGAGTATGGTCAATAAAGCTAGACAATTAAAAAATAACAACCATATTTTTATGGCTATCCTGGAAACCAGATCAAGGAGCCACAGGGAAGATCCAAATGGGACACAAATCAACCATCAGACTGGAAGAATATTCAGCTTGTTTCTAAAGCCCAAAATAATATGCAGGCACTAGTTCCCTACCACCTCATGAGCAGGATCATTAATCAGGAATAAGATCAGTGGACAGGAAGAGGCCACATAGGAGCAATGTAGTCTGAGGCTCCACCAATAAGTTAGATTTCAGCTTTGTGCCCTTCTGGGGATTGGGCTACAATTCTCAGAATATAGCCTCAATACACCAGGGAGGTACCAAGGAAAAGAGGCATAAATCATCTCTGAAGAATATACTTGTATTGGATAGTGGAGTAAAAAAATTCAAAGTGCATAGCAAACAAACAAACAAATTGGCTTAGAACCCTTTCCGTAGCTTTGAAAGGAACAGATAACTAATCTAACACAATAAGGACGTTAGTTTCAGCAACATCTGGAAGTTCTTGTGGAAGAACAGTCTTTGGACTTTAATCCTAATCCTAGCTTTCTAGTTAAAATAATTTAACATTTTTCTCTAACAGATTTTTCCTCAAAAGCCCTTGCCTGGCATCAAAGAGATAGCAAAGTAGGCCCCGGGAGACCCACCGTGAATTGCAAGGCTTCTGACCTCTCGTAGTTGAGGTCCCTGGAATGGGACCTCTAATTTTAATGCCTCTTAATGTGAATGTTAATGTGTTTCCTTTTTCCATTTCTTTTTCACTATTACCATCAGAAGTGAAAGGCTTACTGGGATAACAATTCCTAATAAATAAATTATATTTCCAATATAAATTGTTTACATGCTCATTGCTTTTTTTTTTTTAAAAAAAAAGATAAATGGAGTGTGATGAACTAGAAACGTGTCAAACTCACGTCATCAGGGTGGCATCACAGGATGCACCTGGATTTCTCCCCCCCCCCACTTCATTAAACTGGGCGTGGCTAGCATGTGATGCATCCGGCCCTTGGGCCGGGAGTTTGTCAGCCCTGAATTAGAAAAACATTTTGGAACACAGAAACTTGTAAGTATTGGACCACAGGGCAGAAGCTGCAGACTACTAAGATTGAGGAGCTTTTAAAGGAAATTAAGAACAAGGTTATGGGAAGGAAAGACAAAGGTGCTAAATGAAAGAACAGAGTCCTGGGGATAAAAAATATAAGAAAGCAGGAACTATGCAAGTTAAAAATAGAGAGCAGAGCATCTGATAGTGTTATGGGGCATCCCCATGGCCATCTTACCCAGAATATCTATCATGATAAATGGGAAAGCAATATCAGACAAATGAACTTCAGCAGAAGTATATCAAGAAAAACACCAAGAAAAAAGGAAACATAAGTTCAAAGTCAATAGAAGTTATCCGTAAGGCCTATTCAGAGCTGATGTAGCATCTCAAGGTAAAATATTGGAATCTGTAAAATAATGTCAGTATTATTGCCTTGCTAAATGTGCTGTGGAAAATAACTCTGAACTGGCAGAGGATTAGCTGAACTAATTGCTTTGATTCAAAGATAACATGCAACACTCCCATCATAACAGATGTCATCACCTTACAACTAAAATTCCCAGCAGAAGGCTAAGAGGCACCATCTGTGAGAGAAAATTTCATTTTCCAAAATTATGGGCGTGAAAGGACTAGAGCATCAGTTAGCCTGTTGGCTTCATCTTTTTTTAATGTCCAGACTGCTGCATAGAGGGAAGCAGTTTGTGAATTTAAACTATTTGGGGGACTCTCTTGTTACTCTTTCAGCTATCAGTTCTAAAATGTGTGTTTTAGGGACTCTTAGACTACTATAACAGTGATGATTGTTTGTATGATCTTTGTATCATGGCATGGCTTGTCCAGCAGCATACATGAGGAATTCCTTCTTGCTCAGAATAATAGAGTTGCAGAGATCTTCCAGTCCAACCGCAGGAAACAGGAAACCCTATGCCATTTCCTGACTAATCATTGTCTAATCTCTTCCTAAAAAACTCCAGTGTTGAAGCATCCACAACTTCTGGAAACAAGTCATTCCACTGATTGTCAGGAAATTTCTCCTTAGTTTTAGGTTGGTCCTTTTGATTAGTTTCTATCCATTTCTTCTTGTCCTGCCTTCAGGTGTTTTGGAGAATAGTTTGACTCCTCCTTCCTTGTGGCAGCCCCTTAGATATTGGAACACTGCTATCATGTCACCCCTAGTCCTTCTTTTCATTAAATTAGACATACCCAGTTCCAGCAACTGTTCTTTATATGTTTTAGCCTCCATTTCCCTAATCATCTTTATTGCTCTTCTCTGCACTCTTTCCAGAACCTCAACATCTTTTTATATTGTTGCAACCAAAACTGGATGCAATAATCCAAGGATGGTCCAACCAAGGGATTATAAAGTGGCATTTAGGGTTAGCTTAACACAGGTCAGAAACAGCAGTAGGTGAAGGTGCAGTTGTGGTTTTGGCAGGAGAGGAACTTCTTGCTAATCAAAGGAGGAGGCCACGAGGGGCTTGGATGGTGAGCCATTCAGTTCTTTTCTTAAATGATGAAATGCCATTTTAAAAGAGCAAGTAAGGAAGAAGGAAAAAAGGCAAAACATCCAGCTGGATTAAAATAGTGCTCTACACTCTGTAATTTGATTTCTGGGAACACCAGGAACCCTTCCAAAACAGTGTGGAGATTATGGATTTGTTGAGAGGAGATCCTTAGGGTGAGTAGGAAACTTCAGCAATAACTTGAAACTGAGACTGCCTTGGTTTTCACCAGCAATCTTTTTCCAATAAGGCAGAGGAATGGAGTAAAAGAGAGAAGTATCCTTTACTTCTAGATGCTCAGCTAACCCTGGCCTGCCCTCTTACACTAAAGCAGAAGACACTCAAGGAGCTGAGATTGATTTCATGTGCATTTAAAGTGTATCCAGAAGGGTTTGGAGACAAAAAGCTTAGTCATCTGGAAATGCTCAGAGTTTCTATTACCTAGTCAACTGCTTTGGGCATTTTATTTCTCCTGACAGCTAACTTAATATAACCTAAGACTATCTATCAATCAGAATAGAATTGGAAGGGACTTTGGAGGTCTTCTAGTCCACCCCCCTGCTCAAGCAGGAAATCCTATACCATTTCAGGCAAGTGACTCTCCGGTTTCTTAAAAAAACCCAGTGATGAAGCACCCACAACTTTTGAAGGCAAGCTGGTTAATTGTTCTCAATTAACAATTGTTAGGAAGTTTCTCCTTAATTCCAGGTTGCTTCTCTCCTTGATTAGTTTCCATCCATTGTTTCTTGTCCTGCCTACAAGTGCTTTGGTAAATAAGTTGACCCCCTCCTCTTTGTGGTAACCTATTGGGATACTACTATTATGCCACCCCTAGTCCTTCTTTTCTTTAGACTAGCCAAACCCAAATCCTGCAATTGTTCATCATAAGTTTTTGTCTCCAGGCCTTTAATCATCTTAGTTGTTCTTCTTTGAACTTTTTCTGAAGTCTCAACATCTTTTTTGTAATGTGGTGACCAAAATTGGATGCGGTATTCCAGGTGTGGCCTTACTAAGGTTTTATAAAGTGGTACTAATACTTCACGTGATTTTGATTCTATGCCTCTGTTTTTACAACCAAGGATTGTATTAACTTTTTTGGCTGCTGCCACACACTGATGGCTCATATTTAAGTGATCGTCCACTAGAACTCCAAGGTATCTCTCATAGTTACTGTTTTTGAGCCAGGTTTCACCTAATCTGTACCTTTGGTTTTTCCTGCTTAAGTGTAAAAAATTGCTTTTCTCCAAATTAAATTTCATGTTATTGGATAGGGCCCATTGTTCAAGTCTGTCAATATCTTTTTGGATCCTGACTGGATGGGTATTCCTGCCAGCTTAGTGTCCTCTGCAAATGTAATGAGTTCCCTTTCTATTTCCTAATCTAAGTCATTTATGAAGATTTTGAAGAGTATTGGGCCTAGGACAGAATTTTGTGGAATCCCACTGCTTACTTCTCTCCATTTAGATGTAGTACCATTAACAATGATGTTTTGAATATAATTTGTCAGCCAGTTACAAATCTATTTGGTGGTGATGTTGTCTTATCCCACATTTTTCTAGCTTAACAAGAAGTAGGTTGTGGTCTACTTTGTCGAATGCCTTCCTGAAGTCTAAGTATACTATGTACATAGCATTTTAATGGTCTACTAATTTAGTTACTTTGCCTAAGAATGAAATGAGATTGGTTTGGCACAATCTGTTTTTAACAACCCACGCTGGCTTTTCGATATCACCTTATTTGTTTCTAGATGTTCACAGATCTGTTTTTTTTTTCTTTTCTTTTCTAGTATCTTCCCAAGTATTGACGTTAGGCTGATTCTTCCCAAGTATTGACGTTAGGCTGATTGGTTTGTAGTTTCCTGCATTAGTTTCCCCCCATTTTTTGAAGATGGGAACCATATCAGCTCTTTTCCAATCCTCATGTAATTCCCCAGTGTTCTGGAATTTTTGAAAGATGCGGTACAATGGTTCTGAGGTAACATCTACTAGCACCTTCAGAACTCTTGGATGTAATCCATCAGGTCCCAATGATTTGTATTCATCAAGATCAGATAGGTGTTCTCTAATCATTTTCTTCTTATTTGAATTTTTATTTCTAGTCTGTCTTTTACAATTATGTTTTTGGTAGATTGGGCTATAATTTATTTTTGGGTGATGAGAATGAGTTAAGCAGTTCTGCTTTCTCTCTGGTGCCTGTTACTTTCTTGCCATACTTTCTTTCTTTAACTGGACCTACTGTTTTGACTTTTTCCTTGTTATTTATATGTCGAAAGATACTTTTTAAAAAATCTTTGACTTTTGTTGCAAATCTTTATTCATTCAGAGCCTTTGCTTTCCTGACTTCATCTTTGCAGATTCAGGCTATCTGCTAATACTCTGCCTTAGTTATGTGAGGAATACATTACAATCAGCATTGATGTCAGCAAATAAAATTAAAAAAGAAAAAAGAAAAGATTGTCTAAAGCCATGTTTGGAGCATCTCTGCAGCATATAAGCAATTTGAGTTATGAAGCTTCAATAGTCGATTTGCTTAGATTTTTTGTAGGTGCCCTCACATCAATAAAAGAGTTACAGGAAAAAGCTTCTGGCATTCATTCAGAGAAAGAGGCACAATGATTTTATCTGTAGGCATCCAGTTAAACTATTAGCACTATTACATTGAACTTATCTATCATACCATAGCAACAACATATTTTTTAAGATGCTATGTGCACTGACTTTCCTATGGAGACTGATATAGTATATTTTAAGAAGTTATGACCAATCTAATATTTGGCAAAACTATTTTTTCCAATGTCAAAACTCAGCAATTCTCCACTGCAATTGTAAATGCAATCAGGGTGAATTTTCCCTTTGGGCAGAACCACCCACAGCTTTGATAACAGCTTCATATTAAATCTTTTACAAAAACCATATTGGATGCTCATAGCCATGATGCAGCCTTTCGGTATAACAGATTCCAAATGGAACTGTTATAATTGGTGCAGGTAAAATCTCAAGCAAAAGCACCAAGCCACTGTAAAGCAGAACTGAGCTGCAAGTTTAATTGTTTCTGCACAATTGCTGGGTTTGCACCTATTTTTTAAACAACAGACTCAGTGTGGCTTTAATAAAAAAAAAAATGATCCAATCCAAAAGAGACCTGCAAAAGATCATGTAAATATAGCATAAGAGATGGATGATGGGATCACAAGAAGTAATTGTTTCTGGAATACACAGTATATTTTTTTGGCTTGATGGCAAGCATTGTGTACGATAAAATGGTCCTACAGGAGGACTAATATCCATCTGCTGGATATTCATGACCCCGAAAATAGTCAACACTTGATGTCTTGTATTAAAATTATCCCTTTGTATGCAAGAGTATACACAAATAATTTTTCTATCTCTGCACAATTTAATCATCATTTTGATCAGGTTTTTCATTTTCCATAAAAATAGTCATATCTAATTAAAAAACCAATAGCCCAGGAAATCCAAATATAGATGGCTGTACTTGGCATCATCCGATTACAAGGAAATTAACAAATAACCAAACCATTTCTATGGATAGAGCATATATTTTCTGGATACTCTTTTCTGGGACTTTTAGAAAGGTTTTGCCATGAGATATACATCATTTCTGATAGTTAACTAGTTTTTGTCTCTTTGGATGCTATAAAATTGTTCTACTCGGTTGCTTCACCAAAGTGAAGAGGGAAGACTGAATCCAAAATGAATTTGTGTGCAATCCAGACTTCCTTAATGGTTGGCAAAGATAAGCGGAATTACCATGAAACCAATTAACTCCTTTGGATCAGCGTTCTTCAGAAAAGTCTGCTTTCTGCTTCAGAAAGGCACTGCTTTTGTTGATAACAATTCCCTCCATCCTTGAGATGAAATGCACCTCTTACAAATACCTTCAGTCTTAATAGAATCTTTTTGAATTGCTTAACTATTAGGAGAAGGCAATGTTTATTGGCTTTAAAAAATACTTTAAGTGATTCTCATAAGCCTGCGTATCTTAACTTTATGTTTCTTTCAATACTTTATGTCTTTATTTTACAAAAATATAAAATGGTTTTCAAAACAGAGTTTTATTTTTTATGTTTAGAAAAAGATAATTCCGATGCATAAAATCCTATCTTTGCATCTGTTCCTCAGCTCTGTTGTTTATTGACAGCTTATTAAAACCTCTTAACTGAGATACTTAAGAAGCTTCTGCTCTATCCATCTTTGCTGAAGCACAAAAAGCAACAAGACAGACTTGGATTCCACTCCAGGAAAGTGACATCTGGGCTCACTTATATTGCTCCCTCCAAACTCTTCAGTGGTGCTTTTTTCCAGTTATTTTTCCTGCCGCTATTTCTATCATGGATTTCTTTTTAGTTAATCTGGTTTTCTAGCATGACTCCTTTCTGTATGTTTCAATTTAAAAGGCATTATCAATCCCAATGGGAGCGTAGTGTTTTACAATAGCTTTTCCAATCGTCTCCTTTAATTACAAGCATGAAGTGAGAGATTAACATTTTTTTCCCTTTTGGGTTTTGGTTGAAAAGTTGCTAGTGCTCACTTATATAGTAGTTGTCAGATCCGTGTATCTGTCATTTCTTCAGAGGAAGAAGAAAAGGGGGGGGAACTGATAAAGAAATCCTTTCTTGATGTAACCTGAATATATTTAACCTTATATCGAATATGCACACCCATACATGATACAATGGGGGGGAAAGAAGCCAGATGGCCAGAACCTAACACCTCTGAGAGGCACAGCCAGGAGATGAGGGGTCCATAAAACTCCACAATGTAGTGCTCTGGGAAATCTCCAAAAACAGTCCGTTCTAAAAAGGGGGTGGGGGAGGAAGTTAGGTACGTCTTGGGAAAGCTACATGAGGAAAAACCTTCCTAAAAGGGAAGGATCCCCTCCCAGAGGGGCTGGGAGGGGAATTAACATATTGGCTTTTGTTTCCCTAAGTAAACATTGGGATGGGGGGGGGATTCTAAACTCCCTTATCTATCACTGTATGCCTGAGGGACCTCAGACGCTGCTTTGAATTCCTACTGGACTGTCTCATCTCAATAAAGGATTCCTTTTGATAAGTTTGGTTATCAGAAGTTCATTCTTATTGTTTGAATGGGAAGAAGTTCCGTAGCCTGACATAAAGCAGCGTCTGCAATAGAGATCAACCCGGAGAGGAATTTTTTTTTTAAACAATTCACTCTACCGAGGGGATCCTGCAAGAGAAGAAAAAAATGTCTGAATACAGCAAGGAGCAAGGGGGAGCCGAATGCTGGGGAGAAACGTCAACAGTTACCCAGCCAGATACTGACTCATTGTGCCCCATCGAAGACAGTGAGGCTGCCTGCGAATCCTCCACCAAGCCCCGGTGGTCTATAGGTGTAGGAAAGAGAGACACTTGGAATGGAAGAACCAGGGGAGTAACCCTCATCCGAGGAAATCGCAAACCCGTGTGGAAATTGGAGCTAGAGGCCCTATCGAATCAGGAAGAATGGGATGAGGAGCCACCAGCCGATGACCAAATGAGACGGTACATCAATCGCCTAGTGAGGGAAGCCCTGGAGAACCTCGACATGAGGGATGCACAAAGACGACAACGCAGGAGAGCGAGGGAACCAGAAGGTGAGAGAACCCGAGCCGCCACCCCGGATTCAGTGGAGATTCAGTGGAGATTGAGCGGGAAGAGGGACAAGCTGAAGAACCAGCAGCCACATCAGGTACCCGACCCTTAAACGCCCCGGATCAGGGAATTAACCCTGGCCAACCCAGAAACATACAATTACAGAGGAAGGTAAAATTGGGGGTAAAATTCGATGGAGACCCCCAGAAATTGGGATTTTTCCTGGCACAAGTGCTCACTTACATGCAAGAATATGGACAGGATTTCCCAACCCAAGGGTCCCGGGTGCGAATTGTCACCCTAGCTCTTGAAGGGGTGGCAGCCAGATGCATGGTAACGCTCCACAATGTCAATGCCCCAGAATTAAGAAACTTAGATCACTTTATGACGGCCTTGCGCCACCGTTTCGAGGACCCGCTTGCCGATAGAAAAGCCCGGGACCGCATCAGAGTCGTGAAACAAGGTCATCACCCGGTAGCAGAATACACCGAGGAATTTCGTGACCTGGCCGGCCGGGTAGATTGGCCAGAGGATATCTTAGTCTGCTGGTTCAAAGATGGACTAAATGATGATCTATACGCTGCCTGCCTGGCCCGTGGGGCCCCAAACCTTTTGCATGAATGGTACATGATGGCAGAGGAGGCAGAGATAGACATGACTCGGAACCGGTACCGTGCTGGTAAGTTTTGGAAAAGATCCCCACCCCTGGGGAAACGGGAAGTTTTCAAACCCCAATCCACCATGACTCCAAGAATGCCTGGCTGCTTTAAGTGTGGAAAGGAGGGACACCGTGCAGCAGAATGCCACTCGAAGACTCCTGCCAGAAAGCTAGACCACCCATCAGGGAGGAAACCCACAACATCCAGCCCTCGAGGGAAGGAGACTGGCCTGAGAGGCCGAGTAGCTGTGGGATTCCAACCCCCCCCCCAAACCTGAGGAAGAATCCCAAACGCTCCGAGGGGACCTGAGCCAGTCCGAAAGTGATCCAGAGGATGACCCGCTGGTAAGCAATCCAATTGAACCAATCACCCTACCCCTGAGACTGTTTATCCCCAGCCAAGGGAAGGGGGAGGAAGTTACAGCGTTGCTGGACTCGGGATGCACCCGATGCCTAATCAAACCCTCCCTTGCAGATAAATTGGGAATCCAACTGAAAGAAATGGAAAATCCCATCGCTTTCTGCCAATTAGATGGAACCATAGCAGGGGGGGAGCCAGCCAGGTTTACCACAGAACCATTGAAAATAAGACTAGGAAAACACAGGGAGATGCTCACATTCATTGTAGCCCCAGGGATGGAAGAGCCACTAGTTCTGGGTCTCACATGGCTACAGAAATGGAATCCAAAAATAAATTGGAGGACAGGAACCATACAATTCCAGAGAGACGTAATATTTGCAAAAAGATCTGAGGAAAGGATAAAGAATGGGAAAGAGAACAGAGAATCAGCCATGACTGGACAGTCTGTGAAACCCATTAACATCCCCAATGAGTATCAGGATCTGGCCCAAGCATTTAGTGAGGTAGCTTGTGATGAACTCCCACCCCATCGAGCCGCAGACTGCGCTATCGAAATCCTACCAGGGGCTAAACTCCCAAAACCACAAATGTACTGCATGTCTCCCAGAGAACTGAAAGAACTCAGAGCATTTATCGATAAAAACTTAAAGCGGGGTTTCATCGAACCCGCCAGACCAAAAATAGCGGCCCCAGTGTTATTCCGTGAAAAGAAAGATGGCTCCATGCGTCTTTGTGTGAATTATAAAAAATTGAACTGCATTTGCATAGAAAATATGTATCCACTCCCCCTCATGAAGGACATGTTAGCCCACCTCTCGAAAGGAAATTTTTTTTCAAAGTTAGACCTACGGGAGGCATATTACCGCATCGGAATAAAGGAAGGGGATGAGTGGAAGACAGCTTTTAACACATCATTGGGATGCTACCAATTTAAGGTGCTCCCTTTTGGACTGCAAGGAGTGCCTGCAGTGTTTATGCAATTGATCAATGAAACCCTTCATGAATTTTTATTTAAAGGGGTTTTAGTGTATCTTGATGATATTTTAATCTACACGGAAACGATGGAAGAACACATCAAGCTACTCCGTACAGTCCTCACAAAACTCTTAGACGCTAAACTATATACAAAACTCTCCAAATGTGAGTTCCACCAAGAGAAAATTGACTCTTTGGGGTACAGAATATCCCATGAAGGAATAGAGATGGACCCACAGAAGGTGAAAGCTGTATTGGACTGGGATCCACCCCACACATGGAAACAATTGCAAAGTTTTCTGGGGTTTGCAAATTTTTATCGCCAATTCATTCCAGCTTTTGCAAACATCGCCCTCCCTATCACGATCTTGCTAAAAACGAAGGGGGGGGGGGAGAAACCCAAACCTAGGCAACCCCTCATCTGGACAATGGAATGCCAAGCAGCATTCGAGAAACTCAAACGTCTGTTTGCAGCAGAACCAGTCCTTAAGCATCCAGATCCCGAACAACCTTTTGTCATCCAAGCAGACACCAATGATGTTGCAGTTGGGGCTGTCCTCCTCCAAAAGAATGAAAGTGGTCAACTACAACCATGTGCTTATACATCTAAGAAACTGACGGAAACCGAGCAAAGATGGGCCGTATGGGAGAAAGAGGCATATGCTGTGCGGTGGGCAATGCTCACATGGAGACATTTCCTGGAAGGAAACCAAATCCCCTTTGAAGTATGGACTGATCACAAAAATCTGGAAGCTCTGAGAAATCCACGGAAACTCTCTGAAAAACAAGCAAGGTGGGCTCGATATTTTGAACGTTTTAATTTCACTCTCAAATATTTTCCTGGGAGAAAGAATTTTTTAGCAGAATTTTTTAGTTTACTGTCCAGGAAACCCCAATACAACAGCAAAAAGATTGAAGTTATAAAACCGATGATTCAGCCGACCCAACTAGCAGCCAAGGTAATCACCCGGGCACAAGAGAAAAAAAAATCATCATCCCTGACTGAAGACACAACGACGTCAATATTTAAGGAGGCACTACTTAAAGATGATTGGTTCCAGGCTAACAGAAACACGTGCTTACTCAAAGATGGACTGGCTTGGGTAGAAAACAAGCTTTATGTCCCTGCAAGCCAGAGAATGGAACTCATGAAACGCTGCCACGACTCCAAAATAGCAGGACACTTTGGTTTTGTAAAAACCCTGCACCTCATCAAAAGACAATTTTGGTGGCCGTCCCTCAAAAAGGACATTGAAAACTATGTTGCGAGCTGCCCCATCTGTGCTGCTGCAAAGAGAAGACAAGGAAAATATCCTGGACTTTTACAAACAGTAGCAGACCCTTCTGCTCCCTGGAAAGAGATCTCTATGGACTTTATAGTGGAACTTCCCGAAAGTTCTGGGAATACTGTCATTTGGGTTGTAATTGATCTTTTTTCCAAACAGATTCATTTTATTCCATGCCAAAAGATCCCAACTGCCAGATCATTGGCAAAGATGTTCCTAATACACATTTATCGCCTTCATGGAACCCCCCAACGAATTATCTCAGATAGGGGTGTTCAGTTCACATCCAAATTTTGGCGGGTGTTTTTAAACCTATTAGGCTCCACCCAGGGATTATCGTCTTCGAACCATTCCCATACGGATGGAGCATCAGAGAGAGTGAATTGTGTATTAGAACAATATTTAAGATGTTTTATTAATCACCAGCAGGACAATTGGACTGACCTTCTTCCTTTTGCAGAGGTAGCATACAATAACTCAGTCCATAGTAGCACAGGGTTCACCCCATTCCACGTAGCCACGGGCCAAGAATTCAACCCCATGCCGGAACTACCCACCAAAGAACCTGAAATCCCCTCCCTTAAGGAGTGGATGGATAATTTACAAGCCATGTGGCTAGTGGTAAGATTATCTCTACAGGAAGCTAGAGCAGTTTACAAAACTCAAGCAGACAAAAAACGCTGTGAACCTAAACCTTTCAAGATTGGAGACCGTGTATATTTGTCCACAAAATTCTTAAAATCATTACAACCTTCTAAGAAATTAGGACCAAAATTCATTGGGCCATTCCCCATCTCCAGAATTATCAACCCCGTGACGGTAGAGCTTCATCTTCTAAAAACTCTTAGGCAGATTCATCCAGTATTTCACTGTAGCTTGCTCAAACCGGAGATCACTTCAAACCTCAGACCCCCCCTTCCCACACCCCCAACCCCCATCATGATACATGGGGAACAACATTTTGAAATGAAAGACATCCTGGATTCACGCACTTACTGTGGATCCACACAATATTTAGTAGCTTGGAAACACCTTCCTTCCTCAGAAAATGAGTGGGTAGCCAAAAGACATGTGAAAGCACCCACATTACTACGAAAGTTCCACCTAAAATACCCTGATAAACCATCCTGAACTGCACATGTAACGCATGATTTTTGTTTTCCAGGTAGACCTATCTGTTTTTTAAAGGAGGGCAGGATGTCAGATCCGTGTATCTGTCATTTCTTCAGAGGAAGAAGAAAAGGGGGGGGGGAACTGATAAAGAAATCCTTTCTTGATGTAACCTGAATATATTTAACCTTATATCGAATATGCACACCCATACATGATACAACGGGGGGGGAAAGAAGCCAGATGGCCAGAACCTAACACCTCTGAGAGGCACAGCCAGGAGATGAGGGGTCCATAAAACTCCACAATGTAGTGCTCTGGGAAATCTCCAAAAACAGTCCGTTCTAAAAAGGGGGTGGGGGAGGAAGTTAGGTACGTCTTGGGAAAGCTACATGAGGAAAAACCTTCCTAAAAGGGAAGGATCCCCTCCCAGAGGGGCTGGAAGGGGAATTAACATATTGGCTTTTGTTTCCCTAAGTAAACATTGGGATGGGGGGCGGGATTCTAAACTCCCTTATCTATCACTGTGGGACCTCAGACGCTGCTTTGAATTCCTACTGGACTGTCTCATCTCAATAAAGGATTCCTTTTGATAAGTTCGGTTCTCAGAAGTTCATTCTTATTGTTTGAATGGGAAGAAGTTCCGTAGCCTGACATAGTAGTGTACAGTTGTGAATAATCACTTTTTTTTTTAAAAAAAGAAATCTTTGTTCCTGCAATGCATGCAAAACACAAAGAGACATGCATGCAGGTATGAGACTATTTTTGAAAGCAGTAGAAAGACTACGAAGATGAAAGTAAACCATACATTTACTGTGCGCCATTGAAAACATTAATCCCACACAAAGCAATCTGTATTCCTGATGTCCCTAGATTTATTTATACAAAGCATATGCTATCTATATATTTTGCTTTTATCTTCTCAGCCACCTCTTACACAAACAAAGATCTGATAAATAACCCCACAAGCATCATGCTTCAGAGCCGACCAACCTCCTCTACATATTTGCTTGTTGTAACATTTATTTATTTTTATTTTATTTATTTTTTATTTGTTTGTTTGTCAAGCATGTATGAGAAAACAAGTATGAGTGTGAACATATAAGTATAAACAGATATAAATATATATATAATAAATGAGTACGAATAAATGGATAAATGGGAACAGTAGGACAGGGATGGTGCACTTATGCAGTCCTGCTTACAGACCTCTTAGGAGTGGAGTGAGGTCCACGGTAGACAGTTTAAGGTTAAAGTTTTGGGGTTTTGGGGATGTAACAACAGAGTCAGGTAGTGAGCTCCAGGCATTGACCACTCTGCTGCTGATGTCGTATTTTCTGCAATCGAGTTTGGAGCGGTTTACTTCGAGTTTGTATCTATTGTTTGTCCGTGTATTATTGCGGTTGAAGCTGAAGTAGTCCTTGACAGGTAGAACATTGTAACAGATCATTTTGTGTACTAAACGTAGATCAGACTGTAGGCGGCATAGTCCATAATGACGTCCATGCAAGGCTGGTGGGAAGCTCCTCACAATAGAAACAAAAAAGGTCCATTGCAAGGGAGAATTATTTAATCAAAACCTTTTTTTTTAAAAAAAAAGGACACCTGTTCATCCTACATATTGGTAATTGGGAGAGGTGACATTGTTCTTCAACTTGAATTCCCAGACAAAGCACTTTTAAAACTTTTAGTGTACTTCTTCCTTATTTATCAGTCAATCCATGAAGGTTTCCTGAAATGAAACCAATGACTTCAAACTTTCCTGAAAAGATAAATGGTTGGCAAACTTGCATGAGCACAGCAACTCTCTGCTGTTCTTTAAAGCAGGCTGGTTTTTTTCCCCAGTTTCCACCTGAGTTGGGAGTTGAAGTCCACACATTGGCATGTTATTTTGGAAAAAAATATACTGCCATTTGGCTTATCTGTAACTTGAGTTGCTTTAACTGTAAGTCTTTTTACAGATAAGGCAACTTATAAACCAGCAGCATCACCTTCCCAGGCTCCTACAAAAGCTATTAAAAAAGCAGGGTTTTTTTCAAGACCCAAAGCCCTTCTGAATCTTTACAAAGCATGTACAACTCTGGGAGACATAAGACACAATCAGACAAGGTGAATGTAAGTGAGGCAGGATTTCTGGATAACTAAGTAGCAATAGCACTTAGACTTACAGTATATGCCACTTCACAGTGTTTTACAGCCCTCTCTAAGCTGTTTACAAGGTCAGCCTATTGCTCCTAACAATCTGGCTTCTCATTTTCCTAACCTTGGAAGAATGGAAGGCTGAAAATTGAGCTGGTGAAAATTGAACTCCTGACTGTTGGCAGAGTTAGCCTGTATTACTGCATTTTAGCACTGCACCACAAATTAGAAGATGGTTGCGTAACGGAAGTGATGTCTTAATATCTGATGTACCCTGTGGCAATTATTTGCAGATTGAAACAGTAATTTTATCCCCCACCTTATCCTATAAATTAGTTGGTATAATTAGATGTATCCTCATCATGTGTGTATATTTTTCAGTTTGGATTGTCCCATTTTTGCATCACTTTTTAATTAAACACACACACACATAGAAACATTCCTAATTTACAGTTACCTGATTGAAAACAATTTCCCTAAATATCAGGTAAATTTCTCTGTTTTTTTCACACAATCTTACACATTTTCATGTTTATAGTACACTTTTAATCAAAGAACTCTCTTGCAAAATTCAGAGAAGTGAAAAATTCAAAGAGTAACCGAATACCAGATCACCTCTTAATTTGCAAGTGGGAAATTAAGCAAAGTCATATTAAAATATAAGATGAACAAATCCTGTTTCTTCTCATCTGAGACTACTTAAATATAAATATGTTTTCAGGGCTTTTGGAGGGATTCTTGAAAACTCCTTGCATGAAGGAAGGAATTAATATCTGACAAATCATTCCCAGAATTACAAAAACTGATTCCTAGAGGCAGAACCAGTGCTACAAATGAGAAATATACAATATAAAATCTGATCATCCTTGCTTGATGATTTAGATCTAAGCCACCCAGATTTGCTTTTCAGATAGGCAGCATATAAATTTAATAAATGCATAAACTTTTTTCTTTTTATACTTTTTGAAAACACTTGCCCACAAAGTCACTTTTGAATGGTAGCAAACAGTACACTAACCAGATGTTGCAAGCTACAAAAAAGGAATTATTACTATAGCTTGGAAGCTGATAATATAACTGAAAGAAGATAAAGATCTGGCAGGAAGGTACTGAAAGAGTGAGCCATGTGGTTATTAGCGTTCCAGAGTTATATCTGGAAAAGCAGTAATGGCACACTCTTTGAGCCAGCTCATGGCTTAAGTACAATTTTGTAGAATTATTGACATGGGACAACAATGAGTGCTAAAAATGTTCAGGGAAAAAAAAAACACTGTCAAGGGCTGAAAATTGTAAGCATAAAGCTAAAAAATTTGGAGGAAAAAGAAAAGAAATAAGAGGGCACCTTTTTGAAATACATAATGAAATTGAAAGATGGGCCAAACCAAAGGGAAGACCAGAATACAACTTTGCCTATGCCTAGAAACTAGGAGCCATTGTCATCACTATTAGAGTAAATTTTTAAATCAAGTGCTTGAATGGGCAACTGCCAGTACTTTTTAAACAGTCCTCTGAGCATGCTCTACTTACCTCCAGTATGGGCAGGCAGGACCAATATTTTTGGTTCTGTTTCCACTTTTGAAAGGAGCATTGCTGAAGATTAACTGCCCATTTTTCCCCACATGAGTTAAGAGAGAGACCAAAGATGGATAGCTATATAAAAGGTGAACTATACGCGTTGAGTTCAATTTTTTTTTTCTCCATTTCAATACCATGGCCAAATAAAAATGTCGCAAGTACCATGACAAAAATGCAGCCAGGGAATTTGGTCTGCTAATGCTAATCAGAATGTATGGTTCATCCATCCAGGCCAGAGTAGTACTGGAAAGATCTGATAGAGATCGGAAGAATAGAGATGGCCAGAAGCATGTAGGAACTAATTGTTGAATCACTGGCAGATTAGCAGGATATCAGGTCATGTTTTTTTATTCCCAGTGACTTTTTTTTTTGTAACAGCAGGCAAATTTATTTTTTTTAATTTATTTGATTTGTCAATCACTTACAAGATAATAGGAATATGTATAAACATGAGTAAGAATACAGGAAATAGGTATGAATAAATGGGGACAATAGGACAGGGACGGTAGGCATGTCGCATATAGACACCTTAGGAATGGGATGAGGTCAATAGTGGATAGTTTAAGGGTAAGGGAGGGGGAGTTTGAGGATGTAATAGCAGAGTCAGGTAGTGCATTCCAGGCATTGACCACTTTGTTGCTGAAGTTGTACTTTCTGCAATCAAGTTTGGAGCGGTTAATATTGAATTTGTATCTGTTATTTGCTCTTGTATTGTTGTGGTTGAAAGTTATGGGAGGAAAGAGAGTTTGAGATCATCAGGAGTGGGTGTTTACGTGCTTAGATCAATTCTGGCTCCAAACACAAATTCTTGATGCTCCCAGCTGTTCAGCTGTAAGTCTGCTTGCAGTTTTTTTTGCCCCTGTGGCTGTAGTTGGTACATATTAAGACAATAATGGAGAGCTGACAAGCTTGAAGTCCTCCCACCCCAGGAGTAGCAAATAAAGGTGTACATGAAGCTGAACAGCCCATCTGAAAGAGCAACAGGATTTGCTAGCTTTCACTTGGGTGCCTTTCAGGCACCGTCATTTATTATCTGTCAAATTAAAGGCAACCGTACTATCCCTCGGCTTGTATGAAATCCGGAAATCAATGGCTTAGGCTTCTTTCAGGGCCATAAAGTCACACCAGCATGCAGAATAATTAGGTACGTTTATCTTTGGAGAGAAAGTGGTCTCTCTTGTGCTGCATTTTCTCTTTCCGCGGCCATTTTGCCAAGCTGTATTGAGTTGCCATATTATTCATGGGACCAATTAAAATCCTGCTTTTGTGATATTCATATAACTTCTACTATGGTTTTTTTTTCCCTTTGCCTCATCCCAAGTATCCATCTCTAATAATGTCAATGGTATCGTGCATCAATGCCTTATTTTTATTATGACGTAGAGGTAGGCTGATTTATTTCTTCCCTTAAGTCCTTATTTTGGCTCCGTGCATTGGTTTAAAATGGGTAACCACTGAAAAAGAGGAAATAATGTTGATCCTCTTGCCGCCACATTTCCCCAAGATATTCTGTATCTTAAAAAAGAAAAAATGGTAAAGTCTGACTCCTGTTGACTGTATCCATGCAGCTTTCAAGACAACGTTATGGAAGGGATTTGCTTCCCTCTTCTGTGTTTGTCAACTTCCCAATCTAACTGGAAGCCTCAGAATTTCCTTGTGATCTTCTATCCAAATGCTAGCAAAGCCTGACCTTGTTTACATGCTAGCTTTAAGATTGTTTATAAGTACTGTATACAGGCTGGTTTTAACAAGAACTGTTACAATTTACTGTAATCCGAAGGGTGGAATTGAAGATGTCCTAGATCATATGAACAAAACAGTTATTGGAGACCTGTGCTCAGTGGCATGCATCTGAGAGAATAGTCCTTTATCGTTCAAAGCAGGGGGGGCAGAAGTACTAAAAATGAACCATGGCCTGGTTAACAGTCAACTTTGATGTCATTGAATAATGTTGGAGAAAGATTGTGCGCTCTTAGTACCAGGCACACTTGCCAATATTATGACTTGAGCCCCAAGCCTCCTTTCCCTTCTCCTTCTAATCCAATTTCTCTGCTTTTCTGAATGCTCTGCTTGAATGTTTCATCATAGCCTCAGACTTAAATGCCAAATGTCATTATTCATCCATCTTATTAAACACACTAAGATTAAGGTAGCTTTGGTTCTATTTGAAACTGCTCTTCATTGTTGTTTGTATCTAGTCTATTACCAAATTGTGTCTTTTTGTTCCATTACAATTTCTAGTCTCCCTCATCTAGACTAATTGTCTCTATTGTCTCTTCATGATACCCTAATGTCTATTCCATACTCTGCTGCCCAAATGATTTACTTCTTTAATTGTCCTGGTCAGGTGGCAATTTAAATCCTTATACTGTGTTTCTTTTTTCTAGCAAGATTTAGATAAGAAGCTGCTGCTTTTCCTTCTTCTTTTCAAAATTTCATGGCCTTCTGGGTTCTTATAACTTGATATACCCTCAATGTGTGATCTTCACTTCATTCACAGAGAGCACAACTTCAGCTGTTCAAAGGTCTCCCATTCACTCACAAGTACTGTATTCCACTCTTTTTCTATGCTTATACAGCTGCTTCCCAGAATACCTGTTATGCTGCTACCTGTCTCAGATTCTCAAATTAAATCCCTTTTCTTAAACCTTAGAACTAAATCCCAATTGTTACACAGAAGAAGACCATGCGATGATGTAGAGGCATGAGGGTGCTTCCAAACACTACTCTACTGATCACTAGCCTTTCTCACTTTGACAAACCCTAAATGCAAGACAAAAGAGATTTGCTTGCGGTGCAGATAAATATTATCTCAGCTTGTGCAAAGGTCAGCCATGATCCTTTGTGGCCAGACCTGGTGCTCTTGAAGAAGCTCAAGCCATTTATTTAAGCCACTTGGTAGACTTCTGTACCTGTTCCTGATTCCCAGCATGAATTAGGAAAACTAAATTCTGTTTTTGCTAAGGGTATTCTTCATATAGTGCATAGTGTATATATAAATCGGCCTCCTTTAAGCTTGCTTTCTCTGGAGTCCTTATTGCTCTCTGAACATGGTTGTTTGCTTACAAGTATTTCTCTACCAAACTAGGCAACAGCATCGCTGCCAATTTCTTTCCTTTGTTCTGGAAAGGTCGGCTGCTGGATGGTCAGTGAGGTATGGGTGAGCCCCTTGCTGTGACTTTGGCTGGGCCTGCCCACTCGCCCTTGTCAGGGGTGGGATTCTATCAGTTCGCACCTATTCGCTAGAACCGGTTGTTAATATTCTAAGCAGTTCGGAGAACCGGTTGTTAGAAGAAATTACTGGCCTAATCCTGTATGGAAGGCAGGAAGAAAACATTCTGGTGTTGCTTACAGAAATGGCCTCTCCGTTAACCCTTATTACGTTCTTGACAGGATTAGACTTCCTGTCTCAGGAAATTCTCTGGAGTTTTTTTCCCCTCCTTTGCTGGTTTGCTTGTGTGGAGTGACGATTCAAAGTTACAATGGCACTGAAAAAAGTGACTTATGACCATTTTTCACACTTACGACTGTTGCAGCATCCCCACAGTCATGAGAGGCCAGGCGAGGAGATGCGTGCCTCGATGTGAGTGATATTGAGTTGGCCATGCCCATCCAATAACATGACCATCAAGCCATGTCCACCCAGTCACATAACCATCAAGCCACGCCCACTACCTAAGCCATGCCCACAGAATCGGTTTTTAAAATTTTGAATCCCACTCCTGGCCCTTGTGCTATGCTTTCCCTAAATAACTAGCTTTTCCCACACCCAGGCTACCCAGGCGAGTTCTGCGCTGCCCTTCTGCACTCACTGGAGCTGTCTGAGTTAATTAGCTGCCTGTTTGAAGCGGCGTTTCAGCCCCAAAGTGGCCCATGTGAGTAAAGCGAGCGTGTGTGCATGACCAGCAAGCCCTTTGTCAATGAAAGTGCAGCCCACCTCTGGGTAAAATGGTTGTAGCCACTTATCTCTTTCCATTTTCTCTATAGCCAACTTTTCTGGCCATTCCTCTACTCATTGCAGAATACCTTATGCCACCAGACTCGAAATTCTAGACCTTGAAAACCTAGTACTACGCCGCCTTCAGTCTGATCTAAGTATAGTATATAAAATCATACATTGCAATGTCCTACCTGTCAATGAATACTTCAGCTTCAACCATTACAACACAAGAGCAAACAATAGATACAAACTCAAGGTTCATTGCACCAAACTTGATTGCAGGAAATATGACTTCAGCAATAGAGTGGTCAATGTCTGGAATACTCTACCTGACTCTGTGGTTTTGTCCCCAAACCCCAAAAACTTTAATCTTAGACTGTCTACTATTGACCTCACCCCTTTCCTAAGAGGTCTGTAGGGGACGTGCATAAGCGCACCAACGTGCCTACCGTCCCTGTCCTATTGTTTCTTTTATATTTTATTTTTCTTATAAGTATCCATGTATTCATAACTATGTTTTACTTATACCTATTATCTTGTAAGCAATTGACAAATAAAATAAATAAATAAATAAATAAATAAATAAATAAATAAATTCTCTGTCACATTTTAATGTTTTTATTTTGATTTAGGTAGTTACCATTCTTACCAAAGTGTCTCTAGATGATGAACAGAGTTTGGGGTCAAAACAGCAACATGAATATAGCTATAACAAATATACACCAAGTGATCCAAAGAAAATAAAATGATAGGCGAAATTACACTCCTCCCGTTAAAATTGTGGGTGAACCACCAGTACTTCACTAACTTCCTGACCCTCATATCATGTTTTCAAGGTTTTCTGGAAAGACATGTCTCTGTTAGTGATATGTTCTAGAAGGCAAAAGTCCAGACCAAAAAAGCTCACTTCCTGGATCCCGTAAGATGACAACTTTTTTTACAGTTTAATATAAGATAAAATACAAAACGTAGACGTTGACGTGCGTTTAATTAAAAAAGATGAAGAGAAAATGTAATATCAAAAGAGCGAAGGACTACTTTAACAAGGTAGATCACATCAATGATAATGATAAAGAAAAGAGAAACCATTGCTCAACATATGCTGTAAAATTTATATATGTATACATATGTGTGTGTGTGTGTGTGTGTGTGTGTTGATTTGTCTGTTTTAAATGTATGTCATATAAATGTTCATTAAAAATAAATATTAAAAAATAAGATAAAATACAAAAAGAAACAAAACTTGAGGAAAAAGGAAAGAGAAGAGCAGAAGTGACTTCCTACTTTTTTCAATGCAGTAGAATACAAAAAAATAGCCTCATGTTTTGTTTTGTTTGCATATCTAAGTACTTCCAGACATTTCTATACCATTAAAACCATTCTAAATCTTCAAAACCTAAAGTTACAGGTTCATTTTATTGATTTTTTAGTTTTGGGTACAAATGAAAACAAATGTAGATACATTCTTCTCTTTAATTAGAAGAGTCAGATCTGCCATCTCCACCAATCCCATCACCTTCACCATCCTTTCTTCCACTGTGGAAATTAATGTTTCCATCTTAGTGTATTTAAGATTGTCACCACTGTCAGTCAACATATGATCCAAATTTCCTTTCAAGCTGTTTGCCCATCACACCCTAACTTTCAGGTTTGCTAGGGTTAAGCAAAATGGCATCTTTTGACAAGACCTGAAGTATGCCTTCTTGCTACATCTGATAGGAGAGAGATAAACAAGTGAAGAAAGGCAGTTGTTCAGGTCTTCTGGCCCCATGATGAGGACTCTGATGGCTCCCAAGTTGGATCAATGACCTCATGCCCCATAATAGGCATCTTGTTCTTTCTGCCTGGAGATTGAGAAGCTACTTCCTCAAATCATTCCCAAAGTTCCTAACACTATTGAGGAAGCACAGTTTGATGGATACCTGCCTCTGTCTCATCATCCTTGAGTTCTCCCCTACTGTACTGCCTTGCCATGAGCCATGGTGGTGCAATAGTTAAAATGCAGTATTGCAGGTTAGTTCAGCTCATTGCCAGGAATTTGATCCTCACCAGCTCAAGATTGAGTCAGCTTTCCATCCTTCTGAAGTTGGTAAATGAGGACCCAGATTGTTGGGGAGCAATAGGCTGACTCTGTAAACTGCTTAAAGAATGCCATAAACTGTGGAGCGATATAGAAGTCTAATTGCTATTGCTGTTTCCCAAAATCTCACTTGCCCACCAAAAGGCTGGGATTGGGCAATTGATGATGATGTGCCCACAAGCATCACTTTAGTGGGAAAATCTTGATTTCAGAATTTAGAATTCCCTCCTACTCCTGCAATGTTTAATACAAGCTAGCAGCAAACTTTTAAAAAAAAACATTTCCCCTTTTTGTGGCATGGCTGTTGCCCTGGGAACTGAGAAATTGTGGCAAGGAATTAAATAGAAGCAAATTGGAGTAATTTCTCCTGCCTTGGGTGAGTAAAATTCTGTCTCAATTTGCCTTGTATTTGACCTTTTCCTTGAGTCAGAGTCCAGTCCTACAAATATGTAACTGTACTGTACGAGTAAGTCCAATTCTTCAGCATCCTAATCTAATTTTCCACTGTGGGAATGAACAAAAGTGACACAACATTGTCTTCACATGGCAAGGATAAATCCCTGCATTAAAATTCTGTTTCAGGAGGAAAACAGTGATCCAGATAATTCAGATAATCATCAACCTTAACAGTCACATTGGATCAAAATGCTTGACTTTTATGTGGCTGTGATTAAGACTTTGAGCACATGCTAGTCTTGGGGGAGAGGCTGCCATTTTCATCAATAGGCCTTTGGTTAAAAATAGCAAAATCTGTCATACAGGCTGGTTATGGCTAAAAAGTTTTCTTTGTCCCTTTACCTCTTCATCTATTCGACAAATAACTAAACAGTAGCATTCAAAGCAAAAATGCTAATTAGAGTAGCATCACCTTAGCCTGCAACCACCCTTTACTTAAATACTGTATATAAAGTCCCAGGGCTGCACATAGCCTCTGAAAATGTTAAGTGCAGAACCCTGAGTATCTTCAAAAATTTGCCAGCAAATTATAATGTGATATGCAGTGAAACTATAACAAAACAGACAAAGGCTATGAAGTCTGAATAAGTTTGGAGTTCGTTTTATCCACAGATTCTGAGGACTGAAAATGGGTTATTGTTTTTAGCCAATGAGAAGTTGGGTCTTCTAGCTTCTTCATTGGCTGGTGGGCCATTAAAACAGCCCGACTAAACATGAAGTGCCAGAGCTGGGCTAATAACTGAAAGCCGATTTAGAGAGAGGTGTGTCTGTGCAACCCTGTCCCCCCGTCTCCCTGGAAACTTCTCCATTCCCTAGCTAGACATAATGTTAGGGGAATTCATAAGAAGAAATTGCCCAAGGGGTAGGTGGTGGGGTGTTGTTTGGTTCCCTTCCCGTCCCTTAATGTTATGTTAAGGAAATGTTTTAAAATGGGGGCTCTCTGCTCTTTTTAGTAACTCTTTTAGAGGTAGTTTCATCTGCTTCTTTCCCTGATACTCTCTTCACATTCAAGGTCACAAGAAACTACTTTTGTTTGAAACTGTCTGAATTTCATGTCTTTGTGGACAATCCCCAGTTTGCTCCAGTTTCTCTCTTGCCTGCAGGCCATTTTCTTCTTTGGCTTTTCTTCCTCAGATTTATCCCAGTTCCTGTGGTCAATGCAAGGTATTTATCTGCAGTTGCTGAAGCTATCATCCATTTTTCCTCCCAGCACTCTTTGCCTACCTTTCTTATCAGACCGGCTGGCATATATGAAGCAGGGAAGATGGAAGGGAAGAAATTATTTATCTCTTATTCTCTGCCTGACTTCTAATAAGCAGTCTTAAAGAGCACAAGAACTTAGAGAACGAGGTCCTTTAAAACACCTTCAGGAACTTGAGAAAGAACTCAAAAAACACCAAACTTCAGTATTTATAAATTACAAATAAGCGGGATGGGACAACTTGTCACAGCCAACTCACTACACC
Organism: Bungarus multicinctus; assembly: GCA_023653725.1. Taxonomy (NCBI): domain Eukaryota; kingdom Metazoa; phylum Chordata; class Lepidosauria; order Squamata; family Elapidae; genus Bungarus; species Bungarus multicinctus. Next base: position 143,002,317 of record CM042836.1, on the reverse strand, counting down.
CAACTTGCCACAGCCAACTGTCATGGCCAACTTGCCATGGTCAACTTGATGTTGTACAACTAGCCCCAGGACAATTTAACAATTCAATTATTCAAAATAAATAAAAAATATTTTAATTATTGCCATTCACATTTTATTCACTCCCTCCCTTTGCATCCTTTCTTTCATAATTCTATTCCACCATTTCTTTAATATTAGTGTAAGTCTTGTCCCACAGTGAATTGTCTTGGCGAGTTGGTCATGGCAAGTTGTCCTGAGGCAAGTGGTCACTGGCAAGTGGGCCATGGCAAATTGGCTGAGGTGAGTTGGCCATGGTGAATTGTCATAGACCCACAAATAAGACCTTAGCTATTCATTGCCTAGGGTAGGGTTGTCAAACTCATGTCACCATGGCAGTGTCACATGATCTATCAGGACTTTCTCCCCCTTTGCTAAACCTGGTGGGGGTGGGATCAGCACGTGAGTTTGACACACACGGACTGTGAGTCTGACACCGCTGCTCTAGGGCCTAGGTTTTCTTCTGTAACTTAAATCTGGGACATGACAGGTGAAAGAAAGAAGAGGGCCCCTTTTCTGAGCAGAGGCACAAAAGATTTGCAGAAGGTGGAGGGCCCATTGATGGATGGATATCTGTTTGTTGATTTCAACTGAATGATCCACCAGAGGGGAAAATAACCCTAAGCATTCATTGACCCTACAGCAGAATCCCGCCTAACATATTGCTGCAATCCAGGATGCCAGTGGCATGGCCTGGGGTGGGGATAAATATTCGCCAGTGAATATGCACTCCTCACCATACTTACTCGAAAATGATGTTCATGGAATTTATTATTTATTTCCAAATAAACCATTGGTGCCTACGTAGCTCTAGAATGTTTATTGCTCTTCTGAAAATGCAAATATCTAATAATCCAATCCAATCATAGAAACTAAAAAAAAAAGAACCCTCTGGCAAATATGATAAGAGGTTGTCGTGTCAACAGATCTGCTCAGCTATGGCTATACTGCAGAAGCTTATGAAATAGGAAGTAGGTTAGTCTAGGGCCTGCACTGCTTTCCCTTGGGCTGTTGCAAGCCCAGGCTTCATCCAGAAAGCCTCTTTAATATGCTTTGCTTGATAGCAGGAAAGTGCATGACATAAACTGCATTGCTCCTCACACAATTGTGCTTTACAAGACCTTAGCAATTATAGTTTGTATTACACGGCAGTGAATGGTAGATCCTCTACTGTGCTTTCCTTTCTCTCCTAGTGTCACCTATGGATGGGGTGGGGGGATCACCAATTCTTCCCTTGAACATGTAGCCTGCTGGGGTTGGGAGGTGATTTCTCCTACTTCATTATGTGGCCCATGCATGCTCCATTGGCTAGCTAGTAAAAATATTTCTGGTATATGGCTTCTTAAAAACCTAAGCCTTAAAACAGCATCAGGCATCGGTTTAGTGCAGTGCATCTAACCTTTATAGTAGGTTATGAATGATGTGTGGTTAATAAAATAGATGCAGATTGTTGTTTTGAATCTATGGAAGGAAGAGATAGTGAAACTGGTAAAGGTGATGAAAACTTTGCGGGAAGAGGATTGATTTAGATAGTACACATTGAAGAATTATATGAAGACAGAAGATATGGGGAAGGATTGGAAAGATTGACTGTGGATGTTTGATGATCCTGAGGAATGAGGTAGAGCTGCTGGAGGTTTTTTTTTTTTTTCATTATTTTGTCAAGCGATTATAAGGTAACAGGTATAAGTATAAACATAGTTATGAATACATGAAATGGATACATATAAGAAAAATAAAAAGAAACAATAGGACGAGGACAGTAGGCACATTGGTGCGCTTATGCACGCCCCCTACAGACCTCTTAGGAAAGGGGTGAGGCCAATAGTAGAGTCTAAGGTTAAAGTTTTTGGGGTTTGGGGACGAAACCACAGAGTCAGGTAGAGTATTCCAGACATTGACCACTCTGTTGCTGAAGTCGTATTTCCTGCAATCAAGTTTGGTGCAGTTTACCTTGAATTTGTATCTATTCTGTGCTCTTGTATTGTTATGGTTGAAGCTGAAGTATTCATTGACAGGTAGGACATTGCAATATATAATTTTATATACTATACTTAGATTGGACCAAAGGTGGTGTAGTTCTAGGTTTTCTAGGTCTAGAATTTCAAGTCTGGTGGCATAAGGTATTCTGCAACGAGTAGAGAAGTGGAGAACTCTTCTTGTGAAATATTTCTGGACTTCCTCCACTGTATTAATATCAAATACGTAATGTGGGTTCCAGACTGATGAGTTATATTCAAATATTGGTCTAGCAAATGTTTTGTATGCTCTAGTTAGTAGTGTGATATTACCAGAGAAAAAGCTACGTAGGATTAGGTTAACAACTCTTAATGCCTTTTTGGCTATGTAGTTACAGAGGGCTCTAGCACTTAGATCATTAGAGATGAGTACTCCAATGTCCTTGACAGAGTTAGGATCATCAACAAGGTCTTAACTATTCAGCTTGTATTTTATTTTCTGAAATTTTTGCCAATATGTAAGACAGAGCATTTATTTGTTGAGATTTGAAGTTGCCATTTGTTTGACCATTCTGATACATAGTCGAAGGGTAGCAGTATTGTCGGTGATGTTGAATAGCTTTACATCATCAGCGAAGAGAATGCAGTTGCTCTTAGTATGATCACAGAGGTCATTTATGTAGAGTATGAAGAGGGTTGATCCTAGAACACTGCCTTGGAGGACACACTGTTGACAGGTGCAGAATTTGATAGGACTCTCCCAATTTTGACCATTTTTCTGTGATTGGTTGCACAGTGCAGCTGGAGATTGGCTAACTGAGCTTGTAACAGAAATATGAACACCTCAGCTGTTTTTGAGTGAAATTTCAGGAAGCCACTTAATCAGCTGGTGGCCACCATTCCTGCCTAAACATCAACTGGATTCGGTGCAAAGTAGCTGATTGGGATTAAGTCTTAGGATGGCTTTGGCCTAGATATGAGTTTGGTTGGCAAGGCAATAGACTCCACAAGTTACAATATTGGTGGTATAGAACAGGGGTCTCCAACCTTGGCAACTTTAAGACTTGTGGACTTCAACTCCCAGAATTCCTTCTCCAGTCATGTTAGCTCAGGAATTATGGGAGTTGAAGTCCACAAGTCTTAAAGTTGCCAGGGTTGGAAACCCCTGGTATAGAGGATCTTGTTGTCATGTTGAGGGAAAGTGCGGATTCCAAGCATAAGAGATTGTGAGAAAACTGAGGAGAGTCACCTGAATGCTTATCTTAGAAAAGGCAACCCCTCCACAGGCTGAGCGAGCTTGGGAAAAGCATTGCAGGTTGATTGTACCCATAGCAGACCTAGGTGGTTAATAGAATAGAATAACAGAGTTGGAAGGGATCTTGGAGGTCTTCTAGTCCAACCCCCTGGTCAGACAAGAAACTCTATACCATTTCAGACAAATGGTTGTCCAATCCCTTCTTAAAAACATTGTATTTGAGCATTTACAACTTCTGGAGACAAGTTGTTCCACTGATTAATTGTTCTGTTAGTAAATTTTTCCTTAGTTCTTAGGTTGCTTCTTTCCTTGATTAGTTTCTAACCATTGCTTCTTGTCCTGCCCTCAGGTGCTTTGGAGAACAGATTTGTGGCAACCCCTCAACTATTGGAACACTGCTATCATGTCACCCCTAATCCTTCTTTTCATTAAACTAGACATGTCCAATTCCAGCAATATGTTTTAGCCTCTAGCCTCCTAAGAAGAATCTCTGTACCCATTCCCATCATTCCAGGTTATCATTGAAACACTAGATTTCCCACATGGGGAGGTTTTGTGTTGGGAGAAGAATGAAAAGTTCATTTCCGGACTAGAAAAGTTAGAGGTCTTTCAAATGCTTCAGCCTATCCCTCAAGAAAAGGAAGATCCTTGTGCTGCGGCATGCAAAACATGAGGTTGAATTATCTGAAATTATCTGACCAGTTGAACAAAAACTAGATTTTCCCATCTTTTCTTTAAAAAAGAAAAGATTGCTGCCCACAATGCTGAGTTCTTTTGTCTGATCCTGCCGAGACTCCCTAACCATATCTCTTTAAGATCCTAGCCTTCAGATTTCAATGTCTCAGAAGCTTCAAAAGCAATATGTGAAAAATCTGCAAAAGAAGTATAAAGTTGTACAGGAGAAAACGAGCCATATTATCCTGTTATTGAATGGAAAGCCAGAATCCTTTGCTTTGAAGGAGGATTTGTATGGTGGGTGAAATGGCAATATAAACTTAATTGTACTATATAGGGAGGATTGAACTGATGCTTGTGGCACGTGGGGATCTTTGATTTAAAAATGCTCATCTGCAAGAGAGACTATCCTGGGAAATAAGATCCGATGTGATATTCTGGCATGTCTGATTGATTTTAGGCTTGAGCAGATTTGACAATTGAGTTAAGTCAGTGTAAGGCTGACTTAAAGCAGTACATGTAGCCATAGCAGATTAATGAACACCATCCAAATAGGAGTAGAGTGGGTGTATCTTCTTAAATGAAACTCTCTGCCTGAGAATACCTCATTGCTGGAAGCAATCTATTGCTTGTGAACTGGTAAAGCTGCTTGCTCTTGTGTATTGGACTATGATTGTCACAGTGACTCTTTGATTACTACACCTTGATCTTTGCTCTTATCTTTGCCCTCTGGATCCTTCTTGAAGTTTTAGACTGGTTTGGTGAAGGGTTTCTTTCTGGTCTCGCTTCTATATGTCTCCACGGCCACAACATTTTTCTGAATTTGATCCTTTGTGATTCCCAATCCCAATCTGGAAATTACAGAAATATAGCCCAGAGCTGATTACACGAGGTCTTTCCATAGGGCTTGGCATGCCAACTGTGGACTTCTGACAACAAAAGCTTGTCAGTGAGAAATAGCAATGAAAGAGAAACAAGCAGCCATTGGGGAAATAGCATTGAGGACTGAAGATGTAGTGGGAGAATAACAATCAACAATGCCTGGGCTAGTGATGGAACTACAGCCTCCTTGGACCAACCAACCGGGTGGAAGGCCTTGACATGTGCCCCGCTCTGCCCCCTTTCTAGTCCTGCTGATCAAGTCCAATCTGTTAAGGGCAGGGGTGGGATTCAAATTTTTTAACAACTGGTTCTGTGGGCGTGGCTTAGTTGGTGGGCACGGCTTGGTGGTCATGTGACTGGCTGGGTATGGCTAACTCAACATCACTCACATCGAGGCACGCATCTCCTCGCCTGGCCTCTTGTGACTGTGGGGATGCTGCAACAGTCATAAGTGTGAAAAACAGTCGTAAGTCACTTTTTTCAGTGCCATTGTAACTTTGAATGGTCACTCCACACAAGCAAAGTACCAACAAAGGAGGGGAAAAAACCCCCAGAGAAGTTCCAGAGACAGGAAGTCTAGTCCTGCCAAAAATGTAATAAGGGTTAACGGAGAGGCAGTTTCTGTAAGCAACACCAGAGTGTTTCCTTCCTGCCTTCCTTACAGGATTAGGCCAGTAATTTCTTCTAACAACCGGTTCTCCGAACTGCTTAGAATGTTAACAACTGGTTCTAGCGAATAGGTGTGAACAGGTAGAATCCCACCCTTGGTTAAGGGAGACCTAGCTTTAGGCACCTCAGAATGCCTCCCCCACCAGGAATAATAAGCAAGGACTTGCAAAGATGCCGAGGCTTCAGATAGGCTTCCTAGCTCTGCAGTTTTTCCTTAGGTGGTTTCAGCTAGGAATAGAAAAAAAAAGGTCTCAAAATAAAGTATGAGATATTTTTTTTTTTATTCTTTGCCGGACACAGAGGTCAAGGTTTTCATAATATTTCTGCTCCATTATTCATGCAGATTGCTGAATTGCCCCCTCAATCAGAGACAAGCACAAAGAGGCTCCCTAGTTCTGTGGGTCTCACAGATGTACTTGCGACACCTTGCGGAATTTCTTTCTTTCTCTTATGTTCAGGATCACGGGTGTCAAACTCATGTCGTCAAGGCAGCGTCATGTGATGTATCGGGACTTTTTGCTAAAACGGGAGTGGGCATGGCCATTGTGTGATGCACCCAGCCCTGGTCAAGATGATTATTGATCAGATTTGTAATCCACTCCATCTTTCAACCTGAACTCTACCTACTTGTCCTCTCACCTCCAAGATGGAAGCTGTAGTCTATAAGCATACAGGCAGTCCCCAACTTACAACAGTTCATTTAGTGACCATTCAAATTTACAATGGCACTGAGAAAACCGTTTTTCACGCTTATGACCTTCGTAGCATTCTCATGATTACGTGATACTTGACTCATACTTATGACTGTTGCTGTATCCCAAGGTCATGTTTTTGCACCCTTCTGGCAAGCAAAGTCAATGGGGAAGCCAGTTTCACTTAACAACCATGTTACTAACTTATCAACTGCAGTGATTTGCTTAACAACGGTGGCAGGAAAGGTCATAAAATGGTGCAAAACTCATTTAACAAATGTCTCATTTAACAATAGAAATTTTGTGGTCATAAGTTGAGGACTACCTGTAATTGGTTTTACCCCTGAGAAAAAGGTCATATCTACAAATGAGGAGGGGGAGACATACAGGAAGGGGATTCCCCATCAGCGTTGCTTTGTAATAATCCCTTTTCTCTGTCAATATTTCCTCCTGTTTAAGCCTACAATAGTATAGAATTAGGGTGTCAGAAGTAAGGTTCCCTCAAGAAGAGTAATTTCTAGGCAGATTGAAGGCTTCATTAATTGCCTTCTATTGTATAAGTGGAGTTATCTTCTATCTGGTACTGTATCTTTTATTAATAATTGTCCTCTAAGTTGTTGGAGCAAAATGTTCATGTTTTGTCACAAGGGATATAGAAGGGGGAGACAGAAATTCTTTATTTTTTTTTTAAAAAAATACATTGATGATCCAATGAAAGTGTCAGGATTCCTTTCTGTTGGCAACTCTAAAAAGACCATAGAAATATTTAATGAATTGACAGTAAGTTTTGAATTGATATAAGAACTGAATCATTACTTATATGACTTAGTTGCTTACACACACATTCACACCTATACAAACCTAAATATACTATGAATGAAATGCATTGCATTAGCAAAGTTTGCTTGCAGAAACATATATATTAGGCAAAATTGATTTAAATGTATATCTTAAGCAAAATAGAAATAAAAAATAGAAATAAGCAAAGTAAGAAGAAGTTTATAAAAACTTTCCCTGCAATTTTATTTTTCAATAACAATGTGAAAATCAATGCTGGAATAAGAAAAAACAAAATCTTGGTGGATATGTCTATTTAACTTCTTCAATATAGGTGCCATCCACATGCATGGACTTCAACTCCCAGAATTCTCAGCAGAACAATGCTGGTAGGAAATTCTGAAGATAGAAGCCCTGGTGTTTTGGAGCGGCAATGAAGAGGCACACACGTATAGTGATTCAGTCTTTTTGTTTATTCTCAGGACACCGACTGACTCGGCGGCGCGGCAGCCCTTCTTTTAAAGGGCTCCCGCGCCTAAGCCAACCAATGACGGCGCGAGGATCTCCCGCCGGAATGTAGACCAATGAACAGTAAGTATTTCAAATATTAACCAATCCAGAACACCCCTCCCTCCTTGGTCCAGTCTGACCAATCAGGAGCCGCGCCTATGTTACGTAATCACGTAGATAGGCGGGGCTCCTGTGAGTCCGACTGGACCTGCGCGGCTCAGTTGCGTCGTTACCATCGGCTGGTGCGGAAGGACCTGTTGCTCCTCTCGCCTCCGGCCCTGGAAACTTCGAGCAGGTCGAGCCGGCTGCGTCACTACCAACGGGCCTAACTGGGCTAGTTGACGTGGCCATGCCGCTCCCTGCTCGGCCTGGATTATCGACGACCCTGTCAGATGTTTCAGCGGGACGTTCTTCAGGATCAGGTGCGTAGCAGCGCGACCCGACCGGAGCTAGAGTTGAGGGTGTGTGTGTGTGAGTTAGGGCGTCATTGTTTGTTAGTGGGCTTCCCTTATCCAGACTGCTTGATGGTTGTTCCCCTTCCCCCCCAGGAAAATCGCCAGGTCTGGGATGGGTGCGAGTTCGAAGTTGGTCTATGTGTCGCTTCCAGCTTTTGCCATCAGCGGTGGTAAGCCGGTAAGAACGGGGTCCGGTTAGATGTGTGATGGTGGCTGGCACCCATAAGGGGTGCCCTACCAGGTTTTTAGCGTAAACTAAATCCCCAATTCGGAATGTTCGGACTTTGGTTGAAGAATCTAGGGGTTTCTCTGTAGAGTAGGTGGGGTGTAGTCTATCGAGAGGGGAACGTAGTTTTCTCCCCATAAGTAATTCAGCAGGAGTTTTGTTAGTAGTGCTACTAGGTGTAGTGTGTTGGAGGAACAATAATTTGTCGATGCGTGTTTGTATAGGGCCCTGGTCTAACTTAAGAAGGGACTCCTTGGTAAACCGGACCATGCGCTCGGCCCGTCCATTCGCTGCCGGATGTGCCGGCGCGGTTAAGGCATGGCGTATGCCCAAACTTGCTAGGTAGCCCTCAAATTCTGTAGCCGTGAATTGAGGGCCGTTGTCAGATACCAGGACGTCTGGTAAGCCGTGGGTGGCAAACCAGTGACTGAGCTGTTGGATGACAGCTTCAGAAGAGGTTGATTTCATGAGGCTCACTTCTAACCAGTTGGAATAAGCGTCTACCAGAATCAAGAAGGTATGTCCCTTAGTCGGACCTGCAAAATCTATGTGGACTCTAGACCAAGGGCCCCTAGGTAGATCCCACTCAGTAGCTGGTGCCTTTGGGGGTGAGGGCCGGGAAATCTGGCAGGGCTGGCAACCCGCGACCCAGTCGGTAACATCCTTGTCTAACCCAGGCCACCATACATAACTTCTAGCTAGACTTTTCATCTTTACCACCCCGGGGTGTCCCTCATGCAATAGTTTCAATATGGGATTTCGCAGTTTTTGTGGAATGACCACTCGATCCCCCCATAGTACACAGCCTTTTAGTACGGACAGTTCCATTTGTCTCTGTTTAAACGGTCTGTGCTGTTCTTGTAACTCAGAGTCAGGCCAACCCTTTATGATCCACCTACTCACGGTATGCAGTAGGTGGTCGTTAGAGGTTTCGTGCGCGATGTCTGCTGCTGTCATCGGGAGGTCGGGCAGGGTCTCAATCAAAAAGGTTGAAGTGCTGGGGTTTGGTTCAGGATCAGAGTCTGGTAACGGGCAACGACTTAAAGCATCGGCGTGCGTGATGGTCGGACCCGGGCGGTAAGACAGGGTGTAATTGTAAGCGGCCAGGAATTCTGACCATCTTGTCATTCTGGGTGATAGAATGTGGGGAGTGGGTTTGTCACCCGCCAGGATACCTAGTAGGGGTTTGTGATCGGTGATGATAGAAAATGATCGGCCATACAGGTATTCATGGAAACGTTTAATACCCGAAATTATGGCTAGTGCCTCCTTGTCCAGTTGACTGTAATTCCTTTGGCTTTGGGACAAGGTTTTTGAATAGAAGGCAATCGGAGCCTCTCTGCCGTTAGGTAGAAGGTGGCTCAGGACAGCTCCGATTCCAAAGGGGGAGGCATCACAAGTTAGTAACAATGGCAAAGTCTCGTTATATTGAATTAACACTTGAGCTGAAGTGATCATGTCTTTAATTTTGTTAAATGCTGTTTCTTCCCGATGTCCCCACTTCCACGATGCGTCTTTGTCCAAAAGTCTATGCAAGGGTTCCGCCACCGTGGCTTTCTGGGGCAAAAAGACATGGTAAAAATTTATCAACCCTAGGAAAGCTTGTAGGTCAGCCTTGTTAGTTGGTGTGGGGGCATTTTTGATAGCACGGGTTTTTCCTGCTGTTGGATGGATGCCATTGCCATCGATTAGGTATCCTAAAAATTCTATTTTGTCTGTGATAAGGGTACATTTGTCTTTTTTGACTTTAAACCCAGCCTCAGTAAATTTGGTCAGTACTTTTCTTAGGCGGTCTCGCAGTTGCAATTTGTGTTTAGCTGCAATTAGGACGTCATCGAAATACGGAATGACTCCAGGAATTCCTTGAAGGAGGCGTTCCATAAGAGATTGAAAAATGCCTGGTGCCACGCTAACGCCAAATTGGAGGCGATTACACTTAAATGCACCCCGGTGTGTTACAATAGTTTGGGCTTCAGCTGTTTTTTTGTCAACGGGCAGTTGCTGGTAAGCCTGAGCCAAATCGAGTTTAGCGAAAATCTTTCCGCCCTTGATAGAATGTAGCAAGTGTTGCACGACAGGCACGGGGTATGCGCTCTGTTGTAGTGCATGGTTGAGGGTCGCCTTATAGTCCCCACAAATACGAACCGACCCGTCTGCTTTTATAGGGGTCACTATAGGGGTCTCCCATTTAGCGTGGTCAACTGGCTCGAGGACCCCTTGCTTTACTAGTTTATCCAGTTGTTCTTCTATTTTTGGCTTTAAGGCAAAAGGTACCCGTCTAGCCTTTAGTCTAATTGGGGCTACCTTGGGGTCTATGTTAAAAGAGATCGGGTTACCCCGGTACTTGCCTAATTCTTCGCTGAACAGGTCCTGGAATTCTTGAATGAGATCTGCCTCCCAGTCAGCGTCTGTGATATGGTTGATACCGGTCATCCCTATTCCCAGCGGTTCGAACCATTCCAGTCCTAAGAGGCTGGGTCTGTTCCGGTCCACGATTGTTAGGGGAAGAATCTCAGTATGGTTGTTGAAGGTTACCTGGAAATGTCCAATCCCTACTACCGGAATTCTGTTTCCCTGGTAGTCTTTGAGCGTTAATTTCTGTTTGTCTAGTTCGCTTCGCCGTAAGTCTGGGATCAATTTCTTAATAGTGTCCCAGGAAACCATGGAAAGGAATGATCCCGAATCCACTTCCATTTCACAATTTTTTTCTTCAATTCTTACTTGCACGTGGACTTTTTTGACGTTTTTTGTATTAGAGTGACCAATTATTATTGTTTGATGTGTTTCTTCCTTCTTGTAAGATGACTCTTTAAACTTTCTATTCCTTCCTTCCTGGCTCCAACGGTTGTTTGTTTTCTTTTCTCTCTCTCTTGGGGGAGGGCTTTCTCTTCGCCTGGGGCTGTAGCTTGATCGGGCTCTGCATACCCTTGCGATGTGCCCTTTCTTTTCACACTTTCGGCATATTGCGTCTATGAAACGGCACTCTGATCTGGGGTGGTTTCCACCACAACGGTTGCATTCAAAATCAAACCGCCTGGTTGCCCGCTCTTTTTTTCCTCTCGCGGCTTTTAGGTGGCAAACCTCGTCTTCTTCACTACTGGTCTCAGTTTCAAGATCCTCGTAGTGTGTTGAGGTTTTTCCTTGTTCATCATCAGCTTTGGTGGCTTCTTTGGATTTGTGGTGTGCAGCTTGATTAATCTGTTTCATTCTTGCCGCCGATTTGTGAGCAGCTTCGGCTGCGGTGGCTTCTTCGATGGCCTCTGTGGCTGTTATCTTGGGTCGGTTTAGCAACTTACTCTGTAATATTGGATCTTTTAAGCCTAAAACGATCCGGTCTCTTAGCGCCTCATTGAAATCCGAGAATTCGCACTCTCCACCTATTTCTCTTAAATCTGCCACGAAATCGGCGATAGGTTCACCTTCTTTTTGGTTCCGGAGGTAAAACTCATGGCGCTTTATCAGGCAGGAAACTGTGGGCGCGTAGTGTTTCCTCAGGATCTTCTCTAGCTCGGGCCAAGTTAGCGTTTTGACATCGATTGGAGACGCTAGCGCCTTTGCCATCCGAAAAACGGCTTGGCCGCAGTGGGTCAAAAACACCGCTCTCTTTCGGTGATCCGACACTCCGCTCAGATCGCTACTCTCCAAAAACATGAGGAATCGGTCCACATACGTCTGCCATTCCTCCTTGGCCGGGTTGAATTTTTCAGGCGGTGCGTTGCTTCCGGACATGATGCCGCTCGCTCTCCACCGCTATGCACTCTCTAAACGTGTTGCCTCGATCCCACCTTCGTCGCCAGTGTTTTGGAGCGGCAATGAAGAGGCACACACGTATAGTGATTCAGTCTTTTTGTTTATTCTCAGGACACCGACTGACTCGGCGGCGCGGCAGCCCTTCTTTTAAAGGGCTCCCGCGCCTAAGCCAACCAATGACGGCGCGAGGATCTCCCGCCGGAATGTAGACCAATGAACAGTAAGTATTTCAAATATTAACCAATCCAGAACACCTGGTATCCGGAATAGGGATGGCAGAAGGTTGGTCTGTTCTTCCTGGCTTTTTTAGTAGCCAATCATTAGGGCTGTCCTTGGAAAATTCTGAATGTAATGTATATGCCCTATTATTGAGCTCTAATAGGACATACACAGATCAAAATGGTGAATTTGACCAAGGATGGATTTTTTTGTTTTACCCATTCAGTTTTTAAGGTGAAAATGACCAGGTCTAATCTTCTATTGTGAACACAGGCATATGTTTGAGCATCTGGAATTCTTCTGATATTATTGGCAGACTTAGATCTCTGCATAGACTAATGTTAGAGGATTCCTATTCAAACAACAAACCCTCTGGAAACCTTATTGTCAGTTCTGGCACAAATAATCTTTATTTGATGTTAGCACAAAAGAGCTTTCATGTGTTCACGTTTGAACTTTTCGCTGAAATAGAAAGAGAAACATGAAGGGTAAGAACCCTATGACTTTCCTCAGTGCCGTCTCTTCTCTTCTGTGCTTTTGTTCTACCCCTGCTCTGTGGAGCATAGATTAGGTGAAAACCCATTGTACAGTTTAATATCTGTTGCTTCTAAAGGAAAGACAGGATCAAACAGCATGGCTCTAGAAGGTCTAGGTTTAATGTGTAGTTTAAAAACCGATTTATATAATTATGGGAGTATTATTTTGAAAAGTAATGAATATTATGACATTATTGTAGAAAACAGCACACAACAGACTCATTTTTGGTAGGACCGAGATTTGCTTGTGGCCAAATGTTTAAAGACCAGGGTCAAAATAAAGCATAAAACTGCACATTGGTAACATACTTGTTTTTTTCCCAAGTTCAAAGTTCTTCCTTTTTGGTAAACCAAATCACCTCCCATACCAAGCAGTACCATATATTATTGTCCTTATATACTTGATGATCCATCTGTTTGCATAACAGGTTACTTCCCTCTGGGAGGAGATTTAGAAGTATTTCTAGCAGGACTACCTGATTCTGTAACAGCTTTGTTCTGTATGCCATCCGTCTGGTAAACTTGCAAGATTCATTTTTCTTGCCATGTATATGTATATATCCAAATTAGACTGTGCTGTTTCTATGTGTTGTATAATATATGTAGGTATATGCATAATTATGTATGTATGTATGTATGTATGTATGTATGTTTACGTAGAATACATTGGAGGTGGTGACTCTTTGAGAGCTGTATGCAATAAAATTTCATTTTAATGTATGTCGATTAGTGTACATCAGAGGTGGTATTCAGCAGGTTCTAACCAGTTCTGGAGAACTGGTATTGGAAATTTTGAGTAGTTCAAAGAACTGGCAAATACCACCTCTGACTGGAGATTTTACAGTATTCTTCCCCTGCTATGCCCACCAGGCCATGCCCACAGAACCAGTAGTAAAAAAAATTGAATTCCACCACTGGTGTGCATTCAAAGTGACAAAGTTTCTGACTGACTGACTGACTGACTGACTGACTGACTGACTGACTGACCGACCGACCGACCGACCAAGTAAGTAAGTAAGTAAGTAAGTAAGTAAGTAAGTAAGTAAGTAAGTAAGTAAGTAAGTAAGTAAGTAACATCTTGAGGGGGACATATTAAGTACCTGCTGTGTACTATGCATGACAGGCTAGCAGTGATGACCTTGAATAAATACCATGATAATAGATTGATGATATTCTCCATATGACATATGAACATGTGCAAGGGCTTAAGTATTTCTCATCATGCTTAGTCTAAGATCAACAAAGATAGCTTGAGATAGAATTTCAGCTCTGCCAGTCTGCTCGCTTCCCTGATGATTCCAGTCCCAATCCACTCCTGTGCTTCTTGAATGGCTCTTGTCCAGTGCTTCTATCCACCATTCTATCTGTTCATCGAGTCTAAAAAAAAATGCATGAGTTTATTTTTTAGGATAGGCAATGCCTGATTTCATTCTAACTCTGATTTTATGTGAAATTCTAGTCCCTCTATAAAATGTATTATAAGTTGCTAGACAGTTAGAGGCTAAAGAACTTCAATCAAGGAATAAAGTCTGGTGACACTTCATGGGCAAAATTCATCTTCCTTTATTCTAGTCATTCCCCAGAAATATGACCCCTTCCCTGAGAGAAGAAGGCTAAAATCTGAGGTCTGGCAATCCTAAAATAAAACAACTGATGTGTAACATTACATCTTCCTTCAAAGGAAGAAATACTTGTTTTAGTCTAAATGTATGTCCAGAAATTTATCTCATACCTAATTCACAGAATAGTCAAGATCTCTTTGATTCTTTTATAGATCACTGTATCACCTGAAGGCTTCCCACAGAAGGAAGGAAGGAATAAATACTGTGATTTTATCAGAAGTATTTAATCAAATAAAGCTGCTTTTTTACTTTACAAACCCTTATGTTTTTTTATAGCAATCTTCAAAGCATATGATAATACACCCAATAAAAAAAATTCACATAACACATTCAACCATCTTAAAGGGAGTTAAGGTCTGCGGAAGAACCACATAAAAAGTAAGTTTGCAATAAGTAGATGTGACCTCTTTGCACATGGATCAAGGCCGGACATTGACTATCTGCTGATGTTTCCCTGTAGATACCTACAAGCATGGAGAAAAAAAACATCTCCAAAATGTATCTTTGATTTATGAAGCCACAAACAATGTACCGGAAAACTAAAATTTGGGGAAGCATCCTCCTGCCTAGTGAGATATTGGATGTAAAATAGGAGCATCTCATGTGTTACAAAAGAAACAATAGCTAAAAGAAGTGAAGCCAGATCATTTTCATTGTAGGAGTTCTGCAAGCATTGGGCATTGGCTTTTCTTTGTAACCCATCTGTATCCCGATCTGCACTGTAATGTCTTTCCTATTGTTTCCAACCATTGTGGCCTTCCCTGTGGAAATCCCTGGCTGATCTCATCTTGGACATTACTGGAATAGTCAGCATGTAATACTTCTTTTATTTGCAATATATCCATTTGGAGCATTTTTTAAATGGTGTTCCAATTGAGTCGATTCCCAGGTTTGTTCTAGGCTTCAGAGAGCTCCTGGCTTGAGTAGAACAATTCTGCATGGGAATCAACATAGCATTTGGCTGTCAGAAGGGGAACTGAACAATATCCATAATGTAATTTCATTGTTTTTCAATTGACCAGCAAAGGATATGGACGACATATAGATGGCAAAATTCCATGTTTCTTTCTTTTCCTGCCAAACTTCAGAGTGTTAAGTTCAACCCTCTTTTGGCCTGTCCAATGAGTGTCTTCATATACTATAGTCTCTGTGGATAGTTTCGATCGTCCAAACTTTTATTTCCTTGTTCATCTTAGTGCAGAACTGAGTAAACCAATGAATGGGCCACAAAACTAGTGCTTTCCAAGACTTGCAGATTTCAGTGAGTACACTTCCTTAGTCTAGTTTAAGCCTGTTATCAAACAAAACAGAGTCTGGGATAGTGCAACACCCATTTCATGATAATTTTAATTAAGTAACTGTTATCTGGGAAATGTTTCTATAGTGCATTAAACGTACAAATTATCACGCATTATCATTATTCTTAAATAACAGCAAATCTATTCATCCTGAATGACCTGCTGCTTACTACTTCCAGGCCAATAATTTGGAAGCCATGTAAATGAATGGGCAGGGTGTCATTAAATGTGAACTGAGCACCTTCTATTAATGGAATTGTTTCTGAAAAGGGATCCTGACAGATCCTTGAGGATTCCCTATTTCTCCAAAGGTGGAAGAAACACCCAAAAAGTTTACCAAACCAACTGGGGAAGACCAAAATGCTTATCTTACTGAATATGATGAGCCACAACCCCAAACCTTAAGCAAAGAGCCCCAGCAGTTTACAAACATAGTATTTACATAACAAGTATAGTGTCATTGTTAGGTAATGACATGGATTGTTGCTTGGTAATGCAAGTGAAATAACAATTTTTGATGAGTTCCTAAATCCTGAATGTGAAGACAATTCTAAGTACTTTAATATGAGATAATTATATCAGTGACTACATATCTAGATGGCTTTTAAGGAGTATTACTATGCGTCTCAATGTATTTTGGTTAGATTGAATGTACAGATCTTTTTTTAAATAAAACATATCAAGTAACAAATAGCATATATAAGTCTTCCACACTTCCCAGCACCTGCCATACCTATCACCACTTTGGAAGAATCCACCCATGGGTGAAGGGTTATTATGAGGGGCTGGTCTTACTTAACATTTTTATTTTCTAAGAAATCATATGTTGTACCTTTCCTCCACAAAAGTTGATATTGGAAGCTGATGCTTTGTTTTACAGCAAACTAGCTTCCCATTTTTTAGGAAAAATATTATTTTAAATGTAAAAAGACAGTTGGCACAAGGTATTTGATAGGCATCAAGGGATGTACCATAGGCAATTGGCAAGCCCAGCTGCCACAGGGGAAACCCAGATGTTTAACACCTTGTATTTAGTGATATAGGATAGGTGTGTCAGACTCCTGAGTCAAGGTAACAGTACTACAAAGTCCAAATTGCAAGTCTAAAATTTTGATATACTCATTCTCCATTCAAAACAATCCTCAGTATAGGTTTGGGGCAATCTGGCATGCGTATTTTGTTTTTTTCACTTTGCAGCAAAAATCTCTGTGGCCACTTTTGCTGGGAAAAACAAAGCTAAGCAACCTCTTGTGCCTTTGTGTCTATTTTCCAATAGCCCGCTGATCTACTTCTGACGTACTTGGTAGGAGTTCTGAAGATTGCTATTTGAACTTCCAGCTAGCATGCCAAGAGGGAAGAAGAGTTCTTCTGAACAAACCTTCTCCACTCCACGAAGTTAGCCTGAGCTAACAGCACTCCAAAATTTAAAAAAAAT
Source organism: Bungarus multicinctus (assembly GCA_023653725.1). Lineage (NCBI taxonomy): Eukaryota > Metazoa > Chordata > Lepidosauria > Squamata > Elapidae > Bungarus > Bungarus multicinctus. The sequence continues at coordinate 142,985,301 of CM042836.1, read as the reverse complement.
GTAGTCTACAGAATTGGTCTGACTGAGGGGGTTATTGTCCCATTGCACATCTCCTGCTTCACAACCACATTAGTTCCTTGTGGCTCTTTTAGCTGAGTATTATACTTTGCGAAACTGTGTCAGAGAAGAACACACAAGGCTGTTTGGCTGCTTATGTCTTGCACATCTGTTGAAACAGCATGAAGCCTGTCTGTCTGCTGCCCATTGTTTTGCTCCAGGATTTCATTTTCCAGATATTTGATGTCTGAATAAACATATGGAGATCCAGATATATATGATACAAAATTATAGGACTTTTTTTGTCAGAAAGTCCTCACTAGATACTGACACAACTATGGTAGAAGTATAGCTATGTGGAAACTGCTATTATGTGTGGTAGGCCGAAAGCAGAGTAATAAGATTTTTTTTTAAAAAAGATGATAATTATGTGATTAGTGCCTTCTAAGCTTTTACACAAAATAGGTTCCAAAGATACAGTGAAACATTTAGAAAAAAAAATTATTTAGTCAAGAAATAGGCCAAAATTTGTAAATCTAAGTTTTGCTTTCTCCCTTTTTTCCTTTTTGGGAGAAGGGTTATTCAAAAACCTTTTAAAGCAGAGAAGATAAATTCTCAAGAAAGTATGTTTTTCTGAAAACCTTTGCTGCAATTACTTTTACCTCTGAAGGACATAAGTTTTCTTTTAGCCACAATTAGAGGGTTATAGGTTATCTCCTATCTCACCTGTAAGAAAACTTTTTTCAAGTGGCTGGTAAACTGACAACTATGAGAACATCTTGGAATTATATTTAGCAAAATAATTGCCTTGTAAGGATCTTATCCATTTACAAAATGGTTGTGGGGGAGAGAGGGACCATTTACCGAAAAACTATTTACCAAAATGACAAATTCCAGCCTTGTAAGATCTCTTTATATCTGTAAAGTGCAGTAAAGATGACTGAAATAGGCCTGATCCCCTACCAAAGTGACAAGAAGAAAAATACCTAAGTAGAAAAGAAGCACAATATATGTGTAAGTGTCATAGAGAAACTCCCTCCCTAATTCACATGAGTATAAGAAAGGGAAGAAGTAGCACAATCAGATTTACAAGACCCTGTTATTATAGCACTCTGGAAAAAACAGTTTATCCCTGTGATGGAGTTGATTCTTGATCTGATCTATCTGGTGGAGCTGACAAAAACCCACTTTTATATTTGCCTTTATCCTGATTAAATGGGCATATTTCTAAATAAAGCCTATGGTTGCTTCTTGTGACAGTACATATATTATTATTATTTTCAATTAAAAGTATCTTAAAGAAAAAAAGCATATTGAGGCAGAGAGCATAGCAGATCCTAAGAGATGAACCCACAAGATTTTAATAGATATATTACCTTTTGTTGATGTAAAGAATGGCAAGGGTGAAATGAGATCTATATTAATGGGTCTTCTGAGATTAAGGATAGGTGCTATATGGCATAAACGTGTTTTATGAAGCAGCTTATCTTGAATTAGCCACTGGTCTCTGTAGTCCAATCTTATCAGGTCTGACAAAAAGCATCATTCCAAAGTTTCAACCAGAGCTTTTCTAAGCCATGGCATTTTATGAAGCCAATATATCAAAACTTCCTGTGAGTAGTATAAAATGGATCCAGGTGTCCATGCAAAGTGATCTTATGGAAGTGGAGACAAAACAGAACATTGAATTCTGAAGCAAGAAGGCTCAGAATTATATTCTTTTTCAGTTTCCAGTTCTTCTTCTTCTTCAGTAGATTTACAGACATTTTCTTACATTTGAAAAAAATGTGTATCTAAAACTGAGCCCTCACATATTTAAATACAGCAAAGGGAGGGGAAAATACTTTCAGGAAATTTGGATATACAAAATATTTAATTTCCCATTTAAATAGCAACATTAAGAGCAATCTGCTAGCAAAGGACGGTTTAGTTCTCTGCACTCTAAAGAGGTGAGAGAATCCTCCCTTATCTAGAACTATACAATATGTTCTGGATTGGTTAATATTTGAAATACTTACTGTTCATTGGTCTACATTCCGGCGGGAGATCCTCGCGCCGTCATTGGTTGGCTTAGGCGCGGGAGCCCTTTAAAAGAAGGGCTGCCGCGCCGCCGAGTCAGTCGGTGTCCTGAGAATAAACAAAAAGACTGAATCACTATACGTGTGTGCCTCTTCATTGCCGCTCCAAAACACTGGCGACGAAGGTGGGATCGAGGCAACACGTTTAGAGAGTGCATAGCGGCGGAGAGCGAGCGGCATCATGTCCGGAAGCAACGCACCGCCTGAAAAATTCAACCCGGCCAAGGAGGAATGGCAGACGTATGTGGACCGATTCCTCATGTTTTTGGAGAGTAGCGATCTGAGCGGAGTGTCGGATCACCGAAAGAGAGCGGTGTTTTTGACCCACTGCGGCCAAGCTGTTTTTCGGATGGCAAAGGCGCTAGCGTCTCCAATCGATGTCAAAACGCTAACTTGGCCCGAGCTAGAGAAGATCCTGAGGAAACACTACGCGCCCACAGTTTCCTGCCTGATAAAGCGCCATGAGTTTTACCTCCGGAACCAAAAAGAAGGTGAACCTATCGCCGATTTCGTGGCAGATTTAAGAGAAATAGGTGGAGAGTGCGAATTCTCGGATTTCAATGAGGCGCTAAGAGACCGGATCGTTTTAGGCTTAAAAGATCCAATATTACAGAGTAAGTTGCTAAACCGACCCAAGATAACAGCCACAGAGGCCATCGAAGAAGCCACCGCAGCCGAAGCTGCTCACAAATCGGCGGCAAGAATGAAACAGATTAATCAAGCTGCACACCACAAATCCAAAGAAGCCACCAAAGCTGATGATGAACAAGGAAAAACCTCAACACACTACGAGGATCTTGAAACTGAGACCAGTAGTGAAGAAGACGAGGTTTGCCACCTAAAAGCCGCGAGAGGAAAAAAAGAGCGGGCAACCAGGCGGTTTGATTTTGAATGCAACCGTTGTGGTGGAAACCACCCCAGATCAGAGTGCCGTTTCATAGACGCAATATACCGAAAGTGTGAAAAGAAAGGGCACATCGCAAGGGTATGCAGAGCCCGATCAAGCTACAGCCCCAGGCGAAGAGAAAACCCTCCCCCAAGAGAGAGAGAAAAGAAAACAAACAACCGTTGGAGCCAGGAAGGAAGGAATAGAAAGTTTAAAGAGTCATCTTACAAGAAGGAAGAAACACATCAAACAATAATAATTGGTCACTCTAATACAAAAAACGTCAAAAAAGTCCACGTGCAAGTAAGAATTGAAGAAAAAAATTGTGAAATGGAAGTGGATTCGGGATCATTCCTTTCCATGGTTTCCTGGGACACTATTAAGAAATTGATCCCAGACTTACGGCGAAGCGAACTAGACAAACAGAAATTAACGCTCAAAGACTACCAGGGAAACAGAATTCCGGTAGTAGGGATTGGACATTTCCAGGTAACCTTCAACAACCATACTGAGATTCTTCCCCTAACAATCGTGGACCGGAACAGACCCAGCCTCTTAGGACTGGAATGGTTCGAACCGCTGGGAATAGGGATGACCGGTATCAACCATATCACAGACGCTGACTGGGAGGCAGATCTCATTCAAGAATTCCAGGACCTGTTCAGCGAAGAATTAGGCAAGTACCGGGGTAACCCGATCTCTTTTAACATAGACCCCAAGGTAGCCCCAATTAGACTAAAGGCTAGACGGGTACCTTTTGCCTTAAAGCCAAAAATAGAAGAACAACTGGATAAACTAGTAAAGCAAGGGGTCCTCGAGCCAGTTGACCACGCTAAATGGGAGACCCCTATAGTGACCCCTATAAAAGCAGACGGGTCGGTTCGTATTTGTGGGGACTATAAGGCGACCCTCAACCATGCACTACAACAGAGCGCATACCCCGTACCTGTCGTGCAACACTTGCTACATTCTATCAAGGGCGGAAAGATTTTCGCTAAACTCGATTTGGCTCAGGCTTACCAGCAACTGCCCGTTGACAAAAAAACAGCTGAAGCCCAAACTATTGTAACACACCGGGGTGCATTTAAGTGTAATCGCCTCCAATTTGGCGTTAGCGTGGCACCAGGCATTTTTCAATCTCTTATGGAACGCCTCCTTCAAGGAATTCCTGGAGTCATTCCGTATTTCGATGACGTCCTAATTGCAGCTAAACACAAATTGCAACTGCGAGACCGCCTAAGAAAAGTACTGACCAAATTTACTGAGGCTGGGTTTAAAGTCAAAAAAGACAAATGTACCCTTATCACAGACAAAATAGAATTTTTAGGATACCTAATCGATGGCAATGGCATCCATCCAACAGCAGGAAAAACCCGTGCTATCAAAAATGCCCCCACACCAACTAACAAGGCTGACCTACAAGCTTTCCTAGGGTTGATAAATTTTTACCATGTCTTTTTGCCCCAGAAAGCCACGGTGGCGGAACCCTTGCATAGACTTTTGGACAAAGACGCATCGTGGAAGTGGGGACATCGGGAAGAAACAGCATTTAACAAAATTAAAGACATGATCACTTCAGCTCAAGTGTTAATTCAATATAACGAGACTTTGCCATTGTTACTAACTTGTGATGCCTCCCCCTTTGGAATCGGAGCTGTCCTGAGCCACCTTCTACCTAACGGCAGAGAGGCTCCGATTGCCTTCTATTCAAAAACCTTGTCCCAAAGCCAAAGGAATTACAGTCAACTGGACAAGGAGGCACTAGCCATAATTTCGGGTATTAAACGTTTCCATGAATACCTGTATGGCCGATCATTTTCTATCATCACCGATCACAAACCCCTACTAGGTATCCTGGCGGGTGACAAACCCACTCCCCACATTCTATCACCCAGAATGACAAGATGGTCAGAATTCCTGGCCGCTTACAATTACACCCTGTCTTACCGCCCGGGTCCGACCATCACGCACGCCGATGCTTTAAGTCGTTGCCCGTTACCAGACTCTGATCCTGAACCAAACCCCAGCACTTCAACCTTTTTGATTGAGACCCTGCCCGACCTCCCGATGACAGCAGCAGACATCGCGCACGAAACCTCTAACGACCACCTACTGCATACCGTGAGTAGGTGGATCATAAAGGGTTGGCCTGACTCTGAGTTACAAGAACAGCACAGACCGTTTAAACAGAGACAAATGGAACTGTCCGTACTAAAAGGCTGTGTACTATGGGGGGATCGAGTGGTCATTCCACAAAAACTGCGAAATCCCATATTGAAACTATTGCATGAGGGACACCCCGGGGTGGTAAAGATGAAAAGTCTAGCTAGAAGTTATGTATGGTGGCCTGGGTTAGACAAGGATGTTACCGACTGGGTCGCGGGTTGCCAGCCCTGCCAGATTTCTCGGCCCTCACCCCCAAAGGCACCAGCTACTGAGTGGGATCTACCTAGGGGCCCTTGGTCTAGAGTCCACATAGATTTTGCAGGTCCGACTAAGGGACATACCTTCTTGATTCTGGTAGACGCTTATTCCAACTGGTTAGAAGTGAGCCTCATGAAATCAACCTCTTCTGAAGCTGTCATCCAACAGCTCAGTCACTGGTTTGCCACCCACGGCTTACCAGACGTCCTGGTATCTGACAACGGCCCTCAATTCACGGCTACAGAATTTGAGGGCTACCTAGCAAGTTTGGGCATACGCCATGCCTTAACCGCGCCGGCACATCCGGCAGCGAATGGACGGGCCGAGCGCATGGTCCGGTTTACCAAGGAGTCCCTTCTTAAGTTAGACCAGGGCCCTATACAAACACGCATCGACAAATTATTGTTCCTCCAACACACTACACCTAGTAGCACTACTAACAAAACTCCTGCTGAATTACTTATGGGGAGAAAACTACGTTCCCCTCTCGATAGACTACACCCCACCTACTCTACAGAGAAACCCCTAGATTCTTCAACCAAAGTCCGAACATTCCGAATTGGGGATTTAGTTTACGCTAAAAACCTGGTAGGGCACCCCTTATGGGTGCCAGCCACCATCACACATCTAACCGGACCCCGTTCTTACCGGCTTACCACCGCTGATGGCAAAAGCTGGAAGCGACACATAGACCAACTTCGAACTCGCACCCATCCCAGACCTGGCGATTTTCCTGGGGGGGAAGGGGAACAACCATCAAGCAGTCTGGATAAGGGAAGCCCACTAACAAACAATGACGCCCTAACTCACACACACACACCCTCAACTCTAGCTCCGGTCGGGTCGCGCTGCTACGCACCTGATCCTGAAGAACGTCCCGCTGAAACATCTGACAGGGTCGTCGATAATCCAGGCCGAGCAGGGAGCGGCATGGCCACGTCAACTAGCCCAGTTAGGCCCGTTGGTAGTGACGCAGCCGGCTCGACCTGCTCGAAGTTTCCAGGGCCGGAGGCGAGAGGAGCAACAGGTCCTTCCGCACCAGCCGATGGTAACGACGCAACTGAGCCGCGCAGGTCCAGTCGGACTCACAGGAGCCCCGCCTATCTACGTGATTACGTAACATAGGCGCGGCTCCTGATTGGTCAGACTGGACCAAGGAGGGAGGGGTGTTCTGGATTGGTTAATATTTGAAATACTTACTGTTCATTGGTCTACATTCCGGCGGGAGATCCTCGCGCCGTCATTGGTTGGCTTAGGCGCGGGAGCCCTTTAAAAGAAGGGCTGCCGCGCCGCCGAGTCAGTCGGTGTCCTGAGAATAAACAAAAAGACTGAATCACTATACGTTTGTGCCTCTTCATTGCCGCTCCAAAACACAATAAAGTTGCAAGAAGACATGGATCAGAAGGTCCATTTGATTAGAGGTATAGATCCTGCAGGAGGAGAATGAAGAGATAGCTAGGGAAAAACCAGGAAGGAACTTTCACATTTATCCTTCAAAATTTGACCACTCAGTTCTCCTGAGACTTACATCTAATTACTTATTGAGAACTTTTACTGGCTTTTAATTAAAACTGTCAAGCAAGGTAAAAAATTTCAACTTTTAAAAATGAAAGATCATTCAAGTAATCAAGAAGAAATCCCATATCTCTACAGCATTTCAATATCACAGTCAAAATTGTCTCAGAAGCCATCTTTGTGCATTCAAAGAGTTGCATATGATAAGAGGGGATGACAAGAGGTGTACAAATTTGGCTTCTCATTATTCTCTTCATCTACAGGCTGAGCATCTGAAGCAAAATCTATGCTCCAGAGAGACGCCAAATGATACTGTGTTTAGAAGACCATTTTACAAATGGAAATCAAATCAGAGCTGGAACTAACGTGCTTGTTCTCTCAGCCTTCTTCATTAGTAAATAGCATTTTAAATACTGGAATAGGCTCATTAATTTTTGGAACCTAGAAACATACCATACCCCCTTTCATTTAATTCTGGAAAAGTTATCCATACGAAGATTTGTTATTGGAGTGTTGCATTCTCTTTTTTTGCAGATCCTGAAAGTTGTGCTCATTACTTCGAGCGTCTCAAATATTCAATTTCAGTTGCCACTTAACAATGTACCTGACCTGAATAATCATGGAGAAAAATATACCCAAGTTGCCAAAGACCACTCAGATAACAGATAATCAGAGTTGGAAGGGACCTTGTAGGTCATCTAGTCCAACCCCCCGCCCAAGCAGGAGACCCTACACCATTTCTGACAAATGGCAGTCCAATTTCTTCTTGAAAGTCTCAAGTGATGGTGCTCCCGCAACTTCCAAGGGCAAGCTGTTCCATTGGTTGATTGTTCTCACTCAGGTACTATGGAAATGGATCCATGGAACATCTGCACATCCACTAAATCTGCTCCCTTCACCTCTAAATTCACGGAGTAGCATGGCTTGAAGAAAAAACATTTAATTGAATTTAGTTAAACGTAGATTGCAATCTTCCCTTCAACTGACAACCTAACTAAGGGGAGGATTACAATTGCTTCTAGCTAAATATGACTACAGGGTATCCTCAAGCCTTCCTTTCAGTATGGAAAGGACATCAAAGCAGAGCAAAGACTACTCCTTCCATGTATACTTTTGAGAACTTCTGAATAGGACCATAATTAGAAAACAAGGCTCTGCTTACAGAATACTGTGCTTTAGATCAGGGGTCTCCAACCTTGGCCGCTTTAAGACTTGTGGACTTCAACTCCCAGAATTCCTCAGCCAGCAAAGCAGGTGGAGTTAGAACAAAGCTGGCTGAGGAATTCTGGGAGTTGAAGTCCACAAGTCTTAAAGCGGCCAAGGTTGGAGACCCCTGCTTTAGATTGTGTATGATAAGTAGATCCGTCTTGTGACAGAACATGCAGACCAACAACTTTCTAATCCTTTAATTCTGAGTAAACTGAAGAATGTTGAGAGAGCATCAGGGTCCTAAACTATATTTCTAAATTTCCTGAAGTTGGCACAGACATATTGTCAAGAGATAAGAAAGCATTTTAGTAATTTCAACTTCAGGAATTTTTTAATGCAACAATTGGAAGAGAAATGCAATTGATAGAGTAAAGTAATTGTTGCTTTAAATTGAAAAACTACACTTTGGGGATTAGGAGTAAATGAATTCAGCTGAACTTATAGCTGAGTGGACAGTATAATATTATGTTGCTAGGATATTTAAATATTCTGATTTAATCTTATATTGAAATGAAATAGGTGTGAAGACAAATGGATTTGAAACAGGAATGGAAATTTTTTTTTCAAGAGATTTTGGAATGAAAGCAGAATACTATTCATGTCAACTCCTCCTTATTTTAGATTAAATTCTTAATTGTAGCACAAGATATTTACATTTAGGATCAAATGTCATTTGGTATAATGGTTTCCCTAAATTATAATTATCAAATGACTTTACAATTCTGATTGCTGGTTTAAACAATTTATGGAATAAGCAGGCATTTAAGAATGTTTTGGAAATTGTTTTCCAAAGTGTGTGAATAAGCACATGAAAAACATGTACACTTTCATATTTTATGGTCAATTTTTTTTAAAAAAGGTGTCTCAATCCCTTTCTTTTCCACATCTAAAAAAAAAGAAATATGAAGTTGACCAGGGATGCAGATCCTTGGCAATATAGTTAGTGTTGAGTTTTTAGTTAGGATGCTTGGCTCATCCTATATTTCTCCAATTCCCTTTAAGGAGGTTTGCTGTGCTATAACAGGGCTCCATGGAGAAACAATCAGGTAGTGACTTTGTTAAAAACAAGGCTTTAGTATGGGCACAAAGAGTAACAAGTATGAGTGTAAAAGGCTGTGAATCAGTTCACAGCTATAACTTGGCTCTGTGTATTCCTGCTCACTGCTTCTCTTCCTGTAAAAGCAATCTGTTATTTAGTCCTGCTGTTTCAACAGCTCTAGCTATTTTTATTGGCCAATCTTTGGAGCTTCACATGTCCTTTACTATATTTAGTTTTTAGAGGCATTGTAGTCACATCAAAATGGAGAATGAAACGTCCTGGGAACAATGTGCCAATTATTCGTTTTAACAAGGGCATGCTTCATGAAAGTAAGAAAAAACTTGGCTGTGGTGTGCAGACTCTATAATGGCTATTCATCTCCATATTTATGGGATAATCCTAACATGTATAATGTCCACTAATATCCAGTTATTGATGGTGAGATTGCTGTCTAGCACCATATTGATATAATATATAGTGGTTTTTCCTAGCAGGGCCATATTTTGCTGGAGAATTAAGGGGGTTTCTCATTGATAAATCTGTTCTATTTAGCTCCTATATCTCTTGGCAATAATTGTTGTGCTCTCTTTTTATACTTCTGTAGGTTTTGCAGAGAGATGACCTATTAAATAAGAAAAATCCTCCTAGAAAAGAAATAACATGGGTTTTTGAACTACATAGCACAGATTTAAATACTGGCTACTTGTTTTATATCTGAGATCCAAGAAGAAAGACTGCAAACAAGTAGATTAGATAGATAGATAGATAGATAGATAGATAGATAGATAGATAGATAGATAGATAGATAGACAGACAGACAGACAGACAGACAGACAGACAGACAGATAAATATAGATAGATGCATAGATGCATAGATAGATAAATAGTGACCTTCTATTCCAACTTCAAGGTCCAATAGAAAGACATGCAGTTGGTCTTGAACTTCTACAAAATCTTTATCACCTCCCATTTGGTGTTTTGGGTGTAGGAGGTGTCTGGTTTGAGCTCCATTTTTTCAGGTATGGAAGGAGAAATCTTCAACATGAGACTCTGGGGAACAGTACAGAATCTAACAAAACTTTCCCCATTTTTAGCTAATCTCTGAAAAAACATGTTCTGGGAATAACTTTTTTTGTGCCATGTTTTATGATGCCTTAATCTCTTCTTCAGGCCTCGAAGGAGACAACCTTTATGGTCCTTAGCTGTACCAGCATTAACAAAATCTTTCTCATCCATTTCAACATGGCCCAAAAGCAATTTCAACTTGGAGCAGTTTCACTATTAGGGCAAAATTCCAAAAAGAACTAGGAATATGCAAATAAAAATATTAACCAGTGAAGTTACAGCTACAATAGTCACAGTCAAGATACCTCTTTTTCAGTAGGGATATTAATATTCCTTCATTGGTCATCCTCATTGGTTTTCAGGCTATAACATTTAATCATATATCAATCATATATAAAATCATACACACGTGTGTGTGTGTGTTTATTCTGACCACGTGCTGGATATAAGTAGCTTGTGAATTAAAATTATACCATCTTTGTTCTGTGAGGGAATTTGCTTGCTTTGTTTGCATAAACATATACGAAAACAAAAAAAAAAAAAATTGAGATGGACTATCATTATCCAAATTGATAGCAGCTGTGCTTACTGAAAAATGTTTCCCTCAAATCTGTTGACATGTTGGAAATTAAAAGAAATGCATCACATGGTGCGTTCCATGTTCCATTCCACATTTGCTCTGAGAGATTTTCTCCCTGCTTATTGGTCCATTTCTTATGTCATTCTAGTCAGGGAAGTTTGTTTTGGGGTGGGGCCATTCAAAAGATAATTTGGTTTCTTAATGGATCAAAAGCAACGAGTGTTTTTCCTGAAGTGCAAGAATGAACATTTTATGGACTGGAAATTCAGATACCATAACCCAACAATTGAGCTGATAATTCTTGACCTGCACTTCAGAAAAGTATAATTGGGGCCGTAGCAGTCCTAGTGAGAGATATTGGGGGCACAATTCATGCCAAGGTTGGCCCTTGAACTCTGCAATACAAGGGTGTATTCTTTAGGCCACAATTCTTTTGTGGCCTATACGGGGAACACAGCCTGCAAAATAAATAAAAGCTAAAGATTTCCCCTGTCCAGTTATATGTGACTCTAGAGGACAGTGCTCATCTCCATTTCTTAGCCCATGGAGTCAGCATTGTCTGAAGATATTTCCATGGTCATGTGGCCAGCGTGACTATATGCTGAAGGCTTAGCAGTTAAAGACCCTGAGCTTGTCAGCTGGAAAGCAGACAGCCCAGTTTCAAGATTTGAGTACCCTGCAATGGGATGAGTCCCCATTACTTGCCCTAGGTCCTGCCCAGCTAGAAGCTCAAAAGCATGCAAATCTAGTTAAATAGGTACCACTTTGGTGAGAAGGTAACGGTGTTCTGAAAAATAGAAGGAAAACTTCTTTGGATACAATTCGATTAGATTTGATGAAAGTTAGCTATAATTAATTATAACTCCTCTACTCGTTGCAGAATACCTTATGCCACCAGACTCGAAATTCTAGACCTTGAAAATCTAGAATTACACCGCCTTCGGTCCGATCTAAATATAGTATATAAAATCATACATTGCAATGTCCTACCTGTCAATGAGTACTTCAGCTTCAACCATAAAAACATAAGAGCAAACAATAGATACAAACTCAAGGTTAACCGCACCAAACTTGATTGCAGGAAATATGATTTCAGCAACAGAGTGGTCAATGTCTGGAATACTCTACCTGACTCTGGGGTTTCTTCCCCAAACCCCCAAAACTTTAACCTTAGACTGTCTACTATTGACCTCACCCCTTTCCTAAGAGGTCTGTAGGGGGCGTGCATAAGCGCACCAACCATTCCTGTCCTATTGTTTCTTTTATATTTTATTTTTCTTATATGTATCCATGTATTCATAACTATGTTTTACTTATACCTATTATCTTGTAAGCAATTGACAAATAAATAAAAAAATAAATAAATAAAACTCTGGCATGGTGCATGACATGGCTCTCACAACTGAAAGTCACGATTAATTTTAACTCTGATACCTGGCATGGCTCTCACACCTAAACCTTTATTCTAGGAGAGTCTTTCCTACAATTCCCTTTTGTTTCTCCTGCAAAAGAAAGGTTTCTCACCCAGTACCTAAGCAGAGGAAGGCATCCCTGTGTTTGATGCTCACTGTTATTCCTTTAGGGCCAATCTGCTCCCCCTGCCCTCCCCTTCCTCACCACCCATCTCTATAGGGAGGTGATGTCATAAAGCATTATGCCGAGTCTCCCATGATGTCTATCTGGAAATTGCTGGAAGGCATGAAGTGCCTGGCGAGGACTGTATTATTAGATCAATGCTGGTTTCACTTTCAGAAAAGTGAAAAAGAGCAATTCTCAGGAGGACTGCCAAACAATGTGAAAGGGTGTGTGTGGAAAAGGCCTAGTCTACTCTTGTCCCTTTCACCGCAGTTCGATGTTCAGACATCAGCCGAGGATGCTTGCCACTGAAGGGAATATCACTTGCTAAATTTTTTGCACAGCAATGTGCTATTAAAAGGAACAGCTGCAGGGGGCCAGCTGAGAAACTGGCAAGGCTCAGTTCTGAGTTTCGAATACAAGGAAAGTAGGGGAGGAAACATTTCAGAAGGAGCTCCTGGAGAGAGAAGAAATTTGTTTGGTTGACAAAAGGGACATCTGAAAGATAGGAAAGTTTGAGTAGCAAAAGAAGACAACTTACTTCACTGGATATCAGCCGTGTTTTCCCTCTCCAGTTTAACAGAAGCCTAATGCTTCTGACAGAACATTATTTAAGTTCCTTCTCCTACCATAGAAGTTCAGGCAAAATCCTCCCTCCCCACTTGACATTACAAATCTGTCTGAAGTTTAGCTTTGGAATAATGCTACCCACAAAGCAAAAGAAGATACCCTTGGAGTCTAAATCCTGCTGGAAAACTGGCCTACTTAAGGGGATTGTAAGTACAATTGGATTAAAAAGCATAAAACAGATTTTGGCAAGTTAAGCATAATTTTCAAGAACAACCTCCCCCTATCCCTGAAAAAAAAAGAGAGAGTTTTTGATCAGTGTGTGCTACTGATTTGAACATATGCCAGTGAAACATGAGTCTAACCTCACATTCGATGCAAAAGCTAAGAGTGGCACAAAAAGCCATGGAAGGATACATGCCCAGCATCACAAGACAAGATAGAAAGACCTGCACATGGATTAGAGAACAAATGAAACTATACAATATCATCAAGACAGTAAAAGGATTGAAATGGAAATGGACTGGTCACATAGCAAGAAGAACTGATGGCAGGTGGACCAAGGCAGTCACAGAATGGATCCCACTTGATAAAAAGCATCCACGAAAGAGACCTAAAACAAGATGGAGTGACGACATCAGCAAGTATTGCGGTCCCAATTGGCAAAAGAAAGCTCAGGATTGTATAGGTTGGAAACGTGCAGAAGAGGCCTTCATCCTGCAGTGGATAGACAATGGCTATAATGATAACGATGAAAACAGAATGAAATTGCAAAAACACTCATAAATGCAGTCCGTTGTTATGCTTTTGCTTGGTCCTAATAGGGCAATTTCCCACTAGAAAGCCACTGAATGGGCAATCTGATACTGATACTTTATTTTGATCCCAAAATAAAATGCAAAGTCCTAACAGGAGTTATGTCCAACCTGAGTTGGGATGACAACTTCCAGAATTCCTGGATTATAAACTTCAACCAAGGCTTGTTTCAGTTTTTAAACTACCTTTCACTTTTTGATTACGCTACCATTTTATAGTGATGGAAGCTTCATTGTTACCATATTGCAAAGAGATTTATGGCAGTGTGAACTAGTGGCTAAAGTCCCAGGCTAGAAAGCAGGGTGAGCCTTACTTGAGTTCAAGTCCTGCCTTAGCCCCGAAAGCCAGCTAAGTGACTTTTGGCTGGTCACTCACTTTCAGCCCAACCTATCTATCACACAGGGTTGTTGTTATGTGGAAAATAGGAGGAGGAAGATGTGCGGGAAATGTTTGCCGTCTTCAGTTATTTGTAAAAATAATATAACTGGAAAATAAACTTATGTATTTATGTATGTCAAACTTCTCCACAAATATAGGCCCAAGCCAAGATGTGTAGTTCCAAGTCACATTTCTATTCCTTTTCCCCAATGTAGGATCATTGCAAAATGTGGGGAGTTCAAGATAGGTAAGTTGATATACAAGTTTTCTGAGAATACTTTGCTTGAGATTTAATTTAATTTAATTTTAATTTTTATATTTTTATACCGCCCTTCTCCCTGGGGACTCAGGGCGGTGTACAGCCAATCTAAAACCCCAACAATAATACAAAAGTTAAAAAAGATTAAATTGGATATTTGGCCGAATAAAAAACCCACCCCACCCCCTTAAAACCCCCAAATTAAAATTACTGGAGACACATTAAAACCCTCTCTCAGCCCAGGCCGGCCTGCTCGAAAAGCCAGGTCTTCAACGCGCGCCTGAAGGACCTCAGGTCCATGCCGGTACGCAGTTCCGGTGGCAGAGTATTCCAGAGGGCAGGGGCCGCCACAGAGAAGGCCCTACCCCTTGGGACCGCCAGGCGACACATGGCAGCCGACGGAACCCGGAGAAGGCCCTCCCTGTGTGCACGCACTGGCCTGCTGGAGATCACCGGTAGGATGCGGTCCTGTAGGTAACCTGGTCCAATGCCATGGATCGCCTTAAAGGTCAGAACCAGAACCTTAAAGTGAACCCGGAAAGCCACTGGCAGCCAATGCAGCTCGCGCAGGAGAGGCGTCACGTGGGCGCTACGTGACGCCCCCATAATCACCCGCGCGGCCGCATTCTGTACCAGTTGGAGTCTCCGGGTGCTCCCCGCAGGGAGCCCCATGTAGAGGGCATTACAATAGTCCAGGCGAGAGGTGACAAGGGCCTGAGTGACCGTGCGCAGGGCGTCCCGATCCAGAAAGGGCCGCAACCGGTAGATCCGACGGATCTGATGAAATGCCCCCCTGGAGACGGCCGCGACATGGTGTTCAAGCGACAGCCGCACATCCAGGAGGACTCCCAGATTGCGAGCCCTCTCTGTGGGGGGCAAAATTTCCTCCCCAATAGCCAGCGACGGAGTCAACTGGCTATATCGGGGCGCCGGGAACCACAGCCACTCGGTCTTGGATGGGTTGAGCCGGAGCCTGTTCCCGCCCATCCAATCCCGCACGGCCTCCAGGCACCTGGACATAGACCCCACAGCATCGTTGGGGTGGTCCGGGGTGGAGATGTATAACTGAGTGTCATCTGCATAGAGATGACACTTCACCCCAAGACCACGGATGATCTCGCCCAGCGGTTTCATATAGATGTTGAACAAAAGGGGGGAGAGAACCGACCCCTGAGGCACCCCACAAACCAGGGGCCTAGAGGTGGACCTCTCCCCTCCCGCCAACACAAATTGCGAACGGTTGGAGAGGAAGGAGGAGAACCATCGAAAGACAGTTCCCCCAATTCCTAACCCCTCCAACCGTCGCAACAGGATACTATGGTCGATAGTATCGAAAGCCGCCGAGAGATCTAATAGGACCAGGACAGAGGAGAACCCTCTGTCACGAGCCCTCCAGAGATCATCAACCAACGCGACCAATGCCGTCTCAGTGCTATGCCCAGGCCTGAAGCCCGATTGGAACGGATCGAGGTAAGTTGTTTCCTCCAGGTACTGAGGAAGCTGACGTGCCACCACACTCTCAACAACCTTCGCCACAAAGGGCAGGTTGGAGACTGGACGAAAGTTATTTAAAACAGCTGGATCCAGGGAAGGCTTCTTGAGGAGGGGCCGCACCACCGCCATCTTCAGGGCGGTCGGGAGCGACCCCTCTCTCAGAGAAGCGTTGATAATCCCCTGGAGCCAGCCTCGTGTCGTCTCCCTGGCGGCCGAAACCAGCCAGGAAGGGCACGGGTCCAATAAACAGGTGGTGGCATTCAGACTCCCCAGCAACCTGTCCACACCCTCGGCGGTCACAGGATCAAACTCTCCCCAAATAACATTCACAAGACCTGCCCCGGTCATCACCCCCGGGACCATCCAATTGGAGTTAAGCCCCTCCCGGATCTGAGCGATTTTATCATGCAGGAATCGAGAGAACTCCTCTGCTCTACCCTGCAAGAGGTCATCCCGCGCTCTCGGTTCGAGCAGAGAGCGGGTCACTCTAAACAGGGCGGCAGGCCGATTTCCTGCCGACGCAATAAGGGCGGAGAAATACGAAGATTTCGCCGCCCCTATCGCCACAAGGTAAGTCTTAATATGAGATCTTACCTGTGTTCGGTCAGATTCAGAACGAGTCGCCCTCCAAATGCCCTCTAGACGTCTTTTCCGGCACTTCATCTCCCGTAGCTCCTCCGTAAACCACGGAGCCAAATGGGATCTGTGCTGGGTCAGAGGTCGCAGAGGCACAACTCGGTCTAGAGCCCCGGCGGCCAACCCATCCCAGGTGGCCACCAGGTTTCCAGGCGAGTTGAGAGCCAGAGACTCAGGAAATGGCCCAAGCTCCCTCTGGAACCGCTCCGGGTCCATTAGGCGCCTGGGGCGGAACCATCTAAGTGGCTCCGCCTCCCTGCGGTGGGGGGTGGCGGAACAGAAGTCCAGTCTAAGGAGGGAATGATCTGTCCATGACAAGGGAGTAATGACTAAATCCCCGCACTTACAGTCATTCAACCACTGCCCAGAGACAAAAATCAGGTCCAGCGTGTGTCCTCCTATGTGAGTGGGAGCAGAAACTAACTGGGTCAGGTCCATGGCCGTCATGGAAGCCAAGAACTCCCGGACCAACCCAGAGGTTTCACCGAGCGATGGCAGGTTGAAATCCCCCATGACCAAAAGCCTGGGGGTCTCAACCGCCAGCCCGGCTATCACCTCTAGGAGTCCGGGCAGGGCTGATGAGACGTGGCAGGGAGCCAGGTACGTCAACAAAAGACCCATCTGAACCCCTTGCCCCCACTTCACAAAAAGAGATTCACAGCCAGCCGTCTGAGGGACAGTGAAGAGATGAAGCATGACCCAGTGAGAGATGAAGAGATGAAGCATGACCCAGTGAGAGATGAAGCATGACCTAGTCCTTTAGGTGTGAGTCAGTTTGGTATAGTGGTTAATGTATCAGACCAGAAACTGAGAGACTGTGAAATTCTGCCTGAGGCAGAATTTCAGTCACTGTGTCACTTTGAACCAGCCACTGTCTCTTGGCCCTGAGAAGGAAACAATGGTGAACCACTTCCAAAAAATCCTTGTCAGGAAAACTGCAGGGACTTGTCCAGGTAATTGCCAGGAATCAACACTGATGCATTCACACATCCCTTAATGCAGTATGGGTCCTAAATCTAAGAGTAACCAGAATCTTTTATTTTCCATTGTTTTTCTTCCTTTCCTTGTATTTTCTACCCACTCTGTAACCATTACATATGTGTGCTTTGGAAAAACACTTTGGCATCCAAATTATCAGTATGTATGTGTATGTTTGACAATGTGTTAAAGCACTTTTGCAAATCATTTCAGGAAAGTGAATATAAATAAGTGAAAGTAAATATAACATCTTCTACCGAATCCAGAAAGAAGTGGGGAAGAATTGGGGGGAGGGGGAGAGAGAGAGAGAGGCAAAACAGCAAGGGATCATGTATGTGTTTGAAAACACGAAGATTTGAAAACATCAGAATTCAGGGAGATAAATCTGATGAAAAATATTTCAAAAACATCCTGCCTTAATTGCTATACTTCACCGAATGTGCAGTAGTGAAAGAGCAGTTCCACCTCTGGGTCTAAACCTCTTTTTCTGCTCCCATTCTTATTACTTGAGAATGCTAATGTCTATTTATGTGACAATCCATTTCTCCACTTGTGCTGTGTCTGTCGCAGCGTTTGCTGAAGTGCCCCATTAAATAATTACCATTGTCAAGGATAATGTACTTGTGCTACCATTTAGAAATTTCCAGAGCAGAAATTCTCTGATGTTTGAAATCTAAGTCTGAGTTTCTGTGCTTGCACATATATTGTGTGATAGAAAAGAGGAGCACGGTCTGAGATTCCAGGGCCACGGAGCCTCTCAAGAGCCATAAACAGGACCCTCAAAACTCTGCTTGAATTCACCACTGAATTGTGGTATTTTTATGTGCTGGAAGGGGAATGGATTATATATGTATATATATAATGTTGCTTTTAATTTAATTATATTTAAATATAAATTAGATTAAATCAAATGTAGCCCTGTTCTCCTCCCCTTCCATATCCTGGTCTCATCAACTTTTTACACAGCAGCTCCCAACATGCCATTTAAAGGTCAAATGGTGCCTTCGGCCTATGGGGGGAAAATGCATAACTGTGAAGTACTAAGTCCTATTAACTCCTTTTTGCATTTCATCAGTAAGCAAAGCAAAACATCTAAAACAAACAAACAAAAAAGGAGTTTTCATCAAAAATAAAATTCCCTTTGCCCCAAGTGGGTGATCTAATTATGGGTGGGTGATATATTTGGTCAGGAGCCTTTCCTAGGATCTCAGTTTGATGGGGAAGGTGTTTCACAGCTGATACTCGAGGAGGCAATTGCCTAAAGAATAGTATTTCAGAGCCATTGCGTAGCTAATGGAGTCTCTAATAGGGATCGAGACTTTATCCTTCAGGTCACCAGGTGTGACAGGATATTATTAAAATATGAAAGCAGTTCAGTGACTTGCATGGAAAGAGCTGATTCCATAAATCCTCAGCTTTGCAGTTCAGTTAGCCAAAGCCAAGTGTCAGCATCAGGCATTTAAGCCATCATTAAGAATAGACTGGGGTGACCTTTCTCTTTTTCTAAAAGGGCTGATGCCTGAAACAAACAAACATACATACACACACACACACACACACACACACACACACACACACACACACACACACAACAACACTGGGGCTGCTCTCAGCTTGGGTCTATTCATCTGTCTCCCTACAAATTGTGAACTAGGACAGGAATGTCAAACTCGCAGCCTGCGGCCCAGATGTGTCATGTGCTGGCCCCACCCCTGTGATGATGCCGTGACAACACGCGTTTGACACCCCTGAACTAGGATGTCAACTGTTACATCTGCCCTCCATAGCTCTGCCTGTTAAAATGAGGAATAGGAGGATTGGTTAGTGAAATGGGTGGGGTGGAAGCACTATAGTGTGGAACTGGGAGAAGAGAGGCAGCTTGATGAGAGTCTCAGGGTCTATGAAAAGGTACAAGCTGCAATTGCTCATAAATCCGGTGACTCTGCAAGAAAGTGGACTAAGAAGGCAGATCCAAGACCAAGCAGCAGCAATCTTATCATCTTTTGTTGAGCGATATTTTCTATATCTGTGATCAGGTTCACAGGTTCAGCAGATATTCAGCTTCTAGGCTCGGGGCTGTTCTGCTGCCACTTTCTCCTTCTCTTTAGCCTAGGACAAGGTAAAGTCCGACGAATAGGCTCCATCTCAGCTCCTTGGTGTATATGATATGGTTGTTTGCTACTGATATTAATAAACTACTTTGGAAACCTTTAAGCTAAACAGGAACATAGATGTGTATGTGTATTTAGTCTCTCTGTCTCACCAATGTACACACCAAGATACACCCCTTAGAGATGAATGGAAATATTCTAAACCTTTGAACTAAACTTAGTATTCTACGAAGGGAACAATTCTACCCAAATTAAAGAAAAACCAAGCCCAAGTCCAATAGAGTTTATTTCTATGTAATCCTGCAGAGAAATTAGTTGACTATCATGGAATTGCTTAGGAATATAATGATCTAATGGAGATTCTCAATCATCCAGGTCATGGTTCTCTGCAGGGTGCCTTTTCTTTGTTTTTACTTGAAGACTGAAACTTCTGGGATGAGAAGTGAAACGTCTTCAAGAAAAAAGCAAGAACGTCTAGTTGCCTTCTGAAGAAGCACCTTTGAGATGTTGGAAGTTAAAACTCACCCCTCTCCAAGGAAAATGAAATATTTTGGGATATATTAAAAGGCAGAATATTTCCCATAAGAAGAGTAGAAACTCAGAAGCAGAAGCTCATCCCCACCTTTGCTAATGGACCATTACTCTGGCCTAGGCCAATCTATTTTACATAACAAAGATCTACTCCAGGTAGAGTTATAATAGGAATTGCCCAAAGCCCTTTCATTACATCATCATCCAGCAAGACTCAACCAAGCCTGGGACTCAGGACAGCCTACAGAGTTGCCCCTGCATGGCCTCATGGGAGTCTGACAACTAATCAGAATACAAGCTCCAATTCAAATCACAACAGAGGGTATAAAACCAAGGGATTCTCAGCATCTCTTCTCTTTTCCTTCTTTCTTCATCCTGTGAATCCTGTCCACCATTAAACCATCTGTCCAAGCAGTCATCATGTTTCCAGTATCTTTCTTCCCCACTTGGAACTGAACTCAGAAGGCTATTTCTTCCAACAGAGACTAAGGAGTATAAGTTTGCTCTAGCATGGTTTACTGAATAAATTATATTTGGCTGGATTTCTAAAACCACTAACCAGCATGGCTTTCAACCACAATGACTAGATCAACAGAGTATTTTAAGCTAAAATCAGATGATAGCTCGGTATTCATATGCCTATGATTAGGCCTATGACATGGACAAGGTAGTCTAAGAAAATGGGGTAAGACTTTTGCATGTCAGAAATGACTCCAATAGAAGAAGAAGTTAGACTATGTTTGTGCTGTGCAGATGGGGATACAAACTTAAAAGCCACAGGTGGCTAACTTTTGAATGAGCCTTTGCCACTGCCCCGTTAACAGCAGTTCGCTTCAAAATAATTAGGGGTCATTGAGAGTGATTAACTTTCTGTAGCTAAAAGTCTTTCTTCCTTCTTATCAGACTTTTTTTTTTTGAAAAGTTTTATTAGATTTTATCAAACAAATAAAACATCTCATTTGAGTACAGCCTGATTCCAGGTTATCACATTTTCATACAGACACAATTTCATATCTGTGTTCATCTTATAAATTCAACCTTATATCTTATCATTTTTTATCAATTTCTCACCCTTTCTCCTTTAACTTCTCTTAATTTTCTTTTATAGTAATATCAATCCAAATTTCTATATCTTTTTGTTCATTATCCTTATATTTTGTCTGTCATTGTTTACAATTTTATATATTCTCTTCCAACATTCTAAGAAAAACAAAACAAAACAAAAACAAAAAAAACAAAACACAAGCAAGGTTTCCCTTCTAGTTATCAATCGGAGTACAACACCTTTAAATCTTATATTTATAATCTCATTAAAGATTAAGTTTATCCATTCAAATCTAATATCTGTTTTATATAAATCTCATCCTTCAGACTCTAATTGGTACTTCTCCCCACAAATGCGAAAAGGACCTACACCACTAACAAAAATACTGTATATATATAAACATTAATAAAATAATTCAAAATCATTCTCATGTTGGTATGAACCCTATAAATCCTTCACATTAACAATCTTTGGAAACAGCCAAAATATTTCTCTCCTTTCTTTATTCTTACATTAATTATCAATACATATATCATTAATTAATTACACAATTTCATCCAATAAAAAAGGCAATTATTCAAATTCATTTTGGCTAACTCTTAAATATTTTATCAATCTTTAAAAATAATTATTCAAATTCATTCCAAGTAGCTAATATAGATCTTTCCTCTTTCTTTTCCATTTCCCTAAATAAACACACCAAACATAATAATATAATGTTTATCTTCTAAGCTGCTTATATATTACATTTCTAACACATCATAATATTCTACAATTATAACCCTAGTACCTTTACAGAGTTCTCAATTTTAACTTGATTTAACCATTATCTCTGTGTTCCCAAGCTGAGCATATACCTTTGATTCTAGTACGTTTCCCTTTTTTCTTTATCTCTTGCTTTCGTTCCTCATAATTTCTTTCCCTTTCTATCTTCCCCCCTTTTTCTCATCCCTTTTTTTTGTGTGTAACTTTCTCTCTTTTCCCTTTCTGTAATTTACTTTTCTGCTTCTCCTTGCTATTATATGTCTTTTTCAAAGTATTTTCCTTTTTGGCTGCTGCCTTTAACCTAAAACTTTTACCTCCTTTCCCCCTTTTACCCCTTTTTACCACATTTTGCTTTATTTCAGTAAAGATGGCTTCTTCTTTGTTCCAGCCGCCTTCTTCCTCTTGAAGCTTTATTTCATAGTCCAGGATCTCCATTTCCAAAAATTCAAACACGAAGCCAAAAGATCTTCCTTCTTTTTCTGCCTCTTCTTTCTCATTTTTGAGATATATTTTCACTTGCTCCAGGAGTGATGCCATTTCAAACAACCACCCGAGTGACTTTGATTAACAAAAGAAAAAAGAAACCAATCTCTTCTTCCCCAAACTGTTCTGTCTTGTTTTTTCTTCCTTTCCAATCATTACTGTATCTTTCAGCAAAGTTTCAGTTACAATGTATCCTTGGGAATCTTTTCAAAGTTCACAATTAGATCCTTTATTTTTTTTTTCCAGGTGAAACTCTGTTTTCTATTCCAAATTCCACCCTTTTATCTCTTCTTCTCCTTTTTAATCAAAAATATTAAAAGTAAAATAAAGTACCAAGAAATCTTTTTTATCTTCCTTTGACATTCATATTCCAGCTTAAGATAGCCTATTTAATGTCAAATTAATTTAGCATAAACTTCTTTCCAACCAATAATAATAAAATAAAAAAAAGGAGAAGGGACTTTTAACCTCCTTTTCTCTCTCCTTTGCCGCCTGTTAGAACTTTCTTTCAGAGGTATCTCTCTAAATATTTTTTGCTTCAGGGTACCTTGTTTAGATGTTTCTTTATGTTTAGCCTTGTCTGTCCTGCTTTCCTCTTTGTCTTTCTCCTGCACATTCTTATCCTGTCCAGTTCTCCTTTGTGGCGGCCATTTCTGACCGCCGCTTGTCACCTTTGAGAAAGGGATTTAGGCTAGCCAAGAAGGAGAGGTGCGACTCCCCTCAACTTGGCTGGCAGTCTCCCCCATCTTCACCACCTTTATGGGGTGTCTTCAGCCCCGAATCACAAGGATTGGGGCGCTCCAGCGGCAAGCACGGGCCAAAACTGCGCATAGCCGCGGATTTTGGTCTGTTGCCAGAGAAACCGGGACCGGAACTCTCCCTTCTTATCAGACTTCTGTTATGGGAGCAAAGAATGCTAAGTTGCTTTTGGTTTATTTTCATCCATTTACTAGGGCAGTTGAGAAGCTCATGTGGACTTTGAATATGAAAATCCCATTTACTTGAAGAGAAGAGGAAGAGAGAGGAGGAGAAAGAACCAAAGGAAAGCAGACACCCAAACACTCCATTTCTACTTAACAACAAGTTGAGATCAGGAGCATTTTAAGGCTAATTATTTTATCAGCTTAGTGTCTCTGACTCATACATTATGTAAGCAGTCTTTTTTTCCCCTTCTTCTCTCTTTTCTAGTTAGGAAAGAAATTACTTGGGAACAGGCCATGTGGGCCATACAGTTTTGCAGGAACAAGGGTGACCTTAATCTGGTAGATACAACAAATAAATAACGACAAAGGTGGAAAACCATCAGAGACAGACAAATACCTCCACGCACACAAAAAAGATTTTAGGAAATGTCAAACTCTCATTCACTTTCTTCTTTATTTAGACACAGAGATGCTAAGCAACTCTTATACCAAAACTGGATTGAATTTACTCAGACTATCTGGACATATACAGTAAATATAAAGTTTAAGTCCTCACTTGATCATGGAGCTTGCTGGATCACTTTGAGCCAGTTTCTCTCTGATTGGTATAGTTCAAAGAGTGGCTATTGTGCAGATGAAATTAGCAGAGAACCTATACTTCTCAGAGGAAAGGCCAGTTATATATAATAAACAGGGAGATAAACATAGTTATTCTACTCCCCCCACCTTTTCTGTCTCTTTTCTGGTATTGTTTTGCATTATGATTGCCATTTTCTTCATCTTCGTACAGTTCTGAATTTCTCTTATATCCTTAGAGCCAGAAATAACACTAATATGCAGGGGTGTTAATAATGCCCTGAGAATAAACATCTTTAAATGCTGTTTTCTATCCCTACAATCCAGTATCAGTCCTTATATGCAATATATTAATAGGGCATCTGTAAATCCATTGATAGCATGAGTCCTACTATTTTTGCTGTTGTGCCAATTATTATACTGCTAGTTACTCCTTTCTAAAGCTATATGGCCTGCTTCTACACATGTTGTTCTTAAAAGAATATGCTTTGGAGCTTGTTTAGAACATAAAGCATTTTATATTGCAAATCGCTTGGACCTTACAAGGAGATGTTGGCCTGTAGATGTTGCTACAACATCCAGGTAGTCCAGTTAGCATGGCTAATGGTGAAAGATGCTGGTAGCCATAGGTCAAGTTGGAGATCTGCAGATATCTCTGGATATGAATGTTCCCATGTGGAAATTAGACAAATACATGGCAGATCCTTTCAACTTTTGGATTAGCCATTGAGATCCAAGTTTGGATTAGCCAAGAGATCCTGACTGTAAGTCAATCTTCTCAGAGATCCAGCTGAAATAGATCTTGCCCTAGCTAATAAGCAGGATTCAGTACTAACTTCCTGCAGCTGAACTATAATTCCTGTTCATCTGGCCATAAGTTGAATTTGTGGTGCTCTTTTGTTTGGTTCATCCTGAGGCAGATGTTGAAAAGTGTGACTCTTTCTAATATTTGTCTAACTAGCTGTCTGTGCCTACCTAAACCACACCTCAGAAAAACTTCATAACCACACCCCCAAAAAAACCTCTTGATCCAAAATCCAGATCATTCAAAATCCAAGTAAAAGCTGTGACAATCATGTTTTGTTTCTGCTTTGTAAGAAAAAAAAAGTTCTTCACTATATTAATATTTACATTAAGTAGCAGAATTTTGTGATGAAGTTAATGAATTTTCTCCGTACCTTATAAGAAAAGCCATGGTAGTCAGAAAGGCTCTCTACTCCCATAGAGCTAGCAAAGAGCTATACAGGACATTCTTTTGTGAATCCCTATCACTATAAAGTTTCTTGTTTGACTATAAGAATACACACAGTCCCAGATTATATACATTTGCCATGTCAACTAAAAAAAATTCTTCAAAACACAAGTACTTTGTACATTCTTAAAATTGTATATAGAAGAAAGGGACCTATTTCTGGCTATATGCTGCAAGCCAGGAATAGCGTTAAGTATAGAAAAGATATAAGTCCTATTATTCTGCCTTGGCTACTGTAGAACAATTATGGTGTAGTTTTAGTTATTGTAGCAGAGAGAAAAGTTACCAAGCTTCCAATGGTGAATAGAGAAGAGTTCTGAAGCTGTCTTCCTAATGGGAAGTGCACAATGATGAGGTGACAGGATGAAAAAGCTGAAATGTTCAGTAGCGCAGAATTTAAGCATGCAAGGTGCAAGCTTAAATCTAAAAGATACAGTGAATGTCAAGCTAAGTTATTATTTTTGTCCAAGCACTGATAATAGGCCACAGAATGGAAAGTGGAAATTTCAAAGAGCAAAAATACACCAAAAGAAACACAAAGAAATAATTTTCTGTTCAAAACAGCATAAAAGTGAACCTGGGACATACTGCGCATCATTGTCGAACTTAAGCACTTGGGCAATCCAAGAAGTGATACAATTCCATTTCCAGGAGATCAAAAATGTATATTGGAAGGGTAATAAGGTGTAGCTTATCTCCAGATGTCTTTTAGCTTCTCATGGGGAGTTTATTCTTGCTCACACAATCACTAGAATTGTCTGCAATGTTTCAAGGAGAATGTAGGTCAAATGAAAATCCAAGCTCTTGACCATAGTTTTGTGTACACTGCTGATTTTAAAGTAGGAATTATAAGGTATTTGGAGGAAATGACTCATGAGTAAATGCAGGATTTTTCTTCTTCCTAAAATTGAATGATGTTATGGTCTTGTGGATATTAAGTGAAAATCAAGCATTTTAAAGAGCCAGTATAGTCTTTTAGCATGGCTACAGTTCTCTGCTGCGGTGGCCATGAATGGAAAGATTTTATAAAAAGGAAGCATCACAGATCTGTAAAAACATGAATGCAAATGGCATAATCGACTATGTAAAAGTATCTGTAACCTACCAACTTTCACACAAATTATTTCTATGTACTTCTAAACAGTGACAAGGTAACATGGGGAAAATGATAGAGGCAGGACTATCAGGCAGATTTTCTTGGAAAATTTCTAACCTTTATGTCACCTAGATGTGACAAAGGAATTGAGAGAAAATGAATAGATGTTCCTGTCAAAGTATATTCATGAATTGGAATAGAGCTTAGTAACAAGTCAGCCAATGAGAGCTGAATTGAGGTCTGAAATTTAAAGAGAGAATCTGGGCTCAGCTCTAAAGTGAAAGAGAAACTAACTTTTTTGCTTGCATGCTGAACTAAAGTGAAACTGATGTCTGTTTCTGAGCTCCTGAGTTGCTGTTCTGCTCTGAACCTGTAACATGTCTGCTTCTGTTTGAGTTTGCTCCATATTGGAGAAAGGAATGCACCAATTATGACATTAAACAAGAGAAAAACCTTCTACGTACCAATTTCATCCGCGCTTTCTACAATTTTGTAAACAACAAACTAAAAGACTCAAGGTCCATCCCACCCCTGAAAGGACCAAATGGTAAAGACTGCAACGACAACACCATAAAAGCTAACCTATTTAACACATTCTTTGGCTCAGTATTTGTAAACAGCAATGGATCATGTCCACTATTTCCTAGTCGAATCACAGACGAATACAATGACCTAATACATATTGATTTCACAGAAGACAATATTGAAAAAGCACTATGCAATCTAAAACCATCTCTAGCTATTGGACTGGATGGAATATGTGCCTACTTCTTAAAAAACCTATCCACTCCCATAGCAGAGCCTCTAAGCATAATCTTTGAAAAATCGTTCAGGACCAGCTCCTTGCCAAACCTATGATGGGGATGACCTATGGCTTGATACCATAGGTCATCCCCATCTTCAAAAAGGGAGACCCCAGCCTAGTTGAAAATTATAGACCAATCTCTTTATGCTGCGTCACCTGTAAAGTCATGGAATCAATTATTAACCAATCCATTATCCTCCACTTAGAGACAAACAACCTACTCTCTAATAAATAATTTGGTTTCAGAAAAAAACTATCCTGTAATCTGCAACTCTTACACTGCAGAAACATATGGACTGCACAACTCAATCAGGGCAAAGCAATAGACACAATCTACATAGATTTCTGTAAAGCCTTTGATTCAGTGGTACACAACAAACTACTTCTAAAACTAAAATCTTATGGTATCTCTGGACACCTGTATAACTGGATAGAAGCATTCCTGTCAAACAGACAACAAATGGTCAAAATTGGCAGCGTCCTATCAAATTCTGTACCTGTTAACAGTGGTGTCCCCCAGGGCAGTGTTCTAGGACCAACTCTCTTCATACTCTATATACATGATCTCTGTGATCATATTAAGAGCAACTGTGTTCTCTTCGCTGATTATATAAAGCTATTCAACACCACAGACAATACTGCTACCCTTCAAAAAGACCTCGACTATGTATCAGAATGGTCAAACAAATGGCAATTTCAAATCTCAACAAATAAATGCTCTATCTTACATATTGCCAAAAAAAAATTAGAAAATAAAATACAAGTTGAATAGTCAAGACCTTGTTGATGATCCAAACTCTGTCAAAGACCTTGGAGTTCTCATCTCTAATGATCTAAGTGCTAGAGCCCACTGTAACTACATAGCCATAAAGGCATTAAGAGTTGTTAACCTAATCCTATGTAGCTTTTTCTCTGGTAATATCACACTACTAACGAGAGCATACAAAACATTTGCTAGACCAATATTTGAATACAGCTCATCAGTCTGGAACCCATATTACGAATCTGATATTAACACAGTTGAGAAAGTCCAGAAATATTTCACAAGAAGAGTTCTCTACTCCTCTACTCATTGCAGAATACCTTATGCCAGCAGACTACTATTGACCTCACCCCTTTCCTAAGAGGTCTGTAGGGGGCGTGCATAAGTGCACCAACGTGCCTACCATCCCTGTCCTATTGTTTCTTTTTTATTTTTCTTATATGTATCCATTTCATGTATCCATAACTATGTTTATACTTATACCTGTTATCTTATAATTGCTTGAGAAAATAAACAAACAAACAAACAAATAAACAAACAAACAAATAAATAAATCTACAACTGGCTTGTAAAATTTACTTCATGTATTTATAAAGAAGTTAAATGAAGCCTCAGCCATCTGTGTTTACTTTTTTGGTGCTGAATTTACACTGCAATACTCTGAACAGTTCCTATTACTCAACAGGAGCTGTTGTTGATTGCAGGATTTTTTTAAATAGGAAGGATGAAAAAAATAGTCTAATAGTGTAGAAAGTACAGAGGGCCTTGAAGGACAGAGAGAAACTTGGTTACCAAAGTAACATTCAGGTCAACATGGCTTAAGCTCAGACCAATGAAGTGCTTTATAGAAATCTCTAAGACAGCCCATTTACCCCATTCACAGGAAGGTAAATGAGAGAGAAAGAGTCTGCTGTTAAAACCATTGTAATAAAAATAGATTTAGGCTCATACAGGTTCTATTTCTTAATCTGGCCTAACCTTATACCAGATTAAGAACAGGTCTCATATCTGTATATTGCTGATAGATGAATGAAAGGAACATTTTTCTATGAAGCTTAAGGAAAATAGAGACTATCTATGAAGGTGTCAAAATGACTTTGATTTTCTTTGAAATTTGCTTAGAAATTGTTCTATAACTTCATTCTGAAAAGAATTCTTAATCCAGGATTTCCCAATCAAATATTTTGGATTTAGTTTTGATAACCTCTAGTATTGGGAGACATTAAAAAGAAATCTGAAGTACAATAGGTTAGGACTAATAAAAAGCAAGAGACTACTCTTTTTTTTTTTCAGCTAAACATCAAACATACTCAATAAGTCACTGGATTTGGGTCACCAAGACTCTTACTTTACTTATTAAAGAAGTGCAGGACTGCCCAATGGCATGTGCAGACCACAATGTCATCATAATATGGTTTTAGGGGGGAAAACTACATTTTAGACGGAGGAGAGCAATAGCAATAGCATTTAGACTTACATACTGCTTCATAGTCCTTTACAAACCTCTCTAAGCGATTTACAGAGTCAGCCTATTGCCTCCAACAATCTGGGTCCTCATTTTACTGACCTCAGAAAGATGGAAGGCTGAGTCAACCTATCAGGATTGCTGCCGGTAGCCTGAAATACTGCTTTCTAACCACTGCCTCACAATGATGAATAACCTATTACTATGTCATAATTTGAAATGGATATTTCTATGGGAGGTTCTAGATAAAATAAATCTTGGAGAAGCATTCAAAAACTGGATGGAGAGCAGGTCTCAATGGCAAGCAGTGAAGATTATAGCAAATGGAACACTCTCTGCAACTGTCTCAATATGTAATTGTACACAGCAAGGGCATTCACTTTGATCTTTATTTATCTTTTGTAATTGTTTTGGAAATTCCAGCAAACAAGATCTGAAAAGATAAACAACCAGTCAAGTGGGAAAATGCAAGATATAATGCTGTGCAGATGATATAGCATTAACAAGTACATAAACATAAAACTCCATACCACAATTGATGGTAGTAATTAAAGATTTTGGCTGTCTTTCTGGCTATAAAATTGATGAAAAGAAAACAAAGATAGTAACAAGGCATTTAACTTTTGTCAAGGAAGATTGTGTCAAGAAATAGTGTATCTGTGAGATAACAAAAGTTTCAGTGAAATGCTTAAGACTCTATAAGACAGGAAGTAGTAAAAACATGTTTCAAACAATTGCAATCAATTATGAAAAGAAATAAAACAAGATGGAAAAGTTTAAATTTTTCCTGAGTAAAGTTTATTGCAATAACCAAAATGAGTATAGTATCCAATATAAATTTTCTATTCTAAATGACACTGATTCCAATTTGGATAAAAATTTGCAGATTGGCAAAGAACAGTTCATCGATTTATATGGCGGGGGGGGTACACTCAAGAGTAAGATTCAGTTTTTTTAAGATCCAAAGAAAAAAGGTGGATTAGAATTTCTGAAATTTAGTCTGTATAATAGACTAAATGACAGAATGTATGCATCATAGTAGAATGAATAAAATCTGCTAGCAGCAATAATACAAAGAGAAACCTTATCAAATAATCTTCACATTTATGTAGCATTTATGGTACAAAGATACAAGGTAAGAAATAACTTCAAAGGACATAATATAAGACAAAGATTGCTTTTTAAAAATGGAATCTTTTAAAAGTATGAATATATATTTGCAATTTCACCATTAACATCATCATTAAATGCTTTTTTACTCCAAGGACAACTATAGTAAAAACAACAATAAGCAGCTTAATTATATGTGCCAATATGACAGCCAGATTCAGAAAACAGACTGAAGACAAAACAGGGACTACTTAGTAAAAGAAGGAAACTTCTATTTTCAAATAACATATTTTCAAGTATTTTCAAATAACTGGAAAAATGCTACATCAAAGATGGAATATTTTACCACATTTGGTTCTTATGCCAAAAAAATAAAAAAATACTAGAGAGAAATACATAAGACCATCATTCAACATGTCCTAAAATACATTTTGAACTGAAACCACAGATATTTTTATGATGTATAATTCCAGAAAACAATGAAATATTCCAATTTACTAAGACGCCAGTAGACAGCAGCAAGAACAAACCTGGATAACATTGGAAAAGAGAAACTCTACCTATGATATCAGAAGAGACAAAAAAATGGGAGAATAATAATGGAGAAATTGCATATATTCACAATATAAGTTTAACCAAGTTTAAGGAAGTTCCCTTCTATACAATGTTTACATGTTCTCAAGCATTCAGTTACTAACCCTAACCTTTCCAGTTTTTTTCATTTTACTATTCTACATTCTGCATCAGAAAGATTGGCTTGACTAAGATAATCATGATTATTTTGCAGAGTCCCAGCCATAAATGGAAGGAAAGTGAATATAAATTCTAGCTAAAAGATACATGGAAAGAAATAATCAAATTTGGACAAACGAAGTTGACCAAAGATTATTTATCCAAGAACCTGCTGAAGTTTCAAGTGCCTTGATGTACCTTAGCTTTAGCTCTAGTGGGATCCTGACAGAGGCAGTAAATACAGAGAAGCAAGCTGCAATGTGCAAAATAATTTTTTTTTTTATCAGGGGAAGAAGTACCATCGAAAAAGCTTCTCGTTAAAGAAGAAAAGTCACAGTAAAAGTGACATTCGTGGAACAGTGTCTCAAGAAAGGCTAAGCAATAGTCCCTTCATTCCAGAGCATTACAGTCCCTGAAACAACCATTCTCTCATTATCTTTGTATGTATATCAGGTTTTTTTTCTGACTATGCTGCTAAAAATAAACTCACGCTCTTAATGGCAAGCATTGCTTTGCTGTGCCAGCTGCTAAGCAAATAAACTTCCCAATAAAAATGTTGTCATTGTGAAATAAGAGATATTTAATTAAATAAAGGAGAAAAAAAGGCAAACTGCCATTACAAGAACATAAAACTGTAAGGCACAAGATAAAGCTAAATTATTACAAGGCAGCTTACTTCATCTAATCCTTCAAGATAAGGAAGAAACCCAGAGATTGCGTGTGTTGTGAAATCACAGCATAAGCCCTAGGCAAATATTAACTGGGGCAATATAAACTGATAGATAATAAATACATACAAGGATGCTAAGTTTGATTGAGGAAAGGCAAACTGAATTGCACCCAGGGTATAAAATATGCCATGCTTAAGTTGGGAAACTTAAAAAATAGTCATAGTAACTCATGGCATCCAAATCTTAACCAAGTACAGATAGTCCTTGACTTACAGTAGTTCATGTAGTGATCTTTCAAAGTTACAAAAGCATTGAAAAAAGTGATTTAGGATCCCTTTTCACACTTACAATCGTTGCAACATCTCCATGGTCAGATGATCAAGATTCAAATGCCTGGCATTCGGTTTATATTTATGATGGTTGCATAACCATGGTCATGTGATCAGCTTTTGCAACCTTCTGACTTGCAAAGTCAATGGGGAAAGCCAGATTCACTTAAGAACCATGGCAAGAAAGGTTGTGAAATGGAGCAAAAAATCACTTAAGAAATATTTCACTTAGCAACATAAATTTTTGAACCAGTTGTGGTCATAACTCAAGGACTATCTGTATCTAATGTGAAAATCTGGACAGCAATCCCATAAACAAATAAGGAAACGTTTCAAGTTAGACTTGGTTCCTGCTGATGCTATGTGCAACTGATGTATGTATTCATCAGAAGTCTGATACCTTCTTGGCATTCTGGAGAGATTTGGCTGTAAGATAGTGTTAGGAATGTAAGTCATCTAACAGTTGGGTTGGAAATATATAAACCAGGATAGACATTTTAATACTGTCTCTTTAAGGGAATGTTAAAATTGTAATTGGGTGTGGTTTCTCAAACGGCCATAAGATGGAGCCAGAAACCTGGTTTTCCCAGGAAGAAAGAAGAAAGAGAGTGTTGCTAGATGGTTGATGTTCTGATGTTCGCGGTTTTTGCATTTCCCTATTGACTGTTGCTGATCGTCGTTATTCTTGGATTGATGTGAGTCTATTACTGAACTGTTTTTGATACTGGACTTTGTTATTGGATTATCCCTGGACTGAAAACTGACTGATATAACCGTGTATGACTTGGACTGTTTGTTGGACTTTGCTTAACCGTTTACTGGAAGTAAAACCTACATTTTACTATACAGTGTAGCTGTGTGCTGTGTGTGTGTTATTCAACATTACTCTCACAACGTCTCCCTGTGTGCACTCATTCTTCTAACGGGGAATTACCTCAACAGATAGGACAATGGAAAAGTTAGCAGTTTCTGCCTTCTTTAATCTAACTAGCTTTCCAACTGTTCTCCTTCCCTTGGACCTCTAATCTTGCTTGAAGGACAACATTTGGAATGAAAAATGGAAGTTAGATACAAACCCAGCTTGAGCACTGCAGCGTAGTTTTTCTGCTCCAGATTGCTCCTGAGAGAAAACTGTTGTTGTTGTGCTCTTATTTTATTATCTTTATACACAATCTTCTCTTGGATCTTCAACAATGATTTTAAGAAACACTAACAAAAAAGTACATATTGCACATCTTCTGAATGTCACCCTTCTGGTGTTCCTTACAAAAAAATTGCTACGGACACCTCTGCCAACATACAGGCAACTTTTTCCCTGCTTAGTTTTTCATGGAACATCATAAAGTTGAATTTGAAAATCCCTGGTTTAGTGGTTGCACAGATTTTTCTTGCTCAGATATGATAACTTTAGTTAAAGTATCACCGTGTTAATTGGCCATGCAGACATTTTATGAGATAATGAAGTTATACAGACATGAGGCCAGATTACAGTCATGCTTTCTCTCTATTTAAAGAACTTCACAATGTAAAGGGACCATCAGTATGAGGATGCTAACATAGGTTGTAAGAATCAGAGCTACAACTATTATGTCTCTCTGGCACTATAAAAGTCTCTGGGGGATTTAAGACAGCCGTAACACAAAATGTTTCATATAATCTGGTTAAAAGAGTTCCTTACAAGGATGTTGAGCTGAAAAGGGAAAAAAAAAAGGAGAAAAAGAAAAAGAAAAGACTGTTTTGGCAGTTTTTTTTCCTGAAAAATATATATTTAAACTGTCATTTGCCTTACATTTGGCTTGTGACGATGTTCTCCTAATCCAGTACTTCTCAAATGGAAATTATGAAATTTCATGCACACTAATTAGTAAATGGAAAAAGATCATTTTACTGAAAAGTATCTAGGTATGTATCTGTAATTTCATGAATTCTATGCTGCTGAAGAACTAAGTATCACTTCAGATCATCTTAAAGCTACATATTGCTTTTAATAAACAATCAAAAAGAAGCCAACAAACATCATCTATGAGATATCAATCAACGGAAAAGAGTTTTGAATAATCCCCCATTGCTTTGTAGTCAGAGAACGAACTTAACTTTTTGTCCTCTCTTCTTATCCTTTCAATGACCTCCCCAACATGCTTTTTCAAAAGGCAACTGGACTTTGCTTTTTCCTTGAAGGCATTTTTGCTTCTCATCCAAGAAGCTTCTTCAGTTCTAGGTAATGAAATGTCTGAAAAATGTCTGTGGAGATTTTCACTCATCCAGGTCATGAATGTCCCAAAGGTGAAGAACTGAAGAAGCTTCTTGGATGAGAAGTCCAGTTGCCTTTTGAAAAAGCACATTGGGGAGGTCATTGAAAGGATAAGAAGAGAGGACAAAAAGTTAAGTTAAGTGCCTTTTGAAAAAGCGCCTTTGGGACAACCATGACTCGGATGACTGAGAATCTCCATAGTCATTTTGCAGACATTTCATTACCCAGAATTGAAGAAGCTTCTTGGATGAGAAGTGAAACATCTTCAAGGAAAAAGCAAAAGTCCAGTTGACCTTTCCTCAAGCCTTTCTTTGACCTCTGCAATTAAGCAATAGATTTGCTGTTATTCAAGATGTATGAATGCATCTATCTATCTATCTATCTATCTATCTATCTATCTATCTATCTATCTATCTATCTATCTATCTATCTATCTATCTATCTATCAGTTTATCCACCTACCTACCTATCATGTTTCTTAATTGTCCATCTCCTTCAGATGATACATGGACAAGTCCATGATTTTCTGGATTCACTAAAAACCATGTGACACATTGTTAAATTTGGGAAGGTTGGCAAACCTAAGGAAGAAGAAACCATTTAGACTTCTGGAAAGATTTTTTATCGCTAGTAAGCTAACAAAATAGAATTTTGAAAATCTAAGGGTTGGAGTAGACTTCTGCAGTGCATGGAATGTATATAGCTATAGTTTGGGGATGGCTATATAGACCTTATTTTTACACATCAGCACATTTTAATGTTTGCTGCTTGAATGTGCCTTGCCATCTCCCGGCTTCTGGCAGGAGGTCAAAATCAGCCAGCAAGACGTGCACCACTGTAAGATCTGCAGTTGGGATTCAGGAGGTGTTTGCATCCCATCTTCAGCCCTCTGTGACCTGCTTACCAATCAAACCTCTGCAGCACAAGTATGCGGTGACAGGAATAGGCAGTTGAGGGCCATTCTAAATCAGCCTTAACAGAACTCTTGTCTAGCTCAACTGACAACTAGGATAATTAAGGTGGACTTACTCTAAACTTTTTCCTCATAATTTCACTATCCTTAATTCAGAAATCATTTTCTCTTGTAATGGTCATGCTCCCACCTTCATGTTCTTTAAGTTTGTTATATACTCCATCACACACACACATGTATTATGGTACTGCACTGTCTACAATGATGCCCAATATTGAATTATAATACTTCTTTGGTCAAATACTCAAATAGATCAGATACCTTTCATGTCAATTTTCTTTTATCAAATTTAAACCCAGACACTTCTTATGAGTTGGCAAAATTTGTCTAGACAAGAAGATTGGATAAGTGCACATTAGAAGTTTGACTTGGTGCCAGATTTTTTTTGTTTTAATTTTTTTTAATGTGCTTAGTTTCACATAGTTTTAATATGGCTTTTATGTGTTATTTTAACTTTTGATTGGAAAATACCCAGAATTGGTTAGAAGATTGGCAGCAATATAAATATATAAAATTATAAAGTGAAATAATAAATAAAATAAAATAATAAAATAGACTAGAATAAAATAAAACAAAACATTTTTTTCAATTGCTGATTTCTAGATATGTTAGACTATAAACCTTATTATCCCAGCCATGATTGCTCTAGATAATGGGTATTCCATTCAAACACAATTTAAAAGGACATAATTGTGGAAATGGTTGTTGTAGAATTAAAGTCCAGCCAACTTTGAATCAAAAAATGACCTTTCAATCTCTGTTATGTCCCCTCAAACTGCCTGTTCCTGTTGACTTTGTTTCCATCTTTGTCCTCTAACATGTCTAGCAGAAAGCTGCAGTTTCATATTGTTATTTTTTTTTTTAAATAGTGCTCAAATCTTATACCTGCCAAGAAGCTCAAGGTTCGATGTTGACAAAAGTAAGCTCTGCATGAGTTTCTTCTTTAGGGCAAAACAATAATCTTCCTGTGAAAAGATGGTTGGCTGAAAATGAACACATTAGTTGACTTGACAACTGATCCTTTCAACATTTCCCAATTTTATTCATTTTGATTGATATTTTTTCTTTGTGTTGATGTCCTATTATTATCAGCTCATTTATTGTTCTGTAGCAATATAGTGGAATACCACAGACTTTCAAGGAATCCCAAGTTGACATTTTCTTGAGTGATGTTCTTTCTTTCTTCTCATGCTTTTCAGGACCAGGCCTCCCTCCCTCCCTCCCTCCCTCCCTCCCTCCTTCCTTCCTTCCTTCCTTCCTTCCTTCCTTCCTTCCTTCCTTCCTTCCTTCCTTCTTTCCTTTGTTATTTTATTTCCCTCATTTGTTTTGCCATGGGCTTTCCAGTTTTCCCACAGTGCCCATAAAACCTTTCCTTGGTCAATTCATAACATAATCTTTAACATGCCTCTTTTTCAATTTCTGTTCAACATTCTTATTGTTATGTTATTCAAGACATCTGCAGAAAATTCAGTTTGCTAACAAAGGAGAAAAATATGGCTACAATTCCCTATGCTTAAGTCTAAAAAGAAAACAAAACCAACTCCTATATAACCTGGGAGAAATGAATATATTTATCATTTTCCATTCCTTTACGGAGATATTATATATGCGGCTTTGATGCTATGCGAAGAATATTTCAGTTGTTTTGTTTCCATTATTTGATCCAAAGTTGGAAGAATTCCATGCCATATTAAGATTCACTTTCATATTGCACTCACTCCAGATATAAGTTGTCAAAAACGATTGAATTATATATAAAACAAAGATATTTAGTCTATATGGCCACTTTCTAATTTTGTTATGGCCCAAAGTAGGTGCTAAAATAGGTGATAGAAATAACATTCTCAATCAATTTTATTAAAAAGCAATAGCACAGTAACATCTCAGTGTTATACACACAATGGTTGCAGAAATGGTAGTGAAGAAATTTAATTATACTTAGGGAAACCTTATTTGGAGCAGCTGTGCCTTTATCTGATGAACCTTAAAGGTAAAATTCATTTCCATGTTGCACACAGAAAAGCAGGCTCGTGTATAGAAAAGTATGTAAAATTGAAAAACAAAGTAAAACAAAGCACAACTGAATAGATTTAGTGTTGACTTCTGAGTGCACACATACATCCATAGATGTTCATTTTTTTTTTTTAAACAGGCTGACAAATCAATGACATTGTATTCTGAAGTGTTCAACTTGATCTTTGCACTATTGTCCCCCCAAAATGGAAAATAAGATAGCATGGTTGTCTTTGTCTCAATGGGGCACCTACATTATTTTGAAACCTTTTGCTTAATTAAATCATGAAACCTTGCTTCTCTCCCCCTTCTCCTCCCTCCTCTTCCTTCTTCATTTAGAATGGCTGGCTTCTATATTGTGGGGGTGTTTACAGCAAAAACTCAGTCCAAAATGCAAATAAAACAATGTTTGCCAGCTTTGAATTAGAACAAGAAGAAAAAGATTCTGAAATATAATTGGCCATTTTAATGTCGGTGTTCTAATATGAATCCAGGATTTTGATTCTGCTAACCTTAATCTAAAGAGTTTTACTTGGAGTGAGCATCATTTTGTTGTAGGAGAGATAACATCTTTTAAAAGCGGTGCTAGAAGAGTATCTCTCATAAAGAGCAAACCTGGCCTTGATGAAAAAGTAGGAGAAAAACAGCACATGACTCACATCGTGCTTTCTGATAGAGGCACCAGCGGGTTGGCCATAGCTGACATCACCTTGAGAAGATATTTGTGAGTTCAACTGTAGCGAACCTCTCCAAAACTGATAGTATTGTGGGACAAGACATTGATCCTGGGTCAGTGCAGCTCACTTAAGGAGTCAATAGTGTGGAAAAACAGTGCAAGCAAATCTAGCATTAGTTAAATTAAATTTAGCATTACAGAAGGTAGGAATTCAGATCAGGGCAACACTTCCCCACTTGTCACAGAAATCCTTTGGATAGAGATATTTTTTTAAAAAGGGCCCTTCTCTGTTTTCCATTCTGAGAACTTTCTTCCCCAAACCTCAAAAACTTTAACCTTAGACTGTCTACTATTGACCTCACCCCTTTCCTAAGAGGTCTGTAGGGGGTGTGCATAAACGCACCAACGTGCCTACCGTCCCTGTCCTATTGTTTCTTTTACATTTTATTTTTCTTATATGTATCCATGTATTCATAACTATGTTTTACTTATATCTATTATCTTGTAAGCAATTGACAAATAAATAAATAAATAAACTTCCTTGCCTCCCCTTGCATTAATGTTTAATCTATCCCACGAACCTACATACTTAGACCCACAAATGGCACGATTTCCTCTCCCCCCTGAAGTATCATCTTGTCATACATTTAAGAGCCAATATGGGGGCGGGGGGGGGGGCAGGCAGAAATGATACATTTCCAGAAAATTGGGATCATGGAGATCCAGGTTCAGATCCCCACTCATCCATGCATCTTCCTGGATTAATTGGAGCCAAATTAACCTACCTCACAGAGGCAATATTAAAGTCAAGGTTCCTATACTATATTTTGAGCTTTTACAGACAAAAGTGAGAAGTAGATGTAAAAAATGAAATAAAGAAATTAAGACTGATGCTCCAGTTTGTGCACCTCTTCTCTGGAAAAAATATATCCTGCAAAAAAAGTGGGAGACTGGGAAAATGTTCTTAACCAAGCAGTCATGAGCAATGTTCCTTAATGTAAATCTCATTGAGTCAAAGGAGCTTATTTCTGACTAGATAAGTCAAGGATTGGACTGTGAATATAAGTTTTTTTTTTTTTTTGAAGAAACAGCTTGGTAAAAACAAGTAATATTTCTCAGAAAAGTGTTGACAGAAGCTTAAAAATGATGTGAATAATGGAGCATTCATAAATTCTCTCTGTCCCCTTTCTGGGAGAAAAAGAAAGAACATTTAAAAAAAAAACCCAAGCATACGTTCTGAAAATCTGATTAGATTTGTTCATCTAAAAAAGTTTAGCCAACCCTTTTTTATTAGCCTGTCATACCACACTAGACAGATGTCTTTTCAATAAATCCCACACCTTTCAATTTCTTTTGTAAACATT
The DNA here is from genome assembly GCA_023653725.1 of Bungarus multicinctus. Classification (NCBI taxonomy): domain Eukaryota; kingdom Metazoa; phylum Chordata; class Lepidosauria; order Squamata; family Elapidae; genus Bungarus; species Bungarus multicinctus. Next base: position 142,945,871 of record CM042836.1, on the reverse strand, counting down.
CTTTTGGTATCTGTCAAATACTGATATTATCAACTGTTTCGCTTTATTGTATAAATGCATTTTGCCATGTGGCTCTACAGCTTTGCATGTTGAAATGCTTCTCTGAACTTTGAATGGATATGATTTTAAACTGCAGCCCCAGCAAACAGTATTCTAAACCCTATAATGTTAGATTCCCTTGACTCTAATGGTCAAAGCATGTGTAATTGAGAACAAGTCCCATTGTGCTGAGTGGTTTGTCTTTTTGAAGTGAGTCTTCTTGCAAACCAAATAATGAATTACAGTCATCTTTTTTACTTTTGGAGTGCCAGCTGAGGCTACAGGCCGAAATATATTTTTGTTCTTGCAGGCAGGGCCCCCCACATGGAGCCTCCAAGGCCTCATATGTAGATATTCATATTTTATGAACATCCCCCATACTTTGGTACAGAGAATGAGAGAGATGGCCTTCAAGGGAAAAGACAATAAATTTTATATATTCAAAGAGGGCTGAAACATTGTTTTTTTTTAAACTCCAGGGAAGCATGGCATTATTCAGAGGAACCAGGCTGGTTCCTCCTTGATTCACTCGAACATAAGAAAGAAGAAAAATAAATCAAAACTAAGTTTGGAAGATTATTTTGATAAGCACACTTCTAATGTTCCTGTGTTCTAATGACCAGGGGTGGGCTTCAAAAATTTGAGCAAAAGGTTCTCTGCCTCGTTGCTGGATGGAAGTGGCCTAGTCAGCTTCCTGCACCATGGCGCGGGGGGTGTTTTTTCCCTCCCCGGGCTCTGGAGGTTTTTTTTGAGCCTCCGGGAGGGCAAAAATGGCCTCCCCAGGTTCTGGAGGCTCTCTGGAAGCCGGAAGCAGGCCCATTTCCAGACTTCCTGAACTTCTGGGAGGCCCGTTTTTTGCCCTCACCCAGCTTCCATGCACACCCTGTACTTACCTGCATCCAAAACAGGCCGTGTGGGGACTCCTGGGAAGGGGTGGAGGGGAGGGTGGGGCCAGCCAGGAATGGATTTGGGGGGTTCTCTGAACTGCATAGAATCTTAGCTAGGGGCTCTCCCAAACTCTGCGAACCCTCAGCAGCCCACCTCTGGGTATGACTCAAGTCAGTGTCTACATAGAGCCCTTCAGTTCCAAGGGTGGGGGGGACACGACTTTGGATCATATGTAACGCTTGTCAACTTGACCCAAATATGTCTTTGGAATCATGCTGCAGCTATATAGAAAGCAGCCACAGAATTCTAAGAGATACTGAGTTTGCCACAGATGCTGTGTGAATATTCCCACAGGCTCCAAATCATATTTTCCTCAGTGCTGCACAGCCCTAATGCAGATAGCCTTGTGCAACAACAAAACAATGGGTTCATTCCTGAGGTTGCTAAATATATAGCAATAAAGCATGGGTTTTTTTTTTGGGATGATGGAACAGGTTCTTGCATCTTTGGCTTAGGCATATAGCATGGCTTAATGCATCATGCTGAACTTCGATTCTGCTAACTATGGGTTGTTCCGAAAACCTTAAATGACTGAATTTACATGTTCTCCTAAGCAGGGATGATAATGTGTAGTCTCAGGATGCATGCCATCCCCAAAAATGTTTTTTGCTGAAAACAAAAACAGCCTCTGTTTTGCAATGTTTCCTATATTGTAGCATAAACCTGGGGTTCCCAAACAGTACATCATGGTGCTTTGGGGCACCACAACAAACTGAAATGGATGCTGCAGAATATTTTAATATTTTAGAGGGAAACAATGACACCTGACATCCATTGGTCACTGTGCAAACTGCTAGGCTAGTATCACTGGTTCCTTCAAATATATCCCACAGTACCTTTATGAGCTTGCAGTCTCTGTTAAGTCTATATTTCCCATATTGTGTGCTGTGGTGCCCAGGCACACAGATTGGGAATGTAGGGTACTATGAAAAAATTGTGGAGACATTGGCTGAGAATATTTGGGAACCTCTAGTGTAAAGTAGGCAAGTTTGCAATGTGCTGTACATGGGGCTGCCCTTGAAGACCATCCAGAAGCTACAACTGGTCCAGAATGCAGCATCCTCACAGTTTGCTCATATTGCATTTTTGTTTCACAGATTGCTTCAGCTTCCACTTTCTTTCCAGGTGCAATTCAAGGGGCTTGTTATCACCTTTCAAGCCCTACTTGTCAAGGGATTAGGCTTCTACTCTCCTGAGGGTATCTGCCCCCCCCCCCCCAATCCCCCAGGTCAGACAGGGTGGGTGCCCTTCAGGTTCCTTCTTTTACACCTTGTCAAATAACAGGACCTGAGTGGTGTGCCTTTTCCATAGCTGGCCCTGTCCTTAGGAATGCCTTCCCCCACCAAGGATTGAGCAGAACCACATGTCTCCTACCTTCCAACAACTGGTTCTTCCCACAAGTATTGGGGGAGGGGAGCAAAGGATAGGGCTGGAGCCCAGTATTGGAGAGTGTTGTCCTAGGGCACCATGAGTTTGGATTGATTTTTGAAAATTGATTTTTATTCGGAGCATTTTTTTTGAGGGGGTGTCTTATGCTGTTTTGTTCATTCCCCAAGGTCGTGGTTATAAAAAAAAATATTTATGTCTTTCAACATAAATAAATAAATTAACAATCACCATTAAGCAAATAGAATTAGCCCTGCAAGCAAGTATTAAAGCAGTAGTTGGTGGAAGGGATTGGGAGAAGGTGAAACCTGGTGGTTGCCGGGGTAGGGTGGGGTGGAAGAAGTAAATGGTGGGTGCCTCTTTCCCTTTGCAGTATCAGTCAAACTAAGGAAGGGTGCCAGTCTTTAGAGCTTGAGGGTCTGATTATCGACAAAACTGCTCCCCCACTAGGAACTTATGTTCCATGGCCTAGATGAGCAAGAGAGAACCTTCTGAAGATGCTTCCATGGCCAGATGCTTGAGTTTGGGAAGAACAAGATCATCTCCTTTGGGATTTTCAGGCTATGAATGTTACCCCTAAGGAGGTGCATTTGTCTTCTCCTCTCAGTATTTGATAGATGTACCATCGTGGTTGTTGACTCTCAGTGATTTTCTCCATGATTCCCAGCATTTATTTAAATAGATAATAAAAATCACATCTCTTTTGATGTTGCATTACTATTACAAAGATTTTATGTTTAACTTTGATTTTCACTGCCATAATTCCATTGTTTTATATAGCATTTACACAATGTATGGGTATATAAAACTGTATAACTTTTGTGTCCTGTACTAGAGAGAAAGGTGGGGATATAAGTCAATAATATATGTACAAAGCAAGACACCTTTCAAACGCTTTGCATTGCCCCAATAATGTTTGTTTTCTTCTACCTTGGGAAAAAAAAGACAGTTTTGAAGAAGCAGAAAGAGCAGTATTTGACCTGGCTCCTTTACTTATGCTTCTCTTGTCTTGGTTTCTGAAGGATTTAGGGACAGTCATGATATTAGGAATGTAAAAGTTGTCTTATACCATTTATTACAGCAACACAATCTCTCTTGTTCACTTTCTCTCAACCAAAACAATAAAAGTCATGGATTTATCAATTGATTGCTCTTTGTCATATTACATGAACAATAATGCAGAACAACAAAGCAAAATATATTTCTATATAGAATTTTTTTAAAAAAAAATAACCCACATCAGATACTGACACATATTTGACATTCTCCCTTTATTTAAACACCTTTCTCTATCTGGATGATCTTAGGTGTCCTTCATAAGCGTCTGTAGCAGTCCCTTAGGGAAAGGGGAAAACATGGCAGAAACTACTAATTTAAATGGGCTGCTTTCAAAACACTGACATGTTATTACCTGTTTTGAGAGACAAATCTTTACTTATGCAGCATGACACTGAAACAAAATAGAATGTATTGTAACACCTGATCTCATCAGATCCTAGCAGAAACATTACTGTAGCTGTGTCATGTTCTATAAAATGTTTCATATAACCGGAGAAAATGCATTATGGGATGAAATCTTTTCCAATATAATATTTTAAACCATCTGTCTGTTTTTTTTTTAAATCTTGACTGACATTTTAGAAAGCCCATGTGGTACCTTCTGATTTGAAAGAACTAAGGAAAGTTTAGGACTACAACAGTAAACTGAATACATAAACAGAAATATTTAAAATTATTTAGCAGTTCAGCCAATATTAGGCAGAAAATTGAAGATACCAAAGTTCCACCATGAAAAAATTGAAGATACCAAAAATTTCACCATGAAAGGGGATATTTTAGACTTATTCTCTGTGTGTGTATGTATATATAGGTGTATGTGCGCTAATATCTATCTGTCTGTCTGTCTGTCTGTCTGTCTGTCTGTCTGTCTATCTATCTATCTATCTATCTATCTATCTATCTATCTATCTATCTATCTATCTATCTATCTATCTATATGGATATCTATATATATCCAGCTAGTTAGCTAGCTAGCTATCGTAATGTGTGTTTACTTTACATGTAATGTATATAGTACACACATATAATTTGTTTGTCAAGCATGTCTGAGAAAACAAGTATAAATACGAACATAACATATAAATATATCACTATGAATAGGTTTAAGTATATACATAATAAATGAGTACGAATAAATGGTATAGTTGTATTTCAAGGTTGACTCAGCCTCCCATCCTTCTGAGGTCAGTAAAATGAGGACCCAGATTGTTGGGGGCAATAGGCTGACCCTGAAAACCACTTAGAGAGGGTTGTAAAGCGCAGTGAAGTAATATATAAGTCTAAGTGCTATTGATATTGCTAATGTTGATTCCTAATGCACACACACACATCTAATAGGCATATTTATGAAATCTCATTTCGATAGATAGATAGATAGATAGATAGATAGATAGATAGATAGATAGATAGATAGATAGATAGATGTAGTAGTAGATACATACACAAACACATACACACATTCCATCCTGTACACTGAGAACAAGGAAGGAATTTGTCTTGTTCGTGCTGCATCTCATTTTCTCCCTTATGTTGCATTGAATGCCTGTAGAGGGCTCCTTTATGTTGTTATAGACAGTAATGAAAAGGAATCATGGCACCAGAGTAGGTAGCTGCTCCCCTACTCTGATGGCTGAACTTTAAATATGATTGCCATCCCTTGATTGAAAATTTTTGAATCACTTTGCCTAACACAGAGCTCCTGGCTTGGAATATGTATTCTCTACCAACAGCGGTGTATATATTATTTCAATAACTGATCAGTCACAAGCAGATGATTAAGTCAAATTAAAGTATTATCTGCAGCGAGTTAACTCGGTTACGATATTTAACAGCTTCTCCTGGGTTGTGAAAATTATTCAGCTAATAATTTTGAAAACAGCAAGGAGGAACATAATAACTAATAGAGAACTTAAAGAAAGAAAATTTGTGCTGATATGAGCTGGGGCTGTGAGCTTTCTGCAGGGACTCAAAATTCCTACCATCAGTCTGATCTTGCATCAGATGAGCTGCTCCTTGTAAAAAAAATAGCTTCGTTCACTTCTTTTACTGTTAACAAGTACCTATCACTGACCTTATAGCAGGGGTCCCCAATCCTCCATGGACTGGCACTGGGCTGTGGCATGCCAGAAACCAAGCCACGCAAGCAAGCAAAGCCACATCTGCATCTGTGGGATGCAGGCAGTACACAAAACCACGACTGCCGGTCCACGGAAAATCCATGGAACCATTCTGTGGTGACCAAAAGGTTGGAGGCTGCTGCCTTATAGTTCTACCCAGGAGACTTCTCTTGAAGGAGTCTAGAAGAAAATGGACAGTGCTACAGGTGCTGCCTCTGCTTTGCTGAAGCATGAACAGCCCTCAAAGCCACAATTGGGGCATCCTATCAACAAAGGGGTGGCCTGAAGCTGGCCTGGCTGAAGCCATCTTGGGTCTTCAATGCTGCCACACTAGAGCTGAGGGATAGGGAGGGGGGACTAGAGACAGCTGGGGCTGTGTGGTCAAAATAAAATACTTCCTCTTGGGAACCAAGGATGTATTCACACCTGGCCAGAGGAAGGAGGAGTGATGTCACCAGACCAGTGGATGCTGCCTTGATTGGGCCATGTGACTGATTGTTTGGGATGGGGGGGAACTTTCACTTTTAATTAGGTGAAAACTGAGGGACTGTCAGAATATTCATGAACTGGAAGAGGCATGGTAACAAGGTCAGCCAATGAATAGGCATAGCAATTAAGTCAGTCAATGAGAACTGTTTGGAAACTGAAACTGGAAGGAGCCTGGGTGTGGCTCTGTATTAAGCTCTGAGCTCTGAAGCTGAAAATTTATCTGCAACTCTGAATGAAAACTGAAACTGTTCTTTCCTCTGCTTGTGTTTTGCTTGTAACTGCGACCACATTGGAAAATCTGCCATTTGGTATTGTATATTTACTTCATGTGTTATTATGTATATAAAGAAGTTAATGAATCCTACTGAATCAGTTAAATGTGTGTGCTTCTGGATGTGATTTTCTGCAACAAACTCTGATAGGGACCCTTCAGAGTTGGTTTTCACCAGATATGTGCTAATATGAAATTTCCAATAAAACTATTATTTGAGGAATCTACCTGCCTTGAAGCTTTTGCTTGCAATGGATCGATTACTTGGAACCCTGATACTGGGAGGAGAAGGCTAGTTTGAAGTTCAGAAAGCTTCTTTGTTCTCGAATAGACCATCTTGGATCTCTTTTATTAGAATTTGAGTCAATGGCTTCATTAGCACTGGGCAAAATCAGAAGTAAAATTCCTGTAAAAGTTGGCAACCCCTCCCCCCAAAATGTTAGACATCTTTGATATTTCTAGGTGCTTGCCAGGAAAGACTGGGTTGCTCCTTAAAGGAATCCCTCTTCGCTCTTTCTCTTAAGGTGTAATGACTCCAGTAGTCTAAGGCAGAAAGATTAGGGGAACTCTTTTCCACCTTGGCATAAGGTTTGTTTTTCCAAGGCATTGTAGCATATTTCTACAGGTAGTCCTCAACTTATGACTGTAATTAAGCTCAGAATTAGGGTCATAAGTCTTGCTGGTTGTTAAGTGGGTCACCATACAACAACACCTGATTTTACAACTTTTTTTGCAGCAGTCATTAAATGAAACATTCACAGTCATTGAGCGAATATGATGGTTGTTAAAGACTCCATTATACACAATGGGCATTTTTTTTTGCCCGAAACTGAAGTAAATGCTAGTTTGGGGGCAAACCAACCCCCCTTGTCAACCACAATCATGTGACCAGAAGGGGCTGCGATGGCTCATGTGTTAAGACGCTGGGCCTGCACACGGCTGAGGTCTGCAGCTCGGCGGCTCAATTCCTGTGAGAGAATAAACCGCCGAGAGACAAGAAAGGAGCCGCCCCCGACTGCCTACCGGCATTCAGGCATCCCGTGGATAAGATAACACTGCCTGAAAAAATTCCTTTCACAGAGGCAGCCAGCCACCTTGGTGATCCCTGGCTAAAACGTGCCATACATTAAATAAATAAATAAAAACATGACCAGAGCACACTGCAAATGTGTGCCAGTTGCCATGTACCCAAAATGCAATCACTTGGCTGCCGGTGGTGGTGGTGAGATCTGCTATAATTTCGAATGGTTGCTCGGCAACCGCTTATAAATCGAGGACTACTTATAATGTGAGTAAGGTTTAGGGAAAGTGGGTTTTTTTATAAGAAACAAAATGCCATGCAGATAAAAATTACAACTTATTTGTTCAGAATATCTGGGAAAAATCTGAATCTGGCAAAGACTACAGAGCAATTAGTATGATCAAAAGGCATTATTGCATACTTTCATTTTCCATAACAAGTATCAAAGGCTGTTAAATATTCATGACTTGCCTTCATCTAAATCAAATTGTACATTTCTTTTTTTAATCCAGTTAAAACTTCTGAAGGCAGTCCAGCAGGACCAAAATAAAGGACAGTGGCTCCTAGTATTAAGTTCACAAATCCATAAACATATAATTTTCAAGGAATTATTTTTCCTTTTTTAATATTTGTACACACACACATACACACACATTACAGATGTACTACTGTATACATATACTGTGTACATATACAGTACAACTCTCTCTCTCTCTCACACACACACACGCAAACATGTAGTCCTCAATTTACAACAGTTCATTTAGTGACCGTTCAAAGTCACAACAGCACTGAAAAAAGTGATTTATGACAATTTTTCACAGTTACGACCTTTGCAACATCCCCATGATCATTTGGTCAAAATTCAGATGCCTTGGAATTGACTCATTTATTACTGTGATTGTGTCCCAAGATTATGTGATTATGTAATCCCCTTTTGTGATCTTCTGACACACAAAGTCAATGGGGAAGCCAGATTCATTTAACAACCGGGCTACTAACTTGTCAACTGCAGTGATTCACTTAGCAACTGTGGCAAGAAAAATCATAAAGGGGGGCAAAATCATTTAACAAATGTCTCACTTAACAACATAAATTTTGGGCTTGAGGACTACCTGTACGTATGTACACACACAAACACACACATTGTTCTGTCCTCACTACACGTTAGTCTGTGTGCAGCTCGACATGTAGCTAAGCCCACCTATCCTCCAATAAAACAGATCGTGTGGGTAGATCTGGATGCTTTATTAAAAGAACAGGATATGCTGAAACTGGAGAAAATAGGAATACATACAATGAGAACCAAATACAAGATAGGCAGTACTGAGTTACTGTTGAACATAACAATTAATAAATTGCTGTATGTGTGGGATGCTGGTTTGTTCTTGGATGACCATGTGCCACAGATTAAGATTGTGCTTCTGCCTTCTGCAAATGCTAAAGGAAGTGGAGTCTGGCTTAACCAGCATGCACTTGTTTTGAGAGTGCAGGCTGATGTTTTGAGAGGTTGGGTCAGCTTCAAACAATATAATTAGTATTTGTTCCTCTGGCCAGTAGGTGGGGCTAGAGAGCAACAACAGTATATAAAAGTTATATATTGGGGCATCTCACACACACACACACACACACACACACACAGAGACAGACAGACATAATGCATTACACATACATATGTATGTATATGTGTATATATGCATACATACATATATTGAGATTTCAAATCTTTTTCTCTATCTTCCTCCCTAACAGGACTTGTCAACCCTTGCAAGGCTGGCAAACTCAGGAAACAAGAGCCACTTGGATTTCTTGAAAGTGCTTTATTTCTTGGAGCATAATGTAGTAGAATCATGAAAGCCTGTCAAAGTAATTCTCCTGCTCAACTTATACCTGGTGCAATTAAGGCAGAGTTGATTTCAGTCTCGTTCTGATAGTTCTCCGCTCTCTGGATTGAGGCGTCCTTTTTTCCTCCTCTGCTTTTCCAGAGTCTGTAGACTGGTTCTGTCCAGGGGTGGGCTGCTAGGGGTTCACAGGGGTTTGGAAGAGCCCCTAGCTAAGATTCTGCGCAGTTTGAAGAACCTCCAAAATCCCACTCCTGGCTGGCTCTGCCCATCCCTTCCCTTCCCTCCCAGGAGTCCCCACGCGGCCCGTTTTGGATGCAGGTAAGTGATGGGCGCGCGCAAAGTCTCGAGGAGGGTGAAAAATGGGCCTCCCAGAAGTCCAGGAAGGCCGAAAATGGGCCCACTTCCGGTTTCCAGAGAGTCTCCGGAGCCCGTGGAGGCCATTTTCGCCCTCCTGGAGGCTTGAGGAAAGCCTTCAGAGCCTGGGGAGGGCAAAAATGCCCCCCCTGCCATGGTGCAGAAGGTTGACTAGGCCACGCCCACCATGGCCACGCCCAACCAGCAACTGGGCAGAGAACCTTTTGCTAAAATTTTTGAAGCTCACTCCTGGCCCTGTCTTTCTTTTGTTCTATTTGGAGAACACTTGCTGTAATTTGAAAATGGCTCCTCCTGTAACATGATTGTAATTTTTATTTACTGTGGAAAAGAAACAGTTACCATCATTTTTACTGCCAGCTGTAAATCACTGGCCGACATTTGTAACCTCTTATCTTACAGTTACGTTGAATAACTCTTCCAGATTCTCCCATCATAACGGTAGTTGTATTTTCTTGTGACCAGCAGAGCACAGGATGGGTGCAGGCACTAAGTGTGTGTGTGCAGCTAGTGTCAATTTTATCAAAAATTGCCAGCAGAGAAATGAGAGCAAGGAGGGGTGAGCACAGAGGCAGGATGGAGGGAGAACAGCAAGGCAAGCAGGAACAGGGTTGTTGGGGAAGAAGACATGGGAATGTGTGAATGCACACCACCTTTTTCCAAAGCTGTGGGAGAGATGTAAGTAGAACCAAGCAATCTCTTCTAAAATACAGTACTGAAATCTTGGAATCGTCAAGGAGAAAACAGTGACAAAGCAGCGTCGCAACCATTGCAGTCATCAAAAGCAGAAGGCTTGGGGCAAGCAACTGGACTCAAGCCACTTGGGAATGACTATGGCATTATTGATATCCTCTCCTGGTGGGGCCAGCATAGCTGCAGATCCTTTTGCATAACTGTCACAGGGAGGAGCCAGCCAGCCTGCTGCAACCAGGAGAGGATGGTGTGGCATACTTTGAGTTACTTGTACTTAGGAGTGGTATATGGGGCCTTCATGCTAAAATGGAGGGAGCTAAGAATCCTGCTTCCTATTACTTATGCTGGGAGAGACCTCTTCAGGGGAGACATGATAGCAGTCTTCCAATATTTGATCGGCTGCCACAGAAAGGAAGGGGTCAAGCTATTTTCTAAAGCACCCAAAGGCCAGACAAGGAATAATGGATGAAAACTGAACAAGGAGAGATTAAACCTGGAAATAAGGAGAAACTTTCTGACAGTGAGAACAATCAACTAATGGAACAGAAGTTGCCCTTGGAAATTGTGGGAGCGCCATCACTTGAGACCCTCAAGAAGAGATTGGACTGCCATTTGTCAGTGATGTTCTCTCTCTGTGTGTGTCTCTGTCTCTCCCTCCCTCCCTCTCTGAGAACAGAGCTGCCTTGGAGGGGGTGGGAGTATGTGAGGGACTTGTGTGTGTGTGCATGTGTGTGTGTGCGTGTGTGCGTGTCTCTCTCTGTGTGTATATGTGTCTCTGTGTGTGTGTCTATGTGTGTGTGTGTGTGAGAGAGAGAGAGAGAGAGAGAACATCACTGTCTCTCAAAATTCATCTTAGTGGTCCATGGGATTTAAAATTATGAGTTTGGTGGTCCCTGAGGTCCAAAAGATTGGCGACCCCTGCTTTAGTTGACTCACTGTTCTTTGTGCAGCTGCTTAGATGTTGGAATACTGCTATACGATTGATTATTGACAATGCATTTAAATTCAAATGATCTGGTAACATTGTAAAGAAAAGCTTATTTTGACTAAACAAAAATCTACTTATATGAGCCATTTCAGATTTATAGCAGGTGGCAAAATTCCAAATAATTTAGCTGCAACAAATATAGTAGGATGCCTGACTCTTTGTTGACTCTGGATAACTTACAAATAAAAAAGAAAAGCAACATCTGGCTATACAAGTGAAAAATCTGTTTGACCAGAAAAACAGTACACCAGGTCATAAGGTTAACTATATTCTATGTCAAGGGTCTTCAAACTTGGCAAGTTTAAGACTTGTGGATTTCAACTCCATGACTGGTGAGGAATTCTGGGAGTTGAAGTCCACAAGTCCTAAAGCTGTCAAGTTTGAAGACTCCTGCTCTATGTAGAAATGGTTTAATCATAGTTTCAGTTTTTGTCTCTCTCTCATTCTCTCTCTCCTGCTCAATAAATAAATAAATAATAAATAAATAAACAATAAATAAACAAACAATAAATAAATAAATAAACAATAAATAAATAAACAATAAATAAATAAACAATAAATAAGTAAACAATAAATAAATAAAATTTAGATCTTGTAGGCATATAAGTGTGCTAATTTTTTTATTATTATTTTTTTAAAAACTGCATTATTTAGAAGGTCCCTGACACTGAATATTTGATGCTTTAGGCAATCAGTGGAAGATCTTCAATATTTGCTTACCATAAACAAAAAAAAAAAGGCTTTTCACTATGAGGACTAGAAATTCTTTAGTATGATCTATGAAGTCTTATGACCTATTTATTCCACCTCCATAAAACATAAGACTTGATTTGCTTTGTGAAACTAAAATGTAGACTTTTTTTGTACCTCTGTATCAAAAATGCACACTTGGGTTCATTTGTCAACCAGCCTTATTGATTTTATAATGTGTATTTTTTTCTTCTTTATTGAAAAAGTGCTCCCAGGTTTCAGATTATTTACACAGTGTTGATTATTCTTTGGAGGCAAGCAAACAGTTTCACCATTTGTAAAAGACATTGAGTGCTGACATATGAATCTTTTAGATATGTTGTCCATGATGCTGCTGGAAATCATGGCTACTGATTAAATTACACAAATTTTCCCAATTAAGGAGTAATACAATTCTTCTATTGAGATTTCAGACCCAAATACATTAATGTGAAAAGAAGATTCTACCTGCTCATTATGCAATTATTATATTTCTTTTTAATTCACTTTTATTGCTAATGGAAGTTTTCATAAAGCCACAATCTGATTATCTTCTGTGTTATTTATGTGGTGGTTTCACTAATTCAAGACCAATATGTTATAAAATAATCTTCATTTTATAATAGTCAAGGAATATAAACAAACCACAGCTACATTATGAGAAAAATATTTCACGCTTGTAAACTAGGTATCCTATAAATAGGGATTGTTCTAAAGCATAAAATTTGTGATATTCTAAGTCTGAAGTTATAAATAGTTCCTATGAATGCTGTAATAATTAGTGATTATTTTTCCTTTTGAGATGGCAAGTGGATTTTTTTTTTCAGATTTGAGCATACCATATAAATCTATGAAATGAATGAGGAAATTGGCTGGGAATATTATTTTTGCTTCAGTTAAAATAGGGCTGAGTTTTCATTCCTATTTAAATTAGAATCATCCATATTCTCCAGTCTAAACTTTTGATTTGCCTAGTTGGAGAGTGTATTTTAATGTAAGCTCCAATAATGAAGTTTGGAATGAAATGAAAAACTGGTTTAGAAGTATTTTCATTTGCTACAATATATTATATATAATATATTATATTATAATATTATATATTATAATATACTATAATATATTATAGTATACAGTATACTAGACCAATACTCGAATACAGCTCATCAATCTGGAACCCACATTACGTATCTGATATTAGCACAGTTGAGAAAGTCCAGAAATATTTCGCAAGAAGAGTTCTCCACTCCTCTACTCGTTGCAGAATACCTTATGTCACCAGACTTGAAATCCTAGACCTAGAAAAGCTTGAATTATGCCGTCTTCGGTCTGATCTAAGTATGGTATATAAAATCATACATTGCAATGACTTACCTGTCAATGAATACTTCAGCTTCAACCATAACAACACAAGAGCACACAATAGATACAATAGAGCACACAATAGATTAACTGCACCAAACTTGACTGCAGGAAATACGACTTCAGCAACAGAGTGGTCAATGTCTGGAATACTCTACCTGACTCTGTGGTTTCTTCCCCAAACCCCAAAAACTTTAACCTTAGATTGTCTACTATTGACCTCACTCCTTTCCTAAGAGGTCTGTAGGGGGTGTGCATAAGCGCACCAACGTGCCTACCGTCCCTGTCCTATTGTTTCTTTTATTTTTCTTATATGTACCCATTTCATGTATTCATAACTATGTATATACTTATACCTAATATTGTAAGCGATTGACAAATCAAATAAATAAAATAAATAAATAAAATAAAATATTTCAATATCAGTACAGTACTCATGAGGCATGATCCTTATATCTTCCCCTGTAATCTTAGGGCTGTGCACACCAGAGAGCACAAGGAGGGAGTTAAAATCTAGAAGATGGTGAGAACAGTGTAGGATTGAATTTCTGTTCTGTGCAAAGTGGGTGGGGCTCAATAGATTTTGACCCTTCTGTTGATGCGAATTGTGGTGCAGACTTTTATTAGGATTTTGAATTCTACAACCTGATTTTAAAGCCATGTTCAACTTGGCTGGCCAAGGCCTCCTGTTGATGCATCTAAATGAAGTATTAGTGGAAGATTCTACTTGTTTTGAAAGGAAGTAGTAGTTCATCCTCTCTGTAAAAAACTATTGTTGGTTCCAGTCTCATGGACATTTTCATTCCATGTCCAGCTTTTCCTTTTCAGGAAGGATTGCAATGATGAGAAGATTACCGAGAAGATGGCTTTACAGCTCCACATGGTCCTGGAGGAAAGTGGTTTTCTAGATCCTTTTCCCTTGGGTTTCAAGCTAAGATAGCATTTTTTTTGTGTTTGTATATGACCTCTAGAAGACTTGGGGTAAGAGGGCTATATTTGCCCTGACCCTCCTAGATTTTTCAGATTCTCTCAGTACTATTGATTGAGATTTTTCAGATTCTCTCAGTACTTTCTGGACCCAATTAGAAGGTTGAGAGCAGGGAATACAGTTTTACATTGGTGCTACTACTTTCACCAAGTCTGGTTCCAGTTGTTGTTATTAGACTGGGGAGAAATATAGCCTCAGGCCTTCGTTTTTATAAGGTGTCCTATAGCTCAAATCTCTCCCCAACTTTTAGTTAAGCTCCTGAATGAAAGTACTGAATATAGTAACATCATTTGTTGGTACAGGGTTAAGTCTCATCATTATGCTGTTGATACTCAGTTGTCAGTTTCCAGTGCCTGGAATCTATAATATTTTGGATAGGATCATAGCAAGACGGAGTAGCTATGGGTTTATGGCTCTCTAGATCTAGAAAATTTCTATCACTAACTTTATATGGGATTCTTCTCAAGTTGATACACTTTTACACTTGTGACTCCTGCTTGAGGAACAGATGGAAGCCATGGCCTTGTTCACCAATAATGTTCTTTCCTAAATTAGTTCTAGGTTGTATCCCTCCTTGATTAGTTTCCATCCATTATTTCTTGTCCTGCCCTCAGGTGCTTTGGTCAATCTATTCTCCAAAGCACCTTAGGGCAGGACAAGAGCCAATGGATGGAAACTAATCAAGGAGAGAAGCAACTTAGAACTAAGAAGAAATTTTCTGACAGTTAGAACAATTAATCAGTGAAACGACTTTCCTCCAGAAGTTGTGAATGATCCAAAGCTGGGTGTGGTATATGGTTTCCTCCCTAAGCAAGGGGTGGAACTTGTAAACCTCAAAAGTCCCTTCTAACTCTGTTATTCAATTTGTGATTCTATTTGTGACTTGGGAAATGCTGCTCCCAGCTGCTCATGCCTTAGTCCAGGGATATCAAACTTGCATCATTATGGCATCATCACATGACATATCAGGACTTTTTCCCCCTTCACAAAACCGAGTGGGGGCAGGGCCAGCACGTGACATATCTGGCCTGAGGGCTGTGAGTTTGACACTCCTGCCTCAGTCACTTTCTAGTTGGAATAGTGCAAGTGTGCTGTATAAGAGGTTGCCTTTAAAAAGTTTTGGAAGCTCTAAATGGGTCCAGAATGCAGCAACTGGTAGTATTTCATAATTTTTATATTGTGGTTTTATCTATATTTTTGTTAGCTTTCTAGAATTATTTCTTAATATGATTAGATTTTATAAATGAATTAATATAACAGAGCTTAGTGTCAATTTTTCATAGAAAACATTTTTTTCATAGACACGAAAGTTATGGGGAAGTACTAATGTACCTAAATAAACACACACCCAAGAATCAATCTTGGAAATGAAATCTCTAGTGAAAGCTATTTGCCTTCTGCAGCCCTTGGCATTAAAAGCAATGAAACAAAAAATAATTAATTCATTAAAATAATATATATATATATATATATATATATATATATATATATATATATATATATATATATATATATATATACCTAGCCATCTAGTAATGATGCTCCATTTAGATGGATTAGTCATCTGTTGTAAATACCCATTGATCATGGTATTTGAGACTGTAAATTCATTATAACTTTTGTCACTCATATACTGGGCAAACTTCCTTTTTTTTTTTTTTTTTACTACAGTCTATTTATTTCTAAAAAAAATATGTCCTGACTTCTAGGATAAAAACCACCTAAGACTCACAATATCAATATAACATTTGTCTGTTTCAGGCATCAAAAATGGAGAAGGTAAAATAATGCATAAAATCGTATACGGTATTAAAAAGTTGTGTCAGGAAAAGAATTTTCCACATGCAACAGCTTCAGAAAATGGTAGGCTTAAGATCTTTTGTTGTATGAAGAAGAATAGCAATGCTCTTCCACAAAAGTTATGGTCTTTAGTATTCCCAGTAGGGCAACCTATGTGAGCAAAACTATCACACATTCTGAATACAAACACAACAATGCCTTCTGTGGCTCTTTATGATAACCCATCTGGCTTGACTGAATGCTCTTGTATTTCTAACAAGGAGCTCCAGATGAATCTTTTCCAGATTTTGCCTCGGGAAACTTCACTTACCAACCATTTTTTTTAAAAAATCCAATTTTCTTTCTTAGCCCTTGTTCGTACAACTTTTTTTTTTTTTTAATGTCATCGAAGACTGAACATTGTACAGTCAGTTAACTTCACTGAAGCCTATTTTAGTTCCAAAGAGATTCAGTTTTATTTGGGACTAAAGTAAATCACCTTGGTCAATGATGACATGTGACTTGTTGTTTGACTGGCTTAACTAGCTCTTATCTCTTTTGAGATGATATCCTGGAAAGCTCTAAAGAAATTAGCTCTCTCTAGGAACATTATCTGTATTGTCTTCCTTCATGGGGAGCGTGAAAGAAAATGGGTAATAATAGATAAACAAAATCCCCAGAATATTAGCCCTCCCTGCTTTCTTTGTGCTGGCTGAGGATACTGTAGAAATAGGTTGTTGATGCACAAAAGTGAGGCGAAACCAGAATCTGGGAGTAGAGATGTATTAGAATTGTGAACTGTTGACTCAAAGAAATGAATGGTTTTTTTTCCCCCAGACACTAATCTGGATGGAGTGTATTTAACAAAATATATTGAAGTGAAAGGTTTACAAGAATTACAGCAAATGGACGATTTCCCATTAAAGCCAAACTTCAATAGTAGATGAAAAAGAACTTCTTGTTTGCTAACTCTACTCTTCTATATTCACTTTTGCTGGGTTAAGCTCCTGATGGCTCCTCATGGTCAGGAGATAAGAGGTCTATTGTCATTAGCAGCCCCAGCCCATTGGAATGGCCTCCCACTGGATATTATGTCTGCTGCTATATTACTTGCTTAGGAGCAGCTGAAAATAGAGATTTTCCAAGGTTTGGGGACAGGATGCTGTCTTCATTTTATAAATTGATGGCTGCTGTCTTATCACACCATAAGTTTGATTTTATGATGTTTTAATACATCTCTAACTTGAAACTAGCCACGGTTGTTGTAATTATTCTACATTTCCTGTGAACCGCTAAGAATCATTCTGGATTGTGGTGAGAGATATATATACCATAATAAATAAATGATATCGTAAATTATATTTTGATTATGTTGATCTACTGATCTATTTATAGTTTTCTTGTACTGTGAGAGTTTCTTTAATTGTCTTGGGAGCTGCTGTGAGTCCAGTGGCACAGAAACGTAAATCTGCAAATAGAAGTAGAATGATTGTAGCAAAAGAAAGTAAAAGTAGTACCAATAGTAATAAGGGGTAGTATTTGCTGGTTCTCAGAAATGCTCAACGTTTCCGCTATCGGTTCTCCAGAACTGGTGAGAACCTGCTGAATACCACCTCTGATGCAATGTACCACCTCTGATGCACCTCTCAAGTACAGGGAACCTGTGTTATTCAGTTTGTTCTTAGATTACAAAAGACGCTTTGGGGATTTGGCTTTTCGGTATACGTCAACAGCATTTGTCTTCTTGACTCAGGGCTTTTGACAGGTCAAAATAGGGCCCTAATGTTGCAGATACCTAGACTCCATTATCAAGGTATATATGCAAGAGGAACAAGCCAATGCCCGGCAATTGCCTGTGATATTGGAAAAATGGTACTTGGTTTTGCATACCGATAAAGAAATTTCATGTTCACTTCAAAAACCAATCACATTTTCCAAAATCCTGGAATGCTTTCCTTACTGGAGGGAAAAGCATTTTTTAATGCTTCAGCTATGAGCAATATCCAGACAGGATGTCCAGTAATGAATACGCAGCTTCTTCATCTATAGCTGTTTACCTAGAGGGAAAAGGTGAAATCTGGAAATGTAAATGTTAAATGTTTTATGTGCTACAGCTTGTTCACCATAAATATATTTTTCTTCCCCACACAATGAGCTAAGATACATTTACATAATCATTCCGGTTCTCAGTTAGGTATAATAGCAAACCACGGTTTATTATTAAGACAGCAATTTTGGCACATATCTGTATTTTTCTTCCACTATACATGAACAAAAAAATAATAATAATCCAGATGCTGTTGCTAGAAGAGAATCATAATTTTGTCCACAATTTAGTGCCCCAAATTGTACTTTTTACTTTGGTTTATGATCTTACTGGAATTAAAAATCAAACGAGTTGAAGTAAGGGTTGTGATGGCATAATCCATAGTTTGCTGCTTAAGATGCCACAGCAAAATTAGGCTGCTAACTAGATTTAGAAACATATAGATCAGTGGTGAGATTCAATTTTTTTTACTACCAGTTCTGTGGGTGTGGCTTGCTGGGTGTGGCAGGGGAAGGATAGTGTAAAATATCCAGTCAGGGGTGGTATTTGGCTGTTCTCCGGACAACTCAAAATTTCCGCTACCGGTTCTCCAGAACTGGTCAGAACCTGCTGAATACCACCTCTGGTATAGATATAGAGAAATAAAAATACCTACACAAGCTTGCACTTACTTATCCTCGTAACACAAAGTGGATTATTTTCACACGTGCATTGAGCTTCCACTTCGTGTGTGGCAGTGTTGGAATAATCCCCATTAGACTTATTTCATGAGTCCTTGGTTCCCTTCTATCTCAGAGGATAAATGTACACTTTTCAAACCATCCTATGACTTCCTTACATTTAAATTGGGCTGCTGTTCAGTATGAATGTTGTGCCTGTGTGAGGCAACTTTGATTCAACCTTTAATGAGGCTCTTTGTGCCATGATCCCAAGTTGAGTGTTGAAGTACCTTGGCTTTTACAAGTTACTTTAAGGTGCCTTTGAGTCTTTCCTTAATCTCCTCTGGCTCCTTTAAACCCCCGAAGAAATTCCTGCAAATGCCCTGTGATCATAGAAGTCTTTCATGATGCTTCCAATATTGCAAAGTGCCAGAGAAAATTGCAGAAGAGACAGGATCAGAACAAAGTGAGGGGACCAGAAAGCAGCTTTATGTCAACTTTTATTGAAATGTGTACCCTTCAAAGCTTTGTGTATTCCTAGGGGACTCCTGTTTATTGTGTCATATCATAATTGCCTTCCTCTTACAAATTTACATCCTCCTGTGTTTCCCATACAGGAGCCTAGGTAGATGCATTTGGTCTGAGAATAATGGTACCACATGAACATAGATATTAGATATTCAGTTATGCAGTGAAGGAACTGTGTGGATGGGAAGCACTCTTGCACATCTAAGTCATGTGGAATAGTCCTATAGATCCTCTATAGTTGAGTGAAAGATGCAAATCCTCCCATTAATGTATACACTGTTTATACAACTTTCTTTCTTTTATGAGTTGGTTGCAGAACTTCATTGTTTGTCTCCCTTTATTCACAAAACCACTAATTAGAATGCTATATGTAATCATGAGCAAATCATAGCAGCTTTTGAGATTCACACACAATACTGGACTAGACAGTCAGTTTGGGATGGATAGGAACACAGTGAAATTTGCAGTAGTCCATCTAACTTCCAGACATTCTCTAAAGTGACTGCTTGTGTTTTAGTTATTCCACAGGTTTGCTAGATAGAGTCTTTATTAACAGAGTTACATATGGCTTAGTGCAGAACTAATGTTGTCCTGGTTTGGAAATTTCTCAGATATTAATTTCTTTAATTTTGCCTTAACAACTTTATTCTGAGTGTGCTTGAGAATTTCTTTTGAATTTCTTCTGGTGGACTTTTGGAACTTATTTTATTGCCAGAAGTGAAAGATGGTTTTACTGTTATATCCTTTCCCATATCTCTCCATAAGTCTAAAAATTCCTTGGCTGTCCCATGGGAGGTGGTTTCCCCCAAATGTCTCCCTTCAGGATTTAGTTAAAGCATTGTCCTAGCTACCTGCAGTTCCCAGGCTTCCCACACTCCTGATCAGCATATAACAAAATACAGTAAGAATGAGAACATCACATTTCATACGTGAGAATATCCCCAGCATTCTTATTTCCTGTAAAACAGATGACTTTGTTCATCGAATTGCAAACTAAACAAAAAGCAACATTTATCCACAGGCCCAAATAAAATGATTTTTTTGTTGACAGGTTCAATAGATATCATCCCTCTCAAGTAAACCAGATAGGAACCATGATCATATGATCTAATGCTCCTTTATTGTAAGGCTACATTAACAGAACTTTGCAAGTCTGAAAGTACAAATCTCCCACCATCTCTTTTTACAGTCTGACTAAGTAGAGTACTGAGTAGTTCACCAAGTAATCTAATCCTAATAAATGGGCCTTTTTATTTTGATGCTCTCTACTGGTGGGAAGATTTCATGGAACTCCTTATTTGCTGTAACTTTGCTCTTGTGGGTCCAGGGGGGTAGAAACTCTCACTCATATTCTCATACAGTGTCTTTTTTTTTGGATACCGCAAGATGTACTCTGATCACTCAAATCATTTCCAAATATGATGGCCACATTGATACATTTTACATCTATCATTTTTAAAGGGTGCTAACCTAACCTCTATTCATGTATCAGGTAGCCAAAGATCTTCACCAAGTTATACAACTGTATGACACTTTAATTAGACATGTCACTTTATTGCCTTATTTGTTTTACCTTTCCAAATAATGATATTTTTTAAAATGTAAAAGCTGGTAAAATAGCATAATAAAGATATTTGATTTGACTATTAAGCAACTGTGGGTTCCTTCCCCTCTTGTCTGATCATTCCCTAAATAGGACCTCTTCCTCTCTTCCCTCAAGGTCATTCACATATACCACTACACTAGGTTATGAAAGACTCCTGTTGGAGGACACCTATCAGTGTCAACCAGAGTTAGACCAAGGGTCTGAATCAATAGAAAGCAGCTTCCTGTGTTTCTCTGATTTAGAGTTCTGAATGTCTTATAATAATTATAACTGTTCATATGTTTATGATCTTTATTACTTATGATAAAAACATGGTTTCTAAATTCCATTTCTATTTGTGTTCTGCTCAGACTTCTAGTTATTAGGCATTGTGATCTTTTGTAGCGAGCACATGAGCACATATGATTTATGAATTGTACATTAATGCTCAGCCACTCTCTCCCTCTGCTCCCATGGATGGAAATTAAAATGTTTTCCAAAGTCTGCCTCTGTCCACTTAGATGGAGCACTGCTATAACTGCTCAGCGGAGGCTACCAAAGAATCAGCATGGCTCCTTGGATTAGTGATGAGATTCATTGTCTTTTGTGTGGATAAAATGTGAGCTCCAGCTGGAATGACTGAAAGTTTCTGGTCTGCAGGTGTTCTGTGGGCTGCCTAAAATTAGTTTCATGGTCTTATCTCCAATGGGAAGGCTTCCATCTCAGCAAAGCCATTAGCACCACATGGCAGCACAAAGTGGCACCCAGGTTATCTGACGTCAGTCAAAGAGGCCAAAGACTATAATGCAATGATGAACATCTCTAGATCTCAGATGAAGAGCTCCAGAACCCTTTCTTTCTCTCTGCATGAACTATAGCTATGCTGTGACATGGCACATTGGCACCTCTAATTCTTTTTAATGCTTTAAACTCAGAAAGGAAAAAGGGAGATGAGAATAATGAAAAATCAGTTTTTTTTAAAAAAAGGAGAAGTCAGCTTGCAGTTTCAATTATTAGGTTTATACTTCTTTGGTCTCTATGTTATTTTTCTTTAATTTTCTTATTTTATGTCTATTATTAATGCAATTATTACCAATGTGAGCATTTATTTTCAGTCTAATTGGTTGGCTCTGCCTTTTTCTCTTCTTTTCAAAGAGAAATATAATTCTTTAACATTTTCCAATATTTGTTTTCTTTTCCTTGTTCATTTATGGGCATATTATTATTGCAGGGAATATAATCTTTATGCGATTCCCCATCCTAATCAATCTGTCCAATTTTCACTTCATGTACACTTTTGGACATATGTATTTGGTGTGAGAGTGTAATGGAGGAGAATGTGAAGACTTACCACTTGGATTCCCATAATCTGTCCTTAAAATGGAGATATCCTTTGACACGTACTGCATATGAGTTGATAATGTGTTCAAATCTCAATATTGTCAGTTGCTCATCATTGCTGCTCTTGGCAGTTTTGGGACTTACTTTAGATCAAAAGCAAGTAACTTTTTGGCTACCATAGGCGGAGTTAGAGGGGAGCTAGAGAGCCAGCTCGGTCTAGTGGTTAAGGCACCAAGCTGGAAAGTAAGAGACAGCAAGTTCAAGTCCCACCTTAGCCATGAAAGCCAGCTGGGTGACTTTGGGTCAGTCATTCTCTTTCAGCGTAGCCCAGCTCACACGGGCTTGTGGAAAAAACTGGTGGGGGAAGGTATGTTGGAAATGTTTGCTGCCTCCAGTTGTTTGTAAAAAATAATAAAGATGGGATACAAATACAAAAAATAATAAATACTGTAAAGTAGCTAGGACAACATCAGGGGTATGGTTGGGTGATACATTTTGGAGGATTCCTTTGAATTATGTTATTTAGCATATGGCATGTCATACATGGACTAACAATATATATTAATATTTCAATTAGTAAACACTGGTTGGGACTGATTGGGGTAGATTTTAGGTGTGATACCAAAATATTATTTTATCATATTTTATCTATATTGTAAATTATTGTATTTTATTCCAATTTCATTTTAAATCGTATTATATCCAATTCCATTTTTAATTGCTTTTATCAAACTTTAGTAATAATTTGTTTCTGGAACTCTGCATTTTGATATGGTCCAAGAGCTAATCAATCAATCAATCAATCAATCAATAAATAAATAAATAAATACTAAAACACAATAAAATATAAATGTTAAAAAGATCTATGTTCAAATATCAATGTCTAGGCCATCTAACCATTGAAGTGCAGCATCATTTATATTAAAAACAATCAGATACTGGACTGGCATATGCCCTTAGCCTGCAGCCAGTCATAATATCATCTACAGTTTGATGTCAGATCATGTAGTCCCACTGAGGGGAGGATATTATGTCCCATGTATACAGAGAATCCTAGCAGATGCTGTGTGAGGTGCGAATGCTGTTCAGGATTGTTCATTGCTGCCATGGTAGATCAAAGCCTGGCACATTTTTGCGGGTGTCTTCCTATGTCTTTGTGTTCAGCAATCCATTTGGCTTTCCACTGGAAATTGATGTCAAAGTTATTGGACAGATGTTGTGCAAGTGCCAGTGGGGGCTTCCTGGATTTGAATCTTTTGGCTGATAAATGAGGAAGGTCAGCATGCATCAGTAGGAGTTGCTCATAATTTTTCTGTATACTTTCACTAGTGCATCTTGCCTTCGTAAAGCTGGAGATGCTATATGGTTCAGAACAGGAAGCCAGCAAGTTGTAGTGGTTTTAGTACAGCCTCATTTAATTCTCATGGTGGCATTGAATCTGGCATCTAACTTACTAGCATGGCAGCTGTTAAGTTACAGAGGGGCTGTAGACCAACCCTAGTGCTACAGAGTGGCAGCTGAACCTCCCCATTTAGTTCCACATAATTTCTGGAGTATGTTGTTCCTCGTATTGATTTTTGTTGCCATATTCTCTATGTGTATATTGTAAGAGAGAGTCCGGTCCAATGTTACTCCAAGGTACTTTGAGGTGGGGATCATAGGAGAATAAGTTGTTTAAGTAGACCTTAAGGGCTTTGTATGCTAGTTTGTTGCTAAGGTGGAACCACATAGTTACTGTTTTGAAAATAGGCCTTTGGATGTGTATAAAATGTCTATTTTCTGGGCTTGCACCACAGTTTCCAACAGTTTCCCCACTTCAGTGACTACTTCAGCTTTCATGTGAGAGGATGCTTTGAGGACCACAAAAAATGTGACTTCAGAATTGTACGTGGCCCTGGGACGGTGTATGGCACAGCTTTCCTATCTTTGTCTTAGGACACGAGTGTGACATTTCTGTCAGAGAGTGATCCTGATAAGTTCTACATTTCGTGGCTTACTGTTGTGCCTTCAGTTAAACTTGCAGCTAAATACCACTACTGTCTAGGAAATGGCTTTCTGGCTAATGTCCAGACACTCATTCAATTCACCACCCTGTTTGGTTTGGATGAGATTCAACCCTCCCTGCCTCCCCATCTTGCCTGAGCAATTTGGATTGGCTTCCTTCCCTGCTGCCCACAGAGCACCATTTCAGTTGGGCCAGGGCATTTAGAAACAGCCTGCTGGGTGTGGCAGAAATCACTAAAACCAGTCTCTTCATCAGTATAAATGGAAATAGATTTATTAGAGGGCTAACTGCTTTCATACCTTCTGTATGGTTTGATTCAAAAAATTACTTGGATTTATTTCTTTTATCCATCCAGGAGAGACCTGGAGACTGGATAAATTTTGCTTGTTTTGTACAGAAAGTGAATAGAAGTGGTTGTTTCTAAAGCTGAGGTAAAAAACAACAACAACCTCCACTGATGAAGATTAGAAGCCAGGATGGTTTTCAGATTCAAGTCATTTTCTCTATTGAAAAACTGGCAGGACTCTGCTATATTCAAGACACATATGAAATTGCTTCAGAGCGCATTTCTATTTGAGAAACTAACAACAACAACATATTCGAAGCCCATATATTCAATCTATATCCCGAGCATGCCTTTTCCAATCTGCTGCCCTTGAGATGTTGTGATCTAGATGTTTCAAGCATTAGCCCTGCTAGTTGGAGGTGACTGGCTTGACAGTCCTGTATCTTCTTTTACTCTTCTTCAGGGAAGACAGTTTTGTGGTCTTAGAAATCATTTTTTGATTTCCATCATTCTGGTGGGGGAAAAATCACTTTATCTTATAACAGGTTCTTCTTTAGAATATAAAAAGAAGTTGGAATTTATTCTTCCTTATTATTTTGAATCTCAGGGTTGTTTCCCCCACCCAGCTATCTTACAGAACAATGATACAATGTATTAAAGCTGAACACAGACCGCTTTGGTTTTTCAGTGGTACTTCACAGACACTCTCCGAAATGTGAGTGAGTCCAAGGCTATTAATATTAACCTCATTTATTCAATCATTTTTAGAGAAGATCTGGGATCACACCCAAAGCTTTGGAGTGAATTGCACGAGGCTCATGTTGTGCCTTCCTGAATGATGTTTCAGACATTAAATGCTTGTTTGTTAACATTTAGTTTTTAATTATTTGATTAAATTCCCCCCCCTGGAATGTTTAGCCCCCCCCCCTTTTTTTTTAAAGCTTGTAGTGTCTATTTATTCCCTTCTTCTGCCAATGGTAACTGATGCTCTGTGTGTCTTTTTAAGTGAGAGAATAAGAGAAAGAATGATCAGTAGTTCCATTAAGGCTGGAATTTGGGGCTTAGGTCCAAGACCTTAAATCTTGAAGGGTCTCCAGATGCCGAGCCTCAGTTTCTGGGCCAAAACCAAAAGCTTAACTTATTTCTTATTTGCTGTCAGAGATTAACCGGCTGAATATTTACTGTATGCTTGTTTTATTATATGATTTTTAAAATCCATGGATTCCGATCAGCAACAAAATGATATTTAATCACAATAAACAGCTGCTGTTCAAAGTGAGCCCAGTTCCATAAAACCATTAAGCGTAAGACATAATAAACTAGCTGCATCATCCTTATCTTTATATAAGGTAGGAAGGAAGGAAAGAAGGAAGGAAGGAAGGAAGGAAGGAAGGAAGGAAGGAAGGAAGGAAGGAAGGAAGGAAGGAAGGAAGGAGCAAAATCAGGGCATTTCCTGAAAATTACGGGTGGAGAGATGGATCCCAAGTACAGTTGATACTTGCAAAGGTGTGTATATTTATATGTGAAGCTGTAGTAGAATATTTAACAATGCAAAGAACTCTCTGGCCATGGAGGACAACAAAATCCAGAAGATTTTTATTTTGGCAGAATATGATACATGATATATTAACTATTTATCTCCTTTATAATATTTTATGGTCCCTTCCTTTCACCCCCCCCCCCAATGCTTCATGGATATCCATTTAATTCAAGACACATTTTGCCATTGGTTTCAAAGAGAGATGAATTGTATCCATCACAATGAAAGGAAAGAAAACCAGAACTCTCACAGAGTTCTAGCATTTCCATGGGCAACCCTTGCAATGTTTATAATCCCATTTCTTTTCCAAATGTTTGGGTCCCACCTTGGAAAATTATTTATTTAACATATTTGCATGGCCACTCATCACAAAATCAGAGCTCAAAACCAATGTATGAAAAAACAACATCACACAGACAAAAAGAAAAACAAACCACAAACAACGTAACAAGAACAGAAACAACAAAAATAAATAAAAATAAATACAACCCAGAGTTCTATTAGGAAACAAGCTCAGTGGCACATCGAGATGTAAGAAAGTTCTTGGCCAGATTGCTTAGGGTGGTCATTGAAGCTCTTTCAGCTTCTTATAGTGTCCCACAGCTGGAAATGCCTACTTTTCAGACCTTCCTTTTCACACCATTGTGTCTGGATAAAAGAGAAAGCAGAGCTATATTGTCTATCCCAGTTTTTCTCTATCTCTGTTTAGCCTGATGCCCACCACCATTCATTTGTTGAAAAACCAGCTAGGGATTTTGCTATCAGGGTGATCCTTGGCTCAGGGACTGTGAGAATGGCCCTGCCTGATCTCTTTTTATGATTACTGATACCCAGAAGGGAATGCCAATGGGATTATAATCACACTGACTTCATGGTATCTGCAACATCTGACTTTCATGAATACAGACCCTCAGCCTTTCCAGACCTTGTGATAAGGATTCCCAAACACCCAATACATTTTTGAGCTTAATTCTGTGTGGATGAACCCTTTGTCAGAGAGGTTTACCTTCTCTGGTTATGGAGTGGGTGGGTCTCCCTTTACTTGGACCAACTAGCCAACCCAAGTTGGTCCTCTTCTTCTGTTCCAGAGGTTCTTCTGCTGTAAGAATCACTGCTATTTATATGTAGCATATGTCCTTGCATTTTCAGCTCTGCCAAGGAACTATGCCAATAGGGTCTTAGTGCTCTCTGAGGTTGCTGATTTCCTTTCATTTCATTACCACACTAGGTAACGTCATCAGTGCTGGTGCTTCTCTTCTATTGGCAACTATGGCAATCTCTCTGATTAAAACTTTTTTCTTCCAGTTGGACATAAGGTGGTTTTTTTTGTTTTTTGTTTTGAGTTAGTTGGAAAGGAATCTATGTTTACATTGGATAAAACTTGTGAAGCTGTCAAAAAGTTATTTGAGTTGCTTCGGGGAGGTGGCGAAGTGGATTTCTGTCCTTAAATCAAATTTTCTTTAGTCAAATTTTGTGTGATTGAGTTTATAACAATGTATTCAGTGGTTGTTAGTGCTGATTATTAAACGAACACTATTTTCCCTGAAGAAGACTCTGCTTACATACAACAGATTATATAGTTTAAGAACAAATAAACAAACACAAAAAGAAGATCCACACCATTAGGTAAACATATGTTAGAAAGATGGGAAACCTGGCCTAGAGTATAGTGAAAATGCACTTACCTTTTTATTTATTTATGGCTGGAAAATACTGAATTATAATTATTTTTTAACAAAGAAAGGCTCAGAAACTGGAATTATTTTACTTACCGTCAAGATTTGTGTGTGTGTGTGTGTGTATGTGTGTGTGTGTGTGTGTGAGAGAGAGAGAGAGAGAGAGAGAGAGAGAGAATGCCTGCCTTCTATCGTTCAATTTTCCATACTTGAATAAAGAAAGAAATCCTGAAGGAATTCTGCCATGGTGGGCCTTTTTAGGTTAGGCAACCAGGGAGAGTAAATGCTGAAGAAATGCTTCTCATGCTGTTGTATAAGAAGAAGAGGGGGAAGGGATTATATGCTGCCTCACTGAAGTGAAGCACTGAAAAGCCCCTCCCACCCCCAAATTGTGAAGAAATTACAAATTCCTATGAAACTTAGATAGAAACCAGGAAGCTTCTTTCACAAGGGAAGAACTCTTTTGGGAAATTAAATGAGTGTGGGGTGGTGGAGGTGGAGTACAAATGGATGTGAGGACATCTAATCTGTTACAACTTGAAATAAGAGGGTTAAAAAAGAATATATAAATTGGAAGATAGTCAGGTACTGAAACTTCAGCTAGCTAGTTCATCACGGAGATCTATTGGGCTCAGTTTAAGTACTTATACATGTTTCTTGATTTTAAGAGATGGAGGTCAAATATGAGATGTCTTATTCAGAATTGCCCGGGCAGATGCACCCGTTCCTTTCCCTCCCCTCCCCTCCTCTTCCCCTCCCTCTTCCTTTTTCCCTTTCCTTCTTCTTCCTTCCCTTCTCTTTGACTTCAACTTGGCACAGATTCATCTACTGCATAAAATCCTTTCATTTCCCTTTCCCAACAGCTCTTGCTTGAGCTTATATTACCTTAAATGGGAGAACAAGCAGAATCTCCTCTATTTAGTAGTCCTGCTCTTAGAGCAAATCACATGCGCACACTACTCTGACTCACTGCCTAAGTAGTTTATTATAAAATCACAGTGTTGGAAAAGGCCATTTACGCGACTGGGTCCAATCTTCTGCTGGGTGCAGTAATCCATATTAAAACATCCCTGGCTAGCCTTTTCATGCATGTAACCATGGAAGAGTTATCTCTCTGGATAATTGTCTCTGCTGTCAAACTGCTGTAATCTTCCCTTACAGTTAGAAAGATTTTTCTAGCATTCAGTTGGAATCTATCTTCTTATAACTAGTACATTGTTTCCTATCTTGCACTGTGTAATGGTAGAGCATAGATTTCTGACCTTCTGGATGACCTGTTCAGTTTGCTCAATATAAAAAAACATACTTAGTTCTTTCAATTTCTCTTCACATATCTCAGTTTGTTGTGCTGACCACTCTAAAACTTGTTCCATTTTCTCTCAAGCTTGCTTACCCTGTGGTACCCAGAACTGTACAGAACATTCTAGGTAGGGTCAGATAAATGCTAAGTGAAATGGAACGATTGCTTTCTGTAATTTGGAAATTTTATTGTCTTTCCTTCGGGGAAGTTGTAAGTTGTACAAACCTGGAATGGAGGTACCACTTTCCAGGGTGGTGTGAATATGTTTAAAGGGAAGTTTAGGCACTGTAGTAAAGCTAAATGTACCCTATTTAAGAACTTTTAATGTGTCACTCTGAATACAAACATTCTAGTTGGCTTAAAATCTGATTTCTGGTTTCTATTTGGTAAACTCAAATATTATGGCATTGGCTATAATAGTCTAGGGCATGTCAAATTTTTCAGCTTTCAATTTTCAAACATTAGGGGTGCTCAAAAGTTGCCACATGCTATAATTTTTAACATTTTGTTTCATTTGTCCACAATCAGATGGTGATTACTGACATTCTGAACTGTCCCTCTCAAATTAAAAACTTCGCTCTATGGATTCCTTTCTGTTCATTTTTTTCATTCATTCTCAGCAAACAGATGGAAATACATCTATTATCAAGAGGCACTTTGATCTAGCAGTTAGGACACCAGATTGAAAAACCAGGAGATGGTGAGTTCTAATCCTGACTCAGAAATGAAAGCCAGGTCGGTGACTTTGAGCCAGTCACTCTCTCTCTCATCCCAATTCACCTCACAAAATGGGATTAAAAAAAAAACTTAAATAAGTAAAGAAATATCCTTAAATAGGTGCTACAATATATGCTAAACCTTACGTCATTTGCTAATCCAAACTGCAGACTAAATGTTTGAATGACCTATTTAGTGCTTAAGATGGTGGCAGGACCCGAAGCATCCTTGAAAGCAATAGGTAAGCAGCATGGAAAAGGAATGGGATGCTATGGAGGTTGTATATTATCAAGACACCCCCCCCCCCAAAAAAAATGATCCTGTTTTATTCAAATAGCATCAACATGGAATATATAATTCACATTGGCGCTAAGATTTTTTTAAAATAGTAGAAGCTGGCATTAATAAGCTGACATTATGAGATGCTAGCAGGAAGAGGCCAAATGGATTTCTGACACATGCTTGCTTAGAAATGTTACCGATATGATGAAGTATAAGCTTCTCCTATTTAAAATCCCTGCTGATCTTCATGCATCAAAGGCTACTCTTAGGGGACCCAATTGCTACAATTCTCTTGGTATTTATGTTTTTTGTAATCATGACTGCAGTGCTTTCCTTCATTTTTCATGAAGTTCAGCTGTATGCCAAGACATTATTATTTCACACTACAGAGTGTGATCCTCCCTCCAACCCAGCACGGCATAAAGATCAGCTTACATTAATTCTATTTCTGTGTTTTCCAACACTTGATGTATTGGATCTAATTTCCCAAAGGAGTCATTTAAAAGTTGTTGCCTTGACCTTAGGAGATCTTTGCACAGTCTATAACAAATGTGGTTTGCAAAAGCAAGGTGCCTCAGAAAGATTGGACTCAATTTTGATTGCGATTAGACTAAAATTTATTTATTTTACTTATTTATTATACCACTTGTGACTGTATGACTGTAAATTTGTCACTTATATCCTTACGATCTATATTGAGTGTTTCCTAGTATGATTTGATTGCTTATTGTACCCTATGACTGTCATTAAGTGTTGTACCTTATGATTCTTGACTCTTGATGAATGTATCTTTTTTTATGTATACTGACAGCATTTGTACCAAGACAAATGCCTTGTGTGTCCAATCATACTTGACCAATAAATAATCCTATTATCTATTCTATTTGTTAGAATTATTGTTCCAACTTCTTCCTAGCAGCTTACAGTGACATACTTAGTGATCTTCCCCTGCGCCATCAACTTATGAAGTAGGTTGAACTGAAAGAACATGACTGTCCGTAGACATTCAATGAGCTTTCATGGCAGAGGACTTGATCTCAACATTCCTTATCTACTAGTCCATAGTGCCTCCTATGTCACTGGAGATACATGGAAAGTGGTAGAAGTGAGTCCCTAAAAGTATACAAGTAAAAAGGAAATTAATCTACTCTTCCAGAAACCGTCCATGTGGGCAGCTTTGTTTTTTATGTGCATATTTTATATGCATACAGGAAAAGATTGTCCTGCAATCTACAACTCCTACACTGCAAAAACATATGGACTACTCTACTTGACCAGGGTAAAGCTATAGACACAATTTACATAGACTTCTGCAAAGCCTTTGATTCAGTGAGCTCCTGTGAGTTAAATCTCCAGTGAGCTAAAAATGTGGGCCTATAGAATAGCATGAAAAGTGAAACATACTCCTCCTGAAAATGGCAAAAGACTTTAGTGGACTCATCATCTCTGAGGTCAAGTTGGACATGTCCACCAAGGTTCTTGGTTGTTGAAAACTGATTTATGAAAAAAATCCTCCAAAACTCCCTAAAGGATTGCTGAAGTGTGTATTTGTGTGTGTGTGTGTGTGTATTACCTAATGCTGCTCCAATCACTCTATCTTGTCTTAAAAAGTTTCTTGATGGCTCATAAAGAACTAATCCTAATTCAGATGTGTGCTACTAGAAACCAGGGATAATCTGTCACTGCAATGGTAAAGGCACCAAGGGGTTTACTTTTCCAAGTCTGAATAATATCACTGAAATTTTAGTACAGCACCTTTACTTTGCTTTTGCACAGAATTTGGCAATATCTTTCTTACATATATGCAATACACTCACATGCACACCCCGAGACACAAATTATATGTGTTTAAATTTATATCTTTCTCTTTCTAGTGTATCAGTGCAGAGTAGGTATGCTGCCCTATGCACATTATTAACCAACTTAATCCTATAATTACTTTAGCCTCATGCAGAGATCGGAAACTTGAAAAATTTGTTGCAATGAGCAACTCTTAAGAAAGACTTGGCTTTCCAGGAGGAGAAAACTATAAACGCAGCAAGGTGCACAACATTGAAGAGAGATATAAAGAAATGGAAGGATAGTTGAAGGTAGGAAGGGAGACTGTTCAGCCAGAAAAGAAAATTAGGAGTGTAGAACATTTTTCAGTATACTTCTTCACCATAATAGTCTTGGAACGCCTTTTTTGCAGTACCCTCTCTCTCCGTTTTTTAAATAAACTTTAATATGACTCTCAGTTGGATGGGGCATGATGTGATTGACATTTGACCAACCAATTTGAATGGATTTCAATATTTGATTAATCTATAGACCATTGTCATGCGAAGACTGATTCTGAGGGAGAGGAGGAACAGCTGACAGGGAGTGGAAGTGTGGCTCCGGAGGTTGTGGAGGAGGCTGAGGAAGGGCAGAGGCCAGCTGGGCAGTCAGAGGAGGACCCAGGCTCATCCCCTCTCCATCCTAGGGCACGCAGGGAGGAGAGGATAAGGGAGAGACATGGCCTCCTCAGGAGGAGAGGATCTTGATCCTCTTCATGGGCTGCAGCTGTGACAACTGAATAAGAGGATGGACATGCGTACGGGCGAGTGCTGGAAACAAAGTGTGGAAATATCTCTAGTTTATTGTTCCTTTCTGAGTTTGGCGTCCTTCCCAGTGTGTGTTATGATACCTGTGGATGTCTTCCAGCCCTTATCTTGCCTGGTTTGTGTTGTTTTTTACTCTTTATAATTTAAACGGCATTTCCTCCTTCTTGTAACTGCTCGTCTGGGAGTTTTTTTGTCTCCAGTCAAGGATATTTGGAGCTTGGAAGCAAAGTGAAGGAATAAAAGGGGCTTCACCTGTTTTTTATGACTGTGTTTATTTTGTATCCCATCCTGGGTCATCACAACTATATTGTCTGAAGCTTCAATATTTGACTGATCTATAGATTATAGATGGAAATTTCAGGAATGAGAGACCTTTCAGAGAAGTTTTACCCTGCCAAATACCAGTCAGTTAACTCTAGGGGTTTTATTGAAAGAAAGAAAGATAACAAGAGTGAAGAAAGAACAATCCAACAAGCTACAGAGTGTCCACTGTCTAGCAAAACCCTACAGACAGGTTGGCTAATCAATATAGTAACCAACTCTATTTTAAAACCCAAACTTTAAAAACTAAAATATATTTATCTTTTAATGTGCTTTTTTTGGAATATCACACAGTTGAGCTTGTGAGATTCCGAGAGAGCAGAAATAGCTTTTGGCTCCTCCTAGGAAGAACCCCTTATCACTAGTCTTAGAGGGCTCAGGCTGAGCAGAACACTTTGGCAAAGCTTCTGGACAGCACTTAGCAGAATAAATACTGGCCTGCCTTCATGATGATAATGCCTTTTGTCCCTGGATCTCCTAGGATGCTGCAATAGGCAGGCATTAACTACTTAACAAACTTGGCCTCCTGCTGGAAGGAGCCCATAAACACTTTTTGGTTAATCAGAATTGCACCTTGCTGCTAATGTACCCTGCTGATACCAGAGGAAGCAGACTGAAACAGCAAGATAGGAAGGCACAAAGATAGACAGGTCACAGAGAAAGAAGCAGGAACAGTCTAATTGGTAGACATTGCCTTACAAAATACAGAAGGAAAAAAAGGAAACAAATTCGGAGACAGCAAGTAAAAAAAAAAAATGAAAACATTGTTGGTCAACATAAACTTGAATTATTCATTCATTGTAAAATGGAAATATTTCAACCTACCCAAGTCACACAATATATTGTTTTGACTTAAGAACATACACTACTGGACTGGCCTTGAATCTATATTCAGAGAGTGGAGAAATGACTTGAATAGCTAGATGATAGATAGATAGATAGATAGATAGATAGATAGATAGATAGATAGATATAAGGTTTTCTGAAGGATGTTCAGTAGTTGTCACGTACTGTTTTGGAATCTGTATGTATTGTATTTTTAAAAATTATTTGTAATTAATCTATTGTTCTTATTTGTGAACCACTGAATATCTATTTATGATCATGGTGGGACATAAATAAATAAATCATAAATATACAGGGAGATACCAGAATTTTGCAGGGAGTGGTTTTTCCCGTGATACTTTATAGAAGTAAAAGTTGGATTTTGAATAAGTGTCCTATCAAATTCTGTACCTGTCAATAGTGGTGTCCCCTAAGGCAGTGTTCTAGGACCAACTCTCTTCATACTCTACATAAATGACCTCTGTGATCATATTAAGAGCAACTGCATTCTCTTCGCTGATGATGTAAAGCTATTCAACACCACCGACAATACTGCTACCCTTCAAAAAGACTTTGACTATGTATCAGAATGGTCAAACAAATGGCAACTTCAAATCTCAACAAACAATTGCTCTGTCTTACACATTGACAAAAAAAATTAGAAAATAAAATACAAGCTGAATAGTCAAGACCTTGTTGATGATCCAAGCTCTGTAAAGGACCTTGGAATACTCATGTCTAATGATCTAACTGCTAGAGCCCACTGTAACTACATAGCCAAAAAGGCATTAAGAGTTGTTAACCTAATCCTATGTAGCTTTTTCTCTGGTAATATCACAGTATTAACTGGAGCATACAAAACATTTGCTAGACCAATACTCAAATACAGCTCTTCAGTGTGGAACCCACATTACGTATCTGATATTAGCACAGTTGAGAAACTCCAGAAATATTTCACAAGAAGAGTTCTCCACTCCTCTACTCGTAGAATACCTTATGCCACCAGATTTGAAATTCTAGACCTAGAAAACCTTGAATTATGCCATCTTCAGTCTGATCTAAGTATGGTATATAAAATCATACATTGCAATGACTTACCTGTCAATAAATACTTCAGCTTCAACCATAACAACACAAGAGCACACAACAGATACAAACACAAGGTTAACCGCACCAAACTTGATTGCAGGAAATATGACTTCAGCAACAGAGTGATCAATGTCTGGAATACTCTACCTGATTCTGTGGTTTCTTCCCCAAACCCCAAAAACTTTAACCTTAAACTGTCTACTATTGACCTCACCCCTTTCCTAAGAGGTCTGTAGGGGGCATACATAAGTGCACCAATGTGTCTACTGTCCCTGTCCTATTGTTTCTTTTATTTTTCTTATATGTACCCATTTCATGTATTCATAACTATGTATATACTTATACCTAATCTTGTAAGCGATTGACAAATCAAAATAAATAAAATAAAAATAAAAAGATTATTGATACATTTGAACTTTGATACTGGAGAAACCTCTTAAGAATATTATGAATAGGAATGAAAGCAAAGGGATCATAGAACAAATCAATTGGAGTTATTATTCAAGTTGCAATTATCAAGGTGACGTTACGTACAGACCCAGCTCCTTTCAGAAGTTCATAATACTAAGAAAGATGGAAGGGAGAGCAAAGGATGACTGGCAGCAAGATGAGTGGATCAATTATAGCAATGATGTGTGCACCACTGGAAGACTTAAAGGGCTTTGGATTGGGGATAGATCATCCTGGAGAAGGTCTATTAATGTGGTCAATAAGAGTCAACATTGAGTGCAACAGCTTCTGAGACACCTGAGATAAACAACTCATGAAATCCTTTAAAACTAAAAAAAAAAAATCTACTATTAGTTTAAATATTTTTTATTAATAAATCAATTTGATGTGTACATGTTAAGGAATGAGTAGAATAAAAAAAATTTGTATTGTATTGTATTTTTGTATTATATTCTGTATTGTCTAGAAAGTGAGAGACTGTCACCTTCTATAACAAGAGTGCCAATGTTACTCAAATTATGACTTATACAGCAAAAATAATATTTAGAATTTATTGAACTCTATTACATTTGAATAGCAAAGGACTGTCAAAATAGCACTTTAAAGAAGGATAATGCTTCTTTAAAATGTGTTTCTACAATGTCCTATGCTTACCAAGTTTTTGAGGAAAGTAGTGGTTTATATAAATATGATTGTGAAACAAAAAATACATTTTTCAGAGGATAATATTTTTTAAAGTTATACAGTATATACCGAGTACATGGAATTTGACAGCCAGACAACATAAATGGATTCTCTGTGTTAACATGGCTAAAAGACTGATACTGCTCCATTGGAAAGATAAACTTATGATTCCATTTGGATTGAAAATCTGATTGCACTTGCCACTTTCAGTATGAGTGGATTGCCAGAGATATAGACCTTGTATGGAAAAGTATGGGACTCATCTATACAGATTACAGTAGGCATAAAAAAGTTAGCTATATAAATATATAAGAAATATATATTTATTTGAATAATATTTACATTAGAAAGTATATATGGAATTGTAGTATCATTATTTAATTGTAATGACATTTCATATTTGTACTTTTTCTGTTATATTCCTCTCACTTTTTTCTGTTCATTTTTTTCCTTCTCTCTGACAACTGTATCTTCATCATTATTTTTTTGTCTCTTGCTCATTTTTTCCCTCTTTTTTGCTTATTAATTATAAAGCAATAAAATATAAATAAAAAAGAGTCAACACTGATGGTGGCACATTGGCAGATAACAGATCTATGCATGTAAAACATTCCATTAGTGCAAGAGAGAGAACACAGCTGAGGTGAATGGCATGAAAGAAACTGAGAAAGTCAACTGCAAAGTAATAGAAACCTTGCTGCACCAAAAGTGCTGTGAGAGGCATGGAATTTGGAATTATTTCTTCACTCCAAATCTAATTTATATAGCAGAAGAATCAACGTGAAGCCCTGATAACATTTAAAGGATATTAAAGGCATCCAATTTTTTTCAAATTCTAAAAGGGAGTAAAATAAAAACTTGTTTTAGAGAATGGAGAAGGAGGAGGAGGAGGAGGAGGAGAAGGAGAAGGAGAAGAAGAAGAAGAAGAAGAAGAAGAAGAAGAAGAAGAAGAAGAAGAAGAAGAAGAAGAAGAAGAAGAAGAAGAAGAAGAAGAAGAAGAAGAAGAAGAAGAAGAAGAAGAAGAAGAAGAAGAAGAAGAAGAAGAAGAAGAAGAAGAAGACTCCAGTCCCTTTATCATCTTTGTTGCTCTTCTCTGGACACAGCATTTCAAATTTGGCCTCACTGGTAGAGTATAGAGAGATACTATCAGTTCCTATGACCTTGATGCTATCCCTCTGTTGATGCAGCCTAGGACTGCATTGGCTTTTTTGGCAGCTGCAGCACATTGCTGGCTCATACAAAAGAAATCATCATTCCTACCATATTCATAGAGGACAAATGGTAATGAGGTTTGGCTAGCATCTGCCTTTTATCAAAGAGCAGCAAGAACCATGCATTTTTTGAAGAAAGCCACTTATTACTCTGAATGGATCAGCAGGGTATTTTTTTTATTAAGAAAAGAATAAAAAGCCAACATCTCCAGATTCTTCCTTTCAGAAATAAGTAAAACTCACTTTTCCCCTAAGCAGACAATCAGATGTATAATTGGATATCTTATTAGCCATTTACACTATAAAGTGAATTGGTGCCAGTTTCACATCCTTAATATCACACAATAATAATCTCATCTTCTAAATTACTCACTCATGGCATTATTTAAAACCCCCCAGACTTACATTATTTATTGATCTTTGCCTTCTATTACTTTCCCTCTTACTCACTTGCTAACACATTCTCTGACACATGAATGGAAATACTCACTACAAATAGCAGTTAGTTCTCCTTCTGCTACAACTAAGCGAAGGCACAAGGTGCTGCTTTTACACAGTACAGTTGTTCAACAAACATGATTCCCAAGAGCAACAATTTACAGGAAGGCAGGATAACCATACTGTCTTCATTGTATTAAAAGCGGAAGCTTGTTGGAATGTGGGCAGCTGAATAAATGGAGAAGAGGTGGGTGTTTCGAAAAGGAGTGAAATGGGACAGATTCATCTTTTCCTCAATGTTGTCAGGTGGTCAGGGCTCAGGACCCTGGACAGCCCCCAGTTGATGGGGAGCTGGTTGATTTTTTTAAGAGATTCGGGTTAATGTCGGCATTCCAATGAAACTCCCCATTTCATTCAGCACTTAGAAGCAAAGTTCATCCAAGTAAGAATTTATTAAAGAAGTCATACTGGGAAAAATCAGAACCGGAGAGTTCCAGGTTTTCCCTTCGTAATTAAAATCAAAACCTATCCCTTGCACCCACCAGTCCATCACATGGTCCAATCACCCATTGTCTCAACTGAGACCTTCCTCCAACCACTCCTTTCCAGGCGCAGGGTAACTTGTCCTTGATTTTATGAGAAGAATGTTGTTATGTCTAAACTTCCACCACTCTCTGAAATCCCCTCTCCCAAATTCCAAGGCACTAAGATGGGGCAGCATGGAAGCTTCTAAGTAAAATATGGCTTCCAAAGCTGACATCTGTGGTGGAATAGTGGTTAGAATGCAATATTGCAGGCTAACTCTGCCCATCACCAGGAATTCAATCCTGACTGGCTCAAAGTTGACTCAACCTTCTATCCTTCCAAGGTTAATAAAATGACCCGGATTGTTGGAGGTAATATGCTGATTCTATAAACCACTCAGAAAGTGCTGTAAATCACTATGGTATCTCAGTATTATTGCTAATATTTATGAACATAGTTGTCACCATCTCAAATAACTCTTTCCTCTTGAACTCAGAATGGCAGTTGTCTTTATGTCTATGTTGCAGCTACTCTGTTGCAGAATTTCTTACAGCTGCCATTGCTTTACTTGGGAAAATATTGTCTTAATTTTAGTATAAGTGAATACATTATTACAAATGCTTTTCATTATTTTCTGTCATATGTGATGGAATTTCAATGAGATTTTACTGTCATGGTCTCTCTGAATCAGTCTCCTTTAAGCAATAATTATGTGGATTCTTGTTAGCAAGCACTTTGTAGTGCATATTATGAAATATGTGAATATAAACAATAAATTTGCCTCTCTGTTCAGTCCATTTCTAAATATATTGTAGAGGTGGTTGGAACAGTGAGAATAGGAAGCTTAGAATGTCATGGGTAGCTATGTTCTATAGACAAGAAATTGTTAAATGTGAATGTTAGACACCCATTTCTGTTGGAGAAATCTATTTTCTCTTGATTATTTGAGAAAAATCTGTAATGTCCCTCTTTGCTGAATGCAAAGAATTAGATATGTGATGAGATCATCATAATTTAAGCATATGTGTACTTTGTCTTCCTTCCTCAGTAAATAGCTCATTATCCCATATTACTTCGTAGTTTTTGGTCTGGTCCAGCAAAATTATTCTTATGCCTTGTGATCATATATCACAAAGATCTCCCTGGTAGTATATAAATTAATATTAAGGGGATTGGCCTTTGATCCCTGCATGTATTCTTACCTTCAAGAGCCAATGTATAGAATTTTATTTCATTTTTTTAAGAGAATAAAATATACAGGAGAAGGAAGGTATGTGTTAGCCTTAATGTTAGATGGATGCCTAGAATATGTGGTTTTAAATTCCCATTTTTTTTCTTTGTCTTCAGAGACTATGTTAATATTCTGCAACAACAAGATTTTAGACAAGTGTATGGATCTTATGCCACTGAGCCAAAGTTTGCTTTTCAGATGACAAAGTGATGCTCTTCTAGTAGAAACAAGACACAATTTGACAAATTGAAAGTGGAGCAAACACTTTATATCATCATCAGGACTAGTCTAGAATGCCATGTTAAGATATTTCCCTAGCTTGCTCAGGTTAAAAATGTGCCTTGGGCTGTCAGAATCTTAGAGTAAATTATTCCCCAGAATAAGCTATGATTTCTGAAAAATAAAGGGCCTTTTTGCCTTGT
The DNA here is from genome assembly GCA_023653725.1 of Bungarus multicinctus. Taxonomy (NCBI): domain Eukaryota; kingdom Metazoa; phylum Chordata; class Lepidosauria; order Squamata; family Elapidae; genus Bungarus; species Bungarus multicinctus. The sequence goes on along the minus strand of CM042836.1, from coordinate 142,906,042 downwards.
TTTTCTGAGATCTGAGGAGTGTTTCTTATTTGGAAAATATCTGCTCAGTCACTACATTGGGATTTATCTCCTGGTTGCTATGGCTGGGGAAAGAAAAGGCATGTAAGTAACACAGGACATGGCTTTAAGATATGCTGCAAAGAAACTCTGTTGCTCATCCTCTATTTGATTTTTCTGTAGCAAGAAGCTTCCTGGAGATAACAAATCCAACATTTACTTGGACCACAAAGTGCCACCAAATGTATGCAAGTTTTTCATTCTCCAAATGTTTTCTCAAACTAGGTGAACCAAAATAGGGAGGAGTGGAAGAAGCAAAATGTTCTCTAGCCTAGTTAAGTGTCATGGCCATGGAGATTTCAAACTTGATATAGAATTCTGACATTTCATAAGCTTGCCCCTGCTTTTGTGGCATTTACAATATAGCTGTAGGAGGTGACCAGGCTGAGCCTGAGGGGTGTGTGTGTGTATGTGTCAGATACATCATAAGTCACAAGTCCCTGCACGCCTGCAAGATGTCTAAGTCCAGCCTACCTTGAATGCCTTCTTATTCCCTCTCATTTCCCTTGACGGTTAGTAGGCTGGATTTTTGTAGAGAGCTTAAGCATGCAATAATTTTTTATACTCATTTGAACTGCCTGAATCTCCTGATTTCTCCAGTGCTTGACAATAGCTTTTTTTTTTGGTTTATTTTTGCTATGCTTTGGAAGAGTTCATGAATCTTTCTGTCACAATGACTACCTGTACAGATGGGATCCATTTTAAAAAAGAAGAAGAATGTTGAAATTGATTGAGAGATTAATTTAAGAAGGAAAAATGTCTTTAGGATTGAAAGTGACTGACAGCAAAGGGCAAAGAAACATTTAACCATCTTATGGACAGTCAGACCTGCGTAATCCTTTTTAAGCAGGCCTTTCAAATGCCAGTTGCTTCCCATTGATATTATGTGTATTTTTAGCCCTAGGGACAAAGCTGTTTTTTTTTAAAAAAAAAGCTTTGTATAATTTAACTATATTTACACTACAACTGAAATTAGAAGTTATCCTCTCCCCACTCCCTTGCAATTCTTCTAAAGAAGAGTAAATATGCCAGAGCAGCATGTTTGAATTCCCTATTTTACATACACAGAAACCTGGATTTTGAATGTTTGGGGAGACAAAATGTCATTTGTTTTCATTTGAGGAGGTACAAGTAGAACCTTGCAGACAGAATTCCAGGTTTCAATCATTGCTAGAAATGTCATGAATACAGAGAAGAAGGCATAGAGTCCAGGGGTGTCAAACTGGTGGCCCAAGTCATGTGCAAGCCACGCCCAGCCTGGCTCCTCAAAGGCAAAAAAAGTCACAATGCGTCATGATACAACACATGACGTGATCGAGTTTGACACCCAGACAAAAATTGGGCTGGAGACTGGGATGGGTCTTAAGTCTGTCTACACATATGTATGATTCCATCTGTTTCTTTTCTCTCTCTCTCTTACTTGGCTTAGAAATCCTGATCAACCCAATAAGGGAGCTGATATACCCAGTAAAGAGAACAGATTTTTCAGTTGGCACTGTAATGCCTTTTTCCCCTTTGTTTTTTTTCTTTTTAATAGCAGTTGAAATAATTATCTACAGCTACAGGCAGCTGATGAATACCATATTTAATCTATGGATCGAGCTGCACACTCTGTAGCGCACAGAAAAGGATAAACACCAGAGACAACACTAATGACAGAACAGCTCAAAATGCTGGAATAATTTTGGCTCCCCTTATTGATTTCACACACACTCGCATACAAAAGGGAATGTGCACAGAACAAAGTTTTAATTTTTCATAACTCTTGTGTGGATGTGTGTGCCTTTGCTTTCCCAAAAGTTAATTACAGAATAATAGAACACTAAGTATGATTTTATGGCATCAAACATTGAGTTGCAGTGCTGCAGAAATTACCACAGTGAAATATTTAGCTCTGTTAATCGACCCTCTGAAACATTAAAAAAAAGTGTCTCCTCTAATTTTCAGGAATGCCACCAGACGTTAGCATCCCCTATGGGAGGTGAACTAGTGGTCAGGAATCATGTGGTCTACGAATCATGTGGTTGTCTAGGACCCTACTTGTAGCCACCTTGGCACTTTGAAACCACATAGCCCAATGTTGGTATCCAAGCAGCTGTTTTTGAGTAACATAGTTTCTCTAGGTTTCCCACCTACATTCTAAGAAGTTGAATGGGATCTGATGTTTTCTGGAGAAACCAACCCCATTTCCACACTTAACCTCTGTCCCAAAGCAAACTGTCTCACATAAAAAGAGTAACACCTTTAAAAAGGGGGAGGCAAAACACATACAGATAGGCACACAATTCAGCCCCTTTTAGTGATTTTTATATGTCATCACAAGGCCTCCTGCAGATAGAGATGAACACCATGTAGCCATAACTTAGGACAATTTCCCTCCTCTCTTTGAGTATCAGACAGTCTGATACTCTTTAGATAAATTTAACTTCAGTCCCTACAAACTCTAACAGGTGACATCCATGGGTCAATTATGAGAGTTGTCCAAAATAACAGGAACATTGGACCATTCCTGTCTTTCCAAACTCCAAACCTTAGCAATATGTATGATGAGAAGCCATAATGGATGTCCTCATACTTTATATTGTGCCAAAACTTAACAAGTTTATTTATTTATTAAATGTGTTAAGTTGTCCATCTGCCCAATAGGGCGAGTCTGGGAGGTTACATTATCATATAAGGGAGTGTATGCAAATCTGGTCTGTTTAAATCCAATAGTATAAAAACAATGAGCCCATGATGATCACATGAGATCCCATATATATAGCTTTCTTCAAATGTCCTCTTATGAATGTGTTTGATTTATTGAACTAAAATATTCGTAGCTTTTGTTCACAACAGAAAGGAAAGAGTAGGTTCCAATAGCCAGCTTTGTGATTATAGTAAAAGAATTTGATTGCCAGGCAACCTACAAATTGTATTTACACTTAATACAAAGGACTGATTGATATGTTACAAGCCAGTATAGTTATCTTCTAATGTCCTGATTAGAATAAATATATACTGTATTCATTTTTTTAGCTCCTACTGCTTTACCCTCTTCAGACCTTGTTCAGTTCTCATTTCTGCTGAGGCTCTAAACCAAATATTTATTTAGTGCTTGTGTATAACCCACTCAACAGTCCTTGGTTTATTAACTATCATCATTTTCCAACTTCTCTTTTGTTCTTTCTTTCTCTATAGGCTCTCTTGACTAATTGTATTTGTTAAAATTTTATAACAGGGCTCCTTTTAATTATTCTTTTATTGGATTTTAATCATGTTTTTATTATGCTGCTCAGCACCTTGAGTTTATTATTATGACTTCTCATTGTTTAAATGATGCTATGTTTGCAGGGATAAAATAGACTAAAGCGGATGTACTCTGTGTAGAACACTGTGTCTAGTTTTTGTCTTCCTAAAACCTGATATTTCATTCAGGAGACCATTGTCAATTTGTTGGTCATTCATTTCATCCAGTATGTATGAAATATAAAGCAGCAAAAATAAATCCCCCCTGTGTTGAAGGTCTTGAATGAAATGTCAGTGGTTGATGTTCCAACTGGCACATGCCCAGGTTACTAAAAGAGAACAAAGTCTAGATACATCTCAATTTTATGTGTGAGATTCCATCATTGACTTTCCCTTTTGAGATGGGATGGTTACAGAAAATAGACATGCTCCAAATTTATCAGCCCAGAAGCTACTATTCTTAGCTTAGTACAGATGATTAAAACTCTTTTATCCATAAACTCTTTGCATTTGTTTCACCTCCAGGCATACCTTCACCTCAAAGCCTGTGCATTTGGCTGATGTACAGCATGAGTAACTTTGAGTGACTATGCCTCTGAAGTGGTTGAAAGGTCTATGTTTGAACAGCTTGTCTCTGTCCAGCTGTCTCTTTGCTAATCTCCTACAAGATGGCTTCATCCCCTCCCCAGTTCCAGTTCTATGTACAGAAGCTAATTAGATTGGCAGCTATTTTATCATGGGCAATGAAATAGGATATCCTACACACTTCTAGGGCTAGTTAAGAGATGCAAGGCAGATTGTGTAGGCTAAGCAGCAGTTAAGTGTCCTCCAAGAGAAAGAATGCGTGGGAGAGAGATTCAGATGGAACGGCTGGAACATTTCCACAGTGTTTCCACCATCTACTGCCTGTGGTAGTTGCTCACTTCACCTAATGGCTACAATAGGCCATTTAAAGAATATTCTCTGAGTCCTAAAAAGAGTTCTGAACTTCATAGCATAGACAGTACTCATTAGGTCCCAATGTGTGTAGTGAAATAAGCCATCTGACTTTGCTTATTCTATTTAACATAGTTGATTTGAATGAAATAAATCCAGAATAAGTTGACAGAGATTGTGACACACATATACACACACATCTGTGTGTGTGTATGTGTGTGTGTGTTAGGTTTTTGAGCTGATAAATAAATAAGGGAGACTAGTATAGATCTATTTCGAGCTACTTAGCTCTCGTCAGCTAGCCATACCCTTACTGGGATTCGAACCTGGGAAGTATTACATGTGAGGCAGTTGTAATTGCCTTTAGGCCACAGGTTCTCATCCTGTATTCTCATATATATATACGTTTTCATAGATTTTCATGGGTACAGGTATGCAGGTCTTGGCGTGTTCTGATCTTTTCCCGTGTAAGATTGAGAGTATCTTGGCAATGTTTTGATGAGGTCCCACTCACCATCTTCAGGCTGGTGCTTTCGGCTTCGTGCTTGTGCAAGCAAAGTGTGATTGGAGCTGCCATCTCTCTATAAATACTGGTGGAAAGGTTGGCTGCATTGTCATTTCTTGATTGGTTGACGGAGTTGATGTTTGCAGATTGGCTGGCTTTTTCGTAAGAACATGTGTGGCTGAGGTATTGGTTTGTGTCTATCAGCGTCCTGTGTTGTAACGACCTGGGTAATGGGCTGTGTTCTATTGTTTTGACATCCTGGGTCTTGTACTGTAATCTCCTGGGTTATAATGACCTGGATAATGGGCTGTGTGATGACCTTCTGAGTTCTATTGTTGTGACATCCTGGGTCTTGTGCTGTAATCTCCTGGGTCATTGGCTGAGGTTTTGTGGTGTAACCTCCAAAAATCTACGAAAACAAATATTGTACCTCTATGGGGAGGAAACCTTCCAGCTGACCAGGACCTACGAGAAACTCGAAGTCTGAAGAGCCACCATCTTATGTGACTTCACATTCCTATGCAGTTGCCTAGACAAAAAAGTGATCCCCACATGCTTCCAACTCAAATTCCATTCCAAAACCTCAGCCACTGAAAGAATCCTGAAAAGAACGGAATTAGACCTAATCAGAAACAAACTCCACAGGAAAAAATTTCTACTAGATCAAACCAACAGGGACCTATTTATTCTCCACCTCAAACTCAGCAACAAAATCCACCCAGCACTCTGGGACAAATCCAAACAACTAGCCCTCTGGAGAGCCGAAACAGAAACCTCCCACAAGATAGACACACACACCAGCAAACTCCACAGACTAGAGAAACACCAGAAGCCCAACCCCCCCATAACAACGTATGAAACAAACAGTACACAACATATCAGGCAGAATCTTCACCAGAGCAGAAACCAATGTCCTTTCCAAGGGATTCAACTTTGCAATCGCCGCCAAACGCATCCTCACCAAAAACATTATATGCGGAGTTGAAGCTAGCCTAACCAAAATTAACCCAGATGTAGCCAATAAAATCAGACTTGAAGTCACCAATGTCCTCTGCTCCAGCAGTCCACCCAGAAGCAACTTACACAGAGAAAAACAAAAAGAACTCGCCAACTTGAGGAAAGACAACAACACAATAATTCTGCCAGCAGACAAAGGCAACACCACAGTCATGATGAACACATCAGACTAACAATCCAAACTATCTAACCTACTCCAAGAGCCTATTTACAAACCTCTAAATACTGACCCACCACTTACCTGGAAAAACCACCAAATCCAAAATAAAAGCCTCCCCCATCAGTGAAGAGATCCAGCAAAGAATCATCCCCAGAGAAAAATCATCCAGATGCCCTAAACTCTATGGCCTTCCCAAGATACATAAAGAAGGAACACCACTCAGACCCATAGTCAGCTCCATAGGCTCACCTCTACAGAATCTTGCCAAATTTCTCACCAAACAACTCCAGCCCTACACAGAATCCATCACCTCACACGTACAAAACTCTTTCCACTTCATAGAAACAATAAACAAACAAAACCTACAACCCTGCAACCTACTTGTGAGCTTCAATGTCATATCCCTCTTCACCCAAGTACCTATTAAAGAAGCCTTGATAGCCATCCAAAACAAATACAACCCCCCCTAAGCACAACCTAGATCTGACTAACCACTGCCTAACCAACACATACTTCATCCACAATGGACAAAGGTACAAACAGATAGAAGGACCACCTATGGAATCACCACTCGCATCCATCATCGCTAATCTATTCATGGAACACTTCAAAACCAATGCTCTAGACCAGTGGTTCCCAAACTTTTTCAGTCCATCGCCCCCTTGGTGCTACGAACTCATCCTCAATACCCCACACTCAGGGGCGGGATTCAAATTTCTGTGGGCGTGGCCTAATTTGAGGGTGTGGTTTGCTGGTAATGTGACTGGGTGGGTGTGGCTTGCTGGTCACATGACTGGGTGGGCGTGGCTTACTGGTCATGTGACTGGGTGGACATGGTTTGGTGACTGGCAAACCAAATACAAGTGGTCCTCACTTAATGGCCAGTTGCTTAGCAAGTGTTCTAATTTATGACTGGCCTCCCCAGAACTAATTGACCTGTTTTTGGAGTTTTGGCAGCCATGCACACATATATACACATACTCCCTTCCAACCCTGCTGAAGCAGGTCATTGGACTAGAATCGGCAAAGCATCTCTGATTAGATTCTAGTAGTGAATAGAATCTAATCAGAGATGCTTTGCCAATTCATGTTGATTTGTTTTATTTGTATTTCTTTATTTTATGTTGCTGAATTGCATTGACATGTGTGTCCCTTCTTGTGCACAACCCAGAAGCTTTTGTGATTCTTTGCAGCAAAAATTACTGACCTCTAGCTTTGCTCTACTTTTCAAACGTTCCCGGCACTGCTGCGTTCTAGGTGCTGGCCCCGCAGGTCCACCCCATTGAATCTACTGCACTGAAGGAATAATCAGGGAAGCCATCGAAATAGAGAAAAAACCCCATAACATGAATAAATGAGACGATGCCTCCCGCCTACCAGACATTTGGAAACTAGCCCTTATCAACAAATGAGTCCCAGCCACGAAAACCAACACTGGACCCAAAACAACACATGACGCCACCACCAATCTCCCTCACCAGACTCAAACCCAAACTCACCCATAGATGAAAGGCAACCACCATCCAGAAACCAGACCACGGCTGCATCACCAGCTGCCACACACCCCAACCCACAAACCAAGCAAACTGACACATGCCATGAACACATAGCCAGACCTCAAACTCGGAGCCAAACCAAAACCCAGAATGTCACATCACAGCCACCCACTCAGGATATCACATCACGGAACTCAGGAAGTTACACCACAAACCCTCAGGATGTTACAACACAGCCAACAATCCAGGAGATTACAGCACAAGACTCAGGAAGTCAAAACAATAGAACTCAGGAGGTTACCACACAGCCTATTACCCAGGTCATTACAACACAGGAGGCTGATAGACACAAACCAATACCTGAGCCACACATGTTCTTACAAAAAAAACCAGCCAATCTGCAAACATCAACTCCATCAACCAATCAAGAAATGACAATGCAGCCAACCTCCCCACCAGTATTTATAGAGAGACAGCAGCTCCAATCACACTTTGCTCGCACAAGTGTGAAGCCGAAAGCACCAGCCTGAAGAATAGATATATTCTCCCTCCCTCCCTTCCTTCCTGGAGCAAATTGTCAGATTTGCATTGCAGCTTGACAAAGGGACCAAAAAATCTGAATAGATGGGCATGGGAGATAATTGTTTCTGATATGTGAATGATAGAACCAAAGACTTTTTTGGCCTTAGTATCAGAGGTGGTATTCAGCAGGTTCTGACTGGTAGTGGAAATTTTGAGTAGTTCAGAGAATCAGCAAATCCCACCTCTGACTGGAGATTTTACACTATCCTTCCCCTGCCATGCCCACCAAGCCACACCCACAGAACCGGTAGTAAAAAAAAAATCAATCCTACCACTGCTTAGTATCCTTGAAAAAAAGACCAGCATTGCTATTTGGCATCTGTGATCTCTAAAGCAAGACTGGTACCACAGACACTGTATAGAATAAAATTCCCCAGCTCTGCAAAATTTAGCCCTTTACAAAGGAAACATTTGGATCAACAGTATGTGCTTGAATAACAATTGCATGCATATGATCTCCGGAGATCACAAGACAACAACAGCTCCCTGTTGCACACAGAACAAATTAGAAACATATTCTTTCTGAAAAGATGTCTCCAATGGGATAAGGATTTTCTGATTTCTGTTTGATTATAACTGCCAAGTAGGAGTGAAAATGGCCTAAAATAATTAACCAAATGGGAAAGTTAATTTTCTTCCTTTTCTAAGTATAAATACACATGTACTAAATTTCTCACATAAGTTTGACAAGCGTTCTTTGATGGCATTGGGTAGGGAATCAGGGTGGGTCAAAGTATTATTTTGTTCAAAGCTCCAACTTTGGCCCGTGGTCATATACACCATCATAAAAAAGTTTTTAGACAGGTAGTCCTTGATTTATGACCATAGTTGGGAATGGAACTTTTGCCACTAAGTGAGATGGTCATTAAGTCACTTTTTTCAGCATCATAGCTTCAAATGGTTGCTTAGAAAATACCTTTATAAAAAAAGGTTATTCACTAGATAATTCTGTGATAAATTCCTAAATAACTTTGCATATGACACAACATGTCAGTAATGTTATTTGTGAAATGTTTCCCAAACTTTACTTTGAGTAATTGATGACTATCTGGACTAAACAGTACAGGAGTAATCTCTGTTTTCTATTTTAAAATATTTAGATCATACTTTATTTCTAAGGTCAGCTTGCCCTCATGTTAATATTTAAGAACTGAAAATATTCCTCCAGATTATGTGAAATGAAAAACTAGCAGTAAACATTTACAACTTAATAGCAATCCAAACTGGGAAAAAAAGTGTGGGTCACCAGAGATTACCCCAGACAATAGCTCACATTTCAGTTGCTATATTAAGCGCAAAATAGTACACGGAATGCTACATTAGATTGTTACTTCTCAGAATGTGAGAAACTAGACCCAGTTTATAGTACTGGATTCCTGTTACAGTTCTTTTATAACTAAAGAGGACCTTGGAATCATCTAACTGATGACTGAGTTTAGCATACATTGTATATGCTAACTAGTCCTTATATAAGTTAGTTTTGTTATTTATTGAGGTTTCCAGTTGTTTCTTTCAATGTCACATTTTCCTGAATACATTTTCTTGGACTAATTAATGGCCTACTTCCTCAGATGCTTTGCTGTTTTCCTTGTAAAGGACAGCCATAACTAAGATTGTAGAGAATATTCATTGGGTTCACTCATTCCTACAGTGAAAGGCCATAAATAAAATCTCTGTTGAATGGAAGGCTGATTGATAAATTATGGCCATGTGGTGCAATTTGATCTAAATAATCTTAGATCAAATTGTGGCGGCCCTGAAATTGCTGGAGAATTGTTATGGTAATATTGGATTCTAAAAATAATAACCAGAGTACTACTAACAAATTATCTTCATTTAAAAGGCATGTAGTCTGCTCATTGTTTGGAAAAGGCAAATCTGGCCTCATTCAATTATTTCTTTTTAGTTATTCATCCTTTTAATAACAATTTATGATTTTTTAAAAAACAAATCTGAGTTACAAAGCATGCACTTTTTTCCAATTATATAGTACTTCACACTTAACATTTTTGTTTGATATTTTTTCATCTATACAGTGGTATCTTGGTACTCATCATTCATTGGTGGGAGGCACGATGAGTACCAAAAATGATGAGTACCAAACAAATTAATCAATCAATCAGAATAAAGTTGAGCTTTTCCAACACGCCTGCAATGTACGGAATGACAACATTGCTTCGTTTATTGTTGTTGCCATTGCCTGTTACAGAGTAGCTCCTGTAGGATCTTTTTTGAGATTTGATGAAGGCCCACTTGGGATAGCCACATATTCTGAGGGCTTCCTTGATATGTTTTCATTCTTTTTCTTTCCCGTCTTTGCTAGTAGACAGGTGGATGGTAGGTAGATGGATTGGCTGACAAACTGTACACAACAAGTCATCCTTAATGGTACTACCATCAGTACCATTGTGTGACTATCCCAAGTGGGCCTTCATCAAATCTCAAAAAAGACCCTACAGGAACTCCTCTGTAACAGACAATAATGAGAACAATAAACGAAGCAATGTTGTCATTTCTTATGTTGCAGGCATATTGGAAAAGCTCAGGAGGATTTTCAGCTAACATAACATATGTGCACACTTCAAACTCAAGAATACACTAAGGCAGAAGCTTGTCCACTCCAAGGATAAAACACCCAGGCAGAAACTCAGCAATGTGGTATATGCGGTACAGTGCAGTGAGCTACGTCCATATCTGTACATTGGGGAAATGAAACAGCCACTTCATAAACGTATGGCACAACATAGGAGAATAAACACATTAGGACTAGATTCAGGAGTCCATCTGCATTTAAAAGACACAGGCCACTCTTTTGAAGACTACAAAGTCCATATTTTGGAGAGAGAGCATCGCTTGGTTTGAAAGAGGGGTTTGGAGAGATAGCATCACCGGTTTGAATGTCAAAATTGACATGCTCTCAATAGAGGGGGAGGGATATCTACAGTCTATAAAACAGTCCTTTCAAGAGTTCCAAGAAGGCTCTACACCAATTTGCAACACTCAGTTGACCCTGATGACACATATAAACCTCCAGGTGACCTTAACGATCCACTAAAAGAATGCAAATGTCCAACAGTCTGCAAGGAGTATAAATGCTTCCATTACCCACCATCCAGTTTGAACTGAAGAAGCTTCTTGGTAGACAAGTGAAATATCTTCAAAGAAAAACCAGAAAGTCCATTTGCTTCTTGTAAAAAAAAGCACCTTTAAGTTGGGGTATAGTTTCTTTTTGTGTGAAGACTGATGCAAAGAATGAGTTAAGTAGCTCTGCTTTCTCTCTACTGCCTGTTATTTCTTTGCCATCTTCTCTCTTAAGTGGACCTATTGTTTCTTTGACTTTTTTCTTGTTATTTGTATGTTGGAAGAAAAATTTTAAATTACCTTTGACTTTCATTGCAAGTCTTTGTTCATTCTGAGCCTTTGCTTTCCTGACTTCATCTTGTATCAATTTTCTTTTTTATATTTATATATGAGGTCATTTTTTTAAAGAAGCTGTTTGCTGCCTACTGTGTTTTATTTTGGTGTAGTCTTCTTGTTTAGGTTGGAATTTCTCGCTTTGTTTATTAACTTTCAGAGTGCCTCTAGACCATTTACTTTGTTCATTCTGAACCTTAGCTTTCCTGATTTCATTTTTGCAGATTCAGGCTGTTTGCTGGTATTCTGCCTTAGTTATGTGTCCCTCTTTCCATTTTTTATACTTGTCCTTTTTGTATTTCAGTTTATCAAAGAGATCTTTGTGCAACCATGCTGATTTCTTCTTGGATTTCTTGTTTTTCTTTTTCAGTGGTGTTGGACTGAGCTTTTATGACCAAATTTTTCAGATTCCCACGCTTCTTGAGTTGTTTTTCCCCTTTAGGATTTTCATCCATATAATTTTTCTCCGTCTTTCTTCGAGTTTGTTAAAATTAGCTCCTTTAAGACATTGGCTATATTATATTCTATTGCTTGTGTTTATATTATATTAAATTCCAGTATGACATGGTCACTCTTGCCCAAGACTCCATCAGTTTCAACTCCCTCTATCACAACTTTTCTATTAGTAAGAATTAGGTCTAGTATAATTTTTCCTTTAGTCCCCTCCTCTACCTTTTGGATGACAAAGTTCTCAGCTAGGTTGATTAGGAATCTGTTTGTACTGCCGCTTGCTACAGAGTTTGTCTCCCAGTTTATTATTAGGGTAATTGAAGTATCTCATTACTACTGTGGTATATTTCCTACATACATTTGTTAGTTGTTTAGCAAAAAGTTCATCTATTTCTTCTGCTTGGTTGGATGGCCTGTAGTATATGCCTATAGCAACATCATGCTTTTTTCCATTTATATTGAATCATATGAATTCTAGGAGGTTTTCATCCTTGGTTTTGTGGATTTCTATAGAGATGTAGTAATCTTTATTATATAATGCACTTCCCCTTTTGTTAGGTCAGTTTCTTTTGAATAGTTTATATCATTCCATCAGTACATTTCAGTCATGATTTTCATTCCGCCATGTCTCAGTAATGGCAACTATATCATATTTACCTGCATGTACTGGTATTTCAAGCTCACTCTGTTTGTTCCCTGAACTTTGATTGTTTGTGTATAGGCATTTGAGTTCTTTATGGATCTTGGCCATGTTTCTTATATCTCCTACTTTGTATCTGAGTTGTGGTGAGTTATGAAGCAGCCAACACCAACAGATTCTAGGATATGCATTGAGTACCAAACAAACAATGAACAAACAATGGGACAATATTTTTGCATCAAAATGTGTTGAGTTCAAAATTTGATGAGTTTCAAAGCAATTGAGTATCAAGATACCATTGTACATGCTTTTTGATGCATTTTCCAATACAGTGGAACCTCAGGTCACGAAAGCTTCTGTTCGTGACCAAATCGGGTGGCGAACAAAAAATCCAGCCAATTTTTGAATCGGGTCACAATTCAAAAATCAGGTGGTGAACAAAATTGGCATGGAAAGATTCCCTTTCTGTGCTGATTTCTCCTTTGGCACATTTTTTTTTCTGCGCATGTGCAGATGGCTATGCTTCCAGTCACAACCAAATTGGGTTGCGGCCAAAATCCTGGAACAGATTATGGTCATGACTCAAGGCTCCACTGCATATGATTTTTTAAATATATTTTTTCCTAATACACATTTTGGACAACAGTTTTCTCTAAGTTAAATGTTCATGCAGTTTCTTCCAATGTATATACTTGTATGCATATATTCTTTTAAAATGCTTTTTTAAAGGTGGAAGCAGATGTTGAATGTTGGTTCAGGGAATGTTAAATGGGTAAATTCACATTCAAATAAGAACCCAATGCATTTGTCCCCTATTCTTATTTTTGAATTAAAAAAATGCAACTTCAAAGTTTATCCCTAATTATAATCACATACTGTAGTTTGTGATGATGAATGAAAAGCTGAACTATGGCTGAATTATAGATATGGAAATTGCCTGGAATGTCACTGACAAACAACCTTTATCTCTCATTTTCTTTCTATGATGATGGTTCATTTGACTCAAAGTATGTATGAAGACATGTTCCTCAATTCCTTTTGATTGTGGTGATAATATACCAATAAAAGGCTGATTTTAAGGGAAAGAAAAACCTTCTGTTTAATTCCTCTGCACACTTGTTTTGCTCCTGAACTGCAATAAAAAAGCAGTTGCCAAGAAAATCTAACAGTGGTGCCAGTTAATAAATATATCAGATTACCAAGTTTCTTCCTCCACAGGATGATATCTGCAGGTGGCTGAAAGATTTGATCCATTTGGCTTTCTGCAGTGGTTATTTAGTTCCTCTTTTCAACCAATCATGAATCATTAGGAATTGGCCAATGTCTTCGACTATGAATGAAAACATATTATTAGGACTCTGCTGAATATCCTCACTAATATTCATTTCAGAATTAGCACATTTGGCATGGGAAGACACCTGCCAAAAATACCAGCTCTTCACTTTACAGAGTATTCATGTTCTTTCAAAGCTGTTCAGTCAGACCTCCTTCCAGCTGCTACTTCTTTTCTGCCACAATTGCAAATCCAGCTGGAAGGGGTAAAGATTGGGTTTGAAAAGCAGAAACAGAACTTGAATCTCAAACAATTTCAAATATTTGTTATCAAGAAAAGTAATCACATAAGCACCAATGGGGGAAAGCCTACTTTAGTTTGCATAATAATTCTAACTGTTAAATCCACATCTAATTGTGGGGAAGCTTGGTGGTCTCTGAGCTTGGTAATTTTCTCAAAGATGTTTCATTACCAAATTAGGTAACATCATCAGTCACTCCCACCAACACTGACAGGGCAAGCCACTAGTATGTAAAAATAAAAGCAAATTCCACTCCCCTCTAGCCCTGATTTCATTACCACTTCCAATGTGCAAGAAGACCACCAGATTCAAAAAGCACCAAAGACCCCACGATTCAATATTTTCTTCTATCAGTACCACAGTAAATTGCTAGAAGGCAGCCCCACAAAATGCCACATGCAAAAAAAGTTGTTATATGTATTTTCACCTACCTTTTCAACATAAAATCTCATATGAGTTGGAATTGACTTCTGTGATGTCATCAAGGGTAGAATTCTACTGGTTCAGTCTGGTTCGGGTGAACCGGTAACTCCAACGATCATCTGTTGGGCCCACCCACCCAGTAGTCTGTGCTTTATATCCTGGTTTTCAAGGTCAGCTGTTTTTGTGACACAACGGATTGCCATGTGTAGCTATTTAACACACAGAAGAGAAGATCAGCTGGAGAAGGTCAGTAGCAAATGCTCTGTGCGTGCACAAAGTGAGGGCTCACCAAACTAGTTGCTACACCAGTTGAATTGCACCCTGGATGTCATGTTTACATCCATGTAGTAGTCTGGGTAATAATGCAGATGTGTTTGTCATTGGCATTTTCTACAGTTGTCTTCAATCTAATCTTCAGCTCTAGTGTTTTCTACCGGTGTCTCATTCAAATACTTATATCAAGTTTTGGTATTTGTTAGGATAAAGTTGGGGCTGCTACATACCTGTCCTACCATTTTTTAGAATTGGATCTAAAATATTATTTATTTAGTTATTAGTCAAATTTATATCCCCCTATAATCACAAAAACTCTTGGTGGATCACAAAAATAAACACACACCATTAAAAAAAACCCCAGGAATGTAATACAATTAGATCTGAAGAGAAAACAAGACAACACAAATGTTTTTATTTTATTTATTTATTTGTCAATCACTTACAAGATAATAGGTATAAGTATATACATAGTTATGAATACATGAAATGGATACATATAAGAAAAATAAAAAAGAAACAATAAGACAGGGATGGTAGGCACATTGGTGCGCTTATGCACACCCTCTACAGACCTCTTAGGAAAGGGGTGAGGTCAATAGTAGACAGTTAAAGGTTAAAGTTTTTGGGGTTTGGGGAAGAAACTACAGTCAGGTAGAGTATTCCAGACATTGACCACTCTGTTGCTGAAGTCATATTTCCTGCAATCAAGTTTGGTGTGGTTAACCTTGAGTTTGTGTCTATTGTGTGCTCTTATGTTGTTATGGTTGCAGCTGAAGTATTCATTGACAGGCAGGACATTGCAATGTATGATTTTATATACTATACTTAGATCGGACTTCAGGTTCTAGGCTTTCTAGGTCTAAAATTTCAAGTCTGGTGGCATAATGAGTAGAGGAGTGGAGAACTCTTCCTGTGAAATATTTCTGGACTTTCTCAAGTGTGCTAATATCAAATACGTAATGTGAGTTCCAGATTGATGAGCTGTATTTGAATATTGGTCTAGCAAATGTTTTGTATGCTCTCGTTAGTAGTGTGATATTACCAGAGGAAAAACTACATAGAATTAGGTTAACAACTCTTAATGCCTTTTTGGCTATGTAGTTACAGTGTTATGTTATGTTATGTTATGTTATGTTATGTTATGTTATGTTATGTTATGTTATGTTATGTTATGTTATGTTATGTTATGTTATGTTATGTTATGTTATGTTATGTTATGTTATGTTATGTTGAGTCGCTGAAAGTCAGGCTGCATATACATTTCAGAAATAAATAACTCTCCCCAGCTCACATACACAATTAAAAGCAAAAACATACGAACATAACACAATCAAACCTAAAGACAACACAAAGCACCAAAAGTCTCCTGGAAAAGGACCAGAAAAATAATTAGAGACATAGCTGCAATCACTCTACAGCAAAGGTGCCCAACTCAAATGCAAGATACTCCAGAATCCCCTCAAAGATTTCCATAGATTAAGACAAGGAATATGGAGTGACTTTCACCCCAATTAATCCATCCTAGTTCATTTATTTCTTTACATCCCACCTATATTATTTTTATAAACAGCTCAAGATAGCTAATAGTTACTCCTTACATTTATTTTTTCCTACAACAACCACCTAAGGGAAAGTAGAACTCAGAGCCTCCTGGTTCCTAGGCCACTATCTTAAGCACTAGATCAAGTTGGCTTTACTTTAGGGTTAGGGTTTATTTTACTTTAGTTATCGCTACCTCATTTTCTTCTCCCAGCTTCTTTCACCCTTCTTTAGCTCAGTCCTCCAAGCCTTATTCACCACACTTTTAAAATCTTGTGACAATACACCATCAAACAACATCTGCCTATCCCAGGTCATTGAGAAGGATTTGAAAAGTGAATAAAAATGACAAATCCAGTCTAAACATCTGGTTGACTGTGTGACCAACCATAATAATAATACATCTTTTGTCCCATATCTCATCCCTTATCAATAAACAAATGATTAAAGAAATCTTAATCCAGTCCCAATCAGCAAAAATTGATTAAGAGTTATCAGCAGGGATGGGATTCTACCAGTTTGCACCTATTCGCTAGAACCGGTTGTTAACATTCTAAGCAGTTCGGGGCACTGCTTGTTAGAAGAAATTACTAGCCTAATCCTGTAAGGAGGCAGGAAGGAAACATTCTGGTGTTGCTTACAGAAACTGCCTCTCCGTTAACCCTTATTACATTCTTGGCAGGACTAGACTTCCTGTCTCTGGAACATCTCTGGAGTTTTTTTCCCCTCCTTTGCTGGTACTTTGCTTGTATGGAGTGACCATTGAAAAAAGTGACTTATGACCATTTTTCACACTTTTTTTTTTAATTACATTTATATGCCGCCCTTCTCCGGAGACTCAGGGCGGCTTACAGTCTATGGAGCACCATGCTAGGTGCTCGGCAATAGCCTTCATTCCATTGTATATGCCTGCTTATTACTAGGGCTTTTTGGCCCCCCAAGCGGCATTTTTACAAAGTCAGCTTATTGCCCCCAACAATCTTTGGGTCCTCAAGACACTTACGACTGTTGCAGCATCCCCACAATCACAAGAGGCCAGGCGAGGAGATGCATGCCTTGATGTGAGTGATGTTGAGTTGGCCACGCCCAGGCAGTAACATGACCACCAATCCATGACCACCCAGTCACAGGACCACCAAGCCTCGCCCACCAACTAAGCCACGTCTACAGAACCGGTTGTTAAAAAATTTGAATCCCACCCCTGGTTATCAGGAACAGTAACTTACACATTTTAGCCTTAATCAATTTTTTAAATGCAACATATCACTTTCTCTAAAACATAAAAAGTTCTCTCCCCATTTATAAACCATTCCCTAAAGCCTCATCATTCAGTCCTATTCCAAAGGAAATCTTATCAATATCTGCTGGAAACCACAACATATATATTTTATTCTTGGTCAGACAAATCTACTTTATAAACCTTCTGCTTTACTTTAAAACACTTGATCTTTAATCCCATCCAATAATGTCTCAGAAGTTGATTTCTTATAATTTTCTCTTTGTCTCCTTTCAGAAATAGCTTAAATAATATCTCTTTTTCTCCTCTCAGGAACGGCTTGATTAGTTTAACACCATCCTTTTATAAATCTAAGATGAAAGGGCTTTCCAAATCACTCTTTTGATTTATTATTTGTATGTCCCCTTTAATTATTAAAACATTGTCTGGTTTCATTTGTAAACCCATTTTGGCATAATTTTCCAGTTCGCTGGCATTTAAAAATCCATATTCAGAACCTCATCATCTTTTTTCCATACCACTTTTGTAACCCTGCATTTTTAAAAAAATCCAAATCCACATTCAAATCAGTCTCTCAGTCTCTGTTTTATTCAATGAAATCCATCACTCTTATGTATTATCTGCTATAGTATCAAGCAATCCTGTAAGTAATTTGAGAGGTTTTTTTGTTCCCAAACAGTCTTTATTTCTTCTATAGGCAAATAGATTTGCTCCAATTACATAAATGGATCTATAGTCTTTTGATCCTGGTTTCCTCCAATCAGCCTTCAAGTCCTCTCTCATCATCTCTTTATTTTCAAATCAGCAAAACCATAATGGTCTAAATCACCTTCAATTCTACTTGATAAAAATACTGAATACTTTAGAATAGGTTTCACTCAATCCCACCAAATATCCCTTGTGGTTTCAGTCCTATAGAATATGGCTGCCATTTTTCTTTCTGATGGCTCTTTTTCAGAGCCCCCATTCAAATGTTTGAGTGTTCCTTTAGTAGTTTTAACTTCATTTCAAGTTGTCCTTAAAATTCCTATCTGTAGAGTCCCATATAAGCTTGGCTGACTGTCACAATGATTTCCCAAGAAACTTTCTGAAAGTAAGTGCAATTAGGATTGCTATCTAAATTATTCAAATGAACAGAAAGCAAGCTAAATGGACTATATTGTCATACTCTTTAAAGAAATCAAACTTGAATATTAATGGAGGACAGTGAAGCCTCCTCTGGTGGATGGATATTGGCTGAAGTCTTCCTCTATTTCTTTCTCACTACATACATTGCTTCAGAGACAGCCGTGTCATGGAAATAATGCTTTGCCATATCTTTCCAGTATTGGTTGTTTCCTTACAGCCAAACTAAGCAGGATTATTTGGTGATTTTATTTTTGTTTATGCATTTATTGAGGAGTTTTACATCCTGGCTTTCATTCAGAATTTGAGGTGTCATACATTGTTTGTTTGCTTATTTATAAAATTTATTTGCCATCCATCTTGTACCAACAACTCTGGATGGCTTACAACATAAAAATATTGAAAAACATTAAAATCATCCATTGTTAAAAAAAAAAACCCCACAGCAGATAAAACCATTAAAAGATAAATTCAAGGAGACAAGATAGCAAAGAAGGGCGCTGGATGCATGGGGAAGTCGGCAGGGGGTTTTGAATTTTAGCCAACCACTCCCACATTGGGTCCTCAAGACATCTAGCAGAGCCATCTTGAGCCTCTTTTGAAACATCAGGAGTGTGGGAACCAATCTCATCTTGGGGTAAGAGGATCCAGAGGGCAGGGGCCACACAGAGAAGGGTCTTCTCCTGTGCCCCTTCCTCCATTTTTTTTCCTCCACAAGAATCGTCCTATGAGATAGGTTGAGCGGGAAAGAGTGACTGGTCATAGTCACCCAATGAGCTGATTATGACTGAGGGTAGCCTTGATACTCATAAATTTTGATCTAGCACATCATTAACACATACTTTACACTATGATTTTATTTGTTTCAAAGATACTATAGCGATAGTATTTAGGCTAAGACAGTAGAGTGAAAAAAGGGATACTTCCACAATTTCCCCTTCAAATTATATTGTGCACTCACAATAAAAGTAACATACGTTAGAGATACTAATGCATCCATATTTAATAGACCAGGGCTGTCAAACTCCCGGCCCCGCGGGCTGGATGCATCATGCGCTGGCCTTGCCCACACCTGGTTTAGCGAAGGGGAAAAAAGTCCCAATACATCACATGATGCCAACATGACCACGTTGAGTTTGACATCTCTGTAATAGACCATTTTTCTTTGCTGATTAATATTTACTTTTTGTTAAAACAATTAGCAACATCTTCAGAAGGTCTTTAAGAGCTAACCCTGGACTTGAAAGAAAGAGGTAAAAGCGATACAGTGGTGGGATATTTGTAGATCTGAAGCAGTGAGAAAGAAACAAAAGCCCAAAGACAGGGTTAGAACAGAAAGATCTGGAAAAGATTTTAAAAATAGGGGGAAAACAGCTAGGAACAGAAGTATTGATTCAGCCACTCATTAAACCACAGTTTATTTTGAAACTTAGTAAGTACATTATGGTTCACAATGATCTGTGGACATCTGGGGCAAAGGAAAGAATAACTGTCCAGTGAATCCATGGGTGAAGAGGGACACCAGAGATTCAATTTCAGAAAAAAACATAAAAAAGTCATTAAATTGTTAAGTCAAATTTATGCTCAGTGTAAGAATCCAAATGAGGCCCTCTATCTTGATGGTTTTTCCATGTCTCCTTTAATATATTCAGTGATTTAAAAAAGCTATCATCTTAGACTCTATCAAACCGTCTTTACTCCTAAGATGCTTTTCACGATGGTCAAGGAACTATAACTTAAAATCATTAAGTTGTGGTTTATACTCTCACATGTTACAGAACAAGTCTTGGTCTTTTCATGTGGCAATTCTTCTGATATTTGAAAAGTGCCATAATCTTTTCTTCTCAAGGCTAAGAATATTTAATTCCACCTAACTCTCTTTGTGGGATTTTTTTTTACTTCCATCTTGTTGCTCTCTGAATTTCTTTTAGAAGGTTTGATTTCAAAGTCAGAACTAAACATGAAAAAAAAATGTGTCAGAGAGAGCTAAAAAGGAAGACGAATCTACAGCTACAACAGGACCATCATTTGTTAGGGAACTCGCTAATTCTGTTAAGAAGGATTAAGTAAGGATATAGCAACGTGCACATCAACCAACCATACCTAGAATCACAGTAGGGCCTGACAAGTCCCTAAAGAATATTTCAAAGGAACATATGCCTAGGCTACAGAGTGTTCTGATTAAAAATTAGCCCAGAAAAGGATTGCCCTTTAAAAAAAAAACCCTTCTCCAACAAAACAAGCATAAACATCTCTGTACTTTGAAATACTGTGAGCTGGATATTAGGAAGTGGTTTTCAAAATTTCAGCTTGAAATTCACCCACAGAGAGAAGAGGATGTTATCTATGTTGAGTATTTTGATGTTCTTTCATGAAGCAAAAAAAAAAAAAAAAGCAAGCCAATTGCCACATAGAGCTCCATATGCCAGTGCTATCCACACCCAGCAATCTACTCTGTGGGATTTAATGCAACAGTTTTTCTGTCATGATTGCACCATATTCTAAAGGTATATCTGAGTCAGCTGCTCCTGAGTCACAGCAGCAGTCATAACAATGAAACAGAGGATTTATTTATTTTTTTTTAACAGATATTCTGATGATCAAAGTGCCACTTTATGAATTTGGCAGGAGCCTGGCTCTGTACATGATTGAAGAGCTGAGCACTGATCAAAAGCAACAGGGGACATTCCTACTAACCCATGACGCTTTTGCAATGTGAATTGAGAGAAGGCAGAATGTCCCTCGCCCCGCCTTTGCTGTTAGTTCATCAGAAAGCATCCTTGTTTGCCAGAAGGTGGACTGGTTGAATGTTAACTTTGTCTCATTTGCACAACAATGGATAGATAACCTTTTTTTTTTTTTAAATCAAGCAAAAAAAAAAAGAAAAAGAAAAGGTATGGAAAGAAAGTAGTTGATTCAGATGAGAATAGAAAGGGAATGAAATGCTGGAAGCATTATCAGTGAAGGGATGACCATGCGGTAAATAATAAATATAGTGGATTAACGTCAGACCAATGAATAAAAGCAGAAAAAGCAATAACTTCAGAATCTTGTACAAAGTCTCAGATTTGATTGTCTAAAAAAATGAACTGTTGCTGCAAGAAATTCCCGCAAGTCTGTCTTTCCTACAGATTACCCATATACATTGATGTCTGGGGAGAGTAAGTTGGTCAAGGTGATATCACCTGTGCCCAGACGCCACCTGCACGATGACATGATTATGCATGTAATGCCACTGGGACTGGTTGCCTATGCTCATACATTCCTTTCAGCAAGGGACAGGTTATTGTTCCATTTTTATAGCCCACAAAGTGATGAAAGTACTTGTGGGATTTTCTGCCTGGAGGTCAAATCCAACTTTCGGTAATTGCACCATCTTAAATATTATTGTCCTAGTCTAGGAAGAGACAGTATCACCATTTATTGTTTGAGCTCAAGCTCAAATGCAGACTGTCCTGGTTAAATCCTGAGCCAACAGATTATATACAAAGATGTGAGGGGGAAGCATCTTTCACTCATAGTATATAGTTCATTCTGGGTTAGACAAACATGGGTGGGCTCCAGTGGATTCTCTTGCTGGTTGAAAAAGGTTTAGCACCTATTTTGTCTCTTGGGCCTCTCTTGGTTTATTTATTCTCATAGACACTAAACAATGCTATTCATTCTAGAAGAAAGAGATAGCGGCTTGCAGACAATTGCCATGCTTTCCATGAACTTCCCCTAAAGACAGCCTTTCTCAAAATGTCTGTTATTCAGAGATTTCTGAGAATACAAAGGGGCTCGGATTGATAACTCTAAATTTGAATATTTGATAACACTGTCAATTATAAGCAGGGGAGAGATTCTGGAGAGCAGAGAAAGGAAAAATGGCCGTGTCTTTTTCCTTTGCCTCAGGGTCCAAAATCCTTTTCCTCTTAGGATTCCTACTAAAAACTGTTGTCTTAGCTGCTTTTTGTTTCTCTTCTTTTTTCTACTACTTCATCTGCATCCTTAACCTTCTCCCTGAGTCATTTCCACCTTGTTTGTTTAAAATCCAGTGGCTGCCATATTCACTGAGGCTTATTGGTGAGGGTGGCATCCACTTATGGATTTTTTTTTGGATGGGGGGGGGGCTTAATGTTATTCCTCGTCTTCATTCTTTATATCAGGATTGCTTTTCTTGAGTTGCAGAATATGGGAAACTCATTTGTGTGGCTTGGAAGAACTGGAGCTTTTCTTGTTAAGGGCCAACCGGGGGTCATTGTCCAAAAAGAAGCATTCAGAGACCTTTCATAAGTGATCTTCTCTGGCTGAGATCAGTGGGGCTATGCAGTGGCATATCCGTACCGGGGAGAATGAAAACTGTCTTGCATATTTGATAGCAAACTAAAGAATGTGGAATTGCATTGGGCCTCAGTAAGTCTAACTGGCTCAAGGATTCAACTACCAATGGAGATATTTATTAGTGGAAAATACAGAATTGGAGGCCCTGACAAGAGCCGTATTAATAATACTCCAGCTATACAACGTTCACATTAGTTAAAGAAAAGGGCACCTTGTTACAGCTTGTTTTTCAAAGCAGCATGAGGGGGTATGACTCAGTTAAAGACTTCTTGATAGGCTATCTAATTATAGCTTTGCACACCTAACACTATTACTTTTCCTGGGGGGGGGGGGGGAATCTTTCCTTTCTTCTTTTTAAAGTAACAAATTAAATATGAGTGTCACAATCCTCTGGTGGTCACTTCCCTCCTGCTGTTTGATCCCGCATATAGAAAGCAATGCAAAAATAAGCTCTGCTTGAGTGGAGAACAGGGGAAGACAATAAGGCAGGGGACATGCTCTCAGTTAACCTTGAACTTGCCTTCACTTCCCTTTGAAAACAAGCTGTCTCTGGGAAGACAAGGGTGGAAGCGAAGCACTTTGCAACATCAATATGATGTTATAAATGTCTCCAAACAGTGCAGCAGCCAAGAATTGTTGCAGACGCTGCAAAATATAAAAATCTACCAACATCGTGTTTTCTTTTATTATGCTGATTTTAGAATCAAGGTGTTCTTGTAGCTATGGTAGAAATACATCATCATCATCATCATCATCATCATAATTTGGGAGTGAAAGAGGAAGAGAGGGTACTTTTACCACCCTTTTCTCATGATGTAAATTAAATAATGGACTCCAGGATTTTCAGAGGATTGATGACATTTTTAGACATGCTTCTCTGGTTGGTATATTGAATTTAGGGGAACTAAGTTGCTGGGTTTCTTCTTTCTCCAAGTTTGCCTTGTTCAGTCACTTCACTAATATGACCAATCCCCTTCCTATGATAGAGTAGCTACATCAGAAGTAGGCAACATGGCTTCCATAAGTTCTGGTTTTTCCCCCTAGAAGACTATCTCAGTATTCATCAGGCTTCCTGTCTCCCTGGACTTTTGTTTTCCCAAAATAAAAAAAAATATACATTTAGAAAGCTGGCAGACTGCAAACAAAGCATCCTCATCTTAATCTGAAGCAAAGTGCATAAAATTCAAACTGGAAGGGGATCGTGAAGTGACTGAACTCCACACTCCTGTTTTGTGCAAGAGAACTTAGAACATCTCCAACAGGTTGTTGTCGACTTTGGTCTGAACACATCCAGGATATGGGATCTCACCATTCCACAGGATAATTCGTTCCACGATCAATTTGCTCTTACCGTTTTGAATATTTTTCTTCCTGACATTCAATGCAACATTAGAAAAGACTCAGATGTTGGAACTAGTTCACTTTCTAATTAAAAAAAAAGCTGGCTATGGAATCCATTTTGGTAAGAAGTAAGTAATCTCTGTTAATGGTCCTGCAGATTGTGAATTGAATCTTTGAGATTCTAGAAGTTTCCTTAGTCCCCAAAGGTTGTTTAACCCTAAACTATATTCTTACAGAGTTTGACTTACAGGTTCAGTTTTATTTACATTTCTGTGAGCTGTGCTGGGAATACAGGCGAGGTATCCAAAATAGATTCAGCAAGTGAGGTCAACATGGGCCTTCCTTCCTGAATATATTGGACTGAAGGAAAGAACCTTTCCCATGCCTATCAATTACATGCTCTGTTACTGGCTTATCTATTTTCTTGCCCAGGATGGGAACATTTCTTACTGTTAAGTGAAGGAAGCTGAAGCACAAAAGCAATTTAGGTTTATAATCAATGGGAGCTGAGACTTCCATGGCTCCTTAGCAAATTCATTCTAAGAATAGGACAATGGTGACAGAAAAGGGAGATGTTGAATGTGAACTCCAGGGTTTTCAGGTGGTTCCCATACCTGCCCAATAGAGGGATTCTTACAATTGCTTTATCAAAGATTATATCATTGTTTCTCATCAAGCCGGTGTGTGGTCTACAGGCATGTTGTTGATGTTAAGCAAATTTGGAACTGCTCTTCCCCTCTTTTTAAAAGAAAAAATATTTCATTCATCTATTAAAAATATGAAAGAAAATGATCAAAAACATGGTACTTTAAAAAAAACATTTTAAAAGTAGAATAAAAAAAGCATCAGAAGTACAAGTAGACATCACACTTACATGTAATTTATTTTTAATTAAATTGTGTACAATAAACTAAATCAAGTGGGGCCTAATCAACTCCATAGGAGATGCCTGTAGGCATACTGATGCTATGCTGTGGAATCTCAATAAAAATGCTTTAAAGCATATAATAGATCATTTATTGATTGCCTTGTTTTGATATCTTGTCATCAGCTTTGCAGGTGACTTCTTGGAGATGTCCACACATTTTTATTGGCAACAGCACAGGGTTGAATCACCACTGATTTCTGGGATGGTTTTCAACTTCTATGATTGGTGTACAGTGTGGGGGGCTGAGGTACCATTCATTCTAGGCATGGAACAATGGTGATAGATAAGACAGATTCTGAATCCAAACTTCCCAGTCTGGTGTTAAGCCTAGGTCTTAAACGTGGTCTGATTCCTACTTTGCTTTCTCAGATCAAATGAGGGTGAATAAGTTGTTACCATCTGCTCTGATAACATGATACCATACTGGATTTCAATTTTTTTTACCACCGGTTCTGTGGGCGTGGCTTGGTGGGCACACTGCGCACAAGCAGAGCGTTTGCTACCAACCTTCTCCTGCAATCCTGCACTCTCCCCATGTCTTCAAAAGCTGATGTGAGGCAATTCGCTGTGCCGTGCGAAGCAGCTGAGGTTGAAAAGCAAGAAATAAAGGTCAGCATAGAGCCGAGACTGGTGGGAGGGCCCAACAGCTGATCGTTGGAGTTACCAGTTCAGCCGAACCAGTAGAATACCACCACTGCATGATACTTAATGCAATTCCCTTCAAGCCTTTGGTCTTAGCATGGAATTTGTCTTGGTGGCTTACAATGTTTGCTACCTAATGAAACACGTGTGTCAGCAATGCTTAAGGAACATAACATGTTAGAATGTTGACATGACTGGCTACTTTCTTTCTTTCTGTTTTAATAAAAGTTTTTATTTTAAAATAAACATACACATACAAAAACATAAAAAACATAAAACCATCTTCCATTTTGTATACATACAGTGTGTCAGTTGGTTGCAAATCTTTTGTGCTATCCTTTTGTAATCATTACTCACAGTTTATATCAATTTTCCCATTGTCAATCTAACATATGCTTATATATTTATCAGTTATTAATCATCCATGACTAAACTATTTATCCCATCATTTAATACGAGATATACCATATTTTATCTTAAAATTTATGTTATACTTTCAATCAATGGTTATATATGTCTATATTATGTTTTATATCAATCTATGACTGGCTATTTTCTTTAATGATGGCTAAATGTTGGGGAAAGTACACTTTCTTTACTACCAATATGGTTCCGGTTTACAGAAATAGTATTAGTGAAACCTGATCAGAACATGTTTCCTAACATTTCGAACAGTGTAAGAAGAACAAATGATTAAGGTATTTATTATTTATCTTAGCATTTGCATTGATAAGTAACTGGAGTTTAAAAGGCTTGGAAAGGAGTTAGGAAGAAATGAATGAGAGTGTCTTGGAAAGTATTGGATTAGCAAGTAACATTTCAAGGTTACCGAATCTATTTGTTAAAATGACATACACTACTAACAATACAAATGTAATTCTTTTTTATTTTCTCAACTGCCAATGATTTTTTTTTTTAAAAAAGGGGGTCATCCAGAATGAATATAGAAAAATGCTTGCAATTTGTTCCTTTAGTTTAAGGAGGGTGAGATGGTTTCTCATCCAAGCAGTGCAATTTAAGAACTTTAAGATTGCATCCTTAAGGAAGGAAACAGAAGATTGGAAGTATAGGAGAAGGCCAACTGGAGCCTTCTCCTATACTTCCTTTGGATTGTGTAGAAGTGGCACCCATCTGTTGCTAGAGATTCTATATGCATAGCTCACAGGCAAGATGTCTGCTGTAGCTGATCTTTAGGAGATATAGAACAATTTGGAGGCACGGGTGCTACTCACACAGATTATTCAGGGCCATTAATCAAATATAAGTAGCGTCTAAATTTGTGACATGATAGCAATGTTCCAATATTTGAGAGACTGCTACAAAGAAGTGGGGGGAGAAATCAATCTATTGTCCAAAACACCAGAAGGCACGAACAAGAAACAATGGATGGGAACCAATCAAAGAGAGAAATAACCTACAGTATAACTAAGAAGAATTTCCCTAACAGTGAGAACAATTAACCAGTATAGTGGCTTGCCTCCAGAAGTTGTGTGTGCTCCATCACTGGAGGATTTTAAGAAAAGACTAGCCAGCCACTTCTTTGAAATGGTATAGTGTCTCATGCATGAGCAGAGTATAGACCTTTTATTATTATTCTATTATTCAAATCCAAACATGAAATGAGTCCCATAAAAGAGGGAAGGGCTTTGTGAAAATGCCTGCCTGCCTGCCTGCCTATCTATCTCTATCATCAGCTTTTTTTATAATAGTCTGCAAAAATTTTACCACATTGTGAACTAATCATTATATATTATGCAGATGAGACTTCCAAACTTCTAATGCAATCATATAGAAAACAGAATTGTCACATGGAACAAAGAGAGGTTTTGCATAGCCCTAGGTTACTTCATCAGATTTTGCTGTTAATGTACACATTAAGACACACTAATTAAGACACATTAAGACTCACATTATGTAAATGTGCATCGTGCATTGAATATTCAGTTATAGACCATTTGTATCTGTAATCCTAGTTACAGTAAATATCAAACGGTAAAAATGATTGATGATAATAATGATACAGCCCAGAGATCAATTTTCCAAGTATTGGCTAAAATATTGATAAATAGCCTTATAAACATGATGTGCCTTGTGGAATCTGAGATCTGGAACAAACTTTTGACTCTGCAAAGTTTCTTCACTTGAACTTGTTAGTGCTTGTTGCCTGCTTTCAAGTTGCACATAGTACTGGAAATGCACAAAAGTGATTCCTTCTCCCTGCAGTTGCCCCAAACACCTCAAATGGATCCACCGATCAATCAATCAGAATAGAGCTGGAAGGGACCTTGAAGGTCTTTTAGTCCAACCCCCAGCTCAAGCATCATTGTGCTGGAAAAAAAAAGTACTTGACCAATTAACTACTGTGAATTCTGTGGAGAGTGGAACAATGTATTTTGCAGACAGAGTTGGAGCAACTCTAGTTTATCAGCATGAGTTGCCCCTTGCTGTCATTCACTCTGATGGGCACATTCGTCATTGAATTCCAAAATGTAGCCATAGTGATTCTGTTGCTGAGCACAGGCTGTGGATGGGGAGGTCGAAACAGCTAGAAACTAAAGAAAAGGAAAATATCCATGAGAGACAGAACCAAACTTTAAATGGGATCTGTGCTTTGTTATGCAATTATCTTCTCCCTCACGTTTTCTGATGCATCCTCCAAGACGATTACAGCCAATCATTCACAGCAGATTTATTTATTTTATTCTTATTTGATTTCTATAGCAGCCCATTTCAATAAATGGCTCTGGGCAGTGTACATCATAATACACACACACACACACGATATGTATGATATGATTAATATAATATAATAATATATAATATAATTAATACAGTACAGTACTATACTATACTATGATATGATGTATAATATATGATATGATATATGATATGTAATACATAATACTCATATAATATAAATTACTAATTGTGCAGTAGAACTATTACCAAAGAAGTTAATATAGCCAAGAAATTGGACTCTTAACACACTTGAGTTCCCAGGCCTGGGCACATTACCAGGTTTTCAGGACCTTATGAAAGGCCAACAGAATTGGGGTCATCCTAATATCTGAAGAAAGAAGGTTCCAGGGACTAAGGCAGAGAAAGTACATATCCTACTCCCTAATCAACTGACATTTCTTGGCTGATGAAGTTCACAACATGCCCAATCTGCCAGCTTGAACTGGATGGGTAGAAATGACCAGAGAAAGTGGACCCTCAGGTAGCCCAGTCCCAAGCCATGAAGGACTTTAAAGGGGACAGGTAGTCCAAAATAGAAATATAAAACTGGGCATAACCAGCATACTTCACTCACACAACCTACAATCAACCAACAAGAGCTCCCGAATACTAGAGATGCTTCTGCAGTTAATCTGGGATCACCTCACCTCATCTACCAACCATATATGCCATTAGTCAGTCTCCTCTTACCAGACTCTTACTATCCTCACCATCAGTCTTCTTTCTGCTGTCATAT
The DNA here is from genome assembly GCA_023653725.1 of Bungarus multicinctus. NCBI lineage: Eukaryota > Metazoa > Chordata > Lepidosauria > Squamata > Elapidae > Bungarus > Bungarus multicinctus. The sequence continues at coordinate 142,876,674 of CM042836.1, read as the reverse complement.
CATTGATTGTAGCAAACTGAATGGAGCATTTCCCATTCAAAGCATATAACCATAAGTCCAACAGTCTGGGCACCATTGGCTCAAATTCCCCAAAGACTAAGTTCCTACATGTATTCCTGTTTCAAACTGCCAGACATTATTTATTATTTATTTTATTTTTCTCATTTTTGAACCATGGCAAAAATAGGGGAGAGGGGATGTTTGAGGCATGGTGGTTGTAACGGTGAAATGGTTAGAATGCAATATTGCAGACTAATTCTGCTGACTGCCAGGAGTTCGATCCTTACTGGCTCAAGGTGGACTCAGCCTTCCATCCTTCTGAGGTGGGTAAAATGAGGACCCAGATTGTAGGGGGTGATATGCTGACTCTAAACTGCTCAGAGAGGACTGTAAAGCACTATAAGGTGGTATATACATCTAAGTGCTTTTGCTATTGAATCACCCATCTCCCTCAGAGAGGGAGTCTGGGTGGTGTAAATACTATGTCAAAATATATAAAAATTATAAATTTAGAAGGAAGGAAGAATAATGAAACACTTTTACAATTAGTTAAAAGCAACGGGAAGGCTTTCAGGGCATTAGCCAGCCTCACAGCTATGTCCTCCTCTGGACTTCCCACATGAGGCCACAGAGTCATGTTTTGACTCCTTTTCAGAAGGCCAGAAGGTAATATTCTGAAGAAAGAATATTCCACAGGGGGAGAGAATATTCCACAGGACAAGGGCAATGGCAAAGAAGGCTCTCTTCATGGACTCTGGCAGTCAGTATATTTTAACTAATGAGGTCTTCATCAGAATGGAATAGGCTGAGGTAAAGGGAAAAAGACAGTTCTGTAGGTAGCCTGGCCGCATGATACTCTTCTTGGGCCAGACAGAAAGCCATTTCAGTTCAGTCCAGTTAGGAAATGGCCTCAAGAGACTCCACCACTATCCAGTCCAAATATCTAAGCTTCTACCTCTCCATAACATACTAAAATCTTGAGGGGTGTTATCTGATGTTAGTTGTTTTCTTGCACATGTTTCAGTGACACAAACTAGGTAACATCATCAGTGCAAAGAAGTTGTTGAGTTGACACTGATGTTACCTAGTTTGAGTAATCAAACATCTGCAAGAAAGCAACCAACATCAGAGAGCACCAAGGACCCATCATTTCAACCTTGAGTTACAAATATTCTCCTTTATTAATACTCCAACTAAAATATTCCAACTAACTGCGCCCATTCTAAACACACATGCCAGCTTACTGGCATCTTAGAAAAATGATTTTAAAAATGTCCTTCTCAAACATATTTCAGTAGATAATATCTTTCCATTGGCATCCCACCAATTCACCCTTTCACTGCTGCAAAATACTCACAAGGAAACACACACATGTCCTTACATAAAACAATACAGTTCTGCCACTCCTCCAATGTAGCAACAGCAGAACACAAATATCAAGTGAATCCTGGGTTTTCTTCCTCCTCCTGTCTCACTACATGACAGCTTTAAAAATAAAACAGCAAAAGAAACACCAATCAATTTGTGCTGCAAAAGATGAGTAATTAAATTCTAAATGCTGGTGGGTCTTAGAAAAAAGCAATTGATTTAGTGGAAATAGTCTTTTAGCTGCTTTTATGAAGTAGGGATAATTATTTATTAAGATTATTATCCATTTTTTCCCAATATGTAGATGATTTATTGCTACTGAAGAGCCTGATTAAATAATGGTAAACGGAAGCTCTGTGTTTTTTTCAAAAGGACATTGGAGAGGCTGTTTCAATCTTCTTAAAGTCTTCAGGAGCTGTCTGCTGACAGCATTTCTTGTAAGAGAGAAAGCTGTCTACTCCGGGTCTTAACCTCCCTGGGAGTTTGGGATGCTCAGTTGAGTGACTGAAGGATCCAGCTGGATGCCAATCATCTGACCAGCTAATGGCAGCTTTGTCAGGCTCAGCATGGTGATACTTTTCAATTTGTTCCTCAAACATTTTGTAATGTAGCAGGCAACTTGTTAGTCTTAGTCCAGTTCTGGTCACACGAAGACTCTCATCTTTTTTCCCTTGGATTTCAGTGATAATACCTCCATTTCATTTAATCTTCAGTAATGAACATAGAAATGGAAGATTGATCACAATGTCTTTTAATTAAACGGATTTCCGGTATCACCCAGTATGGTGTGTATGTATGTCTCAAATAGCAATAAGGGGTTTCCTGCCTGAGCCCGGGGGGGTGGGGAAGTTAGACTAGAAGACCTCCAAGGTTCCTTCCAACTCTGTTATTCTGTTATTCAGTTTGCCAAGCACCCATTATATGGCACACTGTGATGGTCATAAGTATGAGGATTGGTTGTAAATCATTTTTACGACCATCATAACTTTGAACAGACATTAAATGAATGGCTGCAAGTTAAGGACTGCCTATACATAGATTCCCTCTTGTTCTGTTTCCCTTCCTACTAATAGCTCAATGTCTTGCTTTTAATTTGCAATTCCTAGTCAGAGTTATGTCAGCTTTTTGTCACTTCACATTAGGCTTTGGATCTTCTTTTCGTTGTGCCATATCCTTTCTTCTTGTCTCTCCTCCCCTCTTCTGTTCCTCCAGATCGAATGAGGCTGACTTGGCCTATTCCAAAGGATCTGGAGACGATAGGAAATCACAAATTGGACATGAATCACTAACTAAGTGTTGTACAAAGTAACAGTCCTTTGGTGATCAATTCACCCCAAGTGCTGAAATCACAGTTATTATTTCACTTTGTACAGGTTGGGTGTCAGTGCAGTTTTCAATGTTTGTAAAATCAATTAAGACAAATACAAAAGTAACAAAGAGAAGTTCAGAAGGATCTTTAGTGTGGCATATGTTGTGGTGCACATAGGATCTCTCATGAACTACTGTGATGGAAAGAAAGAACGGGTCATCAACAAAAACAAACAACAACAAACCACATATGGCTCCGTTTCCTCTATTGAAATGAATAGGAAGGTCATGCTGTCAGGAAAACTTAAGGGAAAAAGTCATTTCTGCTTAGACACTAAGTAGGAAAGGGCACAGGCAGTTTCCCCTTTTAACAAACAGGAGACAAAATACCATTACACACTCTGAGATAAATTGCCAATATCTTAGGTTGGATTTAATAGGGAGTCGTGAAATGGAAAATGGCTTGTTGAAATGACTAAACTGATACGGAAAACACATGGCATGCACAAATAGAAATAATAACTGCAAGGAAAATAATAATGACAAGATAACCTGCGTTTGGCTGGAGAACAGCTTCAGAGTAAGAGCCCCATGCAAATCAAAAGCCGGATATCATCTAGAGAACCATCTAAGAATTAGTGTTCTCTGAGGCAACTAATACAACTCTAAGCTAGATTAATTTGAGAATATCCAACACTGTCATCATTCCGAGATGTTATTTTTGGACCCCTGTAAAATCAGGCAGACAGAAGATTTTGGGGGAGAAATATTACACTGTCACAATATATACCACTTGTTATTTGTCCAGCGTGCTATAAATCTATGTGAAATAATCTTTCTTACAGCCTCAAAGTGATACATACATTGCCAGGGCTCAGATCCAGACAATGGAAGATAAATAAATTGTTTGGGCATCCAGCAACAACCAATAAAAATCCTGAGCATTATGCAGCACAGCAGGCTACCGATAATCTGGGACAGAGATGGCCTCAAGTCGCTAATTATTGGAAAATGTTTCATTTTCATTTCTTTTTTTTGTATAATAGTTGTTAAAAAAAAAGCTCTCGTAGTTTCACCATCAGATTTTCTTGTTAACAATTGACAAATAGAAAACTCACAAAAACTGTCCCTAACATTTTGTTTTATTAGATGGAGTGGACAAACAATAATAACAAACTGTAACAACAACATACTTCTCAAAATCAAATAAAGATGTTATAACTTAGCCTAAGGACATAATTAACTTGTGAGTACTGAGATCTTTGATTGCATTCCTAGCATGATCTTAATTGGAAGTCTCAACTTATAAAAAGACCCAGTGGTCTTTGGAAATAATTTGAAATGGTTGGCTGACAAACCTTCTTTTTGATACCTATCAAGAAGATTGTAGGCAAATAAATGCCTTCTGGCTCTTGGTAGATACCAGCTATACTTTTAATCCAAAGAAATATAGCAGCAGTAATGGAATAAAGATAAAGCAAGGTGCATTTATGAATGTGAAGAGGAAAGGAATTCAACCTGCTTTTGGTATGTCTACAGGTATAATTGTTGCTTCACACCAAAGATGTATTAGATACCTCCATGTATTATTGTTGCCCAACGTTCATGCAACATCCCTGAAGGTGGTAGGATTTTTCCAAATAATGTCTAGTAGATTTTATGTTTAGTTTTTAACTTTAGGAAATAAAGTAGATCCCCACTATGCAAGGTGATTGAACATAGCATTTGAAGAAGCACTTTCCAAAGAATGGTTCATGAACAAAAATTCTCTCTTGAAGCAGCTGTGGTTCTGAAAGTCTTAGCATGGCTGTTCCAAAATTCTTCCCAGGAGTTTGCAGACACGTATTCATGCACAGGTAAAATTTCCACTAGGAGTTCCAGCAAAGTGAAGTGGTGATGTGTGCACCACACATAAGAAGATGTCATGGGGAACAGTTGTGCCAAGCCTTCTAGACAAGAGGGTTAACTCAGTGTTACAAGGAGAGATGCTTTTTTCAGTTCAATGTGCTGCATGAAGTCCTTTCTTAAAGCTTGGCACAGTGTTACGCAAGAGCTTCTGTTGAATACTAAATGTTAGCTTTAATTATGCATATTCCAAAGATTCATCTTTTGAAAATAACTAAAGTTCAACCGAATATGTAAAACATCAGATGGCTAAAAGAAACTTGCATGCATCGCACTGTTCTCTGAGATGCCATGAGGTAAATGAAGTAGACTCCTGTTTTAGATGGTGTTCCAAAAGAAGGGAATGTCCCTTTCCCCTCCCCTGATTCCGGAATTGGTAGAAGAACCCGTAATGGATTTATTTCTCTCAAAAGAGAAATTATCCTGGCGTAAGTTGGCATGGTTCCACCAGATGCACTAATGACTATTCTCAAATAATTCTTGGCTTCAAAACCTGAGTCTAAAAATGCATTAGCTAGAAAAAGATGCAAAATGTACAAAATGTGTACGTTAGAGAAAGCTGCAAAAACAAAACAAAACAAATCACTGTCCACAAACAGTGTTTTATAGAATTTGTAGAAGAAAGCTAATCTTTCCATATGTATGATATTGGCATGATCTATCTATAAGCCTATTCTATATATCCCTATTTCAGATGGAAACTAACCAAGGAGAGAAGCAACCTAGAACTAAGGAGAAAATTCCTAACAGTGAGAACAATCAACTAGTGGAACAAATTGCCTTCAGAAATTGTGGGTGCTCCATCACTGGAAGCTTTTAAGAAAAGACTATCAGAAACAGTTTAGGTCTGCAAGAGCAGGGGGTTGGACTAGATGACCTCCAAGATCCCTTCCAACTCTATTACTGTTGCAAATGTCACATTCTTATCCTTCCTTGAGGATGGTAAGAAAGTGCATTACTGACTCTATGGAGAAGACTATTGTATTCTCCTCGGTCAAATGAACATCTCTCCATTCATCTGTGAACCAATTGAAAACTAAACTGACATATATTTTTGCTATTTCCCTCACAATTCCTCATTGTCTCATTTCTGGTTTGCAGCTGATGAATGGTACCTCCCACCCATCCCCGTGCATAAAAGGCTGCCCACTGCTCCACTTTTCAATGTCACTATCCTGAGGGAAAATCACCTGCCAATGATAGCATTTCTCTGATGGGTGATGATTTTGAATGATGATTAAAGTCATCAGTTTAGCCATATCTCAGAACATGAGTTCTCCCGCTCCCCAGCCTCCCAAGTATCAGCTGCCTAAATTGGAAGAGATGGCAGACAAGGGAGAAGAGTAGCCAGTTCTGCAAGCCAATCCCTGACTTGGAGAGCTGAATCAAGCTAAATAGTGGCCGCCTTGAACAAGAGCTGGCAGGGTTGAGGGAATTCCATTAGCCAGCTCTTTTTTTGCCTGCCACTTCACACACAAACCGGCCTCAGTACTTGCCGACTGCCACCCAGAAAGCTTTTGAATGTGAGTTAAGTATTCTTCCAGAAGAGGGCTAAACCCTCTCTCTTCTGAACACAACATATGGGATAGTTGTACCAGGAGATGGCTGATACAGTTGCTTTGATCAACTCTTTCCATAACTCTGAGCCAACTACCAGTTTGAAGTTGGCTCAGAGTTGGTGCTCTTAGCAGTTGATGCCATGGCAGAGTGGCATGAAGTCTCTCTCTCTCTCTCTCCTATTTCACTGTACCATCTATTGCCTGTCAGATGTCACTCAGGCTGTATCTGTACATGAGTTTAGCATTACTCCAGAAGAGGGTTGCATCAGCCCAAATTGTGCTGCTGCCAAATGGTCAATGAAGCACATCAGATTGCACCCTGGTAAAGCTGTCATGGCTGGTTGACAGTTTAAAAGGGAAAACACTATTTGACCACTGACACAGCTAAGGACATCTTAAACCTGCCTGGAGAAGATGAAGGCAATATTGTGGGAACCTGGCAGATAAGAGCATTTACAAGGAGAGTCTTGCACCATCAGAAAGAAAGACTCAATAATGAACTTTTAATTGTACGTCTTACTGATAATCTAGTGCAGGTAAATGTACTCTTTATATTTCAGGTAGTTTACAACGATTTGTTGAATCACCATTCCAAGTTACAACAGCACTGAAAAGAATGGCTTATGGTCAGTTTTCACATTTCTGAGTGTTTCAGCATCCCCACAATCACATAATCAAACTTCTGGTGCTTGGCAACAGGCCCTTTTTCGGGGTCTTGGGATTGTCATTTAGAACTTTCTTAGGGAGCTTCTGACAAGCAAAGTCAATGTCAGAAGCTAGATTCACTTAATGGCCACATGATTCACTCAACAACCATATTGATTTGCTTAACAACCATGGTACAAAAGGTCATAAAATGGGGGAATGATTTACTTAACAACTGTCTCGCTTAGCAATAAAATTTTGGAGGTTCAATTGTGGCCATAAGTCAAGGACTACCTGTACTTGATTCACAGGTAAATAAGTCAAGGAAGTATCCACTATTCTTCTTTTGAAACTTGTGCCAGATTATTTCTTGCACTCTTTCTCTTTAAATGCCAAACTCTTGGCTTTGAATTAAACACATTCAGGGGTGGGATGCTACCAGTTCTGCCTGGTTCTAAAGAACCGGTAGCTCTGAAGAGTAGCAGACACTAAACCGGTTCTGTGTCTGCTGCTGTTTGGCCCGCCCGCCTGCCTGGGCTCTTACCTGTCCTTTATTTCCTGCTTTTTCAACCTCAGTGCTTTGCGCGGCACAACTGAGGTTGGAAAAGCAGTAAAAAAGGTGACTTTTCAAACGCTGTGCATCTGCACGCAGCGCTTTTCAGCTGTCTGGGCTGCACAACTTAAGGTTTCTTTACACAGCAGTCACCGAACTGGTAGTAACACCGATTGAATCCCACCTCTGAACACATTCATTCCAGTGACAATATTGGGGCCTCCTTATGTTACGATTTACTGTTCTAGAGCATTCCTTAAACCATATGGCTGCTCTAGTCATTTTCCAGCAAAAAAGGGTTCCCGCTCACCATCTCCGTCTCTCAAAGATCTTCTGAATTTTTAGCCACGGCTTTTTCTCTTTTCTACTTTTCTGAAAGCCTAAAAAAAAAGAACAAACATTGAACTTCATGAATGCAGGGGAAGGAGGAGTATACTGTCTTTTTTACTGCTCCCTGTAATTGAAGAGGAAATAATACCTAGACAAATAAATTGGCAGCAAATACAGTGTAGTGGGTGTTCTGAGATGCCAGCTACTATACCTTCCCTCAATATAACTCTCTCTTTAAGTCTTTTTTATTTCTCTCTTCCTTATATTATAAGAACCAAGGCAAACCATTCATAGTAAATCCTGAAATGAATACAACTAAACTGGAGCCAAAACAAAACAAGCACATTGGTATTAATTCCTTGCCAGTTCTTCCTCTCTTTTGTAGTAGGGAAAGTGCTTTCCAACTGTTGGAGAGCTCATCTCTCATCAATCCTCAGATACTATGATGAAAAGCAACAGATTCCGGGAGCTACAGTCCATACATTTTGCCCTCCACTAGATAATCTTCCCATGATTAGTGCAATTCATCCCACTTGCCATGAGACAGTAATTGTGCTTTTTTTTTTTTTAAAGGGAATTATGGGTCAGAATTCTACTATGTATCCATTGAAGAGTAGGCAGTTCTATATAACTCCCTGTTTCTTATGTTAGAAGCTCAGAAAATCAATATCCACTGACTGACACCTTTCCTCCATCTAGCAGAGGACTATTGTTAGTGGTTTTCTGGGTTTCAAACTTTCTCAACTCTTCTTGGTGTTACCATGGATTGACCTTTCACGTGCAAACTAAGAGATCTCTCTCTAGATTTTCTGAGTGCTCACTGGAAATAATAAGATGAAGCAGAAGAAGCAGTTTTTATTAGATGTTGCCTTTGATGTATAGTAACCCAAAACCTATTAATGAAATAAACACTTTTTTTTTTCATAATGGAAGACTGCTGATAGGGATGGGACTGGGGGAGGAAGAAGAAGAGCAACCAGAGATGAAGATGGGGAGATGAGTCAAAAGTTCAACACCCAATAAGTTCTGAATAACCATCATATCTACTAAACATGGAATTCATCGCATTATCTTTTACTTAGTCTATTCATCTATTCCATTCGTCCAGCCATCCATTTATCTTTTAGTGAAACTCAGTTCAATCCATAATCTTTCCATACATTAAAAAATAGCATGAGACAAATCATTAGGTTTAATAATGTATGGAAATCAATCTATAAAAATAGATTCTGGAAGTTTTGATTGTGTACTTCAACAAAACTTTGACCACTTTTTTCTAACCATGTAAATTCACAAATTAAAGCAGGGACCTGTTTTACAGCAATAAATAGATTATGGTGAATTTGAAGCTCATCTTAGTTTTTCAAAGCATTTTACAGAACCTTGTCTTGCAACTTCATTTCCCTTCACGGGGAATGCTGAAGGACATTGGCTGGTCTGAGGAAGTCTTTGACATTCAAATGAGTAACCAGACAATAAAATATTGCATTGAATGTGTTATCTACTGTATATATTTGAACTGAATTTTGAAGTGTCTCAGATCAAATTCGTTTGCCGTCAAATCTTGAAATCCCAAATCAGATTGAATCAAGACTGATTTGCAAACCAAAAGCTAGCTAATTCATGCATGAAAAATAAAAGATCTATTTGGACTTAATACATTGATGGGCCTTGATGTTAATTAATTAATTTATTTTTTATTTTAAAATCTTTTTGACTTAATGAATTTATGGACTCTGCTTTTTCAGTAATTTGGGATGATACACTTGGTAATCAATGGGGTAGATCTAATAGAATTTTACAACTTCCAAGGAAAGGATACCATGTAATCTGGTGGTCTACAGTCACCAACCATTGGAAAGTTCAAGTTGGTTTTTGGAATAAGTTGATATGGACACTTACTTTCTTATAATGAAGTCATTTTCAAAGAATTCATGAATTAATGACTTAATGAGTCTGTTTCAAAATTATTGAGATACAAATTTGTACCGAGCTCACTCTCCAAGGACTATTAAAAAGCTCTAATCAGTTGAGAGGAATTACTGTTTCCCTGACCAGTGCACTACAATGCCGTTTTTTCTTTTCTTTCTGTGTGAGACCAAAGAGAAAGCGAATAAAAGGACAAGAAAACTTCCAGTCGAGGAAACACTTGCATTCCATAAATATTTCTGAGTGAAATGTTGGCAAGCATCATTACATGAGGTTTATTTCCTATTTGGAGCCATTTTTTAATTAGGCTCTATGAAAAGTGGTTCTTTTGGAAACACCATCAATTAATCCTTAGTCCAGTCTTCTGATTCTGATCAAGAAAGAATAATTGAATCTATGCCTGAATCAAAAGCAACAATGGTAACAATTCATTTTCTATATAGTATATTTCTTCCCTCACATTGATATCAACTAAGAAGGTCAGCAATAGAATAGAATAGAATAGAATTCTTTATTGGCCAAGTGTGATTGGACCCACAAGGAATTTGTCTTTGGTGCATAGCAGAGTGTGTGGGTGCAAGCAGTGTCTGTTGGCATGAGAGTATTCCCCAGGTGTATTCCCCAAGACCATTTATTTATTTCAAGAATTTATAAAGCTGCCCATTTCAAACAAGGTGGTTCTGAGTAGTGTACAATAAAACTAAGTGATTCAGCAGAAGTAACAACTCTGTGTTGTAAAAAAAATAACTGAATTAAAAAAATGACTAAACAGAACAAGACAATTAAAACAATCAAAAGAGGACTCTGCTCAACTGAACTCAAATGTACTCTAGAGGGAAAGCCAGGTCTTCTCTGTTTTCCTAAAGGCATATGCAGAATTGATGCCTGTCATATATCACATTAAGGCATGATTTTAATATCTTTGTTCTAATGCTGTTTTTAACTTTTTACTGTAAACTGCCAAGAGTCTTGGTAAGCAGAAGTGTAGATGGATGGATGGATGATGGATGGATGGATGATGGATGGATGGATGTAGATAGATGATATCTATCCATCCCTATCTCTATCATCTCTATCTCTATCTCTCTCTATCTTTCCATCCATCCATCCATCCATCCATCCATCCATCCATCCATCCATCCATCCCTATCTATCTATCTATCTATCTATCTATCTATCTATCTATCTATCTATCTATCTATCTATCTATCTATCTATCTATCTATCTATCTATCTTGGTGGGCAGGTAAGCAAGCATGCAGATTTGATGTAGCAAGAAACTCTTTTAAGACCACCTTCTTTAAATTAACAGATATGTTTTCCATGTATTTCTTCATTCCTCCTACACTTTATGGGGTGGGGGAGTTGTACACCCTTGCTTGATGTTCTATGTTTTTTTTCATAATATCTATCACAATTATCTACCAAATATTTTTTTAAAAAATAAAAATAATAAAAATAATGTGCAAAAATTCTTGTCTATTCTAGAGAACAAAGATTTAAATATTCAGTACCAGGTTGCTGGGGAGAGCTGAAACCCAGGTAATGGTTTATGTGAAAGGCTGTAAGATCTACAAGAAAAAAAATTGGAAATATGACAGCCTTGGACAATGGTATATTTTTGGGCTATAGTAGAGTCATAAACCATCTGAGCATTTGTTTTTATAGCTTTTTTTGGATGCCAACATCCCAAAAAATATATGTAAGCCTTGACATTCGTAAACATCTTTGCTTTAAAATTCCATTAAAATACTTTCTGATTCATTAAAAGGTATTTTCTCCATCATTTAAAAGGAAAGAAAAAAAAAGGGGGGGGGGGAGGAAACCACCAGAAGCAGAAACAACTCCTCACTAATATTTCCAAGAATGTAGATTAATTTGTTACACATTACAAGTCAAAGCAGTGAAAATTGTTTTTTTTAATATTAAAAAAAAATTAATATTTTACAACCAGCTGTGTCTGGCTGGGCAATAAATCAGTTCCTCACAATTACTTATTTGTAAGCCAGCATGTTAGTTCCAAAAGCTATGGAGCCAGTCTTGCTATACTTGAAACACAGGCAGAGTTCAGGTCAAATCAATTTGAGCCACAGTAATTAAGAACAAGATTGAAGATTTTTTTTGCCACCTACCTAGCAAGCATCTGCAGCCAGCTGAGAGACAGGATCCAATTCAGGGAGGCAGACGGACATAATCAGAAAAGAAAGGCGAGTGGTCCATGTGCATAGAACCCATCTGGATTTTTTTTTTTTAAAAAAGGCTAAAAGAAGAGAGAAAGGCAGGCTTGTTATTGAGAAACTCTCTTTGAACTGGATGGTGCTTCTTTCAGTTTTGATCTCAATTTAATGCCGATCTAAACAAAGAAAAAAAAATTATTCCGAGCACTTGTTGTTTTATGCACAGTAGAGTCATTTTAATCTCCTCATCTACTTGAACAAGACAATGGAGCAGCATCCAACTCAGATGGACAGGGAGGTCCAACACCAGACTGAAAAGAATACCAGTACAGGTAATCCTCGAGTTACGACAGCTCACTTAGCAACTGTTTGAAGTTATGACATAATGCCTTCCCCAAATATTTACGACATAGTCCCGAAGTTATGAATGTGGCAGCACCATGGCAGTCGTTCAAACTTACGAATGACCACAGAGGCACTACAACATTCACCCTGCCTATTGCCTCCCTCCTCCACCGGGTCCAATGCCTGTGGAGACTCACTTACCTTGTGACGATCTAGCGAGCCGTCAGTTCTTTTGCCTGCTTCAATGCATTTGTGGAGAACAGAGGCCTAAAGTAGTGCAAGATCATGGGAGATCAGTATTTATTTATTTATTTATTAATTAAACTTTTATACCGCTCCCTCTCCCAAAAAGGGACTCGGGGCGGTGTACAGCCTACTAAAAACACATAATACTCAATAAATACAATTTAAAATAAATTAAACCAAATTGATCCGGCTGTCTAAATAATAAAACCCCGATTAAAATTAAGTTAAAACTAAAATACAGTTACTGGGCCAGGCCAGCCTGTTTAAAAAATAGGGTTTTCACTGCGCGCCGGAAGGTCAGAATATCCGTCATAGTCCGTATCTCCGGGGGGAGATCATTCCAAAGGGAGGGGGCTCCCACAGAGAAAGCCCGAACCCTCGGGGCCGTCAACCGACAACGGCCGGGCGGCGGTACCCCGAGGAGGGCAACCCTGTGGGAGCGTACTGGGCGGCGGGAGGTTGATGATGGCAGCAGGCGGTCCCGTAAGTACCCAGGTCCCGAGCCATGGAGCACTTTAAATACTGTCAGTACCACCTTGAATCGAATCCGGAAGGCCACAGGAAGCCAGTGCAGCCTGCGGAGAAGCGGTGTAACGTGGGAGCTCCGAGGAGCACCCACGATCACCCGCGCGGCTGCATTCTGGACCAGCTGCAGCCTCCGGAGACTCTTCAAGGGGAGCCCCATGTAGAGAGCATTGCAATAATCCAGGCGGGAGATGACGAGGGCGGAAGTGACTGTGCGAAGTGCGCCCAGATCCAGAAAGGGCCGCAACTGGTAAATCAGACGAATCTGATAGAAAGCCCCCCTGGCGACGGCTGCAATATGTTCTTCTAAAGACAGCCGTACGTCCAGGAGGACACCCAAGTTGCGCGCCCTTTCCACGGGGGTCAAGACCTCTCCCCCCACGGCCAGCGAAGGAACCAGCTGGCTGTATCTGGGCGCAGGAAACCACAGCCACTCGGTTTTGGTCGGGTTGAGACGAAGCCTGTTACGACCCATCCAACTCCGCACGGCCTCCAGGCATCGGGACATCACTTCGACGGCTTCGTTGGGGTGGCCCGGGGTAGTGTGAGATCTCATACTACGGGCAGGGGTGGGTTTCTACCGATTCTGTCCACCTCTGTAGAACTGGTTGCTCTGAAGAGCAGCAAACATAGAACCAGTTGTAGCCCACCCACCCCACCTGGGCTCGTTCCTGACCTTTATTTCCTGCTTTTTCAACTGCAGCTGCTTTGAGCGACACAGCTGCGTTGAAAAAACAGGAAAAAAGGGCTTTTCCAACGCTGCGCACTTGCACGCAGCGTTACTCAGCTGTCCTGGCAGCTCAGCAGATTGTAAATTACACTCGCGTGACTTGCTCATGCGCGCACAACGCTAATAGACAGAACCAGTAGTTATACCAGTCAGATCCCATCCCTGACTACTGGTCTCATGTGATCTTGCACTACAGTACTTTAGGCCTCTGTGAACCAAGGCCTGCACCAGATCCATCTGAAGAGTATTTGCAAGGCAACAAGACTTTGGGGCAGTGAAATCTTGTGTGAGATCACAGTCCCCAGGAGCTCCCAGTCTCAGTGCGAAAAGCATTTGCAAGCCAATGGGAGGCTTGAAATCATGTGATTTCACTGCCCCAAAATCTCATCAGTTTGCAAATGCTTTTTGCACTGAGACTGCAATCAGGCAAAGAAACTACAGTAGAGAGGCTGGAGAGGAGACAGCTTGCTTTAAGTAAGCCAGCATGGCAGGATGGGGGAAGACCAATTGTGGGGACCCCAGGGGAGGGAGCATGAAGTACTTTAGTATGTCAGGATAGACATACTGAAATACTTCATGGGTGAAGTACTTGGGTGGTCTGAAGCAGGTGGCTGTTCCATTGCTACACCCTCCCCATATGGCGTTTCCCACCTTGAGATACCTCAAGTGCACTTAATGACCTGTGCATTTGATTAGCGAATTCGTGGGGCGAAAGCAGGGAGTGATCACAATTGTTTTACATGATTCACTCTAACGAATCCTCAGGTTACAAATGTAATTGGCAGGCTGCATTACATTCATAACTTGAGGACTACCTTTATTGATGAATACGGACCTTGGACCTTGTCCTATGGTTAGACAAAATGAAGCAAATGCTCGGCAGCAGGGAACTTCCACATAGGGTTAGACACAATACTGTTTGCTCTGCACCATATAAAGTATCTTGTAGCTCTTATGTAAAATGAAGAAAAGTGTTCTGACGTTGTTGTGAGAGTATGATTGGATGATGATGATATACATTCAGTTGTGTCCAATTCTTGGTGATTCTGTGGGCCAGATCTCTCCATGTCTTCCGATCTTGCATTACTTCTTGGAATTGTTCTATGCTCTGGCTAGGGTCAACTTTGGTGGTATCCAGCTACAATGTTCTTTGATGGCCTGGTTTTCTTTTACTCCTGAACTCTTCCAAACCCAATTGCTTTCTTCAGTGAATTCCCCCCACATGATATGGCATGACTGAATAACCAACCTATTTGGGGAAGCTTTTGGAAGCCAGCAAGATTGAAGAAACTGGCCATCATAAATGCACATCTGTCACAGACAAGATTACCTGGGTTATTTTATGTCAGGTTGGATTCTGATCATAGTAAGTGAATAATGGACATTGGGTAAGTGTTTCCTTGACAGTTGGATATGATTTGGGACTTATATCATATACTGCAGTGTATGCTTGGACCAATTCTATTGCTGTGTGGCTGAATTTCAAAATGAAATTCTGATCTAGTGACTGACACTCACCCTCTTTCCTGCCATACTTCAATTACTGCATCTTCATGAAATATGATGAAGAAAAAAGGGCCTATTTAGTTTTAGTATTGGTGGTATTACATCAATATCTGGAGGTGATCTAATGAAGTTTGAAAAATGGGAGACTGGAGACAGAAAAAGTAGAAATAATGCTTCACATAGTATACCATAGAGTTTGCTCCTCTAGTTGCTAACTTAAAAAACTTGCCCAGTATAGTAGAGACATTCTTAAAGAGTAAAGATATCCATAGCTTCTAGATAGGTTCGTGATCTATCATCATTAATATCAAAAGAAGTGTAGCTACCATTTTAAATTTTGAAAAAAATGAAGAAAAGTAATCAAACCGAACCTAGAACATTGTTTTTATAGGTAGTGAATTTCATCTTATTTTGACAGTAAATATAACTTCTTGTTTATGCCACTTTTGAAAGGAAAAACGGAATGCTTGGAAAGTTTGGAAAGAACCTAAGTGGTCATCTTACATCCTGCACAATTTACTATCCCATCCCCATTAGATAACTATTTAGCCTGTTTGAAAACTTCCAGTTTGAAAACTTTCAGTGAAGGAGACAAAACTATATGCAATAACCTATTTCACTGATTGACAGCTCTCACTCACAATCTTGGTATTAGCCACCTCTCTTTGCTTTGAATTGTCTTCAAATTTACTAAGGCTTCCCTCAACTCACTCATCCATATAATTTATAAAAATGTTGAGCTAAAAGCCCAGGGCTCATCCCTGTTCCTTGAGATGTCTTCCCAGGTAGATTTGACACAATTTAAACTACCCTTTTAAGCTGTTCAAGCTGGCTTTAGGAAAGGCTGAGGAACATAGATCATTATTTCTGTTGCACATTGGGTAATTGATAAAGCCAAAGAATGCCAAAAAGAGGTCAGCCTCTGTATCACTGATCAGAAAGGCTTTTGATTATGCTGATCATGTCAACCTCTAAAATGTACTTTAAAATATGGGAATTCCAGAATATCTTATTATCTTCATGAGAAACCTACATATGGCTCAGGAAGCCCCAATATGAACAGAACATAATGGAACAGACTGGTTCCTGGTTGGGCAAAAAACCAACCAACATGAGAGACAAGACTGCGACTTGTCTGAATGTGGTTTTAACTTTGGAGGGAGAAACATCAATAATCTACATTATTTTGATGATGCTACTATGATAGCTGAAAATGAAAAGAAACTATGAGTTGTAGTAATAAAAGGAAGGGTGCCTAGTGAAAAAATGGGACCATTGGTATAACAACACCTTAGTACTGGAAATGAAGATATCAATGTAGTAGAATAGGTAGTAGAACACCTAGTTTCTGCCTTTTAGGATCAGCTGTCAACACTAAAGGGATATTCAGATGTTGTGAGGTATCTATACCTACAGAGATCTAAACTGTGCATTCCATATGACACTCAAAAAGTGAAAGTTGGACTTAAAAGAGACAGGATAGAAACATGCCTTTAAACTTTGGTGTTGGAGAAAATTCTAAGAATATTATAATCAGGTGAGAAAACAAACAAATGGATCATCAAACAAATTAACCCATAATTGTTACTCAAATGACCCAGTCGTAATTATTTTCAATTCACCTTTCAAATATACTTCATAGATGTTGGAGCTTTCATGCTTATTTTCCCACACATATTAGATACTCATTGACCTTGAACCTTCTAAAATGGGATTTTTTTGAATAGAAATGAACAACTTCTCCATTCCAGACGCTGTTGAACTCTAATTTCCTATAGCTCCTACTCTTATGGCCAGTTGTGAGGAATGCTGAGATCTGAAATTGAGTAGCGGCTGGAATGCCCCAGATTCTCTACTTTGGGAGAAATAATAGAATATAACAAAAACATAGAATAATAATACACAAAATGCTTGAATGAGCAGAGGAATATATTACAAACAAAACCGCTCTGATTTTCCAAACAATTAATTCCATTGCTATTATGTGTTATTTTGTGACATATATAATCTACCTTCATCAAGTACTTTAGTCATTTTCAGCAACACAACAATTTGCTTTTCTTTTGAAGACAGACACACACAAAATTCCCTAATTCTTTCAGATCTCTCCAATGGAACATTATTGTCCAAATAGTTCCATGTAGCATTTTATTTCAATACCGCAAATTTACCCAGCAACAATTGCTTTATAGGACAGGAAAGGAATATTTTTTAACCAATAATCCACCCTGAACTCATATGTCCCCAGAGCCTAGCAAGTTACCAGGGACAATGTGTACTCTCTCAAGATTACACCATCTTGCTTCTAGCCTAAGAACAGGGCAAAAGCTGATTTAGTGCTTGCAAAGGTACTTGCTATTTTAATTGCCCTCAAACTATCTCCAGATGTCTCCGGATTCCAAGAATGAGTAGAGCTGTTGCTGTTGCTGCTGCTGCTGCTGCTGCTTAGGAGACTTTGATAACCTCTTCCTACATGTACACAGTATAAAATGATTTACTGCTCTGCCATCTCCAAGGCAAAGCTTGCAGGGGTCAGTTAATAACTTGTTTCTCTCAGCTTTTTTGTTGATGGTCAGGTATGCTCAGATTGTTCCTTAGCTCCTGGAGAGAGGAGAACTCAAAAGGGTTGTGAAAGTCCTTGATAAAAGCTGGAATAGTCCTGGTTAAAGTTGTTCTAGAAAACAGAACTCCATTTGTTTCACTTGTTTTATGACTTCAGATGACTTTGAACTCTGATCCCTTTCCTTCCTTGCTATCTCATCTCTGTCTTAAGCATACATAATGGTTCAGTTTCTGGTTCATATATAATACTAAGGAAAGCCAGATTGGTGTAGTGCAGGGGTGTCATCAAGGCGTCATCACATGATGTATCAGGACTTTTTTTCCCCTTTGCTAAACCAGGCAGAGGTGAGGTCAGGACGTGATGCATTCAGCTCGTGGCCTGCGAGTTTGACACCCCTGTCTTAGTGCAATGGTCTGCAACCTTTCCAACTTAGTGACCCAGCTGGGCGTGGGAGGACAGGGCATGGGAGTGGCAGGCGCATGAATGAAGTTTCACGCGGGAGTGTAAGTGTCCTCTGTTCACGCAAGTTGAGTGCATGTGCTTGCCCATCTGGACCATGGCCCAATTTTGATCAGGCTGTGGCTAGGTAGTGGGCCTCATCTTGGGAGTTGGGGACCCCTTATGTAGTGGTTAAAGCCATGAGCAGGGGTGGGATTCTACCGGTTCTATCTAGTTCTATAGAACTCCTTGTTAACTTTCTAAGTAGTTCATTTGTTTTTTTCCACCCTTATTACATTCTTGGCAGACAGCCTAGACTTCCTGTCTCCTGAGCTTCTGAGACTTTCTTAAAGGGGAAGGGTTGTTTTAAGATTTTTACACTGCTGTTGGGAAGAAATACTCCCCTGGACAATCAGCACTTTGAAGAAATAATTGAATAATGAAGCAAAGCTTTTAGTGACAGGGAACCAAGATGAGTGACATTCAGCAAGGCTTCTTGGCTAGTTAGAAAGATTAACATTCAAACGTGAGTTTACATACCCTTTCTGAGTTTTGGTCTAAAACTGGTTTTTGGTGAAGGTTAATTCTGTGCTTGATGAAGTTTAATCCTGTGTTAATTGATGGGATAATTTTCCCTATTCAGCTTCAACATGCAACAGCTACTATTGTGATTTAATTATTTGTATTGTGTTTGTATTTTTTTCTTGCCTCATGGTTTCTTTTTCTATTTGGGGAGGGGGTCTTCCTTCACTGCTTTAATACTGTCTGACACTAGCCTTTTGGGGTATACTTCCAAGAAGCAGGATGCAAGCTTGGCACTGATATTTTTACTGCTTTTTAGGGGGCATGTGACCTTTCCTTAAATCTGGATGATTTCATTAGGATATCTTGTGAGGTGAGTGAGACCAACTGGTATTTTTAAGTGTTCAAATGGATCTAAGGATTGCTTTTCCTGGGTGTGCTTCCTCTGGAGAGCTTAAATGACCTCTCTGCTAAAGGGTTTCACTTCATGAGCAAAAGTTGGCTGCTTGATAGTTATCACTGCATTTTAACTATTTTCATTCCTCAAGGTGCTCTGGCACCCTGCCTGATTTGTAACTCCGGTTTGCAGGTATTTTTAATCTAATGATTGGTATTTAGGGCAGCTTTTTGCAAGCAAAGAAGCTTTTTGTATTTTTGTACAGGTAATCCTTGACTTACAACAGTTCCTTTAGTGACCATTCAAAGTTACAATGGCACTGAAAAAAGTGACTTATGACCATTTTTCACACGTATGACCATTGCAGCATCCCCACAGTCATGAGAGGCCAGGCGAGGAGAAGTGCCCCTTGACATGAGTGATGTTGAGTTGACCATGCCTACCTAGTCACATGACCACCAAGCCACATCCACCAACTAAGCCACGCCCACAGAACCAGTTGTTAAAAAACCTGAATCCCACTCCTGGCCATGAGTTATCATTCTCTCTCAATCCCTAGGACAGTGACAATGACAAACCATTTCTGAAATCTCGCAAAAATACTTGTCAGCAAATCCCCACATGAACTCAGTAATAATAATTTGTAAATGATGGCTAGCTTTTTCCACAAGCCACAATGTGCCATCAGTTCGCAATTCACAAATTATTATTTGCTTTGGTGTGCCCTCATTCCTATGATTTAATCCACTTTTGTAATTCTGATTTGGATGGCAAATTAAATTCTGGTTTGGATTAATGGCAAACTATGGATTATGTTAAGCAATATACCTAAAGAGTTGAAAGAGATCAGGAAGATCAGTTCATGGTGAGAGCAATTCTATGTATTCATCTTACTTTTTTATTACTGCTGCTTTTAAATGTAGAATACTAATAGATTACATTTTTGTTATTTTGGGAGAGTCTAAAATATTGGCATTTATGGATTTTCTTTCAAATTGAGATTTATTGTATAGTATTTGGCAGAGATTGAGATTCAAAGAGCAAAATGTGATCAGCACAAACATGTCAGTTCCTGAAATAATTTAGTTGCTCAGGTAGGTAGTCACTTGATCCTAGAAAAAGATACCGCTGCTTTAAAGAATAGGTGCTCTTCCCACAGGAACTCATATGGGAATTTCATTCCTAGATATCAGCCTTCAGCCCACCCTGATGTACTTGATCTTATAATTTTGGGAAATGTTATATCAGTTGAACTTAACTCTTCAGCACCTTACAACCTGCTGACCACAAGAGCAGGATCAGATGTAGATGGAAAGCTAAATATTTTCTCTGTGTTCCCTCTGTATCTCTTATTCCGCTGCTTACTCAAGTGTTGCTCCTAATCTTAATGCCTTTCCTGTTTGCCCTTTGACTTGTACAGCAATAACAATAGCACTTAAATTTATAGCATGTATTGCACCATACTGCTTGACAGCACTCTCTGAGCAGTTTACAATGTCAGCATATTGCCCCCAACAATCTGGGTCCTCATTTTACTGACCTGGGAAGGATGGAAGGCTGAGTCAACCTTCAGCCAGTCAGCATCAAACTCTAGGCTGTGGGCAGAGTTTGCCTGCAATACTAAACCTTAGCCACTGTGCCACCAGAGCTTTTGGTCTGATAGGATGATGCTAGCTTGGAGCTGGGCTTCACCCATTCAGGTTTCTTTTTCATTTATTTCCTGCAAATCAAAGAATTGATTCAATGGTTCTTGCTCAGGTTAGATTCTTGCTAATTCTAGCCATCTTCCTGCCACATTTTCAGGGTGCAGTTGGACATTAGAGCTGGGGGGGATGAAAAAAGGATGTGACAGCAGTTTGCTCTAATTAAAAAGGGGGCATTTTGCTACTAAAATTTGTTGGCAAGAACTCAGGATATGAGAGGATTTTAAATGGACAACAGGGAAACCTTCGACTTGCCAGTCATAAATTGTGATCCTGTTTTAATGGAAAGTTGGGATATATATTTAACAAAAAAATCAATAATCAAGGAAATAATTTATGCATTAGAACCTTATCAAATCTATTTTCATTTATAATAATCAAAGGGTAATAACCTCTTATATAAAGTCCATCAAGTAGAAGAGACACAATTTAATTTTTTGTTTTTCCTCCTTTAATTGTTTGCTATACAGTTTTTGTGTTTGCATCCTAATGTCTTCTTTAAACATGTTGTTCTACCCCCACTGTCTCAACTCTTCTACTCTTACAACATTCCCAAAGATATTTTTCAAAAATTGAATTGGCCTTTTGATCCCAGCCTTTATAGTTTAGGGGGCTCAGTTTTTATTTCATTTGGTTCAAGAGAAACCAAATCTCCTCCCTCACCCCAGGATAAACTCAAGAAACTGAGAAAAATCAATGCAGCTCAAATATTCACATATGTATTTGAAGGATCTTGAGCCATATATTAGTTTTGCTTTGACTGACAAGCTTGACAAGAAGTATGCCAACATTTCTGAGAAAATAAGTTAATAGATGAATGAAATTTGTTAGTCTCCATTTCCAGAATGTTGATAGAAAACAGCCTTTTAAAGAGAAGAGCTATTGCTATGAGCTAGGAAAGGAGATCTAGGAAAGATTGCTACGGGGCAGAATATTCAGCTTCAGATGTTGTAATGCATCCCTATCACAAATCAGATTAAGATTTGAATTGAATCTGTTTTGTATTCAAATACTTACCCGCGATTGGTTGCTCTTTCGGTGGGAAGTTTGTATCCCTGTCATTGGCTGGCGAGCCGCGAGCAGCCTATATAAGAACGGCTGCCGCGGCTCCAAAGCCATTGCATTCCTGGAATTAAACAAAAGAGCTAGTCAATTGAATGTGTGCGCCTCGTTCTTCTGCCGCCAGAACACTGGCGACGAGGATGGGATCGAGACACTAGTAATTCAACCGAGTGCGAAGCGGCGAAGTTCGAGCGGAAAATGTCTGGCAACAATACGCTACCCGAGCAGTTTAATCCCGTGAAGGAGGAATGGCAGTTATACGTGGATCGTTTCCTGATGTTCTTAGAAAGCAGTGACCTGAACGGGGTCTCAGAACACAGGAAGAGAGCGGTGTTCCTGACACATTGCTGTCCGACCGTCTTCCGAATGGCAAAGGCGCTAGCGGCACCCACATATGTAAAAACATTGACTTGGCCAGAATTAGAAAAGATTCTACGGGCCCATTACGCGCCAACCGTATCAAGTCTGATCAAGCGGCATGAATTCTACTTAAGAAACCAGAAAGAGGATGAGAGTATTGCCGACTTTGTAGCAGCCTTAAGGGATATCGGCGGTGAGTGTGAATTTCTGAACTTCGATGAAGCTCTAAGAGACCGTGTGGTTCTAGGTTTGAAAGACCTGACGTTACAGAGCCGTCTACTAAACCGTCCAAAAATAACAGTAAAAGAAGCCGTGGAGGAAGCCACCGCAGCCGAAGCCACGCACAAATCAGCTGCTAAAATGAAGAAAATCAATAAATCGGCAGGTTACAGCAGTAGGGAGCCATCCAGACTGGAAGGAGAAAAAGAAAAAACCACAACACATCATGAGGACGTCGAGCCGGAAACCAGTAGCGAGGAAGATGACGTATGCCACTTAAAGGCGGGAAAAGACAGAAAAGAGCGGGCCGGCAGGAAATTTGAATTCGAATGTAACCGATGCGGTGGAAACCACCCCCGATCAGAATGTCGTTTCATTGACGCTATTTGCCGGAAATGCGATAAGAAGGGGCATATAGCGAGAGTATGCCGGTCCAGAACAAACTACAGCCCGCGACGCAAAATGGAGCCCACCACTAAGAGATAGAGAAAGAGAGAGAGAGAGAGAGAGAAAGCCAAACAGTCGTTGGAGCCTGGAAGGAAGAAACAAGAGAAACAAGAGACACTACCTATAGAAAAGAGGAAACCCATCAAACTGTAATCATCGGCCACTGTGACACACGAAATGTAAGAAAAGTTCACATCCAAGTAAAAATTGAAGAGCAGGATTGCGTAATGGAGGTAGATTCGGGATCTTTCCTACCAATGGTCTCCTGGACTACCATCAAGAAACTGATTCCTGACATTCAGCGAGATGAGTTAGAAATCCAAAATCTGACACTCAAAGATTACCAAGGCAACAGAATTCCAGTGGTTGGCAGAGGACATTTCCAAATCACATTCAAAGATCATACCAAAATTCTCCCGCTCACCATCGTCGATGGAAACAGACCCAGCCTTTTGGGACTTGAATGGTTTGAGCCGTTGGGGATTGGAATGACAGGCGTTAACCAGATTGCAGAAACAGACTGGGAGGTGGACCTTGTCAGGGAATTCCAAGATCTTTTCAGCGGCGGCCTAGGCAAGTACCGGGGTAACCCGATTTCTTTTAATCTAAACCCAAATGTGACCCCAATTCGGCTTAAAGCAAGGCATGTGCCTTTTGCATTGAAACCTAAGATTGACGAACAACTGGACAAACTTATCAAACAAGGGGTTCTAGAACCCATAGATCACGCCAAATGGGAGACCCCTATTGTCACCCCCATCAAAGCAGATGGTTCAATCCGGATCTGCGGGGACTATAAGGCTACCCTGAACCACGCACTGCAGCAAAGTGCATACCCGGTTCTGGTTGTTCAGCACTTGTTACATTCAATAAAAGGGGGTAAAATTTTTGCTAAGCTTGATTTGGCTCAAGCATATCAACAACTGCCAGTAGATTCCCAAACGGCTGAAGCCCAAATGGTTGTCATGCACCGAGGAGCCTTTAAATGCAACCGACTTCAATTTGGAGTTAGCGCGGCCCCCGGAATTTTTCAATGTTTGATGGAGCGTCTTCTCCACGGAATAAATGGGGTTATTCCCTACTTTGATGATGTATTAATTGCAGCTAAGACCAGGGTTCAACTTAGAGACCGCCTACGACAGGTCCTCACTAAATTTACAGAAGCCGGTCTCAAAGTTAAAAGAGAAAAGTGCACCCTAATTACAGACAAGATTGAATTTCTCGGCTATTTAATCGATGGCGATGGTATTCACCCCACTGAAGGGAAAGTCCGCGCAATCAAAAACGCCCCCATCCCTACCAATAAAGGAAAGCTTCAAGCCTTCTTAGGACTTATTAATTTCTATCATGTCTTTTTGCCGCAGAAAGCTACAGTTGTGGAACCTTTGCATAGGCTACTAGATAAAGACGCTTTGTGGAAGTGGGGCAGCCGGGAAGACACGGCATTTCAAAAAATCAAGGACCTTATTACATCTACCAAGGTATTAATTCAATACAACGAGACTCTACCCTTAACTTTGACTTGTGATGCCTCCCCATTTGGAGTCGGGGTGGTCCTAAGCCATCTCCTACCAGATGGCAAGGAAGCTCCCATAGCTTTCCATTCTAAAACGCTATCTAAAGCCCAACACAACTATAGCCAGCTCGATAAAGAAGCTTTATCAATTATATCTGGCATTAAATGTTTTCACGAATATCTCTACGGTCGACCCTTTTCTGTCATAACCGACCACAAACCGTTATTGGGAATTCTAGCCAGGGACAAAGCAACCCCAAACATTTTGTCACCCCGCATGACCAGATGGTCAGAATTCCTGGCCGCCTATAACTACACCTTGCTTTATCGACCGGGCCATTCTATCACTCACGCTGATGCTCTGAGCCGCTGTCCATTACCAGACACAGACACTGATCCTTGTCCCAGCATTTCCACTCTGCAAATCGAAGCCCTGCCTAACTTTCCGATGACAGCTGCAGAAATTGCCTGTGAAACGTCTAAGGACTGCCTCCTTAACAGAGTGGCTACCTGGGTTGCAAAAGGGTGGCCGGAATATGACCTCAAGGACTGTATGAAACCATTTAAACAAAGACAAACTGAACTTTCCCTACTTAACGGTTGCATACTGTGGGGGGATCGGGTTGTTATACCACCACGGCTGCGAGATCTGATTTTGGAACTTCTTCATGATGGACATCCGGGAGTGGTCAAAATGAAGGCTTTGGCCAGAAGTTACGTTTGGTGGCCAGGTTTGGACAAAGATATTGGGAATTGGGTGGCTGGTTGCAAATCCTGCCAAGAGTCCCGACCCGCACCCCCACAGGCACCTATAGCTGAATGGGAATTGCCCAGGGGCCCCTGGTCAAGGATTCACATTGATTTCGCGGGTCCCATGAGAGGTTGCATGTTTTTGATCCTAGCTGACACTTACTCCGACTGGTTAGAGGTCAGCCTTATGCACTCTACCTCCTCTGATGCTGTCATTCGACAGCTCCGTAAATTGTTTGCCATGCACGGGTTACCAGATGTGCTGGTCTCTGACAACAGGCCCCAGTTTACCTCCACAACTTTTGAGGGTTATTTAGCTAGCTTAGGGATATGACATGCCCTAACTGCGCCGGCCCACCCGGCGGCGAATGGCCGAGCAGAACATATGGTTCGATTTACTAAAGAAACCCTCAACAAGTTAGGCCCTGGCCCCATTCAGGAACGCATTGATAAACTGTTATCAATTCAGCATACCACGCCTAGAACGACCACGAATAAAACCCCGGCCGAGTTGCTAATGGGCAGAAAATTACGATCCCCTTTGGATCGTTTATACCCTAACTATTCCACTGAAAAACCAGTACACTCATCTAGCAAACTCCGCAGTTTTAAAGTTGGGGATCTAGTTTATGCCAAGAACCTGGTGGGACACCCCCTATGGATTCCAGCCACCATTACCCAAGCCACAGGCCCACGGTCATACCGCCTGACTACCTCTGACAACAGAGACTGGAAAAGGCATATTGACCAGTTACGTTCCCGCACCCTTACACGAGCGTATGACAAGCCAAGGGGGGAAGGGGATGACCCAATTACACAAGAAGGGGGAGACCCTCCAAATACACACCACCCCCAGACAAGAAATGACAACCTGACACTACCACAAACACCCCTATCACTAGCTCCGGTCGACGTTCGCGACTACGCACCTGAGGCTGAAGGACTCCACATCATCCGGGACCTAACTGACAAGGAACATCCGATAAGAAGAATCCAGGAAGGGAGCGGCTTAGCCGTCTCAACTAACCAGGCAAGGCCCGTCAGGAGTGGCCTGGCCGGCTCGACCTTCCAGACGGTTCCACGGCCAGGGTCGGAAGAGCCAACAGGTCCGTCCGCACCGGCCGCTGGCGAAGGAGTGAATGACTTGCGCAGGTCAAGTCGGACCCACAGGAGCCCCACCTACTTACGTGATTACGTAACCTAGGCGGAGCTCCTGATTGGTCGGACTGGACCAAGAGGGGAGGGGTGTTTTGTATTCAAATACTTACCCGCGATTGGTTGCTCTTTCGGTGGGAAGTTTGTATTCCTGTCATTGGCTGGCGAGCTGCGAGCAGCCTATATAAGAACGGATGCCGCGGCTCCAAAGCCATTGCATTCCTGGAATTAAACAAAAAGAGCTAGTCAATTGAATGTGTGCGCCTCATTCTTCTGCCGCCAGAACAGAATCTGCTGTAACAGGTGCAATGGACTGACTGGAATGTGCTTCTCTTTGAAACTTTTCAATATATTTAAAATCCTCCCCTCCGTATGTCTCCTTGCCATCAAGATCTGTAGCAAATGAAACAGATAGAGATACCCCTGATATAATAAGGTTGCAGTGATAAGTGAAAGATGATTTTTGGTAAAGAGGGATAATTATTAATTCAATTTATGTCCTACTTTTCTGGGCTGTCGGTATATGTCTGCATATTGGTGGTTTTGACCTTTTCTCTATTGGTCAACTTAGAAATTTGCAATGTTTGGATTGCAGAGGAGTGTAACGTGTCCTATAAGATCACTGAAAGTGGGAAAACTAATTGTGCAAACTGACATATCATATCAGGATCTTTATATGAAAACTAGGTATGTTAAATAGTTATTTTAAAAACATGTTTTCTCTTTTTCTTCTTATTAGGCTGGTATCATATACCGTAGATGACAACCTAATTATCTTAAAAAATATTCCATGGCTTCGTTTCTTTGTAAAACAGTTAATTTGGGACTCAGGTCTGAACAATTAATATTCATAGGCTATTTGATGACTTGAATTACATTATAGGTTGCATGGGCCTCATCTTTTTAGTAAACCATATTGACAGGCTCAGTAGTGGGATTCAATTTTTTTTTACTACCCGTTCTATGGGCATGGCTTGGTGGGCATTGTGTGGCTTGGTGGGCGTGGCAGGGGAAGGATACTGCAAAATCTCCATTCCCTCCCCACTCCTGGTGGAAGGTTACTGCAAAATCCCATTCCCTCCCCACCCCACTAACTTGCTTTCCAGCTCCGTTCTCCTGTGCAGGGCAACAAAAGAAGACCCAGCTGATCAGCTGGGACTCGGGAGGCAGAGAATAAATGGGGGTGGGGCCAGTCAGAGGTGGTATTTGCCGGTTCTCTGAATTATTCAAATTTCTGCTACCGATCCTCCAGAACTGGTCAGAACCTGAAGAATACCACCTCTGGATTGATTTCAAAACAAGATAGGGTCAAGTCAAGTGTGGGCTGTGCTTTTCTTTGATAAGGTGACTGAGAACCTAGCAAGTGGGGCAAAGATTTATAATGTAAATGAAGTGACTGAAGAAGCATTTTCTCTTTTTTTTCTCCCTTTGAGGGATTTGAGAGATGGTTTGTTTATTTCACTAGGTGAAGGGCAAACATTGTTTATATTTTCAGAAAATAAAACTCTGGTTTTCCACCAGCTTTCCTTTTCTGCTCCTCCTATTGCTGTATATAAATGACACAACATTCTACTACTAAAACTGGATTGCGTGAGGGAAGCATCTCCCTTAAGACAATTACAGGAATCCTGCTACTGACAGTGGGAAACAGCTGGCTGTCTAAAGTGAGCCTGAAATATTCATTTCTGATTGACAGTTGCCATTAAATTATATCTTATTTTTCACACTCCACTGGAATAAAGAACAGAACAAATGGAATTGGGCAAACTTTGTTTCTAATGCATAATCTTTAACAGTGTGGATGTGTTGTGTCTTTTCTTCAGGGTCTTAAACTCCAATCCTGGACTGGCTATAAATTATTGAATTTACCCAATGTGAGCTTACCATTTTAAGGCCTTTTGAGTGGTTAATGTTGAGTTCCTCAGAGCTGTTCCCAACTAACCTCAAATCAGGCTTGGTGACCATCAGGTGATCCCTTTAAAGTTTGAGTATCCAACTGTGAGGCCAAATAATTTGCCCAGGAAAATAGTTAGCCCAAGATCTGTTTCCTAGTGCAGAGTAGAGAATGGAACTTCACCATCATCAATGACCAGCTACCTGGACAATTCTTCCAGTTTTATGATGGGCCACATGGCTTATTTAGGTTCCAACCTCTCTATACCTCACCACCTCTATGAAGAAAGCCAAAGAACCCATTTCTTCCATGTAGGTAAGGACATCCATAAAAGGCAAAGGAGCAGCTTCTGAAACATTTACAATGGAGCTCTTTTGCAGGAATGCTTCAACAGGGCACATGTTCCATAAGTAAGAAATGAAGAGATCTGGGAAGAATTGTTTTTGTAGAAATATTTCCTGTGCCTAAAATGAACATATGAAACTTGAGTGGCTTTCAGGCATATGTAGTAATTCAACCATAACTTTGACTTACCTCTTTGAGATGTCAACAGCTTACCTTTGATCTATTGCAAATGATAGTTGGCTTTCCCATCCTCCCTTCAATGGGCCTAACATTTCCCCCTCCCACTTACATAAATGGCAGAATGCCTGGGCTTAGAATAAGTACCATAGATACTGGTGCAGACTACCACCTGGCAGTCTAAATGAGACTTCAACTGTCTGAACTAATTTGATTCTTATTATCTGAGATGACCTTATTGAAGATACTTGGAAATGAGTTCTTGCCTTCATTACAAGGACAAAAGAGTTGAATCTAAAGCATAGCTATTTAAGGGCATAGCTAATGTATGCATGGAGGGCAAAGGATAATGTATCAAGGAAGGCTCAGCAAAACAGAAGCAGGGTTTGGCTTGCAATGAGAGGGGAATTTAAGGAGAAAGGAAGAAAAATGATGTTCTGAAGAGAAGCAATTTGAATGCTCTACCCACAGGAGGCCCAGGGATCACCATTTCCCTAAATTGGTTTTAGATAATGGAGGTTTGATTGTAAAACTATTGCAAATAAGCCCAAGAGTGTCTGGCTGTATGAGCATTTACTTCCCTGTTATTTTATCACTTCAGCCAAATTTTATTCAGCCAAAAGGCTCATAAGCAGAAAAATGGAAATTTTTCAGTCATCCTTTTGTGTGTGAAACCATAGGGTGATCTCTAATGCCAGAGAGCTTTCTGGTTCTGGTGCAAATTGAAAGGTATCAACTCCATTATTAATATTCATACCATATTTATGCTCTGCTGTTGGGGAAACCTTAATGAAACAAAATGGCCCAAAGCAGCATTCAGTTGCTGTGAAAAACTGCCTTTGATTAAATTATGGAAATGGATTTGTAAGATGTGGGTGGGTTAGAAGAAAGTCAGAAGTCTTTGGGCTCTTAGGAACTGAGGCTAAATTCCAGTTCAATTCTAGCTCATCGGATCTTTACAAGTATCAGGTGGTAATGATGGAAAGGAAAGTTGAACTTTGACTCTATATGTGAACTCAAGGAAGCCTAATAGTTTTTAACAGTTGTCTTTCATTCTCTACAAAGACAAAAGCAAACAGTGCTATGCATATTTGTAAACATGTTCAGGAGCCTCCATTGAGAATTGATTGAGAATTGGCAACTTTTTTTAGCTGCTTCCAAGCCTTTAGTAACTCTTAAAGCCAAAAAGCAAGATACTTACAGAGATTTTTTCAGCCTAGTTTATTGAAAGAAAAAGGGAATGGGGTTGTAGAAAGGTTGACAACTATTGGCACTGTGAGTAACTTGCTTTTTGGCTGTAAGCAGTTACTAAGTCCAGTCCCTGCCCAAGCAGGAGATCCTATACCATTTCAGCTAATCTCTTCTTAAAAACCTCCAGTGAAAACGCAGTGGGTTTTCTTGACATTAAATGGGGAAAGCTTGTGAGCATTGGTCTAAGTTACATTTTGTCAACCTGCTAGCAGAAATTATTCCAACATATCTGGAGGACTTCACACTGAGGAAGACTGCCATGAAGTACTCAAATTATGATGTTTCTAAATGTCCCATGAGGCTGACATCACAGTTAGCTTATCTTCAAGGGGCAGTCTTCTTCTTTCTGTGGAATGGCTGCCCACAGAATTGAAGTTTTGACTCAGTGTTGTCCAACCATAAGTCTTCATTGTAATTTCCTAGTATGTGTACTATGCATTAGGAATTCTGCTGATTCTCTGGATCCCAATTTTCAGACCCTCCATTTGAAGAAAACTGGTTTACAGATGAATTGTCTGAATTTTTTCACTATACAGATAGCGAAAATGCTGGTAAGTACAGATTTAAACAAGAATGATTCAGTAGAAAGTAAACTTCAGGCATGGACTGATAAGCTCAAATCTGAATTAAATTTACCAAATATCAAGAATTGAATTGTGCCTAATCTATTTTTGAGGATTATGGTGAAAGGAAAATGGAAGGGTGAGGTAAAAATAGATATAGTACCTGGAAGCCTTTGAAGAAATGCAGGATAAAATACAACACCTTCATGCAAGGATGTACATACATTCTTGCACATAGATGTCACCAGGCTAATCAGTGGCTGTGTATACTAAGTTGCAACTATCTCATTTCTTGCTATTGTTTTAACCAAGGATTAGAGGACTTTTTAAAAAAATCATGTGCTGTTGTAGGTTTGGTATTCCATTTGGTTTCAAACAGCAAGGTGGGATTCTGGAAGGGGTATTTGTTTTGCCTTAGCAACCTATTGATTCTTATTGCTAGATTAAGATCCATAATGTAGGATCCTATTCTTCTTTGGCTTAAACTAGAATTGACTTGGACACCACCAAGATAAATTGGCCTGTGGGTAATGAATATAGGTAAAGAGAAATCTGGGCTCCAAGTTCAATATAATTAATGAAGTGTTACTAATGCTCCTGAGCTGGTAGGTTTTCAATTCACTGTAATGATTTAATTGTGAATCTCCCATCAGACCAGGCATAGACATTACAAATGATAGCAAAAGCTGCTGATGAGGAATATTGAAAGTCACTTATTGCTATTGACACATACAAGATTGTGTAGCAGCAGCCATGCTGTTATGAGTTCACTTTGATGTTTTCTTCTAAAACTAAGACTTAAAAGACACTTAACTCTTCTTTGTCAATGTGATGGTAAATGCAATCACCCAACAATATTCTAAGTTGGAGTTATGAAGGATATGACAGTAGCTTCTAAATCTCTTTTCCTTTTGCAAAAGTATATCAACTGTATTAGGGGCTTAACTGTTAGTTCACATGCCTCTTTTACCTAAAGAGAACAGACAATTCCACATTAATTTGGCTAATCAAGCATTCACTTGTTTGTTTCTTTGTGTCCTTCTTTGATTTGTACACATTTCTCCCCCCAAAAGGAAGCCCAAAGCAACTGACATCACCATTTACAAAACAAAATAAAAAGAAACAATACTTATTGCAATTTATATAAATCTTCAATCTGGATATGGAGGATGTGTCAAAATATACAGATGCCTGACTGTCTATATAGTTGCTAGAGCCATATGCCATATGGTCAATTCTATTTTAGTGAAAGTCATGCAATCAATTGTGTGATTTAGCAAACAGGAAATCTTTCTAGCAGACCATTCTTGCACTTCAGTGATAACAGCATCTTAGAGAAAAGTGGCAGTTTCTGGAGTGAATATTCAAGACATAACAGAATATTTCCAAATCAATGCTTCAGTTTATTTAAGAGCCTGTACCATGATTGTCATTATCATTATAGTTATCATCATACTCTTTATAAAATCAATTATAGTGAAGTCATCATCAAAGTCACCAATTCCATGGCTGATTGCTGAATTTGAGTCACTTTGGTGCCAAATCCAAGACTACTTAACTATTGCAATCTAGGTTGCTTTGCAATGGTTCGAGCCCTTCCTTTCTGGAAATGCTAAGAAGGTCTTTCACAGTGTTCTCCTTGTCTCCTATGTTCTTCAGTATATGGGCAGGATTATGTAGAGAGATGAGGGACATCATTGTTTACTTGACTTTGGCCCTTTTCAACTGATTTAAATTGGTCTCATAGTCTCCATACATAGCAATCCTGATTGTTTTCATGGAACTCTTAGCACTTTTGATACCATCCATAATAACCTTTGGGACCAACTGGCTTTGCAATGGTTCGAGCCCTTCTTTTCTGGAAATGTCAAGAAGGTCTTTCACAGTGTTCTCCTTGTCTCCTGTATTCTTCAGCAACTTCACGAGAAAGCCATTTGGAGCTTTGGAGAAGGGAGCTGGCATTCATCATTACTGCTCCCTACTTTCTTACTCCAAGGAAGCAACAAGTAACATTGCCTAATCTTGAGAAGGGGTTGCTGAGGGACACTAAGCTGAAGTTAAATTCTGGAGTTCCATACTGCTAACAAGAGGAGGTTTTGCAGTGCTCCTTGAACCACAGCTGTCCCTGAATGCTCAGGAAGATGATTCTGGCAAGAAGCATGCTTATCCATTTATGGCAAATAGCAATAGCACTTAGACCTATATACTGCTCCACAGTGCTTCACAGCCCTCTCTAAGCTGTTTACAGAGTCAACGTATTGCCCCCAACAATTTGGGTCCTTATTTTACTGACCTCAGGATGGAAGGATGAATCAACTTTGAGCCAGCACTGATTGCAAATTTTCCAGATCCAGTTGGTTAGCCGTGCTTTGGCTACAACCTATTTTTTATGCTATGCTGCACTTGGAACGTGTTCAGAAGTTGCAATTGGTGTAAAATGTAAGCCACGCTGCTGACCACTGTAAAGGGCAATAGTTGCATGATACCTGTATTGAAAGATTTGCTCTAGTGGTCTTCTGGGCATGATTTAGTACAGGGGTTTCAAACCTGTGTCATCACAGCAGCGTCACGTGATGTATCGGGACTTTTTCCCCCCTTCACTAAACTGGGCGGGGGCGTGGCCAGTGCATGACACACCCGGTCTGCAGGCTGCGAGTTTGACAGCCCTGGTTTCGTGTATTGGTATGAGCCCCTAAAGCCGTAAAAGCCTGACAACCTGAAAGACTTCCTCTCCTACCATGAACCTGCCTGGTTGCTAAATCAGCAGGACAGAACCATTGGCGGAAACTCAGCTTCTTATATGTCCTTTGTAACTCCCAAGCTTCTCAGTGAACTTCTTAAGGCCCCATTCTGCCTCTTTTAAGGAAAAAAATGTCAAAAATCCATATTTGACTTCTTACTTTTTGTGAGTGATGGGCTGAAGCAAATTTATTTTCTTCTTAGATACTAGCTGTTCACCAGGAGTCTCTAGGAATGTAGAGACCTGCTTGATTGACATTGCTTTTAGAAAGTTTTGGAGCTGATTTTTATGTTGGGTGGGCTTTGGTAGATTTCTTTTTTGCTGAAGTTTTAGAATATTGTTATTAGTGCCTCCGCATAACTTCTTCTTTTTTCCTTCTTGCATGCAGGACAGAAGCTTTTGGTCCCTGTAAATTAATAAAGTAAAATAGCTAAAAGAAATATCTTTCCACAAGCTTTTAATTGCTAATTAATTTTAATACTATTGATTTTACTGTCACATTTTGTATTTTGTTCTAATTGCTGTAAGCTGCCTTGAGTGCTGATGTAAGCAGAAACTGGGGGTGTAAATTTAATAATAAAAAAGCTTAATTTAATAATAACTAAAATTAATGTACTTAAAATGAACTGCAACCAAAGTAGTAGGATTCAGAGAGAGATGCAAATATCAGCTCCATAAGAAGCTTGCAAACTGTCATGTGTGACTACAAGAATATTCATAGGTGGGTTGGATGGGAGGTATATGTTTGTGACCCTATTAAAAGTAAACACAATGTTGTTGTTTTTTAAAAAATCCTCCAAAATAATAATATGAATCACAAAGGTTTTTTAAAAAATCCCTACTGTGTGGATGTGTGTGTGTGTGTGTGAGAGAGAGAGAAACAGAGAGACAGAGACAGACAGACACACACACACACAAAGACAGACAGATAGACTGACACAGAGAGAGAGACAGACAGAGACAGACAGACTGACATACACATAGAGAGACAGACAGAGACGGACAGACAGATAGACTGACACACATACACGCATACACACACACAGACAGAGTCAGACAGACAGACTGACACGCACACAGAGAGACAGATAGACAGGGACAGAGACAGAGACAGAGACAGACAGACAGACTGACACAGAAAGTGAGAGAGATGGACAAACAGACACACAGAGAGAGACAGAGACAGAGACAGACAGACACACACACACACAGACAAAGACAGACAGATAGACTGACAGAGAGAGAGAGACAGACAGAGACAGACAGACTGACATACACATAGAGAGACAGACAGAGACGGACAGACAGATAGACATACACACATACACACACACAGACAGAGTCAGACAGACAGACTGACACGCACACAGAGAGACAGATAGACAGGGACAGAGACAGAGACAGAGACAGACAGACAGACTGACACAGAAAGTGAGAGAGATGGACAAACAGACACACAGAGAGAGACAGAGACAGAGACAGACAGACAGATAGACAGACTGACATAGAGAGAGAGAGAGAGAGACAGACAGACAGACAGACAGAGACATAGAGAGAGAGACACAGAGAGAGACAGAAAGAGAGAGAGACACACAGAGAGAAAGAGAGAGACAGAGAACACACACACACACAAGCACATGATGGTTTGGTGGAGCTGGCTCCTACTGGCTCAAATGGTTCATGAGAACTGATTGTTAAATCTTCTGGAATTTTATGAGCCAGCTGAGAAGAGAACTGACACATCAGTGAGCTATTCAGCAGCTAGTGGCATGGTGCAGTGATGGCAATAGAACTGGCACAGCCAGTTGTTAAACATTTACCAGCAGACTATGGTATAATAGCGTGGACCAAAAATCAGGCCCCATTAGCCAATTACAATATTTATTATAATGGTTGGTTGAGCAGTTATCCAGATGTTTAGACTGCATTTGGCATTTTTAACCTACTTAGCGAGTCCTTCCCAAGGACCTGGCATAGGTGTAGATGTTGTTTAGTATTGTAAATATGAAAGGCATTGTCGTAGCATGTAAGCTGTTCCAAGTAAAACTATCTTTTGCAATTGTTATTAATATTAACACAACAATGTGAAATCATATACAAAAATACTATAATAATATATTTATTTAAAACATAATCGTTGTATGAGTCGACATCGAGAGCTTATGCACCGAAGACACATTCCTTGTGTGTTCAATCACACTTGGCCAATAAAGAATTCTATTCTATTCTATTCTATTCTATTCTATTCTATTCTATTCTATTCTATTCTATTCTATTCTATTCCATTCCATTCCATTCCATTCCATTCTTTATTCAGCGAAAATGTTACTGTGCTTAGGAACATTCAAAAGCCAGGCATCCAAAGTAAGGAAGAAAATAGAAAATGATTCAAATATGTAATGTAATTGATATTAACAATAGTCTTTGCAGCCTGACTTTTTATTCCCATCCCTCTGTTTTGCCCTTTGCCACTTGATTTCTGTCTCATTGTGGCTGCTACCTGCTTAGTTTGGCTTTGGGAGCATTGATCATTTTTTGGCTTCTGCTTCTGCCTTTTTAAACCTCTGCCAGATTGCCAGGTGAATTGCAAGCTGCTATATCTCAAAAGATGCCAACAAAACTATGTCAGTGCTTGCAAATATTTTGGAATGCTCTCACACTTTGTGAGCCACATGCATTTATTTCCTTTAAAAATAATAAAATAAATAAAATAACCGGGGACTTGATTTTTTTTAAAAATAAATCTATGTTTATCAATATATTTTATAAATATATGTCTAAAAATACATACAATTTTGAAGAATATTTCAGGGGTACGTCCATTCATTTTCAACATTATCACCCAACTGTATCCTTTGGAGTAAAGAAAAATGCATGTTCAAAAGTGGAAAAAGGTTCCCATTATTTTCTGCTTTAACAGTATGGCTTGTTCCTATCAGTTGCCCATGAAATATATTCAATATTGTGTTGTAAATGCTTTATGCAACCATAATTAATAAATATGTGAGCAGTAAGTTGGAGAAAGCCATAGAGACCATCTGCAGAATAAATTAGCATGGTATGAATACTCTATTTGCAGTAAAGGTACTGACAAATGCCCTCTTGTCAGTGTTGGCAAACCCAGTAGATTAGTCCCACTATCCACAAGTGGTTTAAGGTCAGGGAGATTTAAAAAGTCTCCAGCAGCTGAAAGCAACATTCAAGCCAAAGGAAATCAGGAATTGTCAGGAAGCATCCTAGTTTTGCACCATTTTCCAGATATGTCCCCAATTTCTTTTTTCTTTTTTAAAGTGTAATCCAAAACTCCCCTTGTCCATTGCTTTTGACCATGGCATGGAAACTGAATATCAAAACTTATGGAGGGTATTCAACTCTTTATTCCTAATTTATATGTTATATGTTAAAGTATTCAAGTACTATTAAATGGGGGATCCAAAATATATATGACAATGACCAAATGGTTAAATGATGCTATCTTGACTCCAATTGATTGATCACCATCACCTAGCTCATAAAACCCAAGGAACAACCTTTTGCCATTCCTTTGATGATGTTAATCACCAGGTCTAGAATCTGAATAATTTTGTGGATCTAATAAAGGAGAATATTTGTAGTTCAAGGTCAAAATAGCAATAGCACGTACAATTACAGTATATACCATTTCACAGTGCTTTATAAACCTCTCTAATCATATTGCCCCAAACAATCTGGACCCTCATTTTACCAACCTCAGAAGGATGGAAGGCTAAGTCAATCTTGAGCCAGTCAGGATCGAACTGCTGGCAGTCGGCAGAGTTAGCCTGCAATACGGCATTCTAACCACTGTGTCACCACAGTCCAGTGATGATGATGTCACTTAGTTTGAGTAATGAAACATCTGCAAGAAAACAATCAAGCTCAGGGAGCATGAAGGGCCTCTCATTTTGTGGGTTTACATGGAAACACTTCTCCATAGGGTTTGCAATAGGCATTTCCACCATGCTGCTAACTAGATAAAGGCATCATGGGTGGTTTTATGGGTAGGACTAGAAGCCAGAATTGCACTCCTTCTATATTAAATCTTCACATATCCACCAAAGCTCATGAAGAAAGATGTGCTTCAAATAAAACTTCAGAAACAAGAGGTTGAGAACACCTTGCCATTCAAAGGAAGACACAAAATATCTTTTCCTTGAAGTGTTCAAGAGTGGGAATATGTATCTTCAGCTAATGTAGATTTGAGAGATCTGGGAAAAATGCATTCAGTGCTGCATTTTCATTGCTTGTTTGCACTCTCTATTAGACCGACTATAGAGAATTAGACTAGTGGTTCTGGAGGATGAAATAATAATCTTAGAGGGGCTGCCCTAATAAAATACTCAGTTCACATTTATTTTTTCTTGTCTCTCTGTTCCATGCTTCTAATCCTTAAGTGTTCAGAACAAAAAGAGAATAAAAAATGTGGATTCTGATTAAAAAAAGAGAGAAGAAATATTCTCAACACGTATGTTTCTATTTGGAACGATCTTAAATCATAGCACCATCAAAACTATCCGGCTACAATGAGAATTACAATGACTATATTTATTTTTGGATCTGAGCCATTTTGTCTGTAGGAAAGGAGAACAGATTTTTAAAAGAACAAGGAATAAAATGAACATCGAGAGCTTCTAAAGCTAGGCCAGACATTCTCTGATTTGTATTTTTTAACAAGAAGAAAGAGAAGATTCGATATTGACTAGTATCACACCCATTCTGTCATGACTAGCATCATATCCATTCTGTGATGACTAGCATCACGTCCATTCTGTGGTGACTAGCATCACTTCCATTCTGTGGTGACTAGCATTACATCCATTATGTGGTGACTAGCATCACATCCATTCTGTGGTGACTAGCATCACATCCATTCTGTGGTGACTAGCATCACATCCATTCTGTGGTGACTAGTATCACATCTGGTAGTTTCTAATTTGTCCACGTTGACTTGACTGCTATCAAATGCCCAGGAAATTAGGAGTTTCAGGCAGTTCAAACAAATATAAAGATTTATTGCAAGCTTAATCTCTCTACAAGAATCTGAGCTACTAACAGTGAGGGAAATGCAGGAAAGATAAGAGGGGCATTTGAGGTGGGCTGGACTTAGATTTCTTGTGGGCATGAAGGGACTCATGACTTATGACATGTTTGTCCCTTCCCTT
Organism: Bungarus multicinctus; assembly: GCA_023653725.1. Lineage (NCBI taxonomy): Eukaryota > Metazoa > Chordata > Lepidosauria > Squamata > Elapidae > Bungarus > Bungarus multicinctus. Next base: position 142,838,266 of record CM042836.1, on the reverse strand, counting down.
GGACTCAGGCTTGGTCATCTCCTACTGCTGCTGCTGTTAAGTATTTGACAATGCCTCCATCACCAGCCATATCTTATATAGCCACTCGGGCAGTGGTAGGCAGTGTAACAACCGGTTCGGTGATCACGCGCTTTGCACGCATGAATATCTTCCAGAAAAAAACTTACCTGCTATGTTACTGTTGGGGAATAACATAGCTGAGGAGCAGCAATCCGCTTTCCTGCGCGAATCAGCTGAGAGGATATAGGTAAGTGCAGCACAGGGGTGGATGGGTGGGCCCACATGATTGTGGCAGCGAACTGGTTCACTGTCAGCCGATTGACGGAGCTAGGGGTTCACCAGAACTGGTCCAAACCAGTCAAATCCCATCCCTGCACTTGGTGTGGATGTGGAGCAGCCCCTTGATTGCACCCTCTATTTGTATCCTGAAGTCCAACTATAACAGCATCGCTGAGCTAGATGGTAGCCTGATAAATGACCTCACTTTATGTAGCTTATGTGCCTGTCACGTATAAATGAATGTCTACTGATGAACACAGTGGGGTGAACAGAGGAGACATATATCTCTAATGATGCAGGCATATAAAATAGATTATCGGTGACTCTGGAACATGACCACCATATGCTTACAGATACATGCCTTACCCCTTCCCAACTTATGGTAATTATAACAGCGAACGCTGGTACCAGAGGCATCCACATCTGCTGAATATAGAGGAAATGTTCCCTAAGAGTACACTTTAACCAAGTTATCCGAAGGAAGAGTTAGGAGTCACCCTTTCCAATTTGGCAGAATATAATTATAACCTAACTATGAAGCAACGCCAAACACTTTAACATTTCCACTTGGGGAAAAATAAAGTCGCAGCTATATTTCCACTATAAAATGTTTCCTTAATACAATTTTATAGCACATGCATTAGGTCTCATAGTCTTGCTGGATAATAATTTTGGGCAACCAGGGAAACATTATTGACTTCAGAATGATTTATTAAAGATATTTTACTGAGGGGGAGAAAAATCAATGGATCTACTGATCTAAATACCCAAATAATAGAGAGAGATTTCATAAGCGGTTTCTTACAATGTGTGCTGAGCGATAATAGGACTCCCATCCTGAAGTGCTTCATCAATTACCAACTCTAGTCAATAGGCTGATTTCTTATCATACACAGAAAGCTCCTTCTCTATGGGGTGGGGGAGGACAAAGGAAAACTCAGAAAACAGATAAAAACTGCAGGATGCTAGATACAGTCAAATTCCTGTGGTTAATGCAGTTAACATTCTCTAATGCCCTTCTGATATTTAAATCACTGCAATGTTTTGTTTTGTTTTTGCATTTCACACTGCTTTAATTGGGAAGCTGCAATTAACTATTTATTAAATTGTTTCTAAAGTTTTTCATGTACAATGTTATGCAGTGGAGTGTCTCTTAAGAGATTCTCTGTCACTATCAAATCCTCCGAGCAGATTTCAATGACTCCTCGAGATCTTTAGCAGCATTAATTTGCAAGTAAGTGTGGGTATGTGTATTGTGAAAATAATATTTCTTTTTCTCGAAATTGCTGTTAAATGTCTGTCCTTTACAGCAGCCAGCCCAAAATATGGGACTGCCTTAAGTCCACTTCTGACTTGCATCATCTTTTAAAAGTATAAATGAATGTTTGTGTACCCTTTGAGACAGTGATCGGAAAGATATGTGCCCAGGTATGCTAATTTTTATCCTATTTTTATTTAAAAAGTGGCAGAAGGAGTTATGATCTAAGGAAATGTGTTGGTTCTGTCAGGCATAAGTAACTAGTTCAAAGCAATAAAAGTTTATCACATGTTACCTATGCACAAGTATCTGATCTACTAATAGTCAAGTCAAATTGGCGCTAGATAAGAATTGACAGAATTCACCGCCAGCTGGAATTAGGGCTCTTGTGGTCACATAAGGATTCTAAACTGATGACACATTTGACCTTGCCTGTGGGCTCTGCCTGGTCATCTCCTACAGGTTGACACTAATAGGACAGACTCTGATTAGGGAAACATCATCATCATAGCTCTGTTTAGAATAGGAATTCAGGTAACAATTCATTCTGGTTAAGAAGGCAAATTCACTTAAGCACTTCCTTGCCTTTTTCTTCCTCTTGGAAACAGCTTTTCCCTGACCTACCACTGGCAGGGAGGGATACTTGGCATCAAAACCAAAGGCTTAAGAGACAGATCTGCTTCCCTTCTGCTTCTATTACTTTGAAAGCAGCAAGAAGACCAGCAAATGAGGGGAGACAAGTAGCTGTTAAGCAAGCAAAGGGCATCAGATACAACCTGGGGTTTGTGAACTATGAATTGTTTAATGCATTATGGGATGAGTCACAATAATGTCCAAAATCATCTCTCGATTAAATTAACCTTCCAAACTTCCTATCTGGGAGCAACACAGACTCAATTAAAATATACTTTTTCCAAACTCTAACACTGGAATTATTAATCCTGATTTTTTTATCCACAGATTCCATTTAAAATGCACAATTAGATAAATAGTTATCATTGTTGTGGGTTTTTAAAAAAAATCATAGGCGAAAGGATTTCTGAACATAAATGAATTTGTCATAGATAAGAACTTGCTTAGTTTATTTGCTGATAGTTGTTTCTTTCTCTTAGTTTTTCCCATCCTGTATCCTCGGCCTTTATTTCAATTGTTTTTCATTTATAGATTGTCTGGCTTTTGAATCCTTTTGTTAAGAAAATGAATGGACATTGCTGGAATTGTGTGTGTTTTTTTTTAAAGAAGGTCATGTCCATTGAAACTTGTTCAAATCTGGAACTTTCAAGGACCGAAATAAAACTGAAGCTGATACTTGATGAGGATGAAATTCGTCGCTGCTTTGCTCACAGCCAGCCATCCGTAGCAGAACTCAGCTCTACTACTGTATTTGATCTAAAAGATAACTCCTGGTAGAGGAAGCGATGTCTACAGGAAACTGCAATGACACCCGAAGAACATGCCTACGATCCAGGGCTGGGCTGCTGAGGGTTCGCAGGGGTTTGGGACAGCCCCTAGTTAAGATTTTGTGCAAATCCCACTCCTGGCTGGCCCCCATCCCTTCCAGGAGTCCCCACATGGCCCTTTTTTGGATGCAGGTAAGTGCAGGGTGCGCGTGGAGGGTCAGGGAGGGTGAAAAATGGGCCTCCCAGAAGTTCAGGAAGGCCAGAAATGGGCCCATTTCCAGCTTCCAAAGAGCCTCCACAACCTGGGGAGGCCATTTTCGCTTGAGGAAAGCCTCCTGAGCCCAGGGAGGGCAAAAATGCCCCACTACCAACAACATGGTGCAGGTAGCTGACTAGGCCAAGCCAACCATGGTTGTGCCCATCCAGCAACTGGGCAGAGAACCCTTTGCTAAAATTTTTGAAGCCCACCCCTGCTACGATCATGTTGCACAAATGCTAACCTTACATACTTTTTTTTATTTTGATGACTGACATAAATGGATATAAATAACTGCATTTCTATGAAGATGTTCAGAATGGATGCTTTATTATTTGTCCTCCTTGCTCACCATGGATGCTGATAAGCTGAATCTCCATCTTGATTTCCCCAGCCTCATAGGATAGCAGTCAAATGCCACAAATAATATGGAGGTCCTTTAACACTGAGGGTGGAGGTTCGTCCTCTGAGCTTGTGGGTTGGTTCCTGAACGTTTTGTTACCAGGGCTAGGTAATATTTTCAGCAGAATGTCAGTGTTAGTATTCTTCTGCTTATAAGGGCTTTGTGTGGTGAGTAGGTCTTGTGATGGGAAGGTCACATCAGGTGAGAATCAGGTGTGATGGGTTTCATCATAAGACCATCACAAGACCCTCACCTGATGTGACAGTGGCAAATATCTATAGCTCAGGTGTAGGATAAGGGTAGAGGTTCATTCTCTTAGCTTGTGGGTTTCCAAATGTTTTGTTATCAGGCTCGGTAACATTTTCAGTGAAATTTAGGGAATGTCAGTGTTGTGTTCTTCTGCTTATAAGGGCTTTGTGTGGTCAGTAAGTCTTGTGATGAGAGGGTCACGTCAGGTAAGGGTCTTGTGATGGGTCAGGTATGGGTTTACATCAAATGAGGGTCTTGTGGTGGCACTGCCCCCTAAAGTCGGCTCCTTTATCTTTACATTTTCTCATCTTTTTCTTTTGAGCTTATCTTGATTTTACTTCCCATAATTTGAACAAACCTTCCCAGCTTTGATTTGACTCCCTAAAACAAGATATAAGCCTTTTCTGGTCTCAACGATGTGGAGAGGCAGTGAACAATGAGCTTAACATTTAAGATGGATATAAAGCATTTGATTGCAAAAGTAAAACTAGTTCAGGAATGAGCCAAGATTGATTCTTGAAACAAGTTAAGCAAGGTCAGAATGGAGAATGAACCAATATTTTCAACAACCAGGTGTCATGGATTATTTTTTAAACCATGCCCAGTTAGATTGACTGCAGACTCAAAAAAGCCAAAAAAAGGCTGGAGTGTGGATAAGTAGCTTTTTTATAGCTCCCTACATGGATTGGGAAAATGTTTTATTTAAAAAATAAATAAATAAAAACAAGCTATAAAAGTAAAATATAAAATTTACAAATTTATGTGTGAAGGCTTTCTATTGTCTCTGTCCTATATTCTATTGCTATTATTTTATTATGCTAATCATTATAACCATTATTATATTATATTGCTACTAGTCAATTGCTATTACAATATTTCCTTTATACTATACTCTATAGTATAATTCTTCTATTATTATTACAACATTTCTTCTTTACTATTACTCTACGACACTCTATAGTATTACCAGCAATGTTAACTTCTTACCGATTCATTTCTGCCTTCTGCCTTAATTCCTCTCTCTCTCTCTGGGATATCTTCTGATTTTGTTTCTCTGTTAATGGCCAGTGCTTGCATTTTTCTACATTGTGTTGTGCTCCTTCTTTTTCCTCTGGACCATCCACTTACTATGAAGGGAAAAACACATCATTTTATTTGGCTGCTTTCCTCTGTTTGTTGGGGGGTGTAGAGCAGTTGGTGGGATTCAAATATTTTTATTACCGGTTCTGTGGGCATGGCATGGTGGGTGTGGCATGGCTTGGTGGGCATGGCAGGGGAAGGATACTGTAAAAGCCCCATTTCCTCCCCACTTCACTAACCTGCTTTCCAGCTTCATTTTCCTGTGCAGGGCAACAAAAGAAGACCCAGTTAATCAGTTGGGACTCCGATCAGCTGGGACTTGGGAGGCAGCGAATATGTTGGGGGTGGGGCCAATCAGAGGTGGTATTTACCAGTTCTCCAAACTACTCAAAATTTCTGCTATGGGTTCTCCAGAACCTGTCAGAACTGGCTGAATACCACCTCTGGTGTAGAGCTTCCAGAATGTGTGTCTCCTCCTACATCTGTTTCAAGGTTGCAGCTTTATTGGAAACTCTTGAAGTGCTAGGAAAACTGCTCAGATAGGAGGGGAATAATGCAGCACAGGGGCCTGCAATTTTTCTAAGAAACCCACTCTTCCAAATCAGGGTCCTCTTGAAGATGTTTCACATCAGGCTTTGAGAGTTACTACCAAGGTTAGTTGCAGGCCATCAGAGATATTCTTGCAAAGTTTATCCTTATTAATAAACATAAGTTTACAAGGTATTCAACTTTTTTTTGCTCTTTAAGTAAACAATTGACTGAGCTCTGAAGGGGAAATAAGAATAGCATGTAGTGATATGTGTGGCCACATCGTAATGCAATGACACAACTTGCATACTTGAATTAGACATCATGAAATACATAATTGTATTTTTTTTTCTCTGGTAATATTGTGGCTTATATATCGCCACTGTGATATCATTGTGGCTTAGATGCTATTTCTGTCCATGCATCCTTTCCCACTGAGGTTCCTAAAGACTGGAGAAGATCTAATTCTTTTTCAAAGAATGGGTGAGACTCTCGGTATCCTTAAGATGATATTTCACTATTGTATTGAACAGAATTTCCATTGTCTGAATCCAATATTAATAGAAGTATGCTATATTTCTCCAAATGCCAGAACTTCTGCTTTAGAGAGAACCTCCCAGAGAAACATGCCACTTCTATGGATGATGGAGAAGATCAAGGGCTCAATAAATAATATTATAATTTTCTGTTGATATTTTTCAGTTGTTCAGTTGCTTTCAACCCTTTCTGGCCCATTGGAGATAATTACACCAGGATTATCAGTATTACTGACTATTTAAGTTTCTGGAGGCCCACGCTTGTGTCATCATAATCTCTATCCACTTTGTCTTTTGTCTGCTCTTTTGCAAATGCTTACATTTTTCCCAATATCAATGTCTTCTCTAAGTGACTCTTGCCTTTGCATTATGTATCCAAAATATTTAATTTTGAGTATCATTTTTAATGTTTAACTTTAGGTTTTACATCATCTAGTACTTAATGGTCTGATTTCTTTGCATTCAAATTACACTCAGCAATTTTCTTCACTGCTGCAATGTGGAGGCATCCATTTATTCAGTCTTTCACACAATCCAGTTTTCACAGCCATATCACTGGTTAATCATGGGTGCAGCAAAATATGCATTTGATTTCTGTTAGGATTATTTTATATATTATATTGCCATGGTTTTTAATATATTCAGGTGTAGGGAAATACGCATTGATATTGCACACCAAAAATGGTTATCTATGAAAAAAAGTATGACAACTGCACAGATAAATGTTAGGGATTAGCTTTTAATACCTGCATATTTCCCAAATATTATATAAAGAGGACTATTTTTACCATAACTGTTAGAATGTAAAAAATACTTTTCCAGGATTTGCTTCAGAGTTGGCCGGCCTTAAAAACATCTGCATAGCTTTCTATGTCTACTTGATCTTTTACTCATAGTTGATAATGTCTACTTGATCTCTTGGTTTTACTCATAGTTGATAACATTAAATTATAACATTACTATCTTATAAGTTACAATAAAGAGGAATGAACTGATTTATTAGATTCAGATCTGTAACAAGGATAATCGTTCTATAATAGCATGCAAAAGAGATCTCATTCAGAATTACCTATCATCTGAACACATATTTAGGTTAGCATTTGCATCAGTACTGCAAACTTACATGACATTCAGAAAAAAGATCCTTGTGTATAGAAAGACAACTCATTTTTTCACCAGCAATTCAGTAGTCCTGCTGTTAACTGTTCCCTGTTGAAATCATCTATAGAAGGCAGTGGGTGTTACAACAAACGTTTTGTTGTGTGAGAGCCCATAAATATTTGTTATCAGGGACCTGACAGATGTAAGCAAGAAAAATGTGTTTACCATTCAGGGCAATCATCTGTGATGATGATTGTATAACCTAAGCTGCTTACAGTAAATTGGAGGTGTAACACTATCTCATTCTCAATGGCTTATTGACAGTGAAGGGTGGTTCACAATCTAGGATGCTGTTTTGAAAAGCTGAGCCTGTGAATTTCATCCATGGCAAGTGGGATTTTTGCAGCACAAGTGTGCTTCCTGTGGCTCTCCAGAGCTCATCAAAACGTAACTCCTAGCAGACCTAGTCAGTAGTTTGAAATAAGTTGAAACTCTTGGATTTAACAAAATAACAGAGTTGGAAGCGACCTTGGAGGTCTTCTAGTCCAACTCTCTGCTCAGGTAGGAAACTCTTTACCATTTCAGACAAAGGGCCAATCTTTTCTTAAAAACTTCCAGTGTTGGAGCATTCACAACTTTTGGAGGTTGTTCCACTGATTAATTGTAACAACTGTCAGGAAATTTCTCCTTAGTTCTACGTTGCTTCTCTCCTTGATTAGTTTCCACCCATTGCTTCTTGTCCTTGCCCTCAGGTGCTTTGGAGAATAGCTTGACTCCCTCTTTTTTTTTTGCAACCTCTGAGATATTGGAAGACTACTATCATGTCACCCCTAGTCCTTCTTTTCATTAAATTAGACATACCCAATTCCTGCAACCATTCTCTATATGTTTTAATCTCCAGTCTCCTAATCAACTTTGTTGCTCTTCTCTGCATTCTTAATACACTTTTGGTACACATCTATATGATTTGGTTCCCTTAAGGAAAAGTACTAGAAACAACTGCAATTTTACTATAAGGTCATCCTTGGGGTTTGCAAATCATATCCTAATACAGCTCTCAGAAAGGAGGCTTTGGGGACAAAGGTTCAATGTTTCACTCAGCAACTAATTTTGTGGGTCCATTTCATGTAGAATTTCAGACATGGCTCAGGTCCAGGTGGTGGGATTAAAGTTATATTACCACTGGCTTGATGGGCATGGCTTAGTGGGCATGCTTTGCCTAAAATGGCATGCAGCTTTCCCCATACCAGCTGAGACCTGCAGTGCCAATCAGCTGAGAGGATAAAGAAAAGCGCAGGAGCGGGTGGGAAGGCTGATCCTGTGTTTTTCTCTTCTTTTTCCTCTCAGCTGATTGTCAGAGGATTTTTTTCCTCCTCTCAGCTGATCGTCAGCTTTTTTTTTTTACTACCGGTTCGGGCCCATACGCTAGCATACCACCACTGCTCAGGTCCTCTTGATAAGTGAGCAGTACTTGAAACTAGATGGAAGACGTGCAGCCTGCTAAAACATTCAATAGTTTTAACCATGATATTCTCTGAAACATCCAGTAGGGCTGGGCTTTGGGAGTGATTTTGCAGTGGTTCTAATTGGGGTATGCCCAGGGGTGGGATTCTACCAGTTCAGACCAGTTCTATAGAACCGGTTGTTATGATTCTATACAGTTCAGAGAATGGCAATTCATGCCACTGGCTGGCCCCACCCCTTCCCACCCACCCTGCCCAGTCACTCCTTAGCTCGTATGCATGCCATCCAACTTGCCTGCATTGTGCCTTTGCCTAATTTTTGGTAAGTTGCTAGTTTTCCTTTTTTTTTTCCCCCTGACAATCAGCTATTCTGACTATTGGCTGTGCCGCACGATTTAGATTAGCTAGAAAGCAGGAAATCGTCAGATTTCTTGCTTTCTAGCTAATCTAAATTGCTGTTGCACTGCTTTGCCTTCACCCAGGAAGCTTCCCTGAGGCCCAGTCAGGGGTGGTGTTCAGAGGGTTGGGGGGGGGAGTGGCCTGAGAGCAGAGCTGAACCTTCCTTAGGACTGAGGCTTCTATTTTTCAGTGCAGACTCGGGCAGCAGATTGTCGAAAGGTAGATCTGTGAGTGACTCTGTGGTTCTGCAAGCAACTCAATCTGCCTGCCTGCTTTGCCTGATTTTGGGTAAAAGTTGCTCTTATTTTAATAAAAAAATTAATTACATAAACATTTACAATATTTATATACAAGCCACGTCCAGCCAGTCATGTGACCACTAAGCCACACCCAGTCAGCAAGTCACACCAAGCCAATCATGTGACCACTAAGCCACACCCACAAATTAGCCACACCCACATAACCGGTTGTTAAGAAATTTGAATCCCACATCTGGGTATGTCCAATTGGCAATCCACAAGTTTTTACCTGGATTACTTTGCTCTTTAACCACTACATGTGGTGGAAAGGTCATGTGGTGGAAAGATCATGTGCAACGTTGGAATGGATTGCTGTGAATATGCTACTGACATACAGCTTTACCGTCCTCTGCTTTCTAACTCCAATGACTCCAAACATTGTTTGAATCAGGCTGGATGAGGGAGAACAAGCTGAAATTAAATCTAGCCTTCCTCTCTAGATTTCTCTAGGGCTGCTAGAGAATCTGGGATTGAACTGAAGCTTGTTGACTTCTCAGAAACAGTAGAGTCAAGATTTGGGACTGTCCCTTGAGCCTCAGCTGTCATTGGATTTGCAGGTGGCAACCGTGGTGAGAAATACATTGCCTGATTATAACTTATGCACCAACTATGATCTTTCCTGAGCCATTTGGACTAGTGCCATTTGTCAATGTCTGGATTATAATAATCTTCATCAGATACTGAAATGCAGGGCTGCTCTTGAAAAGTGTCTGGAAATTTAGTACAAAATATGGTCAGGCTATGAACCACAGTTCATTCAATGGGCCTATCCTGAAAGATCTGTACTGGCTACTAAGTGCCTAGCAGAACTTAGAGCTGTCAGTGTTGACCTTTAAAGCCATTAAATGCCTTAGGCCTTATCGTCAGCTTCTCCCACTATCCGGCCACCCAGTGACTTAGATTAGTAGAAGTGGCCTATATGGAGATTCCTCTGCTGCTAGGGAGTCAGTTGTTGGACATACAGGAAAGAACTTATGCAGCACCCATGTATGGAATGGAATTGGGGAATCCTTGGTGCTCTCTGAACTTGGTTGCTTGTGTGCAGATATTTCATTAGGTAGCATCATCAGGACTTGGACTAAATTGAAGAAGAACAGACAAGCTGAATAGTCAAGACCTTGTTGATGACCCAAACTTTGTCAAGGACATTGGAGTAGTCATCTCAAATGATCTAAGTGTTAGAGCCCACTGTAACTACATAGCCAAAAAGGCATTAAGAGTTGTTAACCTAATCCTGCATAGTTTTTTCTCAGGTAATATCACTCTACTAAGTAGAGCATAAAAAACATTTGCTAGACCAATACTTGAATACAGCCCATCAGTCTGGAACCCACATTAAATATCTAATATTAATACAATTGAGAAAGTCCAGAAATATTTCACAAGAAGAGTTCTCCACTCCTCTACTCGTTGCAGAATACCTTATGCCACCAGACTCGAAATTCTAGACCTAGAAAACCTAGAACTACATCACCTTTGGTCCAATCTAAGTATAGTATATAAAATCATACATTGCAATGTCCTACCTGTCAATGAGTACTTCAGCTTCAACCATAACAACACAAGAGCACACAATAGATACAAACTCAAGGTTAACCGCACCAAACTTCATTGCAGGAAATACGACTTCAGTAACAGAGTGGTCAATGTCTGGAATACTCTACCTGTGGTTTCTTCCCCAAAAACTTTAACCTTAGACTGTCTACTATTGACCTCATCCCTTTCCTAAGAGGTTTGTAGCTGTCATAAGCGCACCAACATGCCTACTGTCCCTGTCCTATTGTTTCTTTTTTTTCTTATTTGTATCCATTTCATGTATTCATAACCATGTTTATACTTATACCTGTTATCTGATAATTGCTTGACAAAATAAAATAAATAAATAAAAAATAAAATAAATAAATGTCAGTGATGATGGTGGTTTTCCAGAAATGATTGCCAAGGTCATCGGGCCCAGAGTCAGGAGGATGACAATGCTACAAAACGAGTGTATCACAGAGCACAAGGACTGAAGAATTTGTTTTCCTATGGTGTGTGAAATAAGGAGAAAGAGTCAAGCGGCTGGTTTTTCTATGAATTAATGGCTAGGGAAACAGTGATGTTCCTTTCAAGGATTAGAGTAGGAATTGGCTTAAAAATACTAGCCTTGTCTTGGGCTGGCTTGCCGGCTTGGGCAGTTCATTCTATATCAGGCTTGGATTGTTGATGGCAAAGATAGGGTCAATGGATGGATGAATATGAAAAATGCTGTATGAATAACTCCCTAAGAAGGAGTGTTTAGCTTTTCTTCTCACAGAATTTAGAAAGAAAAGAAATATATCTCTTCTTCCAAGTGTTTAATTCTCAATTAGTTTAATGACTGATTTTAATCCTATTTATTTGTTTTATACTTTATATTTTTATTGCTATGAGCTATCCTGAGTATTGTAACAAACCAAGAGATGTAATGTAAATTCAATCATAAATACATTTCAAAATGAGCTGAGATGCCTCCAAAGTAATTAGAGCTGGCTTTTCAACTAAATGAAGAAATACATAGGACCAACTAAAGAATGTGTAAATATATGATCAATAAAGTCGGAATTCAAAGTTAAGAATCACAATGAAAGACCTCCAGGGCTCCAAATAACTTATTTCTGGAAAGATTTAACAGACAGATTTATACTGGAGGTGATTTAGGCTACTTTTTCTTAAACTGTTTTCTCTGATGAGCCCTTCCCACTTCCAAAAATTATAGAGGACTCCACAGGAGCTTTTGTTTGAGTGGGTTATATTTATCAATATTTACCATATTAAGGATTATAATCGATGCATTTGCTGCCACTACTGCTTTTCAAAAATTGTTTGATGGGATTTTATAATTATATTTTTAAAAACATATGCTGGCAAATAGGTTTGATTTCATTGATCCCTGAGTCTTTGCACCACATTTTAAGAAACACTTGTTTTGGTAATTGGAGAAGAGTGCCCTGCCATCTCAACAATGTTTTCATTCAAGAATGCAAGAGAAGGGAAATTTGGGACCTTAGCAATAGTGGGATTCAAATTTTTTTACTACCGGTTCTGTGGGGATGGCTTGGTGGGGATGGTATGGCTTGGGGAGGGGCGTGACTTGGTGGGCGTGGCAGAGGAAGGATACTGTAAAATTTCCATTCCGTCCCCACTCCTGGGGGAAGGTTACTTCAAAATCCCCATTCCCTCCCCAACCCACTAACCTGCTTTCCAGCTCTGTTCTCCTGTGCAGGGCAATGAAAGAAGACCCAGCTAATCAGCTGGGACTCGGGAGGCAGAGAATAGATGGGGGCGGGGCCAGTCAGAGCTGGTATTTGCCGGTTCTCCGAACTACTCAAAATTTCCGTTACCTGCTGAATACCATCTCTGGACCTTACTATGCTACACCCTTCCCGTCCAAGTGAAAAAGGAAGACCATAGGAATTTATTTTATGCGTTGCTTCAGTTTCCTAAAATTATGTGGAAAGGTAAAATGGCAGCCCTATTTAATGGGGTCCTGGCAGATGTCTGACTGCTGGATAAATGCCAGTTTTTCTAATTTCCATGGTGACTGCTAGATTATAAAAAATGCAGCTTTTGTACTTCCCAGATTTTCTTCTTTTTTAGCTTAAGCTGAATAGAACGTTCACAAGTGGTGCTTGAACTGGTTGTTGCATTTTCCACATATATACTTTGGTTGGCTCATTCATTCATTGGTAAAAATGAGTACTTGATGAACAGTTGTCAGATTTTTTGTTCTGCTCCCTCAAAGAAACAAATATTCACAAGGAATGTTCTAGTCAAAAGGAATTATTAACATTGCTCGAAAAATAGGTCATAAAATTTCAGATGCTAACTTCAGATGCTAAAAAATCCTGGAAGTTTATCAAGCCATCAGGGGTGGGATTCTACCGGTTCTGTCCACCTCTGTAAAACCGGTAGTTCTGAAGAGCAGCAGACAGAGAGCATACATAGAACCGGTTCTATGTTTGGTGCTGTTTTGGCCCACCTGTCCGCCCGGGCTCTTACCTGACCTTTATTTCCTGCATTTTCAACCGCAGCTGCTTTGCGTGACACAGCTGCGGTTGAAAAAGCGGGAAAAAAGGGCTTTCCCAACTGCTGCGTACTTGCATGCAGCGCTACTCAGCTGTCCGGCTACTCATGTGCGCGACAAAACCGGTAGTTATACCGGTCGGATCCCATCCCTGCAAGCCATGATATGTTTTTTTATATATATATCATATATATATATATATATATATATAAGATTATATCAAAGTCAGACTATATCAAATCAGACTATCCCTTAATATTACATTCACCAAATTTGACCTGAATTCTTTTGCCAGACTGTTATTATTCTGCCAACACAACAATTCACAAATATGCCAGTAACAAACTGAATGCACTACTGAACACTAGGTCAATTTGAAAAAGAGGCAAATAAACCCTTGTCATTTTTTCATTCATGAAGATAACATTTGACAATGGTAACCATAACATTCCTATGCATTGCTCTCACACCATTTAATACAATCAAAATGAAATGCAGTTGTCATGATTGAAGTCAATATTCCTAGTACATCCTCACTTCTTGAATGGTGGCCGGTAATATAATCCTGAACATTCACCACCTAGGATGGTCTATTGTATATTATATTGTTAATGTGTCACCTAGGCGAGCCTACATCAAATGTAAAATAGGTTGACTTTCATTTAAAATAACTAATTTGTTTATGACTTGGGTACCATATTTATTATTTTTAAAGCATAAACAGAAACATTCAACCTCAGAAAATTAAAAAGACGGAGTCATGGTTACAAAGACTCCAATTTTGGGGCAAATGGCTATGTTACTTCCACTAGCCAGACCCTTGAGTAGTTCTCATCTGAACATCACCACAGATAAAACTTGAAGCTGTGGTTGTATGAATGTGAGCGAAAAGTAGTTGGAGTACTTTCTTGAGTGTACTTGTAAGATGCCGACTACTATATCTGAAAAAAAATCACAGGGGTAGAATACGTCTTAGAACTTGTTATTCCAAGCTTTTGGGAATATATCCCTGTTTAATGACTGCTTTTCAGGATAGGTTTTAGCTTTCTTCGATTCTGGCCACCCAGTCAGACGTCTGGATGACTCTCCTCCTGATGGAAAACCATTCTGGAATGTTCTTCTCCCAGACCAGGGGTAAGGTGAACACGGACTTCTTGTTAGATGTGGCTTTGTATATACAGTCTGGATAAAGGCTGACATTGTACTGTATTTTGTATTCTGCATGTTGTTGCTTTGTGAGTCGCCCAGAGTCACCTTGGAGTCAGGTGGCTTTCAACACTACACAGACTAACAAATGCCTGCCCATTGAATTGAAAAATCCCTGATCAAATACACGGAATAATTCCAGATTAAACATGTTTAGATTATTTGGGAAATTACACATATACCCTGTCTTTTTCAACAATAAAAAAAAAAAACCAGCAACATATTATATATGTCCCCAAATGGGGCAAGAAAAATGGAAATGCCTTTTAGTTATTTACATGTGTATCATCCTCACCTTTGTCTTTATTTGTTAGAGGGGAGAAGGAATCCTGTGACATGTTATTCTTAGAGTCCCTAAGGTTGGAGATCATTGTCTCAAAAAATACAGGTTATTGTAGAAAGAAACTGAAAAACGAGTGTAAATTTCCTTATCTATCTTCCAGCAGAACTGTCCCAGTGAACAGAACTCTATTTTGAGGACCAATTCATAGTGACTAATTATAGTTGCACACCCATACAGAGCATCCTTCTACCAGTGTGCTTTGTAAGCAGCCTCCAAATAAACACATTAAGGTTTGGGGTTTCTTTTTCTTGATCCAACCTAGATCATACAGTAGAGCTTGTAACAAAGCTGGCAATTTACTCTTCAGCTGCATAAATATTAATGTGCTTCAGGGAAAAGAATTACCTTCATTCGTAAGGTATAGAAGTAGTTTGTCCCTCCAGATTTCATTATCTTTTCTGTCCCACTATTGATTTTGCATTTGCTGTATCTCATGTGAGCACAAGTGTTTTGGTTTTTTTTCCCTGTGCTTTCTTTCCTGCAAAGCTGAGTGAAAAAGTTGACTTTTTTTTTTTAATAGAACAAGCCTCCGCCCCCATTTCCTCTAGCCAAATTTTAATTGGTGGTCATCATTCTAATCACACACATATCCTGTTGACTCTGCTTGTTCAGCAGCAGGGTAGCACGCTATAGTATATCACCTCGTGTCTTTTTTAGCAAACTTAATCTGCAGATGGTGGGAGTCTTCTAGAAAGCTCTGCAGCAACAGCATTGCAAGATGGTGCCACGGTGTGAACTCAATCTTCTTAATAGGCTGGGCCTTCAGTCAGCCAAATTATTTTTCTCCCAGACTTTTAAGTAATCTCAGTACCGGATTGTAAAAGCACTAAGAACAAGAATATGAAATAATCTTGAGACGAACAACTAAGATTGAATATATTCAAGCAAAGCTACGTAGTGATATGAAAACCTAGATTTCATTCCTGGGAAGAACCTATGGTGTTTTTTTTTCTTTCTGGTGCATAATTATAAATATGCTTGATTTTTGGTTCCTGGCATTCTCATCCTTGGCCACACTGGAGGTTTCTAGGAGTTGCAATTCAGCCAGGTGCGAATGCCACACGGGTTCCTCATTCTTGCAAATGCAGTGATTCCTACAGGCTGTAATCAAAAACTCCTTGCCTCTTGAGTTCTAGACTATCATCAGAGAGCCCCTGTGGTGCAGTGATTAGAATGCAGTATGGCAGGCAAACTTCGCCCACAGCCTGGAGTTCAATCCTGATGGGGTTTCAGTCTTCCATCCTTCTGAGCTTGGTAAAATCAGGAGTGTTGGGGGCAATATGCTGACATTGTAAATCCCTAGACAATGCTATAAAGCACTATGAGGTACAGTATATAAGCTTAAATGCTATTGCTATTGGTATTTTAACTGCTACGCCTAATTAATTGGTTCTCTTTCTTGGGTTGTCTTGGTTCGAATTCCCCCACACACACACACCTCTGGCTCTCCTTTTGAAAACACACACACACACAATTTTTAATTTCTGTTTTAATATGAAATGGACTTGGACAATAGGGGATGGATGACTTGGCAAAGGTGTGGAAGCATGGAGACTCTCCGGCTGGCAACCTGGTATTTACTGGATTTTGCTTCACCCATTCCTCTCGATATATATATATATATATATATATATATGACCTGTATATATATTTGTGATCTATCAGCCAAGCCTGGGTAAAACAGGAGGGAGCGATCAATTACTGTCACAAAGGAAAGTGCATAAGTGCCTACCATCCTTGTCCTATTGTTTCTTTTTATTTTTCTTACATGTATCCAGGTATTCATAACTATGTTTTTATTTATACCTATTATCTTGTAAGCAATTGACATAAATAAATAAATAAATAAAAATAAATAAAAATTGATTCTCGCAATGATAGCTAGCAGTTCCCCATTCAAGTGTCTGCAAGGAGTATACATCTTTCCATTCCCCACCACCCAGTCAGAGCTGAAGAAGCTTCTTGGATGAGAAGCGAAATGTCTTCGAAGAAAAAAACAGAAAGTCCAGTTGCCTCTTGAAAAAGCACCTTTGGGACAACTATAACCTGGATGACTGAGAACCTCCATAAATACATCTTTAACAAGTTACTGATTTTTTTTCTAGTTCTTATTTCTTTAATTTTCATTTTTACTTTATTTTGCTATGTTGCCTGTCCTTCCTTCCTTCCTTCCTTCCTTCCTTCCTTCCTTCCTTCCTTCCTTCCTTCCTTCCTTCCTTCCTTCCTTCTCTTTTTCTTTTTCTTCTTTAATCTATGTAAAAACTTAATAAAATGGAGTTTTGATATAGATAAAAGAGGAAAGAAAGAATAAAATGTGTGTATGTGTATCCCTCCCTCCCTCCCCCCCTCTCTCTCTCTCTCTGTGTGTGTGTGTGTATGTATGTATGTATGTATATGTATATACTGTATGTAACATTTGATTCTTGTACTCAGCCTACATGAATCCCTGCACTTAAGTTCAATTTCATGTCCCTCCAAGTACTTCTAAGAGTTTTTAAGAATATAGATTTAAGAGTTGGTAGTGTGGGTTGGCTTGCTTCCTGACAGATAGACAGGCAGATTATTTTTATTACAGCCACCTTCTGATCCTTTTTGACAAAGTGGCAAGATAAAAGTATACAATAGATGTATTATCTCCATTGTTATTTAAATACATTATGTAAATGAATATGAGATATTGTATCTGAGAAACCCTGAAAATGGCTTTAATTTAATGGATGAGTCTGGCTATACAGGAGTAGCCTAGACTGAGTATTCATGTTCAGATGACAGGCATCCTCATTTGAATGCAAGCAAAAGTTCTTGAGGTACATCCTCTGGAATTTATATACATGCTTATAATTGGGTCCTCTTATTCGGTGATGTGCAGACAAAGAAGTAGGCATTTATATATCTAAAGCCCAGGGAATTTTGGTGATAGAGCAACAGTCAAAGTGAAGAACCAGTGAAATAATTATTCTGCACATTGTAGGAAATGCTTCTTAGTAATAACAAACAATGGCATATGTTGCATTTCTTTTGTTGTATGTTCGACATTAGTAAAACAAACATCATGTGTTTTTAGTTGGGAGGAAAATTAGCGAAATGTTTAAAGTGTGGCCAGCCAATTTGGCCAACATTGTTGTTTTGGAGGTTGAAAAATAAATCATTGGCTACAGCTGGCTTCCTTGAATGTGTGTACACTCTAGGAACATGTACTTAAATACAGACTCACCAATTTCTGTTGTTTTAAAGTACACTTTAAAGTCCCACTTTATACACAAGAGAAAGCATCACTATTTTAACTAGAATTGGGGGTATCATGTTCCCCCACCGCCAGATTTGTTGTGTGGATATCTTGAGAATAGAACATGCTCCTTTCAAAACATGTTTTCCTTCCTTCCTTCCTTCCTTCCTTCCTCCCTCCCTCCCTCCCTCCCTCCCTCCCTCCCTCCCTCTTTCTTTCTTTCTTTCTTTCTTTCTTTCTTTCTTTCTTTCTTTCTTTCTTTCTTTCTTTCTTTCTTTCTTTCTTTCTTTCTTTCTTTCCCTTCCTTCCTTCCTTCTTTCTCTTTTTCCTTCCATTCCCTTCCCTCTCCTCATCTCCCCTCCACTCTTCTCCCTCTCCTTTCTCTCCCTCCACTTTCCCTCCCCTCCCCTCCCCCTGCCTTCTTCTCGCCTCCTCTCTGGTAATTCCTGAGAACCTTTCTCTGTCAGAGTTTTCTAGGTTCCTTGCAAAAAAATATCTTGTTAAGTGGCCTCTTTTCACTACTTTTAGCATACACAATGGCACAGGGTATGCACTGAACAATTAGCTATAATTAGATATGATAAGGAGTAAGATTTTAAATATAGAAGCTGAAGTCGATTGCTTGCATAATGTATTGAAAAAAATAGGTTCCAAAACTGTATTTAGAAAATAGTATTTTTTTTTAAAAAAAGCACTAGAATTGATAGAAATACATGCATCATTATCTTTATGTCACATTCTAATGAAAACTTTGAGTTAGTAAGAAAACACCTACATTTTAGACATATAAGACCAAAAAAATAAATAAAACAGCTGGTCTTAGCAATTAAGTCATAGCAATATTTGATTAAATCATAGTGATAGCCATAGCAATAGAAGAATTTGCAAAATTCAATGTAGTATTAAACTATTCCTCGGTAGAGATCTAGTCACTCCCAAATTAAATTACTATCTGACCAAAGCTCATCTTATTCCATTTAAGAGAGAGGCTAAACCAGTGCTTGACAGGCTATCAATCTGGAAGAACTAAATGAGGCTCTTAAAAACAAATAAAATTACTGGAACAGATTCAGTAACATTTTAAACAATGTAAATTATTTTTGTTATCATCTTCACTTCAAATGAACCATGCAGTAATAATAAGAAACAGGTTTTCCAAGACTTAGAGAGAATCTTTGTTATTCATTCAACCACATATAAAAACATGAATTGGTAAATTCATAGTGCTCCATTTAATAAAGAAAGGTTGAGTTTATAATCTTGAATTTTAGCTATTAAAATAAAGTAGATAGCTGTAAAAATTTACCATATTGATCAAACTGGCTTTTACCAGGGAGATATATTTAAAATCCAATTGATTAATATGATTCTCCATAAGAAGAATTTGAACTGTGTCAGCTATCTAGGTATTTATAAAGATTTTGATTCTGTAAATGGGATTCATCCAGAAAAAAAAAACTTAAAAGAAATACCAAACTACCCTCAAATGTATGCACATTATTGAAGTTATATATTTTTCCTTTCAAATATGAGTAGGATCAATAAGTTGAATCTTGTTGGACTACATGTTGGAATGCATTTTTGTGCATCAACTACAGTAGTATTCAGCCAGTAGATGGCAGTGTTTACAAGTTTGGATCTATGGTATATACTCGTATGTTCTTTTGTTCTAAGTAGAATTTCCTGTTTCCTGCTACAGTTAAAACAGTAAAGCAGTAAAGCACATTGTGACTGTACACTTTATTCTAGAATTTATTTGATTTAGAATTTATTTGATTTGTCAATCGCTTACAAGATAATAGGTATAAGTATATACATAGTTATGAATACATATAAGAAAAATAAAAAAGAAACAATAGGACAGGAACGGTAGGCACGTTGGTGCGCTTATGCACGCACCCTACAGACCTCTTAGGAAAGAGGTGAGGTCAATAGGAGACAGTCTAAGGTTAAAGTTTTTGGGGTTTGGGGAAGAAACCACAGAGTCAGGTAGATTATTCCAGACATTGATCACTCTGTTGCTGAAGTCATATTTCCTGCAATCAAGTTTGGTGTGCTTAACCTTGAGTTTGTATCTATTGTGTGCTTTTGTGTTGTTATGGTTGAAGCTGAAGTATTCATTGACAGGAAAGTCATTGCAATGTATGATTTTATATACCATACTTAGATCAGACCGAAGATGGCATAATTCAAGGCTTTCTAGGTCTAGAATTTCAAATCTGGTGGCATAAGGTATTCTACAACTCTTCTTGTGAAATATTTCTGGACTTTCTCAATTGTGCTAATATCAGATACATAAGGTTCCAGACTGATGAGCTGTATTCGAGTATTGGTCTAGCAAATGTTTATTTGATCTGTCATGCTATATATAAACAGAATTTCTAACAAATCTAGATCCAATCCCCTTATGAAAATATATCAAGCATATTAGTCTGGCTTTAGAGCCTTTAGTGCTGTCTCTCAGGTTGAATGAGTTAATTGAAGATATATGCTTTAAAGGAAAAAAAATGTTACAGAAATTGTATGTTGATGTAATGTTGCTTCTATTACCTAATTCACTGAAATGCAATATTTTTTTAAAGCACAACTTTTAAAAGAAAAATTATTGGAATTTGAATTGAGAAGCAGCAGATTTAACATGCCCTTTATCTAATCTGAATATATGTGTTTTCAATTTCCCACTCATAATCAGCAAATCTTAACAATAGTATGGATGTGCATGTGGTTTGGGTTTCTTTTTTTCATAAACAATTTGAACATCCAGATTGCAAAGTTCTTAAAAGGCTATTTCAGATTTAATATAAATTAATTAAGGTTTTGCAAATCCTTAAAAAGATAACTTGGTGCATAAAAATAGAGGAGGAAGTGGATTATCTGAATCCTTTTCAGTCAAGATTCTGACCAGGGTATGGGATAGAAATTGCTCATATTTTTGGATGACCTATGGCATGGGGAGGATGGAAATAATATTTGCCCTACTTGATTTCTCTGCAGGTGTTGATATTATTACAGATGATATACTTATGGATCAGCTGAGAGGGTGTTGGGGGGGGGGGGGGTTGGTGGCATGGAATTGTGTTGGCTCATCTCCTTCCTTGATTCCAGTCAATGATGATTGGGGAGGAAATGCCTTGTCCTTGGCCCCTACTATATCGGGTGCCATAGGACTTGTGTCTTCTCCTCTCTTTTTCATCATCTACATGAGGCCACTAGCTGAGTTCATCTATTGCCACGGAGTGAATATACTGATTATATCAATTATATGTCTTCACCTCTAGCAAATTAAGTGATGCCCAGAAATGTTTTACCCCAGTGCTTGGAGTCTGTGAAGGTCTGGATGGGGAACAACAGGCCTCAGGTGAACCTTGGTAAGAAAGAGTGGCTTTGCATCTTGAGGCCCACTGATTCTAGGATCATGCTGTCTTTGGTGCTGGCTAGGATTGCACTACCCCAGAGAGATCCCATGCATAACCTGGGGGTCCTCCTAGATTCAAGACTTCTGCTCAATGAGCAGGTGGCACTTGTGGCTAGGAGGATCTTTGTACAATTCTGACTTATGTGCCAGTTGGGCTTACTCCTGGATCAGCTTATAGTCACTCATGTCTTAGTTACCACCAGATTAAACTGCTGAAGTACTCCTCTATAAGGGGCTGCATTTTAAGAGTATCCAGAAGCTTCAGCTGGTAAGTGATGGTGTGGACAGTTATGTGTGCTCTTAGAGCAGCACGTGTTAGGTATCTGCTCCACAAACTGCATGGATTTCAAGTTTGGCTCCAGGTTCAATTCAAGGGTTCTAGTTTTATCCTTTAAAATCCGCCATGTTATAGTATGTGATTACCTGAGGGACCTCTCTCCCTCAGGTAATCACATACCTGATTATATCAGCCTGTCCAATTGTATCCCACAGAGAAGGCATATTGCAGGTATCATTGGCTAGTATAAATGATAACTCCAGTAAAATATTAAATGAAAGAAGACAATATTTAGAATAGAATAGAATAGAATAGAATAGAATAAACAGAGTTGGAAGGGACCTTGGAGTCTTCTAGTCCAACCCCCCTGCTCAGGCAGAAAACCCTATATCATTTCAGACAAATGTTTATCCAGTCTCTTCTTTAAAACTTCCAGCATTGGAGCATTCACAACTTCTGGAGGCAAGTCGTTCCACTGATTAATTGTTCTCACTGTCAGGAAATTTCTCCTTAGTTCTAGGTTGCTTCTCTCCTTGATTAGTTTCCACCCATTTCTTCTTGTCCTGCCCTCAAGTGCTCTGGAGAATAGCTTGACTCCTTCTTCTTTGTGGCAGCCCCTGAGATATTGGAATACTGCTGTCATGTGTCCCCTGTCCTTTTCATTAGACTAGATATACCCAGTTCCTGCAACCGTTCTTCATATTTTTCAATTCGGTTTTAACTTGGGTTTTAATTTTTGGGGGAGGGTTGTTTTAATCTAAACAGCCACTATTTAATTTCTTTTTAACTTTTGTATTGTTCGGCTGTACATCACCCTGAGTCCCTAGGGAGAAGGGCAGTATATAAATGTTAATAATAATAAATAATAATAATTCATATGTTTTAGCCCCCAGTCCCCTAATCATCTTTGATGTTCTTCTCTGCACTCTTTCTAGAGTCTCAACATATTTTTACCAAAACTGGATGCAGTATTCCAAGTGTGGCCTTACCGAGGCATTATAAAGTGGTATTAACACTTCACGTGATCTTGATTCTATCCCTTTAACATTTTAATTCTTTCATCTCATACCACTTATTTCCCACCCACAACTGGGTTTCATAAAAATTCAGACCTATGAGAGAAATGGAAGACAGCAAAATTATTTCATCCAGAAAATGTTTATATTAGCAGATAACTACCACAAAAGAAAGCCTAAAGGCTCTTCTATTGGCAGTTTTGTTTGATGATATGAATATCCAAAAACTGTAGGGTACCAAAAAGGAAATACTGAAATTATAAATTTGAAGGTTTGCTCTAGTTTGACAATACAGTGTAGTAAAAGGGATATGAGAATGATTTGGGAACTGAAATAGTTATAGAGACAGGAATTAATGTAGCAAAAGTTGTGTGATAAAATTATTTCAGCATATATAGAAAAAGTTTTTCTCAAAGATGTTCTACAGGTGCTACACAACTTTGGATTTTATAAATAAATATCAACAACTTACAACTATGAAGGAGATGCATAGATTAAGTGGGAGATTTTGGATGCCAAAATAAACAAAAAAATTGGGTTATCAATGGATGGGCTTATTTTTGAATATGCACGGTAATACTTTCAAAAAAGATCCATATATCCTATGTATACTTGTATATAAGTCCATCCGCAGAAAGTTGAATTTTTGACCAAATTATCATGAAAAAATGTTGGTTTATCTGCAGACAGGCTCATTCACAAGCATAAAGGGCAAAAGCAAAAGCTTAACTTCTTAATAAAATAGGCTTTCTTGATAAAATAAGAAATAACAGATATACCACAAAGAATATTTTTAAAAGTCTGGAAATATAACTTTATAAAGTTTTTTTTAACTTAATTGTAACATATTTAGAGGCTGCACTGAAGTAGTTTTGAAATGATGATTATAATAAAATAAAAAAGTTATATGCCATAGACAGTTCTCACCCAATTTTATATCATTGATTTTTATTTATTATTGCAAAGATAATAATTGCTTTGGAAAAAATGATGACATGGAACAGAAAACTGTAAGATCTGTATGTTAAGCAATTATGATCTAAAATGTACAACGTGTCTTATATCATTAGTGAATGATATACTGAATGATATAACTTCAGTGACATATACTCAGTCAAATGCATGTTAAACTATAACCACCGAAATGATTTGGTGAAACTTTCAAAGTAGGTAGATCAAAAGTTGCTTTTCCAAAACTACAAGTTGTTGTCCTTAACCTTTAGGTATTTATTGTATAAAGGGTATCTCAGATATTCTTAACAATTCAGACTATATTAGACATGTCCAATCAGCTCTACTTTGTCATTCTCATATTCCAAATTTTGAAAGGAGAGAGAGAGCTTATTTGATTATATTGTATCATTAGAAAAACAGAGGGAGGAAGAAATAGTTTGCTTTGAAGTCCCCATCTCCCTTCCCACACCAGCTGAGAGCTCTAATATCCTCCAGACTTTTCCCCCTGAATGACGTTAATAAGCACAGCCTTTGAAATATTCATGCTGAAAATTGTCAGCCCTACAGGTCTTCTACGCGAATGAAACGTCAGAACCTCAATATTTTTTTTGATATGCACCAAGTCAAACTTTGGTATCAAAAATACAAGCTCCTTATAAATTATGACCATGTTTCAGTAGCTGACAGCAATGCCATCTTATTTCATGTATCATTTTGTGCTAAGTTAGACAAAGCCTTGGCATTCTTCAGAACACAAGGAAATCTCTCCCAGATATGTTGGAAGAAACAGTAGTTGGTTTTCAGTGACATAAGAGATTCCTTCTCACTGTGAAGCAGAGCAGCAGAGAGGCCTTGAAAGGTCTTTCTGTATGTGTCTGTGCACGTGATTTGTTTTTCATTATGAATTCTTTTATGGAAAAGAGAGAGGCGAAGCCTTTGTTAATGCTGTTCTATTTTAAAATTACTAAGCATGATCAATCTCATTATATTAATTTTACTATTATTATTATGATTCATTGTACATTCTGCCAGATGTTTAGACTGGATTTGGCATTTTTATCCATCCATCAGGTCCTTCCCCAGGATCTGAGATAGGCAGATGTTGTTGTTTAATGGTGTAAAGGTTTTCATCACAGGATAAGAGCACTTAGATTTATATACCGCTTCACAGTGCTTTACAGCCCTCTCTAAGCAGTTTACAGAGTCAGCCTATTTCCCCCAACAATTTGGGTCCTCATTTTACCCACCTTGGAAGGATGGAAGGCTGAGTCAACCTTGAGCCTAGTGAGATTCGATCTGCCAAATTGCAGGCAGCCAGCAGCCAGCAGAAGTGGACTGCAGTACTGCATTCTAACCACTGTATCACTGCAGCTCTAAGCTTTCCAAGTACTGTGGATGTAAGCGTTCCAGATAAAACTGCCTTTTGCAATTGACTAATAGTGATTTTGTCAAAGCCAATGGTGTTCAAGTAGCGCTCCAGTTGTTTGGGGATAGCATCAAAGTATCTGTTACTATTGGTACTGTCTTTGTTTTCTTTTGCCACAGAATTCTGTCAAGGGGGATACAAACTAAAATCAAGAGGAGAACTGATGGCAGAGCAATATAATTGTCAAAGTATATTTACAGTTAAATATTTACTATTTACAATTAAATACTGTCTATTTACAGTTACCAGAAAGATCAAAAGTAGACAAAGGAATTATGGTGTTGAATGTTGTAAGTCTGATTTTGAAGCAGAATTATGCACAAATGATGAATATGTGAGCACAAAGTTAAAATTAAAAACAACACATAGGATATGCACTGTATAAAAATAGAAAAATTACCCACAATGGTGTCATGTGAAGCCTTCTACATAATGTAACATTAATCTCTCTGTTGTGAAAGCTTATAGAAGTTGGACCACATATATACCATTCAAAAGATAAACCTTATACAGTATATACCTTCTTGCAATACCAATGAGCATCAGTACCTGCAGATCTCCTAAAGCTAATGCCCTGTATAGAGTCATCTTAAAAAGTGCAATGATCCATTGGTTCAGTGCCTGGTAGAGGATTTCACCCCAATAGGAAGACCTGTGCCTATGTACAACTGAAGAGTCCAATAGGAGAAAACTGTTCATGACTGTGTACAAATAGAAAAAAATTTCTGCTTGGAATTATTTAATATCTGAACAGGCAAAAGAGGATTTAGGCAATTAGAAAGTAGTACTGATGGAAGAAAAGGGAGAAATGCTATTTAACTTTCTTGGTATCTGTGACAAAAATTACAATGAAAAATTGAAAAAAAAAAAGCACCTAAGCCTGCATGTATATGACATAACTTTTGCCAGTATCAGAAAGATTGGCTTTTTAATGGCAAAGTTTTTTCAACAAAACTTCAAGAACATGTGCTAGCAATAATATAGAATTGATGTTGTCATGCTTTCCAAATTTCACCATAGAACGAATGAATGAATGAATGAATGAATGCATTCTTTATTGGCTAAGTGTGATTAGACACACAAGGAATTTATCTTGGTGCATGTGCTCTCAGTGTACATAAAAAGAAAAGATACATTCGTTAAGAATCATAAGGTGCAATACTTAAAGATAGTCATAGGGTACAAATAAGCAATCAAATCATACTAGGAAACAGTCAATATAAATCATGTCATATGATCTACTGAGAAAAGTGATCATAGGTTTGAAGAGGCTAGACTGTAACTGATTACTGAAGTGAGGAAATAAATTAGATAACATAAATTTAGGTTGTTACGCCTGTCAATAGACAAGGGGAAGAAAGAAGCAGACATTTTTGCAAGGTCCCAGGACACAAACATTTGAATGACTACGGTTATGAAAACAGTCTAAAATAACAGTAATAAAAATAAAACATTCAAAAAGCTGGATAACATATCTGCTAGACAGACGATATGAGGGCTTGGTAATCCTATCCCTGCCCCCAGAATCAGGGGCAAGCCATGTAAAACAATGAATGTAAAGACATGACATAATGTAAATTCATATAACTTTATTTTGAGAGCTTCTGAGAGACAGGACTGAATATAATATTCTAAAGATAAAAGATTAAAATTAAAGCCTAACTCAAAGGAATTACATTAGCATAAAATAGAACAAGAACAAGAAATGTACATGAATAAGGTTTAAAAGTGATAGAAATAGAAATTATTGTAGCTTGTGATTATTAAGGGTCGTTAAATTGGTGTCAACTTTTAGCAAGCACATAGGCTTTCTTTAGGATGTCCTCTTCTTAGGGTTTTAGATCTCTCAATGGTGCAGTCACTGATGTTATAATCGAGTCTGTCCACCTAGCTGCTGGTTGTCCTCTTCTCTTCATTTCCATTTTTTTCTCAGTACTGTGAACTTTTCAAACAAGATTCCCCTCCCCCCGCAATGTGTTTGAATGATTGTTTGAGCCTAGTCATTGTACCCTGAGAAAAAACTTGGACTTGATTTATTCAATGAACCATTTGTTTATTTTCTTGGCTATCCATGGTATTTTCAAGACTCTCCTCCAACACCAGAGTTCAAAAACTTCATTACTTTTTTTAATCTTGCTTCTTCAAAGTCCAAGTTTTACATTCCTAGAATGTCCCAAGGCAAACCATCCTCGCACAATCCTAATCTTCATAGGTATTGACATATCATGAAATCTGAATATCTTTTCTACGGACTCTATTGCTACTCTACCAGCATGGTTCAATTCATTACAATTTATTATAGTCATTGACCAGTATATTGTATCACATGGTAGTTTTTCATGTATTTCTTGAGGGTTGCTTTATTGTTGATACTTGCTCCTAAAAGGCAAAAGGTATTCAACCACCATCTTTAGTATGGGAAAATAAAGAGCATGTAGTATAGATTTGTATAATATAGCTCACCAGGAATGAAAGCCTATCTATGCCTTATGTCAAAAAGGACCTATGAAAAGTGTATACACTGTTGTCTCTAGTTAAAAGATTTTGCTTATCATATTGGCCCATAAAATAGACCTCTCCTGCCTTTGCAAATCTAAATGTGTAAAAGATACTTATTTTCCATTAATATCAACATATGTACAGAACTGTCTACTGTATAGGCCAGCTAACATCCCTTCCTTCTACTGCAGCTATTATCAGTTGTTTTCCAAATGCTTGAGTAAGATTTTTCCTGACCTCACTGACTAAAATCTTTTTCACTGCAAAATCACTGCAAAATCCCAGGAATGGAACAAAGCCAATGCAAAGTATCTAATTGATATTTGTATTATATTGTCTTTCCTCTTTCTATATATTTTTAGGCAGGAGGATAACACTGTTCATATTAACATATGCATCCTTTGCTATTTTAGAACAATCCTACAAAATGATAATAATTTCTTTCCCAACAACTAGATGTGAAGAATATCTGAAATGGTTTATGTCATATTTGTCTTATTTATATCTCATCTATCTTTGAAAGTCTTGAGGAGGCCTTGCATGGAGATGTCCCATTTCATGTTCCTCAGCACAATCTGTTAAAATGTGAGGATGACAAATGTATATATTCATATTTAAAAGGAGAAAAGATTAAAATCCAGATCTCCTTGACCTACATTTATTATTCTTACCTCCTATATCATGCTGACTCTATCTCATTTGAAAAAAATTAAAATTACAAACCTATCTGCAAACACTGCATCTTTTGTTCCTAATTTCTTAGGGATTTTCTAGATAAAACAAGGATTCATTACGTTTATTAAAATCAACATCTATTTTGTTAGAATCAGACAGGAGCTTCAAGGATAAGATGAGTACAGCATCTTTTTTTTATTTATTTAGCATATCCAGCTTATATAACACATTCACATGTGAATTTAACCTACACGCTATTTTCTCCACTTACATGCTGGAAAAGTGAAATAACAAGCCTCTGTGGGCACTACTTTCTTAGGTTTTCCACAAAATGCATAGGAAAAAAATGCATATAGCACAGATCTCCGAGGAGGCAAGTGAAGGAGCATATATGTTCATCAGAATTCCTTACATATGGAAAGCTAGTTTCACATTCTCAACATAGGAGAACAATCAACCGAAGATTCTTTTGTCATTACTTGGAATTGGAGTTTTCCCATTTCTGAACGTTCTTCATTCTGCTTTTTGTGTTCCCACCTTATAGAATGTTGTATTTAATTTTTCTGTGTTTTGGCTTGTTAAGATCAGTAGCCAGTAGTGGGTCAGTTATTCTGTGATTGTAGAAAACAAATTAGTGAAACCTTTTGTTTTTTAAGGGTTAAAAAAACCCCAAGAACTTCCTTAATATTGCAAGAGCGGGCACTGCAAAATCTCTCTCACTCTGAAACTCAGCGTGTGAAGAAGGAGGAATAATAATTCAGTAGCTCGACACTGCATTGACCCTCAGTAGGGTTCCCTCTTGAATCAATCTTTGGCTACTTGGCTTGAAAGCAAGGTAAAAAATTTCCTTTCAGCACAAAAATCCTATACATGGGGACAAGCTAATGATCCTGAACAGCTAAAATGTAAATGTCTCTTACTGTTTGCTCTCTCAAAAGAGCTGAATTATGCATTACTTTTCATCTACCATTGTTTGCAGTTCTGAAACAGGTCCCATCTTACTTTACGCTGACATAAATCTCATGCTAGGGGCATAGTTGCAGACAGACAAGGAATTCTCCCACTTTTGTACTGTACATTTCTTTTAGGTCAGCCCTTCTTACCTTGGACCCAGTTCTTCAAGGTCAATCTCAATGATGCTCAATTGATAGCATTAGGAAGTGCCTGATCTGTCAGGTTTATTGGCTATGTCATCTTGTCAGCCTGGTGATGGATCACTGTGCTATACGTAGACAAGCAGAGGGGATGGAATGCTGAGCTGTTATATAAATTCTCCTTCCATGCTTTCCAGAAGTCTTAATTCTCATGTTTCCAGCTGTACACCAGAAAACGAATAGTGGAACTAGGTTTTCTTGGAAGGCCTGTTCCACATCAGTCCTAAAGTTCATCTGTGACTTGGTCTTGTAACAGACTACTGGGGGCATTTTAATGTGCCTATTAACAAACGGTCATCCAGCAGAGAGGGAGAACATATTGGACCAATTTTGCATGTCAAAAATGGCCTTCACAGCCATCTCAGAGAAAGAGGAGGGAGAAAGGAGAAACATCATATACTCCCAGTTTTTGGCAGTTGGTGGGAATCAGTATTCATAGAGGTTTGGAAAAAGAACGGGAATAAGGAAGAGGGTCTGTTTCAATAACAGCTTGGCTTCCTGAAGCTACAATTCTTTTGAAGCCAAAGATTCAGTGGAGGTCAGAGTACAAGCTTTGGAATATTGTTTCCTTTTCTGAATTGGTAAAACTGGCTCATTTTCAGGTCAGGCTGTTCTAGGATCTCAGAACTCTAAAAAGTCAACACAAAAGGCCCAAGTCCAACTCAGTGGGATATCAGAAAAGCCCCCTGTTCATTGAGAGGTCAGTATTAAGTTCAGTCTATTCATCTTCACTGACTGAAAGAAACATATTTCCTCTTCCAGAAGGGGAAAAAATCAGAGCAGGCCACCTAGCTGCTCCAGCTTCCTTTTGAGCTAGAAATGGAGAGAAGACAGCAGAATATATATTTTTTATTTTTCTTATATGTATCCATGTATTCATAACTATGTTTTTACTTATACAATACCTATTATCTTGTAAGCAATTGACAAATAAAAATGAATAAATAAAAAATAAATAAATAAATAGTGAAGTTTATCTGTGGGGAAAACATACCCACAAGCCCGCACACTTGACTGGATGGCAAAAGTTCAGAGCTAGCTACACTTGAGTAGATTCAGATTCAGAGATGGAGTTCTCAAGAGGAAGCACCTTTTCTTCTGCCTAATAGACTCAAAGATTGAGATTTACATTCTCTGCCCACCTTGAATAGGTTATTCAGAAGATCTTCTCCATAACAACCACACTCAGGGACATATACCCATAGACCTCCAACCTTTTATGGCCTCACAAATGTGCTTGAGATCCTTTGCAGATTATCTCTGTGACCAATACTGATTAGATTTGCAAATTAATTAATTTTTATTTATTTTTCACATTTCTCACCTGCCCTTCTCCCTCAGAGAGGGCAGCATCAAAATACAAAACCATTATCTAAAAATTAAAATGCTAGAAATAAAAATTTAAAAGGAGGCAAGGATAATTAATCCCTACTGAAAATTAGTTGAAAAGGTGAAGGAAAGGTCCACTTTAAACAGGATGTCTACCCACTTGAGGGGCAGAGAGTATTCACTGCAGTTCAAGTTTCCATGGTAGGAAAATGTATCCCACCAAAAGAGGGCCATAGTCCTTTCAAAAAGTATTACCCCAGGAGGAGGTGAGCAATTGTGCCTTTCCAACCTGCAATTTTGCTACTCAATGCACACCTAGAAGCATTCACTTGGGTAGTGATGATGATGAAAGCTGTGTTATACTACATGTTGCAATGGAAACTCTGGTCCCTTTGTGACTGCAATATAATGGCCCCCCATGGGTACAAAAAGAGTCAAGCTTGAATCATCAGACTTGATTGTCCTTTGGTAATTTTGATTAAGCATTGGACTCTGTGGATCCCCATGTAAACTAAAGAGTTTTTCAAGCGTGGTGAATAGTAGGGAAAAAATACTGTATTCTTGGAGGATGTTCAACCTTTGAAATTAAATTCAGGGGTGCTGTCCATTCTACCAAGTAGGTGATAGAACTGATGGCATGGGCATTTAAATAAAATAGGTCTGGCATGACTGCATTTGCAATGGCATGGCCTTGATATTCTTGTAATTTTACAATAAAATAAAATAAAGATAAAAAAAGTAAAGTAGACAAGCAGTGCAGCAATAAACATTTGTAAGAGCCTGATATTAAATGACAAAATCAAGGATATGCAAACAAGGTTGGTACATTCCATTTGCCTGATTAACAATATTAATGGGCTAATCACTGTGAATTAATGATATTGTGATTTATGGATGGTGCTGTCAGGTGAAAAGTGAAATTATAATCACAATTTTAGGGGCTGCATTCCAATATATTAACCTAGATAAGGAAGATAGACATTTATACAGTCACTCCACTGCAGCAGGTTTCATAGTTTCAGTCAAGGGATTATTAGTGGATTCTCAATAGACCAGGATGGTTCAAGTGACTGTTAAGATCCAGAAAAACCATATTGTTCTTCCTGCATGTTATGCTTGTTTCAACTCCACCAGGGACCCTCTGAAACTAAATAAAGAAACTCTATAGAGTGAGTTCTCATAATGCTACTAATTGCCTGCAGTTTACAAACATGAGATAAAATATAAACGTTAAGATACAATATCTTTTTAAGCACTGAAGGGGGGGATCTTAAGATTAGCCAAACAACAAAAGTGCTGGTTCTTGTCAAGTTTCTTGGTGGAAGGAATTAACTGACTGATGACTGACAGGAATACAGATAAGACGATTTATCCTTTTCATTTGGATTGATTTGTTTGTTCAAAATAACTTTTCTTTGCTGAATTCCTCCCCGGGAGATAAAGGATCAGACCTATATTTATTACAGATAGATAGATAGATAGATAGATAGATAGATAGATAGATAGATAGATAGATAGACAGACAGACAGACAGACAGACAGACAGACAGACAGACAGACAGACAGAGACATAGACATAGACATAGACATAGACATAGACATAGACATAGACATAGACATAGACATAGACAGACAGACAGACAGACAGACATAGACATAGACATAGACAGACAGACAGAGACATAGACAGACAGACAGACAGATATAGACATAGACATAGACATAGACAGACATAAACAGACAGACAGACAGACAGACAGATAGCAGGTTAACCACTTAGAAAGAACAGGAGCTAGGAAGAGAGAAGATCTGAGTGAACAACTGGCTGAGAAGTAAGAAGTTGAACATCCCCATCTCAATTCTTCCTTGCTTCTTTCTCTTCCCAAAGGTACCTGAACTTTTTCCTCAAATCCAAAGGAAGATGATGGATGGGTTATTACCCAGAACGGGTAGTCCTACCTTGAAAAAGTGTTTAAAGAGCTTCGAAAATTTGGAATTATATAAGCCATGACCTGTTTAAAAAGAAGAGAGAGTGGTGTTTGTTGCTCTGCTTTGTTCTGAAAAGAGCACAGAGACGCCCTTGTTTTTTTAAACAGTGGGAGAATTCATGAGTCTACAAACATGATACCTAATAGTGTTTCTGAGTGGGAATTACAGGAAGCTGGTGGGAAACATTCCTGAGGGAAGAACACGGGAAAAAATGTTGACACACTTGATTGGCATCAAGAAAACTTGGAGCATTTTTCACATTTGATATTCCTCATAATTATAATGGTAGCTTGAGCTTATGTAGGGCAAAATAATAATTAATCCAAGGAGAGTTTAGTCAGGAAATGCCTTCTGAAGAGTGTGTGTGTGTGTGTGTGTGTGTATGTAGGAGGGAATGACCTCTTTAATCCTGCCTAAGGACAGCGGTCTGTGTAATAACAATCCCCAGCTAGAATTTTCTAATGTATTTTCTGTCTGTAGCGTAACCTATCTGGAATGGAGACTAACTTACGCTATGTCTTTTTGAATGGAAAGGCAATTACAAAGAAACTCTGGGAGCAAATCATTCTGGTCTTTTGTATTATAATATTTATCCTCAGCTGTCCAATATGCGGTTCTTGGGCTGCTTCTGAATCAAACGTATGTCCGCTCTATTCCAGATCATCATCTGAGTTTGGCAGCCCAGCAGATTTAGTTTGTTTAAAATCAGGCAGCTCAAAAAGTGCCTCTCTGGCTTTTCAGCTCTCTCTCCCTCTAAGCCACAGCTAAGAGGTCTCATAAATCACCCCTGAACACAGCATGGTTATGGGGTGGTGAGACACAAGTTGATTGCTATTTTTTGTGGCCTTTTATTAGTCAGCTGGAGGGAACGCTCAACTTTCTATTTAGGAGGATTTGGGGAGAGAAAATGGTGGTGGTGTGGAATGCCCATAGATGAATTGGCTATGTAGGAATCATCAGAAATAACTGCTCACCGCCACCCAAATTTATATAATTTATCTTCCCTGTAATATAGTGGCACCATACCAGCCCTTGTGTTGACTGCAAAAACACATATGCTGTTCAGACCTCCTGAAGGACATCGATGTGCAACTTGTTTTTATGTTTTGCCTTCTTTATAAATAAGAAGCAGAGAAGCAAAACAAAAGGGAAAAAAAAGTTTAGTTACTTAGTGATTTGACAGATACATGTCCCAATGGCAAATGTCTGGACATGAATATATATATATGAAATAGACAAGTACAATATTCTTGATGCAGAAAGGCCCATGTAGCAGAGTTCAGCCTAGGGCAAGCATCTGTCATAAAGGGGAGTCACAAATGACATGAAAGTTGTCAAAAATCATGGGCATCTTTGGGTCCAAATAGAGAGAAAGCACCTCGATCTTGCCTCAAGTCAGAGCTTTCTCATCACGTAGGTGGCTGTAGCCATAAATTTAAATTTATAATAAGAATGCTTACCATCAATTAACGATAGCGAGTAAGGATTATACCTTTGAAATTTATATATAGCTAGCTAGCTAGAGATAGGTAGGTAGGTAAATAGAGTCAGTCAGTCAGTCAGTCAGTCAGTCAGTCAGTCAGTCAGAGTGAGTGAGTGAGTGAATGAGTCAGTCAGTCAGTCAGTCAGTCAGTCAGTCAGTCAGTCAGTTTAGTGCATTAGTTAAGGCACCAAGCTAGAAACAGAGTTTTTAGGTGAAAAGCCAACTGGGTAATCTTTGGCCATCCCTCCCTCTCAGCCCTGGTAAGGAGGTAATGGCAAACCATTTCTGAAAATCTTACCAAGATAACTACAGGGGTTCATCCAGGGAGTAGTCAAGAGACAACACTGACTCAAAGGCATTCCACACATTCCCCCACATACATATTTGTTCATGTTGCTTTTGTGACCCTTCCAATGGTGAGCGCTGCTGGTAAGATCTAAAAGTTAGCAATAGTAATAACAATAGCAAGTGGTTTACAGAGTCAGCCTATTGCCCCCAACAATCTGGGTCCTCATTTTACTAACCTTGGAAAGTTGGAAAGCTGAGTCAATTTTGAGCTGGTCAGGATTCAACTCCAGACTGAGGACAAAGTCTCCAATACTGCACTTCAACTACTACATGAGCAGGGCTCAATTCTACCTGAAATTCACTGCACGATGCTGTCCTACATGTTTGTATGTATCTCTATGTTGGAGTATAAATAGGCAGGGGGTGATATTGGGATTGTAACAGTTATGCTATTCCCCACAGCATGCTTGGCAAAAGGGAGGCAGTTCTTGTTGTCATCCTAGGCCACTAAAAGTTTGTCCAAGAAGAAAAAAAGTGGAAGGGAGGGAGGGAGGGAAGGGAGGGAGGGAGGGACGACTGTTCTAGCATGCATCAAAAATCCTTTACTATAAAATCTGAAGACCTTGCAAAGTTACTTGTCTTGCAATATTCCATTAACTTTACTGAGAAAATACATTATTTTGTTCCTAAAGTAAACCTTGATTTCCCCCCATTTAATTTCTGTTTTACAGAAAGAGTCATGCTAAGGCCAGCTTGATGAGGGGGAAAAAATAGGAAATTTCTAAGGATAAGTAAATAAAGTATAGTCTTGTCAACCTGCAGTCTACATCACTGGTTATTTATGGTTAGATTTATTTATTTTTGATAAGGTGTTGGTAATGCATAGAGGCAATATTTTTGTTTTTATGTGCCACTTGTATAAGTTAATGGCTAATTGTAAAACAATTCTTCCCTATTTAACACCTTTATTGGTATGTATTTGCAATTATATTTGGGATTTTGAATTTGTTTTGAAAGTTGAAAGCTTTGAAAAGACATTAAATAATCCCTCAGAGACAGGTAAAATGTCAAATAAATTTTATTGTTGATGAAATTGAGCTTTTCAAGTACATGCCTTGGTCAAGGTCATTCTCATGAATAATTGTTATTTGTTTAGAGCATTATAACCCTGTTTCCCAACAGTACAAAACAATGGCTTGAATTGGAAAGAGCAGTTTATGACTTTTACATACATTCAGGTGTCACTATAGTAAAGATATATAGCAAGGTCCTTAGCTGTCTTGCGACCTCTTCTCACCTTATATTAACAACCTTAAAGCAGATCCTCAAGAAGACACAGTTATAAATATGCATGGCCAACAGATGACATTTACCATTTAGATCATTATATAACTACACAATAATGAATGCCATCTTATGATCAAATCATCATGCAGTTCAGTTTTGTTTGAAAAGAAAAATAAAGGTGTAGAGAAGTTGTCCCTGAGATTCAAAGAGAGAGGACAGAACAATGCAAAGATAAATGTCATTGGTGAAACCAAGACAAACTCTATGGGTAACAATATCGAGAAGTGCTTTGAAGATTTGTCTTCAAAACATCTAATGATCCTTGTTTCTCCCAGATCCAGATAGGCCCCCACATTTCTGTTGTTTTGTAAAGGCCTGGTTCTTCACACAAAACTTTGCTGAGGGAGAGTGAGATCCCCTAGCTCCATTACACCTCCCATCTTTTAGCATTTTTGCATTTGTGTTTTATTGATTTTATTTATTATTTTATTTTAATTTCTTTGTTTGATTGTTGTGAGCTATCCAAAGTCATTGAAAATTGGGCAGAATATAATTTTAATACATTATGTGTGGGTGATCTAGAGTTAGAGTCACAGTCTAAGGCTTGTGAAAACTTAATAATTCAAGTTCTAACCAAGAACCTAAGGATAATTAAATATTGTCTAAGAATAATAGGCAGTTTCAAGCAAGGTGGTTTTTCTGTAAAAATAGAATGTTCAGTCTGATAAATTCAATGTCAATGAACTCTTTTAGGTATTATTATTTAGAAATATCAATGTGTTCATCACCAGATTCAATATATGGGCATCATCAGGCCCTGGATGCTTATTGATTTAAAATTCAAAGCAATAAAATACTAGTTTGCTCAACTCCCTTGTGACCACCCACTGATTTATATTTTTATATTCTACTATCTTTTCCACAAGCCATTATCCCACATATGCATGATCCACCCCGTATTTCTATGGGATAAAGACAAAAAGATAGGTTTACGTCATGGCAAAAAGCATTACCCAAGATGTTTCTATCTATTTTTCCAGGGAACTGATAACTCAATTTGTTCCAAGAAATTCTTGTAGCCACATGCATTCCATGAAACATGAAGATGTTCCTTCCATGGAGACCATTCCAGAAAGAACACAGGAGTCCTGCTTTACTGACAACTCGTGAGAACCTTTCTTTTTTTAGACTTCAATAAAGACATAGGCATTATGCATATATGTGTGTGTTTGGGGGGATTTTAAAGTGTTAAATAAAAAAACTCTCCCTCTTTCTCACCTATTACACACCAGCCACAGATTATGAGCTGTGATCAGATACTTATGAATTCAAAATAGTCCTTTCAGGGAACGTTAATGGAATAAATTCCTTGGCTTATATTATATTTGGAGCATTGCCAGGATTAGGAAGAAGTTTAAGCCAAAGATCTATGTGATCAATTCCTTGGCTCAATTGGGTTTCTGTCACTTCTACACCCATGAAATCTGCAACTGGATGCAACTGAAAAACAAATACCCAGTTAATGCCACTTTCTACTGTGTTTAATAAGCTACCCTATGGACCTTCTGGTTTGAGTGTAAATATAAAGAGCACCAACTTTTTGCCTCTGACATATTTTTTTTATGATACATATGGAATTGTGGTGGTTTTTCCTCCTTAGGAATATTGAAACTCTACTCTTAACTTCTCAATCCTGTACCAGGTCTAAATAAATCAATGGGAAAGATGTGGTTGCCCATATTTTTCTCCTGGTTTACAGACATGCATGCAGGCTGCCAGCATGTTCTTTACGGAGATCCCTACACATCCAACACTGTGTTGAGTGGACTAGTTCTCTCTATGTGTGATCATATGTGGGTGAGGTCATGAGCACAGTCTTTGCTCGGTTGCCAAAGGAAATGTTTTTGGAGCTCTGGGACCAATGCTTGTTTCTTTTGGAACCCTGCTTTGTCTTGTCTGATTGTGCTTTCTTACATTTCTGATATGAACATAGACAGTAGAGTGATACTATTTAGACTTGGCTCCCAAAGTGACCTCCAATTTGTAGTTTGGGAATCTATCAGAAGTAGCAAATTATTACACTGCTGGGAAGGGGAAATTAATAATACTAATGTATGTCAAATTTATGTTTTTGCCATGGCTTCACTCACATTTGGGGATGTGGTCACTATCATCCCATCAAAGGCAAAATGTGACCTCAGTTTAGAAAAGATTATGCCTAAATCCTGATGGTCAGGATGTGATGGGTATTGCACTGATTTTGTAGTAACATAACTCCCCATCTCTAATCTCTGTAGACCAGATTATCTCAATATTGCTTCTATTACATTTTTATTATTTTATAATTACATTGTCATAAGCAATGTGCAAGTATTTTGAAACATGTTTAAATAAAACTGTTTTTGGGTGAGAGAGAGTTCAAACTATACCAATTTGCTCTGCCTTCCTTATACCTTCACACTATGATTGGATTGTATAATTGGGCTCTCCAGATTTCAGCACTGAGCACATTTCTTCTCTTTTATTCATGGTAGTTACTTTTAAAAAGAGAAGTATTTTGAATGCCTCTCCTAGATGTATGAACATTGTGCTTCCAATTTATTTATTTATTTTCTGTCAGTGTTCACTTTTGCCTGATTTTTTTTGTATATATGTATATATGCCCTTGATATTTTTCAAGTACTTGGACACAGAGTTCTCTGTGAAAGCATTAAAAATGTTAAAAGTATTTCATGTGGAAAAACTTTTGGTTTTTAGAAGCATTTTCATCCTAAGCCAACAAAAAGCCATGTGTTTCTGCATATGTATCCCAAGGTGAATAACAAATTACATAAACATGTGTTCTTAACCCATTCATAGTCAAGGGAAAGCAGCGAGTGCAGCTTTTTGTTCCAATGCCTTTCCCTCTTGCGTAAAGACTTATGCTTCATAAAAGTAAAGCTACAAATGGTTTTGCAGTCTTCCCAGAAATATCCAGGAAGATCTCGCAGGACTGAAATTCAAACTGAAATCATCCAAACCCCAGGCAACATGGGACATTCCTTAGCCAACTAAATGTCCAGAAGCCAAATGGCAGTGTAAATATATCCCCATTTTAAAATGTCAAATTCATTCTAGCAATCAAAGGTTGTTCACTTGAGGAAAGGGGACTAAAATAACTGCCTTCTCTTTTTACCAAGGGGGCAAATGATGATGGAGAACCATATCAAAGAAATAAAACCAGGACAGGTTATAAGTAGAGATGTAGAAATGCAAAAGTCTTGAGTTTTAAATGGCTCCTGGATAATTAGAAAGGATGGTTGAATTCAGAGACAATTCAATAGAATTCTAGATTTAATGTCCAGATTTGTGTAACCAAAAAAAGCCTTGGTGGGATGCTGCCAGTGTAACAGCTGGTTCAGTGATCGCATGTTTCGTGTGTGTGAACAGTGTTCCGAAAAATCTGCTATGTTACTACTGGGGAGTAACACAACTGAGGAGCAGCAATCCACTCTACCGCACGAATCAGCTGAGAGGATATAGGTGAATACAGTGTAGGGGCAGGCAGGCCCACATGATCATTGGAGAGAACCGGTTCGCTGCCAGCTGATGATCAGAGCTAGGGGTTCACCCGAACCGATCTGAACCAGGAGAATCCCACTCCGGGGCATGACCCAGAAGATTATCCTTTAGAAGAAGGTTTTCTAAATAGATTAGGGACCAGAGAGTTTTAAGAAAGATGAGGCTTAAAAAGTCACCTATGGTGGTAATAAGTCCGATTTTCTCTGTATCAATACAGGTAGTCCTTAACTTACAATAATTCATTTAGTGAACTTTCAAAATTACAACTGCACTGAAAAAAGTAATTTATGACTGTTTTTCACGCTTACAATCATTGCAGCATCCCCATGGTCACATGATCAAAATTTGGACACTTGGCAACTGACTCCTATTTATGATGGTTGCAGTGTCCTGGGTCATGTAATCAGCTTTTGTGACCTCCTGATAAACAAACCGTGTAACTAACTTAACAACAGCAGTGATTCACTGTAGCAAGAAAGGTGATAAAATGGCACAAAATTCATTTAACAAATATGTCTCATTTAGCAACAAAAATGTTAATTTATTGATTTATTTAAAATCCATTGTGGTTGTAAGTCGAGGGTTTCCTGTATCTCATAATGAAGAGTTTCTTCACCATTTAAGCCACTGCTATTACAGAAATAAAGCCCTGGCAGGTGCAAATTTACACATTTACTTATGTAAAATATGGAATTATGCAGTAGACCTGGCTATTTCTTATCTAGAAGATAAAAGGTGGAATAAAAAGCATTCACTGAAGGATTTCTTGAGAGAACAAGGTAATCAAACCAGTTAACTAAAGTGTGTGGCTCTTTCCTGAAGCGGCTGTTCCATGCTTTAAAGTTCTCCAGGAATTAAAGGAACCTGGTTATGAAGCCAAATCTCTATTATAATTAGTAAGAAGGCATCAAGGAAAGTTGACCTAAAGATGAGCTGTGAAATAGTGATAACTGGTATGACAACTAGTGTAGGAATTCAAGCTCAGTTACAGAAATTTTGAAAAAAAAAAGGACTTCATTTTCTAGGACGTTCATAGAATAGATCAAGTCACAAGAACTAATACTCACATTTTGTCAACTGAAAACCAAACACAACTTTAAAGCTACTTGATGGTTCACCTACTTATTTAATAAAAGTCAGCTAGTTAACAGCAATAATGATAAAGAATGTTCTCCCAGTTGTTAAGTTCAGGAATTCAGGGAGTTGAAGTCCACAAGTCATAAAAGGGCCATAGTTTCCCACTCCTGTTCTAGCCACAGCCTATGGCAGGGCTTTCAAACTCCTGGCCCTTGGGCTGGATGCAGTCATATGCTGGCCACGCCCACACCTGATTTAACAAAGGGGGGCAAATCCCTATATGTCATATGACGTCGCCGTGACAATGTGAGTTTGATACCCCTGGCCTATGGTCTTCATGCTATCCCACAGCATTCCATTTGTGTCCTTCTCAACAATACAAAAGTTGGCAAAAATAGCCAGGTTTTTTTATAAGTTTGGGCTCCCCCAAATAAAAATAGGAGTTGAAGCAGAAGGTCTCTGGAAAAATTACTCCTCTATCTATTATTAATGCCTGCCCAGACTGCCCCAGAATCAGGCTGCTAAAATTTAGCCATTTTATTACATCAGTAAAAGCATTCCTGCAACCTATTAGACAGGAATGGATGGGCAGGGGGCTAACTTACAAGTCTCTGACCTTCAAAACAGGCCATCACAGAGGAGAAATTATGAAATAGTCAAATCAAAGGTTTCTTATATTTATTCACTTCAAGATTTTAGCTTTTAATTCTAATATTTTATTGTGTCGTTGTGCTATTGGTTGCAATTGTTTATTTTGTTTCTTGTTTAATATAAGGCACCCAGAGACACAGTTATTGAAACTGGGCAATTCTATAAGTAAATAAATCTCCCAGGAAGTCCCAATCAATTTGATTAGTGGAACAAATATATTTATATAAATCAAAGCCTGGTGTTCCACCACCTTTTCTTCAAAAGGAAATGCAAATAAAATAAAATAACATGTTTGATCCATTTTTTGAACCAAGAGCTTAGAGGACAATATTGATTTTATTTAAATGTTTAATTAAATGAAGATGTGAATAAATAAGGCAAGAAAATACATATACGCATAAACAGATATGCAATACATTGGAACCTGTTTAAAATACTAATATCCTTAGCATATTAAAAATTATATAGTTTGCTAAGTTTGCTAAGTTAGTTTTCACAAATGAATTTTGTTTCTGCTGAACAGTACTGTTTCTGCTTTGCTCTCTGTAACAGTGGTTTGCAACTAGTTCTTTTTATATATGCTGATATGATACGCTTTGAGTTTATTATGATCATAAACCATCAACATAAAATGAACAAATTATTCAGGATAAGTATAATGCAGTATATATATATATACAGAGACAATAAAAAGATAAAACAAAACATCCTTGAATTCAGCCATTAGTGTAGGCAGAAGGTTACCACTGAAAAAGTTACAAAAATTGTAACTCTCCTAAGTATATAGATATATAACCTAAAATATAGACAGTTTTCACGCTCTTAGCTAGTTTTCACTTTTAATATTATTCTACCACATTAATATTCAAAATCTTGTTTTTATAATTCTTGGTGTATTTCTTTCTCCTGGTTGCGCATCACTTATTTTTGATATTATGTCCAGATTAGCAGAATAATTATTTGAAGTTAGCACATGTAGTTAGCACAAAGCTTGGAAACTCACGTTTCTTTAGTTTTGTTTTTATTTTTCTAAAATAGAGCGTCTGTAAAATAAATAAAAAATTCAGCCTAGGAACAATTTCCCAGAATCTATCTCTGGATTTTATTGCCTAAATTTTATCCTAAGCCAGTTGATCTGATAATTCAAAATGAATGTTTGATGAGTTAAGCAAATCAATTTCATGGGTTAATCAATTACATTGTTTTAGTGTCCCCACTTCTGAAAAATTAATTTCTCACTTCCCTTGTCTCTGAAAACTGATAAATTACCTCCTCTGTAGCTTGAAAGATCATGCAGGAGGAAGCTGAAAGTTTACAACTATTTATGATTTTTCTCCCATAAAAAAAATGATTTTATCTCCTTGTCACATAATCCACTGTAAAACAACAACACGAAACTGAATATCACATGTCCCAAGATCTAGAATTCACCTGCAGCTTGTAATTAGCTGTAATACTTCTGTTAGTCATTCTGTTGGTAGGTCTCATTCACTGTTCTAATCCAGTGAATGACACCTACTAATAAGACACCATTAATAGTATATTGTGCAATTTCCTCATTTGCTTTGTGAATTGTCAATGGCTAATTATGTCTATTCATTTTATGCTTAGCCTTGCTAAGAACATTGTACTGCTTATCTGAGCCAGCTTCTCTCTGAGCTTGCTCGTTTTTTTTGCAGACATTGCACTACCCTAACTAGATAACATCATCAATGCTAGTAAGGAGGACTGTTTGCCTCCATTACCTATTTAGGGCAATGAAATGTCTGCAAGAAAACAAGCAAGCTAAGATAGCACCCTCATTTCAACCCTGAGTTACAAATATTCTCCTTTATTGATCTTGCTTCTTAGGACACAAAAGGTTTCCTGATTATTTGAAAGCAGAAAAGAATGCCTGCTCCATACGTGGTGGGTGAGACATACATTGACTCATCAGATTAATCATTCTTAATAGACTGGTATACAGTAGTTCTTGACTTATTACCACAATAGACAGGGATGGGATTCAAATTTTTTAACAACCAGCTCTGTGGGTGTGGCTTAGTTAGTGGGTGTGGCTTGGTGGTCATGTTATTGGCTGGGCATGGCCAACTCAATATCACTCACATCGAGGCACGCATCTCCTCACCTGGCCTCTCATGACTGTAGGGATGCAGCAACAGTCGTGTGAAAAATGGTCATAAGTCACTTTTTTCAGTGCCATTGTAACTTTGAATGGTCACTCCACACAAGCAAAGTACCAGCAAAGGAAGGGAAAAAACTCCAGAGAAGTTCCTGAGACAGGAAGTCTAGTCCTGCCAAGAATGTAATAAGGATTAATGAAGAGGCAGTTTCTGTAAGCAACACCAGAATGTTTCTTTTCTGCCTTCCTTACAGGATTAGGCCAGGAATTTCTTCTAACAACCAGTTCTCCAAACTGCTTAGAATGTTAACAACCAGTTCTACTGAATAGATGAAAACAGGTAGAATCCCACC
This sequence comes from Bungarus multicinctus, assembly GCA_023653725.1. Taxonomy (NCBI): domain Eukaryota; kingdom Metazoa; phylum Chordata; class Lepidosauria; order Squamata; family Elapidae; genus Bungarus; species Bungarus multicinctus. The sequence goes on along the minus strand of CM042836.1, from coordinate 142,794,639 downwards.
CCTGACAATAGAGCCCAAAATTTCTAATTGCTAAGTGAGACCGTTATTAAATGAATTTTGCCCATTGTATGATCTTCCTTGCCACAGTTGCTAAGTGAATCACCATAGTCGATAAGTTAGTAACATGGTTGTTAAGTGAAACTGGCTTCTCCATTGGCTTTGCTTGCTGGAAGGTCACAAAAGGTAATCATATGGCCCCAGGCAGTGGTGGGATTCAAATATTGTTGCCACCAGTTTGGTGGGCGTGGCTTGGTGGGCACACTTTGTGTGCGTGCACACACTTTGTGTGCACACACGAGTCCAAACGCGCACTTTGCACAGGTGCAGAGGTGTTCTAACTTACCTCCTGCAAGCCTGCACGATTCCGGTTGCTTCAGCAGCTGCCACGCGGCACTCTTCTGTGCCACGCAAAGCAGCTGCACTTTAAATTCAGTGGATAAAGGTGAGTACTGGGAGCCCGGGCGGGCCCAAGAGGAGAGCCATTAGAACAGCGGAGAGAACCAGTTCGGTCTCCGCCGCTCATCGCTCTTACCGGGTTCCCAGAACTGGGCAGAACTGGTTGAATACCACCACTGGCCCCAGGGCACTGCAATCATCATAAATATGAGTCAGTTGCCAAGCATCTGAATTTTGATCATGTGACCATGGGAATGCTGCAATGTGTGAAAAAGTGTGAAAAATGGTCCTAAGTCACTTTTTACAATGCTGCTGTAACTTAAAATAGTCACTAAACAACTGGTTGTAAGGTGAGGACCACAATACTAGATAAACAATACTAGATTGCCAACTCTGCCAACTTCATCATCTTCACCATCCATTCTTCCATTGTTGGCATCTTTACGCATATAAGATTCTTGCTGTAACCAACATATATAGTAATAATATTCCAATTTTTTTTTTCAAGCTGTTTGTCCATCAAACCTAAGGAAATCATTGTTAGTGGACATAACATCCTCTAGCACCGGCCACTTGTAGCCTTTTTGTGTTTATGAAACAGGGAGAAAACTGGAAAAACACAGGCAATAGGACATGGGCATGAATAAATGTTATTTGTCTATTTATTATACTCATGGTGTTATATCTTCATTTCCTTGTAAGCCCCAGGGCAGAAGGTCAGTGTTTAAATAAAAATACCCCTCTCCCTCCCTTCCTCCTTTGTGAAGTTTGAATGCTGTTGTTTTTTTACTGCTCATTTTAGAAAGGCAGCATTTGTGTCCAGTTCTGTCTTTTGATATATTAAAAAAAAAACAAGAACAACACATCAAATCAAATTTATCAGCATGATTGTACTTACTTCATTGTTTTTATGAAATGGAAGAGAGGCATTTGATCTTCCTCCTCTTTTTTAAAAAATGGAAGAAGATCAAATCCCTTTTGCCATTAAAAAGAAAAAAAAAAATCTTACAAATGGTGCTAAATCTTCCAGTTTTTTTTCTATTCACTAATGCTTCCTGGAATCACCAGGTGATCCTATAAATTTACAGGCCTCTGCCCTGACTCAGCCTGCTAATGTTTACAGAAAGCAGAATCTATATAGCAATCTGTAATCACTCCGGAGCAAAAGACAGGAGATCTGATTAACAAAAGCAGATACTGAAGATGTAAACCAAGGAAGCCAACTAAGATCCAAGAATAGGAATCAGATTTTTTTAAGCAAAAACCAAACTACAATGCAGAAGGAAGATATAAAAGCATAACCAGAGTATGTATGTATTTAATATTATTTAACAGTACAGAAACTACAGATTTCTGTTAATTCCTTGTTAATATAGGGCAAGTAATCGACTCATAAGGGTTAAAGTTAGCTTGAATGCTGCATCCTAGCAAATAGAGGGCAGTGGTGGGATTCAATTTTTTTTACTACCAGTGTTGTGGCCATGGCTTGATGGGCATGGCAGGGGAAGGATAATGTAAAATCTCCAGTTTTGTCGGTTCTCAAAACTACTCAAAATTTCCTCTACCAGTTCTCCAGAACTGGTCAGAACCTGCTGAATACCACCTCTGGTAGAGGGTTTTCAGCACGTTACCCATTTTTCCTGCATTTTTACACAGTAAAACACCATAAACATTTTTTTAATCTCTTCTGTAGAGTAAAAAATACATTGACCCCCGAGATGTTTTCCAGACCAAATAATCAACACATGCATTGACTGAAAAGGCCCACTGACCAACCCACAAGAGATGCACATGTAGCACAGATTAAAAAGGAAGGGATTCAGCCAACATTTGCAGCTACCGATAAGCTCTTTGTTGTGTAGCAGTATGAACTGTATTGTGCAACTTTCTGCAGCAGTGGAAACAAAATGGAGATAGAATGCTACCCCAACTAGCTGTCTATTGATGTGGTTTAGCATATCGTCAACGTCATCATAGAAAGAAAGGAACACTTCGTTTTATGAGATTTATGTTAGCTTTCTAAAAGTAAGAGATGACATCAACCGAATCTAGCTATTTAGCATTTAATAATTTCCTTTGTGTAATGAGCCTGAGGCTGGAGAAGTCTTCTCTTCCCTGATCTTGTGACCAACAGGATAACTTCTACCTGCTATTGATTTTTCCCCGTTTATTGCAACCTTTCCTCTTCCTGAATGCCTGCTCCAATATGTCCATCGAATGTTGAACAATCTCCAAATAATTCTTGAACAGTTTTGGGATCATTTTTATTTTCGCAAGCTAGTTGAGCTTGGAGAATTTATGATTTATGTGCACTTTGGAAGGCAAAACAAACTAGGGACATTCCAGGAACTGGCATAGACAAGGAGATTTTAAAACACATAATAAAACCAAGGAAGTGTTTTGCCTCTTCCTCTGCCCACCCCATTTGATGCTTCCACAGTCCAATAATTTCATAAGTCTCTGCCAAATCATGTCGAGGAGAATGGTAAAGCATAAACAGTTTTCACAGCTGTGATTTCTGCCATGATTGATGATGAAATTCCACTGGAGGGATGGTAGGAAAATGAATATTTATTAACGGCATCAAGTGCCAGTGGTTTAAACTCCAAAGAGATCCATCATTTAATAACCACGAAATGTGTGCATTTCCACAGCAAAATGCTCAATAAAAACAGCCAGCTACCTTTAAAAAAGCCATCAAAATGGGCTGCTGATTCAGTTCCTTTCTTTAAACGAGTAACCGCATTGGCTTGCCTGATCAAGATTACTGCATTGTTATAACTTGAATTGGACATTACATCATTGGCATATCATGCAGACCTCAACTTGAAAACTTGTAGGCACAGTAGCTGCAAGACACCATAAAAAGACATAGCTAGCACTCACCATTCACCCTGTAGAGTTTGCTATTGTGTTATTTCCACCTTTAAAAAAAAAAAACAATTTGCTTGAAGGTATAACAAGGATGTTTTTTCTTCTATAACTTCACTCACTGTACATGAATGTGGCAACTAACTAAGACCAAAAGACGGGCCGCTCCAACTTTTCTTATTGGTAGCGTTTCCTTTGCAGATTACCATCAATTATAGATTTGTGGTTGGGTTCTTTATTTTCCAAATTAAAAGTAAATATTTGTTTATGAGGTGCTGGAGGAGATCAAAACAATTTTCCGAAGCATAATTTCAGGAGACGGAATCTCACAAGAGAAGCACAGTGGCAGTTTAATAAAAGAAAATTGATGGTCTCTGCTGATACAGTTCAGTGTAATTCCTCTATAGTTTTAGCACTTTGATTGCACAAGGGAAATTGGGCAACTGATCAGAAGAAAAACAGCTGTCCTGATGTGGTTCTTAAGAACTAAGGGCAAAAATAGAAAATGCTAGAGTTGATTTTCTACTTAACCCCTCAAGTGTCTCTTTTTTTTTTAGGATACTGTATGTACATGGGAACAGCTGTATGAAAGACTCTATATATTTTCAGGGAGCGTTCACATTCTCAAGGCAACTATGTGACTCCAATGCTTTGCTTACAGCAGGGCTGTCAAACTCCTGGCCCATGGGCTGGATGCGTCATGCACTGGCCATGCCCACGCCCGGTTTAGAGACGGGGGAAAAAGTGCCAATATGTCACGTGATGCCGCCGGGACAACATGAGTTTGACACTCCTGGCTTACAGTGACTATTGGCAATTGTCTCCAGAAAAAGAGACAATTCCTCTTCTAACAACCAGAACAGCCCACTTCATTCATTAACTCCCTTTCTCTTAAAGGGAGAAATCAGGATAGAATGGAAGCTCTTGCAATGTAACTCAGGATGAATGGTTATATGATGCAGTGATTTCATCGTATTCAACATGATGTTTCCCACATGACTGGGGTCAAGAATAGGGAGACACTGATTCCTTTTAATGGAGCCTAAGGAATAATGATAGAAAGGAGAGGAGGTGTAGTTGAGAATCGCCCTTGAGTTTGTTATGTTACACTTTACTCTCTGCCCTTCAATTTGACATTGAAATGAAATATCATAAGACATTTGGAATGTCTGAGGATGCACCACAGCAAAGGTCTGTGAACACCACTACCAAGAGGAGACTACTAGTAGATTTAAAAAAAATTATGTAAAAAAAATTATGGTCCTTTTTGGAATGGTTTCTGAGATGAACTTTGAATGGAATGGAAAATGGAACTTCAAACTTTTCTTCCCTTTTGCTTTCTCCTTAAGAGGATGTGTTGGATTCCCACAGCTAAATTGCTGGGCAACCTCAGAAACATTCCTACATTTGTAGAGGTCATTCAATTAGAAGTCTGTTTAGATGTCAAGATATCCTTTGTATATTTGTACAAGACATTTTTGTACTGTGGTGATAACAAAGGATATCTTGACATCTAAACAGACTTCTAATTGAATGACCAGCACTACTTCTAAGGAGAAAGCAAAAGGGAAGAAACGTTTGAAGTTCCATCTTGCATACCATTCAAAGTTCATCTCAGAGACCATTCCAAAAAGGACCATAATTATAATACTAGTAATCTCCTATTGGTAGTGGTGTTCCCAGATCTTTGCTCTGGTGTAGCCTAAGGGATTCTAAATTCAAGGGCAGAGAGTAAAGTGCTTGTAACGAAGTTCTGACAAAATGTGACCCACTGGAGAAGGAAATGGCAACCCACTCCAGTATCTTTGCCATGAAAACCCCATGGGCAGGTACTAAAAGGCAAAAAGATATGATGGAGTCACTGAAGCAGTAGGCATGAGCTTAAATGGACTCCAGAAGATAGTAGAGGAAGGCCTGGAGTAACATTGTCCATGGGGTGATGATGGATTGGACATGACTTCGCAACTAACAACAACTACATACCATACCCAGGGGTTATTTTTGTACAAAAACGATGGCTTCACAAATTCTTGCAACATTTCAGAATATCCTGGATGTATTCTTGCCAGAATCATTGTTTTTACTCATGCAATGCAACTCTTCAATTCCAGTGTCTGACCATTAGCTCATCCTATAACCTTTTCACCTTTGGGGAGAGATGTTGCATATTCTTTGGCCTTCTTTTCAGAAGCTCTTGTTTTGCAATTGAACCAAGAGACTTTCAAAATTATATTTATGACTTTGGGATTTGATTAATGCAACGTAGTGGATCTCCAATAATAATTATAGAAGTAACAAAGAGTGAGTATAGACTACAGTGAGGTTTAGGGTGCATAACGTGGGTTAAATTTTCCATGACAATTTATGTTATTGCCTTAATAAAAGCTTTTTCCCTGAAATAAGAATTTTTCATCTTTATCTTTAGAATAACAAGTCATGGGGGGAGAAAGAAACATTTGTTTCAGGTTGCTCTACATGCTTCAGGGCTGAGCATGGATTGCCAGGCCTTTAAACTCCTACCATTATTACAATGACTTTTTAATGATTTTTACCATGGTATGATTAGTTGGCTTCTTCATTTGGTTGACAGAAACAGTCTTCAAGTGCTGTGCACAGAAAGAAAAATCCTATTAGGATGCACATGAGTAGAAATGTAGGTTTATGTCCACCTTCCAATTTTGTAAAGGCAGGCCTCGTTTAACAACCTCATATACAACTGGCAGCAAATAACATAAGAATAAAGAGCATCAGCTTTGCCTAATGATATTTCTTTCCTATTGTATACCATGAAGGTTATTTAGGTTGGTTTTTTAAGAAAGTATTTATATATTGGCAGGAAAGGTGGAATTGACTGATGGGATTCAGTTGCATAATTTAGCATATAGAGTTTAGATGGAAGTTCCAGAATGTTAAATTGAGGACTTTTTGACAGAACTAAATGAAAGTGCTACCTAGCAGTCTTTAAATGGGCAGAAAATTATACCATTGTAGAATTTATTTATTTTTATCCTACCTTTGTTTTTGGTCAACTCAAGGTGGTGTATATACTTAATGCTCTCACATCCTTTCTCCCCCACAACAATAACCCTGTGGGATAAATTGGGCTGAGAGAGAATGACTAGCTAAAAGTCATCCAGCTGGCTTTGATGTAAAGAAGCATTAGAACTTATGGTTTCCCAGTTACCAGTCTATCTCCTTAGCCAGTATTGTATACTACTGGAGTTTCCTACTATACCACTAATACAGTGTTGGCACATACATTCTTATTTACACTATACAGAGCAGTGGTCACCAACCAGTGGGCCAGGGACCACTGGAGGTATGAGAGAAAATTTGGTGGTCCACAGAGAAATGTCACCCCCAAAGCACCCCCCCCCAAAGCAATTAATCCAGGCTGTGCAGAAACACAAGGCTTGCGTCGCTTGCATTGCGAACAACACGAGGTAGTGAGGGGAGGGGGAAAGGGCGGGGGGGGGGAACTTGCCCCACTCACCCCATATGCCTCGCCTGGCCACCGGGCTGCTTCTTTCTTCTTCTGGTTTTGGCTGCACACAAGGAAAGCAGCAAAAGTCTTTCTTTCTCTCCCCCAAACTCCACCAGAAATAAGTCTTTGGGACCCTGCAAGGCATCCTGCTTCAAGAGGCTGCGTCGGCAAAGACTCATTTCTGGTGGAGTTTGGGGGAGAAAAAGAAAGACTTCTGCTGCTTCTGCTGCTTTCCTTGCATGAAGCCAAAAGTCTCTCTCTCTCTCTCTCTCAATCTCACACACAAGAACGGAGCTGGAGACAGTATCCTGCGACCCCAAATAAAGAACGATAGATCGGTAGGATAACGGGGTGGGGAATTTTCCTGCAGACTTTTTTCCTGCAGCCACCATCAATCAAAATTCATATTAGTGTTCTGCAGGATTTAAAATTATGAGTTTGGTAGTCCTTGAGGTCCAAAAGGTTGGTGATCCCTGCTCCAGAAGACGTTGAGCCTGATTAGATGACAGTAACATGGAGTAAATATTGGTTAAGATGAGCCATATATCTAGCCCAAGGATATTTCAGCAACTATGAAGAGCCAAGCAAAATTGGCAATTAGCTGCTGGCACTATATAAGGGCAGTCCCAAACCCTTGAAAACAACTCTCTGACTCCACCCTTGTGTATCTCTTGGAGCAATCCTTGTTCTGCATTTGGACTCTCCAAATTCAGGGACATCTGGCCCCACTCACCAAATCTTCTGACTCTAGAATCCTGGCTTATTATAGACAGTTCTAGTGGCTCAAAATCTGCTCTCTTGCTTGTAATTGCTTCCAGCTTAATTTACAGGGTAAGGACTCTGGTCATCTGTTGTAAGTTTATAACATGGCAATAAAACCTTACTTTGTCTCACTTTGACATTAGAAGGCATAGGACAATTCCTGGGGAGAGAAGAATTTGAAAGATCATATTCTCTCACTTTGCCCAAAGCAGAATAGCCTGCTTTTGCAGTGTCTAAAGACTTAAACAGAGGAAGGGTATGTATCAAACTACTCTGTAGTTGCCAAGATATGTTTGACTCATTTGAGTCATCTGGCTGTTCACCACTATTCCTGGCAAATCCTGTGGTGGGATAAGGAAGAAAAATTACCAGTTCAGCTCAGAAGGACTGATGACTTTTTCAGGTGAAGGCTGAGGATCAAATGAGGGCAACATCATAAGGACAGAAAAAAGGAGGCTGCCAGGCCCTGGTTAACAGGCTCCTGGGTGGCTTTCACAGTTTTGATTTTCTTCCCTTCTTTCAACTACCTCAAGTAGTATATCTGTGCTTTAAAAGCAGGGAATGGTTCTTGGTCTTCTCCCAGAATGCAAGTGCCAGGAGAGAACAGCTGCTGTAGCTTAAATGGTTTGTGAAAATAAAGACAAATGGGAAAGGGAAAGAATAGACACAGGACAAACTCAGTACACCGTTCCTACTGCAGCCACTAAAACAATCAAAAGTGGATGATTATCTCCTTGGACAGGAAGCTTGGAAATGGTCTTAAGAATTTCAGGCCTAGAAGTACTCCAAAAAAGTATGATTTATTGAGCCAAGTTTTCCAAGCAGAAGTTGAAAAACAACAACTATTAGGGCTTTCCTTCTCTCTAACAAGCTGAACTGGAACAATGGAAATATTCTTAAATGTTTTCTGTCTCTCTTATATAACTATTTTTCCTACAGTAAATATATTATCTGAGAGGGAGGATCAAGACAAATGATCTGTGGAGTAATCTACATTAGACTTAGTAGCTAGACGAGATGATGCATATTAAGTGTGAAGGCAGCAATCTTCATTTCTGAGCATTTAACATTTGTAAATAATAGAGGACTCCCTGAAAAGTACCTTTGATGTATTTGCCCAAAGGCAGACAGATAAATTGACAGAGCCTGCAAAAGCTCAGTGCACTGAGTAAAGATTTGAACAATCTGCCGACAGACTGCCAAGACAAGTAGTTTCCACTAAGAAAGACACTCAACTATATAATAACCCTTCAGGAATCTGCACCAAGGAAGGATAGTCTCCAGCCAAGCCCAACTGAACACTCAAAACTGATCAGGTCATATTGAAAGTTATACTTAACAGAAAGGATTAATATCAGGCTATGCAGTTCCAAGAAAGCAGTCAACTTTTCTCTGAACCATCTCATTGATGCCAATACTTCTCAATTGACCTAAACACAACTGAATGGCTGCCAAGTTCAACAGGAAGCTGGAGAATTCCACTGTATTTTAATCAACCTATGTTGCTGAAAAGGAAGCCCTTTTTTTACATATGTTTCAAATTTCTCCAAGCCCTCTTTTTAATGTACCAACTGAACAGGGCTAAAAGCCATGGTGGCACAGTGGTTAGAATGCAGTATTGCAGACTAATAGCAGTAGCAGTAGCACTTAGACTTATATACCGCTTTATAGTGCTTTACAACCCTCTCTAAGCAGTTTACAGAGTCAGCATATTGCCCCCAACAATTTGGGTCCTCATTTTACCTCCCTCAGAAGGATGGAAGGCTGAGTCAACCTTGAGCCTGGTGGGATTTGAACTGCCAAATTGTAGGCAGCTGGCTGCAGAAGTAGCTTGCAGCACTGCACTCTAACCACTGCGCCACAGAGGCTCCATATGCTGCTGACTGCCGAATGCCAGCAGTTTGGCACTTCGAATCTCACTGGCTCAAGGATGACTCAGCCTTCCATCCTTCCGAAGTGGATAAAACAAGAACCCAGAATGTTGGGGAAAATATGTTGACTCTGTAAACCGCTTAGAGAGGGTTATAAAGCACTATGAAGCGATATATAAGTCTAAGTGTATTGCTATTTTAAAAATGAACAGTAACATAGTAACTGATAACAACCTAATGTTGATGAGTCCTGATGGTGCAGTGGTTAGAATGCAGTATTGCCGGCTAACTCTGCCCATCGTTTTGAGTTCAATCCTGACAGGGCTTGAGATTGACTAAGCCTTCCATCCTTCCTATGTAGGTTAAATTGTTGGGAGCAATATGCTGACTCTTAAACTGCTTAGAGAGTACTATAAAGCACTATGGAGCAGCATATAAGTCTAAATGCTAAGGACTATGATTACACCATGGTCAAAGATAATTTCAGAAGAAATGAAAACCAATGAAGGATATGTATCTTGAATGTTCAACTGCTTTGGCACTTTCTCAAACTATGAGCAGGAAGAGATTTTGAGAAGACCTGAAGGGATTGAGAATGTGCTCCTACCAATATGCCTTGCAGCAGGACAGGTTTTCTTAGGCTTTGAAGTTGATTGTGCAATAAAAAGTTGGCAGTATGTGTCAAACATTAGAGTCTAAATTCTGTCTTGATCTGAATGGAAGTCTATCATGAAGTGAAACAGAAGTAAATTAAGAAAACAAACTGCTATGGTAGGCCTATAAGCCTTAAATTGGACACATATTTGACCTCAGGAATTCTGCTTTAGTGAAGAGAAGTCCTAAGTTGTTGCTTGCCAATGATGTCCACTGCAATGAACTCTTTAAACTAATACTACCTGGATGTAGGTATCCAGTAGAATCTGTAAGTGCAGGGGTGGATTTGGGAGTATTTCCCTTCATTTTTATGTTCCTGATCCTAAACGACATAGAGGCAGAACCACATCCTCTTATGAAATGTTGACATTTCAATCATCTCAATGATGAGGCCATCCACATATAAAATGTTCAAGCCAACGCTGCCAGTTGAAGCAGTGATGACATTTGAGGCCCACTTTGATGAGACCTTGGAGGTGCTAAAAGAAGAATAAAGAGAAGATTTGCACCACCCATTCAGAATGAATTTTAATCTCAGAGAGTTCTTTATACTTTATAACCTTGTATGGAATAATAAGAGAAATGGTTGGTTGGTTGGCTAGAACAATAAGAAAAATAATAGCATAATTATTTTGCAGGAAATTTGGGCAATGGGAGATATTGACAATCACAGATACAATAAACTTCATTTAAAAGCAGTATCAAGACCAAAAGAAAGAAGAAGAAAAGAAATTCAAAGAGAGATTAGGCATAAGAGTATCTATTGTATGTCTTTACATGATTTCTTACAACTTCTTCCGGTATGTGATAAAAAGAAAATAGCTGTCGGTATTAATTTTGGTGCTATCTTTTTGATTATCAATGTCTAACTAGCAGTCCATTGACTAAAGCATCTGTATAAAACAATTACATACTTGATAGAGTTACCCATAGCATTTATTGTAATTGGAGGTCATTTCAGTGCCAGACTGAATTCCGAAGATAGGACTTTCTATGCAAGTTTTCATTGGTACACATTTGACATAGATGAAATATAAATTTAAAAATAACATATCTAACTCTACTGGCTTCTGTTTAGTCTAGCAGACCTACTACTTAAATGAAGATCCCAAAGGATTTTCTTGCAAAATTGGTTTTTTGGAGATTTAGAATAGGCACAAATAAAGGAGAATATTTGTCACTTAGGTTTCAAATGAGGGGTCCTTGGTGCTCTCTGAGCTTGGTTGTTTTCTTGCAGACATTTCTATACCCAAACTAGGTAACATCATCAGTGGTAGTAAGGAGTGGGGTTTGCTCTCAGTTTATATTCTAGTGGCTTGCCCTGTGAGGGTGGTCTTAGAGATTCTTTGGCTGGTCTGTTTACTGTTGACTGTTTGACAGTTCTTTGATTGCAGTATTGTTTACATGATTGTCGGTCTGAATGTTAATTTTGGAGTTAATCTATGTTCATCTGGGTTCAATAGTGCCACTGATTCCATCCATCTTGCTACTGCTTGTCCTTTTTTTTCTATTTCCCTTTACCTTCTCAGCAATACAGCTTTCTATAGAGAGCTAGGGCTTTGCTGGTGCAGAGGTGCTAGGGTCTTTTTGTTCCCTTTTTGACTGGTTTATTGTCTCTTTTGTCCATAGATATTGTTTGTGTTGATGAGTCTGTTGAATAAGCACAATTTCCAACTTGGGTTGAAAGACATCAAACTAAAAATGGGGATACTGTGAGTTGTAGTCCCACCAGCTGGGTGATCTCAGGCCAATCTCTCAGTCCTGGGAAGGAGGTAATGGCAAACCACTTCTGAAAAAAACTTAGCAAGAAAACTGCAGGGACTAGTCCAGGTAGTCACCATGAGCAGCTTAAAAATAACATAGAGCAAAGGCATAGATGATATAACACCCCTTCACCTAGGGGGTCTAGGACAAATCACCATGACCAGAGTTGGAGGTAGTTTCTGTAGCCAATTAACGTTGAATTTCTACAACATGATGAATACAACAAGGATGCCTCTCTATTATGATCCAACTTCTACCATATATAAATGCAGTGATCATCTTAATAAAAGAAGAGTTCCATCTCCTAAGTAGCTGGGAGATACTTTTCATACTTTGGCTATGGTTATACAGATGAGAAGAGCATTAAAAGCCTTTTGCATGATGTTGAAAACATTAAAGGATAGTTTGAATAAATTATCAAAAAACAAAAATCTGATCTTAGTCAGGAGAGTAAAAAAGCATAGTTAGACTATTAATGGAAATAAAATTGATGGTGTCAGATGTATTAATCGTTTAGGTTTGAAGATCTATTCATCTGGGTAGAGAAATGCCAGAATATTTGAAAACTCCAGCAAGAGGGATTACCTCATAGAAATATTGGAAAGCAGCAAGACTGCAGTTCAGTGGAAGCAGATGATGATGATTAAGTGCCATCAAGTCATTGTTGATTGTTAGTGACCATATAGATAATTTCCTTCCTGATAATCTATTTCTGACATTGTCCTTCAGGTCTTCTTCCAAAAACAATAGCACTTGGACTTATATTCCACTTCATAATGCTTTACAGCATCCTCTAAGCAGTTTACAGAATTAGCATATTGTCCCCAACAATGTGGGTCCTCATTTTATCAACCTCCGAAGGATGGAAAACTGAGTCAACCATGAGCCAGTCAGGATCGAACTCTTGGCAGTGAATTGAATTAGCTTACAATACTGCATTCTAATCACTGTGTCAACAAGGCTTCAATAGTGCCACTGATTCCATCCATCTTGCTGCTGGTTGTCCTTTTTTTCTATTTTCCTTTACCTTCTCAGCAATACAGCTTTCTGTAGAGAGCTAAGGCTTTGCGTAATGTGTCTGAAGTAGTATAGCTAGAACTGTACGATGAAATACAGGACATTTATACCCATAAACTCATACACCCACCAACACATGGCTGTCTCATAATTATCTAAATGCAAGAACATGATATGACACTCACACAAAATAATTCTCCAAGTCACCTTCCTCTCTGAAAATGATGTCTAAAGCATGTTGTCCTCATCAGTTTAAATGAAAATGTATAGGAAAAGATGCATACGGTATAGGAAAAGATGCATTATATCTGTAACCAACACTACTAATTCGTATGAGACCCCATGCTTTGAAAGGTTGTGAAGTTCCATGATTCACCTGGCACTTTGAGACATGCTATGATCACCTACCTGATCAAAAGGCATACCTATATCAAACACGAAGATGACCAGGTAGATAATCATGGCAATTCTCAAACTGCATCTTGTGCATCTTTTCTCTACTATAGTGCCTGGGGGTGGGGTGGAGGGCAGAAACTCTTGGCTAGCATGTGTGATTCCATAACTCTACATGTCTATATGTGTGTATAGGTGTTGGTGAAACTGCATACTTCCGTAAAGGGAGAAGACATTTTATGGATACTGAAGAGAAGAGTTTACTTTATCAAGCAGTGAAATTAGAATCTACTTGGATAGGCAAAGATTCCCCACCTCCTCACCCCTCCCCCAAGCCAGAATTAATGTGGAACAACTCTGGAGAAGATAAATTCTTTCACACAAATGAAAGGAAACTGGTTTTCAAGATTTGGGGAATTATCCTGTCTTTTTTTCATTTATTCCGCTTCGGTGTTTTGAATTGAACTTTCTCTGCCTTTTCTTTCATGGGCGTTCCATCTGAAAAAAAGAGACCAACAACTTCTTCAAAGGAGAAAGCCATGTAATTCCAAAGAACTTAAAAGAAAAAACACTATGATAGCTGCCGTTTGTTGAAAAATACAACTTTTACAGACTTCAAGCCTACAGCCTTAACATGTCATGTCAAGATATTTGAGCTAAAATGTAACTTGACTGGCAATGGCACACGGCACTTGGGGAAATATTCACTTTAATGAACTTGGAGTTCCAAAAATTCCTCTCTCTTCTAAAGTGGCATCATTGCTGTGCTTCTGTCCCACTTTTGACTCTTTCCCTTGCCCCACTCCCCCCAGCTGTCATACTTGCAAAGATGACAGATACTATTCTATGGAATGAAATTTGTGATTTAAATTTATAATGTTGACTCAGAGGCCCAACTTTATTTTAATTATTCATTCCATTGATTAATCAGCACCTACTTGGAAATTTTGGGGGGTACATCTTTCTAATGATGCCCCCCCCCCCCCTTCAGCATGCTATTAAAAAGACAATCACCTTGATCTGGTAGAAGAAAAGGGAGAGTCTGAATTTCAAGAATTGCAGTGGTGGGATTCAATTTTTATTTTTACTACCGGTTCTGTGGGCATGGCTTGGTGAGCATGGCAGGGGAAGGATACTGTAAAATCTCCAGTCAGAGGTGCTATTTGCCGGTTCTCCAAACTACTCAAAATTTCCGCTACCGGTTCTCCAGAACTGGTCAGAACCTGCTGAATACCACCTCTTAAGAACTGGGATTTGAAAAGTTTTTAGCTCTGGCATTTACATGCAGATGTTATGGTCCCAAAATGGGAGTCAAAACAAAGAGGCCTGTCCTTATTCTCCAAATGTTCATTCCAGAGTTCAGAGGGGAAGCTATATTCACATTGCCCTGGATGCAGCTATAGCTGTCAGTGCAATTTGGAATTTTGTTTTATTTGTGTTTTGCATCACATAGAGAAATGCAATTGAGTTCAAGCAAAGAGTAAAACATCCTCCTTTCAGATCCCTGTCTGAACACATGCTACTTATTAGTCATAGAGATTTTTCTCTGCTTTGCTTCTAGGGCTCAAATTGAGGGTTGGTTTCTTTGTTTTAGCCAATCTAACCTAATATTTTTTTAAAAATGAAATAAAGGGGCTCAGGATTTTCCCACTCCATCAGCAAGATAATTCTCTGAAAACTGAATTGGACCAAATTTTGAAAAAAAAAAAAAGCTGACCAAGGAAAGACAAAGCTCCAAAAATGGGCCACATGAAACTAAGGGGCTAAAGAGAAAAGAAATCCAGGGGGGGTGGGGAAATTCCAGGTGCATTTTTGTGTGAGAGGTAATTGGATGGCAGATCATAATGCTGAAAGATGGCTCCATTTTTAACCTCTACCCCTTATGCTTCTTTCTGAGCTTATGAACCACTGAAGTGCCTATGTAGCAGTCTTCTGATTCTCACATATGAAGTAACCAGTTTGGATTGCGCTGCCCCAATTGCCATTTTGCCTGTTTTTAAAGCCCCTTGCAGACATTGTTGACCACAAATTGTTGTTTTCCCAACCTTGTTTAAATAGTACTCCAGCTGATAGCCATCCCATTCAAATGGGTGGCTCTCTTATGCTCAAATGAATGACATTCACTCAAACAGTAGTCCACCTTCTCTCTTCTGCTTGAGAGCTTGGTATTTCTGGGCAGAGAGACAGGAAAGTCATCTGCCTCAAGCTCAAAAGGGGGTCTCAAGTGTAGATGTTAACATTTTATTTACATTTTATTTATTTTTTAAATAAAGAAAGACAAAACCGTCTCTGCCACACAGTTTCTTCGGTTTGTGTTCTTCGTTTGATTTTACACGTTACTTTAATATTTATGATGGTCAGGTTGGACGGTCCTTTTGATGTCTGTGGCCCTGAGTGAGTCATTTGACATTTGTGGATTCTATCTCTATTTATTTCAGTAAGTCAAATTTTATTATGGGCCATATATAATAAAAATACTTTATATAATAGAAAGTGCAATGCAGCATGTATGGGGTTTTTTTTAAGAAAAGGTCTGCAGTTGTGCATAGTCTCTTTGCAACTAACAGCACACAATAACACACACACACATTGTACAGGCAGCCAATAAAATTTTGCGATGGCAAGAGTAACCTTGGGAATTTTATCTGGCAAAAGAAACTGTACATAGAATTCTTCTGCCTGGAAATGGGTCTAAGAAGAGATGTTAATGATACATTGTGGGTGTCTCCTTAAAAATTACACTACAGCAGAATATGATCCCATATTTATTCTCCCACACATTGCTGATGGCAAGATATTAAACTGCAATAGTATAAAGCCTCTCTGAAGTTTGTTATTTGCATGCTAGTTCAGATAAGGAAGGAAATTTGCCATGCCACAATTGAGCTCTAAGAGTCATTTTGTTTGATTCTCTTCATAATTCTACAGTTCGTCAAAAATTCTTTGTTTAAGTGCTACCATTGCCTGACTTTGTCCCAGCCTTTCACTTGGGTACCCCAATTTATGTAATTTGTAATTTGTTTGGAGTTTTGAAGAAGAAAAATAATTATCTAACAGGATAAAATGTACTAGACCTTGGGGATAAAAGTGGACTTTTAATTTAGTTTAATTTTTCCAAATTGTAAGACCACCTAACTCTATGACAACACTAGGATCGAATATTCCTGAGTCTGGTTGGAAAGCAAGTTGGGCATACAAAGCCACTCAATTTTGTAATTTTTGGAATGGCTGATGAGGAGAAGAGGCCACATAAGACCAATGCATTCCAGAGTTTCTGCCATTCTTCCAGGCCACAACCAAGGCCTCAGGGAAAACCCCTAGCTCACTTTGTAACCCAACTGAGTCTATCAAAATGCCTGGGGTGGGATAACCTAACAGCCCTCTTTCCTTGCAAGGCAAAGTGACCCTGGCAAACCAAAAGCAACAAAAGAATGATCTGACCATACTCCCAAGGTTCTCTAAAACTAGTCACAATGGCCTGACACAAAAACTAGATCCAAAGTCTATTGTGTATTGGGGTCACGACAACTTAGCTAGGTCTATGATTGCTACAGTGGCCACAAATTCCTGCTCATAACTCCTCACAGCAAGACTCAACAATCTCAGAGGCTCTATTGCCAGCCCAGAATGAAATCTGGTGATCGAATCTAGTAGCTGAGGCAGGGTTAATTCTAAGCAGGTGCAGTAATATGTGAGAATGATCTTGGGAAACAAGTGGAAGAGCCATAGCCTAGTCAACAATCCAGTGAATAAAATCTGATTCTGAAGGAGGGAGGGGGTAGAGAAAGCATCTCAGAAAGAATCCACCTTGGGGTTTTTTGGTGTGGGCAGAGTAGAAGTGAGGGACAAGAAGGGTACTTTCAGACTTGCAAGATTCTGTTAATGGGATCTTTGAATAAAGATAAAGCTAATATTCTTGGGTCTGTTTCTTGTCTGACCTTCCTCACAAGGCTGATAGATTGATGCTGAGCAGCAGGAAAGATGGTACACCAGCAACACTTCAATTGTTATTTAGAATCTAACTGAAGCCAGAGAGCAGAAAACAGTGTCTCTGAAAACTCATAATGACTTGTGAGTGTTATAGCAATATAACAATAGCAATAGCGCTTAGTCTTATATACTACTTTACCATGCTTTACAGCCCTCTCTAAGTGGTTTTACAGAATCAGCCTCTTGCCCCCAACAATCTGGGTCCTCATTTTACCCACCTCGGAAGGATGGAAGGCTGAGTCAACCTTGAGCCTGGTGAGATTCGAACTGCCAAATTGCAGGCAGCCAGCAGTCAGCAGAAGTAGCCTGCAGTACCACACTCTAACCACTGTGCCACCACGGCTCATAATTGCTACACATCTCCCAATCCCTGGAGTGTCAACTGGCACCAGACCAGAAACCTACGCGGGCACATTTCAAGAGGTGAACACAGTCCTCTTGGTCCATCCAGGTCTTGTTAATGCAATCCAGGTTGGCAACTTCATCCACAATTTGATTGTAGATGAATGTGGATTTATTACAGGTGTTTTATCCAATATTTGAATATACGCAGCCATACCCTTGTTTTGATTTTTATAAAATCTACTTCCACAAGCAGTGTTAGACATATAAGTTGCTACCTGAAAGAAGCTGGTTTGAACTCCTTCTGGTTTGTCCTATTGACACTTGGATTTAATTGTGCTTCATACAGGAGTTGTGCCAGCATCCTGGCTTCAGAAAAACTCCAAAACATCTGGTACATCATGGGCTTCTCTAGAAAAAAAGAAAAACTTAGATATGTCACATAAAATGTATGAATGTAAGATCAAGGTTTCATGTCTTGCTATGTACTGTGTCAATGAAAATGCCTGTGTATGTCAATTTTTAACCAGCTCTGTTAATAGTCAGTAAAAGTATTTCTCATTATTTCTTCTTACCTTTTTTTACTAATACTATACTGCTATTATTCAGCTGTTTTTCAGACTATTAACCAGGCCTGTATAGTTCTAAGACTTCTTTTCAGGAGTCTTTCCATTCATCTTATGAAGTAGGCTGGGATCCACAAAAAGTATAGGTGAGAATAAATGTGTTAACCTTTAAAAGGCCATCCAACTTTTTGTTATTATTATTAGGGCTGTGCAAGTCCTTCAGAATGTTAGATAACTCGAAATGCTATTCAATAAGTCTTTTGAAGCAAGGCTATCTGATCTACACCTGCCACTGTAATGGGCGGATTGCAAAATAGATATCTTTTGTATGTCACATTACTTTGAATTTTGCCATGCAATTTTTCTGATATCTCGTATCTAACTAAGATAGGTATGACAAATACACTTAAAATGTGAGCTTTTAAGAAAAGAATGCATCTAGAAAGTCATCCTTTGGAAGGAGAAAAAAAGATATTTCAAATTTAAATAAAGTGGAAATGATATAGGATAGATTTGTAATGAGCACATATGTAACTTGTTCAAACTGGAATATATTTGACCCACCTATTCCTTCTGAAAAGCTCAAGACTCCGATTTGCTCCTAGAAAAAAGGTGATGGGGTTCGAATTTTCTTACTACCGATTCTGTGCATGTGGCTTGGTGGGCATGGCATGGCTTGGTGGGTATGGCTGGGTGGGTGTGGCAGGGGAAGGATACTGCAAAATCTCCATTCCGTCCCCATTCCTGGGGGAAGGTTACCATCGGTTCTCCGAACTACTCAAAATTTCCACTACCAGTTCTCCAGAACTGGTCAGAACCTGCTGAATACCACCTCTGGTTGGCTGAGGGACAATGACTAGCCCCAGATCCTTCAATGAGATTTGATGCTTAAAGGTAGACAGACAATGAACCTCTCCAGTTCTAGACCAGCCTCATGGCCACTACATCACACATAAGAAAGTATTCTCATTTCTGTTAGGAAATACTAAAATGTATTCATTATCTCTTCCATGGCTATCCTTTCCTAAACCTTGTGAGATATCTTAGCTTAATCTGAGGAGCATCACAATAAGCTTCAGGAAGAAAGTCTATAACCCATGTTTTCTAAATAATTGACATTGCATAAGTGCCCCATTCCATCCCTGTCCTATTGTCCCCATTTAATCGTACCTATTTTCTATATTCTTACTCATGTTTATACCTATTATTTTGTCGATTGAGAAATCAAATAAATAAATAAACAAAAAAATATTAATCACTGCCATGCATGTTTGTAATTACTCCCTCAAAGTTTAAATATATAACATTCTTTTTTCACTGTGGGCCAAATTGTAGAGGTTTCACTAATTTGTGCAATAGGCAAAATGTGAATGCAACTATACTGTATGAAGGCGTATTTTGCGCCAAAATGAACTCATAAAATTTGATGGAGGTTATTTCCAGGTAAATGGCTTAGAATTGCAAACTTAAAAAATTGTTTAATGGGTTTTGAAGTTTTCTGCTGTTCAAAAAATGGGCAGAAAGCATTATCTGGGTACAGTATATACTTTTCATTTCTCCTCTTCTTTTTTCTACTAAAAGATCCTCTTGTATCTGTGAAGGACTTCTCAAAGAAAATCCAGTGGATTCATTCTTCAAGGAAATTAGTCATATGCATACACTTTGTTGAGGAGGGTAAAAATCATATCCTTGCTGTATCCTGCTCATTGAGTATTTATGAAAGTGACTTATGATTGATGAATCCATCTTATCTATCGTAATAGTCCATGAAGCATGAAATCAACATTATATTAATATACATTTTTATATGTGTTTTGCACTTTTTACATTTTAAAAATATTTTCCCCAAGGTCTTTTTATCTCTAAATATATTTAGTTTTCCCTAAAGTCCATTGTATATATATTTAACTCATATATAACAGTTCCATTGCAAGATTCAAAAAAAGTATAACAGTCAGCATTTATGTACCGATCTGTATGTAGATTTGGGAGCACAACTTGAATAAGCTTACTTTGCAATGGCATTGAATGAATCTCTTTTCTATCAAGTTTCACTGTAGTGAAACGCTCTGAATGTATCTTTCATTGGTTAGGGAATCACAACAGTTTAGGAACATTAGAGAAAATAGGTCATAGTACAATGTCTTTTTCTAACCTGTTATTGGTGTAATCCCAGGAGCAATGTGCTGGTGATTGCTGGGAGGATTATCAGAACTTGGTGTTAATAGAATAGTGCTGAGACTGTATTCACTCCGAATGGCATAGTGTGTCTGCAAAGTAAAGGAAGGAAAGAAGGAAGGCAGATGAACCTGTAAGTGAGGATTGTAGGAAGTAGCACTGATTGATAAGAGGCAGGTAGAAGCAGAGCTTGGGTGAGCTGCTCTTGGCTATACATAAGAGCTCCAAGCATGTGGGTTGTGGAAAGGAAGAGGCTGGTAGGCAATTCTCTTTGAAAGCCACATGCTAAATAGTTTGGAGGTTGCTTCAGGGCAGAGGATTCCCCTTACATTCTCAACAGCTGGCCTAGTGGCTTGCACACTGCTTCACAATTCTCTTCCTGCCTCCACCGTGTTTCTCTGCTGGTTTGGTTGATTTCAGTTGTCTCTGCTCAGCTGAAATTCCCAGCTGTCCTTCCTCCTTGCACTGAAAGAAGGCAGGATTGCCCAAGCTTATAAGCAGCTCTCTTTGTTTTCCAGCTTCCCCATTGTCAGTACCTGGAAAGTCAATAATTTTGATGTGAAGTTTTGGGAAAGTTGGAGTCAGAAGAGAAGGAGGAGATCCCTCTTTCCATGTCCAAAACAGATTCCTCTGTGTACCTGGTTGTTTAGTCCAAAATTCATTTGGAACCTTTCTGGAGAATGAGGTGGAAGCATAAGAAAGGAGAAAGTGAGAGTGGTAAATGTTCAGAATCACTGCTTTCCATAATAAAAATAAGGTCACTTTGGCTGCTTAAATTACAGCAGAATTAAATCAGAATAGAACTTTTAAACCAGCACAGGAAAGAAGTGGGAAAAACAGAATGCCTTTGTGTAATAGCTACTGAGATCCTATAGATGGTGTTAGATGCTAGCAGCAAACTGCATTGTCTGAAGCCTATAAGGACTCTTTTGCTACTTGCGTGATCTCATTTTTTATCTTGGTAAAGATGGAAAGTCCCGGACTTATAGATGATCTCATTTACTAACATCACCACTAGCCTTAAGGATTGATTGGGAGGTTGTACCAATGTGGTTGGGAGCTTTCACTCATGTGGTATCTATTCTCCAATCCAAATGCTGTATCTATGTTACTCTTCCTTGCTTGTAAAAATGGTATAAAAGAATAAACACTGCCCGGGCAGTCAGACATCTCGACACCCTGCACAATGACTGGTCTTTGAAATCCGTCACCTTTGTTTTTCTGAAGTACCACCAAATTAAAGATTATTTTGCTGCCTTCTTCCCACCAGTTGATTGGAAAAATCTTTTGTGAACAAGATTATCAGCATTTCTTTGCTCCCTGCCAAAGATTCACAAAATCATTCCCAGCACTTGCTCACCCTTTTGAGGAACCCAGAAATCGTAACATTTCTTAAGTTAAAAACAAAACACAAAAAAAATTTCCATGATTATCTGGCAATCTGAATTGGGATTTTTTTTTAAATTAAGAAGTGTAAAATCAAGGAAGAAGTTTTGATGGTCAAGGACTAGTTGTTATGTTGATTTTTTTTTTAAAAAAAGTTAACTGCATTTAAAAACTCCTGAATGACGAATAACACAAATAAATGTGAATGAAGAAATGAACAAAGTAGAGTAATAGTTTCTTGGGCAAATGCATTTCATTTTATCTAGTGAAGAACAAGATAGAAAGCAGGATATTCTAGCATTGCTAGCATTTCTATTTCTAAAGGCTTCAAGATTTGCAAGACTGATGAAGGTCATTGCAATCAGTCTATTGTAATGCAAACCCAGGTACTTGATTCTCATCTCTACCATGAATTTTGCAGTTCCGTGCTGGCAACAAGAAATGAAGTGTTCCTGGGTGGATAATGGGTGACCATCCACCAAGAATAGACTGCCTCTGCTTGTCACCAGTCGTGCAGGCCTGATCTAATGACTTCTTCTCGTTCTCAGATCATTGGTTCATCCATTATCCTTGCTTAATTCATTCAAAAACTATTAAAAATCCACTTAAGTAAATGCGCACAGCTGAAGAAAGATTCATTGATTACTCTCCTGATGGTATCTCCTTGATAGCTTGATGGCAGGCAGCTCTGACCAATTTGCAGCCGTACACAGGAGAGGCATCAGCATAGTGTTCTCCATGAGAAAGTGGAATGTCTCCTTCCATTTTTGCCTACCAGAGTATCTTTATTAAATAATATTTAATCCCTCACTGAAATTCTCTCTTCTTTTCCTGATGGTGTTGTGGTTAGCCGGCAGCAGATACGGATGGTAGAAGAAAACGAGGACTCAGATGAGGGGCCAGCACCATTAGGGAGTGGACTGCTGCCTTCAGAAATTGTGGGGGCTAGCAGCAGTGATGAGGAGGTTCCCAAGGAGCCTGTGCCAAGTGCGTGTGCATGCAGGATTGCTCATAGGAGATAGCAGTAACAGCAGCATGGGCGACTCGGGAGTAAGGTTGCTAGGTAATGGCCCCTCCCTCAAGAGGATAAAAGCCAGTTTGAAGAAGTGTTCTTTGCAGAAGGCAAAGACACTCTGAAACTCAGCCTCGTGGACATTATAGTTAGTATTTGAAAACTCTTGTAAACTATTTCTTATCTGTGAGTTTTGGGCAGCCTTGAAGAACAATTTGGCAAGGCTCTTTCTTGCCAGAGCTAATTAGTTGGAAGCAGCCTTTTATCTGTGAAGAAATAGAATTCATGAATTAAACCTTAAAAGGTGGGGGCTGCTGCTTTTGTCTTGTGTTTGCTCTCTTGGAACCAGGTTGGGTCAGAACAGATGGCCGTATTCAGAGTTTACTCCAGCCATTCCTTTCAACACTATTCAGAAGTGAAAAGCTGGGGATGTGAAAACCGACTGCCCACCAGCATCCTACTGATCAAGACTGAGCAAATGTGTGGAGTAACAAGGGGAAATAGCAATAATAATATCACTTAGTGTCAACTCATAAAGCATTCCTATGCCTGTTTTAGAGTTGCCATAAACAAGGGGGAAAGGAAATCTAAAGGAGCAGTGCAACAGTTTAAAACCAGAAGTACATTTCAACACTTATTTTACAAAGATTGTAGCTAAGCTATCAGATCTTCTGCATGCAAAAATCCTTAATTGGAGAATGTGATTGATGACACCCAGCCTGTGAACGTGCTTCATTGGAGAATCTGATTTATGACACACCCACCCGGGGGGGGGGGGCAGATGACTGTAAATTACGTGTGCCAGAGTTGGCTTCATATTGGTTAATGCCAGACATGCTGCTCCTAATAAATCTTTTGGTTTCTTTTGAAGCTTGGCTCGAGGCTTATGATTTAATTAGGACAATCGCCAGAATTCTAACACTTAGACTTACATATCACTTTACAGTGCTTTACAGTCCTCTCTAAGCAGTTAATAATCTGGGTCTTCATTTTACCGAATCAACCTTGAGCCTGGTGAGATTCAAACTGCCAAATTGCATGCAGTTGGCAGTCAGCCGAAATAGCCTGCAGTACTGCACTCTAACCACTGCGCCACCATGGCTCATAAATAAATCACGGAAGATATATGAAGACAACTGGAAGCTTTCTCCTGGCCTTATTTTAATTCTGAACATCCATCCAGAGGTTTCCTCATTTATGCAGGACTGCAACTTCATGTTCTCTCATTTTAATTAGGGAGGGACACCTGAAGGAAAGAACTCCATAAATAGATAGTTGAAGGAAAGATGAGCATCCCGAATCTGTCTGAAAGAAATATCATCATAATTGGTGCTTGCTGGCTTGTACAACCTCTGGGAACTGAGGACTTCGTTATCAAAAGAATTCTGTAACAATTACATCTGGAGGCTGTGTATATGTCATGACATAAAACATAGCCTGAATTAATTATTTAGGGTGGTTGAGCCCACTTTTGACTTATAAGCTATAAAAAGTCTGCCTGGGAGACAATTAATTATTGCTGGAAATAACATATAATTACAATGTTGCAGGGAACAGATAAGAATTAATGTGCCAGGTGTGAGAAGATTAGACTGGTCTGACAGAGAGGAGCAACTAAAAAAAAATTTATAGATGAAGGCTTACAAGCCATTTCATCCTCACTGACATGGAAGTGGGATCACAGGACAGGTCCTTGCTGGCTCATTGGAATGAGATAATGGCCGTAGTCTCATCCTTTGTAGGCAGGTCCCCATCTCACAAACCTGAAGCATAAATGAGATTAATTGGCCTTCTGCACTGAGCAAGCAAGGCGGAAGAGGCACAGAAGCCAGCACGCGCAAACCCCTCACTTAAATCTCCTCTCCTTGTAGTCTGAAACGAAGACAGATTGAGCGATTGGGCTTTATCATATGTTTTGTAGAATAGAGTCTTTTAATCAGACCAATCTACAAATTTTTGGTGGAGAGATCTGTATAATCCCCGGGGGAACAACGTTCTACAGGTGGAAATTGTCTTATTTGTTTTACAGCTGTCCCCTTTTCTGGAAGGGAAGCTCGAAAATTATGAGAAAATGAGAAAAAGAGAGCATGGCGAAGGGAAGGAGATTAATAAAAAGAGAAAGATGCCTACAGAAGCCCTCTTCATTCCCGTCAATATTGCTCAAAAATTCTCAAGCGTTCTTTGAGGAAACCATGGCACAACAAAGGAAGCTGTATCCATCCGTACAGGGATACAAATAGATATTAGTATTCCCGTTGCAACATTTTCCTAAGTACATATGTTATGTCTGCTGTATAGGAGGGCTCTCCACTGCAAGGAAGAAATAAGATTTACAGCTAATTTCAGCAAGGTCATTTCACTATTCCCAGATTTACCACTTTATTCTGGCCAAGCTCAGAGAGAGTAGGGATAGATGAGAAATTAATTGCATGTGATTTTTAATATATAACTACCTTGATTCTAGGTCTGCCATATGCACAGGAAAAAAAACATGAAATGTGTATGTGTGCGCAGCAAAATGGGCATTGTTCCAAATGTGGTAATCTACATCCCAAGTAGAAAAATCTTCATAATAAATAAATGTACCAAGAATTTTCAAGAAAGCAAGCAAGCCCAACAGTGCTCATAGGAGAGGCAGGTAGAAACAAAAATTGCCATTTGATATGGCTCTGTCTACTACTGTTTTTTTCTCTAATTGATGTCACTGAAAGGGCAAAATAACTGGCTTTTCTCTTGCTGTTGCACTTTCAGAAGTCTGCAGACGGCCCAGTTTGCCATTGTTTCATTGAAATAAAGAAAACTTGCATCTCTCTCTCTCTCTCTCTCTCTGTCTCCGTCTCTGTCTGTCTCTGTCTCTGTCTCTCTCTGTCTCTCTGACTCTGTCTCTCTCTCTCTCTCTCTGTCACACACACACAGAAGTTAACAAAGGGCAGTGGTTTATATGCATTAATTCCTATGTTTGTCTGCACATTTGGAAACCATCACTTTCAATTTTATTCTCAACAATGTACATCTCACTAGAGTAGAAGAAATTACTTCTATAAGAATAGTAAAAAAGATAAAGTAATGAGAAGGGCTCTCTAATTCAGAAGTTTGCATAGTTTGATCAGGAATCATGAAGAAGAAAAACTTGTCTCTTTCTAATATATAATGTCTGTCTGTCTGTCTCTCTCTCTCTCTATCTATCTATCATCCATATCGATCGATCTATCTATCTATCTATCTATCTATCTATCTATCTATCTATCTATCTATCTATCTATCTATCTATCTATCTGTCCATATCTATCTATCTATCTATCTATCTATCTATCTATCTATCTATCTATCTATCTATCTATCTATCTATCTATCATCTATCAGATATTCTCTGGGCATGTGATCAATTTAGGAAAGTATTTCTCAACCTTGACAAATTTAAGGTGTGTGAACTTTAATCTCAAGAATTGAATGCTGGCTCTGGAATTCTTGGATTTTTAAGTCTACATCTTTTAAAGCAGGGGGGTCAAACTCAATTTCATTGAGGACTGCATCAGTATTGTGTTTGATCTTGGGGGAGGAGATGGGGGGTGGCTGGGGGGGGCATGACCAGCATGACATCACTTTTGTTGCAGGGTGCCTGTGGTGGCCTGAGCACTTTGCCAGTGAAAACAGATTTGCTTTTGGCTGCGATGGCCTCCTGCAATACTCTGTCAGCGAAAACAGAGCCCAGGAGGACCTCTGTTTTCACTGGCTGCACCTGAGCTCTGTTTTTACTGGCAGAGGCACCGCTATTTCCAGGATGGCTCCGCCAGCCAGATCTAAGCACCCTGTGGGCCGGATTCGGCCCCCGGGCCTTGAGTTTGACACCCCTGTTTTAAAGTAACCAAAAGTGATAATACTAGTTTAGATGATCAAGGGCTGATTTCTATGGAATATTTTCTTTTCTTTCTATAGTTGATGGGTTAAATAAATGTTTTGTTCAAATCCTTCTGGTAACTTTATGTACGGATATACAGTAGTACAATAGGCAATAAAATATTATTTACATAAAATATAAGGAGGGGGAAACAGTGATTTCTAGGAGGGTCTGAAGATAAATCTTAGTGATTTTTCTTGTGTAGATTTGGTACAAATGTTTATGGGGAACCCCCCCCCCTTACTTTTTAAATGGTGGATGGATAGTGAAGCAAAAAAAAAAAGATCAAGCAGGGATTTTTTTTTGAATAACCATTTTTAATAGTTCAAAACAATGCTCAGATACACACACACATACGCACACACATATGATCTCCAGCTTGGTCATCTGTTGTTCATGAAGGTGAATGAATAGTTAAGTTGTTAACTGACTTTCACTAAAGTACAAGTAGACCTTGCCATTTGAGAGAATCCTGTTGAAATATTCACACACATACACAAAGGAAAAGCACAAGAAAAAAGCAGAAATAAAATACTGTATTGTATTAGGTTGCACTCTAGTAAATATATTAGGAAGAATGGATGGATGGATGGATGGATGGATGAATGGAAGGAAGGAAGGAAGGAAGGAAGGAAGGAAGGAAGGAAGGAAGGAAGGAGAGGAGAGGGAGGGAGGGATGTGTAGGATCTGAATGAAATGTTGCAATGTTCTCAGTGTAATTTGCAATGCTATAGTTCCTCCAGCCATTGCTAAACAACACATGCCAATTTTCCATGAAATCTGGTGTTTCGCTAAGTGCAGTAGGACTTGAAAGTCACTACCAGGACTTGGACTGTCAGAGAGATCAAAGAGGTGGTGTTTGGCAGCAAGCATGTGATTTTTCAGATTTGAGTGGGCAAACTACAGGGTTACAGGATAGTCAGAGGCACTGTCAAGCAGTAAGAGGTTCTGAAAGCAAAGTCCACAAAATGACGTATCTCTGTGCTTGTTGGCCAGTCAGAGAAAAACATGGTCATTTTCCCTATACCCTCCCAAATACTGAAAGCTATCCTTTGTTCTTCCTTTTCAAGGTTCTGTGCTTGGTACAGGAGACTTGGACTTGATCTTGCAGGCCCTGGAAAAGTGCTGCACACCAAACTCACAATACTTAATTATTTTTTCCTTGCAGATGAAGAAACACAATGCTGTAAGATTATCTTGGCATATGAATGGATTAAATTAAGCACACAAAAATCCAGTAACTTCTAATGTAATTTGTTGTAGCAAAGCTAAGGAGTCATTGTTGAAGAATTCCAGTACAGGTAGTCCTTGACTTACAACAGTTCATTTAGTGACCGTTCAAAATTACAATGGCACTGAAAAAAGTGAGCGATGACCTTTTTTTCACACTTACAACGGTTGCCGCATCCCCATAGTCCCATCAAAATTCAGACAGCTAAACATGGCAAGAATGTGGCAGATTGGTTGAGGATAGTAAGAGGAATTCAAAAAAGAAGCTTACAAATATGCAAAAACAACAATAGGAAATGAACTCCAGACTTTAAAGGAATAGCAGTTTAGAAGTACAAACTCTCACTTGTTCCTCTTCTTTAATAGCTGGATACTCAGTCTGATAGTGAGGCTCCAGGGTTGAGATTTGATTTATTGCTTTATGGAGATTGCTTTATATAACTTGAATTATAGCTTCAATTGATTCAATGTGTTTTGATTCCAACTGCACTCTACCATGTGATCAAATGATGAATTGATTCTTGAGTGCATTTATGCATTGCAGATGGTTATGGATAATATCTTGGTATGGATTTAAGATTAAATACTTCTTTAAAAGAATAGTTGTGAGCTTTATGACAGAATATCTAAAAACTTGTGAAATGAAAAAAAATACAACATTATTAGAACCGTATAGTACCTGACAATAACTTGACAATGTATGTTATTTATTCTGCTTATAACTCATTATTTGGATATCCCTGCAAGTGATATGGGATTTCCACCTTAAATTTTCTCTGACCAGTTAACTTTTTCCTATATTGTTGAAATGGTTCAAAATATTAATAAAATACACATTTTCACCTCCTTATTTCAATGTTAACTCTTGGACATTTATAGTTTTCATTTACTCTTGGTTTTAAGACATATTAAGACATATTTCTTGTTTGGATGATAATTATTTTGTGATGAATCCTTTATCAAAGAAGAAAGGAGAGGGGAGAGAGAGAAGGGAGGAGGGAGGGAGGAGGAAGAAGAGAAGTAAGAGGAAGGAGAAGGAGGAGGAGGAGGAGGAAGAGAAGAAGGAGGAGAAGGAAATTGATGATGATCTTGGAGTTACTTGGGGTACACATATGTCCAAACATTCATGACATCATCAGAGTGACAAATCATACTTTCATTTGCATTTTTTTTTTAAAAAAAGGTAAAATGAGGATACTTTTTGCTGAAAATCATATGTAAATATAGTCATGCATTTTTTTTCCTGGCACCAATATAAAAGCTGTTGTTTGCCATTCTTCAAGAATAATTTTCTGTTCCTGGTGTATTTCCATGAATGTTTTATTTCTTTCTGATAGCAAGTTCCACCTACCTGTCCTAGGGCCGAGTTTCTCCAAACTTCCCAAAGGAATTATAGCACTGTTTTCCTTCTCCCTTCCTCTTCTCCCTGACATTTTCAGCCTGCAGACTTTGTGCAGTAGCACTAAATTTGCTTAATGAAACAGACATTCTGAAAAGGTAAACCTGCCTGTTGAAAATAGGTGGGAACCTGCTATTAGAAGAGGGGAAATCTAGATGTTCCTAGTTACATAGTTTGGCTTTAGCTGTCAGATTTTAAATATGGGGCAATTCTGATGACTTTATCCCAGAAATGAACAATTCAGTAGATGAGGATTTTCTGATAACATATTTTGAGGGAATTTTTTGCAATATTGAGGGGGAGGGGGACAATTGTTTCAATATCCTTCATTTCTCAGCCAGTCCGTGCAAGTGCCAGTCATATTGTTCGCAATATCTTTAAAAGAAGCCTATAAAAAAAAAGAGTTTGCTTCGAATTATTTCATCTTGATAATCTGGTTGGGACAACAGAGGAGTTTTTGATCATTTATTTATTCAGCTTCTCTGTTCTATCATGATTGAATTCCTGGCAGATGTTGGAGTTTGCCTTAAAGCACAATGGTGCAAAAATTGTCAAAATATAAATTGCCTATGGTTTAATAATCCTCCCTTAACATTATTGCAATTAGTCTTTGGAATTCACAGCCAATTGAAGAAACAAATGAAGCAGCGATTGAATAGCTTTTCATTTTGTCATTGTTATTGTTTTGCTGTAGACTGTTTCCCCGATAGTTTCCATCATAATGGGGGGCGGGGGGGGATAGAATTGTAATTGCATTTTTAAATGAAAGCCAAGCTTCTGTAGGTTATGGCAGAATGCAGATACAATTATGGGGGATTATACAAAAGGGCAGGATTTCTCCCAATATCAATCACTTTTCTCTAGTTAATGCCACTAAGGTCACCATTTGGAGAATTACCTCACAAGATTTGGCCCCTCATTTTGCAGCATGTATTAAAACTGTCCTGGACAAAGATTGAAAACACAAGTGGTCCATTAATACCGAGCAAAGGACGTACATGATGGACAACCCCATTTCAAATTCTGTATGAAATAAGAGGAAATGCAGAGTCACTCTAACCTAAAAATTTCCTGCCCATGCTCAGAAATATAGTTGATAACTGGCCAGGCAGGAAAAACAAAAGAGAATGATCAAGTCTATTCTCTGGATTTGAATAACAAATTCACCTCTTGTCTGTTACAGCATGAATATAAAAATGGCAGCATCTGCTCATAGTTGCCAACTGCCTAATAAAGGTGCACCAGAAATTGAGAAGGGCTGCTATTAAGTTCTTCTTTAAAAAAAAAAAAAGTATGCTTACAAAGGTCCAGCTGCATCCCTGCAATGAATAGATGGGTAATCTACTTAAAATATGAAGCTTCCTTTTGCTAGCTTCCTTCTGCTATCTATCATAGCACACCCCAAAAGTAGCCACCCAGAATAAGTCCAACAATGAGATGGTGGCAAATAAACTCAATCAATCAATATGTATAGAAAGCCCTGTTGAATCTCCTTAGCAAATCTAAGAAGGCACACAATAGAAAAGAAACTGGGTCAGCTATTTATTTCCTTTTTGCTAGATGACTGTTGTCTATTTCTGTGAAGAAGTCCTATCTTCTTGTACATCCTCATATTGGTCCAACATCTGTGTCTCTAAGAAAAAAATAATGTTCCTTTCCTTGCATGTTTTTAGCTACCAGAATGCATACAGATGGTTGAATGTAAGATAGGTCAATTTATCAAGTTCAGTTTTGCTTTCCGTTTCTCATTTTTCCATCCCTAATTCCATTGTGATCTTTTTCTCACTGAGCGTAAAGCCTCTTTATTGAAGGACTGAATGAAAATCCATTTGCATTTTCACACACTTTGTACAATTACCAGCATTTTAATGTGCCCCCCCAAATACATAGAACTGAATAAACGTTTGCAAAAAAGAAATGTTTTTGCAAGCATTTTTCCTTCCTGAGCAGCATTCTCTACCTAATTGATATTTTTTTGTGCTCAGTTTTTAAAATTGTAAATTGTATTGCTCCAAATTGCACTATGTTGAGCAAAATGGGCTGTGTTTTGCTTCGTATGCATATCTAGAAATAACATACCACTGAAACCCTGAATCTGTCAGCCATTTGCCTCCTAGTTGGTGGGATATGGGGAAGAATTTATTGGCTTGCAAGAGGGGCTCTGTTAGAGATTATAGCTTGTACAGAATGATATGAATGTGCTTCAGATAAAACTGGGCCTTGGTTGCAGTTCTGGCATTCTGGTCCATATGGGCCAAAACTAGTCTTCGTGGACAACCAGCTAAATATGAGCCAGCAGTGTGCAGCAGCAGCCAAAAAAGCTAATGCAATCCTAAATTGTATTAACAGAGGGATACAATCAAGATCAAGTGAGGTACTAATACTACTCTATAAAGCCTTAATAAGATCACATCTAGAGTACTGCATCCAGTTTTGGTCACTACATTATACAGTAAAAAAGATGTTGAGACTCTAGAAAAAGTACAGAGAAGGATGATTAGGGGACTGGAGACTAAAACATATGAAGACCGGGAACTGGACATGGCTATTCTAGTAAAGAGAAGGACCAGGAGAGACATGATAGCAGTCTTCCAATACCTGAGGGGCTGCCACAGAGAGGAAGGGGTCAAGCTATTTTTCCAAAGCACCTGAAGGACAGACAAGGAATAATGGATGGAAACTGAACAAGGAGAGATTTAACCTGGAAATAAGGAGAAACGTTCTGACAGTGAGAACAATCAACCAATGGAACAGCTTGTCCTGTGGGAGCGCCATCACTTGAGACTTTCAAGAAGAAATTGGACTGCCATTTGTCAGAAATGGTGTAGGGTCTCCCACTTGGGTGGGGGGTTGGATTAGATCAAGGGTCGCCAACCTTTTGGATCTCAGGGACCACCAAACTCATAATTTTAGATCCCAGGGACCACTAACTGGTTCTGTGGGCATGGCCTAATTTGTGGGTATGCCTTGGTGGTCATGTGACTGGCTGGGCATTGCTAGTATGTAAATATTATAAATATTTATATAAATATTGAATTTTTTATATAAAAAGCAACTTTTACCCAAAACCAGGCAAAGCAGGCAGATTGAGTTGCTCACAGAATCACAGATTCATTCAAAGATCTATCTATCTGCCATTGGCTAGCTCAGTCTGTCACATAAAATTTGCTTGCAAGCAAACTTACAAAATTAACTCACAACACACCATGCATGTAAATATTGAATTTTTTATAAAAAAGAGCAACTTTTACCGAAAATCAGGCAAAGCAGGCAGATTGAGTTGATCACAGAATCATTCAATGATCTATCTATCTGCCATCGGCTAGCTCTCTCTCAAATTTGCTTGCTATGAGTCTGCACTGAATTTGCTTGCAAGCAAACCTTCAGTCCTAAAGGAGGTTCGGCTGTGCTGAGCCGAAGATCTAAAGACTAGCTAGAAAGCAAGAAATCCAACCATTTCCTGCTTCCTAGCTAATCTAAATCTCCTGGCACAGCAGAACAGATGATGGTCGGAAAAAGGAAAAATAGCAATTTAGCAGGCAAGTTTACTGGGTAAAGAGTGAGTGGGCGGGGAGGGTTCCCATGGGCCATATGGGTGGCGCAGCCTTGTGTTTCTGCACAGCCTGGATTAATTGCTTTGGGAGGTGCTATAGGAGTGAGATTTCTCTGCAGCCCACCAAAGTTTTCTCGCAGCCCACCGGTTGGTGACCACTGGACTAGATGACTTACAAGGTCCCTTTCAACTCTGATTACCTGTTATCTGTTGTCTGTACTATCTTTGTCATTAGCAAAAAATGATGCATGTAACAGAGGCTAATACCCTAATAGCTTTTCTACCTATCATGATTGATAGCAGAGCCAAATATCTATGGGCATGTGGTGACAATCATAGCATACTGAAGTTTGAGAGTTGGAATGTAAAAGGAGTAAGTGGAAAAGAGCTTGAGGCAGATGAGTTTGGGCACTTTAGCAGAATGTTTGTTGAAGATGGGGAAAAGAACAGAGAAAATATAAGCTGTGCAAATGCTGGTTTAAAAAAACTAGTGGGTAATAGGTGGTGTTAAGAAATCAAGGTTTGCTGAAGAATAGAAAACAGCTTCTATATAATAGCAGGCACTTTTATATGGAAGAGAGAATTGCACACGTAGGAGAAATATGAAAGTAGGTTGAATGCAGTGCCAATAATGTATTTAAGAAGTATGGGTGGTAAAACAAGAAATAGGGATTGCTGAATGAATGTGGACTGAATCTAAATGTGGGTTGACCAGTGTGAAAGGAGTACATTGAGGTGGATTGATCACATAAATAGAATGAATGAAAACTGAGTCATAAACCAATATATGAAGGGAAAGTTAATGGGTTGAGAAGAAGGGGAAAATTGAGAAAGTTGTGGTTGGGTGAAGTTGATGTGAGAGAGAGGCAAAGAATTTAAAGAACAAAAGGCAATATGTGAATGGGTATATAAAAGTAGTGGAAATAAAGCTGATGGAGAGTAAGTGGCTTAATGTTAAGTTAGAGTTAGCTATACTTCTATTTCTTTTTTCATATCTCACACCTGAACTTTTTTAGGTTAGAATTCTTATTCCCTTTTAAGAGTTTTGCCTGCTGTTGCTTAGGTACAACGTGTAACATGATGGGGTGTGTATATCTGTAAATGTTGAAATGCAGGTGCCTGCTTTTTTTTTCCTCTGGAAGGGAAAGAGAGACTGAAAGTGACAACCGCCAGTGAAGTTAGGAGTGGAAGGAGTTGCTATATAAGATCACAATGTAAAAGCCTTTTGGGTCAGGACTTTAAATAACATTTGGTAACAAGAATTAAAAAAAAAACTAAAGCCACAATATGGCGAGCAGCCTCAAATCTAGCAGAAGTAGCAACATAGAAGATCCAACATCAGCTAGAAATTACATATTTGGGCTGTTATAGGCCATACAAAATTCAGCATGGTGAAATGTTGCTAATAGTTCTATCTCTGGATGGAAAGTGTGACTACTTAACTCCCAAGCTGGCTGTTTCCTAAGAGACAGTGGCTCAAGACCATATGCCATTTGAGGAAATTGTGTCTGCATATTCCCTGTTCGATTCAAAAGTATCTTAATACAAATAAAGGCTGGATTGCAGCCACCATGTTTAAGATGGTGTAAGGAGACAGGCCTCTCAGAGCTGAGCTAATTTTGGCAAGCTATATATACTTCATAATGTCATGCATGTGAAGGATTTAAACTGCTTTTAAGAACATTATCTCATTTGCCTTAATACAGAAATTCAGGAAGTAGATATAATTGCATTTATTATCCAGAGATAGGTGATTTCATAACTGCGTCGCAACATTCCTAAATTCTAATACTTCAGAGTAAGAGTGTTTGAAATGATGTTTGCAACCTCTTAGAATTAGGAAAGAGCTATATAAAACAAAGCCCTTTGTTTAACCAAGTGCGCTTCCAACTCTTCACTCTCTGTGCTCTTTTGCCCTGCCTTTGAACTATGCTGTATCAAGCCTTGGTAGTTATTCATCAATTTGTACCTTCTCTCATTGTGACTGAACTATCCTTTCTGTCTTTCCCTGCCTAGATTTTGTTAAAATCCTGCATTTATTATTTGTATAAATAACTCAAGGCAGTCAACATACATAATATGCCTTCCTACTCCTATTTTCCCTACAACAATCCTGTGAAGTGAGTTGGGCTGAAACAGAGTGACTGCCCCAAAGTCATCCAGCTGGCTTTCATGCTTAAGGCAAGAGGATATCTCTGTTATGTTATTCTGTTAGGCTAGTTTTGCCATCTGGTTCCACAAACATTGTTTCCTAGAGAAATATGAATATTATTAGCCCTCTCTGACACATCCTGTTTAAACAAATATAGAAACTTAGTTTACATAAACTGCTCAGTTGGTGGCTCTGTGTCTTTAGTGAGTCTGATAGTGTGGCTGGTTTAGATTAATATTTGGGGCAAACCTAGGCAATTGGGTTAATTTAATAAACCATAGTTAAGAAATTCATGAGTTAGTATGTTGCATTAACACAGCCAGGAGATATACATCAAGTATGAAGTAGCAAAGATTGTTTGGCATAAACATCTCTGGAAAATTACATCTAGCTAGTCATTAGTATGTTGGCTAAGTTACTGGGCAGCTGTAGTTTCCCATGCTATATGGCATCTGAGCCCTGTTTTAAACCATAGTTAAAAGTTATGCTGTCATAGACATCTTACTATGGGGCAATATATTTTACTGAGATTGAATCAGAGGAAAGAATAGGCTTTAGAAAGAAATTCAATGAGTTCTACATTTTACAATATTTAGAGAAGTATTCTTAAATAGTAAAAATAGGAAACGCCCTATCAAACTCTGTACCAGTTATCAGCGGTGTCCCCCAAGGGAGCATTTTAGGACCCACACTCTTTACGCTCTATATAAATGACCTTATTAGCAACTGCGTCCTCTTCGCTGATGATGTAAAACTATTCAACACCACCATCAATGCTACCGTCCTTCAAAAAGACCTTGATTATGTGTCTGAATGGTCTAACAGTTAACAACTCCAAATATCTACCAACAAATGCTCTGTCCTACACATTGGTAAAAAAAATCTATATACCAAATACAAGCTAGGTGGATATGACCTTGTTGATGACCCTCACTTTGTCAAGGACCTTGGAGTTCTCATATTGAATGACCTAAGCGCCAAAGCTCACTGCAACAGTAATGCCAAAAAGGCTTTAAAAGTTGTAAATTTAATTTTACGAAGCTTCTCCTCTGGTAATACTGTTTTGCTAACTAGGGCATTCAAATCTTTGCTAGACCAATATTTGAATTCAGCTCTGCTGTCTGGAATCTGCACTATATATCAGACATAAACACAATTGAGCAAGTCCAGAAATATTTTACCAGAAGAGTACTACATTCCTCTGTTCACAACAGAATACCCTACAGCACCAGACTTGAGATTCTAGGCTTAAACAACCTTGAACTACACCAACTAAGATTAGACTTAAGCATAGTACATAAAATCATGTTACAACGTTCTTACCAGCTAATGAATATTTCAGCTTTAACAACAACAACACAAGAGCACACAACAGATATAAACTAAATGTAAACCACTCCAAACTTGATTGCAGGAAGTATGATTTCAGCAACAGAGTGGTCAATGTCTGGAACTCACTACCTGATTCTGTTGTCACCTGCTCAAACCCCCCATTCCTTTACCCTCAAACTAACCTCTATTGACCTCACCCCATTCCTAAGAGATCTGTAAGGGGCGTACATAAGCACACAATTGTGCCTACCATCCCTGTCCTATTGTCCCCAATTATTAGTTCCCATTTCTTGTATTTAAACTTATGTTTATTCTTGTTTCTGTTATATTGTAAGCTTTTGACAAATAATTAAATAAATAAATAAAATTCTCAGAAGTCCAGCTACAGTCTGCTAGATTCTCTCTCCTGAGTTTTCTACTCTAGCCATATAATTTTGAAGGTTTATTTAGAAATAAGGATCATTATGGACTTATGCACCTAAACTTTGTTCAGAAATGCAGCCTTGACATGTGTAAAAGAGAATGCTAAATGTTTATTTAGCTATATTTCTTTAGGAACAAACTATTCAATGTACAAAAAACCTGGGGGAAATTAAAACAAGAAGCTAAGTTAAAAAGATATCCTTTAAGGGCCTTTCTGAAAGAATATAGAATTGAAGCCAATCACAGCTCCTAAAGAAATGGAAGTTGAAACCTGACATAAGAGGGAACTCTTTCATGTATGTACTTATCAAGTGGGTTCTGATAATGGCAATATCTTCCAAAAGACCTCTCTTGCAGATCTTAATAACTTGACAAGTTCCAAGTAAGAAAGGCAAGTTCTAAGATAGCCAGATCCAAAGCTTTTTAAAATTTGAAAAGGTTTTTTTTTAAGATTTGAAAAGTTAAAAGGAAATGCTATGAAGTGAGCCCAGAAAACAACTGGCATTCAGTGAATACCTCTAGCCAAAAGGAATGCTTATGCAGATATCTTGGCAACTAAGCCCAGCTTTGTAACTGTTCTGTTCTACACAAAGCAAGATTGGAATGGGGATGGGCATTGGGGGCAGAGGAAACTTCAGCCCTTCCTCTTTCCTTGAGATCAACAAAATCAAATTTTATTTAAAAAGAAGAAAAGATGAAATATAAAAGTCTTGGAAATTATAAAGGAATATATGGTGCTCCAAGCATAATACAAAATGTTGAGGGCTTTGCGCGGCACAGCTGAGGTTAAAAATGCAGGAAAGAAGAGGATTTTCAAATGCTGTGCACCTGCGTGCAGCGCTTGTCAGCTGTCCAGGCACCACAGCTGATGGGTTTTTTTTTTGCAAATGCTGTACATGCGCACAGAGTGTGCATCAGGCGCGCTTGTGCACAAAAGGCATTCTCACTGAACCGGTAGTAACACCGGTTGAATCCCACCCTTCAGACTATATATCCCCTGATCTCAGACTATAAAGGAGATAGTAGGAGGTTTGTACTTTCAGACTTGCAGGATTCTGTTAATGTAGTTTTACAATAAAGTGGAATTAGCTTATCTAGTCCTGGTCAGGGGTGGGATTCTACCAGTTCGCACCTATTTGCTAGAACCGGTTGTTAACATTCTAAGCAATTCAGAGAACCAGTTGTTAGAAGAAATTACTGGCCTAATCCTGTAAGGAAGGCAGGAAGGAAACATTCTGGTGTTGCTCACAGAAACTGCCTCTCTGTTAACCGTTATTACATTCTTGGCAGGACTAGACTTCCTGTCTCAGGAACTTCTCTGGAGTTTTTTCCCTTCCTTTGCTGGTACTTTGCTTGTGTGGAGTGACCATTCAAAGTTACAATGGCACTGAAAAAAGTGACTTATGACCATTTTTCACACTTACGACTGTGGCAGCATCCCCACAGTCATGAGAGGCCAGGGGAGGAGATGCATGCCTCGATGTGAGTGATATTGAATTGGCCACACCCAGCCAATAACATGACCACCAAGCCATGTCCACCCAGTCATATGACCACTAAGCCACGCCCACCACCTAAGCCATGCCGACAGAACCAGTTGTTAAAAAATTTGAATCCCACCCCCGGTCATGTTTCCTAACTGGTCTACCTAGTAAGGCTGACAACTTCGTTATTCAGAAATAGGACTTCCAGATACAGATATTTCTTCTGTCTTCATTATTCCTAGAACTCCCACTCCCTGGAAATTCCAATGAATTCATTCTGAGACTGCTGAGAAGATAGATGAAATTTAATCCTTTTCTTATCATTGGTCTATAAATTCAGTCTATATGTCAAAGGATTCCAAATTTTGCTGTCTCCAAGCTTGGGTAATTTGCCTATAAGACTCATGGTGGTATAATGGTTAGAATGCAGTATTGCAAGCTCACTCTGCCCACAGTCAGAAGTTCAGTCTTGACCAACTCAAGGTTGACTCAGCCTTCCATTCTTCCAAGGTTGGAATGAGGACTCAGATTGTTGGGGACAATATGCTTATTCTGTGCTCAGAGAGTGTTGTAAAGCATGGTGGCATATACGGTAATGCATCCCATTGAAAAGAAAGTTACTGTGTAAGTAGGTATGCTATCAAGACTTCATCAACCAAAAAGGAACAAGGAAAATTGTTCTAGTTTTGCCTGAAAGTGACAATGAACTTCACTGGCCTGAATAATCTGACAAAGTACCAAACAGTAGCAATTCCAGGAAGCAGTACATTGTGGAGACATGATGACACCAGCAAAGAGCAATGAGGTCAAAGGAGGCAGACACTGTTTTCCATTTATATGAGAGACTTCCTTTAGAGCATGTGCCATGGAGCGACTCAACAAAAAGAAACCCCAGCAGTCTTTTTGCCAAGAAGGCAAAAAAAAAAAAAAAGCTGTGCAAAGCCTTAAAATGCAGCTTCCTCCCCCCTCTCCCTTCTCTTTTCACTCCTTCAGATATTTTGATACTATATGAACCACAGGGAAGCTAAAATACTATTGGGTTTACTCCCCTTTAGAAATAAGACTTGAAGAATGTGACTATTGTGAACAACTTGAGTGGAATGACTTGTCAGGCCTGCCTTGAACAAATTTGCAACCAGAACTTAGCTAATCAGGGGGGTTAGTGCTTCTTCAACTGTTACCATAAGACACACACAATTTCACTGGGTGGAGATACTAAGTAGAGCATCTACTTTGTTTACTATATGCAGAATATTCTGGGTTCAATTGCCAGATTTCAAGGTAGAGCTGGCCAAATTCCAGATTGAATATCAGAGAATCTTCTATAAGAGGGTTACAAAAAAGACCAACGGAGGGATGTGACTTGGTATAAGATGCTCTCTTTTATTTCTATATATGTGTGGCCTATGGAAATGCTGAATAAACTCCAAGCATTCTCCAAAGTGTTAGGATGGAAAGCAGAGTCCTGTCCCTGAATAGGCAAAAGGACAATAAACCACTCATTAGGTGGTTATATTAATTAAGGTATCCAGCAGCTGAAAAAAAAAACCTCCACTCTTCAGAGATGAAGTTAAGATCTTTGCAGTCTTTCTGTGTATATGAGTGAGATATGCCTCTGGTTTTAGCCCAGGACAAAGGCAAACCAAATAATGTTTTCATAGTTATTAAAAGTTTCTGAAACTCAACTTATGAAAGCCCTTGTATTTATTCTCTTCCAGTAACTCTTGTGAAAGTTCACTTCATAATTGGACACACAGATCAGGTGTTAAATAAGTGATATGCTCCTGGTTGCTATACATTTTAAATATCCTGTTATTCTCCCATGAACATTAATATATTTATTGCATTTTTTTTACTCCGCAGTTCTCATTAGCATGATATTTCTACAGCAGAGAGCATTCTTTATATTAGCTCTCTGCAATGTACAACATGAATAATTATCACCCCAAATAGATAGTGAACAGAGATGCAGAAAATTAAATAATTTTTCATGGGATACAATAGTTAAAAGGCTAACAAATTGGTTTTAAATATATTTAACCAGAAACAATTCCAATTGATTTTAATAAAAACATGTGAGCAAGTCCACCTTCTATTGCTGTGGGAGGTAATTTAGGGTTGTGGCCATCCATTATAGGATAACTGTAGCATCAATCCTTTTGCTAACCTGGCTAACACGTATAGGAAGTTGTCTTAATGTTTGTTAGTGGTACCTCCA
The DNA here is from genome assembly GCA_023653725.1 of Bungarus multicinctus. Taxonomy (NCBI): domain Eukaryota; kingdom Metazoa; phylum Chordata; class Lepidosauria; order Squamata; family Elapidae; genus Bungarus; species Bungarus multicinctus. The sequence continues at coordinate 142,754,264 of CM042836.1, read as the reverse complement.
CTCTGCCTAGCGTCCATCAGGTCTGAATCAGTAAATAAATCTTATCAATGGATCAAATACTCTCCTTTTTAAAAAAAAAAATAGAATTAAGTTTAGAAGTTTGTTTTGGGATAGCTATTCCTCACTGAACAGTAAACTAAATGACCGAAAGTAACATCTTACTAAATGAGGTTCTAAGGAGGTTCTTCAGTCTAGTGACTGAAAGTAGCATCATACTAAATTATTAATACAAATGTCTAAAACAACTGAACATTGTATTGCTAGCTACTTTTAAGTTGTTACTAGCCAAAAGCTATTTTGGCTACTGGACAGCTTCTTATATTGGAAACTTATTTGCAACCCCCAATTTGATTTGCACTTCTTCACTAAAAAACAAAAACAAAATCTTTTCATAGATACCTCACTTTCTTTCATAATAGCTTCCACACAATACTTTGGGGTGGAACTGAATGAAATCTGCAGTCATCTACTCATACCTGGGACTAAATTCTATTAAAGTTATTGAAGCTTATTTATTAATGCTGTAGAATGTACCAAATGCAGTATAGTACTGCAGTTGTGCATTCACTTACTTCTGACTAAGCTCCTTTGAAGTCAGCAAACTGACTTCTGAGTATATAGGGTAGATTTATACCATTCAATCCCAGAGATTCTGGGTAATTTACAAAATTGTAATCTGATAATGCAATGATAAAATCCCTAAGAGAGATAAGTGATAAAAGGCGTGAATGAAAAGGTATTCTCTGACTTCACTTCCAATGTATGAGATGAAGGTGTTTGCCTCAACTCCAGCGGCTTCTTGTTTCATGATACAGGCCATCTTTATGTAACCTGCAAAAGATTCCTTGTTGGTAGCCTAAGAGTAATGGATGGTCTGCATCCTGCCTAGGCAGTCATGGACATAATTTTGGGCCTAAAGCATGTAAGGTTTTGCAAACCACAGTAAATCAAACTGAGTTTAAACAGAAGTTTCTTGGGTTTGATTATTGCAACTATTATGTATGGCAGTAGTGGGATTCAATTTTTTTTACTACTTGTTCTGTGGGCGTGGCTTGGTGGGCATGGCATGGCTTGGTGGGTGTGGCATGGAAAGGATACTGTAAAATCTCCAGTCTCTCCCCACTCCTGAGGGAAGGTTACTGCAAAATCCCCATTCCCTCCCCACCTCACTAGCCTGCTTTCCAGCTCTGTTCTCCTATGCAGGGCAACAAAAGAAAACCCAGACGATCAGTTTGGACACAGGAGGCAGAGCACAGATGGGGGCGGGGCAAGTCACAAGTGGTATTTGCCAGTTTTCCAAACTACTAAAAATTTCCACTATCAGTTCTCCAGAACTGGTCAGAACCTGTTGAATGCCACTCTGATGTACGGGAGTAACGTAGCACCTCTACAATATGAAACATATGCTTTCCAGGCTGTCTTCAAGGGTGGCCACATTGCTATTATCCAAAAGTGAGGTTACCAATGCATGTGTAACCAACATCAAATTTCTTCTTCATAGAAATTGATCCAATGGCTTGATCGGCAAAAACTGATAGCATCTTCCAACCCCTGCTTAGCATGGATATAATAAAAGGCTTTAGATGAGTTCAGAATATCAAGGAGAGAAAAGAAATCAGCTGAGCACTGTTGGCAAATGGGCAACTCTTTAAAAACAAGAAACACCAGAAGTATTCAATTGCCATTTTGCTGTTTCCTCAGATAATATGATGTGTTCTATCATGCAGATTTGAAGAATGGATTGAAGAATAAAGATTCCAGTTCTAATTTAACAGAATATAGTAAGGCAATACCTACAAAATGGTGTGATACCCAAAACGCTCACATTCCCAGCTATGGTTTTAGCACTCACCAATTCACTAATGAATTGAAGATAACTACAACAAATAACAAGAATTTATTATTTATTTGTTTATTTATTATTTAACTTTTATACCACCCCCTCTCCCAAATAGGGACTCGAGGCAGTGAACAGCCATAATAAAATAACACAGTCCATAAAATTTAAAATAGAATTAAAAATTATTAAATTAGTGGCTGAATTTGAGATTCATTTGAGATTGATTATATTTTAATTAGAATGATTTAATTTACTTACAGGTTTGTCTCTATTTAATCTCTTATGTATTAAATTCCACTGATTCCGATATATTGGATATCTGAAAGATTGAAAGAACATAACAAATAAAGAAAGAAATAAGTAAACAAATCCCTTTCTTAAAAACACAAAAAACTAACTGTAGTGTTTGGAAATTGGTATCTATTAATTAAGAGTCCAACATTTGTACCTTGTAATGATATTTAGTAAATCTTAATTCATATACCAACTATAATTACTTCCTGCTAATTAATTGTATCAAATCCTTCTGGACTTCTATCTTAAGTAAATATTGAGTAGCCTACACTAATTAGTTTAATCAACATGGAGTATTATTTCTTATAACTAGAAATCAGTCTGATTAATTAAATCTAATATAAAATACTGCAATGTTCGATACAACCGTTGTTTAAATTCTAAAGTTGGGGCATAAGTAGAAAGGAAAAAAATATTTTAATTAGATTGAATTCTACCTGGCTTCTTTAGTTTAATTTTAACTGGAAATTAAAATTAAAAATATTTTCTGCATTGTCAGAGAGAAGATTAGGGACAATTCTTTTCCCCAGTGTGATATGTGTGCATTTGTTACATTCTCTTTTTTTTTTAGTGCCTTTAGATCATATTTGTTTCCATTTTTCACCTGTTACACAACTCAGCTGTTCCAACTGGACAGAATCCAACTGAGATCTTATTAGATTGATTCCAGTTGGATTGAGTTTATAAATTTCATCAATCAATTAATAAAGATGCATTAAGCAATCATCCATGGAAGCGTTTTTCAGGGAGGAGCTCGGTTGCCTGAAATTACAAGAACAGATGGGAAACCTCCAACCTCAAATCTCAGGAACACTGTTGCCAATCAGAGCTGATAAGGTTTGCTAGAAAGACCCATTGTTTGCCGTCCTGTAAGGCATGGGCTTAAGCGAGACTGATTCAGCCACAAGCATTTGTAACTCAGACAGTCCAAACATCACTCTGTTGTGGTTATTTTTCTCATTTAGCCCACACATTTCAAGCAGCCATTTTAGGAAGAAATGCGTTCTCAATTTTAAGCATCTAAAGCTACGGCTATGAGTTAAGCAAATGAGGAAAAACACATATTTTCAATATTTAAAAAAACAACACATTTATCAAAATTCTCAATCTGCTTTGCCAAAGGAAATAGAAAGAATTGTTTTTTTTTTTTTAAAAAAATAAAAAATAAAATATGGATATGGAAGAAAGCAAAGTCATCCATCCACTTTTTAAAAACCCATTTCACCCTGTTATGAGGTGTGGGCACTGTACTTCCCTTCACCTCTTGGAACATTTCTGTAAAAAGGTTTATTTTTATTTTATTTATTTATTAACACATCAAATTTAGAGACTACCCTTCTCATTCACAGAGCAACTCTGGGCAATATGGAAACCCAATTGCTACTGTATCTGCTGTTGTTGTTGTTTTTTTCATTCTAAAGTTTGGTTTCTATAGCTATAGCTCTGCCTGACCAAAGTGGCAGCAAAATATAAGAGTTTTCTGTGTCTCTTTGCTGACCTCAAGTGGTTGCCTGGATTTCTACATCTTTCCTAAATAGCCTAAATGAAAAGCAGTGATACAAATAAGGTTTTTAATGATGTTTTCAAGCAGCCCCCATTAGAAATGATCAAGGGCAGTTGAAATCCAGTGTCTTGTTTTTAAATAGCAATTGTACAATTCCAGAAGATTAAGATTAAGCAACTTTGATAATATGACCACAAAGGTATTGCAATGGGCACAACACTCAGGACTGGCCATATGTCCTTTTCTCCAGCACTGCTGTAACTTAATGTTCATTGAATGAATGGGCATAAGCCAAGGACCACCTGTATGTTTTCTTGGGCGAAGAGAACATGATGTGGATTCTTGATTTGAATTTAAACCAAATTAATACCATGTTCTCAAAATATTTTCTCAATGATTTCTCCTCCCATCTGAAGGATAATGTGCCATCAGGACTGTAGTATCTATCTGTGTGGCAGGATCTCATCTGGTTCAGTCACTGGGACCACAGTGATGAACCCAGATTGGATCCTGCAACATGATTCTAGGACATGTATATTTGTTTTCATTCTATCTGTGTGGTCTAGAGTCCTTCATCCCTTAAACCAGGGGTGGGGGACAATGGCCCTTTTTTGACTTGTGGACTTCAATTCCCAGAATTCCTAAGCCAGCATGGGAGAATTCTGGGAGTTGAAGTCCAAAGGTCATAAAGGGGCCATGGTTCCCCACCTCTGCCTTAAACCAATGTTTTTACATTTGAAAGGAATAGCAAGACAACTAGGGACTAAATCTTCTCTCATCTTGCCTACCCTGTCTGTTCTTCCAGGGCTCTGCTTCTGGGGTTGTTTCTGTCACACGATACAGCTGTTTCTCTCACATGATTGCATGGTTATTCCCCCCCAGCTTTTCCCTCATGTACCCCCCCTTCCTTTCTCTTCTGACACATTTTTTTCTCTCTTTACAAATAGCAGATTGCATTGCCACAGCCTTTTTGATCTGGGGACAGAACAAAAATCGATAGCAATGATGTTGTTTTCTTTTCAGGCTGTTTTGCAATGAGGCGCATGATTCACAACACCTCTCTACACTATCTCACAAAGTGGTTCCTTGATGGTATTTTTCCCTGAGTACAGTTCTTTTTAATACTCTCTGGATCATTTCTTTGCTACTCTTGGGGTCCAGTTCATTCTTCCTTCTACGCTTCAATGGAAGCTCCACCCATTAGTTCTCTGTTTCCCTTCCTTTTTTTCCTCCTTAAAGGAAAAAAGTGTCAACGGTTCAGACACATGCCATCTGTCTCCCGCATCTATCTTTATCCTGCAAAGTCTTACTATGAATTTAAAATTGACAGCCCTAACCCACTTGAGAAAACTTTATGATTTTTAGTTTTATGAGAGTTATTGTTTCTTTAAAAAATGTTCTTCTTAATCAGACTATTTGTATTGGGATTCCACATTCATAAAAACTAGTGGCCAACAACCTCTGTGCTGCTGTTTTCTCTGTAGTCAGGACGTATCCTTTCTCCTTATAGGCTATCCAAATGCCTTTTTAACATTACAGAAATGACATATAAGATAGCAGAAAAATATTTAAAAGGTATTTTGTTGAGGTCATTTGCGTTAATCAAGTTTTTGTTTTTGAAGCATTAAACAATCTGTATCCTTGGCTTCCAAAACTGCTGATTTACCTGTATGGGTGAATGCAAATCTATAGTTCCAGTGGCAACCATATTGTACATCCATGAAGATGCAGATATCTTGAGTTGTAGTTGAAGCAACTGTTGAACTTTGCAATAGATGTGCTTTTAGATAATTATTCACACAAACACACACACCACTGCTTTTGTTAATTTTTAAATCTCATCTGGTATGTGATCACTGTCTTGTATCAAGATGTAGATGACCTAGGACAGGCCATAGCAGCCATGATGGCCACTAACTCTTGAGCCATTTCATTCCCAGAGAAGGCAGATTGAGGCCCAAGATTAGCAGAATTCCACAGTCAACCTAGAGATGGAGATGGCTCAGTCAGAGAGATTGCTATGCTGGGAGGCTAGTACAATCCCAGCCTGCAACAATCCCAACTGATCTCTAGAGCCCAATTTAATGAACAGAGCTTCACATCCAGTGACCGTGAAAAATGTAAGTAATTCCCAATAGCAATTGCCACACTTTCTCTTTTGCCCCAGGTTTGTGTCACACCAAAAACCCAGCTGGGCATTTTTTTTGAAAAGGCCATTCCCACTTCTAGACCCAATCAGGTCTTGATAATACATGCCAGCTCAGCCCTCTTATCAACCATTAAGTCCCAGATAAGGGAGGCCTTCTTACAGACTGAACTAGCATTTAGAAATGCCAGCTGAAATCTAGGACTATAAAGGTCTGCTGACTGGGTGCAGGGGCTGAGACAAAGGAGCTGGAATGTGAAACCAGGATAAGACATAGGTGTCACATTCCCCGAGAATGACCCACTCCCTGCCTCTTTCCAAATCTCCCCATGTCCCACATTAATACTGTATTTGGCCCATTTGCAAAGACCAATTCTGTCCCCTCAATTTCCAATCCTAGAGAGCTCCTATAAAATTCAATTGCATCTATCCCAGAAAGAGGAAGCCAGATACTTTTAAAAAATTCAGCTTCATTGGTTGTCACACCACCAGGCTACTCAACACTCATCTCCCCTACTCTGTCCACAAACACACAGAGAGACACAGCCAAACACATGCACACCCATGAACCCAACTACCACCACTCTTACCCAATCCATCAATCGCCTCCTCTGGCTCTCTTCTGAAACCAGAATCAAAGCACCTAGGCCGCAAATGGAGTTACACTAAATGAAAGTCTGTTTCCTCCCTGGAAGTAGCAGATATGGGATGGGAGGGTCCATACTAATATCACGCTATTCTACTGCTACCTTTCTTCACCAAGCCACCACCAACACCTCCAAAATTGCAAAGTCCGAGTAGACTTCTCAGATGAAAAGCTGCCAAAATATAACTCTCAGCCATTTTAGACAACAGTCATCAAGCTTGTACAGTTCCCAGCGATAGAGATGAACAGAGTCATGTCTATAGATACTGTAAACAGCAGAGCTGCCGGTGGGCAATAACAAACACAGTGTGTTCTCCAGCTCCTCTGACTCCTTTAATCCCTCCATCCTTCTTGACAAGGACAGAGCAGTCTTAATCCGCCAGCACCAGATCTATGCATGCAACCAACAACAAAGGAGATGGCCAGCATGAGCAAAACTGGTGTAGCCAATAGCTCAAAATAGGTCCAGCTTCCCTGGCCCCTCTAGCATCCAAGACAAGCCTCTAAGATAAATGAGCAGATCTACATCCCATAGCAATCGTGTAGATGCAGTCAAACAAACAAACATGCTAATTCAGTTATGCAACTAGATCTGTCTCAGCTTCCAGTTCTCTGTCTTGTTGAGTTGCTCCATCAGTGGTTGGTGGGTAGAATCATATGGCATTCATAGAAAGTATTTCCATGAGAAAAGAAAAGAACTATAGATAGCTGTACAGTAGATCAATTTGTCAAACTTCAGTTCCAGGGCACTAATTATGTGCTGTCATGAGCTTGAATGATGGGATGTACTTGCTTTATATGAGTACATTTAGGTGACAAGAGTATAGTGAAGACTCCACAATTCAAAAAAACAACAAAAAAGCTAGATTCCCTTCAGATCAATTGAGGCCACCCAGAGGCCCAATCTGAAATCTGATCTGAACATTTAAAGTCCTGTGCTGCCTCTTGATCATAATTGTCAAAGAAAAGGTCACAATTTAGTATCTATTTGACAGACCTTATTGAGTGAAATTTCAAACTGTATAATTTCAGCAAATTTTGTATGTGTTGACTCTGAAAGAAGACAATTGAAAAAGAAGTAAAGTAAAGAAGAATGTAAACATATTCTGCGTTCTTGGAAATACCGGACCACATTTATAGATGACACAAGCATCTTGATGTTCCTGGAGGTATTGAGCTGCCATTCTTTGTGTATATAAGCTCAAGAGTTTTTTTTATGCAAAAGCAGCTTTTGCAGTTTGGGAGAGTCCCTTGATTTTCCCATTTTGTTTTAAAGAGCAAGTCTTTTGTGCATATTCTACACCAGTGGATATTCTTTATTCCCAAGAAAAAGTCAACAGAAGAAAAGAGCATGGATATTTATTGAAAAGAAACTTCCTTCTTTTCTAGCAAGAATGGGAACAGGCTACCGATTAACTTATTACTGTTGGGGAAAACAAAGCAAATGCAAAAATTGTAAGTGTAATTTCTACCTTGCAAATTTCAGCAGGAGAAGTGTAGAGCTTTAGGAATTATGATGAATGAAAACTATTTAAGATTTTTATATTTTCTACTCAATTGACACCAAAGTCACTGAAAGTACAATCGGACAGTGATGGATGTAGAGCATCCAATGGTAGAGGCAGCATTATTCAAATGAACATCCATTGCAAAACCTTCACAACCCTAAAACTTTCTGCAAAGTCCACCAAAACTCAAGCATCAAATCCATTCCCCTGATATTTATCTGACTTTTTTAAAAAAAACCTTTAATAATATTACACTGAAGCAGACTTTTGTACGTTTACATTACCCCTGGTGTTTCTCATTACACAAAACCTTCCACCATCTGCACTTTTTAGAAATGAAAGCTACAGTTTGCTTAACGAATGACATCTAATTTCAGAAGCAGCCTAGTCCACAAATCATTTAAGCTAGAATGCAACGCACTTCATCTACTTGCACTCAAATGGATGAAATCTTCTAAAATCCAATTTAAATGGTAGATTGAACTGTGAGTGTTTTAACATGATAGAAAGCAACCTTTTCACAGGCCTCTGCCTTTCTTCCCCAGACACGTGCATGATTATCAAAATGTCACGTTGTAAGGAAAACAAAATGAACTAAATAACTATCCATCTCAGAATTTGTTTGGCAATTTACAGGACAGAAATAGCAGTTAGACATTTGTTATAAATGGATGATCATGGAGTATTCGTAATGGAAACTCTGACAAACCTTTTTACATTAGGGGCACTTCTTCAAAGGCCACAAAATGCTTTTGGTTAAATGTATGAGCTGAGTGTGCGGTATGTCAGACAATTGAGGTATTTTTAAAGTATCGACAGATATAGAAAAAGATTTTGGATTGACACTCAATGACATGAGATTGTCAGCAATATATTTAGGAAAATGCTACCCCCTGTTGCTATTATTTAATACTAATGAATTAAGTTGAATTTTAAATTATAATATAGATGAAACGATGTTAGCTGCTGCAAATCAATCAGTAAGCAAATGGGTACAGAAATATACTTTCATCTTTATATCTCTATATGAATAACAACAACTACAATAAACCTTCCATGAACAAAATGCATATTTTATTCTCAGCAACTAGAAGCAATGGTCTGGATTTATTTTTCCCCCAGTCTGTTTTATTTTTATGCCAGACAGTTGATTATTAGAACAGACTTGTATATATAGTATATTGTCTCTTTTACTGGGCTATGAACATATTGTGTGACTTTGATAATAAGCCTTTTATGTTTCTGTGGAACTTTCTCAAATCTTTCATTTTCAGTTGTTTTATTATTACGTATGAAATGGTGATGCATGATCAAAGTCTAACTAGCTTTTCATGAAGCTCAGCTGAGGACTAAATTCATACGTCCACAATTCTGATGTAAACCTCTACATGAAAAAGCATGCTGTTTCTTAACAAATCCATCAGGATCTTGAGCCCTCCTCCAGCATAATAATTGTAATAAAACTACAAATTGGGGGTGTATAATGTCTGAAGCTTGGATGTTGACACAAGGTAACATAATTCAGAACCAGTTTTCAATACATACATGGAATAAACAGATTTAATTTTTCCAGTTCTGATTTCTGGGCCTCCAGAAGTTTTGTTCTGATCTAGGATAGAGTCATGGAATAAATAAAAAATAATGTCCTTGTGTTATTTACGCGAAAGACCTGGATAAAAACAGAAAGGAGAGAAGGTATGAATTAAGCAACTAAGTCTGCCTTCAGATCCTTGTGATCAATGTTTGTAGGTGTGTACTGTATATAGAAAAAGGCTTAATTTTACAGTTCATCCCTTTTATTGCTGCTCAGTGTTTCATGTTGGATGGATGTCTGTGAGGTGTGTTAGCTGAACTAACCTGATCTAGTGATTGATTTATTCTTTGGAAAGAGAGCTTCGTTTTTTGGAAAGAGAGCTTCATGACACATTTTGATACAAAAACGTTCCCTGAGGATGGGCTCTAGCACAAGTCCAAAAGCTCAGAAGACAAAACCTCTGGTTCTCGTGACTGACCCAGATTGGAACCTGCTACATTATCCTAGGACAGGTAAATTTGCCTTCATTTGTGGGAGCTTCATCTATTACACAGCAACAAGCTCTTCCTTTCATAAAAAGTGATATTATTGGTCCACATGACCCACTTTTCTTGTTATTCACCATTTTTTTTTGCCAACCTGAGAAATTTGCCATGGTTTTTAATTGCATGCCCACTCTGTATGTTGCTATCCCCTTTTAAAAAATCTTTTTGTTCTTCAAAGTTGCTACTGCAGCAAATCCTTTCCTGGTTTGGAAATTATTTTCTTTGGTTTTTTTCCCCCTTTATTCCTGGAACATGAGGAAGATTTAGGACAGCAGAATCACTTTAACATTTAGACAAAGAAGTGAATTAATTTTTTTAAACAAATTCATTTCATATTACAACATATGTATCAATGCTTGTCTTCTAAGTATATTTCAAATGCTTATTTGAAGGACATAATTATATTTCAGTGCTGAGTATATTTCAAATCTTGTTTGTCTGAGGCTTTCCTAGGTAAGATTCTCAATCTTCTTCAGACCTGTCTTTCAATCTCCCTCAAATCACTCTCCCTCAAACTCTCTCTTGTTGAAGTATAAACTGGGAAGAAATTTCCTTCATTGGCAATTCCACACCCCCAGGGCCATCTTAACAGCATTATGGACCCCGGGCAAAGCAGTGTACTGTGGCCCCTACAATTTCTCACAGGAATAAAAATGTAAATGGTTAATAAAATTAAACATATATTTATTTTATTGGCACTTCCAACAAAATTGGTGCTGAAACGTCAAAAACATGCTGTGTAGCACAACTAATCAACATGATAAACATTTGAACAATACACGAGGCTTGAAAAACACAATAATACTCAGTAAGCCTCAGTAATACTAAGTTGCTGTATTTGTATGATACAAGGTACATTGAAGGGTTAACGTACACAAATTAGTATGGGGCCCCTATGCTTGTGGGGCCCATAGCCAAGTGCCCATCAGCCCATGTGTTAAGACAGCCCTGATCACCCAATCATCACAGTGTAACCCACTTATAAGAGATTACTGTCAATGAAAGTTGTATCACATTCTGGTTCAAAATACCAACGCTGCAAAAACAGTTTTGTTTGCTTTTTCTTAATGTTTCAAAAGAGCACAGCTCAAAAAGTTGCACTAATTAATATGAAATTCCATGCTTTTATGAAGGTCAGCTTGCTCTTAAATTCCACCTCATTCTGATGAAATGAACAAGAGAAATTAACTGCAAATGATCTAATAGTAACAGAATGTCACAGGCAAAACTATTTTTGACTTGGATATGGATCTTTGAGTTTATTTAAATACTCTATATGTGGATGTGGTCAGCTAAGTACAGCCACGAAAGCTGCCAAGAACAAGCTATTTGTGAAAGCATTTAGGATTTAATGGTATGGCGAATTACCAAAACACCATAGGTTCTTTTTGTGGGAAGAACTATGTTCTCCCTTGGTATGTCAATGGCTAGGAAATTGTGATGGGTTTTGGGGTTTTGATCATTTTTCTCTTAATTCTTTCTGTTCTGCTTTTGGATCATTTATAAGCATATATTTTGGAACTGAGGGTTATGCAAATTGTGCAAATAATAAGCAAAGAAACAAATAAGACATTAGAATTGGAATCTAATACTTCAATGTGGAGACCAGGAGTGGAATCTCATGTTGGCTGTTTTCAACTATGCCATTCAATCTGCCATTTTGCATCTCTAGATTATCTTTTAATGATGTGTATTGTAATGTTTAATGTTCATGTTTGTTTTACAATGTCCAGAGTCACATTGATTTAGCTGGACAGTCATATAAATGGTTTAAACAAACACTTTTCAGATAATGGCTCATTGAAAACTAATTGTATGAATATTTGTGTGCTATCAATTAAATAATTATTTATAATATTCAAATACTATTGAGTGGGGAATTAGGAATTTATGAATTTATTGATTTCCCATCCTAAGTCATTTTTGTTCATGATTTAATCACTGTTTCCTTTTATAATTCTGCAGCTTGCATCTCTCTCTCTCTCTCCCTCACCCTCTGCCCTCTCTTTCATCTATCTACCACTTTGCTTAACAATCAAGTTGTTGGAAAAAAATGCAGTCTCTAAATAAAGGTCAGGTGTACTATCTACCCATTAATGTATTTTAGCATGGCAGTTCAAGAATGAAACTTCCATCTCCTTTGGATATCTTTGTATGACTCCTTGTTTTCCATGTCAATTTCCATCTTCAGTGTTTTTATAGATGGAGAGATAGCTTCTTGTTTCTTCTAACCATTGCCTAAAATTCTGTGTTAAATTCTTTCCTGAGATTGTAGGAAGTTAGCACCCACCCCTCTCCTAGAAAATTGAAATATCCTAGGAAATATTAAAAAGGCAGAATATTTTCTTGAATAGAAACTAAGAAGCAGAAACTCACCTCAGAAGCAGAAGCTCACCCCCACCTTTGTTAATGGGTGGGCCATTAAGGCCTGGGCCAGAATTACTTTTCATAAGAAGGAACTCCAGGTAAAGTTAAACAATTGCCAAAAGCCCTTTTAAGGGCATAATCACCCAGTAAGGCTAGACCAAGCCTGGAAGTCAGGACAGCCTACAGAGTTTCCCCTGCATGGCCCCATGGGAGTTTGAAAACCAATCAGAATACAAGCTCCAATTCAAATCCCAACAAAGGTTATAAAACTCAGGCATTCTCAGCATATCAACCTTTTTCTTGATCTCTTCCTTCACCTTGAAGCATGTGATCATTCTTCCTTTTTCACTCTGGAGCTCCAGGACATGTGGTCCTGTCCACCATTAAACCTTCCAAACAGCTTCCATGTTTCCAATGTCTTTTCCCCACTTGGAACTGAACCCAGAAGGATATTTCTTCCAGCAATATATTTGTGTTTCTTGGCTTTGATCTTAATTCTCTTCTTGGCATTTTCCACTGTTTCTTCTGACATCCAGTTTCCTTTCTTCTGCTTCCTGGCTTTTGGCAGTCTCTTATCACATTTACCTTTCTTAATTTCTTTGATTTTATTCCATAGTTCCTCTGGCCTCTTATCAATGAGGTTTAGTAATTCAAAGCAATTCCTGATGTTCTCCTTGAAAATAGTGAATATATGCTCAAGATCATAACATGAAAGGTGTTTGGCTTTCTTCTTCCATGTTTGGAACTTTTATTCCCAGGCCATGTCTTGATGGCATAAATGAGCTCCTCCACTTCCTATTAGCAATAATATAGTCAAGTGATTTCTATATACTCCATCTGGTGAGGTCCATGTATAGAGGCATTGCTTTGTTTGTTGTAAAATTGCATTAGTAATGAAGAAATCAGTGGATTGGCAGATGTTCATACACATCTACACTAGTGTTAAATACATATTTCAAACATATTTCCCTTGAACACATAAACTAGGAAGCATATTTGGATAAGCTTAAAACAAACAAAAAAATTGTGTTGTAAGATCTGAGAATGCACAAGTTTTTACATTAATCGAAGAAATGCCACCTGTTATTAGCTGTGGGAAGTTTTAGACAATGGATTCCTAGAGTATAACATTGCATTCTAAATTATATTTCTCATTACCATTATTACTTTCCTCTTCAGTGCTTCTGTACTATTTTTGTATGTGGGTAAATCTCGTAACCATACAGAAGGAACAATTATGCTTTCAAATAGCAATTTTTCCCCAGCATATTAATGTATAAATGACTCCATTTACTCATTAATTTTCACAGCTCAAAGTCCACCATGATCCACAAAAGTATTCTGTAATAATTTTGTTAATCTTTAAGATGTCACAAAATTCAAACAAAGGACAAACAAAATTATCTTAGCTATCTCTGGAAAGTATGATATCAAATGGCATGTATTTTATGCTATTTAAAAACAATATAGCTATATATGTATCTGTATCTGTGTAATCATTTTTATACAAATATACAATAAAGAGGTGTTGGCTTCTCTTCAAAACAGGGTAGAACTACTTACACATTCCCCCCCTCATATTAATAAGTAAAAACACTATAGCTACTTGTGGGTCTGCCCTGCAAATTAATGGATGCCACAAAGTAATAGCATATTGAACCTTCCTCTGGAATCAGGTTCCAAAGTACATTGAGTAGTTTTTGCTTCATGAGTAAATTGGAGTGTTTTCTGAACAGCTAAGTTGGGGTCAATGTAAAATATGCAGAAAATACATGTAAGCTGTTATGTGAACTTAAAATGATCTGCTATGGTAATGAGACAATAGGAAAATGAGAAATGAGGGAAACTGATACTGTTTGTCCATCTCCACCTTGCAACAGTGATGTGGTTGCTCACAAAGAAGAAAAACAAAACAGAATCACTTGACCTGTTGCTCTCAGCAGTTTCAGCTAAAAGAATGAGCATCAGAACAACTCATCCCAAGCCAGCTCTGAATATCTTTCAAAGATGTCAGCAGTAAAAGCAGCAGTACCGGATTGATTTTCTCTGTCAGTTCAATATATTTATTTTATTTGGTGGACAATGGACTTTAATACAATTCATATGGCTTTATAAAGTGTTGCCCACTAAAATACCTCTATCCATCTCCTTTGTGTTTGTCCTTGTCTGTGCTTTTTCTGCTGGTTTGGATATATATTCAGCCGTGAAGAAAATGGACTTGCAACTGGAGAACATCCTATTTCTTAGTGCTTCAGATTATATACAGTATATCTGATCTCAAGTTCCCATGAAGAATCCACACACAGTCAGAAACACATAGACACACACACACTTTCAAATTGGGGTTGGCTGTTAGTAATCACACAGAAACACCTGCTGCAGGATGATCTGTCACTAACCTGGCACTTCTAAATTGCCAGTGGTATATCCCACCACTATTGTAATTGCGTCCATCCACCTTGCTTCTAATTGTCTTCTGAGTCCACCCCCCCACCTTCCTGTCTACCTTTCCCAGCATTGTATTTCTCTAGAGAGCTAGGTCTTCACAAATTCTGTCCAAAACATCATAATTTGATCTTGGTCATTTATGTCTTAAATGAAATTTGTGGATTGCTTTGCTGTATGGCCCATTTTTTTGCTTGGCTTTCCATGGTACTCTCTGGAATCTTCTGCATGGCCACTATTCAAAAGTATTCTTTCTGTCCTGTATCTTAAAAATCTACATTTCACTTCCATTGAATATCCCGGGGCAAAACTGTTAGCTGAATGATTGTGATCTTTATAAGGTGTAGCCACATCCTCACATCTGTATCCTTTTCCAAGGCCTTATCTTTGGCATAAAAAATAATAAAAGACCTATGTTTTTGTAATGAAGCAGTTCATAATCAGTGTAGCTGATTATGGGATTCATGTAGAGCAGGGTGTCAAACTTGCGTCCTCGCGGCATTGTCACATGACATAACATGACTTTTTCCCCTTTGCTAAATCAAGCGTGGGCATGGCCAGCACATGATTTATCTGAACCATAGGCCATAAGTTTGACAGCCCTGATAATAGAGACTTCAATAGTTTGGACCTGCTTCAGAATGATTCAGGGAGGAGCACCACCAGCAAAGAAACATTCTGAAAGGGGTCAGAAGTGTTTATTTATTTCATAGTTTGTGTAATTCTTCAAGTTTTCAACTGAGGAATTTTTTTTTAGTATTATAAACTTTTTGATTATTCAAGAAATAAAGTCGATTTAATATAAAGACAAGGGTTTGCTATTCTTTTTTTATGTCAAAGATGCAGACTCAGCAAATGTTTTATCAATCTAACTGAACTGAACGTGAGAACAAGAGCTAATAGATAAAAATTCTGTTAAAAGCGAATGTTGGAAGTGTAAACACAAAGAAGGAACATTCTTCCATATATGGTAGCAGTGTCCAGAGGTTAAAAAATATTGGATGAGGGTATAAAGATGGTTATTAGAAATTACAGAGCACAAATTAGGAAATATACTTATTAGGAATAATTAAGAGAAAATTGAGCAATCAATTTTCATCATTATACATATCATAACTGTGGCGAGAATAGCCTTCACACAGGAACGGAAGAAAGAAAAGATACCATCTGAAGAAGACTTGACACAAAAAGTAATGGATTGTGCGGAACTGGATAAATTCACAATGGAATTAAGAGGCAAAGATGATTCAGACTATTATGCAGTTTGGGATAGGTGGTACAAATGGGTGGAGAATAGAAATAAGAGCTGATGTTTATGTATAAAAGGAGAGGTATGTATTAATAACGACACGAACACTGTTAATGTGAATAGAGATTTGTATTTTTGTTTTTTAAAAATAAAATATTTTTTAAAAAGTTATGTTAAAAGCATGATATCTTCTTACTCTCTGCTTAATTAATCCCCAACTTTTCAGATGCCTAGCCTTAGGCCATGACAATGCCCCTTCCCCAATTAAGAAAAAATCACAAGTAAAAGATAATACTTTTGAATATGGAATAATGAATAATTATTATGAATAGCTAATAGTTGATGAATCTTTATATCTAGTCATTCAGGAAAGCTGCTGTCTATTTAGAGACACTACAATTCAAACAACAAATGGCTTAATTCAGTTAACAACATATGTGGTTCTTAAGAGGCTGCCTCATTTATTTTTTATTTTTTTATTTTTGGGAGAACTGATAACTCTGCTTTTATCAACTTTTATTTGTAAAAGTTAATCTTTACACGAGACAAATGTTTCATTAGATTAACACAAACAAAATAACATAGAGCCACAGATATAATTTTCTCTTATCTCCCTAGGGATTCCATCCTCTCTTTCAGTTTCTGGGAAAATTATAAAGATGTATAAGCATGCTTGACGTTCATCCTTATTGTTTTTTATTCAAAAATAACATACTCCGATATGCATGCAAACATCTGATTGAAGTTTTTAAAGGACTCAATATTACAGTTTCTGATCTGTTTAAAATGATAGTGAAGAAAAATAAAAATCCCTCTGGAATAATAATTGGTGAAATTCTCAAGCATTTTCACTAAGGGAAGATCACTTCTTCATCTATTCTTACAGGTTAATTTATGGGTCTTTTATTTCTACTTTAGCAAGTTAAAAAGAACTATTGTCACTTATTGTAGTGAAAGTTTGCATCTTCTAACATTCCCCAGGAGGATGGCAATATCACTTCCATGTTTATTACCATCAAGTCAGCATACAAATACAGTTGGCAAATAGCTGTGGTAAGGGCCTTGTGCAAAAATGAACAATTTAAAAATCAAATCAGAAAAAAAAAACACCTTTTAATTTTGAATAATTCAGACATGTAAAGCATGTAAGGCCTTCATGAATGCTGCAGGGACCCTTTTCATCCCCAGAAAGCAAGAAAATTTAGTCATTTAGGTGCGGAAAATAATGCATCCAGATTGTGGGGAAAATTCTGGGTCGGACTAAATTATAATAAGATATTTTTCAGAGCTCTTGAGGATATTGTGTGTTTTCCATTGTAAAATGGAATGTAAGAGTACTCCTATTCTACGTGCGTAGCAAGTTATAAACCCTTTCAAGAATATATATGCACACACGCTCATTTATAGATGTACTTCCCCACTAGGAACTTGCTCTCTGCTGCTGTATGTATTTTCCTACGATGTAATTTATAACATAATCCATTTCAGTTCATTTTACATTTAGCTCAACTGTATATCAGCTGATGGAATGGAGCTCTAGACGGTATTATTAGTAGAATTTGGAAAGGTCTTTGGTGCTCTCTGGAGCTAACATTTGATGATGTTGCCTAATTTGGCTAATCCACAGGAAAACAAGCAGGGTCAGAGAGTACTCCTCATTTCAACCCTGAGGTTCCAATATTCTCCTTTATTGGTAGTAGAATTCTGCCCATGAACAGTAATTAAAAACCATACTATACGGACTTGGGCAAGAGAGACTTCTGCTGAGCCCAAATGTCCCTCCAGCCAAGGGTATTCACAGGAGGGGGGGGGGGGACAAACAATAATAGCACCTGCAGGACAGTGTCATTCCACAAATGCCACAGCTTTGATAGTTGCATCTGATGTCCTGATCTAAGTACATCATTCTGTAATTTAGATAACATAGCAAATGCCCCTGCCTCTAGTAGTGTTCAGTGTTACTAAATGAGGGCTGCAGAGATGATTTGATTGATAAGTCAGGTTTATAAGCTGTTTCAATTGCAACCAGTTCTAAGTAGTATACGCTCCATAAAAATTACAAAGATTAAAATAGTAAATGCCAACAGTACATCCTAAATCATTCCTCCCATTTTGCCGAGGACAACACTGTGGTCACAATGTAACCACTCATAAAGTGCAGAGGGACCATATCTCTTTCAGTTCTCCAAAGCCTCTCTAG
The DNA here is from genome assembly GCA_023653725.1 of Bungarus multicinctus. Classification (NCBI taxonomy): domain Eukaryota; kingdom Metazoa; phylum Chordata; class Lepidosauria; order Squamata; family Elapidae; genus Bungarus; species Bungarus multicinctus. The sequence continues at coordinate 142,735,986 of CM042836.1, read as the reverse complement.
AACATTAAATCAACCTTCATTTTTTACATAGCAAACATTGTTTGCATACCTTGATACAAATTCCTCTTGGACTGTATAGCTCTCTTCATTTAGGTGTGGTATGGTGCTCGTGACTTTTTTTCTTCACTACACTAGTGTCATTTTTGTTTATGACTGAATAGTAAAGTTAATAACATTTTCATTACACACTCACACACACACACTATCTGTGTGTGTGTGTGTGTAATATAAATACGCGCACATCCCTAATGTACAGATACAGTTTAGTAGGACCTATCTGCTCTCCTTTTTGCAAACTACCAGCAAACGAGCCAACATACGTAAATGAATTAGGTCTCTCTTTTACCACTACCACATCGTCTTCTTGTTCAATAGATTTTGACATCAGCCATGTAGTGTTTACTTAGCAGAATTTCTAGTCCACAAATGCTAGAGGCAAGCAACAATCCATTAAAAATGCAAATAAAGAAACCAGCCCTGTTAAGATGAAATCAATCATACTTAGTAAATATTAAAACTCCTTGCCACGCCAGCGCAATCATGGAGACAGATAGATGATTATAGATATGTGTGTGGGGGGGTGTGTAGAGAGAGAGAGCGATCCAGAGACCCTACTTCCTGGCAACCATAAGACACTTTGGGAAAATTTTCCTTTGTTACAAAAAATATTTGGCAAAAAGGAGTTTCAAACTTGAGTGCTATGCTGTGCTATAATGCAGGAAGTGTTCATCACGTATTAGAAATGGAGCTTTCACTACTACGTTGCCACTTTCACATAGGGTTCCTTTTGTTCTGTTTCTTTTCCTCTGCTGTACAGTTGTGTAAAGTTTGGAAAGGTAAACTGGACGTTTTATTGCATTTGAAGTCTCTTGCATTTCCTATGCACTGATCTCTATGGGCAGGGAAATTGGTTGGCCTTCCTTTGCAATCCTTGGACAAAAAAGTCTATCTAACAACATTTTTTTTTAAAAAGGGGGAAAAAACCATAACCCAATTGCTTTCCCCAATGAATTTCCAATAGCTAAACGAATCCGCTATATGGCAGATGATTAAGTTTTTTTTTCTTTTCTTTTTACATTGGTTGATGACTAGAATCAAAAGAACTCAAGAAAATAATTAAAATAAAGAATAACACCAAGAAAACAATGGTCTTTATATTGTAGGAAGTTAGCACCCACCCCTCTCCTAGAAAATTGAAATAGCCTAGGAAACATTAAAAAGGCAGAATATTTCCTCTAAAAAGAGAAGTAGAAACTCAGAGAGGCAGAAACTTTGTCAATGGGCCATTAAGGCCTAAGCCAGTCTATTCTGCATAACAACAGATAGAATTAGCCCTCAACCCATTTCACCACATGGCATCTGGGAAGATTACATCAGCCAGCACTCAAACAAGCCTGGGACACAGACAAAGCCTACAAAGTTAGCTAAGACCGCTGCCCCCTGAGAGTCTGACAACCAATGGAATACATTTCTTACACAGGAACAGGAAACACTAAGGTGGGGCCCAACAAAGGTTATAAACCTAGGCACTCTCAGCAACTCAGCCCTTCTTGACCTTCTCTTCTCACCTTGAAGCATGTGATCATCCTTTCTTTTTCACTTTGGAGCTCCAAGCCATGTGGTCCTGCTGTCCACCATTAAACCATCTTTCCAAATAGCTTCCATGTTTCCAGTGTCTTTTCCCCCACTTGGAACTGAACCCAGAAGGATTTTTCTTCCAACAATTTCTTATTTGGCCTTAAACTATTAGGGATACACACTCTACAGTTTTCATTACCTTGACTGATTGATTATGGGCCATCAAGTCGTTTTTGACTCCTAGTGAGCATATCAATAGATTTTTTCCATCTATCCTTAACCTGTTTTCTGGTATTCCTAATTAGGTCATAAATTTGTTTGTGGATATCTTTTCAATGTTCAGTTCCCCCACCCTCCCAAAAAAAAATCTGCTGTGTGAAACCTTTAAGTTTTATGAGAGACTAAGGACAAAAATCACTCAAATGCAGCCAGGGACATCCATAGCAATTTTTGCTTATGACAGCTCATCACTCTGAATGGCAGCTCAAGATGGCAGTTGTGGCAACATGATTGAAACCCCTACCTTTTTGTACATGAGTCATTGTTACCCACATACAAAACAAAAAAGGGGGCAAGACTTTGATGGGAGAGACAAGACTGCCTTTTTTGCTGTTTTGATATGCCTTCTCCATGGCTGCTGCTACTACCCATGTTTGGTTCAATCTACTTCCCATGCTGCTACTACCCATGTTTGGTTCAATCTACTTCCCTTCCCCACCTTCTCCAGATCTTCGTACATTCCTTGCATAATAAAGAGGTTGACCAATGTGTACGTTGCTGTTCTGATCCATGCCTTTTTCCAACAAATCAAACATAATCCAAAGAGAACAGAAACCTTGTAATGCTTTTGAAAAATAATTAGCTGTGAAAAAGAGAAGCCTTGTCAAACTGTGTGAGATTTGCCAAAAGATAACAGACAAGAAATAATTTGGAATACAATAATCTTCAAATCCAAACTCAGAATCCTGAGAATGTCCACAAGGCTGGAGTTTCAAAACGTCTTTGCCTTCTGCAAAGTACATTCGTTTCACAGCTGGCTTTTATCTTCTTGAAGGAGGAGCCATTGCCTTGCAGCCTTACTCCCAAGTTGCCCAGGCTGTTTTAACTGCTCTGTCCTATGAGCAAACCTGTGCGCATGCACATTTGGCACAGGCTCCTCGGGAACCTCCTCATCATTGCTGCCAGCCCCCACAATCTCTGAAGGCAGCAGTTCACTCCTAATGGTCCTGGACCCTCATCTGAGTCCTCGCTCTCCTCAGCCGTCCACACCTGCTGTCGGCTAACCACAACAATTGCCAACCAAATAAGGCAGAGAATAAAGGCTTCTCTGTCAGCTGCAGATATCCCAGTAGCAAGAGAAGTTCATTTCTAAACATAGTCAAGTTTTAGTTGGGAGGCTTAGAGGATTTTATTGAGCTTTACACCACTCTAGATCAGCAATCGCCAACTGGTGGGCTGTGGCAAAATTTTGGTGGTCTGCAGAAAAATGGCAGAGAAATAGCCCCCCAAAACAATTAATCTGGGACATGTGGGAAAACAAGGCTGCTCCACTCACATGGCCCACCTACCTGCTGACTCCCACCCTTCGGACAAGTACAAACCTTGAGACTGAATAGAGAGTTACGTGAGATGAAACTGGAAGGTAAGACTAATGGTGAGGAGGGAAATCCACCCTGGGATGGCTTGCTAATATTAGTGTGAATATTGGTTCCATATTTCAGAGCTATAGTAGTTACATGACTGGCCGTTTGTCCATCCCGGAGCAGTTCCTCCATTGAGATGACTACAGCTCTGAAATATGGGACCGGCCCATGGTGGCTGGAATGAGGTGCTGTTGTGTGTGTGGGGGTGTGAGCTGAAGTGGTGGTGGCTGGAAGAAACAGTACTCACATTTGCATCTCCCTTCGCTGCGGTATATTTACAGCAGCTAGTGGCACCAAGGCAGCCCCTTGTGTCCTGCCACATCTGTAGTGCAGCAGAGAGAAGCAGCCAGAGTCAACCCTAGCTCTGCATATGCTAAATCGGCCCCCTGAAAACTGTTGTCTCTGTAGCTGAAGAGGTGTGAGAAACTGGCCGGGCTCTCAAGAGACAGTCCAGCTGCTTTTCTTGTTTCTCTCAAGGAGCACCTGATAGCTTGGCTAGAGGGGGAACCTCTCTCATCCCCCGCTCTGCAAGGCAGGCAGTGGGGAAGCAGCACTTGGGAGGAGCAGATTGGTCACTGCCGGACTCCAGGGTTTCTCTCCCACTGAGCGGGCAGCTATTGGGTAGGGAGGAAACGGCGCCTGGCTCCCATCCCGGGGAAGGAGAGGTAAGGAACAGTAGAAGCAGCGGATGGAGGGCTGATGAAGGAAAGCAACTCTCTTCTTGGGGGGGGGGTGAAATTGTCATCCTCCCCCCCCCTTTCCTTGCCTGCCTTCAGGTGAGGCTGGAAGAGCCTTGGCACCGGGGGGGGGGGGGTTCTACCAGTTCGCACCTATTTGCTAGAACCGGTTGTTAACATTCTAAGCACTTTGGAGAACCGGTTGTTAGAAGAAATTACTGGCCTAATCCTGGAAGAAAGGCAGGAAGGAAACATTCTGGTGTTGCTTACAGAAACTGCCTCTCCGTTAACCCCTATTACATTCTTGGCAGAACTAGACTTCCTGTCTCAGGAACATCTCTGGAGTTTTTTTCCCCTCCTTTGCTAGTACTTTGCTTGTGTGGAGTGACCATTCAAAGTTACAATGGCACTGAAAAAAGTGACTTATGACCATTTTTCACACTTATGACTGCTGCAGCATCCCCACAGTCATGAAAGGCCAGGTGAAGAGATGTGTGCCTCAATGTGAGTGATATTGAGTTGGCCACACCCAACCAATAACATGACCACCAAGCCATGCCCACCAACTAAGCCATGCCCATAGAACCGGTTGTTAAAATATTTGAATCTCACCCCTGCCTGGCACCCCCATCCTGGAGCCCCCACTTTCTCCCTTCCCCTCCCCAAAATTAATCATTGAGGGCAGCAGTCCTTCTGCAGGAAGCTGCCAGCTGAGAAGCCTCTGGTGGGGTGGCCGAGGGGTGCCGCCCCCCCAAAGAGATCAAAGCCCCCTTTCTGACTCTGCTTCTCCCAGTGGCAGTTGCCCCAAGGCCCAGGAGCTCAGACACCCCCCCCCCCTTGCTCTTCTGTCTCTTTGGAAGGTAAAGGATGGAAGCAGCCCGGCCCTCCTTCCCTCCCCCAACTCCAGGCAGCCACAGTTATAATTAAATAAGTGTGTGTGTGTGTGTGTGTGTGTGTGTGTGTGTGTGCGAGCAAAGAGTGATCAGGATTTATAGGGCAGCGGCAGCTCGGATCACACTTTGCTCACGCAAGCATGAAGCCGAAGGCACCAGCTTGAAAATGGCAAGTGGGACCTTGTCAAAACGTTGCCAAATTACTCTCAATCTTACATGTGAAAAGATCCGAACACACCAAGACCTGCATACCTGTACCCATGAAAATCTATGAAAACACACACACACACATATATACATATACACACACATGCATATATATACATACACGTACACAATATAATTTTTAATATTAAATGTATATTTAATATTAAAAAATTAAAAAATTTATATTAAATATATTATCATTTTTTAAAAATTCATATTAGTGGTCCTCGGGATTTAAAAGTATGAGATTGGTGGTCCCTGAAGTTCAAAAGGTTGGTGACCCCCCCTGCTCTAGATTATTTTTCTTCATTTCCTAAATTTATATTTCCTTGGGAACAAAGACATTTATTCAGAGGCCTCTTAAAAAGATCTGACCTTTCTCAGAAAATTTCTCGTGAGGATTCATGGTGAACTAGGAATCCTGGTGAATCAAGAGCAGGGATGGCATTGGAGGAGAGATTGGTGCTGCCCAGCACAGTCTCTCTAGATAAAGGAATGATTGTGAGATTGAATACTTGTATTCTGGACTTCTCTTCAGCAGACTACAGGAACTGAGGTTTCTGGGGTCAGTTTATAAGTTGAACGGCTGAAAGTTGAGGGATTTCCATCAAACTCACAACCATGCCGCAACCTATGTGGATTCAAGGTTTGCATGAGCCTTGTTCTTAAACATTTTTTTGGATGTAATTAATTTGCAGCTAAAGAGAGTGGCAAGACAAGAAAATTCCATGTAACAAGTCAACATTCTTCCTGAATTTCCAAGGAGGAAAAGACTTTTGAAGATTTAAAAAGTTTTTGACAGAAGCTTAACAAGGAATCAATGTAAGAAAGTCTAAAACAGATAAAGGGGGTAGTTAATTTGACATATTTTTTTGGGGACTGTTGAACAAATTAGAATTTAAATATTCAAAAAAGCTGGATCTTAGTGGCATTTTTTGTTTATTATTAAAGAGAGCAATTGCTAAATTTTACAAAAAAATGTGATTTAAAAAAGCAAAAACAAAGATAATATAAGCCATGGTGTGATAATTGACTGTAACTGTGAAAATGCTGGCTGTGATGTTGACTGTAACTATGAGTACCATTTGAGATTAAAGTGTTCAGGACACAAGAAGACAAAATAAAAAAAATAAAGGAAGCATGCCCTTTCTCTTTCCCTTATTTGAGATACTTTCATTTTGGGATTATAATATCATACTGATAACCACCAAAAAAGTGCTAACCAATAGTAGATTCTGGGGGTGAATGTCCCATTGTGTGCAGGGAAAAGAAACTGCTTCAAAAATATTTGAGAAACTGAGGAGTGACTTAGCTGAATCACTTGATAGTAAATTGACTAAATCACTTGATAATCCATTGAAAGCTTTTGAAAAAAGAATGACTGAAAGATTTGTAAAGATAAAAGAGGAGATAAAAAAGTTAACAAGAGATGGACAGATTAACTTTGGCATTAAAAGGAAAAGATACCTCAATGCATTATGACAGCTGGAACTGCTGGTATAAATGGACAGAACAAAGATCGATTAAATAATAAAGGGCAAAAGAAAATGTACTATAATTGTAGTAGTGACTATATATATATATGTTCGAATCCCAGTAAGGGTATGGCTAGCTGACGAGAGCTAAGTAGCTCGAAATAGATCTATCCTAGTCTCCCTTGTTTAATTATTTATCAGCTCAAAAACCTAACACACATATAAACAAAAGACAATAAAACAAATAGCTTTCTGTCTGGATGGTCTCTGGTGATGAGCCGAAAGACAGAAAAGGACAGCAGTATGCTTCCTCCCTTGATTGGAGCTTACCAGGGTGTTGTAACACAAGTATATACACTCATTCCCCTGTATCACTGATCCAGATGAGAACCAGTGGCCTAATGGCAAGTACAACTGCCTCACATGTAATACTTCCCTGGTTCGAATCCCAGTAAGGGTATGGCTAGCTGACGAGAGCTAAGTAGCTCGAAATAGATCTATACTAGTCTCCCTTGTTTAATTATTTATCAGCTCAAAAACCTAACACACACACATACATATATGTTTTCTTATGTTTTCGCGGGTATTTATATGTGTGATATTTAGGTTTCTTCGAGTATTTTCCCATTTTTAATTTAAATTAAAAAGCCTGAAGATGGCAGATGAGATTCTGCTGAAACATCGCTATAATAAAAACACAAATATTACGTGGGAAAATACTCGAAGAAACCTAAATATCACACACACACACACACACACACACACACACACACATATATTCACTAAGGATTAATTGTTTAAAAAGTATAAAACAAGGTTGAAAAAAGGTCCCACAAACTGTCAAGGACAAAATGGTTTTTAATTGTTTTCTAAACTTTTCTCTTTCATTTTTCTTTTTTCATTTCTTTTCTCTTTTTCACATTTATGTGTGTGTTGTTTGTTTATTTTAATGGTAAAATTATTAAAGTTTATTTAAAAAAATTAACAAGATGGAAACCTCTGTACAAACAAGTATATGGAGAGTAAAACAAATTAACAACACAATGTAAATTCTGGAGAGTAAGATAGAAGGCAGTATTGCCCAGCATACCGGAACTGCTGGCTTCAGGAATGAGGCCCCAGGCCTGGAGGGCAATGGTCCCGGTGATGGCAGTGGCCCTGAGGGTGTCGTGGAGAGCTCGGTGGTTGTGGCGTCATCCTGAGTGGCAGGAGTGGGGGTCTGGCCTGGTGGCAACGGCTCCGGGGACAGGGTCTTCGATGGCTGTGGTGGTGGCGGCCTCGCCTGGATTGCCCCCTCTGAGGACGATGGCGATGATGTTGGCCCGGAGGACTTGCCGGCAGCAGCGACGACAGTGTTGATGGTGGCCTGGCCCTACGTCATCTGGTTTGGCAGTGGAAGCATCTGGCTCGAGGACGGTGGCGGTCCCGACGACGGGGGCCCAGGCTTCGGCGGCTCCAACAGCAGTGCCGGGGCCAGATCCATTTCTATCTTGGCCCCGCCGACACCGACACCGGCGACGTCGACGAGGACAGAGATCACGTCTATTTGATAGTGGGGCCCAGGCAGGTTGGCCCCAATTGTATGGGCCTTCCTGTCCCCGATTTCGACCTGGGATGTCGGGAATATGACTGGCTGATTGCCAAATGACTGGGCCGATTACTTACACATCGGCACACTTATGGGCCCTCAGAGGTGTTCCCTTTTCTCTGAGGTGGCCCTCTGGCCTTTCTATGGCATACCTTGATGACGGATCCTACTGGGATCCCGAGAGGTGGCACAGCAAAGGGAAGCATGTTAAAAATTATTCCCAATTGTATTCTTTTAACTCTAAATTTTTAGTGGGGTTAGGGAGGGTGACCAGGCTGGGTTTGGGGGACAACCCGTCTGAGACGAGGGCCAGACCGGGGGTCAGGCGTGACTGGGAGGTTTTGGGGGCAGGGATGGTTGGACCGAGGAAGGGGGTTTCTTTTCAGGAGGAGGAGGGGATGGCTATCTGCACGGTCAATGGGAGTTGACAGGGGGCCATATGTTTTGGGAGCCCACCCACGTTGTTTACATATGGTGGTGCACTCTGACCCCCAGGTCATCTCCCATTCCCTGGGTTGTCCGAACGATCTGGCCCCAGGCCTTCGGCTGATGTTGTGCAACACCAGGTCCGTAGTTAATAAAGCCCTTCTCATTTATGATTTGATTATGGAGGGAGGGGGGGAGGAAGGACCTGGCGGGTGTTACCAAAACCTGGTTGGGCCTGGAGGGGGGTGTCCCCCTGGTGGAGATGTGCCCACCTGGGTTTCAGGTTTTTCATCAGCTGAGGGCCCAGGGAGGGGTGGAGGGGTTGCAGTGGTTATTAGGCAAGATCTATGTCCTAGGGAATCCACTGTTCCTCAGACGACCGGATGTGAATCCCTTTTTGTGAAATGTGGTTCCGGGGTTCAGATGGGCCTCTTGATCACATGTCTGGCTCCCTGCTATGTGACATCGGCCCTGCCTGAGCTCCTGGAGATCATAGCCGGCTTGACGGTTGAGACCCCCAGGCTTATGGTCATGGAGGATTACAACCTGCCTTTGGCTGGTGGGGCCTCAAGGATTGCTCAGGAGTTCTTGGCTTCCATGACAGCCTTGGGTCTGACCCAATTAATTAGGGACACCACTCACACTGAGGGTCACATCTTGGATCTGGTTTTTTGTCTCTGGACAGTGGCAGGATGATCTAGGTATAGGGGATGTTGTTATAGAGCCCCTGTCATGGTCTGATCATTTGCTCCTTAGGCTGGACTTCCATGCCACACCTCCTCATCGCAGGGAGGCGGAACTGATACGATGGTTCCGTCCCTGGCGCCTGATGTACCCAGATAGGTTCCTGATGGAGCTTGGGCTGTTTTCCGGTGTTCGAACACACGACTCAGTTGAGGACCTGGTGGCCACCTGGGAAAGGGTGGCAGCTGGGGCCCTTGTCCGGGTCATGCCCTTGCGGCCTCTGACCCAATGCCTATCCCAGTTGACTCCTTGGTTTTCTGAGGAGCTGAGGGAGATGAAGCACTGGAAAAGATGCCTAGAGAGTGGTTGGAGGACCACCCATTCGGGATCTGACTGAACATTATTGCGGTCCTATATTAGGGCCTATTTAGTGGTGATAAGGACGGTGAAGCATTCTCACTTTTCCGCCCTTATTGCGTCCACAGGAAATCACCCAGCCACCCTTTTTAGGGTGACCCACTCCCTTCTAGAAGTGGGAGTGTGGGAGGATACTCTACAGGGGCGGGCTGAGGATTTTTTGAATTTTCTGCAAGATAAAATCACTCAGATGTGGGATGGGTTGGACTCTGACTGGGCAACTCTGGACGGGGGGAGTGGGCAGAGTTTGGTGAGGTTATTTGGGGGGAGTTTGATCCTGTGACCCTCGAGGATGTGGACAGGATGCTGGGTGGGATGAATGCCACCACATGTTTACTGGATCCATGTCCCTCCTGGCTGGTATTGGCCACTCGGGAGGTGACACGAGGTTGGTTCCAGGGTATTATTAACTCTTCCTTGAATGAGGGGTTTTTATCTGCCACCTTGAAAGAGGCGGTAGTGAGAACCCTCCTCAAGAAACCGTCTCTGGACCCAACTTTATTATCTAACTATCGTCCGGTCTCCAACCTTCGCTTTATGGCAAAGGCTGTTGAGATTGTGGTGGCATGACAGTTCCCCCAGCACCTGGATAAAACTGTCTATTTAGATCCATGCCAATCAGGCTTCAGGCCCGGATACAGCACAGAAATGGCATTGGTCGCGTTGGTGGATGATCTCTGGAGGGCCCATGACAGGGGTTATTCCTCTGTCCTGGTCCTGTTAGATCTCTTGGCGGCTTTTGATACTGTCAACCACAATATCCTATTGCGGCGGCTGGAGGGGTTGGGAGTGGGAGGCACGATGTTACAGTGGTTCACCTCCTTCCTCTCCAGCCATTCGCAATTTGTGTTGGCAGGGGGGCAGAGGTCGACCCTGAGGCCCCTGACTTGTGGAGTACCTCAGGGGTCGGGGCTCTTGCCCCTCCTGTTCAACATTTATGTGAAGCCGCTGGGTGAGGTCATCCATGGTTTTGGGATAGAATTTCATCAGTACGCTGATGATACTCAGCTGTACATCTCTACCCCAGGCCACCCCGACAAAGCTGTGGAAGTGATGACCTGGTGCCTGGAGGCTGTGTGGGGTTGGATGGGGCGGAAAAGGCTTCAGCTCAACCCGGCCAAGACCGAGTGGCTGTGCTTTCCAGTGCCCCAATACAACCAGCTAACTCCATCACTGGCCATGGAAGGGGGAAATTCTTGCCCCCACAGAGAGGGCGTGCAATCTGGGTGTCCTCTGGATGTACAGCTGTCGTTAAAAGACCACATAGCAGCCATCGTCAGGGAGGCTTTTTGTCAGGTCCGTAGGATCTACCAGTTGCGGCCCTTTCTGGATCGGGATGCACTTCGCACGGTCATGTCCGCCCTTGTCATCTCCCGCCTAGACTATGCCAATGCTCTCTACTTGTGGCTCCCCTTGAAGAGCACCCGGAGGCTCCAGTTGGTGCAAAGGGCAGCCGCGCGGGTGGTTTTGGGGGCTTCTCGGAGCTCCCATATTACACCACTTTTGTGCGAGCTGCATTGGCTCCCGGTGGTCTTCCGGGTGTGATTCAAGGTTTTAGTGACCATCTTTAAAGCGCTCCATGGCTTGGGACCTGGGTACTTACGGGACCGCCTACTGTCACCATCGGTCTCCCGTCGGCCAGTGCGCTCCCATAGGGTGGGCCTCCTCGGGGTGCCGACGGCTGGATGGCTGGGGACCCCGAGGGTGCGGGCCTTCTCTCTGGGGGCACCTTCCCTCTGGAACGAATTACCCCCGGAGATGAGGACTGTCCCTGACCTTTTGACCTTCCGGCGTGCATTGAAAACCCACTTATTTCACCAAGCGGGTCTGGCCTAGAGTTCTGTGCAGGGTTTTTAATTGGTTTTAATCGTTTTTTAATTTTATAACTTTTAACTTTGATTGTTTTTATCCATCAGTTATTTATCAGCCACCGAATTTAATATTTTTAAATTGCTTTTAAATATTGTATTGTATTTTCTATTCCATTTTATTCAGCTGTACACCGCCCCAAGTCCTGTCGGAAGAGGGGTGTAAAAGATTAAATAAATAAATAAATAAATAAATAAATAAATAAATAAAATAAGTTACAAGCAGGGAGTTAGAAAGAGAAGTAGATAACCTGGCTCTATTAGGATTGAGAGAAAAAGAGTTTTGTTTGAGATTTAGAACGATCTCAGAGATTTCTGGTGAAGATATTAGTGAAAAAGGCTTAAAGCTTTAGTAATTCTTTTTTTTTTTTTTTGGATTCCAATCAGGAGGATTCAGAGGCAGAATCTGATAAAGAATATAGAATAAATATAGGATTTGTGAGAATAAAAGAATGCTCAAAAGGACTCAAAGAAAGACAAGGGATTAGGTTTTTCAGAGAGTTCACCTACTTTTCTGAAAGACATAGATCCTTTTCAAGAATAGATATAATTTGGATTTCAAAGAATCTAGCTATTAAGGTATTTAAAGTACAGATATCACCAAAGATATTTTCAGATTATAAGGTGAGTTTGTTTATCTTAAGGAAATCTAATTCTTTTAGCTAGAAACTAAATAAATGTTGCTACAGTAAGAAGCAATGTAGAGAAATAAATTATAAGAATATTTTAAATAACTTAGAATTAGTAACAGGTATTGATTCAAGAATGCTTTGGGGTGCAAGTAAAGCTATCATTTAGAGTTTATTTTATACAATATAATTCATATAAAGCAAAAAAAAAAAGAGTTTGTAAACAAACCGGGGAAATGGTTGGCATACACATTATAAAAAGGAAAGGAAAGGAAAATTACAGGAAAAAGGATAACAGCCTTTCATCAATATTATTCCATCTTGGAAGAAGGAAGTGTCATCTCTATAGAGAGAAAATAAATGAATATCCAAAGAAACAAAATGTACCAAGGATCATGGAGGAAGAGAAACAAAATATGAATGGACCTATAATAAGGGAAGTTTACAAAGCTATAAAAAGGTTAAACTAGGAAAGATGCCCAGTGGATTACCAGGTTCTTATTATAAATGTTTTGAGGATGAACTTTTACAACCTTTGCAAAACATGATGGACTCTACTTTAAAGTGTACAGAAAGGAAGGATTCCAGAGAGTTAGAAAGAGGCACTTAGTTAAAATGTTAGAAAATAGCACTAATACTTAAAGAGGAACAAGATTTGACTTTGAGAAAAAACTATAATCCAATAACATTATTGGGTAATGGCTACAAATTGTTCACAATGATTCTAGTTGGTAGACTGAAAGTAATTTTGCAAAAGTTTATTCATGAGGATCGATGTGGGTTTTTATCTAAAAGATAGTTCCAGATTAAAAATTGTATTAGATATTTAGGAATATTTGGAGCAACAGAATGAAAAACCAGATACATTGATTTTCCTAGATGCAGAGATGGGCTTTCATGTTCAAGGTTTTTGAAGATACAAATTTTGGAAAGAATTTTATAAAATGGATAAAATTGATTTACGTTTCAAAGAAAGCACAAATAATTCTTAATGGAGATCTAACAAAGCCTTATGAGATACGAAAGAGAAAAAGTCAGAGATGCCCATTGTCTCCTCTCTTGTTATTTTAGTTCTTGAAGTACTGAATAGAGATATATGTATTTATTAAATTAATTTAATTTTTCCCACCCATCTTACTATCAAGTGACTCTGGGCAGCTAACAGTGTCCTACATCAAAAATAGACGATTAAAACTTTAGCAATAATAAAACATTAAGCATTGAAACTGTAGCATGTATTAAGGCACGTCAAATTGATATTGGAAATGTGAACAAGAAGAAGGGTTATTTCACCATGATGTGTAAAAAATCTAGAATGTTCTGGATTCAACTACACACACTGATTCGGAGGATTTAAAAGTTGAATACACAGTTGAGAGCAGAAGGTTTTTCTTCTAAGTTAAAAAAAAGTCACGGACCTTTGTTCTTCTATAGGATAAGAGCAGCAAGATTATTCTATGCACAGAGATGGAAAAATTCAGCATTAACCACAATGGACAAATGGTTAGCAAAGATGATGGAAGTTGCTGAGATGGCTGAATTGATTTCTTCAATCAGAGAAAAGGCAATGTCTAGGTTTATTGCTGACTGGAAAGTTCTTGAAGACTTTTTGTGTAAAACAGGAAAAAAATGAGATAATGATTTGTGGTTGGGTTGACTAGACAGGATAGATTATAGAAAGAAAACAGTTATGTAGTAACCACAGAGAAAGAGGTAAATATATAATTCTACTTATAATTGCTGTAAATAAGATTTGAGGCCATTTTTTGTATCGTTTTTCTTTTTTAAACTTTTCTTTTCTTGCACTGTTAGTTTTCTCTTTGAGATCGAGATCTTTGCTCATCATTATTACTGTGGTAATAGACATGAACTGAAAAATTACAGACTATTTCTCAAGATGTTTTGTCAAATGTAAAGCCAACTGTGTTCTATGGCACTGTTGATTATCTGGGAATCAAATTGTAACCCAACTAGTTTTTAGGAATTGCAATCTCTTTCCAAATAAACCTCAACATATCTTGGGTATTATTTTGGCAACAAGACAGGCCCTGACTAATATAATTTCTTTCTTTCTTTCTTTCTTTCTTTCTTTCTTTCTTTCTTTCTTTCTTTCTTTCTTTCTTTCTTTCTTTCTTTCTTTCTTTCTTTCTTTCTTTCTTTCTTTCTTTCTTTCTTTCTTTCTTTCTTTCTTTCTTTCTAACTTTCTCTTCCCATCTGTTGGAACTTTCTGTTGCTTAATATTTTCTTCCTTTCCATTGGGGAATGAATACGACACAAATATCTATCTTTGGTAAGAACACAAAGACCTAAGTCCACTGAGAGGGAGCACTGTGACATGCTGTGTGATCTTGAGCAGGTCATTTATAATGCCTTTGTGCTCCAATTTAACCACACCAATAGCTCCCCTGGATATTTTCTTTCTTTAGTGTATAATATTAAAAAAAAAACAGTCCTTTCCTCTAGATCAAAATACAGATATAAACTGAAAAATATAATATGAACAAAGCAGAAAAGATATAATTAAAACCATGGGAAGGGCTTTTAAGTTTTTCTGACAGGATATGCTTTTAAAAGGAAAAAAATCATGAACACGTAGCTTTTTCTCTGGTAATATTATACTAATAACTAGAGCATACAAAACATTTGCTAGACCAATACTTTAATACAGCTCAACAGTCTGGAACCCACATTACGTATCTGATATTAACACAGTTGAGAAAGTCCAGAAATATTTCACAAGAAGAGTTCTCCACTCCTCTATCCGTTGCAGAATACCTTATGCCACCAGACTCGAAATTCTAGGCCTAGAAAACCTTGAATTACGCCACCTTCGGTCTGATCTAAGTATGGTATATAAAATCATACATTGCAATGTCCTACCTGTCAATGAATACTTCAGCTTCAACCATAACAACACAAGAGCACACAATAGATACAAACTCAAGGTTAATCGCACTAAACTTGATTGCAGGAAATACGACTTCAGCAATAGAGTGGTCAATGTCTGGAATACTCTACCTGACTTTGTGGTTTCTTCCCCAAACCCCAAAACCTTTAACCTTAGACTGTCTACTATTGACCTCACTCCTTTCCTAAGAGGTCTGTAGGGGGCGTGCATAAATGCACCAACATGCCTACCATCCCTGTCCTATTGTTTCTTTTATTTTTTTTAAAAAAATTCTTATATGTATCCATGCATTCATAATTATGTTTTTACTTATACCTATTATCTTGTAAGCAATTGACAAATTAAAAAAACTCAGTTCAATTCAATTGTTTTCAGAATGTCCCTGTCATTCCCTATACAGGACAGGATCGAAACTGGACCAACAGGGAAGAGAAGTCAGATGCCACTATCAGTTAGCCACCATATGACAACAAGCTAGACACATTCTTCTTCCACCTGTCGCAGAGGTGGTATTCAGCAGATTCTGACCAATTCTGGAGAACTAGTAGTGGAAGTTTTGAGTAGTTTGGAGAACCGGCAAATACCAGCTCTGATTGGAGATTTTACAATATCCTTCCCCTGCCACGCCCACCAAGCCATGCCCACAGAACCGGTAGTAAAAAAATTTGAATCTCACCACTGCTCCTGTCCACCTGTGTGTTGAGTGCTCACTTAATTAAGAGGTTATATCTACAACTAATCTGGAATGAATGACATTCATTCATGGGGGGGTGTGGTGTGTGGAGGTGGGACTCTACAAGATTTTGCATTACCTGACTGATCTTTTCAGCTTGTTCATTCTTGCCTCAATAAAGATGAATGTGCTTATCTATGCAAGGCAATAATAAGCATTCATAATCTCTATCCTTCCTTTCCTTGCAAATGAATCTGTTTTAATCACACAGCATCTAATTCCTCTCCTATAAAGTGCCTTTGAAGTGAGTAAACAGAATAAATTTAAAAGAAGTATGGTGTTGACTTGGAGGTTCAATTGTTTTCGGTGTTTTATTTCAGTTCAACCTGCCTCACTTCATTCATAGTAATAGAGCCGTCCTCTTTTAAGCTTTTATGTCTTAGCTAAATGAAAATATCTTTAAAAAAACACAAAAAAAAATAAAATGCTAAAAGGCTTTAAGAGGTCTAATGCTAGCCAGAATTTTTTCAGTTGTGACAAAAGGTTCAGGAAGGACAAATCAGCAGTCTGCCTCTGAAGTGTGTGGTTTAGAAAATCCTAATATGCTTGAGAGTACTGAGGTGCAGAGTTTATTAAATATTTAGATTTGTGTTTCATATTTAATAGCCCTAAATAATGTACAAAAGGGTTTGCAGTTCAAGTGTTGCTAAAATAAATAATGAAACATTATAGATGGATATGTAAGTCTATATTGCAAAAGGATATAAATACATTTATTTGTATTTCTTTGAATAAAGTGTTAAAGAGGGAGCAATCCATACTATTGATTGGAGTTTAATTTTTTGTTTTGAATTAGCAGGTAAAACCACAAATCTCGAAAACTGTTTACAGTGAGCTACCTAACTTTTGACTAAGCCACTAGATCAATATATTCTAAGCAAACAGAGACACTACCTGCAAGGATTTGTACTTGTAAGTTAACAAGCATTTTTTCCCAGTGTCTAATAAATGAAAAAGACATTATTGATTCGCCTGATCATTAAAAAGTGCAGAAAAACAAAGCAGCTACCTAGCTTGAAGCTGTATCTTATTCTGGTGTTAACACTTGGAATCTCTCAGACAAAGGAAAGCAGCTTTGGAGAAGTTAGTTAGCTTGAGGCTGCCCATAAGTCTAAGAGAAAGCCCCCCCAATGACACCTAGGGACCAGGAAACATAGGGAAGACTATTTCATTCACACTTCCAGGAATGATGTGTGAGAAACATTTTCCAACACACTAGAGGAAGATAAACATATTTAAAAAAAACTTTTTTAAAAAATGTGTTAAATTATCTTCTGATAAATATCAGATCATCTATTTTTCATGACTGATCATTTGGCATCCAGTTGGAGTTGACGTAGCAATCGCATAGGTAGATTTCAGTGGTGGAATTCAATTTTTTTTTACTACCAGTTCCGTGGGCATGGCTTGGTGGGCATGACAAGGGAAGGATACTACAAAATCTCCATTCCCACCCCACTCCAGGGGAAGGATGCTGCAACATCTCCATTCCTCCCCACTTGACTAACCTGCTTTCCAGCTCCGTTCACCTGTGCAAGGCAAAGAAGACCCAACTGATCAGCTGGGACTCGGGGTCAGTCAGATGTGATATTTGCCGGTTCTCTGAACTACTCAAAATTTCCGCTCCCGGTTCTCCAGAACTGGTCAGAACCTGCTGAATACCACCTCTGGTAGATTTATTCCATGATAA
The DNA here is from genome assembly GCA_023653725.1 of Bungarus multicinctus. Classification (NCBI taxonomy): domain Eukaryota; kingdom Metazoa; phylum Chordata; class Lepidosauria; order Squamata; family Elapidae; genus Bungarus; species Bungarus multicinctus. The sequence goes on along the minus strand of CM042836.1, from coordinate 142,718,570 downwards.
TTTGGTGTTTCAGGGCTTCCTGTGATACATCCATCATCACTGCATCTAAGTCAATTCACTTTGCTGCTGGGTGTCCTTATCTCCCTCTCTTCCCTTCTGTCTTTCCAACCTTCTCCAGAAAGCTAACTCTTTGCCTACTGTGTTTGGAATAGAATAATTTGTGCCTGATTGTATCTCAAGTGAGAATTCTGGGTTTGTTTGAGGATCCATTTGTTGACTGCAAACGAGTCTTCTTCTCCAACCCAAAATTTAGAAGCTTCATATTCTGCTTCTTTAAAATCTGATTTACAGAAGGTCACAGGAAATACTATGGCTTGCACAATTCTGCTATTTATAGTTATAGACATATCACGGAATTTGAATATCTTTTCCAATGCCTTCATGGCTATTCTATCAAGTGCTAATCTGCTGTGTATTTCTTGACAGTTGTTTATTGTTGATCATAGATCTTAAAAGGAAGAAGCTATCCACCACTTCAATATTGTTAATACCTATCCCCAGAGGGATATTCTTGGGAATACATCTAAAGAGTAACTCATCTGGAAATTGATATATTGTCCAATACGGCAAAATAGCTAATGATAAAAGGAGGAAATTGCTGATGAACCTTTTAACTGCAAGGGATAAGAAGGGGAAATGACTCTGGTTTCCTCTTTTCTGTTCTGTGCAACATCATTGGATTCCCTCCTTCTTTCTGAATAATCATATTTGCAGCATCTATGACTTTTTGTAGGCATGTTTTCTCACCTCCTAAAAACAAAAAAACAAAAAAAGGAGCTGTGGAGCCACAGTGGTTAGAATGCAATATTGCCGGCTAACTCACTGCTCACTGACAGGAGTTTGATTCTGATTGGCTCAAGGTTACTCAGCCTTCCATCCTTCTGAGGTCAGTAAAATGAGGACCCAGATTGTTGTGGGCAACATGTTGTCTCTGTAAACCACTTAGAGAGGGCTGTAAGGCACTATGAAACGCTATGTAAGTCTTAAGTGCTATTGTTATCTACTTCTACGAGTCACCAGATCAAGGTGAATACCCATTTAAAAAAAATGACTAGCTAGCACAATTCATTCTACTATAGCCTTTTCTATACCTAGCCTCAGTTTTACTAAGTCCAATGTTTTTCTGGGAAACCAAATCACCAGGCTGCTGCTGCTTTTGACAGGTCTATAGGAAATAGGACTGTATCTGTCCATTAATGTTGATAATGAGGTTAATGAGCATGCACATGGGTTAATGTGTAAGTAGAACTGATGAGTATTACTGAGACCTAATTGGGCTGTTATGGGAAGGTGGACCTATCATAAATTTTCCCTCCAAGGCTTACAGCAGCCATACTGTCAGGATCCAGGAATCGCTCCTGTGATTATTCATGAGATTTTGGCAGAGCCCAGAAAGATTGTTCCAGTGCAACACGGTGGAAATGGAGACATACAGACAACCTAGGATTGCCCTTGTATCCAGGATCTCCTAGATCTCATCTCAGGCCCACTTAGAGTAAATCACAAAGTTAAAATGCTTTGTGTGAGGCAATTTCAGCCTCTCTACAGTGTAGAGAATCATATTTTTGAAGAAGCACAATGGGATGCCAAAATATAGCTCCTTTGTGAACTACATGAGATAAAGGCCCTCTGAGGTAGAATTGATCAAGTATTGAGGGAAGATATAAAAGTGTATGGGAACCGTCATACTGTGGACCAGAATTGTAGTAAATGGAACAGGGTACTGTGCATGATTGGGCCTCCCACCTTCACTCTTCTGGTACACAAATCTAACTGATAGGCAAGGTTGTTAATTTCAAAAACATCTATACATCTGCGTTTATCTCTTTGTATCCCAAATAAGAACATAAAATAACACTGGAGATTTTCTTTATGACTGTCAGTATGAAATGAGCCTGATGTTTACAAGCTTTCTAGAAAGACTATACAGTAACCAACTTTACAGCAAGTTTTTTTCTTCTAAATAGAAAAGAATAGAATATTTTATTGGCCAAGTGTGATTGGACACACAAAGAATTTGTCTTGGTATAAATACTCCCAGGGTACATAAAAGAAAAGATAAATAAAGCAAAATATTGAACTCCACATTTATACATGGTTGTAATGGACCAATATAATGCACACAAGTGTGATAAGCGGGTCCATTTCCTTCCCTCCCTCTTTCTTTCAAGTCAGAATGAAGTCACAGGCCGCTTTATTCTAAAATGCCGTGTCATTCCCCTGCCCATTGGAAAACATTAATGAATAGTCTGTGGAGAACAACAATAGAACCAGTATGCACCATCTTTAACTGGAGGTGCTGATGGGGATGGAGAACAGCAGAAGTATTAAAAAAGGGAACCCAGTCCAAATCGCAAATAAATTTATGTATTGGATTGTTTGCTTTTGTTATGGCTGTCCACCTTGCCACAAAGCTTTTGCATACAAAAACATTAAAAAAATAAACTTATGTGTGATCCCAAATCTACAATGTACGTCACATGATATCACATAATAAGGGCTATCAAAATTGTTATGCCACTAATTCAGAAACTGGAACATAACAGTGGGCTTCTCTTTTTCTCATGCATGTGCATCCCATCCCCTTCCTTCTCTTTGAATGTCAATTGCTAGGAGGGAATAGGGCAATGCCATTGTCCATATTATATTATCAGTAGCCACTCTGCAGCTTCCTTAAATCATGTGGATTAATTCCGCTAAACTTTCCCTAAATAAATTATTGTTCAGTTTATTTCACTGCTAGTTGAGTGAGCAGCGTGGTGGCCTAGTGATGCTTGCTTCCTACTCGGAAGGTTGAGATTTCAGTCCCAGGTAGCGACAGATGTTTCTCTCCTAGGCTCAAAGAAAAAAAAAAAGTCTGCTGAGAACTCCATGTGGTGTCAGGAAGGGCATCTGGCCAGTAAATGCACAGCTCCATTCAGTCGTTTCGACTCTACCTCAAATTAAGGGATTACAGAGTTGTAAATAAGGAGGGTGTTGTAGAGCGACGGAATAACTCAGGCAGAGACCAGGTCAAGGCTAAAAGCTTAACTCTTTATTACAAGTAAAGAGGGTTACCGCTACTGCCGCGCTAACACGGCAGCCAGCTGGAGCGGCAACAGCTGATGCCGTTTGACAGCCGCCTTTTATAGCCGGCTGTCAAACGGCTCAGCCAATGGGAGAGGTCCGTGCTTCCCGCTTGAAGCACGGACCTGAGTGAAGACTCAGTCCATACACAACACTCCTCCCTCCCAGTGAGGAGCATGCGTAGTCCTTCAGATACGTCGGACGCCTGCGAATTCGTCCGGATCTTCTAGGCTCCGTCAAAGATGGCGCTGGGTTGTTGTCTGGAGCTCTCTGCGTGTCTCCAGGCGATGGAGAGGCTGCTGGGCTGTCTGGAGTCGGGTCTGCACCTTGGTCAGCTTCCACATCTGGTAGGTAGTCGTCCCCGGTGGGTTGGCAACTGGTTTCGTCGAATGGTGTGGTTGCTTCTGCATGGGGTCCGTCTAGATGACCTCTGGGTGCAGTGCTCCAACGCTTCCTCAGGTGGTCCACGTGACGCCGCCAGGTCCGCCCATCAGCTAACTGGACTCTGTAAGACTTGGGACCAGTTACTGCTATCACAAGCCCTGGTAACCATAGTGGTTGCCCAGTGAAATTTCTGACAAATATCTTGTCATTAACCAGGAACCCCCTGTCTTGGCTGTTTGACCCAAGGGGAAGCAAAGGGGCATAATTTGGGTGCAGCCTATCCAAGGTGGTCCTCAGCCGGCGTTCCATTAATATTTCGGCTGGTGACTTGTTAGTAGAGGCACAGGGTGTAGTGTGTTGGCTCAATAAGTATTGGGCCAGCCTGTCATGCCAGTTAGAGGGACCCAATTTTTGTAACACCTCTTTAGCAGATCTAACTGCCCTCTCAGCCAGTCCGTTGCTGGCAGGATGGAAAGGGGCTACTAGTATGTGCCTGATGCCCAAACTTGCTAAAAACATTTCAAACTCACAGGAGGTGAATTGGGGGCCATTGTCAGACACGACAGAATCAGGAAGGCCATGTGTGGCGAATATCCTAGTCAGTGCTTTGCTGACTGCCTCTGTAGTGGTGGAGTGCATTAAAGTTAATTCCACCCATTTTGAATATGAATCTACTACCACCAGGAAAGTGCGCCCATGGAAAGGGCCTGCTAAGTCTATGTGTATCCTGGACCAGGGGTTACTTGCTTCCTCCCAGGTCCTAGGGGTGGTTGCTGGTGGTAATGCCCTGGAGGCCTGGCATGCCTGGCAAGAATTTACCCAATTAGAGATTTGGGCATCCATGCCTGGCCACCATACGTAGCTGCGGGCGAGGGCCTTCATTCTCACAATCCCTGGGTGGCCCTCATGCAAAACCTTCAGTATTGAGGTTTGTAATTTGTGGGGAATGACTACTCTGGTTCCCCATAGCAAACAGCCTTGCAAGGAGGAAAGTTCCTGCTGGCGTAATTTGTAGGGTAGGAAGTCTGAAGGATAAGGGGCCGTAGGCCACCCCCTCCCTACCCAGTCCAGGACTTGGGATATTACCTGGTCCTTGGCCGAATGGGCAGCGATGTCAGCAGCAGTGACTGGAAGCTTGAGATCGTCGATAAGAAAGACTGTGGTTGCAGGTGCTGGGTCCACGACTGGCATTGGCAGGGGACAGCGGCTGAGTGCATCAGCATGGGAAAGGCTTTTCCCGGATCGATGGATTAGAGTGTAGGAATACGCAGCCAGGAAAATCGTCCATCTGGTCATCCTTGGGGACAAGATCTGGGGAGTCTGTTTAGAGCCGGATAAAATGCCTAGCAGTGGCTTGTGATCAGTTATCAGTTCGAAATGGTGCCCGTAGAGGAATTCATGGAACTTCTTCACTGAAGCCACTGCAGCCAAGGCCTCCTTGTCAATCTGGCTGTAGTTGCGTTCAGTGGAAGATAGTGTCCTTGAAAAGAAAGCTATAGGTGCTTCTGCACCATTGGGCAGTCTGTGGCTCAGGACAGCCCCGATTCCGAATGGAGAAGCATCGGCTGCTAGAATGAGTGGTAAGTCTTTATTGAATTGGATTAAGACGGCCTTTGAAGTTAACAATGACTTGACTTGTTTGAAAGCAATAGTTTCCCTTGGTCCCCAGTGCCATGGCGAATGCTTGTCTAAAAGTCTATGAAGTGGCTCAGCGACAGAAGCTTTATGGGGCAGGAACGATGCATAGAAATTCAAGAGGCCCAGGAAAGCTTGAAGCTCAGTTTTGTTTGTAGGAGTAGGCGCATCGTGAATGGCCTTAACTTTTGATTCAGTTGGGTGAATACCCTTTGCATCAATTTTGTAACCTAAGAATTCCACTTGTGGAGTGGCTGTGGTGCATTTTTCCCTTTTTAGCTTGAGACCAGATTGTCTGAAACGGTCAAGTACACTTCTGACCCTTTGTAGTAATTGCTGTTGGTTGGTGGCAGATACCAGAATCTCATCAAAGTAAGGCACAACGCCTGGTAACCCTTGCAGTATTCGTTCCATAAGGGATTGGAAAATTCCAGGGGCCACACTAACTCCGAATTGTAGACGTGTGCATTTGAAAGCCCCTCTGTGGGTTACTATTGTTTGCAGTTCAGCAGTTTCATCGTCAACTTTGCAAAAATGGACCCAGGCTCAAGGGAATGGAGTAAATGTTGTACCACAGGGACTGGGTACGCACTAACTTGTAAATATCTGTTTATTGATGACTTGTAGTCTGAGCAGATCCTCAAGTGTCCATCCTTTTTTAAAGGAGTTACTATGGGGGTCTCCCACTTTGAGAAGTCAGTTGGTTGCAGAATGCCCTGTTTGATTAATTTGTCAAGTTCCTTGTCTAGTTGAGGACGAATTGCAAAAGGAACTCTGCGGGGCTTCAAACGAATTGGAACTGCCTGGGAGTCTACCCTGAAAGATATTGGGGTTCCCACGTAGCAGCCTAGGCCCTCACTGAATACGTCTGCATAGTCCCTGAACAGGGAGTCAACTTCTGAATTGTTAATGGCGTGGATTCCCCCTATGTGGAGGCCCAGGGCTGGGAACCAATCTAGTCCCAATAGGCTTGGGAGGACACCATCCACTATCACTAGAGGCAAGTGACCCTTAAACCCTTGAAAATGGACTAGGAACTTGCCTTTTCCGATGACAGGGATGGTTCTGCCTTGGTAGTCCCGAAGTGTTAGGTTGCAGGCTGGAATTTTCTGTCTTGACATTCTAGGGAGTAGCTTCTTTAAGGTGTCCCATGAGATGATGGACACTGCAGAGCCGGTGTCAACCTCCATCTTGCAGGGTCTACCTTCTATAGAAACAGTGACACTAATTTTGTTAGATTTATTAATTTTTTGAATTTTAAATTGATAGCAAGTGAAACAGTCCTCAATTTGCCTGGGATATTGAATGAGCTTCTGTGGTCTTTGTGGCTGGCTGAAGGTTTTTCCTGACTGACAAATTTTTGCCAGATGGCCTTTCTTTTGACACCTTAAACATGTGGCATTCCTGAATCTGCAGGATGCTCTGAGGTGATTTCCCCCACAGCTTAAGCATACTGTTTGTAACTGTGGGGTTTGACTTATACCTTGCCTGAACTCTTTTTGATTTGCATTGGGCTGTCTGAGGCGGTTTACCTCAGTAGCCTCTTCTGGGCCAGTTTCTGAGGAGGCTTCCTCAAAATATACTGTAGGATTTTCTAGCCTGCTGGGTTTTCCCTGAATTTCAGCTGCTGAGAGTGCTGACAGCTCAGCAGCCTGGGATTCCTCTAAGGCTTGCTTAAGAGTTAGATCCCCTTTGGCTAATAAACGTCTTTGTAACTTTGGGTCTCTAACGCCACAAATTAGCTGATCGAGCAGCATATCGTCCAGGTAATCTCTGAACCCACAATGCAGGGCAGTTGTTCTCAGTGCTGCCATATAATCATTAATTGTTTCCCCCTCTGTTTGGATGCGCCTTCTGAAAGCATGGCGCCTAGCAATCCTGGAAGGCTTTGGGGAGTAGTGATTTGAAAGAATTTCCTGCAGTTCCTCCCAGGGAATAGTCTTTATAGATCTAGGGGCCAGTAAAGCTGATGCGGTGTCAAAAACCGTGGCTCCGCAAAAACTTAGGAAGTAAGACTTCTTCCTATGTTCAGAAATTTCTGACAGGTCTAAAGCATCAAGAAAACAGTCAAACCGGTTCTTGTATGACTCCCACGTCTCAGCAGCCGGTCTGAAGGGCGGGAATGCCGGATTCGCAGTCATCTTCTGTCAGCTGTGAAGTTTCTCCTCAGGCAAGTTAGAGACGGCACTTCGCGGTTAGAGTCTGCAACTCTGTAGCGATTTCAGCTCTAGGTAGTGATTTCGCTCCTTTAATTCTTTCCCTTGCCTGGCTTGCCTTTATTTGTATCCCATCCTCGTCGCCAGTGTTGTAGAGCGACGGAATAACTCAGGCAGAGACCAGGTCAAGGCTAAAAGCTTAACTCTTTATTACAAGTAAAGAGGGTTACCGCTACTGCCGCGCTAACACGGCAGCCAGCTGGAGCGGCAACAGCTGATGCCGTTTGACAGCCGCCTTTTATAGCCGGCTGTCAAACGGCTCAGCCAATGGGAGAGGTCCATGCTTCCCGCTTGAAGCACGGACCTGAGTGAAGACTCAGTCCATACACAACAGAGGGTTTTTTTTATTATTTCACTGCTAGTTGAGCCATGGGCACCTCAACTCTTTTGCTCCCCCAGAAATAATCAAACATGTACCCATCTTTTTCCAAAGATAAGAATCTTCTAAGAGCTCCCAGACATCTAAGTAGGATGCTGTGAGCATTCCCTACTGGACTAATACTGTAAAATCAGCATCTATAGCCTCTTGGTCATGATGATGGTGATGATATAATTTTCTAAATAGCAAAGAGCAATAAAAGTACCCCAAATGCATATGCACACCAGCTTCCATATCAAGCAAGCCAACAGGAATTTCCAGAGCAACCTAACGCAGGCTATTTTAAAAGAGGCAAGATTAACAGAGTGATCATGTATAAACCCTGAGAGGATTCTTACATTTGCATGGAGGTGAAAGTGCTACCAAACATATATTCTCCATTGACCACCAAGCTGTGAGCTTTCTATCCCAGAGGACAGCTGAAGCCAAATGATAGCAGGAGCAAAGGCTCATTTGATAAATTAATTTAAACTTTTTAGCCAGTCAGCACTTCACTAAATGAATCTCCTGCAGCCTGATAAAAAAAAAAAAAGATGCAGAGAAGGTTTTTTTGTGTTTAGCTAATGCTGAAAAACAAAGAAGGATCAGATTTGGTTAGTCGTGAGATTGGAGAACACCCAGAAAATCCTGGGGGACAGTTTAGAATAGCAAATGAAAAAGAAACCCCAGAAGGCAGGTGGCAAACATGCTCCCATATTCCCAAATAGGCTCAGAGAATCACCAAAACTCAACTCTGACTTCAAGGAGACTTTACTTTTTTCATCATGGAAAAGATGCTTAGCATTAATGGAGGGGAATGGTAATGGCTGGAAAAGTTTGCGGAAGGATAAAAACCTGCCACTTTTCTACCAAGGTAAGGAGAAAGGTAGCAAGAAAGGAGATTGTAACACATGCTTTATTTTCAAGGTAGAATTTCATAGCAGCTATATATCCATTTGTGAAATCCTCAGCTGGTTTCGATGGGAATCAAAAGCAAGTATCAGGAACAAGATCTTATGATGATAATCTGAATGGCCAACTGTTGGTAAGCAATTGGCTATGACTGGATGGGTTCAAATGTTTCTGGGTGGGACAGGGTGTAAATTTTATAGGGGACCTTGAGGAAGGTATGAAAGAACTGTTAAGTGCCTTGCAGAAAAGATTACCCAGTCCAGAAATTAAAGCAAATATGAGGAAGAAACTCAAAATAACGCCACCTTGAGTTTGTTCTGGGAACAGGGAGAAGCTGGGATATTTATTGCTGTACCCTGCAGCAATAAAATAGCATTTCTGAAATCTGAGGCAAGGTTATTGTTGAGGTATTTCCCTGTTAGGAGAATGAGTGCACACAGGGAGACGTAGTAATGTAGTAATGTTGAATAACACACACACAGCACACAGCTACACTGTATAGTAAAATGTAGGTTTTACTTCCAGTAAATGGTTAAGCAAAGTCCAACAAACAGTCCAAGTCATATATGGTTATATCAGTCAGTTTTCAGTCCAAGGATAATCCAATAACAAAATCCAGTATAAAAACAGTTCCGTAATAGACTCACATCAATCCAAGAATAATGACAATCAGCAACAGTCAATACAGGAACCAAAAACAGCGAACCTTTCTCCTTCTTCTTCTTCCTGGGAAACCAGGTTTCTGGCTCCATTTTATGGCCGTTTGAGGAACCACACCCAATTACAATTTTAGCATTCCCTTAAAGAGACAGTATTACAATGTCTATCCTGGTTTATATACAGTATTTCCAACCCAAATGTTAGGTGATTTATTTTTAGTTATTATTAGATATTTTATTTTACCAATTATCCCACAACAACAACCCTGCAAGGTGGGCTGGACTGAGAGAGAGGGACTGGCTCAAAACCACCCAGTTAACTTTCATCTCTAAAGAAGGCCTAGAACTCATCATTTCCTGGTTTCTAGACCACCACTTTCACCCTTATCTTGAACTGACTCTCTTTTGTTTCCCAAGAAAACAATGTGGATGTTTCCAGCTAGTCAGCAGCACATAAAGGTTGATTTATCATTTTTCTAGCTGATTCACTTAACATAATTTAAGGCTTATGCAACCCTCACAAGTAGTGGTGAGATTCATTTGAGCTATATGACTAGAAATGTTCCTTAGAAAGCAGAACAGAAATGTTTAAATATACAGAAATGGATATGGTGACATGACTGTAACCAGAAACAAGCACAGTGCCAAAAGCAATGAGGGTCAAGGTTAAACTCCCTGCTATCTTACTTACAAGGAAGCCTCATTGCATTTAACATATCTCATTTCAAATAAATATATAATCCAGCAGTGTCCACTGGCCGGGGGGTGGGGGTGGGGGAGGAGTGGGGCAAATAGGTGTGGATGACAGTTTCAGAAGTGCAATGAAAACCATGCCCATTTGCATATGCATGTGATATCCATTGAGAAGAGTGGGCTTTAACTGTGCAACTATCTCAACTGAGCCATGGTGGTGCAGTGGTTAGAATGCAATATTGCAGGGCTAACTCACTGCTCACTGCCAGGAGTTTGATTCTGAACGGCTCAAGGTTGACTTAGCCTTCCATCCTTCCGTGGTCAGTAAAATGAGGACCCAGATTGTTGAGGGGCAATATGCTGACTCTGTAAACTGCTTAGAGAGGCTTGTCAAGCACTATGAAGCAGTATATAAGTCTAAGTGCTCTTGGTATCGCTCTTGCTATCTGTGGCGCTTCCCTGCAGGTGCCACCATATGCATTGGCATGGATTGCCTGCCAGTGACATAGAGGCAGCATTCTTGGCTCCTGGGATATGCTCTGCTACAGATTCATAATTCAATTTTGCAAAATTCAGTTTTGCAACTGAAAATGTAAGTCTACCTTTGCATGCATATAATCTTGGCTCTTTATATCTCACATGTATCAATGCTCTTGAATTGATTAAACATTAAACAAAAATGAAAAACAAATACCATCAAGAGAATTGGTGTCCTGCAGTTGCATATTGATGCAAGCTCAGTTGCTTCTCCGTTCTGCATCAGCCTGGGTGTCTCATATATAAAAGCCGATTTTGTATTGATTTGCTTCTTTCGTTGCAACATGAATCTATATCAGAAGGTGAGCCAATACAGGTAGTCCTCAACTTGCAATAGTTCATTTAGTGACCATTCAAAGTTACAACAGCACTGGAAAAAAGTTACTAATGACCATTTTTCACACTTACGATCATTGCAGCACCCTCACAGGGTGTGTGTGTGTGTGTGTGTGTGTGTCAAAATTCAGGTGCTTGGCAACTGGTTCATATTTATGACAACTGCATTATCCTGGGATCATCTTTTGCAACCTTCTGACAAGCAAAATCAACGGGAAAGTCAGATTTACTTAAGAACTGGGCTAGTAAATTAACAAGTGCAGTGATTCACTTAACAACGGTGGCAAGAAAAGTCATAACATGGATGCAAACCTCACTTCACAACTGTCTTGCTTAGCAATAGCATTTAGACTTATATACTGCTTCACAGTCTTTACAGCCCTCTTTAAGCAGTTTACAGAGTCAGCCTATTGCCCCCAACAATCCGGGTCCTCATTTTACCGACCTCAAAAGGATGGAAGGCCAAGTCAGCTTTGAGCCTGGTGAGATTCGAACTACCAAACTTCTGGGCAGCTGGCAGTCAGCAGAAATAGCCTGCAGTACTATACTCTACCAGTGTGCCACCACAGTTCTTAGCAACAGAAATTATGGGCTCAATTGTAGTTGTAAGTTGAGGACTGCATGAATTGATGCAGATTGTATCTGTATTGATTTTTAGCTCAGAGATTTCCATTCTAAAAAACTTTGGGATGGACTATAGAAAATGACAACTCCAAGATTTCATGTTAGACATCTTGTTCAACTAGGGAGAAAGACTTTCCAGGTAATGTTGGCTGTCCCTGGTGAATAAAGAAAGTGAAGACACTTAATTTTGACACCACTCTTAAAACAATTGCATTTCTTTCTTCTTGCAGAATCACCAAACAACACCATAGATCGACTCATTTCTGACCATCCTTCAAGGAAGGTAGTTAAATGCAGGCAATATATTTTATATACTGAAGCCCTTGAGCAAATATTTTGATGCTTTAATAAATCATGTTTCTTTTAAGAGGAAATAATAGAACTCTATAGAGCACATTTTATATTCAGTGACAATGTACAATCCATCACTGCTGACCTTTCCATGAGGACAACTATCCAAAGAAAAAGGACTAATAGGAAATTATATTTATGCATTTACATTAAGCATACCTGCTCATTTATTTATGGACATAAACCTCTGAAATGGTCTACTTATTCTTCAGACTGTCAGAACTGAAAGGTTAGGGTAATGTAAAGTTATAGTTAAATATTACATCATCACTAACCTTTCAAAGATGACAATTTAAAGAATAAATGAAAACTAATTTAAACCTTTAACCCATAAAAACAACACACACCTACACATACAAACTGCCGTGTAAATCTATTGCCAGCACACATTTTAGATACTAGTCATTACAAGAAGAATATTTTTTTAAAAAAAAAGTTCTTTGAAAGCCTGATTTGTTTTTCTTTATACAAGAAAGGAAGTTCAGATTTGCTCAATGCTGTGTTTTAATTGGTCTTACTGAAGTTGCCATTTTCCACCCCCCTTATATTTTATAACTGATTCTAATCAGTTCTATTAATTTAAGGGATTAAAAAGTAAATCATATCAGCTACTGCAAGGTCACACTGATTTGCTTGTTTGAGTAATCAGTTAACGTTGGCCAATTAATGCTTTCACAAGGCAATCTTATGTAAAGTTAGAGAGCAATAAAGAAGCAGATCCACCATTTGTAGGCAAATTCAGTTGGTCTGGGTGGAAGATGTATGTTTGCATAGTTATGTCCAGTTAAAAAAATATTTTCCAACTAATATAAATACCAATAGTAATAGCACTTAAACTTATATACCACTTCATAATGCTTTACAGCCTTCTCTAAATGGTTTACAGAGTCAGTATATTGTCCCCAACAATCTGGATCCTCATTTTACTGACCTCAGAAGGATGGAAAACTGAGTCAACCTTGAGCCAGTCAGGATTGAACTGCTGGCTGTGGGCAGAGTTAACCTGCAATACTGCATTCTAACCACAGCACCACCATGGCTCTTAAACACTTTAGTTTCAAACAAACACTTTTGTATGGTTGTACATAGAAGCAGGGGTGGGTTTCTACCGGTTGGTAACGTCATCGGTAGTTTTAAAAACTGGTAAAACTGACCCCTGCTTGGCCCCGCCCCTCTCTGCCTCTCCTACTGGCCAATTATTACTGCGCATGGCGAAAATCCCTTCCTCATTCTCCCCCGCCTGCCCCTCCCTTGCTGTCCTGGCCCCTGCCCCTATTTGCCACTCCAAAGTTAAAAAAAACCCATTTTTTAAAAAAAACCTAGGTTTTTTTTACTGCGCACGCGCAAAAATCCCTTTCTCATTCTCCCCCACCCTCCCCGCCCCACTCCTACTTATAGCGCATGTGTGCTAATTACAAAAATTTACCCATACGGTGCCATCGATCACACCAGCAGCAGCAGCTGAGCCAGCCGGCCAGCCAGCCAGCCAGCTGTCCATCCCTGCCTGCCTTCTGCCACCCTGCTGAATGAGGGCAAGCCGCAAGCCCTGGTCACCATTGCCGCTAGCCATCCTCACCCACCCGGACTGCCTACCCTGCCGCCGGCTTCTGAAGACGCAGATCAGTAAGTATGATCTTCCAACCAGGTCATCTACCTACTGCCACTAGTCCTGGTCGCCCACCCCCATCTTCCCTCAATCCTCCATTGTTGCTGCCTTGCCTTCCTACCACCAATTGGTAGTGAGGAGACAAAGCAGCAGTTTCTGTTGGCCCGGTCCCCTACCTCCTCTTGCCGCCAACGCCAGCTGACTGCCAGGCCCAGCGCCACTGCCTCGTCTGCTGCAGCCCAAGGGTTGCTGCCTTACCTTTCCACCACCGATTGGTAGTGAGGAGGCAAAGCAGCAGCTCCTGCTGGCCCGGTCCCCTACCTCTTCTTGCCGCCGCTGCCGCCAGCCAACTCCCAGGCATGGCATCGCTGCCTTGCCCACATGATGGCCGCCATCTTGGCTAGGCCGCTGGCACCAACCCGCCACCTTCCCTCGCCCACCACGGCCCAAGGGTTGCTGCCTTCCCTTCCCACCACCGATTGGTAGTGAGGGGGCAAAGCAGCAAGTCCTGCTGGGCTGGTCCCCTACCTCCTCCTGCTGCCACTGCTACCAGCCCAGTCGAGAGCCAACTCGTGGGCCGGCCGGTCTCACCACAGCAAGCTAAAAGAGTATGGAGGACCCCGGAATAGTTAGCTAGCCAATGTAACAAGAAGTTGCCTGTCTCCTTTTTTAGTAAGTTGTTTTTTTATATTTATGTATTCATATATATTTTTACTTTCTGTTTTTATTTTTATTAATCATAAAAACAAAACAGATACTAAAGAAATAAATAAACACATGAATAAAAATTATTTTACTATTGATCTTGATGTTTCTTCTTTGCTTAAAGAAACATCAAGATGAATAGTAAAATAATTTTTATTTATGTGTTTATTTCTTTAGTATCTGTTTTGTTTTTATGATTAATTAAAAACAAAAACTGATAGTAAAAAAAATTACATAAATAAAAAAAGCAACTTACCAAAAGGGAGACAGGCAACTTCTTGTTACGTTGACGTTATACATTATCTGTTTCTGCTTAAATCAATATATAGCAACATCAATGTAACAAGAAGTTGCCTGTCTCCCTTTTGGTAAGTTGCTTTTTAAAAATTTTTTTTAAATAAAAGTGTTTTATTTTTTTTAAACATAAACAAAAACATAAAACATAAGCCATATTCAGTTACATAGTGTATTGGTTGGTACAAATCACTTGTGCACAATCTCTGCAGTCTTTCCTTTCCAATTTGCATTAATCCTTATATCATGCTAAGCAATTGGCCACTAAGCAAGCAACTGGTCATTAAGTTAGTACCACTTAAATTTGGGTTGCCAGCCACATGGCCACCTTCCTGGGCCTTGCCTGGGCCTCCCCAGGCCTTGGAAGCTAGCAAAAAGCATTTGCTAAGCAATTGGCCACTAAGCAAGCACCTTGTCATTAAGTGAGGATCACTTAAATTTGGGTTGCCAGACACATAGCCACACCCACCCCAGTCACATGACCACGTAGCCACGCCCAATCAGCAAGCCACTCCCATCCATCATATGACCACCAAGCCACACCCACAAATTAGGCCACGCCCACAGAACCGGTTGTTAAGAAATTTGAATCCCACCCCTGCATAGAAACACCATGTATAATATGAGTGAGGGAAATAAAGATGCTGAGGTGTGGCCCTTTAACTGAATAGCAAACAAGTAATTAAAAAGTAATCATTACAGCTCTCAAACCTCTGTAACTTATCAAAATGAAGCTCATTAGTTGAATAACTTGAAATTTGGAATTCTTGATGTACTTGCTGACAAGGAACAGTTTTGCCAACTTTCACCTTAATCTGATTAAAGAGTCCATAGTTTCATTTTGTCTTTTAAGAAGTGCTAAAAACCTAAAGCACTCGTTATTACCATATTAGGACAGCTGCGGCATTTAATTTGGTCAATCTTTTTATTCAGTCTTGCTGCAGAAAGCAATCTTCATTGGCTTTGTGAAGATCTGAGAAGTGATTCAAAAGTAATTAAGGCTTCTTGTTCTGTGAAAGCCTATGGCAGCAAATTTAAGATGTGCCTTTTGAAACAAAAATATTGCCACGAATCCATTCCCCCCCCCCCCCCAAAAGGAATTAGGGATGGAATTATTTCCTGTGTTTCAGAATGTCACCTTATCTGATGTAATAGATAGATCAATAGATTAGGCCCTTTATATGAGAAGATTTAACCCTTTGACCAATGCAGGATGCCTGGAGCAAATACCTTTCAGGCTCTTTGGAACTGCCAGAGAATTCAGAGAAGTATTATTGTTTAGATAATTAGAGAAAGGAAGAAAGACCAAGCCAACCAAAGGCATGAGAATTCCAGGTACTGCATTGAGAAGTAGGAGCAAATGGCAGCCGACACCCCCAAGAGAGGAATTGGTGGCTGAAGCTTACCGCTGCTTTCCAACTCAGGATTGCATGAGAACAGTGAGACCTTTAGTTAGAGATCCTAAGTGCCTGCTGGACATTGCATTTATTATTACTGGATAATGTAAGTTGTATTTCATTTAATGGGATACTAGAAAGCATTCCATTAAAGGAAATACAGCACACTGAGTAAATCAGAACAGAACGGCACCTTTGTTTGCAATCTGTTCCCTTCATTATATACAGCTTCATTCATAAACTTCAAAGAAAGCAGATGCCAATGCATGGGAACAAAGTGGGATTGCCAAACAGGATAACAATACACTTCTTTTTTTAAAAAAATAAAAAATAAAGAAACTTTGAGTAATTCAGTGATCAGAATCACCCAACACAGTCAATTCAATAGGGTTCTGCAAACCTTTTGAAAGAGATGCTTCAGAATCCATTGCAAAGTGGCTGTGCACAAACATGCCTGAGAAAATAAACTCACTGGGCCTACACCCAGATGGGGAAACAGCAGAGAGAAACTTCCGAAGCAGCTGTGCTAACTCCTTCAACAATTTGAGCAGCTGGTTCAACAATTCAGAAAAAGGCGTTTCTGATGAGTGTTCCATCACTGGAGGCTTTTAAGAAGGGACTGGACAGCCACAGTGTCCTGCTTGTCCAGGGAGTTGGTTTAGAAGACCTCCAAGGTCCCTTCCAATCAGTGGTGGGATTCAATTTTTTTTTACTACTGGTTCTGTGGCCGTGGCTTGGTGGGCATGGCAGGGGAAGGATACTGTAAAATCTCCAGTCAGAGGGGGTATTTGCTGGTTCTCCGAACTACTCAAAATTTCCGCTACCGGTTCTCCAGAACTGGTCAGAACCTGCTGAATACCACCTCTGCTTTCAATGCTATCATTCTGTTATTCTGTTATATGTGCACCTACCATTCAGAAGCATCTCTTTCAAAAGATCTGCACAGATCCAGGTGTTAAGATTACCTCATAAGGTTAGGAAATTCAGAGCTATGACTGATGGCTTAATAAATGTGCACCATGATAATATCTAAGAAAACCATAAACCAAGATTCCATTTGCTTGGTTTTCCAGGCCAAAATTGAGAACCGTGGAGTCTTAAAAGATTCCATTTTTTGCTTTATATCAAGCAATGGAATGTTAGTTTACAAAAATTACGCTACTTTTATTGACCTTGTTCCATGGTGTTTTTCTAACTCTAAAATGCAAGATGTTATTGTCTGATGCTCATCTCCTTAGCATAAGGTGCCAGAATGTTTAATCAGACTTTTTTCCCAGGTAAATAAGTAGAGGTTTCCAGTCTCACTTATAGAAAAATTTCCAGTTTTTAAGCTTCAGAACATCATTGTGCAAAAAGTACAACACCGAGTTCCTAATATAGTGGGCATTCTGAAAATGTTGGGAATATTTCATGGTTTATATAATGATCCAAGGAAAAATAGTTGAAATTTGAGTGCAGTGGTATATAACGCTGAATAATTTTAACAGCAGCCCACCACATCATCTTGTGCATAAACCTGTCTAAAGTGACGGATATGTCTTAAAATACTTCAAAAAATGTAAGAAAAGGCTTAAGTTTGAGCTATGGTTGGGCAAGCATATTGTGCTTGATTTTAAAACTACTCAACCATCATTGGATTTAAAGTTTGACACAACCTTATATGTGTTTTGTGGGGGGCGGGCTGTGGGGCTTTTCCATTCTCCCTACCGAAGATTATAGAGTAGAAAGCACAGCAAAGATATCGAAGAAAGAAATGAGAGTGGTTAGATTGCCAGCATAAAAAAAAAATAAAGGAAAAAAAATCAGAAATAAACCATTTGTTTCCTGAAGCAAGCAACCAAGAAGAGACTAAAAAAAAAGAAGTCAAAACACAAGTGAAGTCAGCTAAAATAAACATCATGAAATAAATTCATTGAATCTGTCTTATGGAATCAAGTATTTAGCTGAGCTGAGTTCTTGTATTTTATAATAAAATATTTATTATTTATTTTCAATGACAACCTCCCTCTGTGCCTGAAGAGAAAAGTTTTCGACCAATGTGTGCTACCTGCTCTAACATGCTGGTGAAACATGGACACTAACCTCACAATCAGTGGTTTTTTTACTACCAGTTCTGTGGGCGTGGTTTGATGGGCATGGCGTGGCTTGGTGGGCGTGGCAGGTTAAAATCTCCATTTCCTCCCCAATCCTGGGGGAAGGTTACTGCAAAATCCCATTCCCTCCCTACCCCATTAACCTGCTTTCCAGCTCCATTCTCCTGTGCAGGACAACAAAAGAAGATTCAGTCAATCAGCTGGGACTCAGGAGGCAGAGAATAGATGGGGGTGAGGTCAGTCAGAGGTGGTATTTGCTGGTTCTCCGACCTACTCAAAATTTCTACTACTGGTTCTCCAGAACTGGTCAAAACCTGCTGAATACCACCTCTGCTCACAATCGATACAAAAGCTACAAATGGTGCAAAAGAGCCATGGACATTACAAGACAAGCTAGAAAGGCTCAAACATGGATTAGAGAACAAACAAAAGTATACGATATCATCAAAAGAGTAAAAGAATTGCAGTGGAAATGGGAAATGGGCGCATAAAAAGAAGAACTGTTGGCAGGTGGATAGGCAAGGCAGTCATAAAATGGATCCCACTTGATAAAAAGCATCCACAAAAGAGACCTAAAACAAGATGGATTGAGGACATCAGAAAGTATTGCGGGTCCAATTGGCAAAAGAAAGCTCAGAACCATATTGGTTGGAAACATGTAGAAGAGGCCTTCATCCTGCAGTGGATAAACAATGGCTAGAATGATGAAGGATGACGGTTTTATAACAATTTAGCTGATTTTCCTTGGCCTTACTTTCTCTTGAAGATATGTGAGAACTCTTTCAGATTTGCAGGGTGAGGGATAAACTAAGATAACAGGGGAAAAAAGAGGACTCAAAATTAAATATATAACTTTCCCACCCACCCACCCACCCCCAAAATCCTTTCTTACAGTGTCATGCCCCTGTTTGAATCTGATTCGGAAGAGGAAGCTGAACAGTTGACAGGGAGTGGGAGTGTGGCTCCATTGGCTGTGGAGGAAACTGGGGAAGGGCAAAGTCCGGCTGGGCAGAGCAGGGAAGAGGTAGAGCAAGGGAGAGGGAATTCAGAGGAAGACCCAGGCCCACCCCCTCTTTATCCTAGGGCATGAAGGGAGGAACGGAGAAGAGAGCAATTTAGATTGCGTGGCTTATGGGGGAGGAAAGGGCCCTGATTCCCTTCATTAGCTGCAGCTGCGAACACTGTATAAAAAAGGAAGCTGTGCACAGCAAGCTGTTGGGAGCAAACATGAATTTATCTCCCCGCCCATCATGGCTTATCTGTGTTCCTGGCATCTTCCCAATTGTGTGAGTTTTGCCGTGCTTTCAAGTCTGCAATTCCTTCTCCTGCCCTGTCAAGCTGATTATTTCAGTTTGGTTTGTTTGGATTTTAAGTTACAGCTTGTGTGTACCTTGTTTTGGACTGAATTTTCTACAGTTAAAGGCTGTTCCTGGGAGAGTTTTTCCTCCAGCCGAAGGTAACCTGGACATTGGGGGCAAAGTTGGAGATAATAAAGGGACTGTTATTGCTTATTTGACTGTGTTGCCTTTGTGCCATGCCCCGGGTGATCACATACATCTTCTGTCTACTCTTCTGATTGTGACTTCCCTAGAGAGCTGTTTTTCTTACTCTGGATAGAGTTATTCAGCCTTTTTCTGAAAAACATGCCAAAACCATTACCTGAAAGATAGCTTCAACATATTTAGTAGTCTCGTAGGACTTTTTCACACAATTCACTTACTGTAGTGCAGAGAAATCCCCTAACTGTTTTTAGAGGATATGTTCTCATGATACAGATTTTGACTCATTGCCACCATGCTTTGAAAGCAGTCTATATTTGCCTTTAGCCATTCTAGTTTAAAAGGTGCATTTTTAAAAATCTTATCCTAACACTCATTGATGAAGAAACAGTCAGTAATGCCTAATTCACAATCTTGGTGATGATACAATAAATAATTGGCAGTTACCATATTCCTAATGAAGACTGTTGTGGGGATTTTCTTGAGCTCTGATGGTGCAGTGGTTGCAATGCAGAATTGCAGGCTAATTCTACTCCCTGCCAGGAGTTTGATCCTGACCATTTCAAGGTTGACCCTGCCTTTCATTCTTTCGAGGTTGCTAAGATGAAGTCTCAGATTCGGGGTAATATGCTGACACTGTAAACCTCTCAGAGAGAACTGTAAAGCACTGTGGGGTGGTATACAAGCAGGGATGGGCTACTGGGGGTTTCCAGGGGTTTGAGAGAGCCCTTAGCTAAGATTCTGTGTAATTTGGAGAGCCCCCAAATCCCACGCCTGGCTGGTCCCGTCCCTCCCACCCCTCCCTTCCCATGAGTCCCCATGTTTTGGATGCAGGTAAATGCAGGGCGCATGTGGAGGCTCAGGAAGGGTGAAAAACATGTCTTCCAGAAATGGGCCTATTTCCTGCTTCCAGAGAGTCTCCGGAACCTGGCAGGGAGGCCATTTTTGCCCTCCCGGAGGCTCGAGGAAAGCCTCCAGAACCCAAGGAGGGCAAAAACCCCCCATCATGGTGTAGAAGGCTGACTAGGCCACACTCACCATGGCCACGCCCACCAGCAACCAGGCAGGGAACCCTTTGCTAAAATCTTTGAAGCCCACCCCTGAATACAAGTCTAAGTGCTATTGCTATTGCTACTTCACAATCCTTCAGTTCTCTGTGCTCAGCTCTTCATTTGGATTTGGGCTGCAGGAAAAACCTGATACTGGTTTCTACAGAAGTGTCTGGTCATGTAAACCCCTGACTTCTGCTTTGTAAAGTGTCATTCAGACACTTCTATATCGGTGGCTTGTAATTTGGATAACGTGAAAGGTGACTATTTTCTCTGTCCCAGGTCCCTGCTCCAATTGCTAAAGTCTTTAAGGAGAGTGATTGATGATAGTTCCCATTGCTTAATGATGCTGTGTGGAAGAAGAAACAAAACTAGGAGAATCTAACTGTCACTACTCTTAATTGTCCTCTAATAAAGTTGCAAGGTCAAAAACATCTGAAAGCCTTAGGACAATGCAAATTGTGATACTCTATGGATTGAAAGAATGTTCAGTATGGGGCTGTAAGGAACAACCTATAATTTTAAATGGTTATTACTTTGATTTTGAGGCAGGGTTTTTTTTTTTTTGAAGGTTAATTTTAGTTTCCAGGTTATATGGATGATACTTGCAAATTGAATGGGGCTTGGTTTTGTTTCTTGACTGAAACATTAAATCAATGCCTATCTCATTGTGTGGTATGCTTTTTCCAAAGCAGTACTAGGCATTTAAAAGACACATTATATTTATATGTTGAAAATATTAGCATGAAAAGGAGCTGCATCCCTTGGAAGGCTTGCACAGTTATTCTGAAGCAGCGGTCTCCAACTGATGGGCCATGGCCCACTGGTGGTTCGTGAGAAAATTTTGGTGGTCCACAGAGAAATCTCACCCCCAGAGCACCCTCCAAAGCAACTAATCCAGGCTGCGCAGGAACACAAGGCTGTGCCGCCCACATGGTCCACAGGAACTCTCCCCGCCCACTCACTCCTTACCTGGCAAACTTGCCTGCTAAATTGCTATATTTCCTTTTTCCGACCATCAGCTCTTCTGCTGTGCTGGGAGATTTAGATTGGCTAGAAAGCAGGAAATAATTGGATTTCTTGATCTCTAGCTAATCTTTAGATGAGCCGAATCTTCCTTAGGACTGAAGCAGACTGAGCTAGCCGATGGCAGAAACACAGATCTCTGAGTGAATCTGTGATTCTGTGATCAACTCAATCTGCCTGCCTCCTTTGTCTGATCTTGGGTAAACGTTGCTCTTTTTTATATAAAAAAAAATCAATATTTACATACATGGTATATTGTGAGTTAATTTTGTGAGTTTGCTTGCAAGCAAATTTTATGTGACAGACTGAGCTAGCCGATGGCAGAAAGATAGATCTCTGAATGAATCTGTGATTCTGTGAGCAACTCAATTTGCCTGCCTGCTTTGCCTGATGTTGGGTGAAAGTTGCTCTTTTTTATATAAAAAATTCAATATTTATATAAATATTTATAATATTTACATACAAGCCATGCCCAGCCAGTCACATGACCACCAAGTCACACCCACAAGTTAGGCCACGCCCACAGAACCGGTTAGTGGTCTCCGGGATTTAAAATTATGAGTTTGGTGGTCCCTGAAGTCCAAAAGGTTGGTGACCCCTGTTCTAAAGGCCATCCCTAGTTGTCTGCCTGAAGATACAAAACACATGGGCAGACACCTTCAAAGCAGCTGAGTGAGCTTTCCAAAATGTGTCATGGTTTTTGTTGTACTTTGTGAATACACCTTGTGAAACATCTCTTTTGAATGGTAGACAAT
This sequence comes from Bungarus multicinctus, assembly GCA_023653725.1. Lineage (NCBI taxonomy): Eukaryota > Metazoa > Chordata > Lepidosauria > Squamata > Elapidae > Bungarus > Bungarus multicinctus. Next base: position 142,696,375 of record CM042836.1, on the reverse strand, counting down.
AGTCCTAATTGGAGAGGCTGGGGGAGAGAACAGAGAGTTGAACAATGGCATTTTTATTCATGAGTTCTCTCCTCCTTCTCCTTTTTTGGAAGAAAATACCAAATAGACTACTAAAGTTTTGGATTCCCCCTCCTTCCTGTAGACTTCTGAACAGAAACTGGTTTAAGGTTGGGTGAATTCTGTCAGACTGTGGAAGGTTGGAGTTGATGAGCCTTTAAGTGTCTCCACTCCCTGAGATTGAATTACTGTTTGTCAGTACAACAGAAGGCCTCATCCAGAACAGGAATATCTAAAGTAGCTTCTGGACTGTGAAATTAAATGGCACTTAATATTTAAACTGTTTGGTTTATAAAGTAAAGTCAAATGTTATTTGTGTTGATTCAGAAGCCATTCCCAATACATTTAATGCGAATTATACAGTAGGGCAGGCTAAATCACTTAGTCTTTAGCAACTAGGATTCAATTATCTAATGTCTAGTTCTGAACCAATATAGGACCTGAGGTTAGAGACATGTGGTTTCAGTCAACTGGAGGTCTGGGACTAGGATGTAAAACACTTCTGCCATGAATTTCAGTGAATGACAATTTAGATCTCCACTCCTAACTGGACTTGGCAAACAATAGCAGTGAACAAAATCTGCTAAATTTGCCTTTCCCCGATAAAGAACCCTTAATAAAATGTGCCTGAAAAAGGATACCCTATTGAAAGTTGTCAACAAACAGATTAGTTATATTTAAAAATAATACATCAGAAATCTGCACTGTAAAAACCTCCGTCTGGAAAACGACAAAGAATAGAAATCAAAGGTTGGCCTCCTCGGGGTCGTTGCCAGTTGGCGGCCCCGAGGGTGCGGGCCTTCTCTGCGGGGGCTCCCTCCCTTTGGAACGATTTGCCCCCGGAGATACGGGCCATTACCGACATTCAGACCTTCTGGCGTGCAGTAAAGACCCTGCTTTTTCAACAGGCCGGCCTGGCCCAGTAACGATTTTTGGGGTTTTAAATTTGGTATTTTAAATTTTTTATCAGTTTTATATTTGTTAATTGTATATTTGGCCTCCAATTTAATCATTTTAAATTGCTTTTAATTGTATATACTGTTTCTGTTTTAATTGGCTGTACACCGCCCCGAGTCCCTTTTTTGGGAGAGGGGGCAGTATAGAAATTTAATAAATAAAATAAATAAATAAATAAATAAATAAATAAATAATTTGAATTTTTGTTTTTGACAAAAAAAAGGAAGTTGAGAAACTTCCATAGAAAGTTATGAAATGCTGTGAATAAAAATGAATACATTTTTGATCCTGTGTCTGGTTTCTTTGAATGGTTAACTAGTTGTTACGTTAGTACCATGTTTTGATTAGATTTGGCAATTTATATAACAGGAACACTTTGTACTTTGTACTTTGACTCATAGTTCTTCCACCACAGCCTGGACGTGCTTAGAAACTCCCATTTTTGCTTCAATCTAAGGCAGCCCTCCCCCCCGCCCCCACAACCAGTGGGCCGTGGCCTATTCAGAACCGGAACTGTGATCTAGAGTAATACATTCACACATTCTACTGGGTTCTTAATTGGGTTCTGCTTAATCCTATTGTTGAATCAAGCCTAAGTGTTTTTACCATTTAATCATCTGTAGCATTGTTTATGTAATAGAAATGGAATCTCTACTCTTGTTATTATCAATATTGCTCATTTATTAATTGCCCCACTGTTTTAAAAATTTATATAGTTATAAACTATATGTGGGACCTTTATGGCAGGGTAAAATATAATTGAATAAAGTAAGTTTATATCATGTACCTAATTAGTGTTTCTTGATATAGGAACAGAACATAGAAACAATAAACATAGATATTTCTCTTTGATGTTGCTGCAAAAGATACCATGCTTGTACCATAAAATAAGTTTTATCATCTCCTAAAATGTTATTTTTGAAGCAAAGTATTTTCTTATTCTCAAAGAAGGAAAAGAAGAATTGCATGTATTCAACTAGAGTAATATCCATTGGAAAGGAATATCAAATTCATCAAATTTTTTAGATTTTTCTTCTTGGCGATGTTTCGACGAGGTCCCACTCGCCATCTTCAGGCTGGTTTGCAGGTCTTGGTGTGTTTGGGTCTTTTCCTGTGTAAGATTGAGACTATCTGGGCAATGTTTCAATGGGATCTCACTCGCCGTCTTCAGGCTGGTACTTTCGGCTTTGTGCTTGTGCGAGCAAAGCACGATCTGAGCTGCTGTCTCCCTATATATACTGGTGGGGAGGTTGGCTGTGTTGTCATTTCTTGATTGGTTGATGGAGTTGATGTTTGCAGATTGGCTGGCTTTTTCTTAAGAACATGTGTGGCTGAGGTATTGGCTGTGTGGCTATTAGCCTCCTGTGTTGTAACGACCTGGGTAATGGGCTGTGTGATGATCTTCTGAGTTCTATTGTTTTGACATCCTGGGTCTTGTACTGTAATCTCCTGGGTCATTGGTGTGTTGTAACATCCTGAGGTTTTGTGGTGTAACCTCCTGAGTTCTGTGGTGTGATATCCTGAGTGGGTGACTGTGATGTGACATTCCGGGCTTTGGTTCGGCTCTGACTTTGAGGTCTGGCTATATGTTCATGGCATGTGTCAGTTTGCTTGGTTTGGGGGTCGGGGTATGTGGCAGCTGGTGATGCAGCCGTGGTCTGGTTTCTGGACAGTGGTTGCCTTTCATCTATATATACATACATATACCTATACCTATACATATATATATACTTTTAGATAGATAGATAGATAGATAGATAGATAGATAGATAGATAGATAGATAGATAGATAGATAAAATTTATTTATTTATTTATTAATCATACTTTTATACCGCTCCCTCTCCCAAAAAAGGGACTCGGGGCGGTGAACAGCCCACTAAAACATACAATAAAAATGTAATAAATACTATTAAAAATAAATTAAATAACCAAATCGGCTGTCTATTAAAATTTAAGTTAAAAATTTAAAACTAATAAAACCCTAATTTAATTGATTAAAACCAAAAAACATAGTTACTGGGCCAGGCCGGCCTGTTCAAAAAGCAGGGTTTTTACTGCGCGCCGGAAGGTCAGAATGTCCGTCATAGCCCGTATCTCCGGGGGGAGATCATTCCATAGGGAGGGAGCTCCCACAGAGAAAGCCCGAACTCTCGGGGCCACCAGCCGACAACGGTCAGGCGGCGGCACCCCAAGTAGGGCCACCCTGTGGGAGCGTACTGGGCGGCGGGAGGTTGTTGATGGCAGCAGGCGGTCCCGTAAGTACCCAGGTCCCGAGCCATGGAGCACTTTAAATACCATCAGTACCACCTTGAATCGAATCCGGTAGGCCACAGGAAGCCAGTGCAGCCTGCGGAGAAGTGGTGTTACGTGTGCGCTTCGAGGGGCGCCCACAATCACCCGCGCGGCTGCATTCTGAACTAACTGCAACCTCCGGAGACTCTTCAAGGGGAGCCCCATGTAGAGAGCATTGCAATAATCCAAGCGGGAGATAACGAGGGCGGAGGTGACTGTGCGAAGTGCGCCCAGATCCAGAAAGAATTCAATGTTCTTTTAAATTCAATGTTCTTTTAAATTCAATGTTCTTTTAAATAAGCTTTTTCTTTCATATGTTCACGGAGTATTTTCTTTTAAGAGGATAAGAATGCTTTATGAACTCAGAGATAAGAATGCTTTATGAACTTTATCCCAAATTGACTGGATTTTTTTTCCAGAAGTGTCCTGAAATTCATAATATTTTGATGAGTATTGATCAATTCTCACTTCAAATTTGCCTGTGAAGATTAAAGAGAAAAGGTGTTGGAAAGAAGGTTTTCTGTCAACCAAATCTGTGATGGAATAAATTGGTCTAAAAAAGTAGCTAAAGAAATGCAAATATGTTTGTTTGTTTAGAAGATTTATTTGCTCTCAGTGGCTGTGGGTGGCTTACAAACAATGTTTATCTTAAGGAAAGCTGAAAAAATATGTGAAAGTTGACAAACTGGGTATAGAAAAAAAATTGAGCGGAACAGCAAGGTGAATGATAAACTGAGCTTAAGGCTCATTGGAAAATATGCAGACAAATGTTGTAGGATTAAAAAGGTAAAGGGTTAATAGAGGTGGATGTTTTCACTTTGTCCCACAGAAGACTGATTAGCAGGACCTTTTTCTGCAAGTTCTTTTTTCTAGAATCTATTAAGAATCTTCAGAAAGGCCTGAAGTGAAAATAATGGATGTGGAATTCAGCAGAATAGCAACTGATTGCATATGTCCAGCCAGCCTCCAAGAATGATGGTGAGGAAGGGATTTACCTCCTTGACCTTCAAGATAGCGAAGACTGCATTGCCAGGCAGTATTTTTTGGCTCTAATAGAAAGTTCAATGCACATGACTTGCTTCCCAGGAAACATCCATGGATATTACTGTATCCTCTTCTTGGCAGAATATATGCTGCAGTTTATTTTATGACCTTTAGTTCTAAGCTTGTCTAGTGCTTCTATGACAAAAGCAGGGATTCCCTTCCTATTAGTGTACTGGAATGTGGTCTCACTGTCCAGAGCTGCTGTGGTATTAATAGTCTCACAAGGGAAATACTCAAAGGTGCAAGAAAATGACTGATACTTCACAGCCATATTGCCAAGACAATGAAAGACATTGGGAAGGAAAACACATAAGAGATGCAATGAAGAACCAAACCTTCCTTTGCAGATTTATCCAACCTTCACAGAAGGACTTTGCAAAAAGAACTGTTTTTGCTTGGAATCCTGAAACTGTATTTCACCTTATCTTGAAGGCAATGAATGAATATATTAATAGGCCATTCTCACTGGGTTGAGTGAGTTTTTAAAAAGTGTATCTCAGCTTAATCTTTAAAAATTACAATGAAAAATGACCACTTATATCCAGATATGCTTCTTTTGGTTTAATCACACGTTGCTTGAATGGCATTTCTCTTTAATTCACCCTTTCAAAGTAGTATCATAAAGGAAATGGAAAAAAAGGAAATTTTAATCTAAGAGAGGATCTCTCTTTCATACTGTCTCTCTTAATAGTTAGAGGTATTCAACTGTGGCTGTTTAATCTTTCCCATCAATGTCTGACTATATTGGCTGTTTTATACCTTTATATATCATTATGCATATAGTTACAAAGTAGATATTGCGATGCACTTTCTTGTCCTTCATTAACTATGCAACTTTCATATCTATACTTAAAGTATTCCTATGAGGAACATTTTATAGTTGTTTTCTATTTTGCAATTCTAAAAAGCTGATAAGTTTCTTCTACTGAAGTTAATCATCATAGTAAAGTTAGATCAATATTATTTGCATACTACTATTTCTCCTGAACTTAGTATAAGGAAGAAATACTACCTATTTAGGGCCAAATTAAACTCATAAGCATCAGCCATACCCTCTGTCCTATCCTTTCACTTTAGCAAATGCCTTTCTTTTTCTCCTTATACTATTTATACTAGCTTCTGTTAGGATCCAAGTATGCTTATTAAAGGTTGAAAGGATTGAAAACATTTTTCAGTATATTGGCTTCAACCTAGTACTCTAATAGGTATTAAGAATGCACCTAAGACCATGTTAGCATTGATTCAAAAGTCAGATCACATTAGCATTTCTTCCATTACCTGGTGGGTATCTGCCAGTGAGTTAGCAATGCATATAAAAACAGAATCAGCTGGTCAGATCAATGAATTAATAACACTTCTTTCTTTCCATGGCTTAACTTTCTACACGTCTTTCTTCATGAAACCTGCTCCCTTTCTTCACCCAGAGAAGAACTAAAAGTCTTGCAAACTCTTAACACTTTGAAGTAGATCTCAATCAGATAAAATGAAGCCATTTAAACAACCCATTGCAATAAGCATGGAAAGATTCTTCATTCATTACATGGAGAAATGGAACCTGTATGCATGCATTTATGGAGTTGTCCCTTTGGATAACTTAACCAAAAGAATTTTTTGAGTTTCAGTATTAAAGAAAATATATCATATTAGACTTGTATGTGGATGGATTTTAGCCATAGAAGTTAAATAGTTAATTCCATCTTTTGTTTACTTTACCAGATTTGTAATGAATTATGATGGATCAGCATGCTGTGATTTGAGGCCCCTCTTATCATAAAACAGTTGCTCCAAATACCAGATTAATTAGAGCTTTCATTCCTTAGCCCAGCTCTCCTTTTGATTTTTTTTTAAAGTTTCAAATGCAAATCAAGAATGTCTCATTTCAATTTTTAACATCAGTTGTAGGTTTTTATCTTATAAATGGAAGTCAATTCAGGCATTCTGAAATGATCCTAATTAGGTAAGAGTGTTGGTCTTGGCTAAAGTATTAAGCCAAAGAAATAGATAATGCTAAGCATATATTATGAAGTGTGGATGTCATTATGAGCTGAGCTCAGTTTTCACTTTCCATCTCCAGCAAAAAACCTGAAATGTTTTTATTATGTATCTCACATTGTATAGTTCTGTTCAGGATTCCAGCAGTATCATGTGTTTGATGAAGGGGAAGCAGCTGCAGGGTCCTATATATATATGTGTGTGTGTGTGTGTGTGTGTGTGTGCATATGTATATATGTGTGTATGTGCGTGTTTTGTGAGGTGGAAAGCCTTGAAATAAAAGTAGGAGATCAAACCATTTAGGACCACAGGTCAGAGTACCCTAGCAGTAACGATATAAAATAACAGGTACACATGCAATGCAGTAAACGTGAAAACAGACCAATTTTGTGAAATTCAGATATTACTGGAAGGAAACAAAGAGATAAGAGTGAAGGCCTATGTAGTGAAAAGGCATGGTAAAAGCAGTTAGGACAGAGACTGGGCATAAAGTTGATAATTTTAAATCATTACCTACAAAGGAACAATGGTCTCTGAAGCTTTAATGACAATGTAAAGAAAGATGATCTGAGATTCTGTAGCTTTCATGGTTGTGCAAAGAAAAAGTATTATTTCCAACCATCCTTGTTAATCTGCCACAATGACATAATCTGCCTTAATTGAAATTTGTTGTGTCCTTCTGAGATCTGAGCTTTGCTTTAATCAAGAAGACCTTGATTTTAGGATTCAGCTTATTAGTGCTTCCAGATACCTGACACCTCCTGCATAATAGTGTCATGATTATACAGCTGACAAGGAGTTTCAATTTCCTGAATGATAGCTCCTACTCTTAATCATTATTAAAAGAACATGGTTCTATTGGGATATAGATGCCCAGCAGTGGAACCAATGCATGTGTGGTGGTGTTATGTTGCAATAATTCTTGGAAGAGAATTAATGCAACATAGTTCCCAAGAAGAGCATCATTCCTACAAGACACCAAACCCAATGGGTCTTCAAACTTGGCAAGTTTAAGACTTGTGGATTTCTACTCCTAGAATTCCTGAGCTAACATGACTAGAGGAGGAATTCTGGGAGCTGAAGTCCACAAGTCTTAAAGTTGTCAAGTTTGAAGACCCCCTGTGCTAAATGAACCAAGAAATCCAGGAAAGTGAAGAAGATAGTATATTCTACCATTTCTTATCTGAGGAAAGTAATAATCAAATAACCAAGGCAACATCAGGACACAAACCCAAGTCTGAAAATCTAATTTAATTGGTTCAAAGTAACTCACTTTCTCCAACCAGTTGGCAGACTACTTCTGACATTGTCAGCATCCTACAATCCACCTTCCAAATATATGCATGGATATATTTATAATAAAAATATTGGGCTATAGCATTATTTCACTTATTTCCTTCAAATATTGATCTTTCTTTGGTTAGTTTTGTAGTCTGAGTTGATTTTGTCCCCTTATTGTATTAAAAGAAGATATACATTTTAAGAAATAACTCAAGGGAAAAAACAATTGGCAGGAGGTAGGGATACCTTTTATTTGAACACATGTTCTAGACTCATTGATAATGGAAGCTCAGTAGACAAGAAATCCCAGCTAAGTGTAGGCTGTTGCATGGAAATCTCATGTTGTAGTTTAGCAGATGAATTATTGACATATAACATATGGATTGAGCTTTGATCTTTTATTCTTGACTGAAGGTGTAATTCTCCAGACCAAAATTGCAAGGAATATTATATTTTTCAAACTTACTCCTTCTTACATTATTAACATCTCCACTCAGGCCATCACTAGTATTTTTCTAATTGCACTCCCAGTCCCACTATTCATATTTTTCAGTTATGCTATTGTGACAAATAATTAAAATGTCAAGTCAAAAACAGTTTCGTCTAAATTAATGGCCTTCGTGGCCTTGGGTTTCTGAAAAAAGAAAGCATGCCACTGTTATTGTTTCTTTGCCCATAAAGCAGTTAGGGGAAAAAATGTTCTTCAATAGACATTAAGTCTAGCAGTTAGAATGATGTTCCTTAGAGAGCTTTTATAGAGAGTAAGGAATATTGTTATGATATTTTATGCAAGAACCACTATCTAGGCAAAAGAGTGTAAAACATTTTTTTTTTAAATCAAGAGCAATGGTATAACATTTGGAGGAAGATCAGGGAGTATTCCCTTGTTTTACTGGAGTAAAAGAAGGGGGGAAAGACTTGCATGATTGTGTTGTTATAGCCAAATTTTAGTTTCTTGTGGAGCTGATATCCTGATTTGATCTATGTATCACGCTGGCAGTTTTGTATACGCTTGTAGTTTAACCCTAGAAAGAGAGAGAGAGAAAAAGATGGGAGACTTTCGGATAAACTGGACACCTCTTTTCTCAAAAAGTTTGTTAAACAAACGTTTTAACAGTCATCCATAATCAATACTGCATGCCTCTTTTCAGAAAGAAATTGGTGATGATGGCCCCTAGGGAGATAGTGAAGAATCCAACAGAGCAAGTTTCTCATGTTAAATAAATTTTTATTTTGAATAAACAGAACTTGAACTTAACTCATTCACTTGAGCAGTTTGGTCAGATAAAATAATGTTTTAGATGTGAATGAAAAGTTTAATTTCAACTCAGAAAAGATGATCTTTGAAATAAAATATTGTAAGCATGCTTTACACTAAGTACGTAAGCTTTTCCTTTCCCTTTAAGCAGAAGGTATCTGTAAGCAGAAAACCTCCTTCATCTGTCATTTAAAATTAAAAAGCTGTAAGTAAGTGATGTCATTGATTTCTGCAATTTGTCAGTCCCTCCCAAAAGTTCTGCTCAACAACTATGGAAAATGCAGGCTGTACTAGACCAGCAATTTCTGCCATAGTTTTTAATCATGCCAAAGATGATTCCTCAAGGAAATGTATGACTAAATGACTTCTATGGAAGTTGTACAACATTTACTTGTGGTTCCTCACACTCTCAGGAATGGCAGATGTGGATCAGGTCCATAACCAACCTCCTTCTATGGTGGTAAGTAGGAGTTGTGGCTCTTGCTCAGTCTTCCTATTGGGGGCTAGGTAGAAAGAACTGGAATCCCATGGAGAAAGTTATTTGGGAATGATGACCCCTCCTGACCCCTATATTATGACTGTCCTGGCTAATCCAGGGTAGTTAGAAGTTGTATAGTTTTACATAATCACCTTGGAGCTTCCCTTCTACAGCTCTATGTCCAGGGCAATTAGCTTATCTAATATTGCCTGAAGAGTAGGAAATACAATTATACTAACATTCTCTTCATTTTTAGAAAACAAACACTATAAACTCTAAAGTTACAATTATTCACAATGGGGACCAGAAAGTCCTTCTGATCATAAATCAGCTAAAGGGAGGAAGTGACCAGAGGGAGTCATGTGCCCCCTGACAGCCAATAGGGAAAAAGAAAAGAGTTCTGTCAGGGCCTAGTGGGAAGATTTTTTTGGTCTTTGGGGAGAGTTGGCCGGTATCCCGGAAGAGAAGGAAGAGATTACCTCACACAAAGTTGGAAACTGAGTTGTTCAGCTATAGTTAGAATTATGTTAGGCTCTTTTTGTATTTTTTTTTTTTTTACTATGTGTTGTATGGATTACTGGATTACCCTTCCATAAAGCTGATTTTGTTTCAATCCTGGAAATCACTGGCTGCCTTGTAGCACTTCAGCTTGTCAGAGCTAAAGCCTCTCAATTTTTTTAATTTTTTTTTTTTGAAAATTAGGTTTTAAAAACATTGAACGTGATGATCTTTTTGACACATATCTCAGTCTTTACATTATTATATAAACAAAATATCATCAAACAGTATAGACATTTATATACATATATACAACTATATATACTGTATATTTACATTGTAATCTTTGTATCAATAACTATCTTAGATATTATGTTACAATATAATCTCTTAAATTCTATTTCACATTTTTTAGACTTCCTTTCATATCCCTCCAATTATAAATTTTTTCCCATATTACACAGAATTCTGAAATGTCTTGCTCTTTCAGTTCTAACGTCATACTATCTAACTCAGTGCACTGAATTTTTTTTTCTATTATTGCTTCATCATTCGGTATCATTGATAATCTTGCAGCTGTAATAATATGAATGATTAGGTATATATCTGCTTTTTTGAAATTCTCATTTATTATTTCCAATAAAAATATTTCTGGTGTATAATTTATTTTTAGGTCCAACATTTCTTCTAACCACTGCCATATTTTGTGCCAAAATTCTTGTATTTTCTTGCACTCCCACCACATAAGATAATAGGTGCCCCGTTCTTTCAAACATTTCCAGCATATGGGTGATTGAAAGCTATACATTTTGGCTAAACTGGTAGGTGGGAGATGCCATCTGTAAAACATCTTAAACAGGTTTTCTTTGTAGGATGTAGCTAATGTAATCTTTTTATTCTGACCCCAAATTCGCTACCATTGATCCAATTTATGTTATGGCTGAAATTTCTAGCCCAAGTTAACATTGGTTCTTTTACCTACTCCTCATATATCTTATAATCTAGTAAATAGTTATACAATTTCTTTATTTGTTTCTTCTCTGATCCTAATAATATTTTATCTAATAATGTATCTTGACAATTTATTCCCCATTCTTTTTTATCCCTTTCATATCTGGATGATGCTTGGATATGCCCACCATTCCAACGTTAAGCCTTATTTATTTATTTATTTGTTCATGCTTCTATACCGCTCCCTCTCCCAAAAAGGGACTCGGGGCGGTGCACATTCAACAACGAAAACAATATAGGTAACGGAGATAAAATAAATAAAAATCTAAAATGGTTAAGAACAACACCCAACAAAAAGATTATCTAAAATTTAATTTAACCCGAATGATTCAATTGGCTAGACCGGCCTGCTTGAACAACAAGGTCTTAACTGCGCGCCGGAAGGTGAGGATATCCGACCATTCCGGCTGCGCTCTAACTGTGAACAGGTCGGAGCCCCAGGTGGGTTGTCTCCCAATTTGTTAAGGAATTTGATTAGAAATTTTAAGAAACCCTCCCTCCCACGCTTCCGACGACGACTCCACCATCTCTCTGGATCCCAGGATCCGTCCTTGAGATGGGATTTGGAGAGACAAGGGGGCCAGATTTGAGATAGGGGAACATATCTCAAGGCCCGCAGTTCAGTTGAAGAATATGATAATATATGGGGGATATGACTGTGAGTTTGTGATGGAGTAGGCGGGTCAAATGATGGTCCTAAGATCTTGAAAGGGGTTGGAGGAGGAACGAATAATGGCCACAGTTTAGGTTTAGATCTCCAGACAGGATGTGAGCAAGGTGGTGATATAGTTCTGGATCTCGGGTCTCGCCGATGGTCGATGAGTAACTGCCGCAACTGCGATGGCGGCGGAGGATAAGAGGATGGAGAGTGGTCGTGAGATGGTCCTGGCTCATTCCCTAGGCCTTGTCGTTGTCTGTAAGGTCTCCGGGGTGGCGGTTGATGATTGATCAGGAGCTGCGGTCTTGACTCCGGGTCTCGCTGTCGATCAAGACATAGTCGCTGCAGTGGTGGTGGTGGCAGAGGCCATGAAGACATAAAGTGGCTGTGTGGTGGCCTCTGGTTCATCCCCAGGCCTTGTCGCCATCCATAAGGTGATTGACGTAATAGCGGTGGTGGCAGTGGTGGCGGCGGAGGCGGAGGCCACGGGGACAGAACACGGTTGTGTGGGAGTCCTGGCCCTGTTCCCGGGCCTCGTCGCCGCATGTAAGGAGACCATTTTGACAGCAGCGGTGGTAGCGGGTGTGACCATGGGAACGGCCAATGGTCAAACAGGGGTCGTAGCCTTGTCAGCGGGCCTTGCCGCCAATCGAGATGTATTCGTTGCGGCGGTGATGGAGGTCCTGGATGTAAAACACGGCCATGGGGCTGCGCCGGCCAAATTGGAAGGTCATGCCGGCGTTCGCAAGATGTCTGTTGCTGCGGTAGCGGCGGTGGTGGTGACAGAGGTAATGAGGGCAGAGTATGGTTGTGTGAATGTCTCAACCCTGCCCTGAGGGTTAAGCCTTAAGCCTTGCTGGTTAAGTTCTAGTCTTTGTTTTAATCTTCCTTCATCTGTTAGGATATTTTTATATGTGATTGCCTTTTACTGGTTGTAGAGATTCAGATATGGTATAACTTCTAAGGGGGAAAGCCAGCTTGGAATTTCCATATAATTTTGTGATCTTATTTTATTCCAAATTGAGATTAGAGCTTGTCAGATTTTGTGTCTCAAAAAATATTGATGTGTCATATATCTACTGGGCCACAGATATGCATGCCAGCCCTGTTGTAAATCGTGCTCTTCTAAAAGTAAAAGTCTTTTATTTTCCAAGTTTATCCAATCCTTAATCCATGTTAAGGCGGCCGCTTGATAGTACAATTCCCAATCCAGAAAACCTAATCCCCTTCTTTCTTTGGAGTCTTGTAAATGTTTTAATTTGATTCTTGGTCTTTTACCCTGCCACACAAAATTTAACGTTATTTTATTCAGATCTTTTTTAAAAAAATCCCTAATTTAATCAGTATATTTTGGAATAAAAACAAAATTTTGGATAGTATGTTCATTTTAATTGCTGAAATTCTGCCTATTAATGATAGTTGAAGATTATTCCAATTTTCTAAATCTGTTTTAATTTGTCTCAATAAATTCTCATAATTATCTTCCTTGATTGTTGAACAGCTTGCCAAAATATTAATTCCTAGGTATTTTATTTTTTGTACTATTTGAATATTTAATAGCTTAACAAGCCTCCCAAAAGTTTTGATTTCTCATTTTGTATTTACCCAAAGCTGGGTTAGGGAGAATATTTCCCCTTCAGTTCTCTCCTAGGACTGCAGAGGGCTGGTGAGGGAGGGAGAAACTGGTTTATAGTATGTGGGAGAGGGGCAGCAAGCCAGCCTAATTTACCAGTTGTTTTTACTCACAAGCGTGTTGACCTCAGAGGAAGAACTGCTTCAATCCTGAGGGCACCTCTTCCCTTTCCCTATTACAAAAAATTATTTCAGTACAGTACAATTCTTGACTTTTGTAAAGGGTAATCCTAATAGCCCTGTAATGTCCAGCTTATTCTCTAACTTAACAAGGATGATAATATATTTTCCCTATTAAATTTAGTAAGGCAAAGCATAAGCTGCAGTGTATTTCAGTTTCTCCCATTTTCATTATATTCTAATCTACCAGATGCTACTTGCACCAGTGAAGAGGCTTATCTCAACATTTATGTCCTCAATCATTAATAGTGAGAAGAAAATGCTAGACTTCCTTTCTTCCTTCCATCAAATTTAGAAATGGCCTATCTCTCATTCATATGTGTGTATACACACACACATGTATATACATGAGTGTGCATGTATTTGTGTATGTATATATATATGTATGTATGTATATGTGTGTGTGTGTGTGTGTGTGTGTGTGTGTGTGTGTGTGTGTGTGTGTACACAAGGCAAAGTTTTAGGACCAACTCTTTTCATGCTCTACATAAATTACCTCTGTGGTCATATTAAGAGAAACTGCGTTCTCTTTGCTGATGATGTAAAGCTATTCAACACCACAGACAATACTGCTACCCTTCAAAAAGACCTTGACTATGTATCGGAATGGTCAACCAAATGGCAACTTCAAATCTCAACAAATAAATGCTCTGTCCTACATATTGGCAAAAAAATAAATAAATCAGAAAATAAAATACAGGCTGAATAATCAAGACCTTGTTGACGATCCAAACTCTGTCAAGGATCTTGGAGTACTCATCTCTAGTGATCTAAGTGCTAGAGCCCACTGTAACTATATAGCCAAAAAGGCATTAAGAGTTGTTAACCTAATCTTATGTAGCTTTTTCTCTGGTAATGTTACACTAATAACTAGAACATACAAAACATTTGCTAGACCAATACTCAAATACAGCTCATCAGTCTGGAACCCACATTACGTATCTGATATTAACACAGTTGAGAAAGTCCAGAAATATTTCACAAGAAGAGTTCTTCACTCCTCTACTTATTTCAAAATACCTTATGCCACCAGACTAGAAATTCTAGACCTAGAAAACCTAGAACTACACCACCTTCGGTCTGATCTAAGTATAGTATATAAAATCATACATTGCAATGTCCTACCTGTCAATGAATACTGCAGCTTCAACCATAACAACACAAGAGCAAACAGTAGATACAAACTCAAGGTTAATCACACCAAACTTGATTGCAGGAAATATGACTTCAGCAACAGAGTGGCCAATGTCTGGAATACTCTACCTGACTCTGTGGTTTCTTCCCCAAACCACAAAAACTTTAATCTTAGACTGTCTACTATTGACCTCACTCCTTTCCTAAGAGGTCTGTAGGGGGTGTGCGTAAGCGGATCAATGTGCCTACCCTCCCTGTCCTACTGTTTCTTTTCTTTTCTTTATTTTCTTTTTTAATTTTTCTTATATGTATCCATGTATTCATAAGTATGTTTTTACTTATACCTACTATCTTGTAAGCAATTGACAAAAATAAATAAATAAAATATGTATGCATGTATGCATATACATATATATATATAGGGTGTTGTAACACAAGTATATACACTCATTCCCCTGTATTGCTGATCCGGATGAGAACCAGTGGTCTAATGGCAATTACAACTGCCTCACATGTAATACTTCCCTGGTTCGAATCCCAGTAAGGGTATAGCTAGCTGATGAGAGCTAAGTAACTCGAAATAGATCTACCCTAATCTCCCTTGTTTAATTATTTATCAGCTCAAAAACCTAACACACACACACACACACATATACACACACACAGTATATGAATGTGTGTGTGTGTAAATATGTGTATATGTGTGGCATTCCTGATGGATTTTTTTATATTATCATTTCTCAAGGTATAAGATTCAGAACCTATATGATCCACAATTTATTTGTTCCAAATAAGCTTAAAGTGAAGTAACCAAAGAAATGCATGTCCTGTCAATCCAGAGTAAACAGCCTCTGCATTCCCAAACCATACAAAGCATGGATTTTTGAGGGTGCTATGTCTGTTGGGGTAAAAAAAAATAGCAAAAGTGATGTATTAAGATGTATTAACGCATCTGGTTTATTTTAAAAGAATGAAGAAAAGGCCAGTCCTTACAACATGGAACAAAAATTCAGTCTTGCGCGCTCTAATGATATCACCATGTTCCTGACACATTTTTGCAACCTTGAGAAGGCACTTAGAAAAGACAGTGTGATTTCACCAGGTTACACCCACTCTGACCCCACCTTGTGTAAATAATAATAGGGAGAATGAAATGCTATGGAATCTATTTTTCTTGTTGCGAGAACTTTTCACAGTTCTGATTGAAGAAACAGAGGTTTATGCTTTCCTCCCAGTCTGGAAGAAACTGCTGATGTGCAATTATGTCTGAAGAGTTCTCTTAGCTGAGCTCTTTCAGCTTCATTCCTAGGGCATTATGTTCTTCTCCTATGAGGTTAGGGCATGGTGAATTCCTGCTGGCTCAGGAGAACAGCTTCAGAAGTTGGGAAAGCAGAAAATCTATTAGAGTTGTAGAAGTTTGTCCAACATAGGGTAGGAGAATGGGCAAATATGGCCAGTGATGGATTTATTTGTTTGCTTGGCCAAGGCAATGGGAGTTTTCAGTGGCTTAGGTGATTTGTGCTTCTTAACTCGATCTTGATTTTCCAGGGTTTGGCGGATTGAGGTCAGGATTATGCTTGTCATGAGCAAGACTGAAGGGTGTTATTGTGTGTGTTCAGCTGAAATTGGAACGTGTATGCCTTAAGCAAGATTGTACACTTCTTGATTGCTTTGTAGTGGTACTACTTCAAGTGAAAAGTAAAAAGGGTGGGAGTGAAGTATTAAAAGAAAACTTCTTCATGGTGGAAAACATGTTTTATTGTTCGATGCGCAACAGCCTGCTATGTGCATATGAGATTGACGCTCTTATTAACTGTACATGTGCAGAAATGATTTTGTGGCAGAGAGAATTGAATTGCAGATATTTCTTCAGACATCATTCTTCAGTTTCTAAGAGAAAAATAGATACGCCTGTTATTATCTTAAATTAACACTGCAAACTGTATCTTTGGATTAGTCAGATGTGGGGAGGGTAGCCAAGAGAAAAATACCACAAAACTACTGGAAAAACCTATAAGTGCTCTACAAATAACACTTCTCGTTGCAGCTACTAATTGTGCATTAAAAGAGGAGAGGGGTGCCAGATGAGGCCCAGGAAAAAGCAATTTTGGAAGATGGACAGTTGAGGCAAAAATCTGTTCCTTTTTGCTGGCATAGCTTTTGAGCTACAAACAAAATAATGCCTTGATTAAAATTGACTACATGACTCAAAAATTGCTTCTAGGCAGAAAAAATCTTTATGTAAACAAAAATCATGTTAAAAGAATAACTTCTTACATTATTAGGAAGATGACCTACTTAAGGTCCCCCTGTTAAAACTTGGCACTGGAACCAATGTGGAACAAAGGTATTAAATTAATTCCAGACCATTACATTTTTATCCTGTGAGAACAGTAAATGATCCAGTTTTCAATTGTTACCTACTACAGAGACAGTGGATTATTGTGTGTTCAGTACATGAGCCATAGTTATAATTGTAGTATGGAAGAGTTTGTTCTTTGGAAGTATTGAGCTTGATGTCAACCCATAAAACATTTCTAGGCCTGTTTTTGAAGCTTGGATCAAGGCTCATGATTTAATTAGGGCAACTGCTGGAATCCTGACACTTGAGATTCCTTGATACACTGAATTTAGGCTACTTACCTTACAACTGGAATGTCCAGGGATTGTCAGATTTTTTGGGGGTGAAATCCCATAGTAAATGTTTCCCTTAGGAACAACTTGGGTTCCATATAGTTTCATGCATATCTATAGCAATATCTGCCTGAGCTGGTGGTTGGACTAGAAGACCTCCAAGGTCCCTTCCAACTCTGTTATTCAGTTAAAATGAATATGCTTATTTGTGACAATTTCATTCCTCACATGGGATTTTTTCCACCTTTAACTTTAGGAGCTTTTGAAGGTATACTCATTTGATGACCATTGTATCTATTAAGACATTTTTTTTCTTTCTCTTTTTGGAAACACAACCTTTTTGTAAAGGCAGCCTGATAATGGTAAAAATGATATTTTTATCCTGAGCACTGAGTACTATGAAGAGCCCTTCAGGGTTGACTATTCCCTTGGCACCTAGGACCTCAGTTAATTATTTGCTTGAACAATGCCTAGGAGTTCACTAGAGAGATTTCTGAATGGATCTATAGGTGATGACCACACCTAGCTGATCTTGGTTAATCTTACAAACACAACCAGCATTAGACTTGATAAAATTTTGATGAAAGACCACCAGAAATCCCAGGGATCAAGCCTAGACTAGGAAGCAGATAACAGAAAAATGTGTTGTGAAGAAAATGATACAGATTTGCCCATTTAAAGATTTTTGCTAAGTCATTGTGTTGAAAGTTAAAATGGATAATGTATGTGGTGCTAATTGTACATCTGTTTTTTCCTACTTTTATTTTGTTTACAGATAATTAATGGTCAGGAAGCAAAGAAGTGATGATGAAGATATTTTTTTGAAGCACCATTGCCTGATACTACTAGTTGTGATGACCCAGAGTGTAACACAAATGTAACAAAATCCAAAACGTAAATAACTGTCCTTTAATGCCTCCAACTTGGCCCCACTGTTCAATAATTCTCAGTTGGAGATAAAATTTATTCAAAATAGTCTTCAAAAGAAAGCAATACAGTCCAAACTTAATGAGCAGATAGAGGTGAAATAAAAAACTAAAACAAACTACAAGGAAGGAAATTCCACAATGGACCAGGATAAGTAATTATTAACTTCAAGGAGATAACAAAGCACAATCTGTTGGAAGGACGCCAACCAAGATAACTTCAGCCCAGAATAGCACATGCTTTGCTTCTGGCAACACTGTGTTTTAACCGTCTCTCTTGTATACTATTCTCCCCAGCTGCAACTAATGAAGGGGATCATGGCCACTTCCTTTCTCATAAGCCAAGTTGTTACCTTCTCCGTTCCTCCCTGCATGTCCTAGGATGAAGAGGGGAAGGGCCTGGTTCTTCCTCTGCTTGTCCAGTCAGCCTCTGCCCTTCCCCAGCCTCCCCCATAGCCTCCGGAGCCACACTTCCACTCCCTGTCAGCTGTTCCTCCTTTCCCCCAGAGTCTGACTCTAACAAGGGCATGACACTAGTGTTAAAAGGCTACAATCTTTACTACCCATTTCCCTGATAATAAGTCCCATTTAATTCAATTAATATATATCTGGATTTCCACTACACAAGTTGTAGAAAATGCCTCAGTAGAATAGTTTTTCATTGGCCTTTGGGACATAGACCTGCACCAGGTATGTATGACTTCACTGTTCATTGTAAGGAAACAGCAATCACATGCACACTTTTAAAAACTGGTTCTGTGTCATCAAGTTGGTATCAAATCAAAGAGACAAAATGGATAGATTTTCCCCATGACAAACTGTCTGTAAACTTCAGGTCTTGCAAAAGTGCATCCACCACCACTGTAACTAAGACCATCCATCTTGCTGCTGGTCATTGTCCTTTTCTCTTTCCAAGTTTCTCAGAATTAGAGCCTTTTCTAGAGACCTAAGTCTCTAGAAAATGTAGACATGTCCAACCATTGCTCATGTAGACATGTCCAACCATTGCTCATGGGCTACCTGCTACTCTGGACAGCTAGTAATGCAGTCCCACAAGATCATACATTTTATGATTTATATACAATAACTACAATAAATATTTGATTTCTCTTCATTCAATGGGCCCAGGGAAGCCAAAAAGCTGGACATTCCTTGTGTCATAATAATGTGCTTCAAAGTAGAGGAGGGGAAAGAGAAAAAAAAAAAGATTGTACCTTAGGTTAGGTGAAGCATATTGAGATGTCCTTGTTTCAGATTTGGAAATGTGGGGATAAATGAAACTGTGATTCTTGCTTGTTCACAACTCTGGAGCTGTCTTCCTAGTTGACATCAGAATCCAGGTTGTTCTCCTGATACCCTGTTTCTATATGTAATATATTAAACACTTCAGAAACTAATATTTTTGTGTTATATAACACAATTTAAAACATGAATAATGGCCCAATAAAATAAAATAAAACCACAGCAAAAATAAATGAAATGAAAACATGCTGGCAACTCAATTGCAAAATGAAAAGTGTCAGCAGGTGCAAGAGATTAAAACCATGGAATCTAGTAAAATGCAAATTTGTTTTAAAAGCAAAGGACAAGACGTTTGGGAAAGGGAACTCACGCCGTGTCCCCCATGCAGAATTAAATCACTAAGAAGGTTTTCTTATGAACTTACCTTACATTCAGCAATAATTGAAAATAGTTGTATATCTAATCCAGGCTCCTCCCAATCAGTCAATATCTTACCCCAAGGCTTGATGAGTTTATCTAATGTATGGATAAATGGCTGGAGGTCAAAAGGGGTCAGTAAATGAGGAGGGTCAATAGGAACAGGCTGAACCGAGAAGAACGCAGGGAACCAAGTATCAGTGCCATTGTTGTTGCTCCTCAGATGCATCCTTCCCATTTATAATATTGGTAGTTCCACTGAAATATTATATTTCCATACTTTAAATATTACCTTTATTTATGAAATTGCTGTTATAATTGTTATTGAAATTGATTAGTTTGAGTTCCCCCCTCCTTCCATTCAATCATGTCTGATTCCAAGGGCCTGCCTTGTCCAGGCTGTTTTCTTGGCAGGGTTTTTTGGAAGTGGGTTTGTCATTGCCTGCTTCCCAGAGAGAATCATCAGCTCAAGGTCACTCTGCTGACTTTCTGCATAAGGCTGGACTAAACTCAGTCTCTTGATTGCTAGTCTGATGCCTTAACCACTATATCAACTTGACTTTCAGATAAGTTACAATAGTGTTCATTATTTTCATATAATACAGTGTTCTGACCCAAACCCTTTTCCAATAAAACAAACACGAATCAAAGAGAACAGAAACCTTTTAATGATTCTGATGAATCCCTGGTTAAAAGGCTGCTGCAACCTAATTAACTTTGATAAGCACAAGGCTCGCCAAAACTGTGCCAGGCTGCCAAGAATAACAGATAAGGTTACCTTGAAATATTTTACAACACAAGAGTCTTCAAATACCAACTAAGATACTGCAATGTCCACGAGGCTCGAGTTTCAAAACGTCTTTGCTTCCTGCAAAGAACATCCGATTCACAGCTGGCTTTTATCTTCTTGAAGGAGGAGCCATTACCTTGCAGTCTTACTCCCGAGTCGTCCATGCTGCTGCAGTTGCTCTTTCCTGAGAGCAGCCCTGCGCGTACGTGAACTTGGCACAGGCTCCTCAGGGACCTCCTCATTGAAGCTACCAGTCCCCGCAATCTCTGAAGGCAGCAATCCACTCCCTAATGGTCCTGGCCCCTCATCTGAGTCCTCGCTCTCCTCAGCCGTCTGCACCTGCTGCCAACTAACCACAACATACAGTAGTATTCATTATTTTCATATAATAAATGCCTGAGGTTTATGAACAATATGAAACTTCACAAAGGGTCAATGAGTTGAAGAGTTTGGGGACCTCTGAAGTAACCAATGGCTTTAGTTTTTTTTTTTTTGTCCAACCATCTATCCCTACATCTTCTCCTTGAGAAAGGTAGTTCAGTCTTTGCCTTTCCCAGATTGTCATAATTTTCTTTCAGGTATGGGTAGTACCACAATTGAGCCCAACATTTCTATTGCTAAGTGAGACAATTGTTAAGTGAATTTTGCTTTTATGACCTGTATTGACACAGTGGTTAAGTCAATCACTGCAGTTGTTAATCAGTGACATGATTGTGAAGTGACTCTAGCTTCCCCTTTGATTTTTGCTTGTCAGAAGGTCTCAAAAGGGATCATATGACCCTGGGACACTGCAACCATAATAAAGATGAGTCAGTTGCTTAGCACCTAAATTTTGACTGTATGTCCCTGGGAATCCTACAATGGTTCTAAGCAGGGGTGGGATTCAATTTTTTTAACAACCGGTTCTAAGGGCATGGTTCAGTTGGTGGGCATGGCTTGGTAGTCATGTGACTGGCTGGGCATGGCCAACTCAACATCACTCACATCAAGGCACGCATCTCCTCACGTGGCCTCTCGTGACTGTGGGGATGCTGCAACAGTCGTAAGTGTAAAAAATGGTCATAAGTCATTTTTTTCAGTGCCATTGTAACTTTGAATGGTCACTCCACACAAGCAAAGTACCAGCAAAGGAGGGGAAACAAACTCCAGAGACGTTCCTGAGACAGGAAGTTTAATCCTGCCAAGAATGTAATAAGGATTAAGGGAGAGGCAGTTTCTGCAAGCAATACCAGAATGTTTCCTTCCTGTCTTCCTTACAGGATTAGGCCAGTAATTTCTTCTAACAACCAGTTCTCCGAACTGCTTAGAAGGTTAACAACCGGTTCTAGCAAATAGGTGCAAACCTGTAGAATCCCACCCCTGGTTCTAAGTGTGAACAACAGTCATAAGTCACTTTTTTTCAGTGCTATTATAAAGTCCAATGGCTATGAAACGAAGTGTTACAAGTTGAGGACTACCTATGTATAATTATTATTTTTGCCAAAGGAGGCAGGCAGTATAAATTCTCTCCTGCTACCTTTGCTTCCGAATTGGCTTCTTTTGAAAGGGGAACCAAGTAGGCAACAGCTTCCAACCAGAACAAAGTTGTAGACAGCTGTACAGGTCAAACTAAAGCTGCTTGCTATTGGCAAAAAGCCATGCCTGGCTGAATGGGGCTTTTTGCTCTTGCTTTTTTGGCTCCTGCCAGAAGTGATACCACTAGGGAGCTGCTGATTGAAGCTTTTGGGAAAAGGGTAGAACAGATAAACATTCTGAAGTGATCTTCCAAACCTGCTAGTCCTTCTCTTCCCATTTCTGTCTCCTGGGAGCGGCCAGTTATAGTATTTTCAATTGAGAAATATCAAACTGATTTAAGAAAGAAGTGCTTACAGGAATAAACACTTTTGTGCAATCTCAATAAAAGGAAGCAACTAAAATATACCTGGATAGACAAAAATACATACTTGGGTAGAAAAAAAAATGATAAAGGAACATATAGTTTTAAAAACCAGAAATATTTATGTTGATTATCATACCAGAAAAATATAGTAAAGGGCAGGGGTGGGATTCAAATTTTTTAATAACTGGTTCTGTGGGTGTGGCTTAGGTGGTGGGCATGGCTTGGTGGTCATGTGACTGGGTGGACATGGTTTGGTGGTCATGTTTGTCAGCCTTCAAGATTTTCTTCCTTTGCTTCTCTTCCTTTGCTTTGCATCTTTCGGCTGTCATAAGTAACGGGGGGGAGGGAGAGGGCCATGGTTATGGGAAGCGAGCTGGAGGTGTTACAAAACAAAACTGTATAAGTTGTGGGGGGAGAGAGTCTTGCTTAGGTTTCTATTCTATGCTATGCGCAGCCGCAACTCTTATCAAAATATGTCAAGGTCAACGGACAGAGCCCTCATCACTACCTGAAGATGCCCACATGATGCTATCCACAACTTTTAATTGGAGGAGCGATTTGAACTATTGGGGGTGGGAACGTTGCCATCACTTTGTATATGTGATTTACGCGCTCATTTTCTCAGATCCAGAATTCTTTTGTTGCTACCACTTGATTTCCAGTAAAAGATATCTTTTCTCTAACTAATGGAGTCTAAATATTTCTTTCTTGGATTTTGAATGGAGCACCAGCTGACAATGTTATTGGCTGGGTGTGGCCAACCCAATATCATTCACATCGAGGCACGCATCTCCTCGCCTGGCCTCTCGTGACTGTGGGGATGCTGCAACAATTGTAAGTGTGAAAAATGGTCATAAGTCACTTTTTTCAGTGCCATTGTAACTTTGAATGGTCACTCCACACAAGCAAAGTACCAGCAAAGGAAGGAAAAAAAACTCCAGAGAGGTTCTTGAGACAGGAAGTCTAGTCCTGCTAAGAATGTAATAAGAGTTAACGGAGAGGCAGTTTCTGTAAGCAACACCACAATGTTTCCTTCCTGCCTTCCTTACAGGATTAGATCAGTAATTTCTTCTAACAACCGGTTCTCTGAACTGCTTAGAATGTTAACAACCGGTTCTAGAGAATAGGTGTGAACTGGTAGAATCCCACCCCTGGTAAAGGGACTATGTATCTAATACTACACATGTTAACATTTGCACAACATTGGAAAGGTGTAGAGATCCCTAAGAAGAGAAGATAATTAAAAAAAAATACTAGAATGTGCAGAAATGGATAGATTAATACTTGAAATTAAAGAGAAGGAAGATACAGAATATTTTGAAACATGGGATTTGTTTTATCAACCTTAACTAACAGAAACAGAATTTAGAACATTTAAAATTATAATGGATTAATTTTACTCTGAGAGTTTATTATGATATGTTTATTATTAATAGGATTTAATATTAATAATTAAGTATTAATATTACGTTGAGAAAAAACTGTGATATGATCATTACTAATGAACATTATGATGATGATGATGACCGTTGCTCAAATTAACTGTAAGCAGACAACACTGTTCATATTGACACTGAAACTGTTGCTCTTTCTTTACATAGTAAAAATTAAAAAAAAAAATTAAAATAAGTAAATAAAAGGAAGCAACTAGCTGATCTTATTCAGACTTGGAAGCTAAAAAGAGTTAGCCTTGGTTAGTGCTTGGGTGGAAACCAATGGGGGAATTTCAGAGCTAAAAGAAAAGGTGAAAAGTCATCACACAAGAAAGCATGAAATTTGTGTACTGCTGCCAAGAAAGTTGCATATATATATTCATGCAGTCCATAGAAATTTAATAAAATAGCAGTGTTTCGACCCTTTTATATTCAATTGTATTCTTAATTCTCCAAATTTGCTTTCTGTACATTACAACTTTAACTTTGACGGACTCTTCCACTGTATAATGGGGATATGGTTAGATAGATGGTTGGAACAATGAAAATTACAACCTGGAGTAGTTTATTTCCATTGATTACATTGGCTTATCTTGACTTAGCATCATTTTGCAAAAGTGGATAAAAAAACAAAACACAATAGTCCCTTAGTATCTAAGTCAGTCCAAAGTCATCATAAGTGTGTTCTTTCCCAGAAGTCTGATTAGTATAGAGATTGAGCAAAACATTAACAGGTTTTTGATTTGTTTTGCAAGTAAGGAAGTAAAATCCATGTTACTTTTACAACTGGTATTATGGGGAGTTTCTCAGTTTGATGGTGCATTGTTATCCACAGCGACAAATATTGCAACGTGGACCATAACTGCTGTTGCCTGGAGGAAAACCTAAGGATATTTGAAAGTGCATTGTTCTGAGTAAGCTGTGAAAGTGCATTTAGTTTGCAGTTGTTACACTAAAACCAAACAAGAGGTTTTGATGTATTGCCAGAAGGCTTTATCTTAAAACACACAGACACAGATGCACACACATCCATTATAATCAAGCATGAAGGACAGACAGATGCATATTTTGTGGTTCAGTACTATATGAAAAGTTATTTTCTTTTCATTAAAGTATCACTCTGTATGTATTGCCTTATCGGAGGGCATACAGTAGGCAGTGTAGCCATTCCAGTACAGGATTAATCCATCTCAGTCAAGTTTTTATGTTAAAGGGCAGAAGGTTTATGGTGAAAAATGTCTTGCAGAGGCCTAGAAATAGAAATTAGGATTATTAAAATAAATGAATCATATATAGCAAAGGTTTCCAAGAATCATAATACATGCATTAACTGATCACAGTCTATTATAAGGTAGTGGGTTTAGCCCAGGCTTAAAGTCAATCCAATATCAGCATAACAAAAGGATAATGTGTGAGAGGTACAACAGAAAATATTTTTCTCCAAGCTAGAAATGTTAGAAGATATAACTTAAACAACTTTTTTTAAAAATCCCTTCTACCTATTCAAGACAGTAATATCTTTATGCTATTCTGTTGTTCTAATTGTAGAAGATTGGGTCACAGCATTCCTTGATAGAAATAGAAAATAAATATGGAATTATAAGAATTATAATTATAAGAACATAAGAATAAGTATCTTGGAACCCTGGTATACTTGGATATTCATTCATTCATTCATTCATTCATTCATTCATTCAATTTCTATAGCCACTCAACTCAACCAAATCTTCTGTGCAGCTTACTGCATGATTCTAAAATTATAAAACAATTTTAGAAAACATTACATTAATAAAAACATCCATAAAATAAATTTTCTGTATCTTTAAGCTGAAATTTCCTTCCTTCCTTCCTTCCTTCCTTCCTTCCTTCCTTCCTTCCTTCCTTCCTTCCTTCCTTCCTCCCTCCCTCCCTCCCTAAGTAATAATTTTATTATTTATTAATTTTGATCACTTTCCTGGTTATTATTTGTACCAGAGACATTTCAGATATTTTAATAAAGGCAAATATCCTTATTTGGAATTTAAAAGTAATGCATAGAATTGTTTATTTTATTTCAAAAGCTTTGTTCATTTATGTTATTTAATTATATTAGCAAAGTTGTTGAGATGGTCCGTTAATGATATATGCAAGGTGCTTTGTGGAATAAACTGTATTCATTGGTTGTCAATTTTTTTCTTTTCTTTATTGCCATTTTGTCACCATATAAGCATTTCTTTTTGTGACTCTTCTAACACCCACAATTTCCCAAATTATTTCTTTTTAAAAATATTTTAAAAAAATAAATATTGCAAAATAATAAACTCCTACAAGATTCTTGGCAGTATTGCATATGATCCCACAGGAGAACATCCAAATCTCCTAGGGTGGCATTCTTATTTGTGATCTCGTGAGAAATGATCAACAAAATGGCATGCGATTTTGGGTGCTTGATTGTTGAGTACCTAGTTCATCATGCAAGCTGCAACATGAGACCTATACAGATTCAGTACTCTTGTCTGAATCATTACAATCTAATTTCAAAAAGCAGGAAACGAAGCCCAAGCCTCATCCCTTGGTATACACAACATCTGTTTCTGTGCATTCTTCACCATACATTAATTGGTCTATATGGAAGGAAAGCTTGGTGTTGGGTGTCTAAATGGAATACAGAATTATCCATATTGTAAATCAGACCAGTTGCCACTGAGCCCCAATACCAATTAATGATTTTTTAAGACTGCAAACAAAACCTCAGCACTGGGGATTGGCCTTGAATTTTCTATAAGCTAGGTGGGTACTCTGATTTGGAGCAATGGCCCTTCTCTATATGAACTAGGGAGGATGCATGCTAAGCATTCATATATACAAACAAACATATTGCTTGTGTTTGTCACCAGCACCTCTCTTTACTATCACTGAATCTTTCACCATTATTCTTTCCCATTTATGATCTTCATCTTGTTTTTCCTTTTTGTTCCTGTATTTCTTCCATGAAGAATTTATAAGTGCTAAGTAAAAAATCTTTGCATACCATTTTCTAGCTGGCTATTATTCTTCCAAATACAGCTACCTACATTATTTAAAAAAAAAATAAGATCCCAAATATTTGCATTTCTGTGGTAATACATTTTGTTAGCATCTCTGAGCTTACAAAATAGAAAGAGGAAATGAGACACAGTAATTGGAACTCTATTAATTGCATTTGCTAGATTAAATGCCTTTGGAAACTATAGCTCTTCCCTTAGGAATGTGCTGTAGATTTGGTTAGAGGTTGGTAAAAGAGATCTTCAGCTATCCTCAAGTTCTGCCCCCCACAGAGAGGGCTTGCAACCTGGGAGTCCTCCTGGATGTACGGCTGTCGCTTGAACATCACATCGCGGCCGTCTCCAGGGGGGCGTTTCATCAGATCCGTCGGATCTACCGGTTGCAGCCCTTCCTGGATCGGGACGCCTTGCGCACGGTCACTCAGGCCCTTGTCACCTCTCGCCTGGACTATTGTAATGCCCTCTACATGGGGCTCCCTGCGGGGAGCATCCGGAGACTCCAGCTGGTGCAAAATGCAGCTGCGCGGGTGATCATGGGGGCGTCACGTAGCGCCCATGTGACGCCTCTCCTGCGCGAGCTGCATTGGTTGCTGGTGGCTCTCCGGGTTCGCTTTAAGGTTCTAGTTTTGACCTTTAGGGCGACCCATGGCATGGGACCAGGTTACCTTCAGGACCGCATTCTGCCAGCGTTCTCCAACAGGCCGGTGCGTTCCCACAGAGGGGGTCTGCTCCGGGTGCCGTCGGCCGCTATGTGCCGTCTGGCGGCGCCGAGGAGTAGGGCCTTCTCTGTGGGTGCCCCCGCCCTCTGGAATACTCTGCCACCAGAGCTCCGTACCGGCACGGACCTGAGGGCCTTCAGGCGCGCGTTGAAGACCTGGCTTTTTGAGCAGGCCGGCCTTGGCTGAGATGGTTTTAATTTGGTCTCCATTTTATTAATTCTAAATTGGGTTTTAAGGGGGGGGGGTTTGTTAGTTTTATCAAGCAGCCGATTGAAATTTAATATTTTTTAACTTTTGTATTCTTTGTGGGGTTTTTAGATGAGCTGTTCACCGCCCTGAGTCCCTCGGGAGAAGGGCGGTATATAAATGGAATAAATAAATAAATAAAATAAATATCTCTGAGCTGCCTATGGAATCAAAATAGTTTGTGGGGATGTAAACTGCTTTACTGGACACATATTTTGATCTAAAACAGCTTACTGCAAGAATTGCTTAGACTCGCAATCTCCGCCAAAAGACTTATCATGTCCACAGTAGACTTTGTAATTTTTTTGTATTTATTGCATTATAGTTATAGACCATCTCTAACCTAAGGATAATTATTCAGGGTTAGGTTTATTTTTGTTATGAGATCACACATCTCTGTCATTGACCACACTGCTGCTTGCAGTCATAACTAAGAGTACGGTTAGTCTTTTCCATACTAAATCTGGAGGATAAAAATGGAAATTATACTAATTACTTAGCACCGTAGCTTTCCAAGTTCCATAGTTGTTTTGTAGAATGATGTCAGGTATAAAAGAAAAAGATTTGTGGGCTCAAAAATGCTAAATGGAACCACATGTTATTTGGAAAACACATCTTTTTCTGCTTAATGGATGAGTGTTTTATCTGGAGCTTATGAGGTATGTTTGTGTAGTTACATGTTCTGCCATAATAGAACCATGCAATTTGACTGACATCATTAAATGCTCTAAGACCAAGTTTAATTTCCCTTTTGTTTATTATGAACTTCAATTCTCCTTCTAAGCATTTTCAGATACTGCATTTTCGTGGATTTTCTTCCCAGTATTCATGTTTATGGTACCATCTGTTAAACAATATAACAGAATGCAAGTTAAAGAGGAAATTAAAAACACCAAACCAAATCCAGACATTTGGATTTCCCATTAATAGCTTGCTAACTGCTCAGTTCAGAATTAACTGAGATTATTTCTCAAATATTTTCCTCTCAAAATAGGAATAGGAAGCAACACCTTTTTTTACGAATTTATCAGTTTATTTTAGTTCAATGCGTTGGTTTCTCTTCAACATTCTATGAGGAATAGATGGCCAAGAGGTGTCTGCATTTGTTGATCAGTCCCCCTTAGAAACTGAAGGTGTTCATGTATTATTTTTGTCAGATACAATTTTGATACCCTATCTTTGAATCAAATTGTTACTGGTATATAGGAATGACCTTGGATGTAAAGAGGAAGATTCTCAGATTAGGCAATGACCTAATAAATGAAATTTGAGTTTGAAGGAGAAGGGATAACAAAAGAATCTCAGTAGAGACCCTCCCTAATTTTGGAAAAATAAAAATGAGCAATGGGAGGAGTAATTTCTGATTTGCAAAATGGATACCAGCCTTATGAGGTAATCCAGGCAAAAAAACACAGCCAGGAGTACCATCTCTATTTTTATTATAAGGCTACATTAATAGAATCTTGCAAATCTGAAAATATCCCTTCTATCTCTCACTTTTATTCTCCCCAAAACCAGGGAGAGTCGTTTTTGAGAAGCTCTCACTACCGTTTCTCCTTTAGAATCAATTTCATGTATCACACTTAGACTGTGTATTTTCTACCTATTTTCAAAGGCCACATTTATGTTCTGGATGGAGCTTCATATCACACAATTTATTTATTTAGTTTACACATCAAGCATGTGTAAGAAAACAAGTATAAGTATGAACATAACATATAAACATATAAATATAAACAGGTATAAGTATATACATAATAAATGAGTACGAATAAATGGGAACAGTAGGATAGGGACAGTAGGCACAGGGACAGTAGGACAGTAGACTTATGCATGCCCCCTTACAGACCTCTTAGGAATGGCATGAGGTCCATGGTAGACAGTTTAGGGTTTATGTTTTGGAGGTTTGAGGATGTAACAACAGAGTCAGGTAGTGAGTTCCAGACATTGACCACTTTGTTACTGAAGTCATATTTTTTGCAATAGAGTTTGGAGCGGTTGATTTTGAGTTTCTATCTATTGTTTGCCCGTGTGTTGTTATGGTTGAAGCTGAAGTAGTTATTGACAGGTAGGACATTGTAACAGACAATTTTGTGTACTAAGCTTAGGTCAGACCATAGGCAGCATAGTTCTAAGTTGTTTAGGTCCAAAATTTCAAGCCTGGAAATTTCAAGTGGTATAAAAGGTATTCTATTGAGAGCTGAGGAGTGGAGTACTCTTCTCGTGAAATACCTCTGGACTCGTTCAATTGTATTAATGTCCATTATACAATGTGGTTGAGCTGTATTCGAGAATTGGTCTGGCGAAGGTTTTGTATGCTACCCTGATTTGCAGTTCAATGTTACTGGAAAATATTTGTGTTCTGGATGGAGCATCATATAACACCATCACAGAAGGCTACAGAATCTATGAGTAATTAATTTGAAACAATGAAAGTTAGGATTGGCAATGATGGATACATTCAGATGTTGTATGAGGGGAGATGGAAGGGAATCCTAGAAATGCTGGGTGGGTTTCAAAATTGTATTATTACTTCTTACAATAATAAAGTAGAATTCTAGTAGTTCTTGTATTATCTGTTTCCTGATTGGCCTTACTGGAAGAGTTGACAATTATAGATGCTACTGAATTCTTTTTTTAAAAAAGTTTTATTTGTTTTATTAGTATAATATATAAAAATACCATTTCAACCGAACAGTGTGTTGTCTGGGTACAATTATTTTTAAGCCATCATAATCAAAGTGTTTACAATAACATGTATCACAATAACATTAATACTGTAGTAACAATAATATTTTGTTTGCTCATTTTAACAAATTTCCATTTTAACATTTATCCTTTTTACTGTATGTCCCTTTCTTTCTAACTTCTGTTTTTATTGTCTAGCCATCAATAAAATAAGTCCCATGTCAAAAAGTATGTAGTTTCTTCTTTGTCCTTAATAGTAAGCATTAGTCTATCCATTTCTGCACATTCTAATATTTTCTTAATTACCTTCTCATCTTCCGGGATCCCATCACACTTCCATTGTTGAGCATATACAATTCTAGTACATGTAAAATCAAGTATATAGTTTATCATATTTTTCTGGTAGAATGCCTAACAAAAATATCTCTACTACTGAATTCTAATGACCAGGTTATCATACTAGTTGACTCAGGCTATAATACTGAATCCTAATAATTAATTAATCAATCAATCACTTTATGATCTCTAGAATTCTTTCAAATAAGACTATTAAACCGATCATGCTTTATTCAGTACTTCTCTCCCTCACCTTTATTGAAAGTAGGGTTGGGGCCATTCCTTTTCCAGCAATCATTTGGCACTTCATGCATTCTTTAGAATTTTTCAGACACCACCACTCTTTAGAGTTTTCAGATAATATGTAAAGATTAAAAATGCCTTCAATTCTTTGGGATGCATTTATTATGATTTATATGTTGCTTTTCATATTTGCTTAATGGAACACATACTGTACTAGGAAAATTGAAAAATCTTACCTGTATTTTTGGGAGCGGTTTTTAGGATTAGGGGAAAATACTAATAGGTTTATTGTAATTTTGTAGGGTCAGAAGATACCTATGTTTTAGTGTGAGCACATCCCATTATTTCAGCATTTTTTTCTTTTGCCTCGAAGCTCATATGTCCACACTGCTAGATCCTCACTATCTTATCACTATTAGTACCTTGAATAGGAGATAAGGGCTAATGAACATTTTCTTTAAAAATTATCCATGTGCATAGCCATGTTTACATGCTTATTTATTCTATCCCTTAGCCTAAACATAGTTGCAAGGAGCCCTCAGGGTAGTTCACAATGAATAAAATATAAAACAAAAAACATCTAATAAAATAGCTGAAGCAACTATGTGAAGTAGATAAGATACAAGTTAAAAGCATCAGTCATATATTCTAGTGTATGTTGAGCCTCTGGTGCACTTTAATTTTATAGTTCAGCATTATGGAAGAAAAATAAATTAAATAGACTTTGGAATGTTGAGAGATTTGGGTTTTAGAGATGATTGAACCTTATTATCTTTTACCATCTCTTGTTAAGAAAATGACCAACCTCCAGGAAAAAAAAGAGTAATGGGAGTAATTTTGCAAAGTTTAAATGACTTTTCAAACATTACACATTTCTCTAACACAGTAGCTCAGCTAACCAGAATTCATCTGAGCTTTTATATATAGTCTGTTGTGTTTGATCATGTTCTGAAAATCAGGTAGATATAGATACAGCACCATCCGAGTGATATTCTGCCAGTTCTGCCAGATTCTGGAGAACCAGTAGCGGAAATTTTGAGTAGTCCAGAGAACCGGTAAATACTCTGGTTGGCCCCATCCCCATCTATTCACTGCCTCCTGAGTCCCAGCTGATCAGAGTCCCAGCTGATCATCTGGGTCTTCTTTTGTTGTCCTGCACAGGAGAACAGATCTGGAAAGCAGGTTAGTGGGGTGGGATGGAAATGGAGATTTTGCAGTATATCCTTCCCCTGGAGTGGGATAGAAATGGGAATTTTATAATATCCTTCCTCTGCCACACCCACCAAGCCACACCACAGAACCGGTAGTAAAAAAAAAATTGAATACCACCACTGAGCACCATCAATTGGTATGAGTTGGCCAAAAAACGCAGGAGCAAACAAGCCCAAGCAATGGAGAAAGGATATGAATTGTGAGACTTGAGAGATGAATAATAACAATAGTAGCTCACCTGCAGGGAAAGAACTTATGGGGAGTTCAGAATTGAAGTGAGTATGTGATAAAAGTGAATCAAATATAGCAAAGTCACCAAGAGGTTCCATTCTCATCAGGTTGCTCCAGCACCAGAGATATCTCCCTAAAAGAACAATATAACCATCCAACTGGTAGATGACAGAGAAATTTAGTGACTCTGTCAAATATGAATGTTGTCAGTTACCTGAAAATCAAGGTGATGGTGCAAAAGTAATTTTATTGTCCATAACATGGATAGGAATAGGTCTTACCCCTTATAGGTGCCTCATCATAACCTAAAAATGCTGTTTAGCTCAAAAAGGATTGTATAAATACACCTTTGTTCTTGTCCATTGATTAATCCTCAAGGCGGTTATATTCTAACTAAAGGACATGAAACAAACATTTTCTCATTTTAGTATTTGAAAAGGAAGAACTCAAGAAGACAGAGCAAAAAACCTTTTTGGCAGCATCCTCATTACAGAAATATTTAAACGTCATAGTCCTGTTTGTTACCACCATCTGCAACTTCAGCATTTTGTTTTATCACTGCTTCAGTCATACAGACAATTCCAACCTATCACAGAAAATGTGGCACAGAAGATACCATTATCATACTACATAGGCAACCAGATTTATTAACAGCATCGTGGGCAAATAAATCCAACTGAAGCAATAAAGGTAATATTTGGAGAGAGGTTTCATAAGCAATTGGAAATAATATGGCAACTGAATGATATCTTGATGTTTCATTGTATACCTGATTTGGATATGCACTGACATTAGTGAAAGCCAATATAACATTTTATAAGGAGGGTAATGCTCTTTGACCAATTAAACATTAAACTTCACTTCTGAACATATCATTACAATGGAAAATGGTATTGTTAAAAATGTTTATAAAAAGTCTCTTTTGATGTCCAGCTCCTGAAAATAATGTTCTTTTTTTTAAATCAATTTTGGCTTATCTTTGGACCATTGTCTGTCAGGGTTGGTTTCTGACCTCATATCAATTACAAGGACCAATGTTATAATAAATTGCATTGGATTAACTTCCTATTGTGATATATTTATCGGTGGTGGTTACCTGGATTTGGATATAAATATTTTGAGGATTGCAGAATGGGATGACTTGTAAGAGGCATGTTACAGTCACAGTCTCTAAAACCGTCATTTATCTGAGACCCTGGAATTGGCACATTCAATTCAATAAGAATTGTCTCTCCCTTTTCCAACTTTTTAGGAAAAGTAAGTGAAACTGAAATATTTGCCATCTGAAAAAAGAATGAGATTATCCCAAAATAGGTTGTCAAAAACACTGACAAGTACAGATAGAATATGATTTATGGACCTTTAACTTTTTAAATTAAAAATTTTATATCCTTAGGTAATACAGTATCACTGGTATGCATTGAATTCTTGCACTACATTTCAAATTATCTATATCACATTAATTTATCATAGATATGTTTCAGTTGTGTGAGTAAAATGGACAAGATAAATTGAATTAGCTCAACATTTTAGATTGGAAAGGGGAAAAAAAAATCACAAAAAACTGTCAAAGGCTAAGGGAATCAACTTCGCAATTGAAAAAAAACAAAAAAAACCCCAAAGCAGTATTGAAAGAATGCCTTCATTTAAGTGTTATGCTAGCAAACAGCTTCAACTGTCATGTGGGCAAGAAACACTTGCAACTGAGTGGATTTTATTTTTTATTGAAGTCAAAGAAACAGGACTCCCAACTTTCCAAATATTTTCATTTCCTTCCCTCCACAGGTACTTTACATCAGAAGTGTCAAACTCGATTTCATTGAGGGCCACATCAGGGTTGTGTTTGACCTTGGGGGCCAGGGTGGGTGGGGCCAGCTTGACGTCACTCGTGTTGGGGGCGTCTGTGGTGGCCTGAGTATTCTGTCAGTGAAAATGGGCTCCCAAGCTCTGTTTTCAGCCGTGACAAAGGTACAGGGTAGCAGGATGGTGGCCTCCTGTTACCCTCTGCCAGTAAGAACGGAGCTTGAGGGGGTCACCCAGCCTCCCCAAGCTCCATTTTTGCCCACAGAGGGCAGCAGGAGGCCATCGCAGCCTAAAACAGTGAGGCCCTCTCGAGCTCCATTTTCAAAGGCAGAGGCACCGTGGACCAGTCCTGTGCTGTTTCTAGGGCATCTCCATGGGCCAGATCTAAACACCCCATGAGCCGGATCCCACACCCTGCTTTACATAGTAGTGTGAACAGAATTGCATCCTAATCCATTGAATAAGGGTAAAGAAATGGGAAGCCTTTTGAAACTTCTAGCGATGATATCAACACAAAATCAATGGGCGTGTTTATAAATTTCAAAGCAATGGAGATCAATCTTGAATATGGGAAACCAAGTCTCATGTAGTAGTAAAGTCCACATGTACATTGTCCTCGACTTATAACCATTCGTTCGGTGACTGTTCGAAGTTACAACGGCATTGAAAGAAGTGACTTATGATAGTTCTCACCTTTATGACCCTTGTAGCATCTCCGTGGTCACATGATCAAAATTTGGGTTCTTGGCAACTGGTATGTATTTATGACAGTTGCCACACCCTGTGATCATATGATCACCATTTGAGATCTTCCCATCCAGCGTCTGACAAACAAAACCAATGAGGGAAGCCAGATTTGTTTAACAACTTCATCGTTCAGTTAATTGCAGTGTTTCACTTAACAACCATGGCAAAAAAGATCACAATACTGGGTATGACTCATTTTGCCAACAGCTGGCTGGCAATCCTGTTCTCAATTGCAGTTGTAAATTGAGGTCTACCTACATAGGGTACACACACATAAGTTTTGTTGTTGCTGCTTGGAACAATTAGGCTCATGCACAATTTCCTTGATGGAAATTGATATTATTTGAGCAACCTCAGTGGGGAATCCAGACTTAATACACTTAGTTAAGTACCTGCAGGAATTTATGGCTTTTGTCATTCTGGTGAGGACAGCATTTTGGTGTTGCACTTCAAACTCCACTCCTTTTATGGGTGTACACAATATGATGTATATTTAAAAGTGGAGGATCTTGTATCCCCATTCTGAGATATTGCTTTTATCACTCTTGCTCTATCTTTCCCCTGCACAGATGCTCTGTTATGCTTGTTTCTGTTGTCTTCGTTCCCATGTAGCCTTTGCATCACATTTGCATAAGTAAAACCCCATAGTACGGCTTAGGAATATTCCCTAATTGTATAGGACCCTTTAGCCATCGATCTCAAATGGTGGAAATGTAAAAGTTCCATAAGGAGAAATATTGCTAAAATAGTAAATGTTATCTTCACAGGAAACACAGATTCCCCCCTCCCTCTTTTTCCTCCAGGAAAACAACAACATTGATTGTCATCTCTTTCAACAGGGGAATCATATAACCATGGCATCTTCAGCTTGTGAGATCTGAGCCATAGTTAATTGGTCCTCATCTAATTCCTTACTGATTCTCGATTCTGGAACAACTGATTCAATAGAAATTCCACAGCACCATCTTCTGGAAATGGGCTTGGAAATGAGAACAAAACTATAGTGCAGTGCCCCAATGTCTCAATGGTGAAAGCTCAATCATACAATATATGATGGATGTCCCACCCCAAGAGATGGGGAAGGGGGCTACATTTTGCTAGATCTATCAGCAGCTTTTAGTAGCATCAAGCATTGGCAGATTTTTCACTGTTCCTTCTGATTAGTGTCCAGGAACCGGAATGAAATCAGAAAAGGAAACCTTCTAACTGCTTATATATTTTGCAAACAAAAAAATGAGTAAATGTCAATAAAAGGATATATAATTTCATGAACATCAACTCACAACTGATTCAGGCAAATACTAAATTATACCACCAGTTTAAATGAGGCTATATCTACTTTGCAGCTTTCATTGTGGATATCATGTTGTCAATCTATTATGACAGATCTATTTATTAAATGTCTTTGTGTTGACACTGTGAATGCAGAAAAGGACTATAGTAATACTGAATTTTGAGTGGGGAAATTATTAACGTTTCAAAGATGTTTTGATTAAGATTGTCTACCTAAAGTACAGGAGAGAGGAATCTCCACCTTCTGCTTTGTAAAAGTAGTCTGTTTATTTCTGATACACCCCACTATTGCAAGGGTATATTCATAAATTCATTTTAACCCATTTCCATATTAATTTGCCATTTCTTTAAAAAGCACAAAAATAGCATTTGTATGCTTAGGTAGCATTTTCATTGTGTTTTACTCATTACTTAATGTATACTCTCAAAATATGACGTGTCAATGTTTTCTTCTCAAAATATATATATATACATACATTTCGCTACTTTTGTGGTTGAGAACTGAACTGGAACATTAGGAGGAATAAAAGCCGGTGAATATAACATAATGAACCCATTACTTCTTGAGATTGTAGTCACATGAAATAATACTGAAATGTCCATGTTTTGAATTTCATAAGTATTTCATTTCATTCTTTCTGGAGCTCTGATGAAGGACACATTAATATACTATAGATATGTAGACATTATATTCTCCCATTCCTCATTCAGTCTCATGTACATGCATTCATACAGAAATGTGGAGAATAGATAATGTTGAATTATTTTTTTCACCAACATCAACCTCCAATTGGATCCACCAAATGACTAGAAAAGAGGCAGACTTCAGGGTTCTAAATCATAGAAACTAGTGTTTCCCAACCTTGGCAGTTTCCAAGTGTGTGGATTTCAATTTCCAGAATTCTCATCAATGGCCATGCTGGCTGTGGAATTGTGGAATTTGAA
Organism: Bungarus multicinctus; assembly: GCA_023653725.1. Lineage (NCBI taxonomy): Eukaryota > Metazoa > Chordata > Lepidosauria > Squamata > Elapidae > Bungarus > Bungarus multicinctus. Next base: position 142,659,095 of record CM042836.1, on the reverse strand, counting down.
GTCCACATACTGGAAATTGTTCGAATTGAGAAACACTGATCTAGATAGGAAACTTGAGAACAGGTACGTTTTGCAGATTATGAATTAGCTTCCAAATCACTGATGGCAGCACTAATAAAGATGTCATTTATTAGCACTTGTCTCTCATTTCCTTTGCATGGAGAGAAGGAGGCAGTATGACTAATGTTTGTTGATGTTTGTTATCTGCTTAGCTATAGTACTGTTTACTAAAGAAACGTATCTGTGCGGGGGAATAAAGAGAACCCTCCACCTAATTACATTGCATTTGATAGGAAAAAGGATCTGGAATAGAAATAACAATTGTCATGAGTTTCTAAGGGAGTGATTCTTCAAGAATGTGTTATGTCATGGCTGGTAGCATAAAATGAGGTTAATTATTCTGTTTTCTAGTTTAAAATCTGCTCAAAAAGCAGTTTCAAAAACCTGCATCTGTTTTCCTTGGCAACTTTTCAACAATAAGGCTTTCGTATGCAACCTGGAAATAGTTTTTAATATAAATTATTATTATTATTTCTTCCATTTTAGTTGTGTCCAATTCTCAGAGATTGCCTACACAAGTCCCTGCAGTTTTATTGGCAGTGTTTTTCAGAAGTGATGCCTCCTACGACAGGCTCAAGGTCACCCAGTTGGCTTCGTGCCTAAGGCAAGACTGGAACTCAAGGTCTCCAGCCTGATGCTTTAACCACTAGACCAAACTGGCTCTCTGTTTCCTTCAGACTGGCATCTGTTTTCTTTGGCAACTTTTCTAAACAGATAAAGTATGCAAAATATGCCAAATATAAAGCATGATAAAGTGTGCAACTTGGAAGTAGCTTTTAATATAAATTCACAGAAAAACCCTTTCAAATGCAAATTTTCCTGGCATCATGCCTTGTAAGGGACGGATTCCTGTTGCAAGATACACACACACACACACACACACACACCCCTATGCACCCATACATATATATCTAGTTTAAACACTGATTATATATTAACTAGTCCTTTAGTATAATTTTCAAAAAAATATGTTCCTCTCTCTCTCTCTCTGTGTGTGTGTGTGCTTCCACATAGATTTGTGACTTCAAGAAGACAGATGCTATTGGAGACCATTCTATGCTGCTGTCCATACTATGGAGAGATCAGTTCTGGCAGATCTCACAAGCCCACTTACGAAGAAATCAGCAATGAGTTTATTTTACATCCTATCTAGTCAAGTGCAGGACTTAACAGGAAATTGCTTGGAAAGAAGGATTCTGTTGCACCTGCTTACAATTCTAACAGTGCAGCCCATTCTCTCTATATCCTTGATCTAAATCTCAGATTTGCTGAAAGCATCTTGAAAACTATTCCTACAGCTTTATTCTGGATTCACATATTGTTTCTATTTGTGTACTGACAGATAATGAGGGTAGATCACACAATCTATCATCAGAACATCACTGAAGATAATGAAAGGAAAGTAATTTGTCTTTCTGTTTCATTCCCTGTTGGAGAATATAAAATCACAACCAGTCAGATTTAAAAAATCAAAATACTCATTTGAATATAAAGAATCAACATGAAAGATTAACATGGCAGATGAAGCAAATAGACTAAGACCTGACCTGTCAAATAAAATAAATGGTTTCTTTTTAAGCATTTCTGTAACTGTTGGAAGGTCCATGGAGTTGCTGGTAATTTATGCTAGGAATGTCTGGTGAGACCATTCCCAGAAATGAGATCCATTATTCCTTACTTTGAATTCTCTATATCATGGAGCTTATTGTTAGAAATTTTATAAAATTCCAATATTTGACTCTCTCAGCAGGTACAGTTAATTGCATTTAAAAGAATTATTAGCAAAGTGTATTTTCTTTTGGAAATTCATAATGTTGATATTGGAATTACCAGTGCTTGATTCAGATCTGTGACTGTAATGTATCAGAATTTCTAGGATCTATAGAATAGAATAGAATAGAATAGAATAGAATAGAATAGAATAGAATAGAATAGAATAGAATACCTTTATTATCATTGCATTCCATGAATACAATGAAATTTGAAAGCTACTCCAGCACAATGCCCCAAACACTACATCACAATCACATTAGAGTATTTAAAAATTAAAATAATATTAAAATTAAGATAACAACAACAACAATAATAATAATAATACCTAGTCTAAAACCTATCTAAAACATTTAGTAAGTTAAATACAGTAGTTTAAAAATGCCACTATATACATAGGACTAAATCACAAATGCACTGTTTGATTCAACACAATTATTGCCTTGGAAAAGAAACTGTTTCTCAGTCTATTAGACCTCATTTTAAGACACCTATAATGTCTCCTTGATGGTAACAGTTCAAAATATGAATTACCAGGATGAGAATGGTCTGTGGAGATTTTTAGCGCTCTAGAGAGGAATCTGGTCTTCGCAATCTCTTCCAAAGAAGAAAGAGAGCAACTGATGATTTTTTGTGCTGTGTTTATAACTCTCTGGAGCATCTCCTTATTTATTTTATTTATTTATTTGTCAATTGCTTACAAGATAATAGATATAAGTAAAAACATAGTTATGAATACATGGATACATATAAGAAAAATTATATTATATAAAATTATATTATATATAATATATATGAAACAATAGGACAGGGACGGTAGGCACATTGGTGCACTTATGCATGCCCCCTACAGACCTCTTAGGAAAGGGGTGAGGTCAATAGAAGACAGTCTAAGGTTAAAGTTTTTGGGGTTTGGGAAAGAAACCACAGAGTCAGGTAGAGTATTCCAGACACTGACCACTCTGTTGCTGAAGTCGTATTTCCTGCAATCAAGTTTGGTGCGGTTAACCTTGAGTTTGCATCTATTGTTTGCTCTTGTGTTGTTATGGTTGAAGTTGAAGTATTCATTGACAGGTAGGACATTGCAATGTATGATTTGATATACTATACTTAGATCGGACCGAAGGTGATGCAATTCTAGATTTTCTAGGTCTAGAATTTTGAGTCTGGTGGCATAAGGTATTCTGCAACGAGTAGAGGAGTGGATAACTCTTCTTGTGAAATATTTCTGGACTTTCTCAACTGTATTAATATCAGATATGTAATGTGGGTTCCAGACTGATGAGCTGTATTCGAGTATTGGTCTAGCAAATGTTTTGTATGCTCTGGTTAGTAGTGTGATATTACAGAGAAAAAGCTATGTAAGATTAGGTTAACAACTCTTAACACCTTTTTGGCTATGTAGTTACAATGGGATCTAGCACTTAGGTAATTTGAGATGAGTACTCCAAGATCCTTGACAGAGTTTAGATCATCAACAAGGTCTTGACTATTCAGCCTGTATTTTATTTTCTGATTTTTTTTTGCCAATATGTAGGACAGAGCATTTATTTATTGAGATTTGAAGTTGCTATTTGTTTGACCATTCTGATACATAGTCAAGGTCATTTTGAAGGGTAGCAGTATTGTCTGTGGTGTTGAATAACTTTACATCATCAGTGAAGAGAACGCAGTTGCTCTTGATATGTTCACAGAGGTCATTTATGTACAGCATGAAAAGAGTTGTCCTAGAACACTGCCTTGGGGGACACCACGGTTGACAGGTACAGAATTTGATAGGACGCTCCCAATTTTGACCATTTGTTGTATGTTTGACAGGAATGCTTCTATCCAGTTATGCAGGTGTCCAGAGATACCGTAAGATTTTAATTTTAGGAGTAGTTTATTTTAATTTTAATTTTAAAATTTAATTTTAGGAATATCCACTACAGAGCATCCAGCATACCACACCCTTAAACAGTACGCCAAAAGGATTTACTATTTTGTACATTTAAGAAAAACAGATCATATTGGCTTTCCAGGGAAGAGATGAAGCTACAGGGCAAGAGCTAAGGCAGCCACCATATGTGTGCCAAATGCTTTTCTGTGGCTGGCTGGAGGAGAGAAAAACAGCCAGATGAATTGTGGAAGTACCTGCTTGGTTACTTTTGTGGTTTAATTAGTTTTAACACAGCTGCTGTGAAATCAACCTCAGATGTGTTTTTTCAAACATTTGCTCTGGCCTAAATATAGCAGTACATGGTTATTTCTTCTTTACAAATAACAAAAATCCATTACTTTCTAGATTTCTTATCTTATCACTAACTTTCTTCTCATAAGGCTCTCCTGCTTACTTTTGTCATTATACTAACCCAGACAATTATTTCAGGCAGAGGCAACAATTGGCTTAAATACAAGCATTTTACACAATGCTATGTATGAGATCTGTACATAGGTCTCTCATTCTCATCCCGCATCTATATCTCACTGGCTCTTGCACATCTTTCCTTTTAACTCCAATTGTGCATTCTCTTAGGTTTCACAAAAGAATTACACTTGCTCCAATTTCCAAACCGAATATGTACTGTATGTTCTTATAGCTACAATATCTGACGTGCAGTACTAAAATTATTTTCCTGGAAATATACGTGTTTAGGATTACATTTATTGCACAAAGATGCATGTATACAATCATTTAATATTTCCATTTATTAAAAGATGTCCCTCAATAATCAAGAAGCTGATTAATCTGCTGAGTTATTAATCTGCTATCTGATTAAATATTAATTGCTCTAGATGGAAGTTCTCACAAATCTTAACAGTAGATAGCATTTTTAGAATATATAACCTTCCTCTCACTGAGCAGGGAATATTTTCCCCAATCTCCAGCCAGCTCTGGCAGGGAGCTTTTTCAACTAAGAGCTATTGTTTCCTACCCTTTATTAGTGCACATGTACACAAGCTGTACATCATGTATCCATTTTCTGTGAATATCTGTATCCATTTTCCTAAACTCCATGGGAGCGTGCAATTTTCACCAGAATTGATTAATAAATCACACAGAGAGATTAAGGTACTCTTAAGTGACCAACAGCTTGAATTTCCTCAGCCAAGTTCTCTCTTGTGCTGTCCAACTCTCAGCATCATCGGAACTGTTTTTAGGATTTTGTTAAAAAAGTCCAAATATAGGCGGTGAGATCTCTCTTAGTCCTGCCAAACTCGCTTCTGCAATATTTTCTCAAGCACAAACAGCCTCAACCTTTGTGCAGGATGAGTGGTTGACTGAGAGAGAAGATTAGAAAAACATAACAGGGGGAAATAAACAACAGCAACAAGAACAAGTGGACTACAGAAATTTGAAAGTGCTTGATCATTCTGGAGTGAGGGACTGATTACAGCTAAAGCATTTGCTTTCTATAAAAGTATACCCTCTAGAGAAATGTAAGCAAATCTATTCTCTTCTTTTCTAAAGCGGTTTACTGCTGGAACAAATTGGAGGCAGTAATATCCCTCCCCACAATCTTCCTACGGAAATATGATTCATCACAAGATAACATCCTTCCAAGCCCCACAATGCATCCATGGAGAGCAAGACAGAAGGAGAAAGATAGCTGCTGTCATTTTCCTGAAATGATAGGGTTTGTTTTTAAAATGCTGAAAAAATGGGAAAGTGAAGAGAAAAGAGAAATATCTACAGTAAATCTCACTGCCCCAAATTTAGTTTTCTACATCATCATCTAGCCAGTCAGATCAAAACCATATGTAAACTTTCTCAGTCAGGTGCAAAAATGGGGAAGTCTTTCCAACATGATATGCCAGTTTCAAAAAAAAAAATAGTCCTGTTCTGGCATTACAGCATATAAACAATGGTAAATAGCTCCTTCTTTTGTAAGCCTTCTAGAATTCATCTGGTGAGTTGTAGTGAGTGTCCTTCAAACTTCTCGGAAGTTATTTTTAAAATGCTACTTCAATTTGAATGTACTTTGAAAGGAGCAAGACCTCACAAATGCACATTTTTGCACAGTTCTTAATTTAATTCAAGCTTAATCTCAAAAATATACCCCACCCCCTTAGTAAAAACCAGTTTGTCATGCCCCGGTCGGAATCTGATTCAGAGGGAGAGGCCGAGCAGCTGACAGGGAATGGGAGTGTGGCTCCGTTGGCTGTGGAAGAAACTGGGGAAGGGCAAAGTCTGGCTGGGCAGAACAGGGGAGAGGAAGAGCAAAGAGAGGGTTCGGAAGAGGACCCAGTCCCACCCCCTCTTCATCCTAAGGCACCCAGAGAAGAACAGAGAAGGGAGCAACATGAGTTGCATGGCTTATGGGGCAGGAAAGGGTCCTGATTCCCTTCATTAGCTGCAGCTGGGAGCACAGTGTTTAAAAAGGGAGGTTGCGCATGGCAAGTTGTTGGAAGAAAATCGTGAATTATGGTTTCGTCGAGGCTTATTTATGTTCCTGGTGTCTTCCCAATTGTGTCTGTTTTGCTGTGCTTTCAAGTCTGCAATTCCTTCTCCTGCCCTGTCAAGTTAATTACTGCATCATGGTTTGTTTGGATTTTTAGTTACAGTTTGCGTGTACTTTGTTTTCGGACTTAATTTTCTGCAATCAAAGGCTGTTCCTGGGAGAGTTTCTTTCTCCAGCCGAAGGTAACCTGGACATTGGGGGCAAAGTTGGAGATAATAAAGGGTCTCTTCTTGCTTTTTTGACTATGTTGCTTTTGTGCCACGCCCTGGGTCATCACTCAGTTAATACTCTTATGCAGCATGAAAAGTAGGAGAAATTTTATAGGCATCCTTCTCAATGGCCCAGCAATGTATCGACAGGCAGTCTTATTCCACCTCCTTTACCCCTCTTGCTCTTTCCATACATGTATCCGTAAGTGGGGAAAACAGTCTTTAATGAGCCTTTTTCCATCTGCTGAGATGTAAACGCCAGTTTTCAATTCTGACAGTAATACATTTGGAAGATGACAAGCTAGGAAAAGGATGCCTCCTTCTGTATCCCACTCTCATCTTAATATGTAATGAAGAAGCTTTTCTTTTTTATTAACAACGATGACAGCAGATTGAGAGATCTGCTCTGCTCTCTTCCCATTTTAGCCCCTTTTGTCTGTTTCTCCTAAGCTAGTATCTTTTACGGCGATTGGCTTTGGCTGTTTTGTACTGCAGAGTAAATTATTTTATAATGATCTAATATCAATATATTGATAGAATTATTTATTGATGGAAGCATAACATTTTGTATTTATAGCTAGGCAAAATCATTCCAGCCTGGATCCTATGAGAGCAAATGGGGATCTTCTGCTCCCACTGGATCTACAGAAGTGATCAATTCTGTTTTGGAGCGGCAATGAAGAGGCACACACGTTTAGTGATTCAGTCTTTTTGTTTATTTCCAGGACACCGACTGACTCGGCGGCGCGGCAGCCCTTCTTTTAAAGGGCTCCCGCGCCTAAGCCAACCAATGACAGCGCGAGGATCTCCCGCCGGAATGTAGACCAATGAACAGTAAGTATTTCAAATATTAACCAATCCAGAACACCCCTCCCTCCTTGGTCCAGTCTGACCAATCAGGAGCCGCACCTATGTTACGTAATCACGTAGATAGGCGGGGCTCCTGTGAGTCCGACTGGACCTGCGCGGCTCATTGCGTTGTTACCATCGGCTGGTGCGGAAGGACCTGTTGCTCCTCTCGCCTCCGGCCCTGGAAACTTCGAGCAGGTCGAGCCGGCTGCGTCACTACCAACGGGCCTAACTGGGCTAGTTGACGTGGCCATGCCGCTCCCTGCTCGGCCTGGATTATCGACGACCCTGTCAGATGTTTCAGCGGGATGTTCTTCAGGATCAGGTGCGTAGCAGCGTGACCCGACCGGAGCTAGAGTTGAGGGTGTGTGTGTGTGAGTTAGGGCGTCATTGTTTGTTAGTGGGCTTCTCTTATCCAGACTGCTTGATGGTTGTTCCCCTTCCCCCCCAGGAAAATCGCCAGGTCTGGGATGGGTGCGAGTTCGAAGTTGGTCTATGTGTCGCTTCCAGCTTTTGCCATCAGCGGTGGTAAGCCGGTAAGAACGGGGTCCGGTTAGATGTGTGATGGTGGCTGGCACCCATAAGGGGTGCCCTACCAGGTTTTTAGCGTAAACTAAATCCCCAATTCGGAATGTTTGGACTTTGGTTGAAGAATCTAGGGGTTTCTCTGTAGAGTAGGTGGGGTGTAGTCTATCGAGAGGGGAACGTAGTTTTCTCCCCATAAGTAATTCAGCAGGAGTTTTGTTAGTAGTGCTACTAGGTGTAGTGTGTTGGAGGAACAATAATTTGTCGATGCGTGTTTGTATAGGGCCCTGGTCTAACTTAAGAAGGGACTCCTTGGTAAACCGGACCATGCGCTCGGCCCGTCCATTCGCTGCCGGATGTGCCGGCGCGGTTAAGGCATGGCGTATGCCCAAACTTGCTAGGTAGCCCTCAAATTCTGTAGCCGTGAATTGAGGGCCGTTGTCAGATACCAGGACGTCTGGTAAGCCGTGGGTGGCAAACCAGTGACTGAGCTGTCGGATGACAGCTTCAGAAGAGGTTGATTTCATGAGGCTCACTTCTAACCAGTTGGAATAAGCGTCTACCAGAATCAAGAAGGTATGTCCCTTAGTCGGACCTGCAAAATCTATGTGGACTCTAGACCAAGGGCCCCTAGGTAGATCCCACTCAGTAGCTGGTGCCTTTGGGGGTGAGGGCCGGGAAGTCTGGCAGGGCTGGCAACCCGCGACCCAGTCGGTAACATCCTTGTCTAACCCAGGCCACCATACATAACTTCTAGCTAGACTTTTCATCTTTACCACCCCGGGGTGTCCCTCATGCAATAGTTTCAATATGGAATTTCGCAGTTTTTGTGGAATGACCACTCGATCCCCCCATAGTACACAGCCTTTTAGTACGGACAGTTCCATTTGTCTCTGTTTAAACGGTCTGTGCTGTTCTTGTAACTCAGAGTCAGGCCAACCCTTTATGATCCACCTACTCACGGTATGCAGTAGGTGGTCGTTAGAGGTTTCGTGCGCGATGTCTGCTGCTGTCATCGGGAGGTCGGGCAGGGTCTCAATCAAAAAGGTTGAAGTGCTGGGGTTTGGTTCAGGATCAGAGTCTGGTAACGGGCAACGACTTAAAGCATCGGCGTGCGTGATGGTCGGACCCGGGCGGTAAGACAGGGTGTAATTGTAAGCGGCCAGGAATTCTGACCATCTTGTCATTCTGGGTGATAGAATGTGGGGAGTGGGTTTGTCACCCGCCAGGATACCTAGTAGGGGTTTGTGATCGGTGATGATAGAAAATGATCGGCCATACAGGTATTCATGGAAACGTTTAATACCCGAAATTATGGCTAGTGCCTCCTTGTCCAGTTGACTGTAATTCCTTTGGCTTTGGGACAAGGTTTTTGAATAGAAGGCAATCGGAGCCTCTCTGCCGTTAGGTAGAAGGTGGCTCAGGACAGCTCCGATTCCAAAGGGGGAGGCATCACAAGTTAGTAACAATGGCAAAGTCTCGTTATATTGAATTAACACTTGAGCTGAAGTGATCATGTCTTTAATTTTGTTAAATGCTGTTTCTTCCCGATGTCCCCACTTCCACGATGCGTCTTTGTCCAAAAGTCTATGCAAGGGTTCCGCCACCGTGGCTTTCTGGGGCAAAAAGACATGGTAAAAATTTATCAACCCTAGGAAAGCTTGTAGGTCAGCCTTGTTAGTTGGTGTGGGGGCATTTTTGATAGCACGGGTTTTTCCTGCTGTTGGATGGATGCCATTGCCATCGATTAGGTATCCTAAAAACTCTATTTTGTCTGTGATAAGGGTACATTTGTCTTTTTTGACTTTAAACCCAGCCTCAGTAAATTTGGTCAGTACTTTTCTTAGGCGGTCTCGCAGTTGCAATTTGTGTTTAGCTGCAATTAGGACGTCATCGAAATACGGAATGACTCCAGGAATTCCTTGAAGGAGGCGTTCCATAAGAGATTGAAAAATGCCTGGTGCCACGCTAACGCCAAATTGGAGGCGATTACACTTAAATGCACCCCGGTGTGTTACAATAGTTTGGGCTTCAGCTGTTTTTTTGTCAACGGGCAGTTGCTGGTAAGCCTGAGCCAAATCGAGTTTAGCGAAAATCTTTCCGCCCTTGATAGAATGTAGCAAGTGTTGCACGACAGGCACGGGGTATGCGCTCTGTTGTAGTGCATGGTTGAGGGTCGCCTTATAGTCCCCACAAATACGAACCGACCCGTCTGCTTTTATAGGGGTCACTATAGGGGTCTCCCATTTAGCGTGGTCAACTGGCTCGAGGACCCCTTGCTTTACTAGTTTATCCAGTTGTTCTTCTATTTTTGGCTTTAAGGCAAAAGGTACCCGTCTAGCCTTTAGTCTAATTGGGGCTACCTTGGGGTCTATGTTAAAAGAGATCGGGTTACCCCGGTACTTGCCTAATTCTTCGCTGAACAGGTCCTGGAATTCTTGAATGAGATCTGCCTCCCAGTCAGCGTCTGTGATATGGTTGATACCGGTCATCCCTATTCCCAGCGGTTCGAACCATTCCAGTCCTAAGAGGCTGGGTCTGTTCCGGTCCACGATTGTTAGGGGAAGAATCTCAGTATGGTTGTTGAAGGTTACCTGGAAATGTCCAATCCCTACTACCGGAATTCTGTTTCCCTGGTAGTCTTTGAGCATTAATTTCTGTTTGTCTAGTTCGCTTCGCCGTAAGTCTGGGATCAATTTCTTAATAGTGTCCCAGGAAACCATGGAAAGGAATGATCCCGAATCCACTTCCATTTCACAATTTTTTTCTTCAATTCTTACTTGCACGTGGACTTTTTTGACGTTTTTTGTATTAGAGTGACCAATTATTATTGTTTGATGTGTTTCTTCCTTCTTGTAAGATGACTCTTTAAACTTTCTATTCCTTCCTTCCTGGCTCCAATGGTTGTTTGTTTTCTTTTCTCTCTCTCTTGGGGGAGGGCTTTCTCTTCGCCTGGGGCTGTAGCTTGATCGGGCTCTGCATACCCTTGCGATGTGCCCTTTTTTTTCACACTTTCGGCATATTGCATCTATGAAACGGCACTCTGATCTGGGGTGGTTTCCACCACAACGGTTGCATTCAAAATCAAACCGCCTGGTTGCCCGCTCTTTTTTTCCTCTCGCGGCTTTTAGGTGGCAAACCTCGTCTTCTTCACTACTGGTCTCAGTTTCAAGATCCTCGTAGTGTGTTGAGGTTTTTCCTTGTTCATCATCAGCTTTGGTGGCTTCTTTGGATTTGTGGTGTGCAGCTTGATTAATCTGTTTCATTCTTGCCGCCGATTTGTGAGGAGCTTCGGCTGCGGTGGCTTCTTCGATGGCCTCTGTGGCTGTTATCTTGGGTCGGTTTAGCAACTTACTCTGCAATATTGGATCTTTTAAGCCTAAAACGATCCGGTCTCTTAGCGCCTCATTGAAATCCGAGAATTCGCACTCTCCACCTATTTCTCTTAAATCTGCCACGAAATCGGCGATAGGTTCACCTTCTTTTTGGTTCCGGAGGTAAAACTCATGGCGCTTTATCAGGCAGGAAACTGTGGGCGCGTAGTGTTTCCTCAGGATCTTCTCTAGCTCGGGCCAAGTTAGCGTTTTGACATCGATTGGAGACGCTAGCGCCTTTGCCATCCAAAAAACGGCTTGGCCGCAGTGGGTCAAAAACACCGCTCTCTTTCGGTGATCCGACACTCCGCTCAGATCGCTACTCTCCAAAAACATGAGGAATCGGTCCACATACGTCTGCCATTCCTCCTTTGCCGGATTGAATTTTTCAGGCGGTGCGTTGCTTCCGGACATGATGCCGCTCGCTCTCCGCCGCTATGCACTCTCTAAACGTGTTGCCTCGATCCCACCTTCGTCGCCAGTGTTTTGGAGCGGCAATGAAGAGGCACACACGTTTAGTGATTCAGTCTTTTTGTTTATTTCCAGGACACCGACTGACTCGGCGGCGCGGCAGCCCTTCTTTTAAAGGGCTCCCGCGCCTAAGCCAACCAATGACGGCGCGAGGATCTCCCGCCGGAATGTAGACCAATGAACAGTAAGTATTTCAAATATTAACCAATCCAGAACAAATTCCTTCTTGTATTTATGCAGGGTGATTGGGAATACATCCCTCCCACCACCATCTCTCTCTCCTTCCTGTAAAACGGGCCATGAATTCACCAGCAATACAGATTTCCTGATATGGAGGCTGCTGCCACAGCTATTGCATTTCCTGGATTGAACATGTGACCATAGCATTTAAAAAAAGCTGATAGTTTTCCCTTTCCAGTTGTGTCCAATTCTAAGGTGCAGTGCTGACCTCCGTTTCTTAGCCAAGGGAGCCAGTATTGTCCGAAGACATTTCCATGGTCATGTTGCCAATATGACTATACACCAAGGTACACAGGAGGCTGTTACCTTCCCACCAAAGTGACACCTATTTATCTACTGGCATTCACATGCTTTCAAATTGCTAGGTGGCATGGCTTGAGCTTCACCAACGAACCATAAATGTTTCTCTTTGGAAAAACTCCCTACCTCACTCCTTTGTTGCTGCATTACGAAGCCTCCACTGGAATGCTATCTGATTGCTATGCTGTTGGAGAACACATTTGTAGACACTTGTCCCAGGTTTCTGTGATAGGACAAGCAAATCATTGTCAAGATAAGATAAAGAGCAAGATAAACTGTGAGCTAGAATAACCCGCTGCATATATGCTGTAATCATGTCGCTCTGTATGTTCTAGCAGGGAGGGAGCAGCAATGTAGAATACCTGAATAATTGCTTGAATATCCAGTGAGCCAGATGGGCAAGGCAGCATAAAATCAATTGTACGTATCCAGGGATAAAAGCACTGTCCCTTGAAGACAGTTCACTGTGTCTCTCCACCTTCTTTTCTTAATGACAGCTACAATTCATTGCCTTCTACCTGAACTTCAGCTTCCCATTGCTATAATTAAGCTGTGTAACTAATGGACATCCTACTGATTCAAAAGAGAACACAGCTCCAATGTCATGTCATCCTTTTATATGGCATGAACGTTAACGATTTGGGTACAATCTGTTGCATATTGAAACATCTGAGCAATCACTTTATTTCTCACAGTAATGAGCATGAGGTAATAATTGACAGGGAGGCATTGACAACATGTTTGAAGAAACAGCTTTTCTGGGTCTTTTGGAATGGGGGCGTGGAGGAAGAACTGTGTGAATCTGTTATTCTGATTACCAAAACTCCAATGAAGGCAAGATGGACCCTTTTCCTTCTCATTTAGAAAAACCATCTTTCATGCTTACAGTATAATCTAGGGCGAATGGGCAGCAATATAAATTCAATAAATCATTTCCACCAGGTTTTGCAACTGATGTTAAAAGTTTTGTTCTCTTTATTCCTTAGTCATAGTGCTTTTAAAATATTGTTTTTTTTAAAAAAAAATTAAAATAAATGGCATATCCCACAAAAGTGCTAATTTGATATATTGTGCTGTATATAATATATAGAAATGGGTATATAGTGAGTCCGCAGCATGCAAAATAATATATGGAGAACTCAGATCATTCACTTGTTTGAAAGGGGATTAAAATTTGAAAAGGGAGGAGCATTGCAACTCATGAACAGTCCATATAATTTAATGGGATTCAATCAATGAGTCTCTTTAGGGCTATGTAATTGTTACTATGGTACACAGTGTCATGAAAAAGTCAGCTCTAACAATACAACACATTTTTCACTTTGCCATCTCCCCCATCTCCTCCCCAGTTTCATTGTACCTTTCCATTAATACTTGAAGTAATTCTGGTCGTATTATCTCCCGTTTCAAATATCAATACCAATTCTTTTGTTTTGCAGGCTATTTCCTCCCCCATCCTTCTCAATTTTAAGTGAAAGTGCTACATTTTCAGGCCCCTACTTACCTTTGTAAATAGGCATCGGGGCTTTCCATGTTGAACTTGAAACTTCTCCTCACTGCCACCACTACTTTTCGAGAAATCTGTTTATTGCAACGTATTTGATGGCTGCTTACTCACTGTTCTGATGCTCTTGTTGTCAATACTCCATGAAATCTAGGAATCTTTTTGCCTGAAGTATTGCTTGTTTGTTTGTTTATTTAGGTGTTCCTTGAGCATGGATTATAGAAAAGACTAGAATATGGAAACATCCATATATTGCTACTCTCCAGCAGGGTCACATTAAAACCCTTGTAGACCTTTGACACATAGTTCTTTTTAGGTTGTTATCATGGCAATGAACCAAAGGCTTAAGGTAATATATTTCCTCGCCCTATATTCTTCAATAAATCAAAAATATAAATCACAGTAGGTATATACAACTGATACATTAGCAATACTATCTTAAATATATTTAATGTTAGCATATAATTTATTTTTATGGTTACTTTTCAATATATAGTTTTAAAAGTTAAAAACTTTTGTGTAGCCTAAGAAGTTTTGTAAAGACAAGGCATGCATCCCCCTTTTTTTTTGCCTAATAAATGATACAGGTATCCCCATTTTTTCTATATTCCATGTTCAAAAGCAATTTTCTACCAAATTTTAACCAAATGCAAATGCATTTTCTGCTACATTTTCTTAAGAAACAATGCCAGAAAATACACAAAGCAGAATAATAGTGTGACTGGGTGAACAACTCTTGATTTTATTTATCAAAATGCATATTTAGGTTATTGGCCAAACCTATTTTTTTTTTGTGTGTGTACTGTATCACGTGCAGAATTTCCAGATTTATAGACATGCTACCTGGCAGTTCAGTCATCACATAGCACCTATGTTATCTGTTACCGGTTATTGAAAGTATATCCGCTTAAGGAATTTCAAGGAGAGTTGATAGAAACTCTATTGGACTTTAGATAAATCCAGGTTTAGTCCACTTAGATGAAACAGTGATGCTGTTAAGAATGGCTGGGAGGGAGAGGGAACAAACTGCTGTCCTCCAGCCTTAAGCAAGCATTCTGTTTATCTGCAGTTGCTAGCAGAGAGCAAGGAGATCTCGGCCCACTGTCCAGTGGATAGAAGCAAAACAGGCAAGGCCCTTGGGCTCCCACAGGATAAATCTAATGTTGTTTCAGTCACTTATTAGAAGCAATAGGTGGGTGGATGGAATTATACATATTGCCTTAGGTCTGGGGCAATGCTCAGTGAATACTTATGGAACTGTGGAACATTGTCTGTCAAAGATTTCTGGAAACCAATAAATGTCAAATTTTAAGGTGTGACACAGAAAAATAAGTCCTGTAGGACAAATCTTTTAAAAGCTCCAAAACAATTAGCATTTGTATTGATAGCCTCAAATTCCTTTTCCCAATGAGGAGGAGGAGGAGGACGAGGATGAGGATGAGGAGAAGAGGAAGAAGAAGAAGAAGAAGAAGAAGAAGAAGAAGAAGAAGAAGAAGAAGAAGAAGAAGAAGAAGAAGAGGAAGAGGAGGAGGAGGAGGAGGAGGAAGAGGAAGAGGAGGAGGAGGAGGAGGAGGAGGAGGAGGAAAGGAAGAGGAAGAGGAAGAAGAAGAAGAAGAAGAAGAAGAAGAAGAAGAAGAAGAAGAAGAAGAAGAAGAAGAAGAAGAAGAAGAAGAAGAAGAAGAAGAAGAAGAAGAAGAAGAAGAAGAAGAAGAAGAAACATGTGAAAGCCTCACCAGCTTCACATAAAGTGCCCTGGTCACCACTGCCCTGAACTCTTGAAGATACACTTACAGTAGTCCTCACTTACCAATCAGAACTGCAACTGGCAATTCCATCACTAAATGCCATGGTTGCTGAGCAGGAAAAAAAAAAGAAGCACATGACTATCCCAGACTTACAACATCACTTCCAATTTTTGTCATTAAATGAATCACTGTGGTTGTTAAGCAAGATGCAATGTGATTACCTGGATGGTGATCATGTGACTGTGAGATGCTGCAATAGATGTAAATGTGAGGATCGATTATGAAGCTGGGTTTTTTTAAATTATTATCATAACTTCCAAAGGTTGCTAAGCAAGGCAATCAATCAGCAAGCACTATCTGCACAGTCTCTATTTTAAATGGTGGAGGGCACGGTTAAAACATTTCTCCTTTGCTATATGAAGCTTTTACTACTTTCTCCTACCTTATGTGCATTTCCCAGGCAATAACAAACTGCAATTCCCCTACAATATTTACATTCCCCCCCTGAATTTTTCCATTTTGCAAATCCAAAATAATGTACAGAAATGCACATATAATGGGGAAAAGGAGGGACTACACATACTTCCTTGGCTTTTATATGTACACTCCTAATATATTGCTGTCATTACAAGACATTGTACAAAGAAACACTTGTAGTGACATACAAAATAAGGTTCTTCAGAAGAAATGTGTATGAAAATGTATTTTTTTTTCCTTTTAAAAACATTTTAAAAGAAAACATAACATGTGAACGATACAAACATAAGGGAGGAAAATTAAAAATTCAGAGACTTTGAAATCTATAGTGTAAATAATGAAATTATTGCTGCTTTCATCATTGAATGCAACTTAATGTTCAAATCACGCTAAGGAAGTAAGGCAAGAGTTTCCAAGAGTCCCTGACCTGCTTGAAATTTGCAGTTGGGTCCTTGGGATCAAAATCATTATACTAATTTCTACTATCTGGCTCTATAATCTTCCAAGATCAATGCCCCAGATCAGCCAAGGTACATCATTTTTCAGTCAACAGATTGCCTTATTATTACTATTTTTTACAGTGGTTAGTAGTGCAGAACTTTAATTACATAAGGATCACCCCCTTGACTTTCATTAACATATACGCTTCCTTCTTTCCTGTTTGGTTGGCAAAGTAATTACCTGCCATTGTACTACCGCAGTCTTTACCTTACTTAACCGTTTTAGATGAAATTGGTGGGCCTGACCTTTTTTAAAAAAAACCCTAATCTGTCTACATCTCTGATTTCTTTTTTAATTGAGTGAACTCCTCACGAAAGGAAAATAATCACAAGATTATTTAATCAAGCACCCCTTCTGTGATTTTGGTCACATGCAGAGGTGGTATTCAGCAGGTTCTGACCAGTTCTGGAGAACCAGTAGTGGAAATTTTGAGTAGTTTAGAGAACCGGCAAATATCACCTCTGACTGCCCCACCCCCATCTATTCTCCGCCTCCCAAGTCCCAGCTGATTGGCTCAATCTTCTTTAGTTGCCCTGCACAAGAGAACGGAACTGGAAAGCAGGTTAGTGGGGTGGGGAGAGAATGGAGATTTTGCAGTATCCTTCCCCTGCCACTCCTACCAAACCATGCCCACCAAGCCATGCCACACCCATCAAGCCACTCCCATCAAGCCACGCCCACAGAACTAATAGTAAAAAAAATTGAATTCCACCACTGATCACATGCCTAACCCACAAGCTAGTAGTTTCCTGTGAAATTTTCCATGGCCTCTAAGGCCTGCTGAGGCCTGAACTGTAGTTTCAGAACAGAACTGACGATCATCAGAATTGCTGTTGGTCACATTCCTGACCAACACAGGGAATTTATGTCAATGGGAAGCAGATTCTATCATTCAAACTCTGTATATTATGTGAAAAGACTGAACTGAACCTAGTGATGACCATTAAAAAGGTCTACTTTCAATGCAGTTTCATTACACTGTTGCTAATACTACTAACAAAAATATTTCCGGGCAAATCAAAAATAGGTTTGTTCATTTATTCAACTATTGCCCTTCCCATTCATTTAGATAACCCTCCCTGGGGATTTTAAACATTAGGTTGGGCATCTTTCTTTAAGCAAATACCACAGTTTGTCTTCGAATAATGCAAGGAGAATGTGAACAGGAAATACCTTGACTTACAACAGTTCATTGAGTGACCGTTCGAGGTTACAATGACACCAGTGGTGGGATTCAAATTTTTTTACTACCAGTTTTATAAGCGTGGCTTGGTGGGCATGGCAGGGGAAAGATACTGTAAAATCTCCAGTCAGAAATTATTTGCCGGTTCTCCGAACTATTCAAAATTTCTGCTACCGGTTCTCCAGAACTGGTCAGAACCTGCTGAATACCACCTCTGAATGACACTGAAAAAAGTGACTTATGATCATTTTTCTTACTTATGACCTTTGCAATATATGAGCAAAATTCAGGTGCTTGGCAACATACTCATACTGTATTTATGATGATTGCAGTGTCTTAGGGTCATGTGATCACCTTTTGCGACCTTCTGACAAGCAAAGTCAATAGGGAAGGTAGATTCACTTAACAATCAGGTTAATAATTTAAGAACTGCAGTGATTCACTTAACAACTGCGGCAAGAAAAGGCGTAAAAACCCACGAAACCAATGCCTCGCTTAGCAGCAGTAATTTGGGGCTCAATTGTGGTCATAAGTCAAAGACTACCTGTAAAAAAGTCCTTAAAAGTCTTAAAACCCAGAGGTGAAAGAATCGGCTTGAATGATTCAATCTTCATGACTAGCTTTTGCTGGCAAATGTTAATGCTGAAATTTAGCAACAGATTGTGAAGAAGTTTAATAATTAGAATTGATGGCATGAGTAGTGGTGGGCATTCTATGTCCATGTGACACCTGTGTTTGAGGAGCTGCTGTTGTTGCCACTTTGCTTCTGGTGCATTTCAACTGCTGGTGATTGCTTATAAAGCCCTACATGGCATTGAGCCTGGCTACTTGAGAGACCATTGGTCTCCCATCAGCCTGCCTGATTTGATCCAATAGATTCCAGATTCCTTCAGTTCAACAATGTTATTTAATGATATCTCAGAAGAATGCCTTCTCTATAGCCGGTATCTACCCTCCACCATGCAGATGACCTCACTCTGTTACTGTTTAGAAGACTCAGGAAGACCTGGCTCTTCACCAGGCCTTTGGTGAAGGATAGTTAGACCTCTCATCTTATTGCCCTTGTCATCTTTTGTCCTTATCTTCTATGTTGTAATGTCAATTCTTTTCTTTTTTGTCAGCTGCCCACAATTGTTGAGTGGCAATATACAATCTCTCTCTCTCTCTCCTTCCCTTCCTCCCTCTTTCTCTCTCTTTGGAACTTTCTGGTGCTTAATATTTGTATCTTTTCACTGGAGGATGAATATGACACAAATATTCTGTGCAAGGGATCAATCAAGTTGATTTATCAAGTTGATTTTGCTGATTGCCATATAAATTGAACTCGGCTTGTTACCTGAGGCCTATTTCCCTCACAACAACAATAACCCTGTGAGGTGGGTTGGGTTGAGAGACAATATTAATCTTCAGCCTTTTCGCCTGTTCTCCCCTTGCTCATTGTGGATACTTTAAATCCAAGCATTCTGAGGGAATGTTTATTTGCAACGATTTTACAACTTAATTCTACAGATTGGAAAACTGCAGGCTGTTGCTTTGCCTAGCTATATATAATAGAAAGCAAGAAATAGGAAGCGATTCCAAAAGAGGCAGCTGTGGGGGTTAAAAAGCCCTTTGCAGTGATTAGCTGTTGCTTCCAATAGCAGTTTGAAAAATCCCTGCAGGCATGTTCTTTTGCTACATGAGGAATGTAGGTGGGAAAATGAGGTATAATTTTGTCTCTTTTAAGTTTATAACAGAGCTCTAATTGATTTTTTTTTCTTTTTGAAATGGATGAAGCAAAACTCCTCCCCTCGTTCAAGGCAGGAAGAAATGGAAGGAGAAATGATAAAGATCATTTTGACACAGGACTAGCTAGGGAAAAAAAAGTTTTATTTCTGTGGGGGGAAAAATGAAATTCTGGAGATTTATCCTGCATTTTTAAATTGTTCTTATGGGACAGGTCACTTGGGATGATTTCTTTCCCCTAAAGTGTAGAATTTTATTTAAACAGAGCAGTGGGGACAAGAAATGTGAAAGAATGTAGCTTTTTGAAACTGTACTATGACACAAACATCAACGACAACAAGCCCCACTGACTATGAACTCAGTGAGGCTTATTTTGCTATAATTTTTGCTTCCCCCCTCCCTCCCCCATCTCTTTCTTTCAAGGTACTTCAATGTTCTCAGTCTCTCTAACTCCCTTTTTACAACCCTGTAATTCCTTAATTCAGGGTAAAGTCAGGCAATTGTATGGAGTTGAGCATTTGTTGGCCAGAAGCCCTTCCAGATGTCACATGGAGTTTGCAGCAGATTTTTTTTTTCTTTGTACTATAGGAAGTTAGCAACCCCTCCCTTAGAAAATTGAAATAGCCTAGGAAATATTAAAAAGGCAGAATATTTCTCCTAAAAAGAGTAGAAACTCAAGAAGCAGAATCTCACCCCCACCTTTGTTAATGGGTGGGCCATTAAGGCCTGGGCCAGAATAGTTTACATAACAAGGAACTCCAGGTAAAGCTATAGAAATTGCCAAAAGCCCTTTTAAGGGCATAATCACCCAGCAAGGCTAGACCAAGCCTGGAACTCAGGACAGCCTACAGAGTGGCCCCTGGGAGTCTGACAACCAATTAGAATACAAGCTCCAATTCAAATCCCAACAGAGGGTATAAAACCCAGCACTCTCAGTACCTCAGCCCTTTTCTTCTTGACCTTCTCTTTGAAGTATGTGAACATCCTTCTCTGGAGCTCCAGGCCATGTGGTCCTGTACACCATTAAACCTTCCAAGCAGCCTCCATGTTTCCAGTGTCTTTTTCTCCACTTGGAACTTCTTCTTCTGCCATCTTCAAAATATTAAGACATGTAGAGAAGACCAAAAGATAGCAATAGGCTCTTTCAATTGAACAATAGAAGAGTGCAAAAAAGGCCATTCACTTTGTACTCCCCTGCGTGTCCCAGAGTTATGGAAACCATTTTGCTCCAACACCATGAGAGAAGAACATAAAATGAATTACTTACGTGCTTCTCTAGATCAGCGGTCCCCAACTCTGGGGCTTGGTGACCTGGCTGGGAGGGGAGAGGGGAACTGGGCCACGTGAACGGGCGGCGTGGCACATGTGCACTCAGTCCTTGTGCCAGCTGTGGACTGGCATGCATGCATGCAGCTCAACTTGCACAAGGGGTGGGCCAACGCGCACATGTGAGAGTGTCCACCAACCCACCACTTGCACAAGTTGAGCTGCACGCGTGCACTCTGGCCAGTCACTCATGTGGCCCAATTCCAAATAGGCTTGGGCCTGGTAGTGGGCCACAGCCCAGGGGTTGGGGACCCTTGCTCTAGTTTGTTCTGAGAAGAAACTGTGAGAAGAAGTGAAATAATCTGTAAAACATCCAAGTCCACCCCCATGCATTTCTCCATTCATTTAAAAACTCCCAAAGAAAGGTTAAATAGTAGTATCTTGGAACTGAGGGTAAATCCAGGAAGCAGAGTAGTCCAGGGTTCCTATAAATAAGACAACTGGCTACCCACAAGTTTCACAGAATCCTTGTATTCTGGTTTCAAATAAATGGCAGTAGAACCACTAAATTGTGGGTATCCAACTTTTTGGCTTGCCTGGGCCCCATTGAGTGAAGAGGAATTGTCTTGGGCATCATATAAAATAAATAATAGTTAATAGTTACTGTACCTTAATAGTTAATAATATATAAATAACCAATATCCGTTATCTTTTTATTTTTTATATAATCTTGTGGCGGCTATGTTACTAGCTGTGAAGGGCTGCATATGGTTGGACAGGCCTGCACTAAATTGCGTGGCCTCTCACACGTAGCTAATGCAAAACAGCCCAGAGTTAGTTTTCAATTGGCCTAAAGCCTTACTCTGAACTGCCTTCAATATTCACAATAACCGTTTTTGTGCAGTTGGGAGGAAAATCCTAAAGCCAGGTTTTTTTTTTTTTTTAGGGTGGAGGGAATGTATCAGCCCTTTCTCTTCATCTATATTAATCCCACTTTGTTCTCTTTCCAGCAAATAGGAGCCTTTATAGGTTTGTAAGGTGGGTCAATGAGATGTAAAAGCAGCAAAAAATATGGCAATTCAAGTGCCTTCAGCAGAACTACATTATTCAAAATAGACTAGACTTCAAAGCAGTGCTGGCATTTCTGCTAATGGAAACTCTGAGTTGGCATTAGTGTTAGTTTCTAACTTGTGCCTTTTTCTTTTATCCATATGTCACACACATTAAAAAGAACCTTTCTTTTCTTTATCGCTTTTACGGTTACCCAAGCTTTGTTTTGAAATTTGCAAAAACACAGGGCTGGAGGCTATCTAGAATTTAAAAAGCCCTTCTAATAATCAGAATCGATATCAAAACTGTATGTTTCTTGTCAACCTCTGATGTGTGTCACCAGTTTTCAGACTGTTTACCTTTGCCAAATTAACCTTATACGCACAGGTAGTCTTCAATTTTCAATCTCCCAATTCAGCCCAAAATTTCTATTGATAAGTGAGGCGGTTAAGTGAGCTTTTGCCCCACTCTATGACCTTTCCTGCCACAACTGTTAATGAATCACTGCAGTTGTTAAGTTAGCAACCCAGTTCTTAAGTGAATCTGGCTTCCCCATTGACTTTGCTTTTCAGAAAGGCCATAAAAGGTGAGTGCATAACCCCCAGGAAAATGCAACTGTCACAAATATTCAGTTGCCAAATGTCTGAATTTTGCAACTGACTCATATGCAAAATGCTGTCAACATGAAAAATTGTCACAAGTCATTTTTTCAGCGCCATTGCTACTTCAAATGGTCGTTAAACAAGCTGTCTTGGACTAGCTGTAGCCAGATTTGAGCTTTTTAGTGCAGACAATACTTATTTCACATTTACCATATTTCATGGCACTAGAACAGATTGTTTCAATTTTATAAGCAATTGTATTTTGAAAAAGTTCAACATTAAAACTTCTTGTACATAATGTAGGTTTCTGAATGTTATCCTGATGGACATCTATGAAAGCTAAAGAAATAAAAGAGTAACTGGAACATGTTAATGAGGGATAAATAGCTGAAAGCTGACATGTGCAGAGGAGGCATTGAAGAAAAAGTTATGTCACATGCAGTTTGATCTCAATACACAATGCAAATTTCACACTGTACATCATTTGCACCATTATGTGTCCAATGTTAATTCCATAACTGGCACCGTTTGCATGATGATGTACACGGTATTATCATAGCTTCCAATTAGCTGCATATGATCACCTCCAATGAAAAAAATAGCAAAATGTACAATTGTTAGAGGCTTCTTTTTATCTAAAATTGGATATGTTGAGGATTGAGTATGTCTAATCTAATGAAAAGAAGGACTAGGAGAGACATGATAGCACTGTTCCAATATTTGAGGGTCCCCTACAATGATAAAGTACCAAATGGCAAGACAAGAAACAATCCATGGAAATTAACCAAGGAAAGGGGCAACCTAGAACTAAGGAGAAATTTCCCAATGGAGTGAGCAATCAACCAGTGAAATAGCAATAGCACTTAGACTTATATACTGCTTCACAGTGCTTTACAGCCCCCTCTAAGCAGTTTTACAGAGTCAGTCTAATGCCCCCAACCAATCTGAGTCCTCATTTTACCCATCTCGGAAGGATGGAAGGCTGAGTCAACCTTGAGCCTGGTGGGATTTGAACTGCCAAATTGTAGGCAGCTGGCTGCAGAAGTAGCTTGCAGTAATGCACTCTAACCACTGTGCCACAGAAGCTCATATAGAGGCTCAAACAGCTTGCCTTTAGAAGTTGTGGGTGCTCCATCACTGACCAGGCAACCATTTATTTGAAATGATATAGGGCAAGGCAGAGGTGGTATTCAGCAGGTTCTGACCAGTTCTAGAGAACCGGTAATGGAAATTTTGAGTAATTCGGAGAACCGGCAAATACCACCTCTGACAGGCCTTGTCCCCATCTATTCTCTGCCTCCCAGTCCCAGCTGATTAGCTGGGTCTTCTTTTATTGCCCTGCACAGGAGAATGGAGCTGGAAAGCAGGTTAGTGGGATAGGGAGGGAACGGGATTTTTCAATAACCTTCCCCTGCCACCCCACCAAGCCACGTCCACCAATCCATGCCACGCCCCCCAAGCCATGCCCACAGAACTGGTAGTAAATTTTTTTGAATCTCATCACAGGGGCAGGGGTGTCAAACTTGCGTCATCACGGTGGCTTCACGTGACATATTGTGACTTTTTCCCCCTTCGCTAAACCGGGCGTGGGTGTGGCAAGCGCATGATGCATCCAGTTCACCGGCTGCGAGTTTGACAGCCCAGGCATAGGGTCACCTGCTCGAGCAAGGAGTTGAACTAGAAGACCTCCAAGATCCCTTCCAAATCTATTAATCTACATTCTATGTTCTAATTAAAATCAATAAAATCCAATAAAGGTTTTAAAAATATAAATAATGACTTCTAAATGCCCCTTCTGCAAGAGGAAAGACATTGTTGACATTTTAATGGTGATTTTTTTTTAAAATGAAGAAAGTGGCATTATGTTATGCCCATATGGTGGAGGAAAATGCATTCCACGGTGTTCTATCCATCAGAATATCTCCAATTTCTGCTTTTATCATTTATTTTGGTGTCTCCTTGACTTCTCCCTGATATAAATAGATGGTTTTAGTGAGACAGTTTTTATATGCATGAGATGATATTGGGGAAAATGTGGGTGGAGGTACTCTGGCAAACAGAAGGATGTGATCCATCTCCTGCTGCTTAATGAAGAGAACACTCCTTAACATCTGTCCTTCCTGGTTGCTTCCACAGTAACGTTCATCCTCATCCCATCTATGGTAGCTATGTTTACATACATTTAAAAAAACAAACAAAAAACCTAGCACCTTATGTTCTTATGTTCTAATGAAAGACTATTTGACTCACAAAATAGCCAACCCCAAATCTGTCTCCTTTACAGGATTGCCAGTGCTTAAAACAAACATACCACTCCCCCCCAATTTGTGGTCTGGGCAGCATCTGGATGATGAAGAGGCTGGGAGAGAATCCTGGGCAGGTGTAGCACTAAAAATAGATGGAGAAGGGAGGGAATGATCAATGCAAAATCTAGAGATGCTGGATTTTTTCTTTTCTTTTAGAGCTGACAGAGGATATGATTATTTAAGAAATCCAGGCTAATGTTCATTAAATATACAGAATGCTATGAAATCAAAGCAATTTGCGTAGATGATAAGGTACAGGTGGGAGCAGCCAAATATGTATTCTGGTTGCTGGTGCTGCATTATTGTTACAAATACAAACATTGTTTTCCCAATGCACATGTTTCCTTTTTAAAATAGAGCTGACAACTGCTTAGGGAAATCTTAGCTGATTGATATGAATAAGAATGCTGTATCATGATTGTAATTGAATGGAATGTTTTTTTTGAATCTAAAAAGTGCTTTGTTTTAAGATTAGATGTGCTGTGTTGCGTGCAAGGATCAATGTATACATCTATGTTTGGGCTAAAATGTTTGAAGCAGCAAACATTTGAGATTCACATTTTAAATGGAACACTGCATTTTCCAGTTAAGGACTGGTAGAAATTCATTTGGGCCACATTTTAAACTAGTCTAGGTCATAATTTTGGATGGTGTCATTCCCCCTCTCTTTCATTAATGTAATTCTCAGCTTAAAAATGATGCAGGAAATGCTCTTTACAATGAATTTATAGTTTTGTTTTTTAAAAGTTATTACCTGTTATGGAAATTGAAAAGAGGAACTTAGGTTGGTTGATGGCAAAACTGACTTGGGCACTAAATAAAATGTGTGTTGTATATTCTTACAACTGGACTCTTCATGCTTCACTATTCAAATTGAAATTTAAAAATGGATATTTAAACCAAATAGATCCAATTAGGTCTAGTCAGGCACCAAGGTAGAAACCAGGAGACTGTGAGCCTCAGGCACAACATAATCTGGATGATCTTGGGTCAGTTACTCTCTCTTAGTTCTGGGAAAGACACAATGGCAAACCATTTCTGAAAAGCCTTGACAAGAAAATTGCAAGGCCTAGTCTAGGCAATCACCAGGAATCAACACTGACTCAAAGAGGCACATTTACATCTGCCTGAGAAGAAGTGGGGTAGCACTATAGGAGTACTTGAACATTTTAATTTCTTAAATTGTGATGTGAATTAATATTTCCGCAACTAACTTTATGAACATCCTGATTAGAGATGTGCTTTGATGCAGCCTAAATCTAGAACAGAGGAAGGATTGAGCTACAATCTCCCTTGTTTTTAATTCAGATTCGTACATGTTTTTGCTCAAATGTTTGTGACTTATTTGTTTCATTGGGTACCTTTAGGGCTTGTGTGGAGAATAGATGATATTATAAGTCTTTTTTTTTTAATTCAGAAATTTTACAGATTCAAAAGGGTTTGCAAACTTTCAAGCACCACTCTAGTTCAGGAGTTCTGCTGTGTGCTAAAATGGGAAACAAGAAATGAAGTTATGTTGGTACTTATTTTAGTTAAAGCGATAGCGTTGAGGAAGCACTGAGAGGTTTATTGTGTCTGGTGACTCACAGCTCTGCTCTTAGATTAAAGTAGCCCTTATGATCAGATTGTCACTGGCTGTCCCCATAGCTTCCTCTTGAGAAAGGCAGAGAAAATTTTAGAGATAATACTTCCATTTTCTATTCTCCCACCTATAAAAGGTGGTTTTAATTTATCTGACTTCAGCAATCATTGCCTTTTAAGATGAAGTTAATCTTTCATATTTCTTCCCAACATTTTAGTCTTGATTTTCAGCTCCACTGAATTCAGAAAGTAGATTCATGATTCTTTGTCACCATCCCATCCCTTAGCATAAAATCTCATGAGGGCATTTTGATCAATACACCATTTTTATTTTTATTTTAGAGTTCATTTTGCTACAAATATTATTCAAATGAGATAGAAACATGAACACCTTTTAGAATCTGTAAATTTAAAGAGGTATAGTCAGAAAAACTCTGTACTAATTCCAAGATTCTTTGCAGCCATCATTCCTTAATAATGACCAAAGTGAAAAACATAAAGTTGATGGACAGAAACCAAACCAAACCAAACCTCATCAAACCAACACCTCTTTATAGATTACTAGCAAATTTGGCATGCATTCATTCATTTTAAAATTCTAACTTTTTTGAGATTCCATCATAATCTGATGTTTTACACATTATACTTTAGTTGTGTATTTTGTGTGATCTCTAAATAGTCACAGAAGGAGGGATATTGGGATTTCTTGATTAATATTAATATTCTAAATTGGATCAAGGCTTTCTAACACCTGACATAAAAATAGCTAGACAGCTTCTGAAGAATATTGAGGATATGGCCAAGAAGCAACATGGAGAGTTTTTATGGAATGCTAATGATTATATATTACTTATCTGGCAATCTCCATATTTCTAAAGAATTCTCAGCTTTAAAAAAAAATATGGCATACACTTAAATTATATACTTTAAAGAAAATACATTCACAAATATATACTTTGCAAAAATATCCACAGAGCCAAATTTAAATATTACATTTCAGCAGACTTTTTAAAGACTAATTTCTTTTTTTAATTGATTTTTTTCTTTATTACATATCTCAATCACATATTAAATAGTACTATTTCATTTTTTATACAATTACATTTCATATCCCTTACAATCTATACATTCTATTTCTATATTTTCTATATCTATTGTATACATTCCCTTTACTTATTTCTATTATCTAGCTAATCGTACCATGATTTCTCCCATATTGCGTAATATTCAGAATCTTCTTTACCTTTTAGTTCTATATTAATTTATCCATTTCCTCACACTCAATTTTTTTTTAATTACAAGACCTTTGGATGGTATACAATATTTCTTCCAACACTGCACGAAGATGATCCTTGCTGCTGTTATTTTATGTTGCAGATTCTTCCAGAAAGAAATGAAGAGGGACTTCAAACATGAAAACATAATAATGCCAGATGAATATTAATGTACTGTTATCTAGTAACGACAACTTTTAGGTCAAATTTAATATTGAGGTATGAGGTTTCTTCCTCTACAGATAAAACATTCATCCAATAATCATGATGGTAATTGTTCTATTAGATAGATAGTTTGGTTCAAAAGTATTAATAAACAACAAGACAGAGAGAAAATGGAAAAAACATGTAAAGAGATTGTTCAGGAGACACACCTAAAATTTAATTTCCTCTTTGGATAGCATCCATTGTTCCAGATCATGTGGATTTGACCAGTTGCTGGGTCACATCTTGCTTACCAGAAATAATGTATTCACATCATTGCTTACAGGAATTATTAAAATTTGTAGAGGTGTTGTGGAATTATCTCAGAGTGATAGCAATCATTAACAAAAGTCTCTTTTGTAAAATCATATCAGCAAGAGACTTTTGGCTTCCCATTATTAAACTAGACAAAGTAGGTACAGAATAGAAAGAGGCACACTCGTATACAGATAAACCAGTGGTGGTATTCTACCAGTTTGGCCTAGTTTTGCCGAGCTGGTAATGGCAATGAGTGGGCCCATTTGCCTACCCGGGCTCCCATACTTTTAACTTCTGCTTTTGAAGCACAGAAGAGTGCTGCGTGGCAGCTGCTGAAGTGACCGGGAGAGTGCAGGCTTGCAGGAAGTGGGTTAGAACGCCTCATGCACCTGCGCAAAGTGTGTGCACAAAGCACGCCCATCAAGCTACGCCCACCCAACCGGTGGTTAAAAAATTTGAATCCCACCACTGAGATAAACCCACCGAACAGCTGCTAGTTTTAAAATTGGGGTTCTAGGTTAAACAAATTACTCTATACGCAGCTCTTTTCTATGCCTGCTTATTTGGAAGCAAGGTGAACTGAGGGCTCCAGAGTCAGATGCCCTGTTTATTTTACATTTATTGCAAAGAAGACATAAAATAGATTTCCATCCATTGTTGGAAAAATAATGCTGCATTCTGCACCAAAATCTGCCTTCTAAACTTTCTTTTCTTGAAAAAAAAAAAAACCTGTTATTCTTCTGTTTGTCACAAAATGATGTCAGTTTACCTGTGCATATGCGAGTGTGGGTGTGGGCACACGGGTGCACATGCACATACCCATACACACACACACACACACACACAAACAGAGCAAAATGAGGGAGGATAATCCCAAAGATGTTTTTTTCAAGAGGCAACTGGACTTTCTGATTTTTTCTTTGAAGACATTTTGCTTCTCATCCAAGAAGCTTCTTCAGCTCTGACAGGACGGTGGGGAATGGAAGGGTTTATATTTCTTGCAGACAGCTGCTCATTTGCATCCTTTTAGGGGGTCATTGAAGCACTTGAAGGAGGATAATGTTTTTGTTTTCCATTACACATTTCAACATCTCTTTGCAGCCTCCCTGACTGCTTTCACTTTCCAAGTCCAGGAAATCCCTCGTAAACCTTTAATGAAGGTATAGGAAGCCAGGAAGATTGAAGATTGCAGGAGAGATTATCATACAGGGCAAAGTGGGGCACTGAAATGTATCTCTGTCCACCTCCTAACTTAATCAAGTGCCACAACCTTGCAGTGCAGAATTCCATTAAATGTTTCTTTTCTTTTTAAAACAGTGGTGGTGGGGGTAATCTTGTTTTCATCAATTTGAATAATGATGGTTCAAACAAAGATAAATGAAATTTCTGGTGCAGCGTTAGGTGATATATCTAAAGCTATCCAACATTTTGGTCAGATAGTTTCTGGAACGAGCAATTTTATATGAAGAGCCCTCGCACAATATACATGCTGCTGAAAAATTTATCAATTGATGGTGATTTGCCTGATCATATCTCATTTCAGTATATTTTTAATATCTACATTAGCTTCCGGTCCATTCCAGGCAAAACCCAAGGGTTGTTAGGGGTGGATTTAAAGGCAAAATATGATTTAGGCAGGTACATGCTACCTGTGGGAAACACCTTGAAGCAGATTGCTCCTTTCCAGTTCACGAGCCATTGTGGAAAGGCTGTGTTTGGTTTACAGTGTTCCGGACAGGTGCTCTGTCTTCATTCCTGTGCCCTCCAAATCATGTTTTGCCCTTCTCATCCAGATCGTTGCACAGCTCTAATGGGTTTACCTTAGTAGTGTGGAAGAAAGATATCTGAGAAATTGCTTTCAGCCACATACACTTAACTTAATCTTGCTGTCTTATGCAGAGGCCTTCATCCAGGTGTCCTTGCCATATGACCTGAAGCAGATCCTCAGCAGTAACATCTCAGTTGTTGAATGACTTCCCAAAGCAATTCTCCTTCATTGTCATATTAATGCTATTTTATTTCCTTAAGGCCAGTTAAAATTATCCAGTTTCAATATTCCATCCCCGTAACATATCCTGTGTTTTATTGTCTGGTTTTATTCTCTTGACAAATTTGCATGTTCTAAGTGACTAAATTTATGAACATTTATCTCTTTGTTTTGGAAATCTCCCAGGGAATAAATATGTATATAGATATGGGTGTTAGTAAGCATGAATGTATGGCTAGCGCAGACTTTTTGACTTGTCTAGTTCTAAAGGGCAGGATTCCGATTTCCATTTCAGCGAGAAAAATAATCTATGAATTATTTGTGTCTTCAGCCTGCAAAATAAAGTTAAAAGAAAAAGAAAAGAATAAAGTAGTGTAGTGACCTTTATCTTTTCTTCTTCTTTTCGCTCTCTCTCTGTCTCTTTCTCTATTGGAACAAAAGCATGGCACAGAATTACATTAATAGAGAATGTAGCTTATGTTGATACAGAAAAACATTTCCTAAATGGAGGGCTGAAAAAGGGCCTCATTCAAGGACGTCCATTTTAAATCCATTTATATTTTATAAAGAAGGGATGTATTGCTTATTTTCAAGCAGAAGCTACTGTAAAAATTATTTTGATTTCGTTTTCGCCACAGGGCTTTAGTGCCAAACAATAATAAATATCTTGCTATATGCTGAGAAATCAAGTTGTGTTTCTGCTTGGAGCAAGCAAAATATCCTGAATATATTGAATTTAAGGATAAATTGTCTGCTTGACCAAATATATAGAGAGAGTATCACTGAAGTGTCTTTCAATGCTAGGCCACCCAGGTTCCTGCCCCAGAGCTGTAGATATGTTGCAAATATAATTGTTGCATACATGTAGCTCTACTAGAATGTTATGGAAAGAAATCCACAGACTTTGAAATTTGAGTAAAAAAAAAATTGTAGTAACAGGTGGATGTTGTTGCAAACCATTTGGAAGAAAAAAACAATGGCTGCATTCTTGGCGCAAATAATATTTAGAAATACAGTAAGGCATATTTCATATATCTTTGTTTATTGGACTTTGGTTATAGAAAAAAAATCAGTTCAGAATAAAGTAATGGACACTTGTTGCCTCTGAAATAGTCCCGATAAGGAATGTACATGAATTTACATTATAGTTAAGACATTAGTATCAGTGGTGGATGTCATCATTATATAAATGGTATAACAACAGCAAAGAACATCATTTTTTTGGATTTAAGAGACTTTAGCTACCAGAACTTCAGGAGCAGGCAATCACTATCAATCAGTCAATGAAATTTATTGTACAATAAAAGAGAGCATATTATGTATTTTTTCACAAACTATTCCAAT
Organism: Bungarus multicinctus; assembly: GCA_023653725.1. NCBI lineage: Eukaryota > Metazoa > Chordata > Lepidosauria > Squamata > Elapidae > Bungarus > Bungarus multicinctus. The sequence goes on along the minus strand of CM042836.1, from coordinate 142,627,848 downwards.
CCAAAGACAACCTCCCTCAGTCTCTAGAGTTTGGCAATCCTAGAGTTTACATTGCTGTGCCATGGAAGGTGGTGACATCAATCCAAATGAAATCAGCCATTTTTCATACATGCAACATTTAAATGTCACGCAGACCCTTCAGTAAGAGAAACAAAGGTACAAAATAGCCAAAAAGCTGCTGTAAATCTTATTGATCATGGCACAGATTTAAGTACCTGGTATATTACTGAAATCAATCAAGCTTAAAAGGGCTTGAATTTGGCTGGATTGCTATATCCTAAAATCCAGATACAATCTTTTTTCATCTAAACATTTCCCCACATTGGGAACACAGTAGATTGTTAGACAAAGTGTGATATCAGAAAAAAATACTTTAAAAAAGTGTGCTGTTGGAAAATTACTTTAAAAAACAAACAAAACAAAACAGGAAGTTACAACCAGGCTTGGTGTGCTTCTTCCTTCCTAAGAGGAAGTCCTGTGAAGCACTATCACAAATATTGATTGTTATAAAAAATAAATAAATAGGAGAGTTTAAAAAGAATGTCATTCTTTTTCCAACTTTGCTAAGACAGGTATGTTTGAACACAAGCGGTAGGCATGGAAAGGAATATAAACTAACACAATTTGATTCCCATTCTTCCTATTCTGAAATTTGTAAAGTAATCTGGAGGTAAAATAAAATGACAAATTGCCATCTCCTTCTAACCGTCTACTTCCTTTTGCATTTTCCATGTTCTAAAAATCTCCCCAGTTCATGACACTAGGAAAGAAATTGACTACAATTTCAAGCAGGTTACAGATGACATCCTGAGGATGTGGAAGGTTATACTATGGTGGGACTCCAATGCCTATATTTAAAAGTTTTGCATTAATAAGGAAGTACATTTATCCCCCATCCATTTATATTTCCATCTATTTATATCTCACTAACATGACTTTCGGCCTCTAATGGGAATTTTAAAAGAGTTCAATATAAATTCAATATCAAAAATACATATCAAACTAAAAGAAAAGAAAACCAGCTGGGGCTGCCAAAGAGGTTACATCAACAACCCTCATGCCTGAGAAAACAGTCAGGTCTTCAAGGCTTTCTAAAAAGTGAACAGGGTTAGAGACAGAAAATAGCCTGATTGGAAAAGAATGGATTTGGCCATTCTGTGTTTTGAGCAACTTCCCTCCGATGCAGTATATTTTCCCCTTCTTTACTGCTTCCCCATTATATGCTCTTGTTGGCACGTTGCTCTGAGACTTGCTAATGGCTGTGCTTGTACCTCCTTGACAAGGATTCCCTCAGCTGTTAAAGAGATTCAATTGATGCTCTCCTCTCTGCATCTGATCTGCTGTCTTTCCCATCCTTTGGTGATTATTACTTCTGATGTGAAGGGAGTAAGTACTTTAATACCATCACCAGAGCCATTTGTTGAGAATGTTTTTTTCCTCCCTCTCTCATCTTCTGAATTGTGCAATTTAACATATTAATGTGTTGAGGAAAAAAAAAAAATCCAGACAGTTTCCTTTAGGGATTATACAGAAGGAAATGCTGAGATACATGCCGCCTTAATGATCCATCTTGATCTGAGCATATTGATAAAAAAAAGAAGAAGAAGAAGCAGCCTTTTAGGAATGAATTTACAAGCTGCATGGGAGAATTGCAGCTCTGTAATTATAAACTAGCCTAAAGGCTTCGGAGTAATTAAGGGAGGAGTCAGATTTCCCTAATGAGACTCTTATTGCTTTACAATAAGCTGTGTCCAGCTCACCTTGACTGGGGAGAAAATAAACAGTTTCAAAATCAACTTAGCTGCTTTCTGGAATCCCAGATGGGAAGCCGCTGTCAGATCAGAACACCTTTTGCCTCCTCCAACACAACTCTTCCTAGACTCTTATGCTTTTTCAATCATAGAGAAGTCAGAGATACCTCCAGGTCATCTACAGGGGTTCACCTTTGCCCTCACCCCAATTTCAACCCATGTGTCTTAAAACTGACCTTAGGCAATGTAATATAGTGGAAGAGTTCACTCTATTACTCTGCAAAGAGCTAAGTTGATGAAACTGGTGAGGTGCCAAAAGCCCCCATTATCCCTGACTGACAACAGCTTTGCTCAGACTTTACAAAACATTTATCAGCCAGTGAAGCCAGGTCATTCTTCTGCTTCCAGATTTCAGTTTGAACCGGAAGAGGATTTGGGTCTTTCAAAACATTTCTTTTCCATCCATTTTTCTTAAGGTTCTCTCTGAAATTCTGGGGGTAATTTTATAGAGCAAAAGGCCTCCAAGATACTCAAGATACCAGAAACATCTCCTAACAAGTAGCACATATTATTGTCTTACCTCACACCTGCATGCCATGGGTGAATAAATTAGGAATACTTGTCAGAATGGTGTGTTGTGTCATTACTGTAATTGTATTGCAGGGAATATGATGCTCCCAAGAAAGATGTGTGTTTTGGGACAGATTAGCTCTGACAAATCAAAGACAAGTCAACCCCATTTCCTCGCTCGCTGACCTCTATTTTGTTAAGCAGACTACCATACATATCCACATATCATTCATTCATTCATTCATTCATTCAATCAATCAGCATAGAACTGGAATCTTGACAATATATTGAAATATATTGAAAAAGTATATCAGAATCTTGAAAAAGCACAGGATTTAATCACACAGGAAATACAGTATGTCGTTATTCAAGTGCACATGACTAAATCCTTCTTTAGACAGTGTTACAATTAAAAAAGAAAAACAGTCACATACTGCCTATCAGCTTAATCAGGTTTTGCGTCAAAAATATGTATCTGGATTCAGTATATGACTAGATGGATTCAAGGTAGCTTACCTATATTTCTAATATAAATTTCCAGTCAGAAAACAATAACAACAGCTCTTAAACTTATATACTACTTCATAATGCTTTACAGCACTTTTTAAGCAGTTTACAGAGTCAGCATATTGCCCCCAACAATCTGGGTCCTCATTTTACTGACCTTGGAAGGATGGAAGACTGAGTCAACTAAAGTCAAAATAGAGCTGGAAGGGACCTTAGAGGTCTTCTAGTCCAGCCCCCTGCCCAGGCAGGAGACCCTATATACCATATCGGACAAGTGCATCGGATACCTTTCCCCCTGAAGCTGATCGAAGGCTAACTTTAGCAGATGCAAAATGCAGCCAGACCCATGGAGATATGTATGCATGAGAAACCTTGCCCTTTTCCTGGACCCACCTGGGTGCCGGTCGTGGGAAGCCCGCCCAAAACGTTGCTCCACTGGGCAATGGCAGAAGAGTCAAACTTGAATGTGCAAAGAGTCAAACTTGAGCTGGCCAGGACTGAACTCCTAGCAGTGAGCAGAGTTTGCTTGCAATTCTAACCACTGTGTCACCAGATGCATATTAAACTGGCTTATCATTTAAGCAGTGTTGGTGTCATTATGTGCATGTTGTCACTTTCCCCACTCCTCAAAATCCATTGTCCTTGCTTTCCTGTGGATGCTTGTAGCTAAATTCATAATTTTACTTGAGGAGAAATAGAATTCATCTAAAGATAGATACCATAGAGATGTTTCTATGAAGATATTCACCTCAAGTATAGCCACTAGAGGAAAACTACAATTGCCACTAATCTCTTTAAAACCAAAATCTCTTTTGATTTCAATGGCAGAAGCATCTACAGTCTCAACTGCTGACCTATTATCATTAGTAGGTTCATATTTAGTTAACTCTAACTATAAAGCTCATATTCTCTCATTATTTTGAGGTATTCTGAATGTTCCCTTTCTCCAGGGAATTTCATTCAACTAGTGAGGGACATATAATTATCTAACAGCCTGTATGGAACAGGGAAAGATTATAGACTGAAATTCATCTATAAATGTCTATCTGATTATCTCCAGGGATAAAATACTGAGGTAATCCTTAATGTTATGAAGGTTTCCAGAGATACAACTGTAGTGATAGTGGCAGTTTCTGCAAACATAACAGTATAATTTCAGACATCACAATTACAAGTATTATTACTACAAATTGCAGATATTATCTGTAAAATTAAAATTCAAAGTTTCTTCTTATTTGTGCAGCTCCTCAATCTGGATATGTGATTATGGGGAGGTTTTTCAATGCATATTCATTAGATTCTGTCTAATAAAAAGTTAAGGAACTGTGCCTTTAAAAAAACCAAAACCTTGCCCCATACTGTCATTTAGAAGTATATGCAAACATAATTATAAGAAAGTGTTTCCAGTGATGAATTATTCTTTCTGAGATAAATGTGTGTTTTAAGCAAGAAAAAGAAACTATCAGAAAAGGAATAATGGCATCTTGTCACCTGTCTGGCTATGATCTATGTTTTTAATTTTCAGTATTTATCCCTGCTTACTATCTGGAAAGGTTAGAATACCAAATAATAATAATTATATTTCAGCTGCCAGAGAATAGGCAGTTTCCCAAACGTAGCTACTTATTTATTTTTTAAATAATCAGCTTAGTCATTTGCTGTTAAGTACTGTGGTACATAACAAAGTTACATGAGCTTTAATGTTTCATTAAATAGTAAAATCCCCTTCTTTGTCCAAACCTATGGTCAAGTCATATTATGTATGTCAATCATAGTACAAATAATTTTCAGCAGTGAATAAATCCTGAATTTGCAACCTATTTTTATCACAACCATTACATCTTAAGCAACACTATTAATTTTCATTTTTGGAGATACTGAATCTAAATGTAACTGTCAATGTTTGTAATTAAACCTGCAGTCCCTTACCTTCAGCAAGGAGGCATACAAAGTGTCAACTCTCAGTGAAGGAACATTTTTCTGGAAGATCTTTGCAAAATACAATGTCAAGGTTTGCTCTCAGAATATCTTTATGACTTGTCAGGTCCAACTATTCCAAGAACTGTGGAAATTAAGTATAAATGCACTGGGTATGTATGTAAATATCTAAGACAGTAGAAATAATGCTGCAAGATGTGCTCAGCAGTAAGTACTCTAGTAAATAGATATTATAAGATATGCCCCGGGGAAAAAAGAGTGGAGACACTATTTTCAACCCATTTAAGGTAAGGGCTGCTTACCTAATTGGTAGAGCAAATATAATTGAGCGGGAGAGCTTCATATCACAGAAGGATCCATTCTATCTGTAGTTCTCTTAGAGATTACATCAAAACAAAAACATGTAGACAAAAGATTTATACAGCATGAAGAGAAACCAGAATAAATTGTTTTACAGATGGTATACAATTCCATCAATACTAGCAAAAATTGAGAAATTATATAGTAATAAATCGTGAAAATAAAACCTGCCACAAGACACAAGGAACATTCTAATGTGGGGTGGACATGTAAAAACATTCAAAAGTATTGGAAAAACATCCAAAGCATCATTCAAAGAATCTTAGGGATCAAATTATAAATAAACTTTTTTTTTTTGCTAGGTATAATTCCAGAACTCATGAATAAAAAATATAACTTATCAAGATAGATATTTAAAACTGTGAGGACAAATTTTTCATAACACTGGAAAAAAAATCATACTACTGATGATTTTATTTATTAAATGTACACGCTGCCCATTTTGTGTTGCCCAGGTGTGTCGTGTTGTCGCGGTTTGCTCGTTGTCCTTAGGTTCTCTGATCAGCCCGTAGAGCCCCCGCAGGGGTGAAATTTAGAGGGACCCTCGCGAGGGTGAGTACTTAAGTACTAGAATCAATAATTGACACAGACACCATAGTTTCTCAAGGTGAGAGAGCACGTTGTGCCCGGGGTAGATGAAGAAGTCCCCCGATTGCAACGCACCACCCTCTTTTATTTTGCAGTTTTATCAGGGCGGGGGGAGCGAGACATATGTGAAGAGGAGCAAGGAAGTATAATTCTAATAGCGCCATGGCAGGATGCGACCACTGTTGTGTGCTAAGATAGCGTGATTATCTATTAACAAGATTTTTGTAGTCAGCTAGTTCCTGTAACTATTTGCCTACGCGTCGTGCCAAGCTGAGTTTATCATGCAATTCCTAACTTGAGAAGGTCATTCTTAGGGCCTTAGGTCAAGAGGACTCTCGAGGTTTACTACAAGTCCTCTTTTCTTTGTTTTTAAGGTGCCGCGATATCCGATTCAAAATATAAGCCTTTCTCCTTTGGAGTATCATAGTGCTTGGATAAGGACATACCCTCCGGGACATCCCGATCCGATTGCACAACCTCGTTCAAGGGCAGGTTATCAGAGTCGTCATCGGAACATAAGTGCAAAAGCGGAGCCTTGCACTCCTCAGTTGGAATTGCCATATATACATGATTTTGCATTAAGAGATTAAGTTGCGCAGCAGCTTTAGCTTCGGCAATAGCATTTAAACTACGTTTGATCATTGAAATAAAGATAGGTAATAAACAGGGTAGCAGAAAACATCCTATAGCAATTATAGCCACCAAAATAAAAATAGCCTTTAAACCGGGAAACTTGGGGAGAAACTCGTCAAACATTCCCCCTATGTCCACTCCCTTCCATGTTTGGAAGGAAAGCCAATTTTCCGGTACTGGAAACGTGAGATTGATGGGATTGCACTGATGTTGCATACAGTTGGGATCGGGAACTCTAAGACGGGTGATATAGAGTTTTTTAAGGTTATCCCTCTTGGGTATGGTGTCGGGTCGCACTGTGAGCCCTCTGGATTGAAAGTCCACACATTTCCATTCATTGCACTAGGTGCCTTTGCCACAGGGATCGTGTTGATTTGAAGTTCTGGCACAGATGTACTTTTCGTTGCTGGAATATGTCCGTCGCCAGACAAGTGAGCCACATTCGTTTGTGCCATAGTCCATGGCTTCGCAGGCATCAAAAGTGACCGATTGGGATACCTTCGGATTATAAAAGTCATGATTGACCAGTGTCTTTTTCGATGAGCCGGCTCCGACAGTGATGAGGATGTTGTAGCGATGAGTGGGGCCTGTGGGATCATAACAGGTTTGTTTGTCGTTATCTTCACAAATACTATACGTCGTGCTATTCCACACACAAGTGTGCGTGGATGGTTTGCAAATAAAATGAGTGTGATATATTAATGTAGTTCTGATGGTCTGCCCTTGTTGAGTTTTTTGCAAGCAGGGGGTGCAATGTTTGGCATCTTGGGAGGTGAGTGCACTTCGTGTCCTCCGTTGAGGGGGGATAAATTTCTGTCGTAGGGATAATGTCAGCCGAGAAGAAGTGGCAAAGCCTCGTACCATTTTTGTAATTTCACATTGGTATAGACCAAAGTCTGAGGGGTCAGATCAGTTACTGAAAGATAAGTTGCTCTAAAATGATAATTGATGGTATATTTGGGTGAGTCTTGTAGATATATGGTATTGTTGAAAAACCAGCGCCAGATGATTCCCTTTTTCTTGATTGGAGACCTCTGGTAACAGGAGAGGGCCTGAGAGCGAAGATGCAGTGCTCCCTCATTGTTGTAACGGTGCGTGTGAATCAAGGAGTTGAAATTAGGATGTGGAGAGGACTCGAGAAGCTGTCTACGAATTCGTTGTCCATGGAGCGGTGACCAGGAACCAGGATAGCGGTCAGGGAGATGGGAGCCAGGTGTATCCCATAGGCAGCTGGTGGTATCACAGGGAGGTTGGCAGCAGGAGAAGTGGCGCACCAGGGTATGGGAAAAAGATTGAGGAGAAGATTGAGACAAAAGGAGCCAAGAAAGAAACATAGAGGGTAGTGGGGGGCGAGTTACAGAGAAAATGGAAAAGAGATAAACTGTATGAGTGAAGGATTGACGAGAAGCAAGAAAGCCTAAGCAGGAATAAGGTCCCACCGTATTCGCAGTGACATAGACATGTAGGTAGACCCGACAGGGTTGGTAGCCATACAGAAGAGAGACGTGAGGTGAGGGACGCAAGGCACGGCCTTGATGTTGAAAGGCATAATTACAGGCGGAAAGAAAGATGTCTTCAAAGGCAAAGGTAACGCGTGTGAACGGAGGGGCGAAGATAACAGCAGGATCAGCCCGAAACTGAGAAAAGACAGGAGATATCAGAATCAGAAGGGCTAGGAGAGGAACACTTGTCCTTAGCCTCCCCATGATAAGGTCGAACACAGCGCGCAGGCACCCAAAGAACACGATCAGGAAGTTGAACAGCAGCGTATCCTTTGCCCCAAGTGATCAGTTGCACAGGTCCCTTCCACTTCGGATCTGGAAGTTGCCTGAAATAAACAAGAGGTCTGGAGGTAGGAACAGGAGGTGTGGTAAAGTGACGAGAAGCAGCCGTAGAAGAAGGAGAGCCAGTACGATTCAGAAAGTTCAAGGTATATAAACATACATTTAACACATTGTGTAACGCTGGGAGGTTCGGGGGGCGTATGCCTTTTTTCCCCATGTATCGATCAAGGGCCGTTTTGAGTGTTAAATTTGCTCTTTCCACAATAGCTTGGCCTTGGCTATTAAATGGAATTCCAAATTTGTGTACAATGGACCAATGATGACAGAACTCCGAGAAGGAGGAGCTCGAGTATGCAGGACCATTGTCTGTTTTTAAAATTTTTGGACATCCCAGTGTTACAAAGGTCCGAATGCAATGATTGATAGTGTTTTTAGTAGTCTCCCCCCTTTGCAGTGTGGCCATGATGAACCCAGAGTAAGTGTCTACAGACACGTGAATATACTTCCAGGGTGCAAAGGATGGATACTGAGTAACGTCCATTTGCCATGTGTCACAGGCCTCAGTGCCTCTAGGATTTACTCCTTTTGGGACACTTCGTGCCTGCAGACTACATGTAGGACATTGTTGAACAATTGCCGCGGCTTCTTGATGAGTAATTCCAAATTGTTTCATCAGAGCCTTTCTATTTTGATGAAAATAATCATGACTTTCTCCTGCTGTTAAGGTGTTATTCTGCAGGATTGGTAACAAATGCAACTTGCAGGCCTCATCTGCCATGTGATTGCCTTCTGAAAGAAATCCGGGCAGATGCTGATGGCTTCTGATGTGGGCCACAAACAGAGATTCCTTCCTTTCCTTCAATAGGTCTTGTAACTGTAAAAAAAGCGTCATTAAAGGAGAAGGGGTTGCAGGAGAAATGTAGGCATCAAATATATTCAAGGCCAATTGTGCCACATACAGACTATCAGATATTACATTAATTGGCTGGTTGGGAAAAAGTGTGAGTGCCATATTGAAGGCAGACAGTTCAGCCTGTTGAGCAGAAGGTTGTGGTGTGGTAAGTTTTTTATGCCATTGATTGTCAGTTTGCCACACACAAGCCCCGATGGTTTTAGAACCATCAGTGAATACAGTAAGACAATCTTTCACTGGTTGTTGTACTAAAGGAGTCTCTAGAGTGAGCGGAATTGTTTTCAGCACTTGTATGCGTGGGTCTGGTGGTAGATGGCAGGAGACATTCCCTTGCCACCCTTCCAACGCATCTTGTAACGCATCAGAATTTTGGAAGAGTGGTTCCCATTGTGTTAGTCTGCAGGGAGTGTAAAGCGTGCAGATATCCACACCCATCAAGGCTCTAGCTCTTTTCCTCCCCCGTTCTATAAGAAGGGCCATTTGTGCAGCTCTTGTGGTGATTGATGCTTTTGGGGTATGAGGAAGGTGAATCCACTCTAAAATGTGTAGCCTCTTTGAAGTCGAGATTTGAACGATGATTGCTGTAAGGAGTGTGGGTGTGGGAAGAAGCGCCAATGAGAGTGCATGATTGTGTAATGAGCGGTCCACCCAATGGGTATGCAAGGCGCTATTGATTTCTTTAAGAGCATTAAGCTGTTGCTCATTCAGCCAAATGAGATCTGCTGGACGCTTAAGGCCGACCAATGCTTGAAATAATGGCGAGAGAGTATGAGTTGAAATGGAAAGATATGGGCGTGCCCAATTGAGCGTGCCCAGGCATTGCTGTAACTGAACCAAGGTTGCAGGTTGAGGGAGTGTGAGAACAGGAAGGTGAGGTGAAGCTGTGGAGGCTAAAACCTTGTGTCCTAAATATTGTAACGGATAATGAGACTGCACCTTTTCTGGTGCTACATGCAGTCCTGCAAGAGCAAGGAGAGAGAGAAGACATGGAAAAGTTTTACATACTGTACCTTTAGGACCATCAGCTGCAATCAGGATGTCATCCATGTAATGATACACTAAAAATTCAGGAAATTTGTCCCGATAAGGTTCTAAAGCTTTATTTACAAAATATTGACACATCGTAGGAGAATTGAGCATTCCTTGGGGAAGAACTTTCCATTGATATCTAGCTGTAGGTTTAGAATTATTAAACTCAGGAACGGTGAAGGCAAATAGTATCCTGTCCTCTGGTATCAGCGGGATGGAGAAAAAACAATCTTTGAGGTCAATGATTATGAGATCAAATGTTACAGGAATTAAATTTGGATTTGGAAGGCCGCATTGCAATGGGCCCATAGGTTGCAATATAGCGTTCAGAACACGGAGATCCTGTAGGAGGCGCCATTTGCCACTTTTCTTTTTAATTACAAACACTGGTGGTTATATTGGGCCCAGAGGGAGGTGTCCCTCTGGTTGAGATATGCCCACCAGGTTTCCTTGCATTTCACCAGCCTAGGGCTCAGGGAAGGGGTGGCGGGGTGGCGGTGCTTATAAAGGAAGTCCTTTGTCCTAGGGAGGCCACTGTCCCTCAGACGGCTGGCTGTGAATCTCTTTTTGTGAAGTGGGGGCAAGGGGTTCAGATGGGCCTTTTGTTGACGTACCTGGCTCCCTGCCACGTCTCATCAGCCCTGCCCGGACTCCTAGAGGTGATAGCCGGGCTGGCGGTTGAGACCCCCAGGCTTTTGGTCATGGGGGATTTCAACCTGCCATCGCTCGGTGAAACCTCTGGGTTGGTCCGGGAGTTCTTGGCTTCCATGACGGCCATGGACCTGACCCAGTTAGTTTCTGCTCCCACTCACATAGGAGGACACACGCTGGACCTGATTTTTGTCTCTGGGCAGTGGTCGAATGACTGTAAGTGCGGGGATTTAGTCATCACTCCCTTGTCATGGACAGATCATTCCCTCCTTAGACTGGACTTCTGTTCCGCCACCCCCCACCGCAGGGAGGCGGAGCCACTTAGATGGTTCCGCCCCAGGCGCCTAATGGACCCGGAGCGGTTCCAGAGGGAGCTTGGGCCATTTCCTGAATCCCTGGCTCTCAGCTCGCCTGGAGACCTGGTGGCCACCTGGGATAGGTTGGCCGCCGGGGCTCTAGACCGAGTTGTGCCTCTGCGACCTCTGACCCGGCACAGATCCCATTTGGCTCCGTGGTTTACGGAGGAGCTACGGGAGATGAAGTGCCGGAAAAGACGTCTAGAGGGCATTTGGAGGGCGACTCGTTCTGAATCTGACCGAACACAGGTAAGATCTCATATTAAGACTTACCTTGTGGCGATAGGGGCGGCGAAATCTTCGTATTTCTCCGCCCTTATTGCGTCGGCAGGAAATCGGCCTGCCGCCCTGTTTAGAGTGACCCGCTCTCTGCTCGAACCGAGAGCACGGGATGACCTCTTGCAGGGTAGAGCAGAGGAGTTTTCTCGATTCCTGCATGATAAAATCGCTCAGATCCGGGAGGGGCTTAACTCCAATTGGATGGTCCCGGGGGAGGTGTCCGGGGCAGGTCTTGTGAATGTTATTTGGGGAGAGTTCGATCCTGTGACCGCCGAGGGTGTGGACAGGTTGCTGGGGAGTCTGAATGCCACCACCTGTTTATTGGACCCGTGCCCTTCCTGGCTGGTTTCGGCCGCCAGGGAGACGACACGAGGCTGGCTCCGGGGGATTATCAACGCTTCTCTGAGAGAGGGGTCGCTCCCGACCGCCCTGAAGATGGCGGTGGTGCGGCCCCTCCTCAAGAAGCCTTCCCTGGATCCAGCTGTTTTAAATAACTTTCGTCCAGTCTCCAACCTGCCCTTTGTGGCGAAGGTTGTTGAGAGTGTGGTGGCACGTCAGCTTCCTCAGTACCTGGAGGAAACAACTTACCTCGATCCGTTCCAATCGGGCTTCAGGCCTGGGCATAGCACTGAGACGGCATTGGTCGCGTTGGTTGATGATCTCTGGAGGGCTCGCGACAGAGGGTTCTCCTCTGTCCTGGTCCTATTAGATCTCTCGGCGGCTTTCGATACTATCGACCATAGTATCTTGTTGCGACGGTTGGAGGGGTTGGGAATTGGGGGAACCGTCTTTCGATGGTTCTCCTCCTTCCTCTCCGACCGTTCGCAATTGGTGTTGGCGGGAGGGGAGAGGTCCACCTCTAGGCCCCTGGTTTGTGGGGTGCCTCAAGGATCGGTCCTCTCCCCTCTTTTGTTCAACATCTATATGAAACCGCTGGGCGAGATCATCCGTGGTCTTGGGGTGAAGTGTCATCTCTATGCAGATGACACTCAGTTATACATCTCCACCCCGGACCACCCCAACGATGCTGTGGGGGCTATGTCCAGGTGCCTGGAGGCCGTGCGGGATTGGATGGGCGGGAACAGGCTCCGGCTCAACCCATCCAAGACCGAGTGGCTGTGGTTCCCGGCGCCCCGATATAGCCAGTTGACTCCGTCGCTGGCTATTGGGGGGGAAATTTTGCCCCCCACAGAGAGGGCTCGCAATCTGGGAGTCCTCCTGGATGTGCGGCTGTCGCTTGAACACCATGTTGCGGCCGTCTCCAGGGGGGCATTTCATCAGATCCGTCGGATCTACCGGTTGCGGCCCTTTCTGGATCGGGACGCCCTGCGCACGGTCACTCAGGCCCTTGTCACCTCTCGCCTGGACTATTGTAATGCCCTCTACATGGGGCTCCCTGCGGGGAGCACCCGGAGACTCCAACTGGTGCAGAATGCGGCCGCGCGGGTGATCATGGGGGCGTCACGTAGCGCCCACGTGACGCCTCTCCTGCGCGAGCTGCATTGGCTGCCAGTGGCTTTCCGGGTTCGCTTTAAGGTTCTGGTTCTGACCTTTAAGGCGATCCATGGCATTGGACCAGGTTACCTACAGGACCGCATCCTACCGGTGATCTCCAGCAGGCCAGTGCGAGCACACAGGGAAGGCCTTCTCCGGGTTCCGTCGGCTGCCATGTGTCGCCTGGCGGTCCCAAGGGGTAGGGCCTTCTCTGTGGCGGCCCCTGCCCTCTGGAATACTCTGCCACCGGAACTGCGTACCGGCATGGACCTGAGGTCCTTCAGGCGCGCGCTGAAGACCTGGCTTTTCGAGCAGGCCGGCCTGGGCTGAGAGAGGGTTTTAATGTGTCTCCATTAATTTTAATTTGGGGGTTTTAAGGGGGTGGGGTGGGCTTTTTATTCGGCCAAATATCTAATTTAATCTTTTTTAACTTTTGTATTATTGTTGGGGTTTTAGATTGGCTGTACACCGCCCTGAGTCCCTAGGGAGAAGGGCGGTATAAAAGTTAAATAAATAAATAAAATAAATAAATAAATATGGGCTGGTAGATGGTTCAATATGACCTTCTGCCAATTGTTGTTGAACGAGAGTGTAAAGTGCGTTTAATTTTTCTTTTGTAAGAGGCCATTGATCAATCCAAACAGGAATATTTGATTTAAGAGTGAGAAAAAGAGGAGAAATAGCCATAATTCAAGGTATGTAGAGAGAAGTGTGGAGTTGAGATAGCAGGTCACGGCCCCACAAATTGCAATGTAATGGAAGGACAAAGGGTTTAAGATAAGCAGTCACAGAGGAATGAGGCGTAGAGGCAGTAAGCCAAAGTGAGCTAACCTTTGCTGCCTGCGCTCCACCGACGCCTTGTACTGAAGTTGTTTCAGCAAGGGGCCAAGAGGATGGCCACTCAGAGGATCGAATGACAGAGACGTCAGCTCCGGTGTCAATCAGGCCAGCAAAAGATTGGCCATTCAGCAATATGGTTAACATAGGTTTGGAGGCTTGAACAGATTGCTGTAGAGCAAACAAAGAAGGGGGTTCAGGAGAGGGAAAAAGAATGAGAGTAGCCACAATCGTTCCCGCTTTCAGGGAAAAGCACCGGTCGCCAATGGCAGCGAGAGAGATATTTTTCAGAGAAGAGGAGTCGTACAAAAAGGGTGCAGCGACTACGCCTTCAATGATAAGGGAGGAGTTAGGTATGAGCAAAACAGGCAAGGAAGGCGGAAGTGGCTTCAGAACAGTGATAGAAAGAGGGAGAGTGAAGACCGAACCAGGATCATCATAAACGATGTCCTCTGTCAGCTGTACAGGGAAAGAAGTAGGTTGTAAAAAGGAAAGAGAAGAGGAAAGAGAAGTTTCAGCCTTTGTAGCGGGGTTAGCTGAAGACCCCATGCCTAGTTTTCCGATTGCTGAGCAGGAGGAGGGTTAGAGCGACATTGGGAAGCCCAATGAAAACCTTTTCTGCAACGAGGGCAAACAGTTTTTGGCTTGGCAGCATAGGGTGCAGTACCCCGAGACTGGCCACGAGGCGTTCCAGAGCGGTTTGCAAACGGTTAACAAATGAAGAGTAAGACTCGTCAACCTCCTGCACTACCTTCAAAAAGGTGTGTGTGGATTTAGAGTCTGAGTCATCCACACGTTTCAGGGCATTCATCGCACAAAGATGAATGATTGCAAAGGCACGGCGAGGGCAAGTTTGTTGCTGAATCAGGGTGGAGTATAATCCAGTTCCCTTTAAGTGATCAGCAATGACCAGATTAGGGAGGCCTCGTCTTATTTCAGCATCTACTAATTTTTCATATTCAGACTGCCAAACAACATACTGGGCAGGAGTCATAAGCATAGAAAACAACATCTTCCAATCATATAACAGCATTACAGTGTTAGCAGACACGAGAGAATCAAGCATGCCACGAATGTAAGTGGATTGCAGTCCATACATATTTACAGTCTCTTTTAAATTTTTCAACACTCTTAACTCTATGTTGGTATGAACAGGAGCGCCAGGGGCTCCCGGAACAAGAGTCATAGGGTAAGCAGAAGGTATATCACAAGATTCTAAGGTGAAGGAAGGAGAAGCCAGGATAGCAGTAATATTTCCCCCCGAAGGATGTGGGGACGGAGAATCAGTAGGAATAGGAGAGACAGAAGGAGAGGAGGGCTGCAGACGATTGTGCGGAGTGTCAGAGTGAAAAGGAGGGGCAGAGGCAAGCTGAGGAATATCATCCAAAGAGGCGACAGATTGGTAAGGTGGGGGAGAAGAATCAAAGTGAACAGCAGGAGGCTTAACAGTTTTAGAGGCAAGAGATAAAGACTCGGGGAGAGTGGTGGAGGGGTAAATAGTATTGAGCGCAGCCATTATCGCACGCCAGGACATAAGAATGTCCGGTGGAGCTCTGGGGACATCATACAGATATTTTCCCAAGCGTTCCCACGAAGTGCGACGCAGCGTGCCCTCAGCCGGATAAGCAGGACAGTGCTGGTCCACATAAAGCAAGAAGGAGGTGATAGATTTTCTAGACAAGGTATATACAGTGGTGCCGTTAATTTTCTGCAAACAATTAGCCTTCTTCACTAATTGGTAAAGTTCGTCCCTATGAACTGACGAAACTTTGGAGAGTGAGGAGCCCATTACTTACGATTGTACAGAGCCTTTGCCAGGTGCGTAGCAACGGGAGTGAAGGCAGCGCACCTCTAGACAGAAGTCACGCCGTGGAGCTGAAGAAGGGAGAGATCCCGGACGAGCCCCCAGTTGTCGCGTTGTCGCGGTTTGCTCGTTGTCCTTAGGTTCTCTGATCAGCCCGTAGAGCCCCCGCAGGGGTGAAATTTAGAGGGACCCTCGCGAGGGTGAGTACTTAAGTACTAGAATCAATAATTGACACAAACACCATAGTTTCTCAAGGTGAGAGAGCACGCTGTGCCCGGGGTAGATGAAGAAGTCCCCCGATTGCAACGCACCACCCTCTTTTATTTTGCAGTTTTATCAGGGCGGGGGGAGCGAGACATATGTGAAGAGGAGCAAGGAAGTATAATTCTAATAGCGCCATGGCAGGATGCGACCACTGTTGTGTGCTAAGATAGCGTGATTATCTATTAACAAGATTTTTGTAGTCAGCTAGTTCCTGTAACTATTTGCCTACGTGTCGTGCCAAGCTGAGTTTATCATGCAATTCCTAACTTGAGAAGGTTATTCTTAGGGCCTTAGGTCAAGAGGACTCTCGAGGTTTACTACACAGGTGTCTCTGGGTGGTTATAATTAGGGATAGAATGATACCTGATTGGAGCTTAAAGTTAGGAATATGAATTAATGATGAATAGTATATGTATATAATAGAAGTTATGAAACTAAATTTAAGCAGAATGGCACTAAGGTAAATACAAACACAGAATATAGTTTCTAAAGTTTAGGCCAATAAAGAACTGCATATCATTTAGAATACAAAGAGGAAAGTCTAATTTCTGACTTTATACTTGTCTATATATATATATTTATATAGACTTGTCTATACATATATATATATATAGTTGTCTATATATACATATATATATAGTTGTCTCTCTCTCTCTCTATATATATATATATATATATATATATAGAGAGAGAGAGACAACTATATATATATGTATATATAGACAACTATATATATATATGTATAGACATGTAAAAACATATATATATGTGTGTGTAAGGTTTTTAAGCTGATAATTTTAACTAATAAATAAGGGAGACTAGTATAGATCTATTTCGAGCTAGTTAGCTCTCTTCAGCTAGCCATACCCTTACTGGGATTCGAACCAGGGAAGTATTACACGTGAGGCAGTTGTAATTGCCACTACACCATCTGGCTCTCTCCTTATCAGCAGAGGCAGGGGAATAAGTATATACTTTGTATTACAACACCCTGTTAAGCCCCAATTAAGGGAGAAAGCATACTGCTTTCATGTAAAGAAAAGACAACGAAACAAATAGCTTTCTGTCGGTATGGTCTCTGGTGATGAGCCGAAAGACAGAAAAGAAAGCAGTATGCTTTCTCCCTTAATTGGGGCTTAACAGGGTGTTGTAATACAAAGTATATATATATATATATATATATATATATATATATATATATATATATATACTTTGTATTACAACACCCTGTTAAGCCCCAATTAAGGGAGAAAGCATACTGCTTTCTTTTCTGTCTTTCGGCTCATCACCAGAGACCATACTGACAGAAAGCTATTTGTTTCGTTGCCTTTTGTTTACATGTGTGTAAGGTTTTTAAGCTGATAATTTTAAATAATAAATAAGGGAGACTAGTATAGATCTATTTCGAGCTAGTTAGCTCTCTTCAGCTAGCCATACCCTTACTGGGATTCGAACCAGGGAAGTATTACATGTGAGGCAGTTGTAATTGCCTCTACACCAATGGCTCTCTCCTTATCAGCTCAGGCAGGGGAATAAGTATATACTTTGTATTACAACACCCTGTTAAGCCCCAATTAAGGGAGAAAGCATACTGCTTTCTTTTCTGTCTTTCGGCTCATCACCAGAGACCATACTGACAGAAAGCTATTTGTTTCGTTGCCTTTTGTTTACATGTGTGTAAGGTTTTTAAGCTGATAATTTTAAATAATAAATAAGGGAGACTAGTATAGATCTATTTCGAGCTAGTTAGCTCTCTTCAGCTAGCCATACCCTTACTGGGATTCGAACCAGGGAAGTATTACATGTGAGGCCGTTGTAATTGCCTCTACACCAATGGCTCTCTCCTTATCAGCTCAGGCAGGGGAATAAGTATATACTTTGTATTACAACACCCTGTTAAGCCCCAATTAAGGGAGAAAGCATACTGCTTTCTTTTCTGTCTTTCGGCTCATCACCAGAGACCATACTGACAGAAAGCTATTTGTTTCGTTGCCTTTTGTTTACATGTGTGTAAGGTTTTTAAGCTGATAATTTTAAATAATAAATAAGGGAGACTAGTATAGATCTATTTCGAGCTAGTTAGCTCTCTTCAGCTAGCCATACCCTTACTGGGATTCGAACCAGGGAAGTATTACATGTGAGGCAGTTGTAATTGCCTCTACACCAATGGCTCTCTCCTTATCAGCTCAGGCAGGGGAATAAGTATATACTTTGTATTACAACACCCTGTTAAGCCCCAATTAAGGGAGAAAGCATACTGCTTTCTTTTCTGTCTTTCGGCTCATCACCATCATATACAAAGTATATACTTATTCCCCTGCCTGAGCTGATAAGGAGAGAGCCATTGGTGTAGAGGCAATTACAACTGCCTCACATGTAATACTTCCCTGGTTCGAATCCCAGTAAGGGTATGGCTAGCTGAAGAGAGCTAACTAGCTCGAAATAGATCTATACTAGTCTCCCTTATTTATTATTTAAAATTATCAGCTTAAAAACCTTACACACATGTAAACAAAAGGCAACGAAACAAATAGCTTTCTGTCAGTATGGTCTCTGGTGATGAGCCGAAAGACAGAAAAGAAAGCAGTATGCTTTCTCCCTTAATTGGGGCTTAACAGGGTGTTGTAATACAAAGTATATACTTATTCCCCTGCCTGAGCTGATAAGGAGAGAGCCATTGGTGTAGAGGCAATTACAACGGCCTCACATGTAATACTTCCCTGGTTCGAATCCCAGTAAGGGTATGGCTAGCTGAAGAGAGCTAACTAGCTCGAAATAGATCTATACTAGTCTCCCTTATTTATTATTTAAAATTATCAGCTTAAAAACCTTACACACATGTAAACAAAAGGCAACGAAACAAATAGCTTTCTGTCAGTATGGTCTCTGGTGATGAGCCGAAAGACAGAAAAGAAAGCAGTATGCTTTCTCCCTTAATTGGGGCTTAACAGGGTGTTGTAATACAAAGTATATACTTATTCCCCTGCCTGAGCTGATAAGGAGAGAGCCATTGGTGTAGAGGCAATTACAACTGCCTCACATGTAATACTTCCCTGGTTCGAATCCCAGTAAGGGTATGGCTAGCTGAAGAGAGCTAACTAGCTCGAAATAGATCTATACTAGTCTCCCTTATTTATTATTTAAAATTATCAGCTTAAAAACCTTACACACATGTAAACAAAAGGCAACGAAACAAATAGCTTTCTGTCAGTATGGTCTCTGGTGATGAGCCGAAAGACAGAAAAGAAAGCAGTATGCTCTCTCCCTTAATTGGGGCTTAACAGGGTGTTGTAATACAAAGTATATACTTATTCCCCTGCCTGAGCTGATAAGGAGAGAGCCATTGGTGTAGAGGCAATTACAACTGCCTCACATGTAATACTTCCCTGGTTCGAATCCCAATAAGGGTATGGCTAGCTGAAGAGAGCTAACTAGCTCGAAATAGATCTATACTAGTCTCCCTTATTTATTATTTAAAATTATCAGCTTAAAAACCTTACACACATGTAAACAAAAGGCAACGAAACAAATAGCTTTCTGTCAGTATGGTCTCTGGTGATGAGCCGAAAGACAGAAAAGAAAGCAGTATGCTTTCTCCCTTAATTGGGGCTTAACAGGGTGTTGTAATACAAAGTATATACTTATTCCCCTGCCTGAGCTGATAAGGAGAGAGCCATTGGTGTAGAGGCAATTACAACTGCCTCACATGTAATACTTCCCTGGTTCGAATCCCAGTAAGGGTATGGCTAGCTGAAGAGAGCTAACTAGCTCGAAATAGATCTATACTAGTCTCCCTTATTTATTATTTAAAATTATCAGCTTAAAAACCTTACACATATATATATATATATATGTATGTATATATATATATATATATATATATATATGGATCTTTGGTTCTTCGGGTTTTCTCCCGCGTAGAGTTGGAAATATCTAGGTGACGTTTCGATGAAGTCTCATTCATCATCTTCAGGCTTGTGTCTTCGGCCTTGTGCTTCTCAGAGTTCACTCTGAGAAGCACAAGGCCGAAGACACAAGCCTGAAGATGATGAATGAGACTTCATCGAAACGTCACCTAGATATTTCCAACTCTACGCGGGAGAAAACCCGAAGAACCAAAGATCCACATACAAATACCCGCGAAAATCTCCGAAAACATATATATATATATATATATATATATTCCCCTTCTTATTTAACATTTAAAAATAATAATAATATAGTACAGATTTTTAAAATCATAATTAGGAACAGAACATTGTAACATCAAGCCCAGCCAATATCAAAATTTAAGTGCTGGGAAAGGAGTGAAGTTAATGTACTGAATGTATGAATTTACTGAGTCCTAAGTACATTCTGGATGGGATCAACAGCAAAGAAATCTTTTGTCAGTCATGCACAGGCATCAGTATGAACCATTGGTTTACTTGCTACATTATACTTACCAGTCAGGCAATTTAAAATATTATTTGCAAAATTACTAACAGTTTCATGTAGCAGGTCTTATTTTCAAGTCTACATAGGATTGCAGTATTAGAAAGCAGTTGTCTGGCTTCTCAAGTAGGCAGCTTAGGAACAAGATGTGTGATGAGAACTTTTTCTCTATTGACAGGATTGGTTAATTATTAGCAAGATGAAAAGTCTGCTCTGCAGGGTTTTCTGGTATAGTGGCAGAAAACTTTTACTGGAGATGTTCTTGGAGGGGTTGAGTAGGGACAAAACAGAAGATGCTGTGCTTTCTCAAAACAAGTGCATGCTGGGAAGCCAGACTCCATTTCCTTGGAGCATTTGGAGAAGACAGAAGCACAAAGAAGAATCCATCTTAATCTGTGGTACATAGTCATTCCAAGGACAAACCCACATCCCACACATAGAGCATCGCTGATGAGATTTAGATTGCTTGTATTTATTAATTGTTATGATCAGCAGTGATCAGAATGATACCTGATTGGAGCTTAAAGTTGAGGGATATGAATTAATGTCTATCTTGTATTTGGTTCTCATTGAGAGAACTTGTATCAATACTGTCTATCTTGTATTTGGTTCTCGTTGTATGTATCCCTATTTTCTCCAATTTCACCATACCCTGTTCTTTCAATAAAACATTCAGATCTACGCACATGGTCTGTTTTATTGGAGAATAGATGGGTTTAGCTGCATGTCGAGCTGCACACAGCAGTGAGGATAGAACATGTATCCTTTTAAATATTTCTATATTAATTGATTTACTACTTTCATCATTATCACTTTTTCCTTCATAATAAATATGATTTCCATGGCTAGTGTTGTGCTGAAATTTGTCTTCTATTTTGTAATGTTTTCTTCTTCCTGAAAAAGGTTTTTATTTTTCTATCTCAGACTTAGGGCATTTACTATATAAGATGCCCTTTAGTCCATGACTGCTATCTGCTACTCGTGTAAGAGTTGTGAGTCCAGGAGAACCCTCAGATTACACACTGGGTCTATCTGGGCTAGTGTAACCCCATCTGGTATCAGAGATGACAATTCTCCATTTGGCAGAGTTGAAGGATATTTTGCCACTCATCATGACAAATTAAGCTAGGAAGGATAAAATTGAAGTGGAGGATTTACAATACTGAAGTGGACAAAGATGAAGGATTTTTTTTATATCTCACCAACAAACATTTGGGAATCATCAGAATTTTGATCCCAAAAATTGGATGAAAATGGTTTGCCACAAATAGAGTAAGAAATGAAACAAAGAGGCCTTAATCATCAGTTAATTGTGTTTAGAAGCAATATTGTGCAGTTCATGTGTAAAAATTTTAGTTTATAAAACAAATCTCAGTGCTAATTTAATTAGAAAAAAAGAAACAAATCATGTCTTCAGTTGTGGGGGAATGTTTCCCCATTCCTAGTAATAGATAATTTTACCTGACATTTCAGGACTTACAAGCAAAGGAATGGAACAGTGACAAATATCCCTTATTATGAAATACCCAAAATACATTATATATGATTTCCCCCCACAACACATTCTGATAGAAAATACGTTGCATGAATAATAGCATTTCTCTAATATGCACATAGAAAAAAGTGGGACTTTTGAGATATGATTTGTCCTTCATAACAAGTGAAGTTTTGGCTTCATTTTATCTATGTATTGTTTTCAAAGAATAATTAAATATTGATTGGAAATTTTGAACAGATGAGTTTTTCCTTTGTTTCTCAAACTGCCTCCAATTTCTAAATATCTGTTTCACAGTCTGATTTTGAGGAGATACAGAAGATGACCAAAAGTGCCCGGAAGAATGAGCACTCTCATTTAACACCACAAGAGAATATTGTTGGATGATTAAAAATATCAATATTGGGATTGTTTCATAGGAACCCAGGAGATACACCACTGGTTTACCTTACTGGGCATCGTTTTTAATGATTGGCAGACATTTTCAAGGGCTTTAGGCAAATATTTTTTCCAGCTTTACCAGAAAATATCAAATTCTAGGATGTCCTGAATGCAAATCATATCTTTTGTTACTGAGGCATGGTGTCTTACATATGCAAAATTGGAAAATGAAAGGAAACCCCCCACCCCCCCCAAAAGGAAAAAATGAGTAAAGAAAGAAAAGGAAACTCACTGGGGATAAAACTGTATCTTCCCAGTATATCTTTTGACACATTTGTATATAAACATGATTTACTTTAGAAAAAGTGAACAAGGAATTGACATTTCATACTTTGTTTTAAAAATGTCATAGTTTTATTAAATGGTTAAATGATCTGTAAAACCTCATTACAAACTCAATGTGCTATAACCACTGTGGCTCTATCCATATCCCATAATATGATCTGGGAGGAGGAGTAGGATGGATTGCTTTCTGTTCACATGTGCAAAACAGCCACCAGAGACTTGTGACACTTAAAGCATTCATAAACCTCCTCCACAATCTTTTTTCGTTTTTCCTTTCCCTTACTGATCCAACTCACTGTGACTGATGTAGCATTTGTATCATTATCAGATCATTGTAGTCAAACTAAGTTGAAAAAAAGCTACTCACCCAACCTGATACTGCAGAGCTAAATTAACTAAATCAGAGCTGAGCAAACACATAGCATATTTGGGCTGAAGGACAACATTTTTCAATTCAATCATTTTTATGATCAACAGATCTTAAATTGAAGCAGTTGGACAGATTGTTATTTTGATTTCCAGAAGTACAACTATGCTAGTTTTGCAGCATCTCTCTCTCTCTCTTCCTCTCTCTCTCCCTCTCCCTCTCTCTCTCTCTCTCTCACACACACACACATACACACACACAAACAAACAAACACAAAAACACACACAGATCTATCTATCTATCTATCTATCTATCTATCTATCTATCTATCTATCTATCTATCTATCTATCTATCTATCTCCTTCTGGCTTTCTTATTATAGAGTGTGATCCATAAAAGCTTATCCTTGTTGATTAACACAACTCTTTCCTTAGTTGACCTTGATAGCAAAATTGCAAGAATTATTAATTAAAATGAGTATACACCAATGCATATAGTACTTAACTGTCCAGGAACACATTTTGAGGGGCATTTTTCCCCACTGCATAGAATTCATACTTTCTTATATTTTCTTAGTTGTTACCTTTATTAATGATAGAACCTGTCATCCTGCTGTACCAGCCATGCTTCGCCAGATGCCAGTCTGCCATATGCAACAGAGGAAGGGAGCTGTTGGGGTAAGGGGATAAAGGGAATCAAAACTGGGATAAGTGGAAATGTCCCATGTGAGCTGCTGGCCATCACAAGGTCATGGAATGGAATATATGTAACACCAACCAGCCCCCCAGGCCAGGGACTATTACCAAAACATTTGTTTAAATGCAATTGAACATTTGGAGATAACCAGGAGGGAAAGGTGAGAAAAAGGGATGTTAGCAGATGCTTTGGGCTTAAAAGTTTAGATCTGGCTTTGCTACACTTTAACCACTTGGCTTTAGTAAAGTATGTTTTTATCAACAATGAATCCGAGAGTCCTTCTTTCTAACTGACCAAGCTGGGACAGCTGACAGAATCTTTATTGTTGATTACAATTTGTTGTATTTTCCTATCTAAAATGCAATTTAGGATCTGTGTCAATTAAGGAGTTCTAAGAATTACTATTTATTTTTTTTCCTAAAGTAACTTAATATTAATAACAACATCATGAGAGTGAAGAAGATTTTAAAGTTCAATCTCAGTGGAAGAAGTGCCATTAAGGCAATTAACACCTGTGCAATCCCATCATTTCATACAGCTGGAATAATTGTCTGGACTCAAGCAGAAATAAAAATCCTGGATAAGAAGACCAGGAAAATAATGACAATTAATCATGCCCGTTATCCATGCAGTGATGTTGATAGACTTTACTTGCCAAGAAACATAGGTGGGTGTGAAATATTGGGAGAGTATCTGAAAGACAGTGAAGATGATGCACTGAAATGAATATGCCATGAAAGCTTACTGAATATCACAGAGACCAAACTGACCTATACACATACACACACACACACACAAATAATTAGCAGGCCAAGCAGATTGCAACAAGGCATGGCAATCCCTAAGAGGAGGAAAGTTGAAGAAAGAGACAGAGGGGCTAATTCTGGCTGCACAAGAACAAGCCTTAAGAACAAATTCATACAAAACAATATATGAGAAGACAGCAATAGACAGCAAATGCTGCATCTGCAAAGAAACTGAAGAAACAGTGGACCACCTAGTTAGTTGCTGCAAGAAGATTGCACAGATTGTCAACAACAATGACATGATGAAGTAACAACATTTGACTATAAGTATGAATGGGCGGGACCATCAAATAGGCAAAATCACAGGAAATAAAGAACTAAAATGCTCTGGAACTTCAGATTTCAAACAGACAAGCACCTACCACATAACATCCCATGCTTAACAATTGTTGATAAGAAAGACAAATAAGTCTGGATAGTGGACATTGCAGTACCTGAAAACAGCAGAAGAAATTGAAAAATCACAAAATACAAAAACCTGCAAATAGAAGTAGAACTGTGGCAAAAGAAAGCAAAGATAATACCAGTTGTAACAATAATAGGTGCCTTAGGTGCAAGCCACCATTATAATCTGCGATGATACTTTAATACCATCAAACAATAACTGCCTATCTCAGGTTCAATAGATAGATAAAAATGCCAAATCCAGTCTGAAAATTTGGCTGACTGTTTAATAAATCATAATAATAATGATAACTACCTTTATGTTCTTGTGGGACTTGTGTACTCTGAGGAAGATGAGAGTTATGCCAGAGGTTTAACCATACTGACAGGTTTCATCAGAGGAGTCAGAGAAAGAGTGTCTTGATCATAAAAAAATATAGTGAGACACAAATTACAGAAACCCATATCAACTCGGTCATCACTCAAATTATAGGAATTATGCTAAGTGTTGCAATTCCTGGACATCTGGTGAAAAATCAGGACTGCTAGCTGAGTAACAAGGGTTAGCAGCTAAAGAACTACTAGAAGAAAAGTTGTTTACCCTTACAAAGAAAAATGTGGGATAGACAGATTCACTACCAGATGGATTCATCACAGACTGACCAACTGATTCAACATGTAGTCCCCAATAAAACTAAATCTAAATGGAGAGAAGCTTGCAGTGAAGTACCTCAAGGTTCTGTCTTAGGCCCAGTAAGACAGTCCTTAGGCCCAGTATTCTTAATACCTTCATAAATGATTTAGAACAGGGAATAGAAGGGGAATTCATCAAATTTGTAAACAACACTAAGCTGAGGAAAGTAGCCAACAATTTAGACGATAAACTCAAGATACTGAAGGATCTTCACAGACTTGAATACAATCCAGTGGTGAAAAAAGTAAGGTAAGAAAAGCCAAATGTACCCGTATAGAATAGGTGATACTTGGCTCAACAGCAGTAACTATGGCAGGGATCTAGGTACCCTAATGGACAACCACTTAAGTACAGTGAGTGCAGCTGTCAAAAAAGCCAATGCAGTCCTAGAGGAATAGTACTAAGATCATGTGAAATATTACTATAACTTTATACTGCACTGGAAAGACCACACAGTTCTGGTCTCCATGATACAAAAAAGATATTGAGACTCTAAAACTGGGGTGTCAAACTCATGACTCATGGGCTGATGTGTCGCATGCTGATTATGCTCACACCTGGTTTAATGAAGGAGGGAAAAGTGACGACAATGTGGCATTGTGAGTTGGACTCCCCTGCTCTAGAAAGAGTGCAGAGAAGAGCAACAAAGATGATAAAGAGTCTGGTGGCTAAGTCATAAATGATCGCTTAAAGGAACTAGGTATATCCAATTAACAAAGAAAAGAATTAAGAGTGTCATGATTGCTGTCTGCCAATATCTGACTGTCATAGAAAAGAGGGGTTTGACCTATTCTCCAAAGAATCTGGGGATAGGACAAGAAGTAACCTATAGAAAATTTTCAAGGAGGAATCCAATCTAGAATTACAGAGAAATTTACTGACAGAACAATTAATCAATGGAAATATTTGTCTCTGGAAGCTCCATTCCTGAAGGTTTTTAAGAAGAGATTAGACACCCATTTGTCCAAAATGGTATAGGGTCTTCTGCTCAAGCAGTGGGTTAGACTAGAAGATCTCCAGGTTTTCTTCCAAATCTGTTGTTCTGAATTCTCTCTTTTTTTTCTCAACTATACTTATTAAACATCATGGGCTTGATGACATTGTCTGCTCTCTCTTGTTATATTATGCCTGAGCTAATGTGATGTCAGCTCTCTATTTTTCCCCTTTCCCTTCTGCTGTCTTCCCTTGTAAGAGAATGATGTAAATCTTTGTGTTGCCATGAAAAACATAAAAGTCCTGGCTTGTTCCTTTTTCAAATCACCATCATCACCATCTTTGGAGAGTATATGAAATATAGCTGCTTCTGGTGAATACACTCCTGGTCTATGGCCAAAAACATCAATATTTGCAGAAATATCTGACTCACAGACTTCTTGAAATAAAAATCTATTTAAACATTGTGAGAAAAAGACTACCCTGAAGGTTTTTCCAGAAAGACTCAACAAGGATCGAAACGATGGAGATTCATGAAGAATCTGTCCTGGTCCAGTTTTTGCAGAGAATTGCCACCAGCAACTTTCCAAAAGAAAGTAATGAGTGGGAGCCTCATATACCTATAAATGGATCTAAAAGTGCATATAATAGCTCCCATATTTAAATATACATTGATTCTGGTTACTTTTTAGTTTCATGGCACAGCAAAATAATATTGTTGTGTCTACTTGCTCTGAACTGTGGGTATACAACAGAATATTTAAGAAATGCATATTTTGCAAACAATACTGTTTCAATCCCTAGTGGCACACCTATTATAAAATGTTACTTGTGGGATGATCTGAACTGAAATATGATCAGTGCCTGGCCATATTTGACTGATCAGTCTGGGACTCAGAGCTTGGTGACACCTTGATTCAAACACTGGGAGTCTTTTTAAATCTCTGACAGGGTCTGGGTGGAATAACAGCTGCAAGGAGAGTTTTAATCCCGGGGAAAATGAATGAGTTTAGTCAGAACTTCAACAAGTAAATGCTCTGTCTTGCATATTGGCAAAAAAATAATAATCAAAAAATAAAACACAAGATGAATAGTCAAGACCTTGTTGATGACACAGACTTTATCAAGGACCTTGGAGTACTCATCTCAAATGATCTAAGTGCTAGAGCCCACTGTAACTACATAGCCAAAAAGGCATTAAGAGTTGTTAACCTAATTCTGCGTAGCTTTTTCTCCAGTAATATCACTCTACTAACTAGAGCATATAAAACATTTGCTAGACCAATACAGCTCATCAGTCTGGAATCCACATTACATATCTGATATTAATACAATTGAGAAAGAATCCACACTACATGTCTGATATTAATACAATTGAGAAAGTCCAGACATATTTTACGAGAAGAGTCCTCCACTCCTTTACTCATAGCAGAATACCTTATGCCACCAGACTTGAAATTTTAGACCTAGACAACCTAGAACTATGCCGCCTTCGGTTTGATCTAAGTATAGTACATAAAATTATATATTGCAATCTATCAATGAATAGTTCAGCTTTAACCAAAACAATACAAGAGCACAAAATAGATATAAACTAAAGATAAACCGCACCAAACTTGATTGCAGGAAATACAACTTCAGCAACAGAGTAGTCAATGTCTGGAATACTCTACCTTACTCTGTGGTTTCTTCCCCAAACCCCAAAATCTTCAACATTAGATTGTCTACTATTGACCTCACCCCTTTCCTAAGAGGTCTGTAGGGGGCGTGCATAAGCACACCAATGTGCCTACCATCCCTGTCTTATTGTTTCTTTTTTTTTTTCTTATTCATATCCATTTCATGTATTTATAACCATGTTTATACTTATACCTGTTATCTAATAATTGTTTGATAAAATAAATAAAATAAAAATAAAATAAAACTTCAGGGCTGCTGCTTACAATGTATGCTTGAAAGAAATTCCAATAAATTTGATTGGATTCCTTTTCTAACAAAATCTTGTGTGAAAAGTGTAAATAAAGGCCTGGTCCTGTTTACATGTAAGCTATGGTGTGTGCAATACAACTCACCAGACCCACTTACAAATGCATCTCAGCTGAGAAAGGAACTTCTATATCACTTTCCATTGCTTTTCAAGTTGCATATCGATTCCTTAATCTGTTCAGATGCAGGAATACAGCTCTGTCTCCCAAATTTTAATAGGTGACCCTTTAACCATGATGCATAAAAAACACTAGTTGGCAGATGGGTGGCTACACAAATTGACTGAATATATGAATGAATGAATGAATGAATGAATGAATGAATGAATGAATGAATGAATGAATTGGGCCCAAGAAATTTCTGCAGGTGTTTAAGCCATTTTGCATATTTTTAAAATCAGGGAGGGGCATGTGACCTGCTTAACAAATGCCCTGACTTACCACTGTAGTTCTGGGGTCAGTTAAAATCATAAATTGAGGACTACCTGTATTATAATATATGTCAACATAATGCAGAGCAAAGGTTTTATAGCCTTATTTCCTGTACTTGTTTACTTGTGCAAAGCATTTCCTCTCCACATATTGAGCATGAAGTACATATATTTTAAAATAAAATATATTATTTCATTCTCATTGAAGACATATATTCAAACAGCTATCTTTTGAAAGAGCAGGAAAGTTAACCTAATGCTGAATTCACTTTTATTTATTGTGCTGCAAAAGAGGCCACTTACAAGCATGAAATGATTTATAGCAACTACTACACAGACTCATGAACCCTACATAAGAAGACAAACCTACACCACTTTCATAAAATCTAATTTAAGCCTGACTTGAATAGCTCTCTCTCTCTGTGTGTGTGTGTGCGTAACTGACACAAATCCAGGAACTCACTTAAGAGGGATAATATGTTCATTTATTCTTCACGTCTGTGCCAATGGAAATGTCTAAGAGAGGAAACAAGTTCTCAGGATGAGAGTCCATGATTCCATTCTCTTTTCTCTTAACTTAAGAGGAACGCCTGTTGATGTAGTGATCTTGGGAAATCCATAAAGCTGAAGATCAGAAATAAAATTCTTCATTTTTATGAGCCATCTTCATATGATTCAGTGTAAAAGTTAAAATCAAGACATAAAATACTAAGAGTAGGAACATATACTACGGGAGCCTTTTAGCCATAGCAATGCAACAATCTGCAACATATAGATACATATCATGCTAGTTCCATTCAGGTTAGCAATGTTACAAAAGTACAGAACAGGGGAAGAAAAGGAAGGAGGTTAAAAATAAATGAATAAATGGAAACTTTTTGCTGCTGTCATGATTTGATTTAGGCTGCCCACTTCATCTGAACTATTCAAAGCAGTTGATCCAGCAACCACCTGGGGACACCTTTTGCCATCCCATCACTGCCCACCCTGCTCTCCCAACTCGAGTGTGTAGCCAGTCAGCTGAGTCAGTCCACCTTAATCATGCCAGCCATTCCTCCCCATGAAGCCCCACAGGCCCTGAGCTCCTTCAGCTTACTCATTGCCTCCCACACTGACAATCAATGCCTGGGCAGTTATTTCTGCAGCTCCTCTCTGAGTTCGATGCTTGTCCAGCCTGTTCTTCCATCAGCATCCAGGGAGAAAAGAGCTTCAGGCCTTCCAGCATTGGTTTTTTGCTCAGACCAGGGAAAGGAGCCAGAAAGGATGGAAGGAACCACTTTGTGTGGTTTGAGAAAAGGAAGAGGGTCTGCTTACAATCTCTGGCCCTGGCTGTCCCAATCTCTTTCTCTCGGCTGCAGGACTTTCCAAGTAGATTTTTCAAGGTTTTGGCATGAAGAGCGACAACTTCATTGCAGTTCAGACTCAACTGCCAGCAACTCTCATGCACAGCTTCGGAGAAGGAGAACTTTCCTCAGTCCAAGATGGAGAGACAAGAATTGAAGGATGTGCATGAACGGAAAAACAAATGATCTCTATTTGCAACAAAGATTGAGCCAAAACTGAGGAGGAAGAGTTGACTTATGTACAGTGTATTGCACAGAAAGGCAAGCACCAAATATTGGGGTTGTTTAGAAAAAAAGAGAAAGTCCCAACACAGAAACTTGTTTCATTAGTAATAATAACAATTCAAAGTATTATTATTATTAGCCGTGGTGGTGCAGTGGTTAGAGTGCAGTACTGCAGGCTACTTCTGCTGACTAATGGCTGCCTCCAATTTGGCAGATTGAATCTCACCAGGCTCAAGGCTGACTCAGTCTTCCATCCTTCTGAGGTTGGTAAAATGAGGTTGGTAAAATGAGGACCCAGATTGTTGGGGAAAATATGCTGACTCTTAGAGTGGGCTGTAAAAGCACTGTGAAGTGGTATATAAGTCTAAGTGCTCTTGCTATTAGCATATGGTGTTGCTACAGTAGCCAGAACGCAATGCTTGCCAAGATGCCAGCCTTATTATAGGAAATGCTTGGATGCTTCCCAAGGTGCCCCACAGAAAGGCGAGCTGGCTTTGCACCAGAGACAAAGATGAGTGGCTCTTTCTGTAGCATTACCCAAGGCCCCCTGCCTTTCTGGAGGGCACCACAACCAGGAAAGTTCACACAGCCATCAGGAATCCAACTGCCTGCACAGAGCACCAGCTTGTCTTTCTATCGAAGTGGTGCCTATTATCTGCTTACACAGAACATGTTTTTTTAACTGTTCAGTGAACAGAAGCTGAGGCGAGGGACAGGAGCTCCGCCTGCCATGCAGATCCAGGGTTCAAACCCACCAGAGCTGAGACCATCTCCAAAATCATTAAACCACCGAGCCACCTTGCCTCCTACAATTCAAATGATCCAAACAGATATAAGTTAACAATGTTCAAAGTAAGATTAAAATACAAGTAACAATTAATAGCCGAAGAAATGGAGAGGGGGAGAAAAGGAAAATAGCTTCTAGAATGCATTTTTGATAAAATTGCCATTTGTTTTGCTTTTTCATATTTTTTAACAAATTGTTTTACATACAAGCAATTATTTTTTGTTTTTATTTTGTTGCATGTCTTAGCCAATAAGATATATATTTTTAAAAATCAACAGGTGTTGGATTAGAGCCTCTTTTTTATTTTAGACAAAGAAAATGGACTTAGAGTCAAAAACACTTACTGTTCAGGACTAGAAATACAAACATATGACTCCAAACCATTGATAGAATTGATTATTATAGATCAGTTATAAATGTCTGCAATGAATTATGGCTACAATTTATTGAAATATGCATGTCTATAAATTTGTATCTTATATGTTTTTGTTTCTTCTCTTTTACTTTTTTCTAACTTCTAAAATTTTGTTATTTTCTTTCTTTTCTTCTTTCTTTCTTTCTTTCTTTCTTTCTTTCTTTCTTTCTTTCTTTCTTTCTTTCTTTCTTTCTTTCTTTTTTATATTCAGTTAGTTTTTAAAAAGCTGTTCTGGCTATCATTGGTTATTTAGAGTTCCCTAATTTGGTATTGATTGAGCAGCAGTTTTATTGTGAGGTCTCATCATAATGAAAGAATAGAATAGAATAGAATAGAATAGAATAGAATAGAATAGAATAGAATAGAATAAACAGAGTTGGAAGAGACCTTGAAGGTCTTCTAGTCCAACCACCTGCTTAGGCAGGAAACCCTATATCATTTCAGACAAACGTTTATCCAATCTCTTCTTAAAAACTTCCAGTGTTGGAGCATTCATAACTTCTGGAGGCAATTCGTTCCACTGATGAATTGTTCTGACTGTCAGGAAATTTCTCCTTAGTGCTAGGTTGCTTCTCTCCTTGATTAGTTTCCACCCATTGCTTCTTGTCCTGCCCTCAGGTGCTTTGGAGCATAGCTTGACTCCCACTTCTTTGGGGCAGCCCCCTACATATTTGAATATTGCTTCATGTTATCCCTAGTCCTTCTTTTCTCTGGACTGGCCATACCGAATTCCAGCAATTGTTCTTCATACATTTTAGCCTGCAGTCCCCTAATCATACTTGCTGCTCATCTCTGCTCTCTTTCTACAGTCCCAACATCTTTTTTTACATCATGGTAACTAAAACTGGATGCAGGATTCCAAGAGTGGCCTTACAATGAATGCGCGCGCAAAATGTAATTTCTGAACCGGTAGTAATGCTGGTTGAATCCCACCCCTGGTTGTATGGATTAAATAATGACATCATCATGACCCAGCTTATCCTAGGAATGCTTTCTGTTTAAATGCTCAATACACAGATGCTCCCTAAACTCATAGATTTTCTGTCACTGATACTGATCATCAAAAAAGTTCCACTGTGGACAGAAAAACAGGAAGAAAAATGCACCATTTCATAGTAAATAATGGCCATGCAACATATTGCAGTTTGTATATCAACAGCTCAGGCAGAAAATAAAGGTCTGTTGCCAAATTTAGTTTGAATACTGTGTTTAAGACAAGTGCAGTATGGTGGAGCAAGACCCCTACTGTAGTTTACAGAAATCTCTCCAATTCTCTCCTCTGCACCATTTTTCCTTCTAAATTGTGCATATTTCCCAAAGATCTCCCTGCTTTCTTCAGTGGCACTAATTTTTTTATGGCATTTTTCTTGTTAGCTAATCCTCCAATTCCACCAAACAGATCAACAGGATCTTGTACTGACATTTGACCAATATTGAAAAATATTGAAATATTGAAAAATAAACTCTGAGTAGCATTTATTCAGCCCCTCAGTTTGCTTTGCTTTTCCTTTGTGAGAGTCATCCTTCATGATGACAGGTAGATGAGCTCACAAAGGAGGGGGAAAATCTTTGGGTGGGCTAAGGAAAGTTGTTCACTGATGAGTTTTACTCTTGCAAGTATTGCAAGTTGACTAGTGGTAGCTTAGATCAGATTTTGGCTTTTTTAACTCATCAGTGTTTATTTGCTTGCTTATTTATTTATTTATTTATTTATTTATTTATTTATTTATTTATTATTTATTGAATTTTTATACTGCCCCCTCTCCCAAAAAGGGACTCGGGGCGGTGTACAGCCTACTAAAAACGAACAATATATACAATTAAAAACAGATTAAACAAATTAATCCGGCCGAAATCCAATTTAAATACAAAAATATAACTAATAAATGTAAAATTTAAGAATTATATTAAAATTTAAAACCTAGTTAATTTAAAACCCCCAAAAAACCGTTTACTGGGCCAGGCCGGCCTGTTGAAAGAACAGGGTCTTTACTGCGCGCCAGAAGGTCTGGATGTCGGTAATGGCCCGTATCTCCGGGGGCAGGTCATTCCACAGGGAGGGGGCCCCCACAGAGAAGGCAACCAGTGCTGTTTCTGACCAAATCTTGAGCTCCACCATTTTTTGAACAATTTCCCCAAAGAAGCTGCCAAAGAAGCAGATAGAATTTTGAATCTTAAACCCTAAAGTTATACATGCAAGTTGGCAAGTAAATAAATCAATAAAACAGAGAATCTCTTACCTCAAAGAGGAGTTTCCCTACATAATAGAGGAATGTCTCCACCCCTAATGCCCTGCTAAACTACATTAATCCTAAATGGAATATAATAAATATAATAAATAAATATAATAAATATATTAAATAAGTAAATATTGTGTGCAAAGTAATCTAAGTAAACAAGTATATTAAGATAAATAAGCACATGTTTTTAATAAGAAAAAGAAAGATTATGAGGCAATGCTTGGTTTTCTGTCCTAGAAATGTTGCACAATCTTATTGGGCAGAACAGAGGTTGCCTTTATGCCTCTATATTATTGAACATCTTAGACCAAGCCAAGTCCAAAAATATGAGAGAATTCCTGGAAGCCTAGCATTCTGACAAACTGGCCATCAAAAGGCATATAAACATAAACAACATCTATACATTGTGTAAAAGAGACAATTAAGAAGCAACTGCAGCCAGTATGACTGTATCCACACTATGATTTATGATATTGAGTAAATTTGCTCCCTCCTCCAGCTGGTTTGTCCTCAGGTATTCAAAACATCTTCTTTTGGCAGGTCTGTCTGCAGAAATACAGACAACTTCAAAGAGACCAAAGTAAGTAATCAGCTATTTTGTTTGTGTGAGAACCTGTAGCAGGAGTGGGGATACAAAGGCAATCCTTCCTCTGCATCATACCTGACTATTTAATGGCCAGTCTTAAATTTCAGTGTTCTTGGTGGGTTAATACCGTGTTTCTCCAAGAATACGGCCTCCACCAATTGGAAGACCCAGCATGTTTTCTAGGCATGAAATGAAATTAAGCCCCTCCCCCCAAATTTAGGTCTAGTTTAAAACATGTTGGGGGGGGAGGTCGGGGGTTAAAACATGCTGGGGGGGAGGGCGGTGGTTAAAACATGCTGGGGGGAGGGTGGGGGGGGAAACTTGTCTTTAACAGTGCCCTATGCTGCGCTGCCGCTGTTCTCGCGCCAGCAGGAAGTGTAGAAGCGTTTCTGCTGCTTCTCGGGCGGGGGAGCTACCTCCATAGCTTCCACAGTTCCTGCCGGCATGAGAACACCAGCAGCGCCGGTGGAAACGTGGAAGGGTGTGTGCCCGAGCGGCAGCAGAAACGCTTTCCATGCCGGCGGAAACGTGGAAAGAGTTTCTGTCGCTGCTCGGGGATGTGCCCGAGCAGCGGCAGAAATGCTTTCCACGTTTCCGCTGGCATGGAAAGCGTTTCTGCCACCGCTCAGGTGTGTGCGGAGCCACACACCCCCAAGCGGCGGCAAAAACGCTCACACACTCGAGCAGCGGCATGAATGTATGGAAGCCTCCTCTTCTGCACACACCCGAGCAGTGGCAGAAATGCTTCCACGTTCCCGCCGGCGCTGCTGCTGTTTTTGTGCCAGTGGGAACACTAATGCTGCCCACCCGCTGATGGGGAGGGGAGAGAAATTAATTCACCCCCGAAAAGACGGCCTAGCCATTTTTTCGGGGCTCAAAAAGAAATAAGGCCCTGCCTTATTTTGTGAGAAACACGGTATGTCATGTCTTTTGTGAATATTGTTTAATAGCATAAGTGTTTTTTCCATTAAAATACAGAAAGGAAGCAGATAGAAGAACTAACATTGCTCCAAGAAAGTCGCAGAAAAAGATCTCACGATAAGAGCTGTAAGTAATTCATTTCCCTTACAATGTTGTTTTAAGCTACTTTTTTGTTCCCTTACTTATATTATATGACTGATGTTTGCTTCTTGAAATTTCTGCATCTTAGTTCGAAGAGGAGAACAACCATTTAGCCAGCTAAATGGCTCATCTTCTGATGGATAATATGGAACTACAGAAGAAAATGAAAAACAATCCAGAAAATGAGTATCATTTTCACTTCACAACTTTTTAATTGTTTTCATTAGAAAAAGAAAAATGATTTATTTCATCTTAAGTTTGACTGTAAAGTTCTAGTTCTTTTGTTATATTTTTCCCAGGAGATGCTGACTAAGAGGAAATGGGCCACGAGGTACTAAAGGAGAAATACGAAAAGTACCAGAAAGCCATCAGGAGAATGAAGATTGCAAGTATTGTACATTATAGTAAGATATCAGAACAAACTCTTTGAGTGAGATTTTATAAAGCATTAACAGTTAATTTTGATTGTACTTCATCCATTTCTTTTTACAGGAGGTCTCAAAAGAAATTGAGAAAAAGAAAGAACTGGCAAGGGTTCGGGAGAAGGCAATTGATGACGTCTGCTCCCATCTCGTATCTCTACCTGTCCAGGGAAGACCAAGATGATAAGATTTGTCCTTCTGTTTCTTGGAGAGAAATAGACATGTTTCAGACTTACTACTTAGTTCTAAAATATTTGTTTCACATTTTTCGGTCTCTGCCAGAGAAGAGTCCAAAGAGACACCTGATTGCATACAAAAGGTAAATACAGACTGATTGAGAATGTCAGTTGATATAGGGATTGATATCGGGTTAGATTCCACTAAACTGCACATATAGTCAATTGTTTCATGAAGTTGAACATTAGTAAATAAAGACCGAACATATACCAAGCTCATGACATCATCTTTCGCATTGGATAAAACATCAATAAAGAGGAAAAACAGCTAAATGGTATACTACAAAAATGGAAGATTGGGATAGAAAATAAGATCAGCAGACTGTGATCAGATGCAAGGAGGATAGAACAAATGAAAGAAAAAAGTTGAAGAACAAGTCCAAATAACACTAGATCAAGAAATATCACCTAAAACACAGATTAAGGAAGCATTGAAATAATAAAGCAGCAAATAACAGCTACAGTCAAGAAGATCAGCAGAATGAAATTCAAATTCCACATTATAGGAAGAATCTTCAATTTTAACACAATCAGAAACATTCCTATCAATCCATCAGTTGAGAGATTGAACTTGACAGAGGCTGAGATGAAAGAACTTGTAATAGCAACAGAAATGGTACAGAAAAAAAGCAAAGAAGATCAAAAATTAATCAGCAGAAGGTAAAGATGAACTGCGTGGTTTTTGGTTGAAAAATCTAACTGGTCTACACCCGTTCATTGCCAAGCAGTTTAATAACTTATTGCAAGGAAATGCAGTTGGAGAGTGGTTAACATCTAGCAAAACCTAGCTGATAATGAAAAATCCAGCAAAAGGGGAGCATCAGGCAACTACAGGCCAATTACTTGCTTAACAAAAACTTTCAAATTGCTAATATGTGATAATTGATACAGTCCAAACATCTAGCTCAAGGATCTTCAAACTTGGCAAGTTTAAGACTTGTGGACTTCAACTCTCAGAATTCTTGAGCTAACTTGACTGGAGGAGGAATTCTGGGAGTTGAAGTCCACATGTCTTAAAACTGTCAAGTTTGGTCTAGCTGAAAACAAATTCTTTTCACCTGAGCAGAAAGTTCAACTGTTCAACTGCTGATTGACAAAGTTCTGGGAAACTGCAAGAAAAGCAAGATCAAGTTGAATGTAGTTCAGATTGATTACATGAAGGCACTTAACTCCATGCCACATAATTGGATAATCAAGTGCTTAGAAATAACACAAGTCAATAGAAACAGCAGAATTGTTGCCCTAGATCTATGACACAATGGAAGATTTTGTGAATCAATGGTAAGAGAATGGGAGAGGTTAATATCAAGAGAGGAATATTTCAAGGAAATTCATGTCACATTTACTATTTGTCATTGCACTGATTCCTCTGTCAAAAATACTAAATAACTCAGGCCACATCTCTCAAACATCAAAAACATCTGCCAGATGATGATGATGATGATGATGAAGAAGAAGAAGAAGAGAAGAAGAAGAAGAAGAAGAAGAAGAAGAAGAAGAAGAAGAAGAAGAAGAAGAAGAAGAAGAAGAAGAAGAAGAAGAAGAAGAAGAAGAAGAAGAAGAAGAGAGGGTAGCAAGAGTAATGGACACCTTGGTGCAATTCAGAATATCTGGAGCACCACTTGAAAAACATTAGCATTGATAAAATCATCATCAGTCAATTACAAAAGGCAGCTTTAATTGGAACAGCTTACATCCTGTAGTGATATTTCTAACAGCATCAAACACCAACATCTGCCTATCCCAAGTCCTTAAGAAGGCCTCAGCAGCTGAGTCCAGATCCAGTCTGAACATCTGACTGACTGTGCAAGAGGATGCACTGAAATTAGTATATCAGGAAGGCCTACCGAGAATTGGAGAGACCAAACTGGCCTACAAGAAAGACCAAATGAAGAACAGAAAGCAGGTATGGGAAGATAACACCTTACATAACCAATATATTAATAAAAAGTGGCAGGAAAAGTAAATACAATGGCATGACAAAGTAGCAAAAACTGTGTATTGGAAGATCTTGTTGGGTTTCTTTAAGAACCTGAACTATATTTATTTATTTTATTTATTTTGTCAAACAATTATTAGATAACAGGTATAAGTATAAACATGGTTATAAATACCTGAAATGGTTACGAATAAGAAAAAAAAGAAACAATAGGACAGGGACGGTAGGCATGTTTTGGTGCGCTTATGCACGCCCCCTACAGACCTCTTAGGAAAGGGATGAGGTCAATAGTAGACAGTCTAATGTTGAAGATTTTGTGGTTTGGGGAAGAAACCACAGAGTCACTTAGAGTATTCCAGACATTGACTACTCTGTTGCTGAAGTCGTATTTCCTGCAATCAAGTCTGGTGCGGTTTATCTTTAGTTTATATCTATTTGTGCTCTTGTATTGTTTTGGTTAAAGCTGTAGTATTCATTGATAGGTAGGACATTGCAATATATAATTTTATGTACTATACTTAGATCAAACCGAAGGCGGCATAGTTCTAGGTTGTCTAGGTCTAAAATTTCAAGTGTGGTGGCATAAGGTATTCTGCTATAAGTAGAGAAGTGGAGGACTCTTCTCGTAAAATATGTCTGGACTTTCTCAATTGTATTAATATCAGATATGTAATGCGGATTCCAGACTGATGAGCTGTATTCAAGTATTGGTCTAGCAAATGTTTTATATGCTCTAATTAGTAGAGTGATATTACCGGAGAAAAAGCTACGCAGAATTAGGTTAACAATTCTTAATACCTTTTTGGCTATGTAGTTACAGTGGGCTCTAGCACTTAGATCATTTGAGATGAGTACTCCAAGGTCCTTGATAAAGTTTGTGTCATCAACAAGGTCTTGACTATTCAGCTTGTATTTTATTTTTTTATTTTTTTTGCCAATATGCAAGACAGAGCATTTACTTGTTGAGATCTGAAATTGCCATTTGTTTGACCATTCTGACACATAGTCGAGGTCTTTTTGAAGGGTAGCAGCATTGTCAGTGGTGTTGAATAACTTTACATCATCAGCGAAAAGAACGCAGTTGCTCTTAATATAATCACAGAGGTCATTAATATAGAGTATGAAGAGAGTTGGTCCTAGAACACTGCCTTGGGGAACACCACTTTTGACAGGTACAGGATTTGATAGGACACTCCCAATTTTGACCATTTGTTGCCTGTTTGACAGGAATGCTTCTATCCAGTTATGCAGGTATCCAGAGATACCATAAGACCTTAATTTTAGGAATAGTTTGCCACTGAATCAAAGGCTTTACAGAAGTTCACGTAAACCATAGATTTGGCAAGGAGCTGGTCCTGAAAGATTTGTCAAAGGTTATGCTTAGAGGTTCTGCTATGGCAGTGGATATCTTTTTTAAGAAGTAGGCACAAACTCCGTCTGGTCCAATAGACAGAGATGGTTTTAGATTGTGTAGTGCTTTTTCAACATTGTCTTCTGTAAAATCAATATGTATTAGATCATTGTAGTTGTCTGTGGTTTGACTAGGAAATATTGGGCATGATCCATTGCTGTTTACAAATACTGAGCCAAAGAATGTGTTAAAGAGGTTGGCTTTAATGATGTCATCGTTGCAGTCTTTACCATTTGGTTCTTTTAGGGGTGGGATGGACCTTGAGTCTTTTAGTTTGTTGTTTACAAAATTGAAGAAAGCGCGGGTGGAATTGGTGCGTAGAAGGTTTTCCTCTTGTTTAGTGTGATAATTGGTACATTCAGTCTTTATCTGGTGGCATAAATTTTTGTATCGGCTTTTAAAGTTGGCAACGTAACCAGATTTGTTTTTCCGCCAAAAAGGATTTCTCTTTGGATTGGAGCTTCCTTATTGTTATAGGTAATTTGTTTTTTCTGCTTTGGGGAGTTGTTATTGGTACATATAGTTTGATGACTCTTTTGACTTCAAGTAAAAATATGTTGTAATGGTCTTCAACAGTATTGCATCCAGTGAATAGAATTTGCCAATCAAGATATGAGAGATCGTGGTCTATAAGATCATAGTTACTTTTTTTGAAGTTATAATTGGGGATCCTGTTGTTATGGTGATTATGGTGAGAACATGTGTTGAACCAAAAGTCAATCATGCTGTGGTCACTGTTAGAAAAGCGTTCATTAATTTGTATTCCATAAATTGAATTCAAACTGTTGCAGAAGATGAGATCGAGGTAGTTGTTAAGTCTAGTATTGTTGGTTACTAGTTGTTCCAGTCCTAGTATGGTAACAGCATTGTACAGGATTGTATGAATGGGTTCAGATGTACAGTCATTTAGTGTCCAATTTATAAGAGGTAAGTTGAGGTCACCAAAAAAAACGAGAGGGTGTGGGCAGGAGGCAGCCCATGCCAGTAATGAAATTAGCTTGTTTGCATGAATTATATCATAGTCAGGGGCACGAAGCAAAGTAAGAAGCAGATTGAGAAGTTTAAGGACAATTCACAGATGATGGTCTCGGGAAGAGCAAGCTCTTGTATAATTTGGATCTTTTTTAGGTTTAGAGATTTTTTTAAAGAATATAGCAACTCCACCACCTCTACGGATTTTGCGATCTGACTGAAAAACTTGATATTCTTTTGTAGTGGTAATGGAGTCTGGAAAAGATGCATTTAACCATGTCTCACAGACAAATATAATGTCAAATGTGGCTGATCTTAGGATGAGGAATTCATGCATTTTATTTGCGAGGCTTCTTGCGTTAAGTAGTTTGCATTTAAGATATGAAGTGGTAGTGCTGGAGGGAGTAAGGGGCGTGCACCCCTAACATTGGATGTTTGGGTGATGGATATTGTGACGTGGGTTGAGGCTCTTGCTTTTGATACAGTCAGCACGGTAATCAATGTATAGATTTGTATTACCTAATTCATGTAATCTTTTGAGCTCAGAACGTAGCTCCCGGGATCATACACGTTGCTGTAAGGTTAGATCAGGCGAGAACAAAGGTTCTTATGGTTGTTGTTGATCGTGAGTGAATTTATTGAGAAAATGAATTTGCATTTGCTTGTTTCATTTTTGCAAACAACCCTGCATAGGCGTGGGATCATCAAGCCATCTTTGTTTTTAAGCTCCGGACCGTCACGGAAAATATCAAGTATTTCTTCAGGGAGATGGTTGATGCTTGATTTTCTCTGATGATGTTTCGAACATTAGAGATGTCATCATTGTCATTAACTTCTAGACCAAATAAGATGGCATTTGGTCGCTTCCGTTCACGCTCAACAGCTTCTTTGATGAGGATGGGATATCAATATTTGTAGGATTTGTTGTTTTTTGTGGATTGGGTTTTGGTTGCTGTTATTGAGTAGAGATATGGTCTCTAGATGTTTGATATTCGTTTTTTAGTGCTGTCTCTTTTTTTTCAAGATTTGCCAATCTAGTTTGTATAGCGTCCAGGGATACTACAATGGTATCAAGGGATGTTATATGTGTTTCAATGGTATCGACTCTTTCAAACAGGGTAATGTATTTTTCTAGTTTGGGTCTGCATGGCAGACAGAAATATGGAAAAGCATTGGTGGATGTTTTTAGGAATAGAGCCATTTGCTTGGGTAATCCTAAGCAATTATGGTGAGCGTAGCTGTTACAAAGAGAACTTTTGATGTAATCTTCATTCTCCTTTAAAGATTTCTTACAAATAAGGTAAGAGCAAGGGTCTTGTGGTTCTTTAGTAGGGGTTTCTTTCTTTTTAGGTTGAGGTTTGACATTGGATTGTTTTCCTGGCATGGTGGGTTTGTTGAGATGGTTTGTTGATTAGGTTGTTCAATCAAACAAGGTATTATGGTAATCAATAAAGTAATATCGTGCCAAACAGTCTATTATACTAATCAGACTAGTCAATTAACTTAACTAATCATCCTAGTATTTAATTACACTAATCAATAAACACACTAATCAATTAATTGTCCTAATCATTAATTTGCACTAAATATACTAATCATACTAATATTCAAAATAGTTAACCAAACTAATCAATAACCACTGGTCTATGATAATCTATAATAATATATTACTCACTAATGATAAATAATTGTAAAAATTAATCATTTAGTA
Source organism: Bungarus multicinctus (assembly GCA_023653725.1). Classification (NCBI taxonomy): domain Eukaryota; kingdom Metazoa; phylum Chordata; class Lepidosauria; order Squamata; family Elapidae; genus Bungarus; species Bungarus multicinctus. The sequence goes on along the minus strand of CM042836.1, from coordinate 142,585,790 downwards.
AGATCAGTTAATTAAACAGAGTTATATTGGGAAAAATTGGGGCAGGAAGAGAATGGGAGGAAGAGGAGAAGATTTGGTTTGGATGGTCTTGGGGGTATAGGAAGATGGTATATATTAGGTTGGAAGTATAGATGAAAGTCTTATGGCAGAAGGTTACTCTTTACTCGTTTCTTTGGATCTTCAGTTAGTGATTTTTGGGAACCAGATCTGTCTTCACACGGATCTTCTTGTCATCAGGCATATATTAGGCTGAAGGTAAAGATGAAAGTCTTTTGGCAGAAGATTAATCTTCACTCATTACTTCAGATCATCAGCTAGGGATCATAGGGATTAGGTCTGTCTTCTCATGGATCCCCTTGTCTTTGGTCAGCAATCTTAGAAATTAGGCTACTGCATGAATTAGCAGGGCTGCGCTCTGAGATCAGGACCTCCGATGTGGGATTTGATGATCGCAGATGATCGATGATATAAGCAACAGTTTGGGCAGCAGTTTTACTGGAAGGTTTATGCTCTGGGAACAGGCCATCAGCTGTTGGAAGTTTGGCAGTTGGAGCTCTGCTGTTGATCGAGGCTCCAGCGGGTTTAAAGCTACAGCGCTCACTTAGAAATTAGGAGCTTCGGCTCCTTGGGATCTCCGTTGCAGGTGATGGTTTTATAGGTTTTTGTAGGTGGGAAAGGCTCCAACGGGCTCTGGGCTACAGCATTTAGAAGGAAAACAGTAGCTCTGGGATCCCTGGCACAAGCAGTCCTTCAGGGTGGCCACAAGGATGGCAAGCACTCCTGAAACTGGTCCTCAGTCACAGGATCAGGTGATTTTTTCCGATAACTGATGCAGGTGGCGACCTAACAGAGTCTCTTTTGATCGGGGATGAACAGCAAATCTTCCCACGATCAACTATTTATTTTAAATCAGGAAGGGAAATGGTAGGGACCCACTCACGATCAAATGACCATCGGAGCGAGAGCCTCACCTTGCTAGTTATACGCCGCCAATTGGTTTACCATATATGGTTGCAAGTCATAATGACTCAGCACTTTACTGAAGCCAAGATACCGATTGGCTACAAGAAGCAGGAGTACTGTATAGCATGAAGCCAGAGAGCACATGTTTGGCTATTGGCTTCTACTGTGGTTTCTACTTGGGCTGCTACTTGGCTACTGCTGCTTCTACTCGGCAAGTATCTTCATCATTCTGTAACTATATCTCTCCATTGTTGCATGGATGTATTGAAGATGCTGTACTGCTGTTTTGCCTACTGACTATGATGGTTAGTTATATATTTTATTGACTGATGAACTGTGTATGAATGTTGGACTGAATCTTGGACTGTGCTTATACTCCTGTGTATAAAACTCTTTACCCTTCAACTTATGTGCTGGTGTGACTCTATACTCACTGCTACAATTTTGCACACTACTTCCGTTTGCTGCATACTTATCAGATCTGCCAGAAATATCATTTGCCTGCAAGCAAGAAATGGGAGGACCATAAAATTGAGAAAGTAATAAGATAACGAAGATGCTAAAGTGCTCTGGGACTTTAGAATCCAAGCAGACAGGTACTTGCCACATAACACTCCAGACTTCACAATTATTGATAAGAAAGACAAAAAAAAAAAAAAGGTTTGGATAGTGGTTGTAATAGTATTTGGTAACAGAAGAACAAAGATTAAAAAACTGGAGAAGAAACAACACACAAAGACCTGAAAAAAGAAATAGAATGACTGTAGCAAAAAAAGAGCAAAGTAGTATCAATATTATTAAACACTTTGAATAAAATCCCAAATCAACTGGAACAGTTCTTGGACATCATTGGCATTGACAAAATCATTATTGGTTAATTGCAAAAGGCAGCATTACTCACAACAGTTTACATCCTGCAACAATATCTCTAAAATCCTCAAACATTAACATCTACCCATTCCAGGTCCTTGGGAAGGACTTGATAGGTCTTGATATCCAGGCTGAATAGCTGGCTGACTGTGAAATGAACCATAATAATAACTAGGTTTCATCAGAGGAAGAGTGTCTCTCCCATAAAAAATATGATGAGACATAAATTACAGAAACCCATATCATCACCCAAGTTACAGGAACCATGCTAAGTGTTCCTGAACATCTGGTGAAAAATCAGAATTGCGAACTTAGTAACAAGGGCCAGCAGCTGAAAAACTATAGAACAAAAGATGTTCACCCTTACAAAGAAATAATGATCTGTTATTATACATCAAGCCCAACAAGAAGAGGATATTTGAAACAAATGCACCAATTCTGGAAAGAACAAGATCTGGAATCATAAATTACAGAAGAAAGGCTAAAACCATCAACTATTAACATCTGTCCATCCCAGATCCTTGGATGTGATTCCAAACTTACATTCTGTGATAATAATTTAATACCCCCAAACAACAATTGTCTATGGGGAAGGATTCGATAGATGGATAAAAATGCCAAATCCAGTCTAAATATGTGGCCGAGTGTGCGACCAACCAAAACAGTAAATTAAACTTGTATGCTGTTTGACTGCCAGTAATTCTGGGTGGCTCACAACAATCCAATAAAGAAATTGCAATAATACATTAAAAATAAAGGGGGGAAAATGAGAACCCTGAAGTCAAGACTGATTTTATTCCCTTGTCAAACTATTCATTCATGCTATAAGGTTTTAAGATGGAAATTTACAAAAAAAAAAAAAACACCTTTTTCCATACTTAAAATCTGCAGACCTGAATTTCAGGCCTGCAAGTTATGAAAGTTAATGTCCTATTGGCAGTTTATGGCTAATGATAAAAGTAAGTCAAAGAACAGTACATCACTCAGACTTGCTATATTGGAAGAATTAATAGGATTGTGAAGTATTAATTCCCAGCCTGTGTTGATCTGGCAAGAGGAGTTGAGTAACAGATATTCTGTCTTTTGGGAAGATATTCTGTCTTTTGGGAAGAATTAAGGCAGAGAGTGGAACAGGAAATGCCCCCTCTCTCTCATTAAATAGCAGGTTTTGATTAATTACTAGTGACCTGAGTTTGAACGAAGACAGGAATGTTTCAGTTGAACGAAGTCAGGAGTATCCAAAAGAATCCTCAGTTCAAACCTGTATGTTTGTAACTGATGATGACAAATCTGACCACAGCTGTTTAAATATAAAAATATATGGTTGGAAGGCCCGGAATTGACTTCAGAGATAGTTGGATCAGTCAGGAACTGAAGCCAGTCTTCAGAGGCTCTATGCACTCCTATTAACTGGAAAAGCAAAAATAGAAAATAGCTGCTGGGAAGGGAAGCCAATGAAGGAGATCGATGAAGTGAATTCTACCAGCCAGAGCAATAAAACAGCTTATCTTAAAATGAACCCAAGCTTCTCATTTTGCAAGGAAATCATGTGTTTAAGCTGCTCCACCCCACTTCGCCAGAGTTGCATGGTGTTATTACAGAAAGTGGGGGAAAGAAAAGAAAGACAAAGAAAATTGGAGAGACAATTGTTGTAATCAGAAAATGCCTCTTCTGAACTTCAAAAGACAAAAACAAAAGCTCTATTCTGTACCTTGCTGACAAACATTTGCCTGAGGCATTTTCACAGCGCTGCACAACATCAATTACACCCCAAACATCTAAAGAAACAAGCTAGGCTGGATCACTGTAGAGCAGTGTGGGAAGATATACCCATCTCATTCAGTTCCAAGCTGGGACAAAGACACTGGAAACATGGAGGCTGGTTGGAAAGATGGTTTATTTATGAAGCAGAACCACATGGGTTTGTGGTTCTGGGGCAACTGATCAAAATGGAGTTGAGAGTTAGGGTTTTTTTATATCTTCTTTTGGGCTTTGCACTTGAATTTCCTGTTCCTCTGCAAGAATGTGTATTCTATTGGCTATTGCCAGATTCCTATGGGGTCATATAGAGGTCATACAGGGGTCATAGTTGGCTCTGTAGGCAAAAGAGGAAATGCAAATCCTAGTTGTTTGTCTGAGCTCCCAGATTTGGTTGAAGTTTGAACTGCTCTGGGGGTGATGCAATGAAGGGGCTAGTGTTCTGAAAGGGTGTTGGGCAATTCCTATTGAGGCTTAACGGCTTTCATCCTTTTTGGATCTTGAGTGAGGGCTAATCCTACCATTCTGCCTTTGTTCAGACTTTCCTACAGGGAGTTTCAAAATATCGAATGGATTTCTACCTACAGTATTTGCTTTGCCTATGGATAGAGCTATCTGGATACTTGATACTTTTCAATAAGCTCTTTATCACTTAAGTGCTGACATATGCTGTGGGTTATTAAGGAAAGTGGGGGTTGCCTCTAAAAAACCATTTACAATAGAACCTCAGGTGACGATGGTAATCCATTCCGAGAATTTGGTCGTCACCCAATTTGGTTATCACTGGAAGCGCATGCGTGTAAAAAAATGGTGCAGCATGGAAGGGGAAATCAGCATGGAAGGTCAAATTGCTGGGGCTATGTTTGGTCACCACCCAAGCACTCGTTTGCGACCAAAGATAAAAGATTTTGGTTGTCACCTGATCTGGTCATGAATAGAAGCGTTCACAACCAGAGGTTCTACTGTATCTCCATTTCTCCCTTTGGAGAAATATCTCTTTTTCTTCCTTTTTTAATATTCCTCAAAATAGTTCATTTGTCTAGGACATATTTCATTTGTCCAAATACTGGAGCTGCTTACCTTCAAAGATGTTTTGGACAAAGTGCTTTGGATGTTATGCAACTAAAGGACCTTTCTGCTCTTCATTAAAGCAGTCCGATTATAGTCTGATTACCGATACTCCTCAGCTTCCTTATGGTTTGTTTAATGACTGTTCAAAGTTATGATGGTCCTCCCCAGAGCTACTTACATTTTTTTGAGTTACAGTGGCTGCACAAGCTCTGTGGTCATGTGATTATATTTTGGGTGGTTGCAAGCAATAGAAATAGCACTTAGACTTACATACCGCTTTATAGTGCTTTACAGCCTTCTCAAAGCGGTTTACAGAGTCAGCCTATTGCTCCCAACAATCTGGGTCCTCATTTTACCCACCTCGGAGGTATGAGAGGCTGAGTCAGCCTTGAGCCTGGTGAGATTAGAGTACTGCACTCTAACCACTGCGCCACCGAGACAGCTCACCTTTATGGCTTTTTGCAGTGTGTCATGGTCACGTGATGGCAATTTACAACTTTTTTGCTGGGTTTCCGTCATTTACTTCTGGTTTATGGTTTAAAAAACACTCCCTGGGGAAAATGGATTTGCTTAATGACTTCTGGGTTCACTTAATGGCCGCCATAAAAAACTAATCGTAACTTTGAATATTTGTCACATGATGCCCCGACTTAACTACCTCAATGGTTTACAACCGTAATTCCAGGCTCAGTTATGGTTTTAAGTTGAGAATCCCCTATATTTCAGGCTCTGAACTTGAGAAACCATGTGACTTTCAAGGTCATTTTAAGTTTACGATGTCATCTGTAAAACTAACAGGAGATGATTCTTCCTCATGCTCCTATTTTAAAGCAAACTTTGCAGGCAAGCCTTCGCTTTATTGTTCACTCTTCAGCCTTGCAGTAAAACTGATAATCTCCTGAGATACCTTGTGTAGATGTCTGTGGCTGGAACCTGAAATCCTCTTTGGTAGAGCTACCACATCTAGGCTGCAATAACATCGATAGCCACTAAATGGTTAGCAAAACTCCCAACTCTTTGCTGCCATGAAGTGGCTTTTTAGATTTTTGCAACCTAAATACGATAACATAGTGTTCAGCAGTTCCAGATTCAAACTGCCACCTGATTCTATCTTTTCTATTCTTGTCTCTCTTATTTTTTTTTTCCTCACTGATTTCTTTCCTGGCGTTAAAGCTTTGTGTAAATTCAGATACAATTTCTGGTTATGCCTCTGACTGCTGCAATCACATTGTATGTATAAAACCAGCAGGTCTCTTAGATAGTTTTAACACTCCTAAGGGACAACCAATGTACTTTTGAAAGGGAGAAAAAAATCATACTTGTGAATTGGTGGCAATTTCCCCCCCTAAAAGAATGGCCTGGGAAAGAATTAAATTTCCCCACCCACCGTGCATGATGACCCCAATCTTACTCTAAAGTAATAAAAATAATTAGCAAACAGTGGGGCATCTGCACACTACATATTTAACAGATCGACTAGATTGGTCTTGAATATCACTGCCTGAGCATACACACCGCTGAGTTTCCTGCTTGTCTCTTGCTAACAATGTACTCTGAAACAATCCCAACGGAACCAGCTTTTCTGTACCATGCAGGAGATTGCCTAGATCACCAACCGGGCCACATCGAAACTCTGTGATTATATGGTTCCCTACTGAGACAGGCTAGATTTAGAAACTTCCTTTAAAAATGCAGACCTTCCAAATTCTGAAGACTTCACAATGGATCAGATGCATTTTATACCCCATGCATGCATACCCTCATTTATATATATATGCAGGTACTCTGTGCCGTACAAAGTCATTTGCAAGAAGCAGGTATTGATAATCACATTTACACACAGAGCTTATCTGCCCATTGTCCTCTTGCTATGATAGGAAGGCAACTGTTTCTGAAGGAGAGAAGCAGATGGTGTCACCTCTGTTAACACCACACACATACACACATACACCACAGTGATGGGATTATATTTTGCTACTGGTTCTGTGGGTGTGGCTTGGTGGGCGTGGCAGGGGAAGGATACTGTAAAATCTCCAGCCAGAGATGGTATTTGCCAGTTCTCCAAACTACTCAAAAGTTCCACTGTCGGTTCTCCAGAACTGGTCAGAACCTGCTGAATATCACCTCTGCTGCTTGGGGGTGGGTGGGTGGGTGGGCCAAAAGCCCTAGTAATAAGCAGGCATATACAATGGAATGAAGGCTATTGCCGAGCACCTAGCATGGTGCTCCATAGACTGTAAGCCGCCCTGAGTCTCCAGAAAAGGGCGGCATATAAATGTAATTTAAAAAAAAAACAAAAACAAATCTTTGTCTGCTCTACTTTGGAAATAGACTTTTTCCTTTCATGTCATCTGGAGGGATCCTTTCTGTTTGTACAACTTGGTTGCAGGCTAACCTCAGCCATTCATGGGCTGCTTTGCAAAGAGAAGGACCAGCTCTTCCAGTGAGCTACTAATTACAATGCATTCTAACTTTTTTCTCTATCTTTCCTTCTTAGTATTTCTGGAATAGCAGATGGGCTAAAATAGGTTTAATGAAGAGATGGTTGCTGATTTGAAACCCATCAAAAATGCATAATAAACAAACAAACAAGAAAAAGAAAGAAAGAAGGAAGGAAGGAAGGAAGGAAGGAAGGAAGGAAGGAAAGAAGGAAGGAAGGAAGGAAGGAAGGAAGGAAGGAAGGAAGGAAGGAAGGAAGGAAGGAAGGTCTTCAGTATATAGCGTTCTCTAAAAAATTACAGAAATTTACTGTTTTAAACATTTTTTTTAAGACATTCGAAGCAGAAGAGTTTCACCCTCAGTTTCACTTCATATATTATGTTACAGTAGTCCTTGATGTATGACCACAATTATTCCCAACATTTCTGTTGCTAAGCGAGACAGTTGGTAAGTGAGTTTTGCCTCCTTTTACAACCTTTTTGCCATGGTTGTTAAGTGAATCATTGCTGTTGTTAAATTAGTAATATGGTTGTTAAGTGAATTTCGCTTCCCCATTCATTTTGCTTGCCAGAAAGTCACAATGGCCCTGGGACACTGCCATTGCCATGAATACGAACCAGGTGCCAAGTGTTTGGATTTTAATCATGTGACCTTGGGGATCCTGCAACGGTCATGAGTGTGAAAAGCAGTCAGAAGTCATGTTTTTTCCACTGCCATTTTAATTTTGAACAAATTAACTGTTTTAAATAAAAAACTACTTGTATCTGGGATCTAGGAGTGAATCATATCTTAGATGACTAGGAAAATGTCGACTTTATTTATGAAAGCAAAACTCTATCACTTTTGAACTCTGGGCTAAAGAAAGATCTTGTTAATTAATCAATCAAATGTATCACAATCATTGCCTATGAAGTTACAAAATATAAGAAAAAAATAATAGAAAAAAAAATGAAACAGATACCTAAGTAGAATGGAAAGTCTAAGTGCAATCTTTAAGATAATAAAATATTAAAATAAAAGTATACTGACAATAGATATATGTGGCAGGGATGGGTTTCTACTAGTTCTGTCCACCTCTGTAGAACCGTTGGCTCTGAAGAGCAGCAGACATAAAACCGGTTCTGTCTGCTGATGTTTTTGCCCACCTGCCCACCCGGGCTCTTACCTGATCTTTATTTCCTGATTTTTCAACTTCAGCTGCCGAACGAGGCATAGCTGCAGTTTAAAAAGCAGGAAAAGAGGGCTTTTGGAAAGGCTGCTTCTCTGCACACAGCGTGCTGATGACGATTTACAGGCGCGCCCAAGCAGTGTGCAGGGAAGCACATCATAAATCACCGAATCTCGTAAATCCCGAACCGGTAGTTAACCCTGTCGTATCCCACCCCTGATAAGTGGTAAAATACTGATATATGTTAAATGTAAATGTTCAAACTCAAATTAATGTCTATTAAATATTAATATGTTAAGAAAAAAATTATAAACCAATGACCACCCAATAAATTTTAACAAAAACAATTGAACTTCTATAGGATCCATAAGATTTGTGTGTTTAATAAGAAATAAGTGGTAACGTCTAATTGAGAAGGTTGGATTGAGAGAGTGTCTATCCATAACTATTATAGTGATTAAAAGAAACAGACCTTCAGTGTTTGTGTCCATGCTCCTATGCCCTGTGATGTTCTGGCTAGGAGTTTTAATTGTTGCAATACATGATAAAGCATTTCTTGTCTGACAGGAGAAATTCAGCAAGGAAAACTTCATTTTGATCTGTAAAAGATGCCAACAAAGGGGAAAGATTTGTTGACTGCTCTGTGATTGGAAGCATATGTGGAATAATCTCTATAGCATGAAAGGACAAATTCTTTCACAAATGGAGACTTTAATAAATCTCCCATTAAGAACTGAAGAGGGTAAAATGTCAAACCTAGCTTTGAAAAATCTCTTTGTTGGGCAGGAGAGGCTGAAGTAAGTTAGTTATCTGCAGGTGTCCATCTAGAGTGATTTTTGCCAGTTCTAATCTAAGCTGGAATCCCTTCCTTCCTTCTTTCCTTCCTTCCTTCCTTCCTTCCTTCCTTCCTTCCTTCCTTCCTTCCTTCCTTCCTTCCTTCCTTCCTTCCTTCCTTCCTTCCTTCCTTCCTTCCTTCCTTCCTTCCTTGACTCCAGGCAGATGCTTGGACAAGTCCAAGTCCCTATATTTTCCTTGGCAAGATTTCTTGAAGTAGTTTGCCATTATTTGTTTTCTAGGGGTGAGAGAGTAACTGGCCCAAGGTCACTTCACTGTCTTCATGCCCAAGGTGGAAGTATAACTCAAGAGTCTCCTGGTTTCTAGCCTAATGTCTTAAGCACTACACCAGGAGTATCAAACTCAAGGCCCAGGAGCCAGAGTGGACCACAGGGTACTTAGACCACGGAGCTGCCCTGGAAATGGCGAAGGATCGGCCTGTGGTGCTTCTGCCAGCAAAAATAGGCTCCTGAACTCTATTTTCACTGGCAGAGGGTTGCAGGAGACTATGGCAGCCAAAAACGGAGCCTGTTTTCGCTGGCAGAGCACTCAGGCCACTACAGGTACCCTTTCTGCTATTTTTCTATCTGTTTTGAAGGCAGTCTTGATGTGATGCCTGTGTAGCAGAAAAATAGCAGCCATCCTAAGAAACCCCAAAGATAAAATTGACTGGAAAACCAAGGCATATATGAAGTCCCCTGCGCATCATGCCCTGTCACATACATCGAACAGATCAATAGAAGAATAAGTACCCATCTTGATGAACACAAAAATGCAGTAAAAAAGCTGGAACACACTTCTTCATTAGTCCAACACATGAAAGCCGCAGGTCATAGCATTGACTTCAATGGCACCAAAATCCTAGCCACTATAGAAAACCCCAGCTACAGAATTATCAAAGAAATCATAGAGATTGAAAAATGACCTGAAAGCATGAATAGAAGAGATGACTCCACCAGACTGTCAATTATCTAGAAGCCTGCACTCACAAACAAACAAAAATCTCCATACCATAAGCCAAACAAATACTTGGGCACAAACAAACCCCCTCTGATACCTCCAGCCCAAACACACCCCAGCCAGCCACCCAGATGAAACCTAGTTTCCTAATAAATGATAGCCAGCCATTCACCCGAAGCCAAGTTATGCTAAAAGCCCCCAATACACAATGTTGCCAGCTAATCAAGACAAAAAAAAACCCGCTACAAAACAGACAGAAGTTATTAGAAACACCAATCAAGCAGAACACAGCAAACTCCAAGACCAATAAGACTCCCAACCAATCAGGATGAAGAAAAAAACATTCTAACAAAGCAGAAGGCTAGCACCAAATTTAAAACAGAAATGGCTGCGAAAGCCTGACACAGAGACAAACCCAATACACAAGCCTGATGATGGCAGATGAGATTCTGCCAAAACGTCGCTACAACTTTAAAAGCACAACTATAATGACATAGGAAAATACCTGAACAAAGCTGAATACTATACATATAAATACCTATGAAAACGTAATATGATGTTTGCAAACATCAACGCCATCAACCAATCAAGAAACAACAACACAGCCAACCTCCCCACCAGTATTTATAGAGAGATGGCAGCTCTGATCACGTTTTGCTCGCACAAGCACGAAGCCGAAAGCACCAGCCTGAAGATGGTGAGTGGACCTCATTGAAACGTCACCAAGATATTCTCAATCTTACACAGGAAAAGACCCGAACATGCCAAGACCTGCAGATAGATAGATAGATAGATAGATAGATAGATAGATAGATAGATAGATAGATAGATAGATAGATAGATAGATAGATAGATAGATAGATAGATGTAGATGGATAGATAGATAGATAGATAGATAGATAGATAGATAGATAGATAGATGTAGATGGATAGATAGATAGATAGATAGATAGATAGATAGATAGATAGATAGATAGATACAGATACAGATACAGATACAGATACAGATACAGATACAGATACAGATACAGATACAGATACAGATACAGATACAGATACAGATATAGATATAGATGTTTTCATAGATTTTCACGGGTACAGGTATGCAGGTCTTGGTGTGTTCAGATCTTTTCCCGTGTAAGATTGAGACTATCTGGGCAATGTTTTGATGAGATCCCACTCGCTTTGCTCACACAAAGCCTGAAGATGGCAAGTGGGATCTTGTTGAAACGTTGCCCAGATAGTCTCAATCTTACACGGGAAAAGACCTGAACACACCAAGACCTGCATATTTATATACAGAGAGAGAAGAGAAGAGAAGAGAAGAGAAGAGAAGAGGAGAGGAGAGGAGAGGAGAGGAGAGGAGAGGAGAGGAGAGGAGAATTCTTTATTGCATATGAGAACTGTAATAACCACTTTCTGTAGATGTGTTTTCCAATAAGATGTCGTTGTTGGACCAGAATATGATCTAATGGCAAATGGTTGAAAGAAAAACAAACCTCTTTGTTGTCCAGAATTGATTCTTTCTCTATCCAATCTTGTAACTGGCTATTCAAGTGATAGGCATAAAGGTTGCTAATTGTACTCAGCAAATGTACAGGGTGATAATTTGTTGGATTCCTATCCCTCCCCATACTTCTGTTTTTAAATATTGAGACAATAATGGCAGTATTTCAATTTTGGAGAAAACAAAGCTCTTAACCTCTGTGCTATTGCAACAGTACTAGTAAAGAAAGATACACAAATGATTACAGTGCATGCTGGAATTTTTTTTTTTTTAAAAAAGCAACTACTGCTACAACAACTGCTTGTTGTGCCTGCATGCATCCAGATTGCAAGTGTTGTCAAAACATCTCGGGACAGACTTTTCTTAAGCTATTTTAGAGCCAAGATGGCATAATACAGCAACATCTTGAGCAATGAGTGGAAATGTAGCTGCATAGACTTTTGAAGATTCTACTTTTTTTGAAGAGTCTAGCTGACTCTGTGGTTTCTTCCCCAAACCCCAAAAACTTTAACCTTAAACTGTCTACTATTGACCTCACCCCTTTCCTAAGAGGTCTGTAGGGGGCGTGCATAAGCGCATCAACGTGCCTACCGTCCCTGTCCTACTTTTTCTTTTAATTTTTCTTATATGTATCCATTTCATGTATTCATAACTATGCTTATACTTATACCTGTTATCTTATAATTGTTTGACAAATAAAATAAATAAATACTAAATAAATAAATAAATAAAAGATGAAATGGGAGCTTTAAGGTTGAAGGCATCTGGTTTCTCCCTTGTTTTCTCCCTTATCACCACCATCCTATAAAAAATGCAAAGGAAAACAAGGTGGGGGCAGTTTTGATGTTGTTTGCACCTAAAATCATCTGTGATTCCGAGAGGGTTACAAGTGTCTGGACATGTTGCCCGTTCCTGGTTTAGAACAGGTCAGTCTTTCTTGGAAGAAGTATTCATAATAAACATAACATATAGTATATAGTATTTTTAGCTATTTATCTACCCACGATCTTATTCCATTAAATTACTGATAGTTTCCACCTCTTCCTGCATCATATGCCAAACTGATTCTGTACTGTTGTGTTCACTGAGCTTAGTTTTCTTCTTGCACAAGTTTCATTACCAGACTAAATAACATCATCTGGGAGCAGCTTCTCATTGCAAAGGAACTCCAAATGACTTACCTTTGAGAATATCACATCCAGAAATTAGCAAGTCAATTAAAACATAAAGAAGGAAAAGAATACAAATGAGGATACTGATATTATTATTATTATTATTATTATTATTATTATTATTATTATTATTATTATTATTATTATTATTATTTTGTCAAACGAATATATCCTTTGATCTTACATGAAGTGACTATGGATAATATACAATAAAAAACACACACATTAAAACATGCAGCAAGACCAGTTAAAATAATTAAAACAATAAACAGAGATTAAAAACAAGACCACAAATAGGAGAATATTAATGCAGCCAACAAGTGAGATTCCTATTACCAGGGGATTCCCTGATTTGCTAGAAAAAAACTGTTTTAAGAACTTCCTGAAAGGCTGTGAAGATTTGGAGCTAACCTCAATTCAGGAGGGATAATGTTACAGAGGGCAGATATCATAATAGAAAAGTCTCACTTCCAAGATCCCTTTGGATGGAACTTTTTCGCATATGGATCTTGCAGCATGCCTCTCCTGCCAGACCTGATGAGATGGGTAAATGTGACCAGAAGAGTCCCTCAGATAACTTGAGGCCATTTTTATTTATTATATTTTATTTGTTTGTCAAACATGTACAAGATAACAAGTATAGGTATGAATATAAACATGAACAAAAGAAGTAAATACATATAAATGAGGACAGTAAGACAGGGATGGTAGGCACGCTGGTGCACTTAAGCACCAGCTTAAGTGCATGCCATGTAGGGCTTTAAAAGTCAAAACCAGCATTTTGCATCCCTTCCTTCTTAAAATAATTCAACTGTAGAGCCAGTTTGGTCTGTTGTTAAGGCACCAAGGTGCAAAGGCTGTGAGTTCCAGTCCTACCTTAGGCATGAAAAACAGCTAGTGATTTCGGGCCAGTCACTCTCTCTCAGCCCAATCCATTTCACAGGGTGGTTGTTGCAGGGAAAATAGGAGGAGAAAAGAGTACTCTATGTGTTTGCTGCCTTGAGTTATTTATAAAAATAATAAAGGTGGGATAAAAAAAATCTTTTAAAAATCCTGTTCTTCCATATAGGTTTGCTTTTTGAAAGCTATTTTTTTCCTGACATCCCCTTTAAAGCAAAAGCAATCATGAACAAGTTCAATATATGGGAGGGGGAGATATATCAAAAATTGGATGTCCATGTTTCATAGATGCCTGGAATATTTCCAACCTGCTTTAAAAATAAATGGAAAACACCAGCACTATCACTACTAAGGTGAGGGCTATATAATAACTTCAACCATACTGGAGGCAATTTTTATTAAATGTTGAACAAGGAAATTTGATCAGATTCTACAAACAGGTTATGAAATCTAAGGAGAAGACAAAAAAGACAATTAGGAATATATATCTTACCATCATGCTGCCATTTACTCCTTTTAGCTTCTAGATTATAGAGTAATTTCAAGGTAAAGACAAAAAAATGTTTTTAAGCTATACCAACATGGCATTTAACGTCTGGTGCAAGAGAGCCCCAATTCAAAGATCCAGCTTAAAGCTTAGAAAATACTTTATTAAATAGAACTGTGAAATTGAATAAAAAAAACCTAGACAAATGGAAGCTCAATGCCTCTTTCTATATAATGCAGTGAATGAATGGAAAGATGAAAAATCAATCATGCCTAGAGATGGGTGATGCAAACTTGGTGACATCTGGATTATTATACTCAAATAAATTACCATTATAGTTCACATATTTTATGCCAGTTAGTGGCCACCTGGTTAGGTCCAATGCTGTTCCAAAATCTACCTTGCAGTTTCTAAGTTTTTTTTCTCTTGTGAAAAGAGGCTACAATATTCCTGTTTTATTTCCAGGATGCTTGCAATTTTGAGGGGGAAATGTTGAGGATTTATTTTGTCTGTGATGCTGTTCTTTTATGTTGCATGACTTTCCATTACTCCCTAGACGTCCACATTTCCCAAAGTTAAAATAATTCTTCCCACTGATACTTTTAATCATGTCTTCTCTAGGTATTTAATCAAAATGTGGATGGCCAGAGATATACAGGCTGCTGGATTGATGATATAATAAGATATAAGATATTCCACAAGTCTCTTGACCATCAATAACTAATTAATAACATCACATGAGAAGTTTATTAAAATTGTCTCTTGAAGACTGCTGAAAGCAAAATGCTTTGTCATCATCAGATTTTATCCACTATCTCTGTGGAATATGATGCTCCAAAATGCAGGATATTGACACTTCTATCTTGCCACAGAGCAGCAAAACCTGGTGTAGTGCTGGAGGTTTTACTGGAAGATTGACAAGAAGGAATTAAATAGTGATGTGCCTTTGGCATAGTACAGTACATAGAACTTGCATTCCTATCTAATTGTCGAAAGCATATTATAGAATTCAGCAATATATTTTAGTAAACTTGGGTTGTAATTTTTCGACCTGGTCTTAGTGGGAAATCTGTGTACAGTAGGATGATCCTTTTCACTGTCAATCCTAAAACCTTGGGGAAAAGGTACTCCTTCATCCTGAGATGGTCTCATTGCCATAAACGAATACTTCTTAACCTTGAAGGTCTCAAGATTTGGCAGAACTAGATAAAGCATTCCAAGTATAAGATGTCTTTGGCAAGCTCCAATAAGATGCAATCAAAAAAAGAGATGAGTAATGTTGCCTCAGAACTTATATAAATGAATAATAATAATAAAAAAAAACCATGAGATGGAATCTGGATGCAGATCTAATCAGGAAGGTGCTGCATGTTTGCTGACTTGGAAGGGGTTTGCCCACCATCATTTCTCTGGGATTCACTGAATTGGAGAAGAGGAGTAAGGTTCTTGTCTTTTTGTCTTATTTTCGAACATTCTTTGATTGCTGTATCGTGTCAAGTTATTGTGAAATTTCTTATGCTGCTTTGGATTAAAGTCTTAAGTACTTATCCTATATGATCACTGCTTCTGAATTCAAAACAAACCCATGATCAAATTCAAATAAGCAATGTACTGGGCTATTTAGGAGAGGAATGGAATTTGAAGGCTCCATAAACAAGATGGATGGAATTGATTATTTTAACCCTTATTTTTATTCTGTTATTTTGACTTTTAGGTAATACTGTTATATTATTGTTATTATTACTATTGTGGATTGAGTTTTATTATTTGGAAGTTAACAGCCAGAGTCTGAATAGGATATAATTCTTAGTGAGTAAATAAATAATACCATAACTAATGGAGAAAATTGGAATAATCATTGTTACAGAGGATATAAAAAGTCTACACGCCCCTGTTGAAATGCTAGATTTTTGAGTTGTCAGCTGCTCAGAGTTGCCTGAACTATGAGAGGGGTGGCAAATAAATTTGATAAGTAAATTTAAAAAAAAAATTAGACAAAATAAATCACTTCAGAATACTTTTCTGCCTTTAATACGACATATAAGTTTTACAATTCAATTAAAAATAAACTGAATTTTTTAAGGGAAAAAAAAGTGTATAATAATGTGGTTGCATGTGTACACACTTTTACACCAATATTTTGGTGAAATGCCTTTTGATTTTATGATAGCATTCAGTCTTTTGGGATTGGAGTCTATCAGCATGACACATCTTGACTTAGGAATCTTTGCCACTGTTCCTTGCGAATGCACTTCCAATCTGTCAGATTATGAGAGCATCTCCTATGTACAGCCTTCTTCAGGCCCAGGCTCTGGCTGGGCCATTCCAAAACTTTGATCATCTTCTGATCAAGCCATTATTTTGTTAACTGGGAGGTATCTTTGGGTCATTGTTGTGTTGAAAGGTGAAATTGCTCTACATTTTCAGCATTTTAGCAGAAAGATGAAGATTTTGTGCCCAAAGTGACTGATACTAGGGACTGTTCATCATTCCCTACACCTTGATTGAAGCCCCAGTTCCAGCTGAAGAAAAGCACCCAAAGAATAATGCTGCCATCACCATGCTTCCCTGTGAATATGGTATACTTTTGGTGTTGATGCAGTGTTGTTTTTGCTCCAAACTTATTTTTTGGAATTATAGCAAAAACGTTCAACCTTGGTCTCATCAGACCATAAGACATCTTGTCAGATTTGATGTGGGTTTTTGCAAATGTAGCTGGACTTGGATATTTTTCTTTGTTAAACAGTAAAAAGGTTTCCTCAGCCCAGACATATAAAGAATATAGGAAATTGTCGTCCCATGTAGTACAGAAGCAGTATGTGCCACAAATTTCTGCAGCTCCTTCAATGTTGGTGTAAGCCTCTTGGCAAGCTCTGGACCTGTTTTCTTCTTGTTTTTTCATCAATTTTGGAGAGACATCCAGTTCTTGGTAGTATCATTGTTGTGCCATATTTTCTCCATTTGTTAATGACTGCCTTCACTGTGTTCCATGGTATATTGAATTGCTAACTAGGGCATACAAAACCTTTGCTAGACCAATACTCGAATACAGCTCATCTATCTGGAATCCACACTATATATCAGACATTAATACAATTGAGTGAGTCCAGAAGTATTTCATGAGAAGAGTACTACACTCCTCTACTCACAACAGAATACCCTATATCACTGGACTTGAAATTTTGGGCTTGGACAATCTTGAACTACGCCGCCTACAGTTGGACTTAAGCGTAGTACACAAAATTATCTGCTACAAAGTCCTACCAGTCAATGAATACTTCAGCTTCAACCGCAACAATACAAGAGCACACAACAGATACAAACTCAATGTTAACTGCTCCAGATTGCAGAACCTGATTGCAGAAAGTACGACTTCAGCAACAGAATGGTCAATGCCTGGAATGCACTACCTGACTCTGTAGTTACATCCTCAAACCCCCACTCCTTTAACCTCAAACTATCCACTATTGACCTCACCCCATTCCTAAGAGATCTGTAAGGGGCGTGCATAAGTGCACCATCGTGCCTCCCGTTCCTGTCCTATTGTCCCCATTTAATCGTACCTATTTTCTGTGTTCTTACTGATGTTTATACTTATACCTATTATTTTGTAAGCGATTGACAAATCAAATCAAATAAATAAATAAAATAAAATATCCAATGACTTGGAAATGTTTTTGTATCCTTCTCCTGACTGATACCTTCCAACCATGAAATCCGTTGATGCTTTGTAAGCTCTTTGCAGACCATGGCTTCTGTTGTAAGAGGCAATTGAGTAAATATCAAAAAAAGTCCTACTAGAACAGTTGAATTTTTTATGGGCTTGAATCAGAGTCACTTTAATTAATGGCAGGTATGTACTGACTACTGTTTAACGTATGCTTGGATGTGATTGAACCAGCCACAACTCTAATTATAAGAGTGTGTACACTTATGCAACTATATTATTGCATGCATTTTATTTTTCCTCCCTAAAATATTTCATTTTTAAATTGAATTGTATGCATTCTATGTTATATTAAAAGAAAAAACTCTGAAGTGATTTATCTTGGTCTGATTTTTTTTTACATCTCAAAAATGGCCACTTTAACAGGGATGTGTAGAATTTTATATCCACTGTAAATTATGAGTGTCTTCTATGTAGATTATATGGACATTTCAGCAAGGTTATGCCACAAATTTCACAAATGGGCAAGGAATTTATATTTAAATGTGAGGTTTATTTATATGATACTGTAATATTGACTATATGACTTACAATATCAACAAACTATTAGAACAATGAGTCATAACATGATAAGGAATATAACATGAACCTTTAGGCATACTTGGTTTAACAATATATATTTGTTTCTGGTGAAAGATGCTTAAATAGCATCTTATACAGTTTTTTGAGACTTAAGATTTTGGTCCAATAGATATTGACTGACCTTTCTCAACTTCTAATTTACTTCACCAGTTATGATTAGAGGTAACAAATATATTTAGAATGAACTGATTTGCAGGTCTCAGGCAAAAATTATTTTCCACTGGAAACTATCTGGATTAACTTTATCAACTTTCTGGCAAAGTCCAACTTGATTGCTATGTAATACACTATAAATGTAAGTTTAATTTTATCTCCTTTCTGATGTCCAGCCTAAATTGTTTAAACTCAGGACTGCATTTTTTTTTCTAATGATTTTATTCTACAAAGGAATCTAGTCAACGTAAATAAAGCAATACTGGGAATATTCTATTCAAAAGTTAGTATGCTACGTACAGGGGTGTCAAATTCACATCATCACAGCATTGTCACATGATGTATTGCAACTTTATGTTGGTTTGCAAGAAAGTCAGTTGTTGAGATGGGTGGCTATAAAATTGAATAAAAGAATCAGTGAATGAATTAATAAAGCAATAAGTCTTAGCTAATATAGAATAACATAGTTGTTTTTGGAAACAATTGGCTTGGTTATGCTTGTGGCATACTGGACAGTATATTAACACTGAATGGGGTTTACAATTTACTTTACTTTAGCAGAAAATACTGCATATAGTATTAGATATGTAAGGCTAGTGATCTATCTTATTCTTCTTTTTTTTTTTTTTTGCTTTACTGAAACACATTACGTTGATAAATACATGCAGGGAAGTAAAGCTGAAGATTTAATTATAAACAAAAGGGCTAAAATATATCAAAAAGTATGAATTGGTGCCATCTAGATTGTTGTGAGTGCATGTGGAATTAGGAATTCAAACATTGGCAGTAATTATATGTTAAGTCTCAGTGAATGGTAATTTTAGAAGAACCAGGGGTGAATTTTGGAGAAAATTGTACAACATTTGGGACAAATGTTACAGTGCTCGACATGAACAAATGGGATGAGATTGTATAGGAAAAGTGATTTGGCCATTTAGAGAGCCAAAAATGAATAAGAATTGTAGTTTTTTTAATACCGCAAAAAAGCTTTGTTCTGAATATGTAGTTTTGTCATGTTTTTGTGCATAAACATGCCAAAGGAATGAATAATTGATTCATTACTTATGAAAGCCTAGAAGGATGGTGAGACACCCTGGAAGTAGAACAGATCATATTTTGATAGTATCAAGTGTGAATCCTAAAAAAGGCAAGAAAAGGGAAGAAGTGTGAGAGGAAATAAAACAATTGCAATAAGAGAAGACATGTGTCCAAGAGAGAGAGAGAAAGAGAGTGAGAGGACATAGGTTAAATTCCCAACATAATGAATAGATTGTAGCCAAAAGAAAAGAGGATGTGAAGGCGGCTTAGAACAAAGTGAAAATAATTTGTGTTAGAAAATGCTGAAGAAAGGTGCAGAGTTACAATAATGGGAAGTACAAAAAAGGATGCTTAGAGGAATGAAGAAATAAAAGAGGTTACACAAGAGAAAAATGCATACAAAAGAATGATTGCTGTAAAAAAATGGGGACAAGAGAAATATACTGTCTAATGTGTATATTGAGAAACAATTTACAATTATAGTGATAAGTCAGAGGGAAAGATTGAAATTAATGCTATAAATGTTACTTCTAAGGGGAAAAAAATGAGGACAAGAAACTGGTGTTATATCTACTGTCGAAGGACTGCAGGCAATGGTAAATTGCAAATGTAGACAGTTAAATGCTAAAAACTGATCGCTTATGGATGCAAACTAGTACCAGACAATGAAAGAATGCCATGTCCCCTTGCAAAGGGAAAGGTACTGAATAAGTGCTGTTGGAAGTTCCAAGCCAGGAGAAAGGCACTGGAGGAGATTGATTAGAAAAAGGGTCCATTAATTGATGAAGCAGAACCACCAAGCACATGTGATTCTGAGTAGCTGACCACATGGAGTTGAGAATGGATGGCTTTTATACCTTCTCTTGGACTTTGCACTTGAACTTCCTGTTCCTCTGCAAGAACTTGTATTCTATTGGCTGTTGTCAGACTCCCATGGTGCCATGTACAAATCCTAGGAGTTTGTCTGAGCTAAGCTTGGTTGAAGTTTGGCTGATGCAATGAAGGGGCTTGTTGGGCAATTACTATTGTGGCTGAGGGCTAATCCTGCCTTTGTTCAGACCTTGCTGCAGGGAGTACTGGATTACCAAATCTGCATTTCTAAAAGCTGGCCTCAATTTAATATTTGCTTGGGGACAGGGAGCTGGAGCTCTGAGTTTTTGTCTCCCTTAAAATTTTTATTTCTCTTTTAGGGGAAATATTTATTCTGCATTTTTAATATTTCTGAAAACATTTCATTCTTGTAGGAGAGGGGTGGGTACTAACTCTCTACAGTGTGAAAACTAGCTTGTTCCTGGGGCAGGTATATGGGAGAATTATGATTTAAAATGCATGAGAAAATATAGAAAGTACTAAAAAGCTTATGCTAGGCAGGGAATGTACAGGCCAGACTGTTGTTTTTTAGCAAGTTAACAATTCATGTCTGAATTGAAGAATTGTTTCCATTTGCTGCTGTTGCTGTTAATTTAAAGAGATAAAGTGAAAAAGCTTGAGTTATGGAATGTTTTCTGCAAATATGAAAGTTGGTTGCTGAATGCAATAAAAGCAATACTTGGTGGGATTAAAGCATGGGAGAGAATAAATGATATTTTTAATAGTTCGATATTGAGCAGAGAGGAAGACAAAGGATGTGTAATATCTCCTTGGTTACTTAATGTGTTTGTGGACACATGTCATATAGGGAATGCTTATGGTATAATTTTTGGTGTATTGATTAGAGATATGACTGCGTGTCTGTGGGTAGACATACACATTGTAAGTATGCAGCCAATGCTATGTTCCTGGTTGAGAACCTAAATGATCTGCAACAAATATTAGATAGATTGCATGATGTACTGAAGAGTATTGATCTGAAAAGTAATGCATTGAAGAGCATGGTAAGAGCATTTGGCAAGAAAAACAGAAAGATCAATTTCAAGTTATGTATCAAATTGTGGAAAATTAGAGCAAGCAGATGAGTTTTTTTTTAACCTTGGTAAAATTACAAAAGAGGAAACAATGGATGGAAATGATTTTAAAATGTGGAAATGTCAGTATAAAAGTGTAGTTAATGTAGGGTACATGGCCTGTTGTCAGGGATGAACGTTGAAATCAGTGAAAATGGCCATGCTCCTCTGATTTACTTTATTATTTGGAAGAGAGCAGCTATGTTGGAAGATAAATAAAAACAAATCGAATGGGTTATTTAAGAATCGTATGTGCAGTAAAATGAGAACAGATAGGGAGAAGAATAAATGGTAATGAGCAAATGTGGAGCGAATACAAAAGAGAATAATGCTTAGCTTTGCAGCCTTTTTTCTTTTTGGTAAAGGGCAGCAATTTATTTGCTGCTGAGCTTGTACCTGTGCTATTTGTAAGACCCAGGATCTGACTCAGCATCAGGTTTGCTTGCAGATTTCACTGTTATTCAGACTGTCCCTAAAATTGGAATAAAGCTACAGAATTTAAAAAAAAATTTTTTTGCTGCATCTCTGCAACACATTTAGGTTCTCACAGTAAAGATCTTTTAGATCTGGGGTGTCAAACTCAATTTCATTGAGGGCCGCAATAAGGACTGTGGTCGACCTTGGGGGGGGGGGCTAGGTGGCCATGGCCGAATGGGTGGGTGTAGCTAACTGGGTGGGTGTGGCCACTCATTGGACATGGCTGACTGGGTGGGAATGGCCAGCTTGACACCTTTCCCAAAACTGCTGGCATATTGCTTCTCAACATTGGGTAGATTGGGCTGAAGTGACACTGGCCTGATGTTTCCTCATTGCATTGGGTAGATTGGGTGGAAATGACGTGGGCCAGCCTCTTACATTTTCCAGGACAACCCCGCGGGCTAGATCTGACCATACCTTGTGTTTGAAACACCTGTTTTAGTTTAAATTAACTAAGTAGACATGACTCTATTCCAAACCAACTCCAGACAGTGTACAAAAACCAATAGAATACAAAAGAATACAATAATTATGGGAGGAAATAAATAAAATAACGCAATAGCCAATCTGGTTAATAGAGCGTCGGTGGTGCAGTGGTTAGAGTGCAGTATTGCAGGCTACTTCTGTTGACTGGTGGCTGGCTGCAATTTGGCTGTTCAAATCCCACCAGGCTCCAGGTGGACTCAGCCTTCCATCCTTCTGAGGTGGGTAAAATGAGGACCCAGATTGTTGGGAGCAATGTGCTGGCTCTGTAAAACTGCTTAGAGAGGGCTGTAAACAGGGGTGGGATTCTACCAGTTCGCACCTATTCGCTAGAACTGGTTGTTAACATTCTAAGCAGTTCGGAAAACCAGTTGTTAGAAGAAATTATTGGCCTAGTTCTGTAAGGAAGGCAGGAAGGAAACATTCTGGTGTTGCTTACAAAAACTGCCTCTCCGTTAACCCTTATTACATTCTTGGCAGGACTAGACTTCCTGTCTCAGGAACATCTCTGGAGTTTTTTTCCCTTCCTTTGCTGGTACTTTGCTTGGTGGAGTGACCATTCAAAGTTATAATGGCACTGAAAAAAGTGACTTATGACCATTTTTCACACTTACGACTGTTGCAGCATCCCCTCAGTCATGAGAGGTCAGGAGAGGAGATGCGTGCCTCGATGTGAGTGATATTGAGTTGGCCATGCCCTGCCAATAACATGACCACCAAGCCATGTCCACCCAGTCACATGACCACCAAGCCATGCCCATCACCTAAGCCACATCCACAGAACCAGTTGTTAAAAAATTTGAATCCCACCCCTGGCTGTAAAGCACTGTGAAGTGGTATATAAGTCTATGTGCTAAGTGCTATTGCTAACTACACACACACATGATCCAGCAGGGACCCCAACCACTAGGTTTTCAAGTCCTGGGAGAAATCATTTTGATAACTCACAGGTTCCTGAAACTTTGTAGAGAATGCAAGATTATGACTGCGAATTAAAAAGAGCACTTGAAGGTGATTTGACTACATAGGAAAAAATAAATGAGGATTGGATTGGAACATGTATACCTAAACAGCATTTATAGACCATCTTAGTGAAAAGGAAAAATGGATGGGTTGAGAATGAGGGACTTGAAAAAGTTGTGGTTGAAAGTTTCTGATGAGAGTTTGAAAGAAAGAGGTGAGCAGTTCAAACAGTAAAATAAAACAGTATAAACTGTTGCAGTGGTGGGATTCAATTTTTTTTACTACTGGTTCTGTGGGCATGGCTTGGTGGGCATAGCAGTGGAAGGATACTGTAAAATCTCCATCAGAGGTGGTATTCTCCGAAATACTCAAAATTTCCATTACCAGTTCTCCAGAACTGGTCAGAACCTGCTGAATACCACCTTTAAATTGTTGTATGAAAAGTTTAGGAGATGAAAATATTGGAAAGATATGAATGATGTTATGAAATAAATGTTTTTTTTTTTAACTTAGATTTCCTTTTTTGACTTCCTGTCATTTCTTTGGCTTCCTACTCCTTACTTTGTTTGAATTGCTTTACCCAGAAAGAGAAAAGCCTAATCAGTAAAATCCATGTATATACAGGTAGTACTTGACTTACGACCGCAATTGAGCCTAAAATGTAGGTTGCTAAGTAAGACATTTGTTAAGTGAGTCTTGCCCAATTTTATGATCTTTCTTCCCAAATTTGTTAAGTTAGTAACATGGTTGTCAAGTAAATCTGGCTTCTCCATTGACTTTACTTGTCAGAAGGTCATAAAAAACTGATCACATGACCTTGGGATACTGCAACCATCATAAATATGAACCAGTTGCCACCTGTCTAAATTTTGATCAGGTGACTGTCAACTAAAAAGATACTCCTTTGGTCTTTTTAGCTGCCAGAAAAAGAGAGTGGGGGAAAACAAGGCATTCTTTAAATGCCTAGATAATCAGCCCGACAGCCCAGAGTTGTTGGAGTGTAAGAAGGTTATTGGAGAACATGATGGATGACTCTTGGAGATGGATGCGTCCCATTGGAGAAGTCACATTCAGAGGGTAGGGAGAAGACCAGGGTCAAGGGGGAAATGTATGATGTGATTTAGTATCGGCTGCACCCAGCTAAACGCCAACAGGGCAACTTTTAATAAACCAATTTACTTTTCTCTGAGATACGGCTAGAGACTTTTGATTTGAATGAGGATGGTTTTGTTGGAGCCCTGACAGCGACCTTGACGATGTGCAGCAGTCGTAAGTGTGAAAATCAGTCATAAGTCATTTTTTTTCAGTGCTGTTGTAAGTTTGAACAGTCACTAAATGAACCATTGTAAATCACGGACTACATGTAATATCTTCTTAAACTAATTCCAAAAGCCATATTGAATTTAGAAAGTTGAAAAGAGAAATAACAAAAGACAATTTTTATGTCATGTTATGTACTCCCAAGCTATGTATCTATAAGCCAAATGAATCGTGCTATGTAGAAATCTATTTTTAGAGTATCCAGGAAGCCTTTCTTGGATACTAAAAGTGGCCTGAAACATTTTGATGCATAAGACAGAGTAGTAAATTGTGCCTCAGTTCCTTCAGGTGAAAATGACTACAGGTTGTCTTTGACTTACAATTATTTGTTTAATGACCATTTGAATTTAGTCACTTATGATGAATTTCGTTAAATCACCTGGTTGCAGCAAAACATTTTCTTATATAGGTAGTCCTTGACTTACAACACTTTGTTTAGTGACCATTTGAAGCTACAAGGGCACTGAAAATAATGACTTATGATGGGTTTTCACACTTACAATCATTACAGCATTACAGAGTAATGTGATCATGATTTGGATTCTTGGCAACCAGTTCATATTTGTTACTAACTTAACTGCAGTGATTCAGTAAACAATTGGGCAAGAAAGGTCATAAAATGGGGCCAACTCATTTAACAACTGTCTTACTTAGCAACAGAAATTTTGGGTTCCATTGTTTTTGCAAGTTGAGAACTGTGGTTTAGTTGGTATCAAATCCTACTTCTTCAAGGAGGCTTATTTAGAAGCAGAGAATTCCAGGCTTCAAGGTCTTTCAAGAGGCTAGTTCACACATTACAGTGTTCAGAATTCCATGTAAGGTGTTTTTATCACATATAGCGTGTGAAATGGATATAACAAGTATTGGCAAACACAGCTAGCATGCAAGTACATAGAACAAGAAAGAAAGAAAGTTGTGTTTATTTCCATTTATGTGAGTGTTGCTATTCAGCCTTCTGGGAATTAAAGTTTAATTGATTATTTAATTAGTTAAAAGTTGGACTGAATGTTTATAACAACACCTTTGGTTTAACCATTTCTCTCTCTATTTTTTTTAAATCTGAGGCTTGGACAAGTTACCGCTATTATTTCCAAGTGATCTACTTTAGTAAGCAAAAATAATAGGGCCTATTAATACTATTTGAAAGCTAACCCAGATCAGCAATTCCTAAAAACCCTGCTCTAAAGAAATTATGTTTATAAGATGAATGATTCACTATTACCCAAAATTGCTCTTTCCTATTGCCTAAGAGAACACCCATACTTTCATATAATAAAAGAAGCTGACTCTTCCAATCCATTCTCTCCCATAATTTTTAACCAGCGCTGTATAAGATATTCCAAAGACTGCAACCTGCCATCCTGGTCGCAAAACCAATCTTTCATTTTTGACAAATACAAAGATGAAGTCACAGTAATGGCTAAAAATTTCAAGCCATAAGCCTGGTTATGCCTGAGGTTAAAAGCAAAAGACTCAGGTTTGGATTTAGATTAAATGATAACTTTTTGTGTCTTGCATCTGGGAGAGGGAGTTGTTTAAATCTGAAATGTGATA
This sequence comes from Bungarus multicinctus, assembly GCA_023653725.1. NCBI lineage: Eukaryota > Metazoa > Chordata > Lepidosauria > Squamata > Elapidae > Bungarus > Bungarus multicinctus. The sequence continues at coordinate 142,559,421 of CM042836.1, read as the reverse complement.
TGCCTTCTTGATTTTCAGAGAATTGGGAAAGTAGTGTGTTATATACAACTCATCTGCTGTCATACTACAAATAGATAGGGTTAACGGAATGTAACACAGGGAAGATAATGTGTAATTTCTAATTTGGGCAGTGAACTGTAATTAAACGGCCACTACCCCAAATATCAGCCAGCAAATTAAGTATTTATATGTGCTTGTTTTTCATCTCTTCTAAATTCAACAACATTCCAAATCAGATCATGTTCACTGAAAGAAATTAGACGTCCTGATCCAACCTACCAGGATCCATTGAACTTCTTGCTAATATTACCTTTATCTTTGAAATATATACAGGTAGTCCTTGGCTTATGACCACATTTGAGCCCAATATTTCTGTTGCTAAGTGAGACATTTCTTAAGTGAATGTGATCCCATTTTATGAACTTTCTTGGCACAGTTGTTGAGTGAATCACTGTAGTTGTTAAGTTAGTAACATGGTTGTTAAATGAATCTGATTTTTCCATTGACTTTGCTTGTCGGAAGGTTGCAAAAGGTGATCACATGACCCCAGGACACTGCAACCATTATAAATGCATGCCAGTTGCTTAGCCTCTGAATTCTGATCACATGACTGTGAGGATGCTGCAGTGATCATAAGTGAGAAAAATGGTCATAAGTCCCTTTTTCAGTGCTGCTGTAGCTTTGAACATTCATTAAATGAACTGTATTTCATTATCTGGTTAAAAATCACATCCTGCTTCAGAAAAAGTCATAGTAAACTCTCTATGGGTGTGTGTTTATGTCTATCTGTCTCTGTCTTTCTGTCTCTGTCTCTCTCTCTCTGTCTCTGTCTCTCTGTCTCTCTGTCTCTGTTTCTTTCTCTCTGTCTCTCTCTGTCTCTGTCTCTCTCTCTGTCTCTCTCTGTCTCTTTCTCTGTCTGTCTGTCTCTCTGTCTCTTTCTCTGTCTCTCTCTGTCTCTCTGTCTGTCTTTGTCTCTCTGTCTCTCTGTTCTGTCTCTCTGTCTGTCTCTGTCTTTGGCTTTGGCTCTCTCTGTCTCTGTCTCTCTGTCTCTGTCTCTCTCTGAGTGTGTGAAAGCATGTATGTCTTTGTTTCTGGGCCCCTTGATATTATGGCTTAACTTTCAGATGTTGTTTTCTGGCCCTTGAAGTTGTTTTGAGATAATAATATAGGAAGAGCTCTAAAAATAGTTCAGCAGTGGATATATTTCAGTGTTCATAGATATGTATTCATTCATTTATTTATTGCTCTTATAAGCTCTTACATTCCCTGCTATGCTCGTGAAAATTCCTAGCAGCTTATAAGAGCTTCACACTGTCCCTATGAGCAGCCTAAAAGTGGCTCAACTCTTAACAAATGCAGCAGATTTAGCTGCTTCTGGGATTTTCTTTAAGCTCCTTCTCTGTCCGGTTGAAGAGGGAGCTGGCACTTATTTCCCAAAGCATAACTTAAGAAACAAGTATTGTGAAAGACTAGATTCTTTCCCCTTGTCAAACTTCTTATCAGTCCAGGCAAGACTTTCCATTCCCCTTGTTTTCCAATTTATTGCCATCCTATTCCCCTACTTCATTACATCTAATGGGAGGTCAGTGTTCCATAATTGTGAATAATCTGACTTGATTCTAAGTGACTATTTGGCTATAGGAGGAGAGCAATCTGTTATGCTAACTCCAGAAGTGCTTTTTTTAATGTCCTAGTCTACAACTCTCAGATTTCTCACTGGTTCCCCATATTAAAACTAACCCTAACCCTAAACTTGCTTAGTTTTTCTGTGTCAGATAAGGTCAGTAAGCATTGATCAGCCTGCTTATCCATGGCCTTATCACAAATAAAGGTGCCCATAATTTCCTGACATTTACCATCAGCAACTTGCAAGTAAGATCATCAGTCTACATGATGAGGGCATATCAGTAAACCTACTTGGATGCATCTTTTCTAATATAGTTAGAATAGAATAGAATTCTTTATTGGCCAAGTGTGATTGGACACATGAGGAATTTGTCTTGGTGCAAATGCTCTCAGTGTACATAAAAGAAAAGATATTCATCAAGAGTCAAGAATCTTAAGGTACCACACTTAATAATAGTCATAGAGTACAATAAGCAATCAAATCATATTAGGAAACAGTCAATATAAATAATAAGGTTACAAGCAACAAAGTTGCAATCATGCAGTCACAAGTGGGAGGGGATGGGTGATAAAGAGTGATGAGAAGATTAATAGTAATAGTAATGCAGACCTTATAAATAGTTGGATCACATTGCTGATGGATTTATTTGTTTAGCAGAGTGATGGCATTTGGGAAAATGTGTCCTTGTCTAGTTGTTCTGGTGTACAGTGCTCTATAGCATCATTTGGAGGGTAGCAGTTGAAACAGTTTATGTCCAGGTTGTGAGGGATCTGTAAATATTTTCACAGCCCTCTTTTTGACTCGTGCAGTAAACAGGGGTGGGATTCTACCGGTTCTGACTGGTTCTATAGAACTCCTTGTTAACTTTATAAGCAGTTCGGAGAACCAGTAGTTAGAAGAAATCTTCTTTTGTTTTTTCCACCCTTACTATATTCTTGGCAGTATGCCTAGACTTACTGTCTCTAAAGGAAGTTTTTTTTTTTACTTTCTTAAAGGGGAAGGGTTATTTTAAGCTTTTTACACTGCTGTTGGGAGGAGATTCTCCCCTAGAAATACTTCCAGCCACATGCAACAATCAGTACTTTGAAGAAATAATTGAATAACTGGAAAGAAGTTTTTAATGACAAAGAACCAAGATGAATGACATTCAGCAAGGCTTCTTGGCTAGCCAGAAAGATTGACATTCAAACGTGAATTTACAAACCCTTTCTAAGTTTTGGTCTAAAACTGGTATTTGGTGAAGTTTAATTCTGTCCTTGGTGACATTTAATCCTGTATTTATTGATGGGATAATTTTCCCTATTCAGCTTTGTTTGGAAGGAAAAAGGTTAATCTCTGTTCCTGAAAATAAACTGGGTTGAGAAATCTGGCTAGTTCCTGTATCTATTTGTTCTGGTACTTGGTTTAACAAGCAATAGCTATTGTTGTAATTTAATTATTTATATTGTGTTTGAATTTTTTTCCTGCCTCATGGTTTCTTTTTCTATCTGGGGAAGGGGTCTTCCTTCACTGCTTTAGTGGTATCTGGCACTTTCCTTTTAGGGTGCACTTCCAAGAGGCAGGATGCAAGCTTGGCACTGATTTTTTTACTGCCTTTCTGGGTGCATGTGACCTTTCCTTAAATCTGGATGATTTCCTTAGGATATCTTGTGAGGTGAGTGAGACCAGCTGGTATCTTTAAATGGTGCAAATGGTTCTGAGGATTGCTTTTCCTGGGTATGCTCTTTCTGGAGAGCTTAAAGATCTGAGTTTCACATTATGAGCAAGAGTTGGCTTCTGATAGTTATCATTGCATTTTAACTATTTTAATTCCTCAAGGTGCCCTGGTACCCTGCCTGATTTGTAACTCCATCTTGCAGGTATTTTTAATCTAATGGTTGGTATTTAGGGTAGCTTTTTGCAAGCAAAGCAGCTTTTTGTATTTTTGTACAAGTAATCCTTGACTTACAACAGTTCATTTAGTGACCATTCAAGGTTACAGTGGCACTGAAAAAAGTGACTTTGACCATTTTTCACACTTACGACCATTGCAGCATCCCCACAGTCACGAGAAGCCAGGCGAGGAGAACCGCCCCTTGATGTGAGTGACATTGAGTTGGCCACACCCACCCAGTCACATGATCACCAAGCCACACCCACCAACTAAGCCACACCCACAGAACCGGTTGTTAAAAATTTGAACCCCACCCCTGAATATAAAGGTCCTCAATGGAAAGCAAGTTGGTAGTAATTGTTTTTTCTGCAGTTCTAATTACTCTCTGAAGTCTGTGTCTGTCTTGTTGGGTTGCAGAACCAAACAGTTAGATCATAATAGTTCTTTCAATGATGCATTTATTTATTTATTTACTTATTCATTCATTAATTTTTTTATTATTATTTGTTTGTTTGTTTGTTTTGTTCCCATGATCCTGAATTGTATTTCTCTGGATTTTTACTGGTGAAGATTTAACAGCTTCTGCATGATTAGTTCTTCATTTCCAGCCAAAATAAGTTCCATGTTTTATAGCACATGTGAAAGTTATATTCCTTTATTTGCTATCTATTCCTTGACTCATTAAGTTCTTTATTTTCCCCAACCTCAACCTTTTTGCATTTTTTATCTTATTGGTCATAAGGGATGATAATGATTCCCTCTTGATTTCTCTGGTTGCGGATTACCAATTAGAAAACCGATGCTCTTAGACTCTTCTCACTGCTTTCAACAGTTAGAAAACTATAAAACTGATAGTTCCTGTTTTACTTCTTTCTCTTTCCCTCCATCAAGAGGATAGTAAGCCCCAAATACAGGTTTTGTTTCTGCATGTACTTCTTTTCGTAAGCATTATCTTTTTGGCACTTAAGACATACATATCTGCATGATTTTAACAGATTTGATTCTACTGGAAATCAAAAATGGATCCCAGGGAGTGAATTGAACAACTCTACTTCAGAATGTTTACCCTTCACAAAAGGAGGAAGATATCATAAGAATATCTTCCATATGGACCCAGTGCTTCTATTGGTGAATAATTCTATTCCTTCTCTCTTTAAGTTCTTTATTTTCACCAATCTCAACCATTTATAGGGAGAAACAGGGAGAAAAGTACTTGGAAAGTGATTTGCTCAACTCCTCAGAAGGATTTCCAATAAAATTGAGGGGGCAGGGTGACCAATCTTTAGAACATGTAACCAATCATAAACCCCAAGAAAACAAAGCAAGCAATAAGGTAGGGAGTGATGCTGAAAAAAAAAAAAAACTCAAAACACCAAGTAGGAGATGCAGAAAACATACCCAGTCTTTTGCTTATATACAAATGCTCAAAGTTTGGGGAATAAACAGGGTGAACTAGAACCAGTAGCACATGAGGGTAGAGATGATGTAGTTGTCATTAAAGAAACTCGGTGGGAACTATTTACCCCTCTGCCTTTTTTTGTCCTCCATCCTGCGAACAGCAATTAATCTCTGTTGTCAAATTGGTACATTTTGCTTATTTCAGTAATATATATATCAGCAATAATCATCTGCTGTGTTTCAATTCAAGCTTAATGAATTAGTGAAAAGGAAGAAAAGGCTGGCTGAGTGGGCTAGTATAGAGATGGAAAAACAAAGAGAGATGTGAAGAGCACCACTGTTCTTACGTGTCTTGAAAGACCAAAGTGGAATTTGCTTCAGCTAAAACAAAGGAAGGGGGAGATTATGTGTTTTGGTTTATTTTATTCAGATCCTCTACAACTAATTCAGCAGAACCCTATAGGAGGTGGCCAGGCTGAACCCGAGGGAGGGGTCAAATGAGTCATAAGTCATGAGTCTTTGTCTGCTTGTAAGAGATCTAAGTCCAGCCAAACTTGAATGCTTCTCTTATCTCCCGCTCATTTCCCTTGACTGTTAGTTGGTCAGATTCTTGTAGAGAGCTTAAAGTTGCAATAAAATCTTTATACTTATTTGAATTGCCTGAATCTCCTGATTTCCCTGGCATTTGACAAACCCCTGAGCCATAATGTGTTTGTTTCATGCATAGAACAAAATGCAAACTGTCTATTTTGTATGCTCCTTTAACATTAGCCCTTTTGCAGTTGATTTTATTTGAACAATTTTATCTACTAATGAAAGGGACGCGGTGGCTCGGTGGCTAAGATGCTGAGCTTGTTGATCAGAAAGGTTGCCGGTTTCGAATCCCTAGCAGCACATAACAGAGTGAGGTCCTGTTACTTGGCCCAACTTCTGCCAACCTAGCAATTCAAAAGCATTTTAAAATGCAGGTAGAAAAATAGGGACCACTTTGGTGGGAATACCAAAGGCACATGGAATACTGTATTCCATGTGCCTTTGGCATTTAGTCATGACAGCCACATGACCATGGAGACGTTTTCGGACAGCGCTGGCTCTCTGGTTTTGAAATGGAGATGAGCACCGCCCCATAGAGCCAGAAACGACTAACACATATGTGTAAGGGGAACCTTTACCTTTTACTACTAATGGTCTTTTTCAGTGTGATTTTGATGCTATTTTTAAGCAAAGGTGATTAAAACAATGGCTTTCTGATGAGCTATGCATTCACTTTGAAATGAATGAGCCATTCTACTGAATTCTGTAACAGTTGCAAAGAAAACTAAAATGCTGTACCAATAATACAAAGGCAAACATTGTCCTTTGTTATAAACAAACATGGAAGAAATATATAATGAGAAGTATTCATTTTAATTACTTGCCCAAGAGTAGTGGCATATCTTTTCACTTTTATTGGTTTTTGTTGGGCAGCCCTATATTCATGAATAACTAAAGGTAATGAAACATGATTCCCAGGGTAACTTTTTTTTTACTTACACTAACCTTGAATATATCTGCTTACTTGCAATTGGTCTCTCCTGAAATGAATACATCTATTGCCACAAAATTAATGTTCTGTATCACTCAGCAAACTTAGCCCTGGGAGAGAAAACAGTTCCAGATTCCCATTCCTATACTAACCACAGAATGAGACTTTAGTTTTGCACTTTACTTTCCTTGATGTATCTTAGGGAAATATTGCTCTAAGTCTGTGAAAGGTATGGTCTCACTTAAGCTAAATCTAGCTTTCACTCTATGTTGCAAATACATAAAGGAAAAACTTAAATCCCTAACAATAAAAATAAAATAAAATGTTCGTTTATTTAGAAATGACAATATTGATATTGGCCACCGAATTTCCTACATCTCCAAAAATTAATTGTACATAATGAAATGTATAAATGACCTTAGGGAAAGAGGGGAAAAGATGCTGTCTAGGAAACAATCAGACAAGGGAGACATGAGGCCACAATCACTGTTAGAAGAAGAAACTTAAGGAGGACTTGCAGGGGTAGGCTTCAAAATGTTTAGCAACGGGTTCTATGCCCGGTTGCTGGGTGGGCGTGCCCATGGTAGGCATGGCCTAGTTGGCCTCCTGCACCATGGTGGGGGGATGTTTTTGCCCTTCCCGGGCTCCGAAGGCTTTCCTTGAGCCTCTGGAAGGGTGAAAATGGCTTCCCCTGGCTCCGGAGGCTCTCTGGAAACTGGAAACGGGCCCATTTCCAGCCTTCCAGAACTTCCAAGGGGCATGTTTTTCACCTTCCCTGAACCCCCGTGTGTGGCCTACACTTACCTGCACCTAAAACAGGCCATGTGGGGACTCCTGGAAAGAGTGGAGTGGGCGGGGCCAGCGAGAAGTGGGATTTGAGGGTTCTCCGAACTGCACAGAATCTTAGCTAGGGGCTCTCCCAAACCCCTGCGAACCCCCAGCAGCCCACCCCTGAGGACTCGCCCTAATGGATCAAGCAGTTAAAATTGAAGGTGAGAAGTTTGGGCCTTCATACTTGCAAGCTTATGTTAATGTAATCTTACAGTAAAGTAGAATTTATTCATCGTGCAGTGTTTCCTATCTGGTTTATCTGGGAAGACTAATGTGTGTGATCCTATTATTTGCACTGAACTGAATTACCTCAAATGCTAGAAATTTCAATATGTTTTCTTAGGAGAAAAAATGGGAATTGTGAATATTGCACATGCAAGTTTATGAAGATTAGACCTTAAGATGTAATCCTGTGCAAACTTATTTGAATAAACCAAATGTCAGTATTCACTTTATGATTTGGTTTCTGAGAGATGGTGATTAAATCTTTAATATATTTAAAAAAACACATGGGAATAAACGTAGTATCAATAGATACTATCAACATAGTATCACAAAAAAATATTGCAGGTCTCTCCAGAAGAACTGGGATTCTAAATGTTTCACTTGATTTTAAAAGAAAATGTGTGGGTTTGAATCATCTGGGTTCTACTTAACTCTTCAAATTCTACGTTCAAATTCTGCATGCTGTATTGAACCATTTGCCGTTTCATTTTGGATATGGGAAGGGTTAGTCAGAGCCATGACTGCACAGTGGTTAGAATGCAGTATTGCAGGCTAATTTTGGTGATTGTCAGCAGTTCGATCCTGACCAGCTCATGGTTGTCTTAGCCTTCTATCCTTCTGAGGTCAGTAAAATGAGGACCCAGCTTGTTGGGGGCCATATGCTGACTCTTGGACTTTATGATTCTTGATGAATGTATCTTTTCTTTTTATATATACTGACAGCATATGGGCCAAGACAAATTCCTTGTGTGTCTGATCACACTTGGTCAATAAAGAATTCATTCATTCATTCATTCATTCATTCATTCATTCATTCATTCATTCATTCATTCATTGTAAACCACTTAGAGAAGCACTGTGAAGCTGTGTATAACTCTAAGTGTTATTGCTACTACATGGAATTCTAAACCTTCATGATCAGAATAGCTATTAAACACTGAGGCTCTGCATCCTTTGGAAATGATTCTGAAGAAGAGTTTTTGATCTCTTTTGAGTTCAGCACCTCTTTGCTATTCATTAAAGCAGCTTCACATTTTTCAGGCTTCTACGGGACAGGACTCTTTAAAGCAGGGGCATCTTTTTTTCTGACTATGTGGCTCAGTGGTGGGATTCAAATTTTTTTACTACCGGTTCTGTGGGCGTAGCTTGGTGAGCATAGCAGGGGAAGGATACTGTAAAATCTCCAGTCAAAGGTGGTATTCGCTGGTTGTCTGAAATACTCAAAATTTCTGCTACTGGTTCTCTAGAACTGGTCAGAACCTTCTGAATACCATCTCTGATATGGATGCCTGAATAAAAAGTTCTTGCTCTGCTTTAACAGAGAGGTGCTATAATCACACAAGATCTGAAGCATTTCTTTCCATTAATTTCTGAAGCGTGTACAATACAATTGTATTAAATTTGTCACTTTTACCTGGTTTCTTTTTGAAAAGGATGTATATGTGTATGTATATGTATATATATAAAGACTATATATAAACTTTTGAGTTTTCAAAACTAGTTATGTAAAGTCACATAGCTGTAAATGTTAACTAGATAAGCATTAAACAGATTCATTTTACATTTGGAGGGGGCATAAAAAATCACACGAACATTGAGAAATAAGTTAATTTTATATTATATACTTTCCTTGCAGTTTGATCATTGGGCGTACATTTCTCAAATTAATCATGTTCAGAAAAGGTGATATAGTGTTAATGATTTCTACCTATTTCTTCACTTGAATGCATGCTATCTAAAGAGCGTGTTTGAGGAACAAAACAGAAATCAAAATCAAAGTCCCATGAATATTTCAAATGTAGATATAATTTTATGAACACTTGTAGCAGTCAATGAATCAATGCTTTTCAGACACCCAAGATACTCCTGGGTATAATGGGATAAAATAGCTCTGCAGGAACCATTGCCATGTTCTCCTCAGTAAACAAGCAGCATTTTATGAAATACCGATTGGCAATACCCAAGTGTGCACTGTAGACAATGTCCTTACAAACAAATCATTATGGCCTATTGAGCAAGCAGAATACATATTGAAAAGGCTCTAAATGTGATTTACATGAGAGATTATACTGGCAATGGAGGGATAGGGAGGGGGCTTTTGGTATGCCGAAGCTGTGAAAAGCAATCATTCTGAAAAGTTGTTGCATGCATAAGCAAATTGATAAGCCACCTCCACCTCATCAAAAGGGAGGATTACACTCACACAAGAAAACATGGGAAAGAATCTGTAAATGACATTCTAAATCTTTCCTTCCCTTTAGTCTCCGGCTTCTCCTCTTTTATATAGTCAAATGCCACCCTCAACCAAAAAAAGAAAGCAATATACAGACTCCAGACCTTGATTCCATTCTCCCCCCCCCCCCCCCCCCGAACAACTGATTTGCAATCAAGTTCATCTTGAGGTAATAAAGATGTGAAAAATTCTGTCTGATGGAAAATGAACCCATTAGTGGAAACAGCTCTATGGTCAGTCAATTCCCTAGACTGGTTTATGCAAGGATCTATGCGGTGGCCATCAGTGTTGAAGTGGTGCCATTGGCAGAATGCTGATTACTATAAGGAACTCGTTTTAGGGACAGGAAAAAAAAAAGACTACATGTTTAGTTATTAATTCTTATTCTATTTTTATTGCCAAATAGTTGTGGAATTTTCTATCTCAGGTGATTATATAACTGGACCGGCTTTAGGTGACTCAATTTTGGGCAGGGTATATTTGTCTTTAGTTACAAAAAAGTATTGGGCTGATTTTAATAGACAACTGTTCTGAATCTGGCAGAAAACCCAGTTCCTAATCTCCTCAATGCCAACCAACTGAGAAAATCAAAAGTTATGTAGTAATTTTCAAGACTGTCACCATGTTTAAAAGAATGGGGAGAGGTTTTCTGACTTGCCTCAGTTCATTTAAATCAGTAAAAAAAAAAAAGAACAATTTGTTCATGTTTATAATAAGTGAGCATTGATTCTGTGAAGGTGCAAACATCAACTTTATTGATTTGAATTATAAAACTGTAGCCAAAGTAAATATTCATCTCAGGGGACAGTAATTGCTCATATTTTCCCATTTATGTAATGATGCATTTATAGATTTAGAATATTTTAATCAGAAACTCCAAACTATTTTAATTCTCAAAACTTCTAGGGAACTCCTGATCCTAGCAATCTTAGCAAGCAATTATTTCATTATTACTGTTTGTGAATGTCCTAAAAAACACTGAATTAAAGGATAAAAGAATGACTTTTTGTCAAGCAAATGGAGAGCCAGAAGTTTGCTAATATCATGTCAATCATTTAAAAGGCCTCAAAAGCAAAAGCTGCAGTCTGAGGGAATGGTTTTAAGATGAATTAGATTAATTGTGGGTAAATATAATTGAGATTGGGCTGAATATTTTTTTGATTAAACAGGGAAGTGTGATATTTCCTGCTGCATGATGAGTAGGATTGCTTCAGTCTAAGGCAGGAAAACAGTCAAGTAAAAGCTGCAGGGTCCTTTTCAGGGACTCACAGGTATAGAAGCTGTTTTGAAGGCGCAAGTGAGAGATGCACACATCCAGTTGATTGTTACTTTGTTCTTTAATTCCAGGACTGAGTGGCCACAGAGCCGCGGCTCACCAGCCAATGACAGGTATACAAAGTTCCCGCCGTCGGCACAACCAATTGCGGGTGAGTATTTGAATATAGAACACCCCTCCCCACTTGGTCCAGTCCGACCAATCAGTAACGCCCTAGGTTACGTAGTCACGTAAGTAGGCGGGGCTCCTGTGGGTCTGACTGGACCTGCGCAGGCCATTTGTTAGTTCGCTAGCAGCCGGTGCGGACGGACCTGTTGGTCTCTCCGTCTCTTCCCGTGGAACCGCCTGGAAGGTAGAGTCGGCCATGCTGCTCCTGCCGGGCCTTGCCTGGTTAGTTGAGTCGGCGAGGCCACTCCCTTCCAGGTTTCTTCTCGGCGACAGCTCATCTCCTGCCTGGTCCACGTCGGTCTTTGTTTCTTCGGCTGCAGGTACGTAGTTGCGAACTTCGACCAGAGCTAATGATAGGGGTGATTGTGTATTATTTGGATGATCTCCTCCTTCCCCCTTGGTTTGTCAGAAACCCCGGGACCTCAATTGGTCTATGTGCCGTTTCCATTCCCTGTTGTCAGATGTTACTAGGCGGTAAGATCGAGACCCTGTGACTTGGGTAATAGTAGCTGGTATCCATAAGGGGTCTCCCACTAGATTTTTGGCATAGACTAGGTCTCCTACTCTAAATGTGCAGAGTTTGCTGGAGGAATCTGCTGGTTTTTCTGTGCAATAGGTAGGATGCAAACGGTCTAAGTGTGATCGTAACTTCCTACTCATCAATAATTCTGCTGGGGTTTTATTAGTTGTCGTGCTAGGCGTCATGTGCTGTATGGTCAAGAGTTTATCGATTCGTTCCTGTATGGGGCCCGGGCCTAACTTGTTAAGTGTTTCTTTTGTGAAGCGAACCATGCGTTCTGCACGTCCATTTGCTGCTGGATGGGCCAGCGCAGTCAGGGCATGTCTTATGCCCAGGCTAGCTAGGTACCCGTCAAATACCAAGTACCCCTGCTGCCATTAGTAAATTATTTAAGACAAGGCATTTTACCTACTTGACATATTTTTTCCAGTTATTTAACATCCACTTCCTCCCCTGAACTGAAGTATGTATTAAGGTTGTGCAGGCTTCAAAAATGAAGGATTAATTAACATTAATATGTAATTAATGTATAAGTTGCCCACATCATTTAAACCTTTAAAAAGGCTTTGGAAGAATTGCTTTGGAACTTGCAGAAAGAAAAGCACCTCTCTGCTAATCATGAAACAAAGTCTGTAAGCCTGGAAAATGGTATAATGTCCTTATGCAGCTGACATCTAGGACTTAGCTTCACTGAAATGTTACTGATCCATATTTGAGTTGGCAGACATCTTTGCTAGCGTAACATTCCCTGCACTCATTGCTGATATCTATCCAGTTTCTTTGTCTCTGTAAGTCACTCCAAGGTAATGGGATGATGAAGTTTAAGAGATTTTATGTGTATTGAGATTGCCTTTGGATGGTGTCAGGATAAGGAGAAAAAAGTCCTTTTGCTCAGGTTTCAAAAAAATAAATAAATTCAGAAGTAGTGTTCTGTCTGTCCCAACATATAATCTTTATACACTGTTGTTGCTTTCTAACCCCATCTAGTGGCTGGAGGGACAAACAGCAATTATATTTTTTGAAGCTTTACCCCTTTTCCCCAACTCCTTTACCCTTCAGCCCATACTTTCTAAACAAGTATATGCTGGAAAGCCAGACCCCATTTTTCTTTAGCATTTGGAGGAAGCAAAGAAGAATCCATCTTAAACTGTGGCACATATTCATCCAAGGACAAACTCACATCCCACACACAGAGCATCGCTGGTAAGATTTAGATTGCTTATATTTATTAATTGATATGTTCAGCAGTAACTCAATACTGCCTATCTTGTATTTGGTTGTCTTTGTATGTTTTCCTATTTTCCCCAGTTTCACCATATCCTGTTCTTTCAATAAAGCATTCAGAACTATGCACATGGTCTGTTTTATTGGAGGATAGGTGGGTTTAGCTGCATGTTGAGCTGCACACAGACAAATGTGTAGTGAGGACCGAACAGCTTACCATTCCCAAACACTCCATGTCCTGAGGATCATTGCCCAGTCTGTATGTCATTGGACAAGTGAACCAAATGAAAATTAAATATCTCCCTGATGGGATATCTGGGGATTAAGGTGTTTTAAAAAGGGCCGAACTTTGCAAACTGTCTATTTTAGAACTGGTGGATCCTTAAACCCAATGAGAACCAAGAGCATGATAGAGCAATGATGCCTACATCTTTCACAGAAGCATTTGAATACTGCAGTACAGGTAGCTCTCAACTTACAACAGTTTGCTTACTGACCATTCAAAGTTACAATAGCACTGAAAAACTTATGACCATTTTTCACACTGATGACCATTGCAGCATTCTCATGATCACATGATTTATATTCAGATGCTTGACAACTGACACACATTTATGACAGTTGAAATGTCCCAGGGTCCTGTGATCACCTTTTGCAACCTTCTGACTAGCAAAGTCAATGATGAAACTACATTCACTTAACAACCATGAACCATGCAGTTCATTCGCTTCATAAACGTGGCAAGAAAGGTCATAAAATGGGGAAAACTCACTTAACAAATTTCTCACTTAGCAACATAAATTTTGGGCTCAGTTGTGGTCGTAAGTTGAGGATTACCTGTATATATAAACCAACTTAAGCAATGTTCTTTTATTCTGCATTTGCTGGAAGCTAAATCAACATCTGTCCACCAGCTACTGTATATATAATCTCCTCAATCAGTGAGTGTTTGAGCTGGACCAAAACGTTTCAGGGTTCTGAGATTATAAATGTGGTATGTATTAGGGATATAGAGCATTCTGTAGATTTCACAAGAAAGTAAACTGACATAATCTATCAGTGCAGACGTTGCTATTGTTTGGATAGGTAAGGATTTGTAAAACTGGGGAGCATTATTTTTTCTATTCAAAAATTCATAGAATAGAATAGAGCTGGAAGAGACCTTCTAATCCAGCCTCCTGCTTAAGCAGGAGAACCTATACTATTTCAGGTAAGTGACTTCTAGTCTCTTCTTAAAAACCTCCAGCGATGAAGCACCCACGACTTCGGAAGGCAAAGCTGTTCCAATGGTTAATTGTCTTCACTGTTAGGAAGTTTTTCCTTAATTCCAGGTTGCTTCTCTCTTTGATTAGTTTCCATCCATTGTTTCTTGTCCAGCCCTCTGATGTTTTGTAGAATCATTTGACCCCCTTCTTCTTTGTGGCAGCCCCTCAAGTACTGGAATACTGCTATCATGTCTCCCCTAATTCACAGCATAGGATTGTGCATAGGGTTGAAAAGCTTGTTTTCTAAAACAGAGTATATTTAGGAAGGTTGGAGCACTTCAAAAATTCATAAGGAAAATTAGTAGAATTGGATTTCCATAGTTTTTTCTTGTATGGATTTTTTTTATGGTAGGGTTGACATCTGAAATAACAATTCAGCAGTGGTGGGATTCAAATTTTTTTACTACCAGTTCTATGGGTATGTGGCTTGGTGGGCGTGGCAGGGGAAGGCTACTCCAAAATCTCCATTCCCACCCCACTCCAGGGGAAGAATACTGCGCAAAACCCCATTCCCTCTCCACCCCACTAACCAGCTTTCCAGCTCCATTCTCCTGTGCAGGGCAACAAAAGAAGACCCAGCCAATCAGATGGGACTTGGGAGGCAGAAAATAGATGAGGGTGGGGCCAATCAGAGGTGGTATTTCAAACTACTCAAAATTTCTGCTACCGGTACTCCGAACTACTCCAAATTTCCACTACTGGTTCTCCAGAACTGGTCAGATCCTGCTGAATACCATTTCTGCAATTCAGTAATGAGTTTCATGCAGTGGCTACAGAGTAACTCTTACTGTGACCTGCAAAACATCAGGAGTTTCCCCTCTCTTTCATACAGAAAACATATGTTAAATCACTCCTGTAACACATGTAGTTTCTATCTGACAATGAAACCATTTAAATAATCTGTATTAAATAAAAAGCAAAGTGAGCAGAAATATTATTATCCATCATGATGTCTGGGGAACAAAGATTGAGAAAGTTATCATAACTGCTGCAACTAATTACAATATGCTTTTAGTTGTTGTTGTTGCTGTTGTTGTTGCTGTTGTTCCATTCAATCATGATCAATATTCAGAGACTTTCAGGATAAGTCGTTGTAGATTTTTTGGCAAGATTTTTCAGAAGTGGTTTGCCATTGCTTCCTTCCTAGAACTGAGACAAAGTTACTAACCCAAAGTCACTCAGCTGACTTCATTTCTAAGGCTGGACTAGAACTCCTTGTCTCCCAGTTTCTATCCTGATGCCTTAACCATTGTACCAAGTAGCATCGTAAGTACTACTTATATTAAAGTAGTTACAGTATGTTAAAGCATAATGAATTAAAGAAAGTTGCAAACTAAATTTTACGAATTAGGAAAAGTTGTGATTGACAGTGACTGCATATTATCCGGTGTGTGTGAGCACGTGTGCATGCATGTCTATATAATAAGGGGGGATATGACATAAGGAAAAAGATACATAAAACCTGGGACAAAGACACGAACCCAGATTTAGACTGATCTGCTTCACGATGAGTGACATCTTTCAACATGTTTAGCTGTAATGAGTTTTGAGAATTCTGTACAACACAATAAAACACTGCTAACGACAACACATTTTTTTTCACTTTAGCACTCTAATTATTATTATCAGTTTCAGCAGAAATGATTTCTGGAAGGGCTGCTTTTGCATTGAAATTGCAATTTTGCTGCTAGGAAATAAGTTTCCTGATACTTTCACTTACTTGAGGCTGGGTGACATAATGGCAGGTATGCAACTTTAGCTGCTGTGAAACTAATTGCATAATTTTAAGTCAGGTTTCAATTTTAGCTACTGAGTCAAAATTAGTTTGAAATACAAAGGATATTGTTAGATGGGTCTGTGTGGGAAAGGAGAGGCAGGTAGGACACAGCAGGACTGGTAAGCAGACTTTATTTAAGTCAATTCGGAAGAACCTGTACAAACGCAGCAGGCACTGGCTTTTATAGCCGGCACTGTCCAAAGCTTTAGCCACTGACGGGACTTTGTTTTTCCTGCCAGCGGCTGGGCCAATGAGTGGAGTCTATTAGCCGACTCCACTCCTTGGCCCCTCTTTGGTCATATATAACAGATATAGTTTTATCTTAGGGGGGATGAAGACAAAAGGAAGTGGATTTTGAAAAAAACTTATTTTAGTGTATTTTTAAAATATTTATGAACCTAAAATAGGATAAAACTTCAGGCCAGAGAACAAGATACTTTCTATACAGGAAGGAAACCGTAATTTAATAGGGATGAATTGGCATCCTTTGCAAGAGAATAGAGGCTGGACATATTTATTAGACAATCAGATTTTTCTAAAAATATTAATTACATACAGATGCATTGTGCTTCTTTAGAAATATGAATTTTCAATTTCCCTCTTTAAAATGGATATTGATTATAGATCCTGACATTGGCATAACTTTCTCAATATACAGTACAAAAATTAGCTATGATTAACTTAGACTCCACATCTTTTAATGAGGCTTCACTAAGTATGAATGTTTGGATTTAAATCTATGAATTATCACTCTGAAACCATTAATAAGGTTGATTATCTTTAAATACAATACATCTTACTCATTTTGGGTAACTTCTGAAAATTAATTATCTGTAAGAGTATGAAACTGAGCCTTTAAATTTTAATTTCAAACCCTGAGTGTCAGCCTACCTATCTCTGTATTTCTCTATCTATAATTTATTACCTACAGCATAAATCAAACTGTTTGATAAAAATGGGAATTCATTTGTTTGATTAAAAGGAAATAAAAGGGAGTAAAATGCATTAATATATATATCACAATCTGAATAAAGACAACAACTAAGACAATAACTAGGAATGAAGATGTGATGAAGAACAGAACAAAGAGTGCAGCTGCCTCCTTCCCTTTAATCTTCATTCAGTGTTTGTTTATTTAAAAGGAAAACCATGGAGATAAAACCTGTGTCCACCTAGTCACAGCTGTGCTAAACTGAATAGCAGAAATGAAGAATCTGAATGAAATATTTTTGCATGCACAGCCACAGATCCAAATTTGATTTGCTAAAAAAACTTTGGCTTTATTCATGATATTCCAATATGCCACAGCATTGATGCTGAATTGTAAAAACCGGGAAAAAATAGCAGTGGGATTAATAGTACTTGAAAATGAACTATGGAGAAAGATTACATCCCTATTATCTAGCAATGGTTCCCCTATTTAATAACCATGTCTCTTGCAACTAATTATTATGAGGTTCTGTAAAATATCTACACATCCAGCTCTTGCAGAGGGTGAGAATTAAGAAATAAACAGTGTGTGGAACCACATTTAAGAACTCTCAGCTGGCACACAGTGGTTTTAATACAGTTTGAGACTGAGTCCTTGAAAAAAGACGAGAACAGCAGGAATGAGTTCAAGACTGTCAGCTGAAAATTAAGCAAACTTTGGCTTACTCTTAGACTGAAGATCTGTCCATGCTGATCTAATGAAAGACATAAGATGCTCTGGACTGAAAGAGGGAACAATTTGAGGGAAGACTATAGTAACTTGACTCTTGAGGTGAAGAGAAATACTGTTTTTGATGCTTGTCTTCTTAACCGATTTAAATTTAGGCAACTTACAGAAGCCACACTCTGGAGAAGAAAGGTATACTGAAGTATGTGAAGCTAAGGTTACCACAGAGACGGTACAAAGGTGATATTTTATCTGAGCTGAAGTAAGATTTATTGCTCCATGTTCATGTTCCCATCCACCCCCTCTTTCTCTCCAAAAGCTATATGAGCCATGTCTTGAGTAGAAACTAGAACTCAGAAAAAATGTTTATGCATCTGGAATTTCTGAGCTTTGCACGTTGCAAAATGCCAAATGCTTTTAACTCCATGGGGTCTCCCTGAGTTTGGTTTTTTCCTAGCATCAAAAGTGCTAGAAGGGAGGGGGTATTGTTCTTTTTTATATATACAAGCAGCTTGTACTTGCATATAAACAGAGACCAAGTTCCACTCCCTCTAGAGCTGGTGATGTTGCCTAGTTGGGTAATGAAATGTCTGCAAGAAAACAACCAAGCCCAGAGAGTTCTAAGGAGCTCATAATTCACTCTGTGAACTGATTTGTACACCTTGAGTACAATTTTTTTTTTCTATGGGTTTTTAACTCTATGGAGGCAGCGGGAATCCAGATCATGGACTTCAGAGATAATTAAGTAAGCATAGTAATTCCAGGAGCTTATTTTTTAACTTCTGTAAAATTATTTCTCATTCTTTTCTACTAAAAGTACCTTTTGTGGTAGTTCAAATCTAGAAACAGAGATGGTAGAGATTTGAGGAATGCTCTTTATTCTTAGACAGTTTATTTTGCACACTTTCCTTTTTCACAGAACTCAGTAATTTCCCTAGTCCCATGATCAGCTCTACATTCCTTTATAGCTTTCTTTTTAACTATTTGCACTATTTAATTATGTAGAAATAGTGTAGTCTTCACTACAGCCTTTGGAACCTTGTCACCATAGAGCAGGGGATGTCATCATGGCGGCATCACGTAATGTATCACAACTTTTTTTCCCTTCACTAAACAGGGTGTGGGCATAGCCAGCGCCTGACACATCTAGCGCATAGGCCACAAGTTTGACAGCTCTGCCATAGAGCCATATTTAATACGACAAAACTGGGGAAAGTAATATTATGTTTATCAGGATTATTATTGTATTTTATTTCACTTTAATTACAGTTTTCATTAAATTAAATTTAAATCATAATATGCAACACACCACTGTCATTTCACTGTCCATTTCAGAGTAGGGCCCTAGCATATCATTCAAAGGCCAAGGGTGATCTTTAGCATGAAAATGGGGGCAATCCACTGATGCAGAAAGAGACATTTTAGATTTGAAGGGGAAAAGGGGTTTTGAAACTGAGAAGGAGGATTCCATCATACTTCCTCTGAGCAATACCTTAAAGCAGCTAAGCCTTTGCAGTTTCAACACTGTTCTTGGACAAGGCATGTTGGTTGATGAAATTACTGACAGGCGCTACCTGTAATTGTGTTTATACTCAGCAGCACTCCCCCCCACCCCGCCCTTTGAGTCAGAAATACCTCAAAACTTTAATAAATACTTCCCTTTTTCCAAAGCAAGCTAGCCTCACAGGAACAAAGAAGGAAACTTAAGTAGAGTTTCATTTAGAAACCATATTCATAGGAAACTAAATGCTCAGAGAGGTGATTTAAGTTAAGATTTACCCATAAAGGTGATTTGAAGCCATAACAACTGAGAAAACATTTCTTTATGTTTCTGTTTAACGGTCTCTCTGAATGACCTTGGATGCTGAGATACAGCAGATGATTTCTTGGGGCCTAGCCTTCTTCATGGGAATCACCAATTTTTGACTGCCTTCTAGAAAAGATACATCTGGCATCTATTTCTCTGAAGTAGTTCCATGTTCAAGAACATGCTTCTGCTAAATGTATGCAGAGAAACCTCTTTTCTTTTAGAATGCATGGCAGTTAAAACTCTTTCAGTCTCATATTTGGCACTAATTGTTTGAAGATATGCATAATGCATCCAACTATGTCTTTCTTTGTTTCAACGTGCTATAAAGTAATCCGAGTTCTATAGTATATATTTCCCACAGAAGAAGGATTAAGTGGGCAAAATAAGTTTTAACAAGGGGATGCATGTTATTCAAACATGAACTTTTGTTTCTTCATTGTATTTTCCCTAGTTTTGTCTCTATGATTTTAGGTGTTGCTGTTTTTAACTTATTGAGTTTTTAACAATATATTTCTATATAACAATATATAACTATATATAACTATGTATGTATGCATGCATGCATGCATGTATGTATGACTTGAGAGCTGCTGCAATAAGACAATGAATACATTTTGCAATTAGTTAATGGAAATGAGAAAATACAGGAACAGTTGGAGGGTTAGCTGATTAACTAGGTCCAATTTTGTTGACCATGTGGCTGTGATACAGGTTCATGCTTTAGTCAACTTGATGAATGATCTATGCCAAGAGCTCAACAGGGAGACAATTCAGTTCTATCAATTCTCTTGGACCTCTTGGAATTCCTGATTGGATCTGTCTTCATTGTATTGTAGTAATTCTGGCATTTTTTAAAAATCAGGTTGAATTCAGAAGTTGATGAAAGGAGGGATTATTATTTGATATAGAAGCCATTGGCCCATAACACCACACAGGGTACTTTAACTAAAATGCCATCAATATGACAATGAAATTCAGCTCTATTGCTTCAAAAAGCTGATTGATATCCTTGAACATAGTCTTGGTTCAATAAGGGGCTGAATGAGGGAAAACAAGAAATTAAAGAGCATAGATGTGCTGTTTGAATGCCTTAAATACTTAGAAACTTGTTTTCAAACTTTTTAATGTTTTCATTAAAACATAAGGCTCTTAGCTTGATTTTGTTGCTGGTAGTGTATCATTTGGGGCGGGGGAGGCATGATGGCCCAGTGGTTAAAATTGGCTTTTTGACCAGGCCGGCTTGGGCTGATTTTAGTTTTGGGGTGTTTTGTTTTTATTAAATTTTAGGGTTTTAGAGTATGGTTTTAAATTTGTTTACAGCCAGGGTTGGGTTTAATTTAGTTTTATTGTTCCACATATTTATTGTTTTAACTGTATGGCTATGCACTGCTCCGAGTCCTTCGGGAGAGGAGCAGTATATAAATAAATATTTATTATTATTATTATTAAGGATGTTGAGGTTCTCACCTAGAAAGCTGATAGCAATGGGTTCAAGACCCAAGCCCTGTATGGCAGGATGAGCTTCCATCCCTAGCTCCTGACAATCTAGCAGTTCAAAAGTATGCAAATGTGATTAGATAAATAAGTACCACTTCGGTAACTGGGAAGGTAACAGCATTCCGTGTACCTCAGCATATAGTGATGCTGGCCACATGATTACAGAAGTGTGTTCAGACAATGATGGCTCCCTCAGCTAACAAATGGAGATGAGCACCGCCCCTTAGAGAAAAAAATGTTTACCTTTACCTTAGTGTATCATAATAATTTGTATCATTAATGTCTCCATTGTAACCATTTCTAAGTAAACCCTACTTGATCTATTCATTGATTATCATGATTCTGAGTAGTCATGATTAAATCACCTGGGTATTAGAAGATCTGTTTTCACTGTCAGTTGTTTTAAGAGCTCAGTTTAAGAGTTGGTTTTCAGCTCTACATCTCTGGGATGGATGCATAGGGAGCATCTGTTGACTTGTCATGTCCTTGATTAACCTTGGAAGAGATAAGATTCTGAGGTTATTTCTACCTGTTCAGCTTTGTTAATCAGAGATGCAAGAAAAAAGCTTTTTCTTTTGTTTTCAGATGGTGGAACACCTTCTGAGCTTTAGCTAGTCACCACCTACTCTCCTTTCAAAGAGAAGTGTCAGCATATGCCCATTTTGTTAATTGTTTTAATAGTTGCATTTGTAATGTTTTTTCTTCCACTACTTTTATAATTTATTGTATATTTTGGTCATCCTCAGAAAGGCAGCATAGCAAAGGAAGGAAGGAAGGAAAAGAAAGAGAAAGAAAGAAAAAGAAAGAAAAAGAAGGAAAGAAAGAGAATGAGAGAGAGGAAAAAGCAAGCAAGCAAGCAAGCAAGAAAACAAGAAAGAAAGAAAGAAAGAAAGAAAGAAAGAAAGAAAGAAAGAAAGAAAGAAAGAAAGAAAGAAAGAAAGAAAGAAAGGAAGGAAGGAAGGAAGGAAGGAAGGAAGGAAGGAAGAAAGAAAGAAAGAAAGAAAGAAAGAAAGAAAGAAAGAAAGAAAGAAAGAAAGAAAGAAAGAAAGAAAGAAAGAAAGAAAGAAAGAAAGAAAGAAAGAAAAGTAGAATAAGAGGAGCTTATTTCTTTTGCTCCAGAGATAAGAAAATTATGTGGTAAAAGCTTCGGGGACTTTGTCACCTGAGATCAGAGTTGACAGAAGAGCAGTTAGTACAATGCATTAGTTGAGTTTTTGCAGTTCTATTGTCAGGTGGCAGTGACTGATACATGATATCTTTTCTATGCTCATGATGCCTTGGAAGCTCATGCAAACATATAATATATTCAAATTACCAATTTATATAAACCTCCTAATCCAATGTTATTAGATGGCCTGAGCAAAAGTATCTAAAAAATGATACTGCTCAAGGATGAATGGATGATATTTCTCTGTCCATATTATTGTCATATTTTATTATATATCTCCAGGCTCTTTCAAGCACATGCTTCCTGATAATGGCTGTAATGATACAATTTTTAAAATGTGCTTTACATTTCCTGGACTGGATATAGACTCATATATTCCGGATCAAATTCATTCTTTGATGTTGAAAATAACTATGATTTTTTAATATATAATTCAGACTACAGAAGCTTCTGTAAAGTACCTAGGTGGAGACGAGATTTGAACATGGGATTTCTGAATTAAAGTTTAAATTTTGCCATGACTTAACTTCTTTTCTTTGCTATCCTCATGGATGAGATTTCACTGTTCAAAAATAAAAATGATGGATTTCCAGTGTGCACTTCACAGAATAGGGCAGAGGCCAACAAACTTTTTCTCTAAAGGGTCAGAAAGTAAATGTTTTGGGTTTTGTGGACCAAGCAGGAGTAACATGGAAAGAACCACCACCATGCCCCTGGCCCCCTGCCAACCCACATCAGTGGCTTACCAGGTGAGATGCTAAGCAAGGACAACCCATTAAAGTTGGAGGCTCCATTAATCTCTTCATTCCTCTACTTCCATAGCTTTGGCTGGCAGATCTGCAGACCAAGGAGTGCAGCAGCCATTGAATAGTGTTGGCCTACTAGCAAGAAGGCAGCTGCTAGGCTATGCAACTCTCCAAGTTCCACCCTTGACCCTCAACCCCTCAATTTTCCATGGGAATTAGTCTGGAGTTTAGGACTGGTGTTCTATTGCCCAACCACCTGTCCATTCTTAGTTTGGTGGCTGAACAAAAAGAGCTCTGGGACAGATTTGACCCATGGCCTAGTTTGCTGACCCTCTGAAATCGAACTTCAAATACTGAAAGGAAAAACTCTAATAGACAGAAAGAGGTAGAAGAAAAAAGGAGAAACTTTACCTGAGTTTCTCTATAAGCTCTTTGAAACCATTCTGAAAGTTCACAAGTAGATATTCCTAATAGTACTTGAAGAAAAGACAGATGGAAAGCGTGACTTACGTGTATTAGGATATAAAGACAATAAAAGCTCTTCACAGAAAACAGGATGCAGCCTGTTATGTTTCTGAACTTTAATAAAAAATATAAAAATTAGCTTGATTCACCCTTGAAAGATGACCATTTTTTCCATTAAAAAGAAAAATAGACAAAACGCGGTCTTATATCTTTAAAAGGGGAGCTCAGGGGGAAAATGTAAGATTAAATCAAAGAGTCCAGCTACAATGGGACTGAGAAAATGGAAAAAAGCTGCTTTTGATTTTATAAAAACCTACATTCCACTCAACATTTAATAACCAAAGATCAAATATAACTTTATTCTGAGAGCTTGAATCTCTTGGTCATCACTGATAAAGGCAGTGAGATTTTAGAATGATAAAATCACACACAGAGACAAAAAGTGACAGGCAATTAACACTTGCCAGTCTAAGAGGAATGGGATTATAAGCACACTCCCATAGTTAAAGAAAATAACGCAAGGGGTGTATTAGCTTTTCTATTTGGAGGTTTATGCCTGAGGCTTTCACCTATGTTATTGCTGTTAAACTTTCATAGGTATGTGTGCCTTCGACTCAGTCTTTGTTCAATGTCTCTGCAGTTTTGTCCGAAGGAGTTTGCCATTGTCTTCTCCTCAGGACTGAGGTAAAAAAAAGGACTGGCCCAAAGTCAGCTGGCTTGATGCTTAGGACAGAACTGGAACTCAAGGCCTCCCTGTTTCTCATCTTTATCTACTACTTTGAACTGGCTCTCATTTCTATATTATTAGAGATGCTTAAAGATTCTAACTGTAGAATGATAAAAAAGTTAGGTTTCAAATGTGGAGACTGTTCAGCTTGATTTTCTTAATGACAGTTCAACTTTAAATAGTTTTAGGTGATACTCTAGGAATCCTATTTAACCAGTGCCACTTGCTGTAATTATTAGTTGTTATTTGAACCTCAAACAATGGGAAATACCCGCACTAGCACAAAATGCTGCATTAATGTTTGGAAATTAATAAACTGATATATTGTGAGCTGGGTGCTTTTCTGAACTGCATTAGGTAGTTTTAAATTGAGAAATTGTTAATTATCTTCAATTTTTTAAAATCAATATTTGGAGAAAAGAAAGAGTATTTGAACACTTCTAATTTTTCCACTTCAGCTATTTTTATTTTGTTTATTCTATATCAGTGTGTCTGTTTCATTTTCTCTCTTTTCTGTATGTTATAATTAAAACAAAAGAGTGATTTCCAAGATCCTAGGGTGAATTGTTTTCCAAAGAATGCGTACATTTCCACAATCATCACTATTTCCCCAATACTGCTTTGTGTGTGTGTGTGTGTGTGTGATAGTGCTGTTGATATTGATGTTGCTGCTAATATAAACTGAATATCCAAAAGGAATCCATCTCTCAGGCTGCAGTGTAAAGATCTGATAATACTGAAAGGTTATGCCAAACCAAATTATTGGTTTGAAATTTCATTGTTATGAAATAACTTTCCCTTTAGACAAGGATTACCAAAAATATAAAACAAAGCACAGAATACATTTTGGTAGCAGATAACTCCTCGATTAACATACAGTACATACATACATCAACCATGTGTGCATTTGTCTCTATATGTATATACTATATATACATGTCCATGCACATAAACATGGGTGTACATAAATAGGTATATGATTAGAGGATGGTGGTGTAAATGAGTTCATAACATGGTATAATGGAAAGCATTGTTTGCTGCTAATGATCAAATAGGTATACAGGCTGAGTTTCTGAGAAAGATTTCCTTTCTTACTGAAGTTTAATGAAATCGGCATCAGTGCAAATCACAGAATTATTTCTCAGCCACTTCAATAGATCTTACTAATTCACACTTCAGAATACATCTCTAAAAGAAAAGCGGTTTAATTTATTGTCAGTTTTAATTGCGCTTGTGCTTACTTTTTTGCTCTCCTAAATAATGTTCAAATATTAATGTACAAATTACCCACTACTTTTCATTGCTGGTTTAAAATGGAAGACTGAACAAACATCTTAAAGATAAGAGGACCTGCACATTGCTGACAGAGGACTTCTCATTCCAAGATAGCAAGGCTGAAGCATTTTGCCTACAAATCCAAAACACAGAATTGACAGGCATTAATATTTTGTATGCATAAATACAAAAAAGGCAGATGAGCACCTGATGAATACTGCTTAAAATTATCACTTGTCTTGCTGAAAAGAATACATTAAATTTCTAGTACTCTCGGAATATATATCTTTTGATATGGAACAATCTGTGTGAAATTGGAGATAAGAAATTTTAGAGTTTCTCCCAGCTAAACCACACCTTACATGCAATGATGTATAACAACATGACAGAGTACAGACATTGTTGAAGTGGAATATGTGCTTGACCTCGTCTCTGCTACCATTTCCATTCTTCTATCTACCCTCCCTCCAGCAGTTTTTCTCTTGGTGAAGACTGAAATATTCTTGCACTCAGAACCCCAGAGTGGGGAAAGTTGTTGCGAAAAGAGAAGAATGAAATAGGGCATTTTCGAGCAGAGAAAATTTGGTCATGCTCCCTCTTGCTTTAATAATCCTGATGTCAGGCGTGAAAAATCTGGACCACATGTGAAGTTACAGTAGTACTGATTTAATACTCATGCCTCTGCACAGGAATCAACTTAAGCTATTTTGGTGCTAGATGAGGATTAATGGAATTTGGGGAGGGGTGGTTGGACTTAGTTCATTTGTGACAATGTAGAGACTCTAGTCTGATTCCTCTTTTGATCCACCCGCCCCCAGGTTCTGCCACTCTTTCTCCCACATCTGTAGAACAGAATAGAGCAGAATAACAGAGTTGAAAGGAACCTTGCAGGCTAATTCTAATCCTTTAGAATGTGAATACCATTACCTATATCTAAACATTGGCTGTAGTTTCCAGTTTGGCCCTCACTGATTTCCATTTTTAATCTTCTTTATATCTAGAGTTTTAAGGAAAACCAACCATCCTGAAGGGTGGCAAATTACTCTTGGATCCACATGTCAGTTGACAAAGCCAGATCTCAACATTCTTCTAAAAGACCAGAAGGCTGGGGGGAGAGGGCAGTTCATCTTCAGAGAGAAAATATTCCACAGGGCTGGGGAAATGGCAGAGAAGGCTGTCTTCCTGGATCCTGCCAGTCCAAATCCTTTAATTAACGGTAAAGGGGGTTGAAAAATGTCAAGTCATTTCCCCACTGTTACTAACCATGAACATGAATATTTTGTTGGACCATTCCCTTTTCTGTTGTTACTGTTAACTGAATGGATGTTGCCTGTTAAAGAGATGTTTTCCCAATTATTTTGCATCTTTACTTCATGTTCGTTATCCATTTCTTTTAAGATAGACTATGTGGTTTATATTATATGGGATATTCAGGTCAAAATGCTTTCCCCTCCATATCTTGCTTTCTAAATCATTGCATCAAATAATGGTCTATTTATCTGTTTGTTAAATTTATATAGCCACCGATCTCACTCACTTCTGTAACATACAGAAAACAATCCATTCCAAAACATAACAACAAGACTCATTAAAATGATAGAAGGATAGATGAGAAAAACAGTTAATTTCTTGAGCTCCATATGCTAACAGTGGTATTGTTAAGCTGCCATGCAGAATACAGATTAATTCAATAATAATAATTTATTAAATTTATATGTTTCCCAATGGTATTGATCTATAATACATTAAACTAGGATTAGAGTCATTTGATCTAGTCGATATACATTTGATCCTTATTGGGCACAGACTTTCATTTTCTATTGAAATTATTTACGTTTCCTTCCTTTCTTCATCCATAATTCTCCCCTTCCCCATACTGGATTTACCTTTTCATTTTACTCAGTCAGTTGCAACTGTGCACGCTTCTCTGCTTTGTTCTGCATTTCTTAAAAGCCTGTTATATATAGTGTAATATGCTTGCAATTAATAATCTTTGAAATATTATCCCAGGATAATAAATGGCTTAATATTTCTCATTGGTTAAGGTTTTGTCTATCTTCTCTTCTAAAGGTGGCATCTTAGCTAAATTGCAGCACATTGGAGGTCAAGTCCTTTGAAGGCTAAAGATATTATCCTGCAAAGGTAGGGTTAGGGTAGCTAATTGTATTGTTTAAAATGAAGGCAGTCTACGTGTTTAATGTCATAATTTGCTATTCTTTCATTTAAATGCAACCATTCACTGGCCATAGTGAGTCCTGAGTCAAGTTAACCAGCAAGAAAAACCTTGCTGGTTTTCTATCTTTGATAAAAAAAAAATTGTAAAGGATTTGCCACAGGAAAAAATATTTAGAAAGAAGATTGGTTGAGATGATTATTTTAATTCAGTGTGCTTTGTGATGGAGAAGAGAACAGACTGAAGTCTCTTTAGAGACTTAAAGAAATATCTTTTTAGACTGGACTTTTCCATTCTGGGTCTCCCAGATTTCACTATCTGGAAGTGAAGCCAGCTTAAGATTCCCTTTCCAGTTTTCATTTTCTTCCTTTGCTTTGGTCACAGGAATGGCTTGACATTTTGTCCAGACTGTATTTACTAAAGAGGTTTGTTGGTGTCTTACCCTTGTTTAATTGATAAAAAATCATCCACAGATTTACCATTTGGTGGAGCTTAGAAATGGAAAATGGCAGTGTCTGTCAATTTCCTCTGATTTTTTAACCAATTATTTCATTGTCTATCAATCAATTGATTTACAAAGAAAACATCTCAGCTTTTTATAGTTCTGCTAGCAAGCAAGAAATGGGAGGATAGTAACCAGTGACTAAAAGAGATAGCAATAGCACTTAGACTTATATACCACTTATATACAGTGCTTTACAGCAGGAGTGGGATTCTACCAGTTCGCACCTATTCGCTGGAACTGGTTGTTAACATTCTAAGCAGTTCGGTGAGCCGGTTGTTAGAAGAAATTACCAGCCTAATCCTATGAGAAAGGCAGGAAGGAAACATTCTGATGTTGCTTACAGAAACTGCCTCTCCGTTAACCTTTATTAGATTCTTGGCAAGACTAGACTTCCTGTCTCAGGAACTTCTCTGGAATTTTTTTTCCCTTCTTTGCTGGTACTTTGCTTGCATTGAGTGACCATTCAAACAATGGCACTAAAAAAAGTGACTTATGACCATTTTTCACACTTATGACTGTTGCAGCATCCCCACAGTCATGAGAGACCAGGCGAGGAGATGCGTGCCTCAATGTGAGTGATGTTGAGTTGACCACGCCCAGCCAATAACATGACCACCAAGCCATGTCCACCAACCAAGCCACAGAACTGGTTGTTAAAAAATTTGAATCCCACCCCTGCTTTACAGCCCTCTCTAAGCGGTTTACAGAGTGAGCATATTGCCGCACAAAATTTGAGTCCTCATTTTACCCACCTCAGAAGGATGGTAGGCTGAGTCAACCTTGAGCCTAGTGAGATTTGAACTGCCAAATTGCAGGCACTAGCAGTGAACAGAAGTAGCCTGCAGTACTGCACTCTAACCACTGTGCCATCTTGACAGTGATGGACTATAACAGATTGACAGTAGCCAATAAGAGTGGAAGTGTTTCTTTAAAAACAAGTTACGGTCATCATACAAATCAGATAATGCAACCTGAGCCAGCACAGATGGCAAAAGATGGCAAAAATTACTTCGATGCAGACTGAAAAAACATAGGTGGAGGTTGCATTATTGCTAGTTGGGGGTGGGTTGAGAATGATATCTTGTAAAATGATGGATGGTTATCTTTGCAGTAAGCCAAAAATGTGGATCTGACCTTAAGTATGAAATATTAACACATTTGAGAATATATATATATATATATATATATTCGTGCTTGTGTGAGCAAAGCATGATCGGAGCTTCCGTCTCCTTATAAATACTGGTGGGGAGGTTGGTTGTGTTGTCATTTCTTGATTGGTTGATGGAGTTGATGTTTGCAGATTGGTTAGCTTTTTCGTAAGAACATGTGTGGCTAAGGTATTGACTGTGTGTCTATCAGCTTCCTGTGTTGTAACGACCTGGGTAATGGGCTGTGTGATGACCTTCTGAGTTCTATTGTTTTGACATCCTGGGTCTTGTGCTGTAATCTCCTGGGTTGTAATGACCTGGGTAATGGGCTGTATGATAACCTTCTGAGTTCTAATGTTGTGACATCCTGGGTCTTGTGCTGTAATCTCCTGGGTCATTGGCTGTGTTGTAACATTCTGAGGTTTTGTGGTGTAACCTCCTGAGATATCACATCACGGAACTCAGGAGGTTACAGCACAAAACCTCAGAAGATATATACATACACACATAAATGTGGCATTAAAATGCATGCAAGTTACATGCGAAGGATATATTTTAGACAAAATTTGGAGAAGAGGTTTAGAAGCAGACAGCATTTCTTCTGACTCTTTTATTCCATTCATGCTTCAATAATACTATGTCATTATATAGCACACATTGTTCTCAATGGCATTTTAGAAGGAATGAATGGTAATTTTGGTGGCTGGCAGTTGCATCTGGCCATTAGGATAATTCAAATATTTCCTCCAATTAGGGCAACACACACACTTGCTTTTGAAATTCATTCATCTTCAGAATGCTAAAAGGGGATGTGTTTCCTCCCTATCTTTTCTCTTGTGTGTCCTACTGGAATCCAAATCAGTGTAATGATTCTCATCAAAGGATGAAATGGGCACCCCACAATATTAAAGATCATTTCCTGTTCATAATAGAAATATGTATTGCAAAAAGGCAGGGAAATTGTTTCTTGCTGGGATATAATTAATGGCAGGATTGATTGAACAATGCCTTTCAGGCCCTTCAGACATTGAAAAGTGAAGCCATTTAATTGCTGGTTGGAAGAATACTCAAAAAAATAAAGGGATGTCAGAAAGGAATATCATGCTACTTTGATGGTGTTGCCAAGAATACCATATGGATATGTTCCTTAATTTACCAGTCAAACTCAGTTTTAAGGGTATCATAATGTCTTTGTGATGCAATTCTATTTCACAGCAATAGATGTAAGGCTGACTTTGCATGGGCTATACTTTTGACAGAATGTTTTAGCCAGTCATGAGTGCAGGTGTACCTTGAGGTATGCCTAAGAAATGTGCCTCAATGACACTGGTGCTTGTAAGCAAACATTTTTCATTTTCATGGGATAGTTTTATCTTTAAGAAAACAAGTAAGCAGTTGTTGATATATTAATATTTTTCATAGCTAACATATGCTGTGTGGTCAGATGCCTGGACCTTCAAACACCAAACATATATGTAACCTGGAGACTGGTCCAATCAAGATTCTTTCCAGAATACTGAAGATAGTTTTGACATTCCTCACATATCTGTGCTTGTTATGGAAAATAATTTGAGAAATACTGTTGTATCTTATCTTTCTGTATAAGATTGAATAACTACAGCTCATACAATACACTATACATATCAAACATGAAGTAAACCTATGCACAGTAGTAGGGAAAACAGTAATATTATCTGCAGTAAATATGAACCTGTCAGGCTTCAAGTACCAAGAAAAACCCATGGAGTTGCTTCTGAGTATTTTCTGTATTGTTGTCGCCTATAGACAGAATCTTGCCAGACTAAAATAACTACTGTATATGCATAATGATATGCAGGGGGATCTTAGCCCTGTTCTTGCCTACTAGAGTTTCCAAGCTCCATTGCCTCTTTGCCCTCTGGGAAGCAGTCCCTCCACTTTGGGACTCCATATTACATTCCGCTACAGAATCATATGATAGAAGCCTATATGCCTTTTTATTCCTTTTTATCCATTCTTCTCTCCCTACAGAAATGTTTCTCTTTGGGTTTCAGGCTAAATAAAAAATATTGTGGAAATAATCGTGAATGTTTTATGGAATGTAGCATGGGGAAAAAAATTTAGGCAGAGTCAGAAACAATCTGAGAACAAGATGAAAGTAATCAGTCATAAAATATCTGCAGACAGAGAATAACTAGGCCAATAAGTTGAATGGTAACAAGGTAAACAGTGTATCAAATTGGTGGAGAAAAAAACATCACCTCTAGAGAACAGGATGGATGAAACTTTCTTATTACTTTTTTGTGATAATGTGTACTGTATATCTGTTTATTTTATTTGTTTGTTGTTGGATCTGGAAGCTTTGCAGATGAAATTAAAACTCTGACACTATAGATAAATGATCTTTTTGCTAAAGAGAAGAACAATGGAATTAAGTTGCTTTCATGACTCATTAATAAATCCTTGTATGCTGGTTAACATCTAACATGAGTTAGTATTTTCAAATTGCCATTTATTACTGAGTTTGCAATTGATTTTATTCAGTGTCCAGTATAGAACACTGCTGAGGAATTGCTGGATTTCTGTTTTAGAAAAACAGTACATTGGTATGATACAATAATGAACAAACAATTCCTTCTTCCAATAAGAAATATTTGTTGAAGGGATTTTCCATGTGAGGTTCCATATTGAGTTCCACCACTTTATGAAATAGCATGTAGGTTGAAGGAACTGTCGAAAGAACAGTATCTGAGAGTCTCTCCCAAAGACCATGCATTCAGCAGATGTTGTGACAAGACCATCTGCATGTGTGTAGAGTACAATGACTTTAAGTGATTAAAATTTGTCATCCTATAGAAAATTCTACTTTATCTCAAATTGTTTATATGTAAACAACTTCAACTGGATGCATGAAGTCAAGGAAGGCCACATACATGGCTGAAAACAGGGAGCAGTAGGCCAATAGCTACTTCCACATTAGGTATATGTTTGCACAATCTGCAACCATCAAGATGACTCACATATGTTCTGTTTCCCTCTCATTATTTTACTCATTTGCTATTCTTATTTACATATGAAATTTATATGTGGAGTGTTGTACCCAGACACATTTTTTGAAAATCAAATCTTAAAATCCATACAGTCCATCCCAGAGAAATGAAAAGAGCCAATATAACCATAAAGCCAATCTAAAGAAATGCAATAAAGGAAACAGGAAGAGGTAAAACCAATCTCAGAATAAACATTAACATCTCCAACAGAGAAAAAGAATTCAAGTAATACAGCCAATAATATTGTAATAGGGCTTCAAAGTGTTTAATTAAAAAAAAAGAAAAAACTTTGAAACTAGACCATTTTCCTTGAAAAGGTGTCAATATAATTGAAGAATCATCAACAGAAAGGACCATGTCATTAGGCTTCATTGGCAAGGGACAAATGGAAAAAGTACCATAAAGATGAAGAAAATAGGAGTAAGCAGATGTGAGAAATGGTATTCCTTCATATGAGGCTTAGTTCTGAATAAGTGAAGAATGTTATAGGTCAAAACTAGCATTGTGAATTGGGCTCACTAACAAACTGGGATATTGAGGAAATGGATAGAGTAGAATATTTGTAGCACAGAATTGAAATGAGGAGTCCTTGGTGCTCTTTGAGTGTGGTTGTTTTATTGCAGACATTTCATGATCCAAACTAGGTAACATAATCAGTGCTAGTAGGGAATGGTGTTTGCTCTCAATTTGTATTCTAGTGGTTTTCCCTGTCGATGTTGGGGAAGGAGGTATCTTGTTGGTTCTTTGGTTGAGCTATTTGATGTTAGCTTGTTTGGCAGTTCCTTGATTGGGCTATTGTTTATGCCTTGGTTGTTGATGTGATGTTAATCTTGCTGTTAATCTCTGCTTATTGGGGTGTGGATGGCTGTTGGGAAGTTGTTTTAGTATAGTTCCCCTTTTTGGCTTGTTGATTGTTTCTTTTGAATGGTATGTAGATGTTGTTTATGTCTATGTGCCTATTGATATCTGATTTGTCAATGTGCTAGGCTTCCAGTAATTCTCTCACATTTTTGGACTTGGCTTGGTCTAGTGACCATCTCTGGGGCCATCCTTGCCTTGAAGCAATTGCTCAATGTTGCCCTTAGCAGGATGTGATCTGGCTGCAATATTTGCCCACCCCATTGATCACCATGGTTGATTAAGCTGATATGGCTGGCTAGGTGGGTTTCCACTTCCTCCCTCAATGCTCCATGTGCATTCCTCCCAAAACTGCACATACAGTGGAAGAGGATGAACCATCCCAGATAGGAGGAATGCACCAATCAAGAGTACATGATAGCTGTAGTCCTTTGCCAGGACTTCCAAACAAATTGAATGTAGCAAAACATATACATAATATGCATACACTACCACCAATGCAGTCATTGGGGGTTATAATGCACTATGAATTTTAACTTTTAACACAGATTGCCAAAATCCCTGAGGAATTTAATTGTCTACCTTGTCTAAGCTATTTAGTTCATCTGAATTTAAAACATATTGAAGAAAGAATACCAGTCATTGTTTCAATGTTTATATGAAAATGCCATTGTGTATGCTCCAGGGATCTGTGAAATGGTAATACATTTTGGCCTGGGGCAGCTAATGCTAATGTAATTTGAAAGGGCTGAATTTGTTGGATGGAGTTTTGTCAGCAGTCTTTGCAACTGGTTCATAAAAGTTAGTTGTTTTTAGCTTGTGTATGTTGCTTCAGCTCTTTATACTATAACACATCAAACACCCATTTTCTACTTAGTGGAGACGACATGTTGTAGAATAGCTTGTGTGTGTCATCCTCTCTAGCCTGCAGCTGAAATGAGACAAAACTTTTAAATTGAGTATAGCATTGGTGGTTCAAAGGCCAAATTCATTACATGTGAATACTTTACCCAGGACAATAGAAAGAGAATTAAGTACAAGCTAACTCCTCAATAGATGTTGCCTTTTGCCATTACTGAATTCTTAGACACCTTTTCTGGACCCTCTCTTCTAATATTTATCACATGCAAGATACAGCAGATGCCATTTTCTAATTTTGTTTTGTCCTCATTGTGTAGCTTTTCAAATGAAAGGGACGGTGGGGAGGAGGAAGGAATTCAATTCTGACTTTTTCCAAACTCAAAGATGCTCTCAGATTCTGGATTCTCAGTTTTTGTGTGGGATTAATGTTGCTTTCAAGTTTGAGAAGTTGGGACATAATGGGCCTTGATTATTTGAGGACTTAGTAATGTTGGCAGGGAATGAATAAGGCTTTATAAATAAGTTTTTATCAAGATGGATAGATAGCTTTATGAGGCTGTCTGCTCCATCCTTCTGCTTCTTTTGATTTTTGTGTCTCGCCTACCCTAATTTTATATCAGTGTTTACTTTGTTTTTTTGCCTTCTGGAGCCAAATAGGAATTTGCTAACTGAAGATTGACTGAGGCGGTAGTTTTTATTTATTTGTTTTATCTTCCCTATCTTCTTGCTAAAAAGAGCAGTTATGAGTTTATTTGCTAAGTAAATTTGTTCACATTTTTAGTTCGGCAAATATGTGTGGAAAATGCAGAAAGGGAATAGGAAAACTGGGCACCTTCTGTTGAGGATTGCAATTCAGGGCTGTGGGACCCATAGACTAGATATGAAATGGTGTTATGGCTGATTTTCCTGATTAGCATGTTTAGTGTTCTGGTATTGCCTCCTATTGAGTCAAAGTAATTATTTATGGATTAAGGATGCAATGACCCTGCAGATGTTGCTAGCCTATATATTATATCTTCACAGATCATTGGCCATGCTGTTTAGTATGAGAGGTATTATGGTCCAATAACAACTGAAAAGCTACATTACTATATAAATGGGTTAGGTTACTAGGAATATATAAATTTAGATGACCACAAATAGCAACAAAGAGCTACAGAAAGTACTTTGGTGCCAACTAGTGATCTTCAGTTTTGCAGCTCACATCCTATAAACCTTAATATAACCCTTTGACATGTTTCAGAGAATACACTGTTTATGCTCATTTCAGGCTATGAAAAAATATCAATATTCTTGCCTCAGTAAATATTAAGAGGATGTTCTCTTAACTGGCAATCAGGGCATGGTTACTTTTTTATATAGTTAAGCATAGTTAGAATTAAAACACAAACAACCAGACCCACATGTGTAGAGTTCAAACTAGCTACCTTATTGTTCTATACCAATTTCACAGGAATCTTCCCAGACTAGCAGGTTTGCCTGGGAAAAACAAAATAAGATTCAAACTTGCAGAGGTGTTATTCAGCAGGTTCCAACTAGTTCTGGAGAACCGGTAGTGGAAATTTTGAGTAGTTTGTAGAACCGGCAAATACCAGCTCTGACTGGAGATTTTACAATATCCTTCCCCTGCCACGCCCACCAAGCCATGCCCACAGAGCCAGTAGTAAAAAAAGTTGAACCCCACCACTGATTCAAAGACATTGATATGTGTGTGTGTGTGTGTGTGTGTGTGTCTGTGTGTGTGTGTGTGTGTGTGTGTGAGAGAGAGAGAGATGTTGCTGTCTTGTGTTTATGTAATGAGTTCTTCCTAATTCCTCATTTGATCCTCCCAATTGGAATGATTGATCTTCAACATATTCAGAGCATTTAATAATGTACACAAACTGTTTCTATGCTGTTTTTCAGATAAGTATTTAATTGGTCAACAACATTTAAAATAGAAAACTTACCTGAAAATATTAAAGCATAAAAACAGCAGCAGTTACAAGGGTAAATTCAGTAAGACCTCTTGTCCTATTTGGAATCCAGAATGCTAATGGTGAGAGCAACTGTAATAGTGAGTAAAGGTTAATATGATACAAAAGGAAATCCTATTTTGTTAAATAATGCTTATTCTGTCATAGAATGCCAGCAATGAAGAAAGCTGGTGGACCAGGAATCAGCAGTTCTGAGGTTAGAGAGTGTTATGTCAACATACAACAGGGGTCTTTCAAGGCTATCAGGTGAATGAATAAGTATTAATTGACTCAAAAAGTATTAATTGACTCAAAAAGACAGGAGAAAAAAACTTGGAATCTAAAGCCTGCTGTTCAAACTTGTCTGCCTGCCTCCATCCATCCCCCTCTGTATATATGTATAAAGCCCACAATCTGTGCAAACTGCAGTGCATACTACAGATTGTGCAGCAAATCTTCTGGCAATATATGGCTTTATCCTTGTGTTCTACATAGAGGCAAATTTTGTTATATGAGTCTGTGAGTTTTTTATTAAATAAGTCAAATCTTGTTCTAAAGGGTTTAGCATCTGGACAACTGATACTTTCAGCCATGCCTGATATGAAGACTAACCATAGCTGCATAGGATTGTGGCATTAAACTATCTAAAATTTCATTTTCTATATATTAATTTTCAATATGAAAGAATAGAACTTCTTTCTTAAAAAAAAAAAACCTAATGAATATTTGAAAATTGTCAGAGCAGCAGTAACTCAGAGTATCTCACCCATGAGACAATCTCTGTCTTAACTTCAGTTCTTATTAGCTTCATGTCAGTTTCTTCATCCACATTTAGTGAAGCTCAAGAGGCTCTTGCTAAATTCACAGCATGCTGTCTCCTGAAAATAAATCTGCAGTCTTGTCAACATATTGAAGCTAGTTTTATTTTGATGGAAAGATGTATGTTTTAAACTCTTCGTAATCAATTATAGAGCTAAAATTGTGAAAGCATGAGTCAGTTCCTAAAATATGATAAAGTCCTTCACCTTTGGTCTGATATTATGTTTAATGTTTGGAGTCAGAGATTATGGATCCTATATTACAGGTTTAAGAGAACCAACAAATTTAATTTGCTTTTCATTTCCTGAGGCTCCGCTGGAACATCTCTTCTTTTTGGACAAGTTTTGGAATTCAAGCAATGTAGCCTGAATGAAAGCAATTATAACATGTCCCATGGTGGAATCTGGCGTCTTTGATGGAGTGATTGGTGTGACTTCAGATAGAAATGTTGAGAACTATTATTATTTTATTTTATTATTAATTGGACTTATATACTGTCCCCTCTCCCTAAAGGGACTCGGGCGGTGAACAGCCAAGATAAAAATACATATACAGAATACATATACAACATGACAATATTAAAAATTAAAAGAATTAAATATAACGTGGCTCTATGAGACAACCCTGAACAAAACCAAGGCCAATTCCATACCTAACCACAGCACCTTTCTTGACCTTTGTGCATTCAACCTCAATTAAAGGCAAAGTATATGCTGAAGAAGGATTGTTCCACAATTTTTAGGATATTTATTTTAATTTTATTTATAGAAACATGTGCCTTCTTTTGCTGCTCCCAAAAATTTCCTAAACTGGTTTTCCAATATAAAAACCCAATCCTGATGGTACTGAAGAAGAATAAAAGAAACATTTCAAAAAACCCTCAACAAACAAAATGAAGGCAGCTGTTAGTAAAATTAATGGAGTATTTTTATACCATATATATATATTATATCTTAAAAGGCTGTCCGAAGTAATAATAACTTGACTGCCCATTCAATAACTTGAATGCATCCAGAAAGAGTCTGTCAACTTTTACTTGGTAGAAGGTAGCCCCACAGCAGAGGTGGTATTCAGCAGGTTCTGACAAGTTCTGGAGAACCAGTGGTGGAAATTTTGAGTAGTTCGGAGAACCGGCAAATATCACCTCTGACTGGCTCCGCCCCCCTCTATTCTCTGCCTCCCAGGTCCCAGCTGATTGGCTGGATCTTCTTTTTTTTGCCCTGCACAGGAGAATGGAGCTAGAAAGCAGGTTTGTGGGGTGGGGGAGGGAATGGGATTTTGAAGTAACTTTCCCCAAGAATTGGGGAGGGAATGGAAATTTTGCAGCATCCTTCCCTTGCTATGCCTACCAAGCCATGCCCACCAAGCCACGCCACACCCACCAAGCTATGCCATGCTCACCAAG
Organism: Bungarus multicinctus; assembly: GCA_023653725.1. Classification (NCBI taxonomy): domain Eukaryota; kingdom Metazoa; phylum Chordata; class Lepidosauria; order Squamata; family Elapidae; genus Bungarus; species Bungarus multicinctus. Next base: position 142,521,381 of record CM042836.1, on the reverse strand, counting down.
CCATGCCATGCCCACCAAGCCATGCCCACATAACCGGTAGTAAAAAAATTTGAATCCCACCACTGGCCCCCAGGAAGATGAGATTTCATGGAATCTCAGTCACAAAATATAGAAAAAGGGGGGACTGTTAAGTCCAGCATGTGCTAAGTGCAAGAATATGGGTGTCCAACTTTTTGACTTGCCTGGGCCACCCTGAGTGAAGAGGAATCGTCTTGGGCGACATATAAACTGTATAATACAGTTAATTAATGTAAATCACATAATGTTAAAAGTTGACAGTCTTGCAGGCTGTAGTACTAGCTGTAAAGGCCGCATGCAGGCCACGGGCTGTGGGTTGCATACATCTAATTATATCATCTTCCAGATGATTGTTGAGCTTCCTCTTGATCATATCTAGCAATGGGAAAATGAACTTCACTCTTGCTAATGAGCTCCCTGTTTAATAACTTTTATTCTTAGGGATTTTTAGATAGATAGATAGATAGATAGATAGATAGATAGATAGATAGATAGATAGATAGATAGATAGATAGATAAACTATTCAAGTGGAATTTAACTTTATATTACTAACAGATACAGGAAAGGGTCTACAGGCCTCTAATGCATTTTACATACCTGACATAAAATGTCCCATCAGCCATGTTCCCTTTTTGCAACAAAACTAATCAAGGTATTGCAGATAGGTGGGAATAAAGGATTCACTCTGTGTGGAGCATACTAAGCATTATCTTTATTAAATATTGATTCTGAAATCTTTAAGTCACTGAAAGATTGGAACTTGTGATTAAACCGCAAATTAATCTAGCGCTAACTGGTTCTCTTATGCACTGAATCAGCCCAGATAATCTCAGAAGGCTTCCTTCTGTTGTGAGCAAATGGAAAACAACACACTTTTAGCCTTAGACCTTGGAAAATTTCAATTGTGTCGAGCATATATTTGCATTTTAGGGTTGGGTCTTAGGTATTTTCCCACCTGAATGTAGCTCATAAATTAAGACAATCTATGCAATCTGGTCTCATCTCTTGGGATGGAAAAGAATTACTGTTCCGTGTAAAACAAATCCTTCTGGTGAGCCTGAGACAAAATTAGTATCGGAATTCAGAATAAAGGCTGGAAGACAATAAGATATAGGGACTTAATAACAAGAGGGAAAGCTAGGAATAGGTTGGTTCAGCTGAATGATGCCAAAAGATGGGTGTTGTTAGGACTATTAGTATTCTCTGCCTGGAGGTGAAGAAAAAAGAGGAATTGTAAAGTACTAGCTGGCCCATGGACCTGGTAGACATATAAAATGGGCAGGTATAGAGAAGATTGCCATCATGAGAGGAGAAAAGTCAAGGTTCAGTTGTGACCAATTCCAGGATACGGTGCAGTGGCTAGAATGTAGAATTACAGGCTAATTCTGTTGACTGCCAGCAGTTTGATTCTCACCAGGCTCAAGGTTGACTCCGCTTTCCATCTTTTTGAAGTTGGCAAAATGAGGACCAAGATTGTTATGGGCAATATAAACCACTTAGAGAGTCTTGTAAAGCACTATGAAGCAGCATATAAGTCTAAGTGTTATTGCTATTGCTATCTTCAATTAGGTCAGGGAAGAAACCTGGTAAACTGCAACAATCAGAGCAGATAATGGAACTACAAACCATGTCCATTCCTTAGGGGGAAAACTAGAAATGTCCGGTGATATGCCATTCTACATGGAAGCTCATGTAGGGCTTACTCTCAATGACACCATTGCCTTGAGCTATGATGCTTCTGCTTAGTTGTTAACTGCAATATAAATGAACTTTCTATGTTGCTATGAAATAGAGACCATAAATCTATAATGTGCTATACTGTTAAAAAAAAATCCCCTCATGTGAATGCTAATGTTCTTATTGTAATTCTGTCTCTTGACTTAGACATACGAAACCAGAACCTGTCTTAATACTGTTCGTATTCAGTTTAGGAAAGCTAGTGAAATATATTTTTCCAAAATTTAAACCTATGATGTTCTTTTCTATTAGTGTGTATGTGTGTGTATTTCATATAGTAATGCAAAATGGAAATAAAGGAAATGACTTCCTCTTTTTCCATGTTTCCCAGTACATATTTTTGTGTGAATTTATCCTGAGGTGGTAATTCAGCAGGTTTTGATTAGTTCTGGAGAACCAGTAGCAGAAATTTTGAGTAGTTCGGAAAACCGACAAATCCCACCTCTGACTGGAGATTTTACAGTATCCTTCCCCTGCCATGCCCACCAAGCCACGCCCCCAGAACCAGCAGTAAAAAAAAATTGAATCCCACCACTGAATTTATCTATTGGTTTGCCCCCAAAATATAAGAGGCTCCTAGGATGGGAATGTTTGTGATGGAAAATTGAATGTGTGAAACCAAAATCAAAACCAAACCCCAACACTGAAATATTTCCAGATTTTCCTAGCTGCCATTTCTCCATTCTCTTTAAAGTTCCTTGAAAACTGAAATTGAAATGAAAGGATATCAGGAATATTGCAGGGTCACCTCATCTGGCAATGTGACAGGTTCTTGTTGGGAAATGGCATGGACCTTTTTTGGACTTTTCTGGTCAAAATTAACTGACTCTGGTCTGAGCCACTGTAGTGATTTTAGCAACCCTTGATCTCCGGTTGAGAAGGAAATGATTTTCTTCACAGTATTGACTGGCTGTTAGAGCTCCAGTTGAAGTTGTGACTGTTGGGATCTGCCCTGCTTCTCAGTTTGCACCTGCTTATATTCCTAAGCCAGTCCAGAGGTGGTATTCAGCAGGTTCTGACCAGTTCTGGAGAACCAGTAGTGGAAATTTTGAGAAGTTTGGAGAACTGCCAAATACCACCTCTGACTGGCCTCACCTCCTTCTATTCTCTGCCTCCCAAGTCCCATCTGATTGGCTGGGTCTTCTTTTGTTGCCCTGCACAGGAGAACAGAGCTGGAAAGCAGGTTAGTGGAGGATGGGGGGAGAGAGAATGGAGATTTTACAGTATCCTTCCCCTGACATGCCCACCAAGTCACGCCCACAGAACCGGTAGTAAAATATTTTGAACCAGTCTATTTCACACTTCTACTACCCCTTGCCCAGGCAATTGTATCCTACCATCTTTGGCTTTGCTCATCTCTTGTCTGCAATGCTTTCCTTCTCTTCAACACAGAGAAGCACAACATCTACCCCCAACCCACCTATCCAGAAGGCTTTCTCCTTTTATAGATGATTCAGCTACCTCAAAAACCAGAAGGGAAAGAAATGAAAAAGGAATGGATGGAATTGTGCTGGCCACAACAAGGCACTCTTTCTGAAGGTGCCAATCTAGTACAGCATCATTTTACGTTACTTTTTTTCTCTCTACACAATATGCCTTGATTATCAGAGGGGCTTTTTCTGATGGTACAGCAGAGAACATCAGTTCTCTGATGTTTATCTTGTTATCTTGTTATCAGAAGAATATGTAGTCCATTCTGTTTAGTCCATTCTCTCTCAACTGCCTAAAATGATTTACTAATGGAAAAAGAAATTGATGATGCTGTTCAAGATCCCTTTTAAATGTGTACTTGTATTGTGAAATGATAATTTCACAACCACTTTAGTTGTATAAACCAAAGGCTAGAGTTTTAGATCTGCAGTACCAGTCTGCCTCTGGCAACCATCCAAGGAATGACATGAAAATCTGGAAATGGTCACTGCATAACAATACATTGTATTTCTAATGCCTGACTAACATAGTTGTCAAAGATTTGCATCGTAACAACTACAATTTACCAATGGTAGGGGCTTTGTGTGTGTGTGTATGCGTGTGTGACCTTAACAACTGTGATTTATGTCAGTTGATTGTTTTATCCTAAAAATTATGTAAGAAATCAGAATGTTTGTAAGTTGAAGGAAGGAATTAAGAATAAAATAATTATTATTTAAGATTCTACACAAATCACCTTTGAACCTTATATTTACAAAAATATATGCCCATTTTTAACAAGGAAGATGAAATAAAATGTGAAGAAAAAGACTTTTCATTTGTAATGAAGGTAAACATTTGACCCATGATGCTGTTGCATTCAGATTAGAAACCCAATTGAAGCAAGAATTATTTTAAGCCTTATGGCGACTACTGCTACTAGCCCTCATTTCTATAGAAATTAATTGTAAATGTATATAAATACATGTGTTCACATCCATAGCTTTATTATCTTTTGATCCCCCTTGCTTCCTGTCCTTCTATTGAAATTCAAGATTGTTTCTGTAAATGGGGTTTAATTTAGTCCATAGCCTTATGATACTTTTAAAACATTCTGTTCAACCATGTATGATTCTTTCAGACTATTTAGACAAGTCCCTGCAGTCTCCCTGGTAAGATTTTTCAGAAGTGGTTTACCATTGCCTCCTTGCTAGGGCTGAGAGAGAGTGACTGGCCCAAGATCACTCAACTGGCTTTGTGCCCAAGGTAGAACTAGAATTCATGGTCTCTTGATTTCTAACCAAGTGTCTTAACCTGTATAGCTAATTGGCTTTCACATCATGATACTAAGTGTAGAAAAAAAGACAACTACGGTAGTAATACTAGTTGTCATTGTACCAATGCAAGGTTTGTATGGTCACTAAAACTGATCAAAGCTAGTAATTCTTTAAGTCTCACGTATGAAAATATTCAAGAATAAACTTGCCATGAAGCATGCGTCAATATTATTGTAAAGATAAACAGAACACTATAGTAAATAGCATGAGAAGAAATACTAGTAGCTCAAAGTTACACAATACTATCTTATTGATTTAGCTCTAGCACTGGACAGAGTGAGGTAGCCACCCCAGTCAGTTAATTTTAGTTTTCATAAGAAATAACAAATATTTACTTCTTAGAGAGGATTTTCTGGACATTTTTGTCTTTCAAATTGTTTGGCAGTCTTGAGTATTATGCTATTTGATTGGTGAAATAGAATGGAGAAGCATTTACCTTTCTATCTCAGACCATAAAATTGACTGAGCCCTAGTTTATGCTAATCCTTGTGGTTGAGAGCTGCAGTGAACATTTCTGGAAGCCTGAAGCCTACAGTGGATTGGAAAAATTATCTGCAGCTTTTTAAAATATAAGTATCAAATATTTTAAAAAGTAAAACCTAGGATTTATCTGTTTAATCATTTACAAATATTTATAAACACTGAAGTATATTAATTGATATCTGAAAGTAAACTGGTCATAATGGCAGAATATTCATGCATTCGTTCATTCGTTCATTCATTCATTTGCATGCCACCTGATTATCTTTACAAATAATTCAAGGCAGTGAACATATACAACACACTTTCCTCCTCTTATTTTCCCCACAACAACATCTTGAAGTGAAGTGAATTAGGCTGAGAGAGAGAATGCCCAGCCCATGGTCACCCAGCTGCTCTTTTTTAAAAAATAAACAAAAATGCAACACAACCAAAGCTCAGCAAGAAAGGTGTGGAGTACCCCGAGACAACTTTGAGGAGACTGGGAGGTAACATTTAGACCAGCCCTTTTAGACTTTAAGACCTGTAGTATTTCTTCAATCATATCCCTAAATCTGTGAGACTTAGAAAATTGTGACAATGTTAATCTTCCAACCTGAGTGGTTCTGAGGGAAAGAAGACTGATGACACCCAACTAAGCTATTTTTTGTGTGTATGTTGCTGATTGGCTACAGTCTCTTTTCTATTAGCCAAGACTCACATCTTCCAGATCCAAGGACCCTGATGGTGACATTGCTTGGATTTCACCTCACACTTGTTAAAACAACAACAATAACAACCTGGAGTCCTTTTGTTTTCCACATGTCAGTTATGAAAGGAGAGTGAGCGGCAAAGGCTTTCCCTTCGCCTTCTTCAGGAGCATGGGGGTGATGCATTCGGTAATGTGTTCTTTCCAGCTGAAGCCTCCAGGGTGGCATATTTGACAGTGCTGTCTAAGAACATTGGTTCATCTCTGTGAAGTGAAAGGTATTCAGCTTTAGAGCCATACACAAGTGGATGGGAGACAAGGAGTTTGTTGAATGGTATAAATAGTAGATTTTTCATGCTGTCACTTACCATAGGGTTCTCTTTCCCTATCTCCCTTGCACTCACCTAACTGGTATATTAGCAATCACGTGGGAAAGGGGAAGGGAGACCTACCCTAGTTATGCTGCCCTATCTAGATACCCCACTCTGTGAAATAATGGGAAATACTTATAGTTCGGCTTTAGATTTTGGCAGTGGTCTGCTCTCCAAGCTTGCTTCAATTTAGTTTCTGAACATTTCATTACCAGTCTAGGTAACATCATCAGCAGGGTTTTCTTGTTCTATTCTCCTTAGCTTATAAATGTCTTGTGTGTCAGTGTGGTAAGTTGGTCATATGATTAGTTGTTTGTTTGGAACAGGGGTCTTCAAACTTGACAGCTTTAAGACTTGTGGACTTCAACTCCCAGAATTCTCCCTCCAGTCATGTTATCTCAGGAATTCTTGGAGTTGAAGTCCACAAGTCTTAAATTTGCCAAGTTTGAAGACTCTTGGTTTGGACCTATATTTAAGTTCTGAGCAGCTGTGTGGTTCTCTTGTTGATTGGTTTGAATGAGCTGGAAATACTTTTGCCTTTTCTATTCTTATACATGTATTGGGGAAAACAAAGTCAAGAATGCGGTGATATCAGTTATGGGTATGCCACAAGATACCCATGTAAACAACTTGGTTTCATAAACTGCACTGGCTATCAATAGTTTTCTGGGTGTAATTCAAGGTATTGGTTATCTTTGGTAAAAATGTACGTGGCACAATCTAATCACTGGAGGGGCTGCCTATCTCCCTTGTTTCTGCCCATCATGTTAGATCAGTCAGAGTCAAACACTATAGGTAACAGATAACAAATAACAGATAATCAGAGTTCGAAGGAACCTTGTAGGTCATCTAGTCCAACCCTCCGCCCAAGCGGGAGACCTTGCACCATTTCTGACAGATGGCAGTCCAATCTCTTCTTGAAAGTCTCAAATGATGGCGCTCCCACAACTTTCGAGGGCAAGATGTTCCATTGGTTGATTGTTCTCAACCCTTCCATCATCCAACATCTCCTACCACAGATTCAGACAATCCCAACCCTACTCTCCTTTAAATGAGCCCTGAAGATTTGATTCTTTTTATTTATTTATTTTATTTGTCAAACACTTACAATATAATAGAAATAAGAATAAACGTAAGTATAAATATATGAAATAGGTATACTAATAATTGGGGACAATAGGACACGATTATGCATTTATACAGGCGTCTTAGGAATGGGGTGAGGTCAATGGAGGTTAGTTTGAGGGTAAAGGAGTGGGGGTTTGAGTAGGTGACAACAGAATCAGGTAGTGAATTCCAGACATTGACCACTCTTGTTGCTGAAATCATACTTCCTGCAATCAAGTTTGGAGTGGTTTACATTTAGTTTATATCTGTTGTGTGTTCTTGTGTTGTTGTGGTTAAAGCTAAAATATTCATTAACTGGTAAGACATTGTAAGATATAATTTTATGTAAGTCCAATCTTAGCCAGCGTAGTTCAAGGATATCTAAGCTTGGAATGTGGTTTGGGTTTTATGTCAGTTCCTTTTTTCTTATCTTGAGTTACCATATACGGACCACCAAGAATCATCAAGAAATTGGGCAGCCTTTATAAATATAAAAAAGCACAAAAGGTCATCCTCTCAGAGGCGAAGAGCAATAAACCACCAATGAAAACTAAACAAAGTGTGTAAAAGTCACCTACATACACTACTTGTTGTTTTCAATTTCCTTTTCAGCTCATTTGGCTGCATCATATTATGTCCAGAACATTTAATAGTGGGTATTTTTCTCTCCCTTAAATATGTGTAAGAGAAAATGCTGTTCTGTCACTGTCAGTCTGGTAAATTCATGTGAAGATGTGTTTTATTTCATGGATATACTGAGAGGAATTCACACCAAAAAGAAAAAAGAAACTGTTAGAACTTCATTTATTTTCAATGAAAGGCAAACAGTTTGTTCCTTGTGTGATGTGATTGTAATATGTACTTAACAAAAATATTCATTGCATTATTTGACAGTTTTTCCAAATATGCAATTTGCTGCAAAGTAGTTGGATGTACTGGAAAGTGTAGACAAAAGATTTTGGCAAAAAAATAAATCTGTAGGGTTTTTTTTTTTTACTACCTTCCCTTCCTGGTTTTCATGAGATAGGACAAAAGAAAGAGGTTGTTAAAATATGCATCTCATAACAAAAGTTTTCTTTTAAAACTGAAAAAAAGATGACTGGTGACTATCTGAACAAGCCCTGGTTATTTTATTGACAACATTTTCTGAAGTGATTTGCCATTGCCACCTTCTTTGGGCAGAAACACAGTGACTGTCTCAAGGCCACTTGGTTGGTTTTGTGTTTGAGATGGTACTAGAACTCACAGTCTCCAGTTTCTAGCTTGGGATCTTTAACCACTCCATCACTTAAGAGCCATGGTGGCACAGTAGTTAGAGTGCAGTACTGCAGGCTACTTCTGCTGGTCACCGGGTGCCAGCAGTTTGGCAGTTCGATTCTCACTGGCTCAAGGTTGACTCAGCCTTCCACCCTTCCATGATGGGTAAAATGAGGACCCAGATTGTTGGGGGCAATAGGCTGACTCTGTAAACCGCTTAGAAAGGGCTGTAAAGCACTGTGAAGTGGTATGTAAGTCTAAGTACTATTGCTATCTCTCCCAAAGACTCTCCCAATATCCTAACTTATTTTCTGAAAGTCATATTAATAACAGAATAATTGTTTTTCTCATTCTAGAGACTTGTGTCATGACCCTGGTGGAGATTGACTCTGTGGGAGAGGAGGAACAGCCAACAGGGAGTGGAAGTGTGGCTCCGGAGGTGGTGAAGGAGGCTGGGGAAAGGCAGAGACCAGCTGAGCAGTCGGAGGAGGACCCAGGCCCATCCCCTATCCATCCTAGGGCATGCAGGGAGGAAAGGATCAGGGAAAAACATGGTCTACTCAGGAGGAGAGGGCCATGATCCTCTTCATGGGTTGCAGGTGTGAGATCTGCATAAGAGTTTGGACCAGCATGCTAACAAATGCTGGAGACAAATTAGTGTTTTATTCCTAGAGGAGGTTTATCTCGGTTGGTGTTTTTCCAACAGACTGTACCTGGTTATCTTCCTGATGTTGGTAATTATTTATCCTAGTCTGTTGTGGAACTTTATTCAGTGCTGTTTATTTTTGTTTTTTGCTTCATTATCGGCTCTTTGAATTTGAACTATGTTTCTTTCCTTTGAAATGTTATTTTTAAAATAGTTTAATCCTCAACTGTGAACAATTAAACAGTGAAGCCAAGTTGAAGGAATTAAAGGACCAAAGAACACGTTGACAGAATACTGGGGGGACTGAATGCTACCACTTGTTTATTAGACCCGTGTCCCTCCTGGCTGGTTCTAGCCACTCGGGAGGTAACACGAGGCTGGTTCCAAGGCATTATAAACGCTTCCTTGAGAGAGGAGTTTCTACCCACTGCTTTGAAAGAAGCGGTGGTTCGTCCCCTCCTCAAGAAACCGTCCTTGGACCCAGCATTACTATCCAATTATCGTCCTGTCTCCAACCTTCGCTTTGTAGCGAAGGTTATAGAGACCGTGGTGGCACGTCAGTTCCCGCAGTACCTGGATGAAGCGAATTATCTTGACCCCCTCCAATCGGGCTTCAGGCCCGGGCACAGCACTGAGACGGTGTTGGTCGCGTTGATGGATGATCTTTGGAGGGCACGGGACAGAGGCCATTCCTCTGTTCTGGTCCTCCTCGATCTATCGGCGGCTTTCGATACTGTCGACCACAGTATCCTGTTGCATCGGTTGGAGGGGCTAGGGATTGGAGGCACCGTGCTTCAATGGTTCTCCTCCTTCCTCTCCGACCGTTCGCAATTTGTGTTGACAGGGGGACAGAGATCGACCCCGAGACCCCTACTCTGTGGGGTGCCTCAGGGGTCGGTGCTCTCTCCCCTGCTGTTCAACATTTATATGAAGCCGCTAGGTAATATCATCCGTGGCTTTGGAGTGGAATTCCACCAGTACGCTGATGATACTCAGCTGTACATCTCCACTCCAGACCACCCCAACGAAGCCGTCGAGGTGATGACCCGGTGCCTGGAAGCCGTACGAAATTGGATGGGTCAAAACAGACTCCGTCTCAACCCGACCAAAACCGAGTGGCTGTGGTTTCCTGCCCCCAGATTCAGTCAGCTTATTCCATCGCTGACCATAGGAGGAGAGACACTATCCCCTGTGGAAAGGGCACGCAACTTGGGTGTACTCCTGGATGTGCGACTGTCTTTGGAAGTCCATATTGCAGCCGCCACCAGGAGTGTTTTTTATCAGATTCGTCTGATCTACCAATTGCGACCCTTCCTGGATCTGGGCGCACTTCGCACAGTCACCTCTGCTCTCGTCATCTCCCGTTTGGACTACTGTAATGCTCTCTACATGGGGCTCCCCTTGAAGACTCTCCGTAGGCTACAGTTAGTTCAGAATGCCGCCGCGCGGATGATCATCGGCGCCCCTCGGGACGCCCACATAACACCTCTTCTCCGCCGGCTGCACTGGCTTCCTGTGGCCTTTCGGATTCGATTCAAGGTGGTACTAATAGTATTCAAAGTGCTCCATGGCTCGGGACCTGGATACTTACGGGACCGCCTTCTGCCACCAACAACCTCCCGCCGCCCAGTACGCTCCCACAGAGTCGCCATGCTCGGGGTCCCACCACTAAATCACTGCCGACTGGCAGCCCCGAGACTTTGTGCTTTCTCTGTGGGAGCCCCATCCCTCTGGAATTGTCTCCCCTCGGAGACACGAGCCATGTCGGATATCCTCACCTTCCGGCGCGCAGTCAAGACCTTGTTGTTCAAGCAGGCCGGTCTAGCCAATTGAATCATTCGGGTTAAATTAAATTTTAGATAATCTTTCTGTTGGGTGTTGTTCTTAACCATTTTAGATTTTTATTTATTTCATCTCCGTTACCTGTACTGTTTTCGTTGTTGAATGTGCACCGCCCCGAGTCCCTTTTTGGGAGAGGGAGCAGTATAGAAGCATGAACAAATAAATAAATAAATAAATAAATATTTACATTTTGTTTTTTGTTATATTTCTGATACACTCTAGGTCATCACAACTTGTGGTGCTGACTCTTTTTTTCACCCTCATGAACATTGGACAAGACAGTCTTTGTTCTGTAATTTATGCAGTGGTGATGGGAAGTCCTAACATTTCCGACTTCTTGCTTGTAGAAAAAATATTATTATATCTCAAATATTTGGCCATTACTTATGGCAGTTGGGGAGGGGATGAGGTCTAGGTTTCATCCTTCGTTGTATGCATTTGGATTAGCTATGATCATAAAAAGACTTGCTTGTGCACTTGTGTTAAAAGGGCTGGCTGAATACTTCTCTACTCTTTTTCCTCTCCCCTGCCCCTTCTCCATTATTCCAAAGGGTTCTGTTATCATCAGAATAATTGTTTAGGAGGTTAGAATAGGATGGAGAGAGAACATACAAGAAAACCTTCATTTTGCTCATCCTTTATTGAATTTCAACCCCACCTGATTGTACTTGTGGCCTTACTATTATAGAAATCCACACAAAATATTTGTAGTTTGAACCTGGGCATCTTTTAGATTTAGTTTAGTTTAGATTACTTTATTGTCATTGCACCTCGTACAACGAAATCAAACACCATTTTCAAGTGCACATCATGACCATGAGCATGAAAATAAACACAAACAAAATCCTTCACACTCCACACATTGAACTGAAACCCCCGACATCACACCAACACTGCACTATACAGCAGAATTCAAAAGAGTTACTGCCCTGGGATAGAAGCTGTTTTTCAGCCTATTTGTTCTTGTTTTTATTATCCTGTACCGTCTGCCAAATAGTAATAGTTCAAAAAAAAGGGTTCCCAGGATGAGATGAATCTTTGAGAATGTTTTGAACTTTCTTAAGGCAGCGGTGGCTATAAAGCTCTTCCAAAGAGGGGAGAGGGCAACCAATGATCTTCTGGGCAATTATATTAACCCTCTGGAGTGCTTTCCTATCTGCCACTGTGCAATTGATAAACCATACAGAGGTTCAGTATGTTAAAATGCTGTCTATGGTGCAGCGGTAAAAGGTCACCAACAGTTTTTCATTCAATTGTTGTTTTTTGAGAAGTCTCAGGTAATCTCTGCTGGGCCCTTTTGACCAGGGCTGCAATGTGGGTACCGCAGGTCAGGTCCTCTTTTAGGGTAACACCCAGAAACTTAAAACTGGCCACTTGCTCCACTCGGTCTCCATTGATAAGCGAGGACTGGATGTCTGATCTGTTCCTTCTATAATCCACTATAAGTTCCTTGGTCTTATTGGTGTTGAGGACCAAGTTATTGTCTCCACACCACAAAAGCATTTTGATGACAACTCAAGGTTAAACCTCTGTCTACATACTATACTATTCCTGATTACACTGGGAAACTAAATTTCCAATTCAATATGACAACTAATTAGACTTGATCTATATATTGAAAATTACATTCTGTCTCCAATCTGCTTTATCTGAAATCCCTAGACAATTCCATGAAGCAAAGTAAGATTATATTCAATGGTGGAATATTATGGCTCTGCAGTTATGTACTTTCCATTCCTTAGATCCCCAGTTCAGCTCTTGAGCTCTTTAGCTATAGTCAGAATTTCAAGGACTCCTGCTTGGAACCATTTCTGAATCGGTAAAGATAGGGACATGCAACTTGATGCTGTCTAGATATGTTGAACTCTTATTAACTGTGGAGAAGGTCTATTCTTCATGTAGATCATACTCATTCTGTAGATTATATTAGTAAATTTGCTATATATATGATAGAAAATAGATTATTGATTTGGTTCATGTCTCAATGGTAAACATCTGAGGTGTTGATACAACAGCTGTATTTCACTGCATGTGATAAGTGCAGAATAGCTTTATTTATTTCTTTAGGAATGGATGCATGCTTTTTTAAAAAAAAATTTTGAAAGCACAGAAAGAATTTTTACACTCATCTCCTACAAGCCCTAGGCGAGTTTTCTAGGATTGTTCAAAGGCATCATCAGAGAAGGTAGCACACCAGGCTTCACACTGTGAGAGTAGACATTAGTCGATTTAATTTGTGTTTATCCAACTGGGATGGTTGAAGGGGCATAATAAAAAGTCACTATTGTCACCATTATTGTAATTAGTGCAGGTTGCAAATTTGCGATTTATTGTTATGATTATCTCCTCCCCCACTCCCTTTTTGAGGCTGTAATAGAGATAAGTGTTTTAATTTTAAAACCAGCCATTGTTATCTTAACAGATGGAGGATGAAAATTAATGGCAATAAAGAAAATGATGACAATGGAATTAATGATAAAAAAGTTCATTTCTAATAGGCAGTGGCTGAAAAAGAGCATATGAGAGCAAACTTAATAATACAGAAGCATAATTAAATAAGGACGTTTCCTCTATGCTTTCTACAAAAAATACATCCCATATCCAACCAACTGCCTATTCCCATATGTCTAGCATTAGTCATTTGTACATATTCATGCTTTGGTGAAAACATATGCTTTACTGAAGCTGTATTACTGAGCTAAATACAAAGTACTTAAAGAAAAAAAAAAGCTTGAATTTCAGTGTAGTTCAGGAAAACGATTTTTAGCACCATACCCTCCCCACTCACTTTTGCTGCTGTTCTTTTACTTATGCAATTTTGTAATCCTGATTAGCTTTCTCTATATCATGCATTTGATTTGAGACATACTTTTTATTTGTCACAATTTTGTTTCCTTGTCTCTGTTAATAAAATAATTCAAGTTCCTATGCATAGAATATTGAATCATCTTGAATCTTATAGGTTTAGGTTACTGAATGATTAATATAATACAATCTGTTATGCAATGAATATGTTAGACACCTTTCAAAATTCCCTTCCCAGGAATTATTTCCTTGATGGAAATAATAAAGGATCAGCAGCCTCAATGATGTTAAGAGTGACGCTGGCAAAATCGCAAACTGTTAAGGAGAATCACATCAAATCAGAATAGAATCTGGAAGGGACCTTGGAGGTCTTCTAGTCCAACCCACTCCCCCCCCACAGCTCAAGCAGAAGACCTTATAAAATTTGATACAAGTAGCTATCCAGTCTCTTCTTAAAAGCCTCCAGTGATGAAGCACCCATAATGTCTAAAGGCTAGCTGTTCCACTGATTCATTGTCCTCACTGTCCTTAATTCCAGGCTGCTTCTCTCCTTCATTAGTTTCCATCCATTGTTTCTTGCCTTGCCTTCTGATGTTTTAGAAAATAAGTTGACCATCTCATCTTTGTGGCAGCCTCTCAAATACTGGAATACTGCTATCATGTCACCCCTAATCCTTCTTTTCTTTAGGTTGGCCATACCCGGTTCTTGCAACCGTTCTTATGTTTTAATCTCCAGAACTTTAATCATCTTAGTTGCTCTTCTCTGCATTTTTTTCCAAAGTCTCAACATCTTTTTTTGTAATATGGTAACCAAAACTGGATGCAGTATTCAAAAATTTTTCTTGCCAGTACAATAAAAAAGAGGAGGGGGTGGGAGATTAAGAATAATCCATATTAGAGGTGAGGGCCAGTGGGATTGCAAGTGTGGGAGAAGCCGAAATAAACTGGAATCAAAAATCGGAGGAAGAATATGCCAAAACGCTTCTGTATCTTTGCGAAAATAGCCACATGAATGTGAGGAACTAATTAGACAAGTTTGTGTGTCAGATAAGATGATAAGATGTCCGGATGTGAGGCTTCCCAGTAGTGACTGTGGAATAATGCTTAGCTTTCATGTGTAAATCTGAGGTGATGATGTGGCCAGGCTAAAGCTCCAAGGAAACCCTGTCGTTGCTGCTGTCAGTAGTGAAAAATGAGTTCTTTATTTTACAAGGACGTATAGTTAGAATATGGAATGTGAAAAGCATAAACTAGAGTGAATAAAATATTGTCAAAGCATAGTGAAGTGCACTAAATTAAATGTTTTAAGAAAAAGTAAATTTATGTGGGCGAGAATGGGCCTGTTTAAATCATAGCCTCATCTGGTATGCTATCCAATAGGACTATGCAGCACTTTCATCAATGTGAAGGGATTAGGCACATGAAGGCAGGCACATAGCTCTCATCTGCTATTCCTTAAGCCAAACCCTTCTGTTTCAGGGACTGCACTATAGGTGTCCAGGGCAACCAGGATATTATAAAAGGATGCAGCTAGTTATAAAAGGTTGCCAGGAAGTACTTGCTGATTTTAAATGGCTACACACACTATAAAGCACTTTTTTTCCCCTATGGATCTAATTTGTCCAAATTTGAGAAATGACACCATAAGAAGGAATGGTATGGCAATGATATATTCAGTAAGAATGTTGCTGAGGCTGTACTTAGCTACAATTTAATAAATGACAGATTCATATCTATTTCATCTGCTTTAGATTGGAAGGAGCAAATGTGCTCCAGAAATATATTGTTAATCACTTGTGCTGCACTGTTAGCAATTTCTTAAAGTATCTGCATCTGTTTTTAGGATTACATGATCCTGGAAAAAGCCATAACTGTTTCGGCAAATTCCTGAAGATGTATTCTTAGCCACACTTATTCCAACATGTCTTTCTCTCTTCATAGCTAAAGCCCTGAACTGCCTTTATATCTGTTTGAATTTGTGGCTATCAAGTGAACATCAGTGATATACAAATGAGTACCCATACTACTGATAAAGTGATTGAACACATGCAAAGAATTATGCACATTGCAAGATATGTTAAATATGAGATATAGAAACGCGCACGCGCACACACACACACACAGTAATAGGTGATTGGAATGCAATTCTTGAAGAAATGGAGGAACCTAGGTGGTAGGAAAATTGGACTGGGTAAATGTAATCATGTAAAAGAAAGGTTAATAGCATTTTACAAATAAAATTCTTCACTACTAGCACTTGCTTCAAGCAACATAAACGGAGACTATACTAGGACATCATTGTAATCAAATTGACTATATAATAGGAAAAGAAGTTTTAGAAGCACTATCCAGTTAAGACATTTTTTTTAGGTGAAGATTGTGAAACACACCATGAATTATTGATATCAAACTTACAAATTAAATGTATAAAATTAAAGACAGCAGGTGTGTCTGCCAAATTTCACTTGGATAAGGGGCAGTCAAAAATAGTGTAAAGATTCACTACATTTGACTTAAATGAAAGAGTATTTGAAATGCTGCATGGAGAGATATGAAGCATTATAAAAACCAAAGTCCCCACATTTCAAAGAGAAAAAGGCCCCAATGATTTTTGAACAGGTTCCCATGATAGCCAGAGAAAAGCAGGATGAATGCCTTGGGCAACAGTATAATTGTTGTAATTGAACATAAGACTTTCAATACCAAGCAGGAAAAGAGAAGGAAAAAAAATCAAGATTGTCAACAGATAAAGGAAAATAACAAAAACAAAATTAGAATACTTTTTAGAGAAGACACAGTAAATGTAATCATAATGGAGTCCTAATAGTTGTAGATGAGGTGACTAGAAAATGCTGCATTAAACAAATGGTCTCATAAAATGACAGAAATGTTGATAGAACCAACTCCACTAGTAAGTGAGGTGAAAGGGGTAAGAGATCAGCTGTCAGTCAGGAAGGCACCAGGCAGAGATAAAATACTCTTAGAACTATTTAAAACAGCAATAGAAGAAGAGGGAGTTAAATGGCTAATTATTCTATGAAGCAGGACAGAAAGCTGGAAAATATTGGTATATACTGAAGAATGGGACTATAAGGGAATGCAAACGTTTGTTACATAAGCAATGTTTCCTTAAGATGTGACAAAGAAGAATAGAGGCATACATGGAAGGAGAAATGTCAAATGAACAGGCAAATTTCAGAAAGGGCGGTGGGACACAGAATCAGATAGATAATTAGATAGATAATGAAGAGAGCAATTTAATAAGGGAATATACTTTGCTTTATTGACTGCAACCTTTGGTTATGTAGATTATGCCAAAATACATAAGAAAGCCAAGAGCTTATTTCAGAAGCTGCTAGCGTGTTGCCATCCTGGCTCCTCTCCATGTCAAAATATGAAATAAGTTAATGTTACTAGCTTGGCTTATTCTTTCAAAGAAACTTTCAAGTGAATAAAAAGCCACAGTAAGAACTAAGTTTGCAAAAACTGAATAGTTTAGAATAGGGAAGTGAATGAGATAGAGATATGCATTATCCCTTTATGTATTCACTTTGTATTTCAAGAACATCACAAGAATGACAAGTTTGGAAGAGATGACAACTAGAATCAAAACTGCAGGTGGAAATATTATGAATTGGAATATACCGATGCTACCTGAAAATTAAGAAAACTTAGAAGGCCATATTAGCAAAATAAAAATGGAAACAGAAAAATCTAATGAAAAAAATATATTAAAAGAACAAAGGTAATGTCAACCTGCATGCTTAGTTAATTTTGAAGATCCTAGAGATTAAAATGCTTGCACTGTTAAAATAATTTAATATATTTTGGGTTTTTTTATGATTAATGTCTTATCAACAGTATACTGAGCACTAACTATACAATATCCAGAATTCCTCTCTCTCTCTCTTGCTCTCTCTGTGTATGTAAAATCAATATTTTTTTTATTTTTCCTTTTTCTTCCTTTGTTTGCTTTTCACTTTTTTCTTTTTTTAATGAATAATAAATAAATTAAAAAGAAAGAAGTAAAGGTTATGCAAAGTATTGCATCCTTAGACTCAAGTACAAGTAAAAAACGTTTCATATGCTAGAGCAGAGTTCCCCAAAGTTTCTGGCTTTGCGGACTGGAGGGGGAAGGGGATGGTTCAGCTTCAATGGCTCCCAAGTGCATGTGTGCAGCTCCATTTATGTGAGTGGGTGCGCATACATTTGCCACTCACTTAAATGGGAAATGCACATGCACGCTTGTCCCCCTGTTTGTGCAAGGGAGGATGTGTATGTGTGCTAACCGGCCATTTCCATAGCCCAGTTGCAAATTCCTCATGGTCCATTAGTGGGATGTGGCCCACAGATTGGAGACCCCTGCATTAGAGAATTAAATAAGAGATTAATTCTAGGAAAAAAGACAAGCTTTAATGAGCCACGGTGGCACAGTGGTTAGAATGTAGTACTGCAGGCTACTTCTGCTGACTGCTGGCTACCTGCAATTTGGCAGTTCGAATCTCACCAGGCTGAAGGTTGACTCAGCCTTCTATCCTTCCAAGGTGGGTAAAATGAGGACCCAGATTGCTGGGGTTAAATACACTGACTCTGTAAACCGCTTAGAGAGGGCTGTAAAGCGGTATATAAATCGAATTGTCAACTCATAAAATATTTCTATGGTCTCTTAGAGTTGCCAACAGAAAAGGAGGGGGAGCAATGCAGCAGCTTGCAAACCGAAACGGCATTCCATAAATGTTTTCAAAGATAGTAACTAGGTAACCAAAGTTTCTGCCGTGCAAAATTCTAACTGGAGAACATGATTGATGACTCTTGGCTATGGATGTGTCCCATTGGAGAATATGAATTATGATACACCCAGGGGATGGGGGAAAACCAGGATTAAGGGTGACAATGAATGATGTGTCTCAGAGTCGGCTACATCCAGGCAGTGCCGGACCTTTTAACTCCCAAAAAATCCTTTTGAAGTTTTCAAAGTTTGGCTCGCGACTCATGATTTAAATGGGGTTAAATGCCAGAATCTTGACACTAAGCGCTATTGCTATCTACCTTGTAACAAATTTAAACAGGATTGTGAAGAATAAGATCACTTTTATAACAACAAAGATCAAAATAGTTTTAAAAAATGGTATTTCCATTTGAAATGTACACCAGTGAAAGCTGGACATTGAGAATGTGTGAGGGAAAGCCTATAAAAGTTATTAGATATAAATTGTACTAAATAAAATCAAGCCTTGTTAAAATTCAGTTTTAAGTTTTTGCTATGTCTATGGCAGCCTGACGATGAAGAATGTCAAGAGTGTATTTTATTGCATTTTTATTTGGTTCTAAAACAAAATATATACTTATACTTAAGTGTGATTTGGCACTGTTTTTAGGCCCCACAATGGATCATTAGCCAACTTCCATCCATCCTAGTTTTCTGTCATTCTCAATTGTTTGAACATATATGTTACAGCAAAGAGCACAAGTTCAATCTCCAAGCTCTCTGAGGAAAAAAAATATCTTTTGAAATTGTAGGTAGACGCTGCAGTGCATGTTGTCACCAATATACTGAAGAAACTAGCTGTACTTTTATGTATTTTGAGAAATTCTGGAAAACAAATGAAACTTTGTTATCAAAGTTCAGAAGTAGAATTCTCAGCAATGACCATACTGGATGGAAATACTAGAAACAGTTGAACCATGTTTCTTGTAAGAAGCACTGTAACAGGTTGGTAGATGGGAAATGAGAGTTGCTGGGCTGTTGAAGATTCTGATATATTTCCTTTCCTGGTGTGGCGCGAAAATAAACGAGTTCATTGTTACATGATTTAAAAGATCCCGAAAGGCATTTCCTCATTAAGGTAATAATATTGCTCAAATATATTTTCCCCTGGTATATTCTGTTTGATTCAGGCTCACTGATGGTTTCATAGATGCCCGCTGTTAACACTCTTTCAATAATGCCCACATTAATAGTCATTTTCTCTCTCTTTAAAGTTGTTGGAATAATTACAAATTCTTTGAAATCTAAAAAAAAAGAAGAATTAATTGGGTTGCCAAGTTAATAGCAATCAAAATTGTGCCTATACTTTTCTTCAAAGAAATAGATTATCTCCCAACTTACAAAAGTTTATGGGCAATGGGTTAAAAACATATTCCTTAGCCTATCTTCCTGATAAGTGAGCGGTCTACCTATAAAGTATTTTACTATCAAAAATAGATTGTATAGAAACCAACGGTCTGCAATGACCTTGCGATTTAATTAGGAAAATATCCGGATACGAACTGAGAGAAGTTAAAGCAACCTCTTTCAAATGTATTTATTTGTTTGTTTGTTGGAAATCCTAGGACATTGGTTCCCAAGTTTTGCAATACTGTAACCTCCTAAAATGAGAAGTAAATTTATCAGCGCTGAATAAAAGTAATGGTTTCATTAGGTGTTAGAAGAAATATCCTTCTGGATTCAGTTCCAAGTGGGGAAGAAAGACACTGGAAACATGGAGGCTGTTTGGAAAGATGGTTTAATGGTGGACAGGACCACATGGCTTGGAGCTCTAAAATGAAAAGGATGATCACATGCTTCAAGATGTTGGGTGAAGGAAAAGAAAAGAGCAAGATGCTGAGAGACCCTTAGTTTTATATCTTCTGTTGGGCCGCCCCTTAGTGTTTCCTCTTCCTGTGTAAGAAATTATCCCACTGGCTGTCAGACTCCCAGGGACAGAGGTCTTAGCTAACTTTGTAGGGTTTGTTTGGACCACATAGCTTCACCTGAGTGCTGGCTGATGCAATCTTCCCAGGCCATGTGGTGAGATGGCTTTGTTATCTCGCCCAGGCCTTAATAGCTCACCCATTAACAAAGGTGAGGGGGGGGAGGAGTTTCTGCCTCTCTGAGTTTCTACATCCCTTTTAGGGAAACTATTCTGCCCTTTTAATATATCCTTAAATATTTCATTTTTCTATGAGAGGGGTGGGTGCTAAATTCCTACATAGGGTCGGGCAAGAAATACATATCACACTTAAAAAGATAGAATAGTAATCTGTCCATCATATATTGAAGTATCATATCACACTTAAAAAAATAGAATAGTAATCTGTCCATCATATATTGAAGTATCATACAGTTTAATAAAATGAAAACATTTTACAGGAATGTTTTTTTAAAAACATTAAACATTTAAACATTTTAAAAAATTTAACTGTTTTACAAAGTCAAATTTAAAGCTTTTTTTTTTTTTAATGGAAGGTTCAAGTTGTACACTTTAAAAAAAAACTAGTTTTAGTTTTCAAGATTACCATTGTCACTTAGCAAAATTTTGGGTGGGGAAGTCGAATGATGCTATCTTAAAATCAGTGCTTCTTAAATTGCTCTTAAAATGCTGCAGCTTCCAAAACAGGGACAGGCCCTCATTTGCTTTGAGGACCTTTTCCCAGGCACAGTACACTAAAACATCTTAACCGCCCCATTTTCTCAACTTTGGGTTTTGCAAATCCTTCTTTTAACTTCAGCTTCCTTCAACTTCAGTCTGTCTTCCCCCTCCCTCACAACCTGACAGAATTTCCATCTGTCCCCTTCTTTTTAATTCTTCCTGGAGAGGGAGTATTGAGTTAGGTGATCAGAATTTTTGATGGGGCTCTTCAAAATATAAATCCGTGTGTTTATTTATCGACTTAATACATTTATATATTGCAAATGATGCTTCCCACAGAGCGAAGCTTTGGCATGATTATTTCTCTTTTGAAAAACAAACAAGGCACACACACAAACACACAGACACTTAGGCCTCATGCAGAGCCCTGAAAGGTCAGGCTGCTTTGCATTCAGCATATTTTTGCATCAAAAAGTAAGAAAAATACTTATGACTACAGGGGTCTCTTAACAACTCTCACACCCAAACTTGTGACATTCTGGAGACAACTTCCAGGCCTGCCCCAGAAAGATTGTGACCTATATGTCATGAAATGCTAGTTTAGAAGATTACCTTCAAAATATTTGTCTACTTGCTAGTTCAGCATATCTGACATATCCCAAATCCTTTAGATTACATTATTTGAGATAAGAGAAAAAAAAGTTTACTTTCATCACCTGAGAATCTCTAAAAATAGAAATAATACTTACAAAATCTAAAGTAAATCCCTAAATACCCCATGGATGAAAACTATAAGAAGTACCAACTCAACTGAGTCTGCATCATGCCATTCACAATTACATTTTACTCAGCTTCACCATGTTTTCATTTTCCCCCCAAGGTTATTATTCTACAATTAATCTATTCAAATGCACCATTGATTTAAAAGTGATTTTCTTTCTAAACATTGAACCATGTTGTGGTGTTTTAGCAGCCTCACAAATAGTTCCTAAACCATCAGCTACCATATATGTCCTATATACAGGTCTGCAGCCCCATCTTTCTGGTTCTCTTAATTATATTCCAGGAATTCTTCCAATGCAGAGAATAAATCCTTTGTGATGTGGATCAATAGGACAAAGACCTCTTGGAGCTTACCATATATTAATAAAAAGTGGTTTGTAAAATTATGTACATTATAGTACAAACAAAGAAATCCATTTTTAAATGTAACACAGGAATACTCTTATGTAGATTGACTAATTTAGATGGTAAACATTTTGGGGAAAAGATTCCTAATGGCCAAAGTCAGGGATATCCACTATCTGTACAGATGACAGGTATATAATTGATTGATAGGAAACACACTGCATCATCCCTGTAGCAATGGGGAGGCAGGAATATGGATTTGAGACCTGCCATGACTTAGACTTCTAAATAGAAATGGTTCCATTTGTTCAGAGAATTATAGTTTTAATAGAGATAAAGTGTACTGCAGTATTGCATAGCCAGAACTGAGAATTGTGCACCAAAATCCCTTAGTTCTACTCCCCACCCCCAACTGCCTATTGCTGGCCACCCCACTATAACCAATCAAGTCCATGAAATATGTTTTCATAATGGTCAGTCGGAGCTACGTTGGTATGTGGCTCCCTCCTCCTTCCAGCTGGATGACCTTGGAGCAGCATCTCAAGGTAGCACAGTCTCTACTTTCATTTCCCCAAGCATTTCCCCCCTTTGTTTCCCCTCCCACAGTTCATGGCAATCTCTCACTGCCTAACAGAAAAACCCAGCAAGCATAAGATGGCAGCTGACAATGGGGAGTAAAAAGAAAACGAAAAGATATCCCCCTATTCCTGTTCATGCTCAAGATTGTAGTTTCCTTGCTACGAAAAATAGCAGACAGTAATTATTTAACTAGGGTAACCAAGACTAAGGAGACCTCTTCCTTTTTAATGATCTTCCCAAAGTATAAAGAGTAGAGAAATGTATCTGAGAAGCAATGATCTAAACAGATAGGTAAGAAAAAAGAATGAGACTTTTCTCCCATCTTTCAGTCTCCACCATATTCTATTCTCTACTACCATAAATATACATGTGTGCAAGCACGTACAGTATGTAGTACCCGAGTGTATACGCACATGCAAGAATGTGCATTCAAGTACATAAAAATATGATTCCTAAGACTTGGCCCAGAATTATATGGAGCTGTTTTCTTATAACAGCTGTAAAAACAACCAGGGTCCATAACCACTTACTACAGGACTTGGAGCAGGTGTAATGTGCTCTTGTCAGCAATGTCCTCCAACAAATAGATTGTATTCTCATCCAACTAAGGCTTTCAGGTGGTCTTCAAAACAGCACTATGTAAAGAGCACTGCAGAATTCAAATGAGTGCTGCTGATGAATACACAGGTTACTGGGGAGAGATCCTCATCTTCCAGGTAGGGTTACAACTGATTCACCAGCTAAAGTTGTTCAAAGACCTTAACTTCCACTACCCTATCGTGACATAGCAACAAGTGCAGAAGAACGTCAAAGTCATGAGTTTGCTCATTTGGTGGAAGTGCTACCTAGTTAAGAGACAAGCAACCCAACAGATGAAAAAAATGATGGATAACTATCAAGCTTATTTTACAAGTTTAGATGTCAAATCAAAATATTAACAACATCTCCTGAATGGCTTTGGATAGTAATCTGTAACTGGGAATCATCACTATGCTTATTGATGGCCTACAGCAGCTTTATGTAAATATTTAAAGAAGGATAGGATGAATCCTGTAACACCCTACAAGAAAGCACCTTTTAGACAACCTCTTCCTACCACCACGTGAACAGCCCACTTAGAAAAGAACAGAGCCATTGCAAAACAATGTTCCCAATCACTAACTGTTTCATTTGGTTTAAAACAATACCATGGTTATAGATACTAAAGCCAAGAATCTTCTCAAATGATCATAAGTCACCGTCTTCATTTAGATTCTGACAAAAGTCAGCAAAAAAAGTGAGTAATGCCATCTCTGTCCCATACCGAGAATCCTGAATCCTGACTGAAAAGGTTTCAGTTAATCTATTTTTTCTTGACTCCCTGTAATTGTGCACCAACCACAATTTCAATAACCTTCCTTCCAAAGAGTAAGTTAGAGACAGAGCAATAGTCGTGAAATAAATTTCATGCAGGATCTTTTCAAAAACATGAATACCACAGTCAGTTTCAAGGCTATTGGCATCATTGCACCCTAAACAACAGGATATCAATGTCAAAGTGTTCAATATCCAATATGCAGTTCATTTGGACTCCCTAAAGAGTCAGGAGGAGCAAGGTTCGAACGTACATTTCCTGGGAATAGCTGAGAAAGCATCTTATTTACTTCATCGACGCCAGAAGGAGTCCCAGATAATGTAGCAAAGTGTTGTTTCAATTGACTTCACCCATGAGGGGTCAAAGCTTCAACAAATCTGTACTGGAATATGGAAACAACTTCAAGGAAGGGATTCAAGAACCAAAGGATAATTGACAACTCAGTCTTGGGAAAGGATAACATGTGAGAAAGAGCCTCTAAATATTCTTGCCTTGATTTTTTTGGTACAAATACCAAAGGGAACAAAGGGATACCACACAGGCTTTCAATATTCTGTTATTATACACTATAACAATGGAGTAGAGGGGCAGAGTCTGCCATTCCTGAACCTAGCTTATCTTAAAGGTGGGCAGAACCTGAGCAACTTTTTTGGCAAAATATGATACTAAACTAGTCACAGCAGCCAAGCAGGAGGTTTACTGAAATAAATTATTCTCCAATGAGCTACTCAGAGCATCCAGTAGTCGGGAGGTACTTCAGTCTCTGTCTGGATAGGCTGGGCTTAATTGATAGGACGCTCCTCCTCCTCCACGGGACTCCTCCCTAGCATCCCCCAGTTTTTTGCTCAGCCTTCATTGAGGTAGGCAGCTATATCCTTGGCCAGAATAGGAGAGATCAGGTTTGGATTTCAAAAACAAGGAAAAATTGTCCTTTAGAGCTCAGTAACTTCCGATGGCATTAATAGCCTTTGGCCATTGGAGCGAAGATCGGATCAAAGCTCCCAATGGCACTAATAAGATCACCGGGCTGTTGGAGCGAAAATTGCACCACTCGTCCTCAGGGCGGTTTGAATCTCCGACATTTCTTTTAGACTCTGCCATTCTGCCATTTTCCTCTCGCCATCTAGTGCGCTCCCACAGGGAGGGTCTCTTGCGGGTCCCGTCAGCATCTATGTGCCAGCTGGTGACCTCGAGGAATAGGGCCTTCTCTGTGGGGGTGTCTGCCCTCTGGAATGGGTTGCCGCCGGAGTTATGTACAGCCACGGACCTGGGGACCTTCAGGCGTGCCTTGAAAACCTGGCTCTTTGACCACGCAGGCTTGGGCTGATTTTAGATTTGGGTATTTTAATTTTTATATTAAATTTTAGGATTTTAGGGAGGGGTTTTAATTGTTTTCAGCCAGGGCCTTTAGTTTAATTTAGTTTTAACTTTTATATATTTAATGTTTTAATTGTATGGCTAGTGCACCGCTCCGAGTCCTTCGGGAGAGGAGCGGTATATAAATAAATATTATTATTATTATATTTAAGCAGACCTCTGTTCTCACTGGTGTTGCAATGAAATAGACCAAGAGGCTGCTGTTGAATTCTCCTGGTTAATTACAACTTTCATAAGTTGAAGGCTTTTCAGTGGTGCAACTGATCTGCATAGTTGCATCCTCCCACTGAAATGAAGCCAATCAATTCGGTTTTGGTCACCACAATACAAAAAAAGATGTTGAGTCCTTAGAAAAAATGCAGAGTAGAGCAACAAAGATGATTAGGGAACTGGAAACTAAAATATATGAAGAATAGTTAAAGGTATTGGGAATGTGTAGTCTAACAAGAGAAGGACTAGGGGTGATGTGATAACAGACTTTCAATATTTGAGGGGCTGTGGCAGAGAAGATGGGGTCAACCTAATTTGTCAAAGCATCTGAGGGCAAGACAAGAAGTAACAAGTGGAAGTTCATCAAAGGGGAATCCAACCTAGAACTAAGGAGAAAGATTCTGACCCTCAGAACAAATAGTGCTTCCAGATGTTATGGGTGCTCCATTACTGGAAGTTCCTTTATCTTCCTGGATTTGGATGTTTGCCATAAACCTCCATTGATACAGTTTTTCTCTACAATTTCCTTTTATGTTGAGTTTTGAAAACTCTGCAAGAGCTGTTAGACCAAGGATTTGTGCTAGAGATCTTTAAAATATAGGTATTGGATTTCCAGTCATTTCTATGATGGTGTCATTAACAGCCCTACTTCTATCTCTTATTTCTATCCATCTGACTACCTGAAAAAAAAAGTTATTATTCCTTCATATTTTTTTAGTTCAACACCATGTCTTCTGCACTGTCACTGGACAATATTTTGAGCTATATCTGTGTAACTTTGAAAGGAATCTTTATTAACTTTTATTGAACTCTGTTGCTGATCTTCTTGAATTACTAAAAAAAAATATTAAGGTATAACAAATGATAGCTTTTTTTGTCTATTTTTAAAAACTTCTTCCAATACTTTACAGTGGCTTTCATTTATGTCAGTGCTCAATGTTTTCTCAGACATGCATTTCATTGCACATTAGTATCGCACGTGGAAATTGGCTTCCTATTCTCTGCAGTAGGTGTAAATATAAATGTTGGATGTGTCTGATGTTATTTGTGAACTAATATCAAAATTACTGTTATGTGTAGTACCTGTCACTTCACAGTCAGAAAACACATTATATTTCTGCACTGGTATTGGCATACTGACATTGGTGAATGTGGCTGCGTTGCCATCTCTCTTTTTCTCTTTTCTTTTCTCCTATTATTGCTAATAAAAAAGAAACCAACAGAGCTGTTTTGCTCCTTTCTTGAAAGTAAAGTAGATCATTTTGAAGAATTTTTTTAAACTGGGAGGGAAAAAAACCCCAATATCTAATTGAAGACCTTTATCCAAAGATCATCAAACAATGTAAGTTCCTGCTGGAATCTGAAGCTATGTAGACTGCAGAATTTATTCTCTTTGTTGAAGAAGAAAGATCAAGTTAACTTGTGCTTCCCTCTCTAAAGCAGAAGTTTCAGATCCAGCTAAGCATAAATGACTGCTCGCAATTGACCAACTTTATAAGCAGGGAAAATGAGTGGTCAATTTTTCCCCCTGAATTTCTCCAGGGGAAGGAGAAATGCTTCAAGTTCTTTAAGAAGAAAAAATATCTTTACTGGTAATGGTATGTATAAAAAAGTCCTGTGGTAGGCATTCCCTTCTGATGTGTTTCCTTGGGACTGAATGCAAATATGGGAAGCCAAGAATGGCCAGTGGAAAGATAATGGTATAGTGAAAGAAAGGATATTCATACAATTTGCTTGCCCACTTTGAAAAAAAAAACACTATGTAAAAACTTCTTTAAAATGTATTCATTAAATATGGGCACCAATTAATCTTACAACTTCTATGATGATTGATTTAAATCAATTTTAAAAAACAGAAAACCACATTAAATAAAAAAGTACTCAGTAACCCCAGAAACCAATAGAAGCAAACAAATAGTAGGAAGAAGGAGCATTGTGTATGAAGGAGTTACACTGGACAATAAAGATTTTGCTTCCTGAACACGTCTGCATATATCTTAGGCTGCTAATCATAAAAATAATATCACATATCATTTTATAGAAATCTTCCGCTTTTACACAACAATAAAGTATACCTTTCATTACCTGCTGGCTATGCTGCACATATGAAAGAAACATACAAAAACATGGATCTATTGTTGAAGAATATCCAGTATACCAAGTACAGCTAGAATTTCTATGGAGATCTAAATGTAGTTCTCTACTGCTTGGAATGTAGCTCAGGAATATCAGGTACTATTGTTATATATACAAATAAAACAGCTGTGCAAAAGAGTCATATTACTTTAAGAAAAAAACTTGTTCCATGAAAGAAAAAAATGCGGCATATGAACCACTTGCCTCCATTTCACATAAAACTCAGACTGATGCAGATTTTTGTGAAAGTGATGGAGAAAGAAAACAAAGGTTTCTACTATTTGAGACATATGTTTCTGAGAGTAATTGAAAAAAATTAAGGAAAGTATTTTTATCAGCCCACAGATCAGATAGGTCATCAATGACAAGTGGTTTGAAGATGTGTTAGTGGGCTCAGGGAAAATCAACCAGAAGTTATTCAAGGATATCATTGAGAATTTTCTTGGCAACTACAGAGGACCAAACTACATTTAGCTAGTTGACAAACCTTTTGCAGCATACTGTTGGAAGAAATATACTTCTGAGTTCAGTTCCAAGTGGGGAAGAAAGATGCTGGAAACATGGTGACTGCTTGGAAAGATGGTTTAATGGTGGACAGGACCACATGGCTTTGAGCTGCAAAGTGAAAAGGACGATCACATGCTTCAAGATGTTGGGTGAAGGAAGAGAAGGGAAGAGATGCTGAAAGTCCCTGGGTTTTATGTCCTCTGTTGTGATTTGAATTTGAACTTGTATTCTGATTGGTTGTCAGACTCCCATGGGGCCATGCAGGGGCAACACTGTAGGCTGTCCTGAGTCCCAGGCTTGGTTGAGCCTTGCTGGATGATGATGCAATGAAAGGGCTTTGGACAATTCCTATTATGGCTCTACCTTGAGTAGATCTTTGTAATGTAAAATAGACTGGCCCAGGCCATAATAATGGTCCATTAGCAAAGGTAGGGGAGAGGGCGGGCTGAGTTTCTGCCTCTTTGAGTTTCTACTTTTCTTTTTAGGGAAAATATTCTGCCTTTTTAGTATATCCTAAAATATTTCATCTTCCTAGGAGAAGGGTGTGTTTTAACTTCCAACAATACAAAACCAGGAAGTGCAACATGACCCTGAAGATTCATTATCTGCATCCTTACTTGAATTTCTTTCCTGAAAATCTAGATGCAGTCAGTGACAAACAGGATGAAAAGTTTCACTAGGACATTGCCACAATGAAAAAACAATATCAAGGCAACTAGAATCTATCAATTCTTGCTGACTGTTGTTGGACGCTGCAGCTAGAACAAATGAAAATCAGCAGAAAAACGTTTTTTAGCCCTGTCAAACTCTTGTAGCATGTCCGAAACTGTGTGCAATTAAAAACATTGTCATTATTTATTATTTATTTATTTATTTATTCGAACTTTTATACCGCTCCCTCTCCCAAAAAGGGACTCGGGGCGGTGTACAGCCTACTAAAAACACATAACTGACATCAAAAATAAATATAATTTAAATACAGTTTAAAAATATATTAAATACATTGGTCCGGCTGTATCCCATCCAATTGAAAATTTAGAAATGTAAAATCAGGGATTAAGTTAAAAGTTAAAAATATAAAATTAACAGTTAAAACCCAATTAAATTTAAAACCCGAACCCATTACTGGGCCAGGCCAGCCTGTCTAAAAAATAGGGTTTTCACTGCGCGCCGGAAGGTCAGGATATCCGTCATGGCCCGTATCTCCAGGGGGAGATCATTCCATAGGGAGAGAGCTCCCACAGAGAAAGCCCGCATTCTTGGGGGTGCCAGCCGACAACGATCAGGTGGCGGCACCCCAAGCAGGGCAACCCTGTGAGAGCGTACTGGGCGGCAGGAGGTTGATGATGGCAGTAGGCGGTCCCGTAAGTACCCAGGTCCCGAGCCATGGAGCACTTTAAATACCATCAGTACCACCTTGAATCGAATCCAGAAGGCCACAGGAAGTCAGTGCAGCCTGCGGAGAAGCGGTGTTACGTGGGAGCTCCGAGGGGCACCCACAATCACCCGCGCGGCTGCATTCTGGACCAACTGCAACCTCCGGAGACTCTTCAAGGGGAGCCCCATGTAGAGAGCATTGCAATAGTCCAGGCGGGAGATAACGAGGGCGGAAGTGACTGTGCGAAGTGTGCCCAGATCCAGAAAGGGCCGCAACTGGTAGATCAGACGAATCTGATGAAAAGCCCCCCTGGCGACGGCTGCAATGTGTTCTTCTAAAGACAGCCGTACGTCCAGGAGGACACCCAAGTTGCGCGCCCACAGAGAAACCACAGAGTCAGGTAGAGTATTCCAGACATTGACCACTCTGTTGCTGAAGTCATATTTCCTGCAATCAGGTTTGGTGCGATTAAACCTTGAGTTTGTATCTATTGTTTGCTCTTGTGTTGTTATAGGTGCGATTAAACCTTGAGTTTGTATCTATTGTTTGCTCTTGTGTTGTTATAGTTGAAGCTGAAGTATTCATTGACAGGTAGGACATTGCAATGTATGATTTTATATACTGTACTTAGATCGAACCGAAGGCGGTGTAGTTCAAGGTTTTCTAGGTCTAGAATTTCGAGTCTGGTGGCATAAGTTATTCTGCAGTAAGTAGAGGAGTGAAGAACTCTTCTTGTAAAATATTTGTGGACTTTCTCAACTGTGTTAATATCAGATACGTAATGTGGGTTCCAGACTGATGAGTTGTATTCGTGTATTGGTCTAGCAAATGTTTTGTATGCTCTAGTTATTAGTGTAATATTACCAGAGAAAAAGCTACGTAAGATTAGGTTAACAACTCTTAGCGCCTTTTTGGCTATGTAGTTATAGTGGGCTCTAGCACTTAGGTCATTTGAGATGAGTATTTTCTGTGGTGTTGAATAGCTTTACATCATCAGCGAAGAGAACGCAGTTGCTCTTGATATGATCACAGAGGTCATTTATGTAGAGTATGAAAAGAGTTGGTCCTAGAACACTGCCTTGGGGGACACCACTGTTGACAGGTATAGAATTAGATAGGACTCTCCCAATTTTGACCATTTGTTGTCTGTTTGACAGGAATGCTTCTATCCAGTTATGCAGGTGTCCAGAGATACCATAAGATTTTAGTTTTAGGAGTAGTTTGTCATGTACCACTGAATCAAAGGCTTTGCAGAAGTCTATGTAGATTGCGTCTATTGCTTTGCCCTGATCGAGTTGTGTAGTCCATATGTTTTTGCAATGTAAGAGTTGCAGATACATGATAGTTTTTTCCTAAAACCAAATTGTTTATTAGAGAGTAGGTTGTTTGTCTCTAAGTGGAGGATAATGGATTGGTTAATAATTGATTCAATGACTTTACAGATGACACAGCATAAAGAGATTTGTCTGTAATTTTCAACTAGGCTGGGGTAGGCTGGGGTCTCCCTTTTTGAAGATGGACATGACCGTGGCTTGTGACCATAGTTTTGGCAAGGAGCTAGTTCTGAAAGATTTTTCAAAGATTATGCTTAGAGGTCTGCTATGGCAGTTGATAGCTTTTTTAAGAAGTAGGCACATATTCCATCCGGTCCAATAGATAGAGATGGTTTTAGATTGCATAGTGCTTTTTCAACATTGTCTTCTGTAAAATCGATATGTATCAGATCATTGTAGATGTCTGTGGTTCGACTAGGAAATACTGGGCATGATCCATTACTGTTTACAAATACTGAGCCAAAGAATGTGTTAAAAAGGTTGGCTTTAATAGTGTCGTCATTGCTGTCTTTACCATTAGGTCCTTTCAGGGGTGGGAGTCTTTTAGTTTGTTGTTTATAAAATTGTAGAAAGCACGGGTGGAATTGGTGCATAGAAGGTTTTCTTCTTGTTTAATGTGATAATTGGTGCATTCAGTTTTTATCTGGTGGCATAAATTTTTGTATTGGCTTTTGAAGTTGGCAACATGACCAGATTTGTTTTTCCGCCAAAGTGATTTCTTTTTGGATTGAAGCTTCCTTATTGTTTTGGGTATTTTGTTTTTTCTGGTTTTGGGAGTTGTTAATGGTATATGTAGTTTGATGACTCTTTTGACTTCAAGTAAAATTATGTTGTAATGGTCTTCTATAGTATTGCATCCAGAGAATAGAAATTGCCAATCAAGGGATGAGAGATCATTGTTTATAAGATCATAGTTGCCTTTTTAAAGTTATAATTGGGGATTCCGTCATTTTGATGATTTTTGTGTGGACGTATGTTGAGACAAAAGTCAATCATGTTGTGGTCACTATTGGAAAAGGGTTCTTTAATTTGTATTCCGTAAATTGAATTCAAACTATTGCAGAAGATGAGATCGAGGCAGTTGTTAAGTCTAGTGTTGTTGGTTACTAGTTGTTCTAGTCCCAGATTTGTTACTGCATTGTAGAAGATTGCATGTGTGGGTTCAGTGGTACATTCGTTAAGGGTCCAGTTAATATGAAGTAGATTGAAGTCACCAAGAAAGATGAAAGCATGTGGGCAGGATGCTGCCCATGTTAGTAGTGTATTTAGCTTGTTTGCATGTTCGATGTCATAATCAGGGGCTCTGTAACATAGTAAGAACCAAAATGTGATATTTAAGGACAGTTCACAGATGATGGTCTCAGGAATAGCAAGCTCCTGGGTAACCTGGATGCTTTTTAGATGTAGGGACTTTTTATAGAAGATAGCAACACCACCTCCTCTACGGATTTTACGATCTGATCGATAAACGTGATAGTCTCTTACTGTGGTAATGGAGTCAGGGAGAGATGCGTTGAGCCATGTTTCACAGACAAATATGATGTCGAATTTAGCCATATTTAGTAAGAGGAGAAATTCAGGTATTTTATTTACAAGGCTTCTTGCATTGAATAGCTTGCATTTAAGACCAGTTGTAGTTGGGATAGAGGTAGTTTGGGGCGTGCATGCCTAGTTTTGAGTGATGATGGATTGGATGGGGTGGGGTTGGATGCAGAGTTGTGGGTTGTGTGACTTTCTTTTGATGCAATCAGCTCTGTAGTCAATGTATAGGTCCTTTTCTCCATTGTCTAGACAGTTTTTGAGTTCAGCGCAGAGTTCACGGGAGCGGATTCTTTGCAGTATGGATAAGTCTGGTCTTGAGCAAAGTTTTTTGTGGTTGGGATTGGTTTTTGCGATGGTATTTATTGTATGAATTAATATGCATTTGTTGGACTCATTTTTGCATACAACTCTACAAAATCTGGGGGCCACAGAGCCATCATTGTATTTGAACTCAGGGCCATCTCTGGTTATTTTAATGATATCTTCAGGAGAGATGTTTGTTGTATTTGCGTTGCTTATGATATCACGAACTTTGGTAATGTCATCTGATTCATTGGTGTCTTCGAGACCAAATAAGATGGCATTTGGACATTTCTATTCACGTTCCATGGTGTCTCTGATGAGTAAGGAGATATTATTCGTGGAATTATTTGAAGGGATAGTAATTGTTTGTGGCTGTGGTTTGGTATTTATTTTTGGTTGTAGTGATGATTGTAGTTGAGGTAGTGGTTGTGGTTGTTGTGGGATTAGATTTTGAGCTGATAGGTACTCACTTATATGTGCTGTATTTTTTTTTTTTTCAAGAGAAATTAGGCTTGCTTGTATAGTTGTTTTAAAGAGTGTTGCTAAGCGTTCTTCTATTGACTCAATGAGTGTTTCTATGCTGTCCACTCTGTCCGGTAGGGTACTCAGTTTGTTTAGCTTAGGAGAACATGATTATAATCATGCTATAATCGCCAACAATTTTTCAGGAAGCAAAACTTTTGGGAAAAAAAATTAATACATAAATAAAAATAAACAAATACAGTTCAGTCTCAGGTGCTCTAGGCATCCATGAATGCAGTATTTGTCTTAGTTTTCCAAAGCTCCACATGACAGATCAGTTTTAATTGCTTTCCAGAAAGATCTCTAAGCTAGCATTAATCTAATATCCATAAGGTAGAGGGTCATAACATTGTCCCTGCCTCCTCTCAGTCTGATCTTGTACATGATGCAGATAGTTAACATACCTTTTCTGATGAGCACAGCATGATTGTACCAGAGAAGGTTGTCCTACAGGTACCTAGAAGCTAAGCTATGAAACAATTTAAATGAAGAACACAACTCTTTGAATTTACCAGAAACTTATTAGTAGCCAATACAATGCCCACAGCACAGGTTTAATATGACTGAAATGGCTGTCTTCTCCTAGCACAGTGTGCTGTAATGTGTCTGTTAGCAATAAGAGTATGGTTGTAAAGAAAGGTGGAGATAAACCTGATAAAGGAATAAATGAGAAGAATTTAGAAGAAGAAAAAACAATGACTAATTCCTGAGAAAATAGAAGGAAACTCAAAACAATTACTCTTTAATTCTGTTTGGTAGTAGAGAGGGCAGAGAGACCCTTTGGCAACCTTTCAAGTTTGACCCTTTCAAGATTCTGTTGCATTCCTCACAGCAATAAAATAGCATTCCTTTAATTCCTATTTGCTACCTTAAAAGGATGGACAATGAATTACTTTCATCCAATCTTCTTGCTCCAAGTAAGGCTGTGACTGGCACAGTACCCAAGGCTCAAAAGTTCCCCTTTCTCCACAGTTGTCACTTTCCCATTTAGCCATAGCTATGTGTCATGGAGAACATTCTGCTCTTTTGGGAATGGGAATGGATGGGCAGTAGCACTCCATTCAAAGGCATAACAACATCAGATGGAGGACTGGGTGGTCTTTGTATGAACAGCTACTCTATCTTTTTGGGGATTCAACTTTGGCTCAGGGCCACAACTCACAAGTTTCACAGCATTGTCAACCTAGGAGGGCGATGTATAGCTATGTATGCAATTGAGGAAAGACCCGTCCTATGCTTCAATGTAATATAAATATATTCTTTTTTTTTAGCATTCTATGGAATATTAAAATTGTTCCACAAATGTCATTTCAACTTTCGTCATCTTCTGTTGCTCTGGTATGTATCAAAAACTGCAAAAACCAACCCAATGATTGTAGGATGGACTATTCCAAAAGGTGACATTGGTTTTATAGATGAATAATGTACGTGTCAGCCTGTGAGAATAGTAATATGCTAAATGACTGTATCTTGAGTTTGCCCTTTTTTGCACTGTTTTTCAGTATGCTGGCTCTGCTGAAGCTGTACCTCACTGAATTTTCCATTTCCATTTCCCTTTCTCTCTCTCTCTCTCTCTGTGTGTGTGTGTGTGTGTGTGTGTTTCTAGATCACATATATTAGATTGCATTAGTTTGCAACTCTATGTTTAAATATAGACCTCAGCTAGCAAACACTCAGAATTTTATTTCTACCATATAATCTTTTTAAAGTGCATCACTTGAGATAGTTATGGGAACCTAGTTTTATTTTATGACATGTATGAGCTAATGTGACATTCCATATTGTACCACTGGAGCATGACATTGTACCATATGTTAATCACATTTATCTGCTTTAATAAGCACACATTCGAATATCCACATTGCCTATAGGAGTAAGGTACATCTCTAACCATCAGGGTTATCTTAGTAAAAAGAAAATGAACTTTCCACCTCTTCAAAATACTGTATATTGTTTTCTTTTCTTTTTTCTTTTTAAATTTCTGCATTGCAATAATAATATGACAAACTATTTTGAGGCCACCACCCAGGGAGAACTTTAATTTCTTTCCACAGAAACAGAATCTGTTTGGCTAATATTGAATCTGAAGTCTAAATTGTTCAGCTGCAGAGCATAAATCAAGAACTGTGGCTGAACCTTGTCCAGATGCAATCTTTTTTACACTGTAAAATCAACAGAAATTGTAATAGGAACTGGGTTGAGAGGAGCAAATAGAGCAAATATATAGCCTTGTTTATGCATTTAAAGGGGAGGAATGAGATATTATAGCCAAATTTGCAGGATTTTTAAAAATAATCAGCCTGATACTCAAAAGAAAACCTGCTAAACAAGCTTACATTCTGATTAAAAAAAACTGTAGAGGGTAAAAAAAAAAAGTCCTGTGGAGGACTTATTGTGAGTGGTAAGATGTGGTGTTGAAATAAGTGACACTCACAATGCTAGCTTTCTTAGCTCAGAAAAATGTATTCCATAAGGAGCTACCACCAGATGCCTCTGAAACAAAGGTTAAATTCACACAGCATGTGTATTCCAGTATAAGGACTGCCTGCTAACCATTTCCAGAGGAAATATTTGTATGCCACTGCCAGAATCCCACCATTCACCTGCAACTGAAGGATGGCATTAGGCATTCTGCTCTAGAGGAATTTTTCTTCTTATCCTGCCTCCAGATACTGGCTGCAGGCAATATAGGATATATTAAAGAAGAAAAAGTAGGTGACTGAAACAAAGCTGTGACTCTAATGGATTCTGCTAGTTTCCCCTGAGACTTCCTCATTGCATCCATTCCTTGACCCGCTCCTTCCAGCCCTCCATCCTCTTTTGACTCGGAGAAATACCAGAAACCAAGTTTCTTCAATAACTTTGGTTTTTAACAGATTGGGCAATCACTCAACTATAGTAGTCAACCTACTAGAGAATGTGAAGCTGTGAAACTAACTAGCTTGTCCTTGGTTCAACACTTAAAGTTGGAAATAATTGAAAGGAATTTTTTCTTACTTTGATAGCTTTCCCTTCAGAGAATTCTCAGTGGCGGCGGCTGCTCCCAGAAGCCTTAGTTCCTAACTTCCTTCCCTACGTATTGTTCTGTTTATATCTCCACACATTGATACCCTACAACTAATCTTTCTCCTTGTAGAATGCAGAGATAAGAGATGATAATGATAAAAGATGATAATGAGAGATGATGGCATATACCACATTAGAAGAAGAAAAGTGAATACAGAAGCAAATATGCATGCAAATAAGAAATATAGAATAGAATAGAATAGAATAGAATAGAATAGAATAGAATAGAATAGTTGGAAGACACCTGTTCAGACAGGATTTCACTTTTTAAAAATTTTCAGTGTTGAAGCATTCACAGCTTCTAGAGACAAGCATTAATTGATTGTTCTAACTGTCAGGAAATTTTTTCTTAATTCTAGATTGTTTCTCCCTTTAATTAGTTTCCATCCATTACTTCTTATCTTGCCCTTAGGTGCTTTGGAGAATAGCTTGACTCCCTCTTCTTTGTGGCAGCCCCTGAGACATTGAAACACTGCTATCAGGTCACCCCTAGTCCTTCTTTCAGCAACCATTCATTATATGTTTTAGCCTCTAGTCCCCTAATCATCTTTGTTGCCCTTCTCTGCTCTCTTTCTAAAGTCTCAACATCTTTTTTTTACATCACAGCAACCAAAACTGGATGCAGTGTACCAAGTGTGGTCTCACCAAGGCATTATAAAATGGTATTAACATTTCATGTGATCTTGATTCTATCCCTCTGTTAATGCAGTTTAGAACTGTATTGGCTTTTTTTGGCAACTACAGCATACTGTTCACTAATATTTAAGTGATTGTCTA
Organism: Bungarus multicinctus; assembly: GCA_023653725.1. Classification (NCBI taxonomy): domain Eukaryota; kingdom Metazoa; phylum Chordata; class Lepidosauria; order Squamata; family Elapidae; genus Bungarus; species Bungarus multicinctus. The sequence goes on along the minus strand of CM042836.1, from coordinate 142,484,117 downwards.
CTAGACTCAAGATCCCTCTCATAGTTACTACTACTGAGCAAGGTACCACCTATACTATTACTCTGCATTTAGTTTTTCTTTTCTAAATGTAGAACCTTACTTTTTTCACTATTGAATTCCATTTTGTTAGATAGCACCCAATGTTCAAGTCTGTCAAGATCCTTCTGCATCTTAAGCCTATCTTCTGGAGTGTTGGGTATTCCTGCCAGCTTGGTGTTCTCTGCAAATTTGATGAGTTCCCATCTATTCCCTCATCCAAATTATTGATGAAGGTGTTGAAGAGTACTGAGCCTTGGGGTACCCCATTCAGAGGTAGTATTCAGCAGGTTGTGACCAGTTCTGGAGAACCAGTAGCAGAAATTTTGAGTAGTTTGGAGAACCAGCAAATATCACTTCTGACTGGAGATTTTACAGTATCCTTCCCCTACCACGCTCACCAAGCCACACCCACAGAACCGGTAGTAAAAGAATTTTAATCCCACCACTGACCACATTGCATATGTCCCTTCGTGCAGATGCAGATTTAAAGATATCTGTTGTAGAAACATAATTTTGTGAACTAGTTGTCAGCATGACTACTGTAAACCATTACAGGAAATTCACCTAAAATGTTTGCCATTCATGATCCACGCTGTTAGGAAAATAAAAACTTTCTACATAAAATCATAACATTCTGATAGTTCATTTATTTAATTGTCAGGTTTAATTTTAATATGAATTTTACAGGGATTTTCTTTTAAATTCAAGAAGCAATCTTAAATTCGAGGGATGATTTTGACATATTCAAAATACTGTTTGCTCTGTTCCTAAAATAACACAAACAAAAACAAAAAAATACCCCAAAACAACTTTTCTTACTTTTCTTCTCAGAGGAAAACATATAAAGAAAATCTTTCTTAAATTTAAAATAGTATTTTCCTTGAGTGTTAAGCCTTATGACCTTATAGCTGTATTGAAAATTTGGTCAATAGTTTGGATCCATCTCTTGGATAATTGAAAGACTTTGCAGATGACAATTAGATTTGGTTTTTAGGATCTAGGCAAATACTCTGATCCAGATAATTTCAATGCTTTATTTAGTTCTACAATCAAAGAAAAATACGATATAAATATTTCTTAGTCACCGTACATCATAGTTATGAGTTATTATTGGAACATCTTTAATTAATAAAGATTGTTATATTTTCACTAGCTATTTTTTCAAATAAATAATAAATTGCTCCTCTTTACTTAGGAAGTCAACTTTAAGTTTTTATTCAGTGTTACCTTGACAACTCCCTCATAAATTAACCATGTCCACTTTGTGAAAAAGAAAAGTTATTGATTACAAAGAATCTATGGAGCCTACAATTTCTTATTAAAAGGTGAGCTAAACTTTCTGTCATTTTAAAAATGAAAACATTTTTTTAAAATAAAAATAAGCCTTTGGAAATGCAAAGGAGTCCCAAGTGGTATCGATGTTTCGGAGATAAAGAACAAATTGGTGCCAAACGTTTGTTTTAAATAAAAGCCTGTTGTAAATTTGCTTCGATTAAAGAACCAAGTATATATAAATATGTGAAATAATTCATAATTTTACATGGATCTGATAAATATTGGAAGCTCATTTTCTACTCACTTTAAAAATAAAATAAATGGATTCTTCTCAAATACATACATTAAGAATGTTTTTAAAATTGCTTGGTTATCCCTAAGAAGAGTCTTGCTACGATTTGTGTCACTCTTGGTATTTTGACTACAGCTGTCTTCATTTCTAACTTTGACCATGCTGGCTTTATGTGCAACCTAGAGAGAGCTAGGAGAAATGGGGAAGGAGTTGCCAAAAGCTGCTGGTTGTGTTAGGTTATCAGCTGATGCTTTGGAAAGAGTTAAGGAGATGGGAAGAGTGGGGAACAGAGATGACTTGGGAACCAACACTGAAATAGTAACTAGAAAAATTGAGCAAGGTCATCTGATACATTATTATACATATCATAACTGCAGCGAGAATAGCCTTTGCACAGGGATGGAAGAAAGAAAAGATACCATCTGAAGAAGACTTGACACAAAAAATAATGGGTTGTGCAGAACTGGATACATTTACAATGGAATTAAGGGCCAAAGATGATTCAGACTATTATGCGGTTTGGGATAGGTGGTACAAATGGGTGGATAGAAATAAGAGCTGGTGTTTATGTACCAAAGGAGGTGCATGTATCAATGAATACTTCAGCTTCAACCATAACAACACAAGAGAAAACAATAGATACAAACTCAAGGTTAACCGCATCAAACTTGATTGCAGGAAATACGACTTCAGCAACAGAGTGGTCAATGTCTGGAATACTCTACCTGACTCTGTGGTTTCTTCCCCAAACCCCAAAAACTTTAACCTTAGGTTGTCTACTATTGACCTCACCCCTTTCCTAAGAGGTCTGTAGGTGGCGTGCATAAGCGCATCAACGTGCCTACCGTCCCAGTCCTATTGTTTCTTTTTATTTTTCTTATATGTATCCATTTCATGGATTCATAACTATGCTTATACTTATACCTATTATCTTGTAAGCGATTGACAAATCAAATAAATAGTAAATAAAAATAAATTAATTAATAAAGACATGAACACCGTTAATGTGAATAGATACTTGTATTTTTGTTTTTAAAAAATAAAATAATTTTAAAAAAATAAAATAAAATAAAAAATGAAATAGTAACTAGAAGTGGGAGATGGGGAATCTCTGCAGACGTGGAGGACTGAATAAAATAATCTGATCTGAACTAGCATATCAGTTGTCTACTGAGCACAGGCTAAGTATGGTATTGACTTTAAAACTCTGTTTTATTAAGGTTTGATTATCCAAGGGAGGACTCTTCTTCCATGCAGCAGTTTTTTAGATCAGGAGAAGAAACCTTTTTGTGGAGTCTGATCAATCTGGTACATAGGGTAAACTCTTGTCTTGTGTCATCATCTTCTTTTAATGACCCCATAATCCCTTGTGGGGTGGAGTCTGGGCAACTGGAATGGATCTTAATATTTAGTGGATGGATGCCTTTCCTGTCATCTATGAGAAGTTTTATTCAGCAGATATAGTCTCATTGTGCCCAGAGAGACAAATATCTGCCTCTACCTAGGATTAAACTCTCAGCCTCCTGATGGTGAGGTGAGAGCTTCCCCCTCTAGGCCACCACATCACTCAAACCTTGTATGGCACCTTAGAAATGCGCTTGGCCATCACTTTCCAAGTATTTTGCTGAACTTTTTGATGAGTCACCCTTACTTTTGTGGGAGATCTTGTTGTTTTGTTTTGCTTTGTTGTGTGGGTTTTGAACTTACCTGAATGCTTAATGGGCTTTCTTCTTTTTGCTCTCCATTGAGAATTAGAGGAAAACTATAGTTCTGGTTTTGGGCACTTCGTTATTAGGTTTAACTGGTTCCAAGTGACTAGAAAAATGGATCTGAGGGATCTGCAGATCAGCCGTAGATTGCCCAATACTGTATGAATGGTAGGGAAGGAAACTTCATATAATCAGATATTATTGAATCAGGGAACTGGACTCATACAGCAATAGTTTTTTTAATGACACTTTCATTTTTTCCCCCTTGCTTTTAATTCCTGTTTTATTTTTACAATTTTTTTATTTTTTAATTGCTATGAGTGACCTTGAATGTCAGAAAGATGAGATATATATAATAAATTAATGAAAGATGAAGAAAAATGCATGCAAAATCTCTATATTAGATTCTATATGGGAAGAAATGATTAAAAAAAAAAGAATATGGTTAAGAAAAATTAATGGGTTGGAATAATACGTGAAAACCTCCAGTACTGACATAGACTGAATTAGACGAATAGGTGCATTTCTGCTCAGTATAATAACTTTACTCAGTCATTTAATTGGACACAGAGCAGTCTAGCCAGTTAGAATTTGTCATTTTATCCACTATCTCCCAAGATTATTATTTGAATGGTACAAAATGGTGTTTCTCCATGGAAATTAATTTTATCACTTTGTAATATAAGTTCTGGTTTTAGCTCTGTTCTTCTCTCCCCATGCAATAAAGTGGGAAGCAATGTAAATCATTCGGTGGGAAAGGGACATAATGATAGAGAAGGACAAACCAAATGTGCAGGATGGGTTAGAACGGCATAAATGGGTCTCATGCTGATAGGTTGAATGTAGTAAAAGAGGGGAACCCGAAGTCATTATAAGAGTGATAGTACCTATGAAGGGGGAAGGGGGGAATGATTGGCAAGTAGTTGATTAGAGAAAGAAAAAGGGTCTAGTAATCTCCAGCAGTAGAAAAGGAGGAATATTTTATTTGCAAAGACAGATCAGTTTGCTAAACTTTAAAATGGAATGCAAAGCACAGTAAGCCACAATGCCCTGAAATAATTCCCTAACGCATGTCTGTGTTTGCTTTTACGTGTATCTCCCTCCAAGTTTTATGTTCTGGATAATCATCCCAGTTTGACTTGGTCATTCGTATGGAAGTTTAGTATGTCACTTCAGGGACATTTTTAATTTGATCAGCAAGCAGTGGCATCAGGCACCCACTTATAGTGATCACCATTATAATTCTCTCAACTACCTTGTAGTTCTGTGGCATTTCTTTTGGGCATAGACAGCTGCCCATGATCATCAGAATGATGATGCAACTCTTATCATCCTTTTATGCAAGGAATGAGTGAATGAATGAATACATAGGCTTACCTTGTACATGTTCTGTTTGGTCCTTTATGAATATATGCATTTGAAAGAAAAGTATTTGCATTTGTTTTCACATGCCTTTTCATGGATATTGTAGTTTTATAAAAGGTTTTTCCAAGGATGCACACTGTTTAGATGTAATTTTTCTGTAGGTAGTTTTATGTCTGCCAGGGTGCTACTTTGGTATGGCTGTTGTAGGCTTCCTTGCCAAAGTATGCATTTGTGTGTTCTAAAAATTTGAAATTCCCCCATGCAATTACAAATGTACAGGTTTCAACACATCAAAGCAATCCAGGTTTTTTCTTTATATTTGGCAAGTCCAAAATTGACATTGTCTTCTAAAAATGCTCATGAATGCTTTTTTTCCCACCCCTTAAGGAAGAATTTGTAACAGATTATCTGCCAACAGAGTGGTGCCAAAAAGTCCAATATGAAATCTGGAGACAGGAATTCTTTGCATGCACGCAACCAGTCAGAAGACTAAGAAAGGATCCCTAAGCTTCCAAAAGACACAACCATTTTAATTAATAGACATTAAACTGGATGGGCACCTTGTGGAGTCTTCCTCAAAATGTTTTATGCTCTCTTACTATCTCTTTTCTTTAAGCTAATTTCTTGTACTGTAGGATCAAGAAATTTCTTGTACTGTAGGATCAGGTTTTCAGTTAATAAAAAAATCTGTAGTTATAACAGACATGCTAGTAACCATTTTTCTTATTTCAAGATATAGAAATAACAAGAGCAGTATCATTGTAACCTTATCCATTAGATCTTTACAAAAATTCAGATGTGTGCTTCATTTTAACAAAGCTTCATGTGAAGTACTCCTCTGAAGCTGCTTTGCCAAGCAACACATTATCCCTAGTTTTAGTTGCCAAAAGAGATTCGAAGCAATAAAACACCTATAGTAGATTAGGAGAATAGCTTGGCTCCTTGGCTAACACAGGCCTATTATCCATTGGGTGACTCATTTCAGAATAGAAGGGGGCAGATGGACATCATAGTAGATAAAATGCAGGAACTAATTATTGGCAAAAACACAAGTATGTGAATTGTTGTGATGTTTGAATGCCACAGGCTCAAATTATGCTAAAACTAATGCAATGAGGCAGAAGCAGTAGAGATTCCCAAGCAACTATACAGGTTTACATCAAGCACAGTGATGGATGATGATGTGTTTTTATAAAACAATAAGAGCATCTATTACAGGGAATCAGGGCAGTTGATCAATTTGGCTATTCTTACGGATGGTATTTTTATTTGCATTCACTATTGACATCTGGCAGGGGGACATGTGGGAGTTATACATGTGCATTGCTGGAGATAGTTTAGCAAGAGAGACAGGCATCAGAACAGCTAAAGTAGCTTTCTATATGAATCAAATGAGGCAGATATGCTGCCTATTAAGTGCAATGAGTCCACTGAGTTGTGTGGTCAATATATTTAAAATAATAATAATATAGGAAGAAGAATATCACTGAACTTTCTGATCAAGTCTCTACTGAAAAGAAAAATTCTATAAAATGGCTGGGGGGTTAGCTTCCACCCAACTATTGAATGGTCCGATAATGTGCCTTGATATTCGTGGCAATTCCAAACAGATAAAAACAGTGAATTGTCTCAAAGGGAGTTTATAATAGTGGCATCTTACATATGACATTTGAAATATCTGATGCTGGGCAGTTACAGTAGACCTAGGCCAGTACACACATACTTCTTAAGGGATTCTATGTCCTCAAAATGACATTTCTTTGAATTACTCAATATAGAAGAAAATTTCACATTTTTTTTATTGTAGCTGACTATTAGCAGTGATGATTGGAAGTATAATTTTCTTCTCTTTTTTTAGAACTTCTCCTGCTGCTGCAATGAAACAGCAACAAAAATTGCCAACATTTTATATCCCCTGTATTATCTGTATTTCGTGTCATTTCAAGGTACAAATAGTGCCAAATACATGGATATATATATATATATATATATATATATATATATATATATTGCAATGCAGCCTTTCTATGGTCTTATGATAAAGGTGGGAAAGAGAGAGAAAAAAACCTCTTCTGGGGAACAGATACGTTCACAAATAAATGGAACATTGCAATGTCAGATGAAACAAGTATATAACCTGCTAAAATCTTGTTTTCTTACATGAAGGACCTCAATAGGAATGAAATGGAGAAAACAGAGGGCATTGCCTGATTAAACAGCTTCTCTGCATGACTACAGTTAGAGTAGTGCTTTGTTCTAGCTTCTAACTCTTTCTTAGATGATGGAATTGTAATGATCTTTGATAATAGCCAAAGATCATTATGCTATGGGTGGAGGAAAGGGGTGGGGTTGGGCAAGGAATCAGCAGGCTTTCTTTTTCCAAGCGGTACTAAGCAACTGTACAAATGCATTGGAAGTGAGAGGAACACACGGAAGACTCGGCAGGAAAGATATGAGATTAAATTTCTCATGGTTTTCCAGGGCCTATCTAATTGCCAAATCAGAGAAGGAGCCCAATAATGCATTATAGGATAGGGCAGCAAATACCAAATAGATGTATGTATATGTGTTATAATGTTTTCTTAGACGTACAACAAAGCAAGATCAATGGGAAGCTGGAAATGGTTTAGAGCAGGAAGAATGTAATAAATAAGAGCTTACTAGATACTCATCATTAACTGAGTCCGCTATATTTGCACCTGGGTAAGGTTAGCTATTTCCCCTAATCTACTATAGGAAAAATATCTTCAAATGGTGGTTTGTAATAAAAAAACTGTAACAAAATAGGGTAAGAGGCAGAACTAAAATAAAAAGTAAATACTATTTGCATCACCCTGAATGTATCCAAATCAGATTCACATATATTATACTATATTGTTTTGTAGAAATGGGATGCAATGTCTCAGTGGTTAAGAAGCTGGGCTTGTCAGCTACAAGCAATGGGATGCTCTCCTATTACTTGCTCCAGCATCTGTCCATCTAGCTGTTTGAAAGCATATAAATGCAAGTAGATTTGTAGATACCACTTTGATGGGAAGGTAACAGCATTCTGTGCGCTTCTATATGTTAATCATGCTGCCTATATGGCCATGGAAATAGGTTTGGACAATGCTAGCTTCCTCAGCTAACAAACTGAGGTGACCACTGCCCCATTAGAGTTGGACATGACTGGATAGGGGAAACCTTAACCTTTTTTGTAGAGTTATATGTAATGTTTGTGTTCTGAATGCACATGAAGTTTCTGTACTCAGAAATGACTACATCTCAAAATCTTGTTCTTTATAACTATCAAATCAGAAGCTATGAAAAGAAAAGAATCAGAATCAAGAAGAAAGGTGGCTGGCCATTCTGTAGGAATAAGGCCTTAGAACCAAGATGAAATTTCCTGACTCTTAGAACAATTAATTAGTGGAACAAATTGCCTCCATAGGTTGTGAGTGCTCCAACACTGGAAGTTTTTAAGAAGCGATTGGACCAACCATTTGTCTGAAGTGGTGTAGGGTTTCCTGCCTAAGCAGGGGGTTGGAGTTTGGAGGTCCCTTCCCACTCTGGAAGGGTTATTCTGTTCTGTTTTGTATGCCTTATCCTTATCCTATTGCATATGTGAAAAAAGACCAAACAAACTGAAACAAGCTTGCCCAATTTGTCACCAATCACATTTACTGACATTCTGGAGATGCATGGTTCCTGACAACTCCTTTTCCTTCAGTCCCAGAAAGGCAACAAAATCAGGATACAAAATGCATTGCAAAACCATTTTGTGGATCACCAAAAACTGATAATCTCAATTTTATTTTCTGGATTAAAAACTATAAATTGCAGAGCCATGGCTTGACCTTAGAACTGGACCTCTTTTGTACTTGTCTTTGAATGTGAGACAGATTTAGAAGACAGCTGACACTGCAGTGTGAAAGAGCAGGATGGCTTTAAATTAAGAAGGTCATTATCCCCTTTTTTATTGAAGAAAGCAGTTGTGCACAGTATTTGTCTGAAGAGGGCAGATAGTTTTAAAGAGGTCTTGTTTCCTATCTTTGCATTACAATGGGAAGGTGAATTGAGGAACATGGTGAAAGAGGATAAGAATTTATAGCATGACATGTTGAAGTTAACTCAATTTCAATTTCCCATACAAAACCCACACAAAAATTATTTTCCTACGAACTGTGAAAGTATGAATCAAAAATATTTCAATCATGAATCAAGGTAGCAATAAGTCAAAGCAAATAGGAAACAATGACTTGGATGGAATCAAACTTTAATATTTCATTTCAGGAAGTAGTATACAATGCAAATTTGGACCACCTAAATAGAAGAGATATTAGTTGGGTAGGAAGTTGAAAAAGAGTAGCAAATTTTAGCTTATTGGCCATATTATGGTTACAGGTTCACAACTATAGATGGGATTTCAAACTTAAGATATTTTCTGCATTATTCACCAAAATAATTTGTTTGGCTTTAATCCTATGCATTTTGACCTGAGAAAGTGTCGGGCAACATTTACTGTTGCATTTCAGAGGGCAAACTATCTCTAAAGAGCTAACTTTTTCAGGCATTTTATCACTGTTTCCTGATAGGAGTTGAAAGAAGTGCACTTTTGATGTAGACATTTGGTTCTCCTTAATTACCCTTATGGAGTGTTTTGCTAAGAAACCTCGGTATTAGTGTCAAATGTCACTTTTAGAACAATGGTATCACAGACGGAAGCATTTGCTGAAATACGGGCATAGATTTCTGTACCTAAGCACAATGATACCAAAATGATGCACCTTTGTGACATTGTGTGTGTGTAAGTGACAGAGTTTGCATTGAAATATCATGATGTATGTTTTATAACTTATCCCAACCCCTCCCCTAACAGAGGCTTATGAATATGAGCAAGAATTTAGATTTTGAACTCCATTGAACCAGAGAAGACTGGTGGAAAAAACTATTCTGCGGCAGAGCTAAAGATGAAAGTGAAATTAATGGATTGCATGACTATATTCATACTCCCCAGACTAATATTCAAATAAGAATGTATATTTTATAGGATTACAATTTTAGGCTCAAATTTTATATGCAAACTTTTTTTTTTGCACTTGAATTAGTGTTGATTCCAACTGTCTGGATAAATCCCTAAAGATTTTTTTTTTTTTAGGGGGGGGGGGGGGCAAGATTTCAGAAGTGGTTTGCTTCCCAGAGCTGAGACTGAGTGACTGGCTCAAAGTCACCCAGCTGGCCCTGTGCCCAATGCAGAACTACTACTTAGAACTTCTGTTTCTGAGCTGGTGCCTTAACCTGTCACCCATTTGACTCTCGATATAACAATTATAATGCAAAACAAAAGTATAATGCAAAACAAAATATCGAGTTTACAAAAGACAATGTTGAAAAAGCACTACACAATTTAAAACCATTTCTGTCTATTGGACCGGATGGAATATGTGCCTACTTCTTAAAAAAGCTATCCACTGCCATAGTAGGACCTCTAAGCATAATCTTTGAAAAATCTTTCAGGACCAGCTCCTTTCCTAACCTATGGTCACAAGCCATGGTCATCCCCATCTTCAAAAAGGGAGACCCTAGCCCAGTTGAAAATTATAGACCAATCTTCCTATGTTGCATCACCTGTAAAGTCATGGAATCAATTATTAACCAATCCATTATCCTCCACTTAGAGACAAACAACCTACTCTCTAATAAACAATTTGGTTTCAGAAAAAAACTATCCTGTAATCTGCAACTCTTACACTGCAAAAACATATGGACTACACAACTCAATCAGGGCAAAGCAATAGACGCAATCTACATAGACTTCTGTAAAGCTTTTGATTCAGTGGTACACGACAAACTACTCCTAAAACTAAAATCTTATGGTATCTCTGGGCACCTGCATAACTGGATAGAAGCATTCCTGTCAAACAGACAACAAATGGTCAAAATTGGGAGTGTCCTATCAAATTCTGTACCTGTCAACAGTAGTGTCCCCCAAGGCAGTGTTCTAGGGCCAACTCTTTTCATATTCTACATAAATGACCTCTGTGATCATATCAAGAGCAACTGCGTTCTCTTCGCTGATGATGTAAAGCTATTCAACACCACAGACAATACTGCTAACCTTCAAAAAGACCTTGATTATGTATCAGAATGGTCAAACAAATGGCAACTTCAAATCTCAACAAATAAATGCTCTGTCCTACATATTGGCAAAAAAAATCAGAAAATAAAATACAGGCTGAATAGTGAAGACCTTGTTGATGATCCTAACTCTGTCAAGGACGTTGGAGTACTCATCTCTAATAATCTAAGTGCTAGAGCCCACTGTAACTACATAGCCAAAAAGGCCTTAAGAGTTGTTAACCTAATCTTGCGTAGCTTTTTCTCTGGTAATATTACACTAATAACTAGAGCATATAAAACATTTGCTAGACCAATACTCGAATACAACTCATCGGTCTGGAACCCACATTACGTATGTGATATTAGCACAGTTGAGAAAGTCCAGAAATATTTCACAAAAAGAGTTCTCCACTCCTCTACTCGTTGTAGAATACCTTATGCCACCAGACTCGAAATTCTAGACCTAGAAAACCTTGAATTACGCCGTCTTCGGTCTGATCTAAGTATGGTATATAAAATTATACATTGCAATGTCCTACCTGTCAATGAATACTTCAGCTTCAACCATAACAATACAAGAGCAAACAATAGATACAAACTCAAGGTTAATCGCACCAAACTTGATTGCAGGAAATATGACTTCAGCAATAGAGTGGTCAATGTCTGGAATACTCTACCTGACTCTGTGGTTTCTTCCCCAAAAACTTTAACCTTAGACTGTCTACTGTTGACCTCACCCCTTTCCTAAGAGGTCTGTAAGGGGCGTGCATAAGCGCACCAACGTGCCTACCGTCCCTGTCCTATTGTTTATTTTATATTTTATTTTTCTTATATGTATCCATGTATTCATAACTATGTTTTATTTATACCTATTATCTTGTAAGCAATTGAAAAATAAATAATAAATAAAATAAATAAAAATAAATAAACAATTAGTGAAAATTATAAATCATATTGAATAGATTAGAGGAACTGCATATTGGATGTGTATGAAATACAAAGTTGGGTGCTGCATTTTTAAAATCACAGTTTCAGGTCCCCATGAATTCAGGTTGCTGAATTCTTTGCATGCTTTTACTGTAAATCATGGGCTCTAGGGTGGAGGACCAGGTCTGTGCAATGGATGGGCTTCCTCCCAGCCAATTCCAGCCTTTACCAAGGTTGCAGCATCCTGAGAGTGAACTGCTATCAAGCTAAAGTTTTGGATTTCTCATATTATGGCATATTATTGGGTACTGGTGGACTGGGGGCATCAGAGTGGGATTTGAACAGGGAGGAACAGTTTAATACTTTGCACGGGAACTTCAGATTCCATCTGACTTCTCTGCAATCACTTTCTCTCCATAAAAGTTTCCTTTTGAACTACCACCACTTCAAGAGTCATGCTTTCCTGAGAAGAGAACTGAGGCAGGTCCTTACACAGAGTGATCCAGAAAGCTAAGGTAATCGACCTAGAACTAAATGCATGCATTCAGAACCTCCTTTTTCCACTCATAACCCTGATCTCCTGAATCTAATTTAAAAATCTTCTCTAAAATAGAGATAATCCTTGACTTATTACCACAATGGAGCCCAACATTTCTCTTGATGAGTAAAACATTTATCAACAGGGTTTTGCCCCATTTCATGGCCAGTATTGCCACAGTTGTTAAGTGAATCACCGCAGTGATTAAATTAGGAGCATGGGTTGTCAAGTGAATTTGGCTTCCTCGGGATATTGCACCTGTCATAAATATGAGTCAGTTGCCAAGCATCTTAATTTTGATCATGTGATTTTGATGATGCTGTAACAATCATGTGTGAAAAAATAGTCACAAGTCACTTTCTTTAGTGCTGTTGTAACTTCGAACAGTCACTAAACGAACTGTTATAAATCAAGGACCACCTGTCTCACTTTTTGACTGGCAATTTTGTAAAGCCATTGTAAGGACATTCTGCAGAAGGGGAGCCTCAATAAGTACTGGAGAGAATGCTGAACACAAGAGATTTTTATTTGCTTTGCTTTATGTTTTCAATGATGCAAGAATATTTTGGATCTGTACATTTCAAAGTCAGCTTTTAGAATCATGTAGGAATCCAATTTAAATCAATGCTGTATCTACATTTTTGCTTGGCAGAATCCCAAAACAGAATCTTTGAATCTTTGAATCTCATGCCATGATAAAGCTGCAGGAAAAAAATATCTTTGTCTTACTGTTAGACATGCATATCAAATTCCTTTCTTAATCTCACAATCCAGTTAAAGTTTACAACAATGTAAATGATGTGATCATTTAAAATGGTGCTTGCATCTGGTATAAGACTTAAAAATGCAATGGAATTTTAGATAATGAATATTTTTTTGCCATGCTGAATTCAGATTGTAGGAAGAACTGGATTTAAAAATAAACAAATATGATATGCATAAATTACCATTTTTTTGCCTTGCTAAGCACTGTTATTTAAAAGGTCATTCCCAAGTAAGTTACGTAGATTGTCTGGAAGAATGTGTAACAGTGCAGATATCCTTTTTGGGATATTTTTGTCAGCTCCAAAATAATAGGCTATTCAGAGCATGCATTGATATGGAATGATATAAGTAAATAAGTAATGTGAAATATTTATTTTCACCATTACAATTACTTTACTTTGCCAAAAGTGTTCGTCTCATGTAAGAGATCTTCTTTCACTTTGGGCATTATGTATGTGTTTCTTGTATTAATGTGGTATAGTAAGTTGCATGTCATTTATTGCTAAATAACATCAACTCATATATTGCCTGACCACATGGTATTCACTACCTTATTATCAACATTTATATGCCTTAAAATCTCTCCCCTTTTACAAATTTGTACTTGGAGTTCTTTCACTATTCTCTTATAACGTTCAAATGTTCCATTTCCTCTTGATTTTCAATACATTTAAGATCAAAACATGTTAATTGCATTATATAATCTAAGATTTTCTGCAAATGATTTGGATTTTCTGCCAGCAACGTAACATGTCCTGCACAGGAAAGTATATACACATGTTCCCAATCAATAGATCTCTTTCTTACCCACAAGTATGTCTTAGCCTTTATCTATACATACAGATCAACAACCAGGGGAGTATTAGACATGTTTTCCTTAGTACCTGCTTAAACAATTCTCCTCTCAATTAGTCTCTTTTTCTTTTTTTTACCTTTTGCCATTTCTCCCTCACTGGTAGCTTCATAGACCATATTCATTCCAGTGGCGATTCCTCTGTTTAGCACTGCTCACTGATTTCCAAAACAATTGTTTCCTTCAAAAACACTATGCTTTTTTCTGCCTCTTTTAATTCTAACTGCTCCTTACTCTTCTTGATTACATGCTTTACAGCTATTTTTAAATTGTTTTTCATTATAAAAAAACAACAACATCCCTTTAAGGTTCAGTTAAATCCCAAGCAAAGACTTCAGGAGGAAATCCATTGAGTTTTTTCCATAGTTCTCCTCTGACAAAACTATTAAGTCTTCTTCTTTTGAGAAGTCAAACACTCAATCTTCATGTCTTTAAATCAGGTGGAGAAACTTAAGTCTCATTTGTGCCTAGCTCTGCAATGTGTAAATTGATTAAGCATTGATATAGAACTGATTATAAATCAACACAACTTCATCGTTATGACTTAAGTAATATCCTTTTCATCAATTTTCTTTGAATTCCTTTGTACAGTAAAAGGGCTACTTATTTAGGAACCACAGTTAATTATCCCAGAACCTCTCTAATCGCTGTGGAACTCCAGCAGCAGCAACAGTAACATCTGGATCAATATGTAACAAATGCTTACATTAAATAAATTACCAGGTGTCCGTGCTTTAGGATTCAGCAACATAAGCAACATATTTTCTTGGGAGATTATCATTTTTATTTCAAGGGTGAAGAGTTAACAACAACACAAAGAAATGTAATAAAAAACAAAGGTTTGCTTGCAAAATTTGTTTTGAAATAGGAGCATGCAGTGTCATCCAAAATTGGTACAAATTTCCAAGAGTTGGGTCAAGGTTGTCAGCCATTCCAAGGGTAAGAAGTTTTAGAATAGAATCTCTATATTAGAAACAATCATGAGCTGGAGGTCAAACTGTCAGTTGTTTCCAGCACAAAGAGTTTGCTCAGAGCTATTTCTTATGTAGGCTACAGCCAACTGTCACTAATCAGAAAATATACTCCTTTGCTTGGCAATGAGTCTAATAGATAAATAAAATACTTTACCAGGCTTGAAATTTTGGACCTGGACAACCTAGAACTATGCCATCTATGATCTGATCTAAGCTTAGTACACAAAATTGTCTGCTACAATGTCCTACCTGTCAATGACTTCTTCAGCTTCAATCGCAATAATACATGGGCAAACAATAGATACAAACTCAAAGTAAACCACTCCAAACTCGATTGCAGAAAATACGACTTCAGCAACAAAGTGGTCAACACATGAAACTCACTACCTGACTCTGTTGTTGCATCCTCAAACCCCCAAAACTTTAACGTTAAATTGTCTACTGTGGACCTCACTCCATTTCTAAGAGGTCTGTAAGGGGGCAGCATAAACGCACCAGCGTGCCTACTATCCCTGTCCTGTTTTATATATTTTTATTTATTTATTTGTCAAGCAATTATTAGATAACAGGTATAAGTATGAACATGGTTATGAATACATGAAATGGATATGAATAAGAAAAAAAGGAACAATCGGACAGGGACTGTAGGCATGTTGGTGCGCTTATGCATGCCTCCGATAGACCTCTTAGGAAAGAAGTGAGGTCAATAGTAGACAGTCCAAAGTTAAAAGTTTTGGGGGTTTGGGGAAGAAACCACAGAGTCAGGTAGAGTATTCCAGACATTGATCACTCTGTTGCTGAAGTCGTATTTCCTGCAATCAAGTTTGGTGTGGTTTACCTTGAGTTTGTATCTATTGTGTGCTCTTGTATTGTTGTGGTTGAAGCTGAAGTATTCATTGACAGGTAGGACATTGCAATATACTGTATAATTTTATGTACTATACTTAGATCAAACTGAAGGCAGTGTACTTCTAGGTTGTCTAGGTCTAAAATTTCAAGTCTGATGGCATAAGATATTTTGCTACGAGTAGAGGAGTGGAGAACTCTTCTTGTGAAATATTTCTGGACTTTCTCAATTGTATAATATCAGATATGTAATGCGGGTTCCAGACTGATGAGCTGTATTCAAGTATTGGTCTAGCAAATATTTGAATGTTTTCTACTGTTAGTAGAAATATTTCCTAATGTTCCCATTTATTCGTATTCATTTATTATGTATATACTTTACCTGTTTATGTCTATATGTTATGTTCATACTTATACTTGTTTTCTCATACATAATTGACAAACAAAATAAATAAAAAAATAAAATAGACCTTTGTTGTTCTGCTTTCCTCTCTACTCATCTAGTGCAGGGACTGAGAGGTCTTACTTCATCCTCATCTGACTTTTCCAGCTGCTCAGGTGGTGCTTGTGTTTGAACAGTCTCATGTCATTCCTGACTTTGTCCTTCCTGAGGCTGACATTCTACATGGTCTGCTGGAGCAGCTTTTTCAGAGTTACAAGGCAGTGTTCTAGGAGCAACTCTCTCATACTCTACATAAATGACCTCTGTGATCATATTAAGAGCAACTGTGTTTTCTTCGCTGATGATGTAAAGCTATTGAACACCACAGACAATACTGCTACCCTTCAAAAAGACTTTGACTATGTATCAGAATGGTCAAACAAATGGCAACTCCAAATCTCAACAAATAAATGCTCTGTCTTACATATTGGCAAAAAAAAAATCAGAAAATAAAATACAAGCTGAATAGTCAAGATCTTATTGATGATCCTAACTCTGTCAAGGATGTTGGAGTACTCATCTCTAATAATCTAAGTGCTAGAGCCCACTGTAACTACATAGCCAAAAAGATCTTAAGAGTTGTTAACCTAATCTTGCGTAGCTTTTTCTCTGGTAATATTACACTAATAACTAGAGCATACAAAACATTTACTAGACCAATACTCGAATACAGCTCATCGGTCTGGAACCCACATTACGCATCTGATATTAGCACAGTTGAGAAAGTCCAGAAATATTTCACAAAAAGAGTTCTCCACTCCTCTACTCGTTGTAGAATACCTTATGCCACCAGACTCGAAATTCTAGACCTAGAAAACCTTGAATTACGCCGCCTTCGGTCTGATCTAAGTATGGTATATAAAATATACATTGCAATGTCCTACCTGTCATTGAATACTTCAGCTTCGACCATAACAACACAAGAGCAACAATAGATACAAACTCAAGGTTAACCGCACCAAACTTGATTGCAGGACATATGACTTCAGCAACAGAGTGGTCAATGTCTGGAATACTCTACCTGACTCTGTGGCTTCTTCCCCAAACCCCAAAAACTTTAATCTTAGACTGTCTACTATTGACCTCACCCCTTTCCTAAGAGGTCTGTAGGAGGCGTGCATAAGCGCACCAACATGCCTACCGTTCCCTGTCCTATTGTTTATTTTACATTTTATTTTTCTTATATGTATTCATGTATTCATAACTATGTTTTTACTTATACCTATTATCTTGTAATCAATTGACAAAAATAAATAAATAAATAAAAATAAATAAATAAATAAAACATTCAGACTCTGAATCTGATTCTGTGTCATTGTACCAGAAAACACTCTGATGTAAATCAAGCTTGTCTTTTTATTCTGAAAAAAAAAAGTTAAAAATAGCTTTCTCAGAACTGAATTGATCCAAAGTAGCAATGCTGAGAAAGGCCAAGTTTATCTAAAAAATGAATTAAATAGTAATTTAAAATTGAAATTCTCCCTAACATTTAATTGTGTACATTTTTAGGTTAATATATTATTATACATTATAACTATTATTTACTCTAATTTTCACAGCAAATAGTCAGGAAGTCCTTCACTCTATTTTCTGAGCCTCATTGTCTTGGAGATACCAAGGACCTCTGTTTGTATTCAGTAAAATAAATGTTCATGAAAGAAAGATTGGGGACACAAATCTTTCATTTTCATTGATCAGGGGCAGCCATACAATTTCTTTTTCTGGATTGCATGGAAGCACGAGACTTTCAGACCTAGCATACCAGAACCCCAAAGGACTAAAGAACACTTTCTGAAACTCCTTTGAGCATATCTCTGATTGACACCTACAGTGACACTGATGAAATCCAGAGGGAATGATTGCATCCCAAGCTCCTCGACTGTAAAAGGTGGTCTTTTCAGTGTAGAAGTTTTCCTAGACAAATTCAAGCAGGTAGAACTCAGAGATGCTTTGAATAGCTTTGTTTTCTGTCTTTCTTGGATGTCTCCCACATTTTCCATTTATTTTAGCCCTGGTGGGTAGTTGAAAATACCTTGAAACTAAGATATGAAGAAGCTGAGAATTATGCCTTACTAATGACATATAAAAGATTAATAATAATTATAACAGCATTGGTGTTGACAAGTTTATCATTAGTCAATTGCAAAAGGCAGCCTTACTCGGAAGAGCTTACATCCTGCAATCATATCTCTAACACCATCAAATATCAATATCTGCATACCCCGGGTCTTTGGGAAGGACTGGGTAGGTGGATAAAAATGCCAAATCCAGTCTGAACATCTGGTTAACTGTACGACAAATTATTATAGTAAACAATTATAATGTTGCTCTATTTTCTCAGTTCCTTTGAAGGGAATACAAGTAGTCCTCGACTTACAACCACAATTGAGCCCAAAATTTATGTTGCTAAGTGAGACACTGTTAAGTGAGTTTTGCCTCCATTTTATGACCTTCTTGCCACAGTTGTTAAGTGAATCTGTGGTTTCACTGCGCCCAGATACAGCCGGCTTGTTCCTTCGCTGGCCGTGAGGGGAGAGGTTTTGACCCCCGTGAAAAGGGCGCGCAATCTGGGTGTCCTCCTGGATGTACGGCTGTCTTTGGAAGAACATATTGCAGCCGTCGCCAAGGGGGATTTTTGTCAGATTCGTCTGATTCACCAGTTGTGGCCCTTTCTGGATCTGGGCGCACTTCGCACAGTCACTTCCGCCCTCGTTATCTCCCGCTTGGACTATTGCAATGCTCCCTACATGGGGCTCCCCTTGAAGAGTCTCCAGAGGTTGCAGCTGGTTCAGAATGCAGCCGCGCGGGTGATCGTGGATGCCCCTCGGGGCTCCCACGTAACACCGCTTCTCCGCAGGCTGCACTGGCTTCCTGTGGCCTTCCGGATTCGATTCAAGGTGGTACTGATGGTATTTAAAGTGCTCCATGGCTCAGGACATGGGTACTTACGGGACCGCCTGCTGCCATCAACAACCTCCCGCCTCCCAGTACGCTCTCACAGGGTTGCCCTGCTTGGGGTGCCGCCGCCTGATCGTTGTCAGCTGGTGGCCCCAAGGGTGCGGGCTTTCTCTGTGGGAGCCCCCTCCCTGTGGAATGATCTCCCCCCGGAGATACGGGCCATGACGGACATCCTGACCTTCCGGCGCGCAGTTAAGACCCTATTTTTCAAGCAGGCCGGCCTGGCCCAGTAAATGGTCTATGGGTTTTAAATTTAATTTGGGTTTTAATTGTTAAATTTTATACTTTTTAAATTTTTAATCAATCCCGGATTTTAAATGTCTGAATTGTAATTGGATGGGATGCAGCCGGATTTGTTTATTTAATCTAGTTTTAAATTGTATTTAAATTGTATTTATTCTGTGTGTTTTTAGTAGGCTGTACACCGCCCCGAGTCCCTTTTTGGGAGAGGGAGCGGTATAGAAATCTGAATAATAAATAAATAAATCATGGCAGTTGTTAAGTGAGTAACATGGTTGTTAAATAAATCTGACTTTGCAATGCGGAAAGTTACAAAAGGGGATCACATGACCTCGCAACAATGAAACTGTCATAAATATGAGTCAGTTGCCACATGACCATGGAGATGCTGCAATGGTTGTAAATGTGAAAAACGGTCATAAGTCACTTTTTTCAGTGCTGTTGTAACTTTGAATGGTCTCTAAATGAACTGTTGTAAATCAAGGTCTATCTGTACATATTTAGATCTTTTTCTGCACTATGTTTAGAACCAACCTTTTCTTTCCTGAAGCTTTTGGGATTTTTTGGTTCTATTTTACCCCAGACTGTTTCTTTTTAACTCTTTTGTAAATTGATTTTATGTTATTAGTTGCAAAGTTGTGTCTGAGCCATCGTGACTGCATGGACAACGTTCCTCCAGGCCTTCCTGTCCTCTATCATCCTCCTGAGTCCATTTAAGCTCACACCAGCTGCTTCAGTGACTCCATCCAGCCACCTCATTCTCTTCCATCCCCTTCTCCTTCTTTTGCCCTCAATCTTTCCCAGCATTAGGCTCTTCTCCAGTGAGTCCTTCCTTCTCATTAGGTGGCCAAAGCAAAGGTGGGTATTCAGCAGGTTCTGACCAGTTCTGGAGAACTGGTAGCGGAAATTTTGAGTAGTTTGGAGAACTGGCTAATACCACCTCTGACTGGCTCCATCCCTATCTATTCTCTGCCTCCTGAGTCCCAGCTGATGGGCTGGGTCTTCTTTTGTTGCCCTCCAAAGGAGAACAGAGATGGAAAGCAAGTTAGTGGGGTAGGGAGGGAATGGTATTTTGCAGTATCCTTCCCCTGGAGTGGGATGGGAATGGAGATTTTACAGTATCCTTCCCCTGCTATGCCCACCAAGCCATGCCCACAGAACCGGTAGTAAAAAATTTTGAATCCCACCACTGGGCTAAAGTATTTGAGTTTCATCTTCAGGATCTGGCCTTCTAAAGAGCAATCAGGGTTGATCTCCTCTAGGATTACCGGTTTGATCACCTTGAAGTCCAAAGGACTAGCAGGATTGATTTTATAAATGGTTACAAATACAGTAGCTAGGGATTATACAGGGAAGGGGCTGATGTTATCCTGTAACATCATGATAACATGGTCTAGGTATGGGATGGTATTAATGAGGGAAACTGAAAATAAAGTAAACAGAAATTGAAATTACTATAGTAAACATTTTTGGCAATGATTGGTGACATTTTCAGAAAAAGAGAGCTTTTCCTAATGCCAAAAATATTAATCAAATTACATAATGTCAAAAAAGTTTCGGCAACACCAACAAATCTTAAGGCATGTTTTCTATTTTGAAGTTACCATAATAGCAATTAAAAATGTGTAATAGCTGCAGTTATCAACCATACTGTTTCATCAGCTACAAATTAGCTCATATAGTCTTACACTGTTAATTTTATATTAAAAAGTTATTGTCGCATATTCTTGGGGTGATAATTTCACAGTCTTGAAATAACTGACAAAAAAAAAACCCTTGCTTAATCCTATTCAGCAATACTTTTGTAAAATATTGTTAGAATATTATTTCTTCCACTGGTTAAAGATTTAAATAGTCCACAAGGACTCCCAGATAACAGGATACAATTGGAAAACAATGATACAAGAATCAGTGAGAATACCAGTCAAATACACATTTTTGCTGTTTTTGTGTGTGTGTGTGTATTTGTATTTGTGTGTCTTTCGGTGTAGAGTGAAATACAGGTAGTCCTTGACTTACAACAGTTCATTTAGTGACCATTCAAAGTTACAACGGCACTGAAAAAAGTGATTTATAACCGTTTTTCATGGTCACAACCTTTGCAGCATCCCCATCATCATGTGATCAAAATTCAGAGGCTTAGCAACCGACACATATTTATGACCGCTGCCATGTCCCTGAGTCTTGTAATCCCCTTTGGCTACTTTCTGACAAGCAAAGTCAATGGGGAAGCCAGATTCACATAACAATCAAATTCCTAACTTATCAACCGCAGTGATTCACTTAACAACTGAGGCAAGAAAGGTCATAAAATGAGGCAAAACTCACTTAACAAATATCTCACTTAGCAACAGGAATTTTGGGCCCAATTGGGCCCATAACTCGAGGACTACCTGTAAGGAACCACATGGCAAAATTGGTTTCACATGTTTTAATAAGCTTTATGTTAGTAGTATAATTTATGATAGGTAACCAAAGTGTCATGTAGTCGTTGGTTAAAAGCCTGTAGAGATTCTCAGTCCTTCAGGTCACGGTTATCCCAAAGGTGGCAACTGGACTTGTTTTGTTTTTTCTTTTGAAGACGTTTCGCTTCTCATCCAAGAAGCTCCTTCAGCTCTGACTGGATGGTGGGGAATGGAAGGATTTATATTCCTTGCAGGCAGCTGATCATTTGCATCCTTTGAGACAGTCATTGAGGCCACTTGGAGGTTTATCTATGTCCTCAGGGTCACCTGAGTAGTGCAAATGATTCCTGTGGTTTGCATTTCTTTTCCCTCTGGAAGTCCATTCCTACTCCCACACCATTCAAAGGGTGTTCATCCCAAACTGTATAGCTGAAAGTTTGTAGAGATTCTCACTCTTCCAGGTCATGGTTGTCCCAAAGGTGGTTTTTCAGGAGGCAACTGGACTTTCTGGTTTTTTTGCTTTCTTTCTTGTTTTTTTCTTCTTTTCTTTCCTTTTTTTCCCATTCCCATTATCCTGTCAGAGCTGAAGAAGCTTCTTGGGTGCTTTTTTTCTTCTTCAAAAGAAAACAAAAACATGAAAGTTCAGTTGCTTCCTGAAAAAGCACCTTTGGATAGTCTTTGGTTGTTTATTTAATTGTAGACTTCTTTAAAACCATGCCAGTGTTCTGTCAATGACACCAAAGCGTAATATGCCTTATGTAACCGATTCAAGAATATTTAGTAATTGCTTCCTTATTCCTTTCGGATTTGGGCTGGAACCCATCCTAAGGCAACTTCTCTCTACTGGAATACATGCTATTCGTAGAATAGCCCAAAGCCCGTATTCCAATAAAGAGAAGTTCCCTGAAGATGAGCTCCAGCATGAATCTGAAAGTTTGGAAGAGTAAACCTTTGGTCTGGCCCAGATTTGATCTTGCAACATTATTGTGGGTTACGTGTATTTCCCTTTATTTGTGCTTCCTTATTCTCTTTCTGCATTTAAATAAAGGTGTAAGACTTTCATATGACAAAAATTCATTTCAAGGGATGTTACTGTAGTACCTTCATATTTTGAATGATACCCGATTTCCCTTGTTATGTTTTCATCCTTATCCATTGTAAAGCATATTCTCTCCTGTATCTGAAGTTCCTATAGATATACACAGGCTCAAATTGTTGAACATTCTATATAAGATCCATGTATCATTGCTCTTGGCCAATCTGTGTGCAAAACTTCAATGATTAACTGTAATCTGCTTCTTTTTCACATCAGAGGCCCTGGGATTCTTTCCTAAACAATTTCTTTCATTGTTGCTATAGTAGCCAAGTTATGGCTTATCAACCAGAAAAGAAGGTGAAAGAGTCTGAACAAGGAACTCTCTGGCTGAGAATTTGATTGATCTACTCTTGTGCTGGAATTAATTTCTCTGCTTATTAACGTGCAGTATTGAATTTAAGCCTTGAAACTTGATGAACTAAAGTTGAAGGGGAATGAACACAAGCAACAATTAAAATGATACCTTAAAACTTAGGAAGGTGGAAGAAGAGACAGAAATGAAAGCTGCTAATCTTTATTTTGAACAGCAGTCATTTATGTCATACTGCACGTCATTGCAGATGGTTCATAGCTTCAGAAGTGAAAGACCATGAAATTCCACAATGGAAGGGTGATAGATCAAAACCAGCATATCATGCCTATGGTAGTGAATGCAGCTCCCTCAGTCTCAGCAAAGGTGCTTAGTGCACCTTTTTATCATTAGATAAAAATATTAATTTTCCTTAGATAAGTCCAGATCTGATTCCAGATGGGACCTTTTGGGAAATACTTGAAAGAAATTTGAATACGAGGGCTCTTCCGTAGTGGATTTCCATAGAACTAGAATCCTCCTGAACCTCCATTCTTAGATTAATGTTTAGAGCAGGGGTGTCAAACTGCGTGCAGCCCTCCTGAGCTTCATTTTCGCTGGCAGAGGGTTGCAGGAGGCCATCCCAGGCAAAAGTGGAGCTTCATCAGAAGCCCATTTTCATTGGCAGAGCACTCATGCCATCACAGGTGCCCCTGACATGAGTGATGTCAAACTGGCCATGCCCATCCCAGCCCTCCGAAGTCAAACACAACCTTGATATAGGTCTCAATGAAATCGAATTTGACACCCTGGTTTAAAGAATGTCCCAAAGTCCAAAGGGGTCTTGAAAAACTATACATTGCATTCAAGTTTCCTAGAGGGCATATGCCTGGATGGGAAGACTGGATGGGCATCCTCTATTCATAAAAATCTTCACCATTTTAAAAAATGATAACACTTATGGGCACAATTGGTTGAATTGTGTTTATCCATTTCTTCTTAGCACCATGTACTTTTTTGAACCCATTACCAAAACATGTTATTTAAAGGCAGGATATAGCTCTTGGCTCCAAAATATACTTATATAGCCTTAGTTTACAAAAGTCACATGGTAAAAGGCATTGTCCCAACCTAGGGGGCAGTAAAATGTCTATTGGTTAACTTTTATTACTAAATTCTGTATCATTTTAGTATGAATTGAATTCATCAGTAGATCATAGAATCCTAGAAACTAAGCAGATGTCAACAATAATGAATGCTGAATAGAATGAATTACTAGGATAACCATCAACTTCCATTTCTTCATATTTGAGATAATTTAAATTATCCCCAACAAAACCAACATGTTTAGGGCTATTGTACTTAAACCAAAAGGGAGAAAGGTTGGTCTCAGCAGGGTATAGAACCTGTTTATGGAGCACAACACTTGATAATAAATACATTTAAAATTCTTTTTTCTTTGGTAACTTAACTTGCACAAATAAATTAGAGGTGTCCCTCTGTAGAAATTGTTTTGGGAGATTGTGCTTTTATCATCTTTGAATGTTCTTAGTGAAAATCACATCTAATTTTGCAGTGGCTTATGCATCATTGAAATGGTGATATTTTTGCTAAAGCTACAGTAACACTTCCCTTAGAAAGGGGGGAGAAAAAAATGATGTGAAGACCTAAAGCTGCTGCCTGAAAGATTAAATCAAAACAATCCTATCTAAAAGAGAAATGGACCTGGACAGATCACAAAGGGTCAAACAATAAAGTGCCCATTGCCTCCTGTCAAAGTAAATCACGCCAAAGGTTTACAACAGTGCAAATGTTACAAGATACTTGATAGCAATATTTTCAGAATGAGAAAAAAATCTATATTACGTGGCAGTAGGGTCTATGTAGCAAAATGTGTTTAGGTAGCTTTTAAGTAGAAGTGAGATCCTAAGCTGAATAGGAGCAGTTTCATTTACTTAATACCGAGCCTTTAAAGATGTACCTCTTGCTTCAGGATCATTGAGGCTATACCACTGGCTGATTGCCACAGTTTCTCATTCATCAGTTCATACATTAAACCAATCTTTTTTAAAACTTGATAATCTCTACACCTATCAGAAGCACAAGTCCTAGAATATTTTGCTCAGTAATAAACAGGAAAATATGAGCATGCTTCACTATCCTAATAACTTGCATGTTTTTGCAACTGGACTTTCTGGTTTTAGGCTGAAGAAGATTCTTGGATGAGAAGTGAAATGTCTTCAAAGTAAAACCAGAAAGTCCAGTTGCCTCTTGAAAAAAGCATCTTTGGGACATCCAAACATACAATTAAAACATTTAAAAATGTTCTCATCATCCATGCCAATAAATACATTTAATATTTTATGCTACAGCATTTTAGGGTGTAGAAATCAGGTCCTCTTTGGGACAACCATGACCTGGATGACTGAGAGTCTCCATAGATATTTCTATATTTGGATGTTATAAACCACATACTGGTAATCCTCAATTTACAGTCAGTTGTTTAGTCACCATTCAAAGTTATAATGGAACTTGGAAAAAATACATGATCTGGACTGGAAGTTCACTCATCTGTTCCACCCTTCTCCTCCTCCTCTATGGTTATGTGACTGTATTTTGGATGCTTGGCAATGATCCCATATTTATGGCTGTTGGTAGTGTTCTGCAGTCACACAAATCTTGCAATTTACCACAGTTTTGATAGAAACTGGTGTTTACTTCTGGTTTCTGGCAAAACAAAATGTCCCATAGAGAACAATGAGTTCCACTTAACAACAGTGGCATTTGCTTAATGATCACAACGTTTGCTTTACAGCCATGGTGTTTGCTTAACAACTGCAGCAGAAAAGGTCATAAAATCAAGCCTGGTCATGTGATGAACAGCTTTACTTCTATGATGACTTATGATATTGCAGCCTCAATTATTGCCTTTAACACTACCAAACAACACTTGCCATCCCAGCTTCTTGGGAAGGAGTTGGTGGATCAAAACTCCAAATCCAATCTAAACATCAGACTGATTGTGTGACCAACCCTAATGATAGGAGTGCCCTTGACTTATGTTATTGCTTTATCAATCAGCAATACCTTACTAAGCAAAACGGAATTTAATAAAATGTCAGGGAAAATTGTGCACAATGGCCTGTCAAAATTCTCCACAAAATTTCCAAGCAAAGAAATTTATCTTTCTTTTTCCAGGAGAAGGAAGGAGACTATTTATCATGGGCATTATTTCCCTTTATGTTATGTGAAAATTTGCCTAGTATACCTAAGAATGTATAGAAGCAAAGAGACTCCATTTTTGTTCTTAATTTGACCTTCTAGAAAGATATCAGGACATTTATATAACTTGTTATTTTGCTAAATTCTGCAAAGTTACAAAATATTATGTCCTTGGCTTGAGATTGCATACTAGGTTGCCCTGATATTGAAGGAACTTCGTTAATGATCTATTGTGTTATCTTTTAAGTGAAAAACAGGAATATGATGATGATGATGATGATAGCTAGGGGATTTCCATGAAGGAATTTGGGAGGAGTTATGGAACAACACCCAGGACTACCCATTTCTTTCTTATGAAAGTCCCTATAACTCTTATGTGTGAAAAACAGGAAGTATTATGTAATCTTTTAAATGTTATATCCTTTATAAGGCTGTAATCATTCTAAGGAAGTGTCTTCTTCTCCTAATCCGCCATTAGGTGTTGGGGTCTGGTATTTGCAAATATCTTAATTAAATAAATCCTTCTACGGATCCTGGTTGTCACAGTCTGTTGTTTATTTTTATTCAAATCTCGCACCTTACTAGCTGCAGTGTTGCCAGTCTTGAAAACACCCTACAGGAAGTAGTTTTATTATAATATTTTTTTCTTCATGGTTGTAAGAGAAGAGGAGGCAGAGCTGGAGAAGGAATGACAAAGTTAAATTCATAATCAGTTTCTCTATGGAGATTCTCAATCATCCAGGTCACGTGTTGTCCCAAAGGTGCTTTTTCAAATGGCAACTTTTCTTTGTTGTGTTTGAAGACATTTCACTTCTCATCCAAGGAGTTTCTTCAGTTCCATTTTTTCTTCAGAACTGAAGAAGTTTCTTGGATGAGAAGTGAAACATCTTCAAGCAAAAGCAAAAAAAAAAAAAAGCCAGTTGCCTTTTGAAAAAGCATCTTTGGGTTATTATCAGTTTAGAATCCTTGCCGCAAGAAATCTAAATCCAGCCTCCCTTGAATTCTGTTGACCCTTATCTATCACTAGGTTAGTGCTGATTGTTATATTCCATTCAAAAGATTGTCTCAAAATTTCTTTTTTACATTTTGAAAGCAAATTCTCTTCCCAACTCAGATTAAATGGGACTTGATAGGGAAACACATAGCTTGCGTTTTTTGTCCAGCATTACAAATAGGTTACATGTAACAGTTACGTTAAATAAATATATGAGATAACTTATGAGAATTAGCAGAAAATTAGCAAGTTATCAGTAATGGTAAGGTTTACCTTGATATAGAGGTTAACAGAATAACACAGTTGGAAGGGACCTTGGAGGTAGTTTGGGAGATAGCTTTGTTGTTGTTAGATGTGAAGTCATGCCCAACCCATCAGTGATTTCAGTGCTTCAGTGACTCCATCCAGCCACCTCCTTCTTCTCTGTTGTCCCGTTCTTCTATTGCCCTCAATCTTTCTAAGATAGCTAAACCCAGGAAATCAATGCTTATCTCAGTGACTGCCCCTCAACTACAGAAATAGAATAGAATGAGCTGGAAGAGATTTTGGAGGTCTTCTAATCCAACCCTCTGCTCAAGTGGGGAGACCCTATACCACTTTAGACAAATGGTTGTCCAATCTCTTCTTAAAAGCCTCCAGTGATGGAACACCCACAACTTCTGAAGCTAAGCTGTTCCACTGATTGTTCTCACTGTCAGGAAATGTCTTCTTAGTTCTGGGTTGCTTCACTCTTGGTTCAGTTTCCAGCCATTGCTTCTTGTCCTGCCTTCTGGTTATGAGTTCTTAGTAACATGCTTACCTATTTTGTTTTTTTTTTTCCCCTTACCCTAATCTCTCAGCTCCTACAGATGGAAGTTTTGCAGAAACTTCTTCTGTGACTCCACAGAGCGTCTCTGAAAAGCAGGTCATGGAGATGAAATGTTTGTCGGTTTTTCTCATCCAGCACGTTTTTGCTAGAGTCCATCTGTTCATCTGGGTCTGCTTGGAAATGTACAGCACCTCTGCCTTGCAAGCTGCCAAACTGAGCAGAGAGTAAGAAGGAATATTAAAATGACACTTTTGATCTGAACTGGATCTCTTCATTAAAATATAGGAAGAGATTCCAGGATGCCTTCACTTTCATTAGTAGTTTTGTTGAAGTTTTTAATAAACATGGTAAAAAGTGATATAAAACAAATTGGAAATTGGAAGATAAACATGGTAAAAACAGATAATTGGAAGGGAAAAAGAAAATTAAAAGAAAAGTGCAGAAAGAGGGAAAAAAGAAGGCGGAAAGAGTATAATAGAAAAGGAAAAGATAACAAAGACAATAATAGTGGCTTCCAATCTTCATTGCACTAAGCATAAGCTATTAAAATCTTCAATAAATTATTATTACTTTTTTTTAAAAAAAAAGATTGCCTTCATTTTCATAGCCTGAAGACTAATCTGGTAAGGGGCAGTAGGCTATTGAAATAATCACAGTTGAGTTATAAACAAAGAGACTTTATCAGGCTCCCATTCAGGGGTAGCATGGAAAGTCATAAAATAGAGATAAGGAGTTGCCTTTCTGATAAATACCTATGCAATATTCCATTGGGAAAAACATCACAGAGAATATGCTTAATTTCAATCCCATTTACAGCTGAACTTTTCCTCCTGCTTGCAGCATAAGGGAATTAGTTATATAAAAAAAGAAGGGGTTGTTCATCTGAGAGCACTTCTTCTGAAATACTGCTCAGAATAGATTCTCTTGTACCATCAAGTTCCATTCCATTCTATTCTCAAATTCCTAATTGGCTAGGATCAACCTTACGAAACTTTCTCATGGTAAATCAATGTTAGTGATATGAGCAATGGTATTTTTAACTAGCCATTTTACCCACATGTGGCATGATCCTAAAGTATCAACAGAGAAAACTCAAACAATTCCAAACATGCCAGGAAAAAAATGAGATATTCAGTTTGTGGGAAAATATTCAAGATTTGTGGGAAGAAGATATATTGGCTCTTGTAAACAGGGAATATCTTCTAAAGTATCTTCAGTATTGTCTTCAGGTAGTCCTTATTGGCCATTCTTTAAGCGACCATTCAAATTTATGATGGCACTGAATGAAGAGACTTGTGATTCATGCCCAAAGTTACAGCCATTGCAGCCCCTATGCAGTCAATCTTTGGGTGCTTGGTAGCTTGCCCACACTTACAACTGCAGTGGAAGCTGCAATATCTACCCACCGGCTATCTCCATGCCCCATCTACTGTATGCCTTTTTGGGTTGCATCATCTTGCCTGGCTGGACAGCCAACAAAACCAAGGCTTTAATGACATGTTGCAAATAGCAGCAGAACCTGGGTCCTAAAAGGAATCAGGCAAGCAGCAGAGAAGCAAAAGGGAGAACTGGCTTGCTGGAGCTGGGAGCAGCCTTACTTTTCAGCCCCTTGCAATCAAGAACAGAGAAGGACACTTGCACTGACAGAAAGCCAAACAATATGAAACAAAAGCAATAAAACAACAGTCCAGCAACAGGGGAATAACTCAGCTAAAGTAGGGCCAGACTGTGGCATTCTGGTCTTGAAGAGGCTTCAGAACAAACCTACATTGGAGAACATTTCCAAGCTTTTTGCCTCTATGGTCTGACTCTCTTTATGGCTTAGTTTCTGCTGTGACTGTTTGCTTCTTGTGCTGAGCTCTTCGTAACCCTTCAGACTTTTCCTTCAGCTCTCCATACAAACAATCCCCAGAAGGTTTTTCTTCCCTTCCTTCATTGTCCCTCTGCTCTCTTTTTAAAATTGAACCCTCTATTTCTCTGTACTTCAGCCTCCCAGTCGCTCATCAAGGCAAGAAACTTATAAATTTTTGTCACCCACTTTCCAGGTGTGCATACTGTAGGAAAATTAGCAAATTAAATTGTTAAAGGAGAACAAGATTGGAGGTGAAGAATTTAGCTGCAACACCTAAAAGGCAATGGAAAGACGATGGAAAAAGAGGTGATGGGAAAAGATCAACAAGTTTCCTTCCCAGCTTTCCCCCACCCCTGTTTTCTTTATTCAAAAAAAAAATGTGGGTTGTGCCTAAGATGTAATGTGTATTTGATTCATTGTATCATTCACTATATTGACCTTTCCCATGTTCTCACTGTAATCCTATCTCTGCAGCTGTGGGTGTTGTCTCCCTGCATGCCAACCTCAGCAATTAGACATCCTGAAGTTTTAATCTAGCTATCCCATAAATACTTAGTTCTCCAAAAGACCCTTCGCCCTTCAGCAATAACATAGTGAGTGTTGCTTGATTGACCTGAGAGGTTCATCATCTGGTGCTATATTGCCAGTCCTTTTATTCTGTGTCCGCATGTGATTTCCTCGGTAAAATCTAGGAGTGATTTATTATTCACTTCTCCCATGCAGTATGAATGGGAGCCTTAAATATTGTCACTAAGGTGATTACCACCTCCAGTAATTCTCTGTATTCCCATTTCCCAACATTGCAATAGCACTTTGACTTATATACCGCCTCACAATGCTTTACAACCCTCTCTAAGTAGTTTACAATGTCAGCCTATTGCCCCCAACAATCTGGATCCTCATTTTACTGACCTCAGAAGAATGGAAGGCTGAGTCAACTTTGAGCCGGTCAGGATCGAACTCCTGGCAGTGGGCAGAGTCAGCCTGCAATGCTACCTTCTGACCATTGCACCACCACAGATCATAAAGGGAGCTGCTTGCTTTAGTTGAGGTGATTTTCACACTTTGGGGAGTCTTACTGGGATTATATATTTTTGTCATACTTATAATTTTCTTCATTTATCCCTCCCAGAAATACTCTTCCAGGATGAGGCAGCACTGTATGGCTTGATTTAAAAAATATATATAAATTTAAAAAATGAGAACATGTGGACAGGGTCTGGCATCTGAAATAATATTGAGGCATGACAAAGCTATCATTCAAAGTTTTCTAAAAGCACTTCCCTCTACTCTGCCAATATCAGCATCTGGCCAGAGGTTACATTTAAGCAAGAGAACTCAGGAAGCCTGATTTCATCATGTGGTGGTGCAGTGGTTAGAATGGAGTATTGCAATACGATTCTGCCCACTGCCAGGAATTCAATCCTGACTGGCCCAAGGTTGACTCAGCTTTCCATCCTTCTGAGGTCAGTAAAATGAAGACCCATATTGTTGGGGACAATATGCAGACTCTGTAAACCACTTACAGAAGGCTGTAAAGCACTATAAAGTGGTATCTAAGTTGATGTGCTATTGCTATTTGCAATGTATAGTTAATGTGGAGACCCATCTGTCCCACTGATAATAAAGGTAGTAATTAATTTGAATACAATTCTTTGGAGGAAAGAGTTACTGGTCTTATACTCTTCCAAACAGCACCCTTGTTTACTATATCTTTCCTGCTTTCTTTAAGAAAGTGTCAGATATACCAGTTTTAGCAGAAAAAAAACAAAATACAATCTAGTTTTAACAGCCATTCTATTCATGGATATCCAATCAGTCGCATGGAAAAAGAAATCTAAGCTTACAGAAGCAGAAAGGCAATAGAGAAATGTAAAAAATATGCCTTCTGAATTTAAAAACTTTCCTTCTAATCCCTAGTAGACAAAACTGGCCAAGTTACTCAATGGAGACAGAAAGGTATCAAAACATGCTCTAATTGAATTATATTTTCATATCTGCTCTGAGATTTAAATTATTGAAAGTTTACTTGAATGTAATCCTTCATGATAGTTCTCACAGATTACCATGGCTAAGGGTGATCATTCCATCAAATAGATTTGGACACAATTCGTATTGTGAGATAAATACAGTCTTTAATATATGTAGATAAAATATATATCGGTTTAGGTGGTAATTGACAAGAACATTTTTCTTCTTTCTTAGATATATTCAGAATTTTCAGAAGGGCTTATTCTTATATTCTAATTAACTTGGTATACCCATGAGGTTCACATTTTGGGTTATGTAAACCTATGAATACCATTAGTAAAAAAGTATGACAAAATAATAGTGTTGCTGCTATTGTGTATATGAACACAAGTCTCTCTATATCTTAGTGCTGGAAATCTATATTGAACATGATTATTTCTTCCATCCATGCATCTATACTTACACCTCTTCCTTTACCTAGCCATCAGATGCAGAATCAGAGAAGAAAGCATTGGGGCTTTCCCCTCTGAATTTTCAAGAATAATCTCTGATTGGTTCTCTGTTATTAAAGTTAGGCACTCTGCCTGTGAATTCTTAAAGAAAGAAAAATGTTTCCCCTAGTGGAATACAGACAAGTCTATAGAAGTTTCAGAAAATGCAAAATAGCAGACTTACTGCCTTGGGAATATTCATGTAGGTCTGCCATTAGAATGTAATAATGTTGCTTAGAGCATATTATAGTTTGCAAAGTGGTGACAGTTTTCCCAAGGCTTTTAGGAAACTGAATATGCCTGTCTTCCCATGCTGCTCTGTGATATATGGAATCCTGAGGTTTCTCAATATCCGAGGAAGGTTATTTTCTGTGAAAAACAACATAATAAAGTAGCAGAACACTATCCAAGGTGCTGAAAGCAGTACCCCTCATACTTTTTCACATACATTGTCAGTTATTATGTACATAGCAGTGAGGAAAAGAAACCCCCTTTGCAAATTGGAGATTGGTCTTTTAAATGTCATGAAATGTATTGCCATCTTCATATTTTCTTTAAAAAGTTTTTGACAGGTGATAATAATCATAGGTTTGTCCTCCTCCCTCTTTCCCTCCAATATTTTCTAGGAACTTGGAGAAAAAATAATCAGAATGGTTAAAGCATTTAAGGAAAAACAGAGAAGTGCATTTTAAAATAGCTTTGCAAAACAATGGCATGCTCATTGGAAATTCAAGACTGCCTACTCAAGTTGTGGTTATAGCAGTTTTATAGAAGATATTTAGTTTCAAATTTAGTTGAATAAATCTTTGTAGATACAATTCCTTTTTATGTACTGTATGAATGGGTGCTTAGCTGCAGAGAGAACAGAAGATTCAACAAGGCATGGGGTAAATGTTTTTTTAAAATATTCTTTATTGCTCATATACTTGTATAAGCGTACAATAACATTATAGAGAAATCCGTCAGCAAGACAAAAACTATAACAAAACTGTGGTACTGTACAAGATAAAATTCAATACCTATTAGAGTTTAGAAGGAAAATAATCAGCAAAGGAAAATAAAATGCCTGAACTCATGAAGTTGATGGCTGCATAAATACCATCAACTGCTGAAGTGCACATAAATGGCTCACAAGCTTCTAATCCATCCAAGATAAATCAGTGGCACTAGTTGAAATGCTCTGAGGACACATTTTGACCAGCTGGGATAATATAAATATGCCAGTAAAAGGAACCAATATATCTACATGGAGAAAAGGACATGAATTTGTTTATGACATGTCATATTTATTAAATATTGAGTTTACACGAGATTGCTATACTTTGTCCTTGTGTGCTTCAGACCATGCCACTCTTCTGGTTGGGATGACAACATGATTCTCCCTATCAAGGATTTGTGTGTGTGTGTGTGTGTGTGTGTGTGTGTGTATGTGGTTTTGCTAGCATTTCTAGGTTTAGAATAAGTTTCTATATATGTGCAGGGAGTGTCTGGGCAAGTAGAAAGGCTGAATGAGGTCTCAGAATAATGGAAAATAAAGTAACACAACTGCTTCACTTTTGTAAAAGGTTCATCACATTATGCATAAACATCCCTTCCAAGTTTTGCATAGCTAAATATTTAATATATCCAAAGAACACTAGGTCTCTGAGGCTATCAGAAGATGACAAACTTCTGTGTATGAAAAAGAAGTGTTGCTATATGTACATCTAAATAGTAAAACAAGTATCTTTGATGACTTGCTACTTGTTCTCCTTTAGATAGAACAAGAGTGAGATACTCTTTAGATAGAACAGGAGTTGGATACTTTCCTTTAGATAGAACAGATAAGCGGGATTTGGGAAGATTAAGGACTTTCTTTCCCCCTTCTTCCCCTTCCTTCCTTCCTTCCTTCCTTCCTTCCTTCCTTCCTTCCTTCCTTCCTTCCTTCCTTCCTTCCTTGCTTCCTTGTTTCCTTTGTAATTTTTAGGTAGACTTAACAATTTTGGCTGCTCCCCCTGTCGCTCCTCAAACCAAAAGAAAGACCTGTTCTAATAGAAAAAAATGACATTATCTGACAGTCTAAAACCCACATGTATGCAAGGCCCATATTAAAGTGTCTCCATAATTTTGTTGGACTATTTTGTAATGCCTTTGAAATATTTGACCAGGATTAAGCAATCCAGCAACCCACACTGAAACTACTGGAGGAATGCAAGTAAGTCCACTTGGGGTGGGTGGGGAGAGAGAATAGGAAACTCTCCATTTATCTTTATATCCATCCACATATGAATGCATTCAGTATTTCTATTTTTTCTTAGATGTAGTAACCAGTCCAAGTATTTTCTCGCTTTTATTCTTTTTTTAAAAAAAAGTCCATACACTTCTACCATTTGAATTGTAAAGCTTGTTTACAAAGCACGGGTTTATGTGCACTTCAAAAGCCATGTGAACATTCAAAAGAAATATTTCAACTAGAGGCGGGGACGGAAAGAGGGAAGAAAGGAAGAAAAGCTTTCATACCGCATGCAAACGTATGCTTTCTAAAGGAATCCACAAGTGGAACAAGCTTGATTACTATCACTGGTTCCTGCGCACCAGACTCCGCCGTTTGTATCATGTGCAGAGCTGCAAACACGAAGAAGGAATTCTCTTGTTGCTTTGTAACGTTTGAGATGAGAGAATCCCTTAGGGAAACTACGCCAGGCATGGCAGCTATAAAACAAGTTATAGGTTGTAATGGGGTTGATGTTCTTGAGTGCTACAACCTTCCTTCCCTATATAACATGAGATTCTATTCTGGAAGCCAAATGATTTGATTGTATTTCCTCCTCACGATCCCATGTCTCTAGTGTTGGTAAGAGAAGCTTTTTTTTTAGATGTTCTCTACTCTGAGATCTTTATTTACTTATTATTCTTTGGAACTTTCAAATCCATTTCTTTTATGGAGTGAGCCGTCAGTCACTTTCTCCCCCTCCCCTTTAAAATCATAGAAATATTGTATCATAGAATTTTCTGTTTAGATGAGATGGTCTTTTCAAACACTTCCTCGCATAGCATTAGACATACTGTCATTTTCTTGTAGCCACATGCTGTTTAACATTTTTGAACTTGCCAGAACTTCTCTTTCACTTAGGAAACATTTTTTCCCTAATGACAAAAAAAAAAAAAATATATTGACGTGTTCTATGAACATTATAAAAATTGTTAAAAATTAATGATGGAGAATCTAGTTGGAATTGTAATGATTCAGAAATAATTTTTTCACTAATATAGATTTCCTAATAATGTAGATCAGTTAGTTGATAAATCAATTACACATGCACACATGTGCCAACACACACACCAATTTGTATATCTATCTATCTCCATCTCTCCATCCATCCCTCCATCCATCAATCCGTATCGACCTGTCTGTCTATCAATCTATCTATCATCTATCTATCTTATATATTTTTAAACATTTATACATGTAAACTACAAAATTAAGGATCTAGTTCTTAATGTTAAATGTAGTTGAAAAGAATGAAATTCACTTTATAATAGATCAACAGTCCATGTTTCTTGGAGCATGTCATAATGGAAGAGGACATCAGCAAAACAGGAATCTCTGGTGGATATAAACCACCCAGCCACATGGCAGGTTAGGAGGGTGATCCTATGTTGTTCATTTGAATGTCAAGCACTGCACACTACACATTGGGACTGAGTGGGTGATTTTTATGAGGGCAGTAGTGTCATATTGATTGATGGTTGAAGCAGTTATAGTTGTGTCTCCCTCTGCGGAGGATGGAACTGAGGCACCATCATGTTCCTGTTCTCTTCTTTTCCAACTCTTTGTCCTTTGGAAGAATCAGTGTAGCATGGATAGTGAAATATGGATCATTGGCAGCAGGAAGCCCAATTATTTAGAAGGGGAACATATTTTGCCTTGTAAGTAGAGGTGAGAGGAGCTATTTCTCCTTGGATTCTGGTTCCCCTGGGACCAGAGGAGACACCTAAGGTTTGGAAGAAGATAAGGGTATACCTCCAGATAGGGTTCCTGTATGACTTTATTGTACTTATAAGGCAGTTCCTTTTGGGTTGCAGTTGAATTATTAAAATTAAAAATTAAATTAAAGATTAAAGCTCCCAGAGGAGTTAGTGTCACTTTCACTATTTTGGGTGAGGAAACCAATATTGTCTGCTGACAGCATTCTGCATGTCTTAGTTACAGGAGAGGCAGCAACATCTATCTGTTTGGACCGGTTCTATAGAACCGGTTGTTATTATTCTGCACAGTTCAGAGAACAGACAAATCACTCCACTGGCTGGCTCCACCCTTTCCTGCCCTTTTGGGTAAAAGTTGCTATTTTTAAAAAATAAAAAAATCAATATTTATGTACATGGTGTGTTGTGAGTTAATTTTGTGAGTTTGCTTGGTGACTAATTTTATGAGTTTACTTGCAAGCAAATTTTATGTGACAGACTCAGGCAGCAGATTGCAGAAAGGTAGATCTGTGAATGAATCTGTGATTCTTCAAGCAACTCAATCTGCCTGCCTGCTTTGCCTAATTTTGGGTAAAAATTGCTCTTTTTTAAATAAAAAAATCAATATTTACATAAATATTTACAATATTTACATACAAGCCATGCCCAGCCAGTCATGTGACCACAAAGCCATACCCAGTCAGCAAGCCATGCCCACTCAGTCACACGACCACCAAGCCACACCCACAAATTAGGCCATGCCCACAGAACCAGTTGTTAAGAAACCGAAGGCCCGGGGCCGAATCATTCGAGCAACCCTGGGAACGGGACATGACCTGGTGGTCGGAGCACGCCACCGACTTTAAACAGCGGGGGCGAGCTCCCACAACATGATAAGGCCCCCTGTCAATGCCATACTTGCCTCTCCCATCAATCATAGTAATGGCCATCCCCTCCCCCCTCCAGGAAAAAAAACCATCCTCGACCTGACCCTCCCCGATCCCAAGACCTCCCGGTCGCATATAAGCTCTGGTCTGGCCCTCCTCCCAGGCAAGTTGTCCCCCAAACCCAACCTGGCCCCCCTCCCTAACCCCATTAAAAATTTAAAAATAAAGGGATATAACTGTGCATGATGCAGTTATAAGTCATAAGTCACTTTTTTCAGGGCCATTGTGACTTTGAATGGTCACTCCACACAAGCAAAGTACCAGCAAAGGAGGGGAAAAAAACTCCAGAGAAGTTCCTGAGACAGGAAGTCTAGTCCTGCCAAGAATCTAATAAGGGTTAATGGAGAGCAGTTTCTGTAAGCAACTCCAGAATGTTGCCCTCCTGCCTTCCTTACAGGATTAGATCAGTAATTTCTTCTAACAACCAGTTCTCTGAACTGCTTAGAATGATAACAAGCAGTTCTTGCGAATAGGTGCGAACTGGTAGAATCCCACCCCTGTTTAACACTATAGTTGTTGTGGGGTAGGGTATAAGGCACTACTGCTCTGGGGGGGGGCATGATTTGGACAGAGTCTTTGAGGGGTTGAGGTGGTGGTCTGTGTTTTGGCTGGACAAATTTTTAATTTTTGGAACTGAAAGGGGTCCTGAAGTGGTGAAGCCATTACTCACATTTTAGTTGCATCTGTGATAGGGAGATTGAGGTTGATGCCCATCTGCTCCTCTGCTTTGTTAGATTTATGAGTCCCAGTACTGTTGTTGGAATTGGTTTGAATTGCTTTCTTGCCTTTGAGTAGCATTTTTGGGATGTAGGGTTAAGCCAGAAGGGACAAGGCCTGCCATAAGCCATACCTTTCCAAACATTAACAGGTTTCTTTGTAAACCTGTAGGAAGTTAGCACCCACCCCTCTCCTAGAAAAATGAAATATTTTAGGATATATTAAAAAGGCAGAATATTTCTCCTGAAAGAAAAGTAGAAACTCAGAGAGGCAGAAACTCCGCCCCCCCCCCACCTTTGTTAATGGTCCATTAAGGTCTGGGCCAGTCTATTCTACATAACAAAGTTCTACCTCCTTCAGGCAGACCCATAATATGAACCCCAAAGCCTTTTCATTACATCATCATCCAGCAAGACTCAGCCAAGTGTGGTACAAGGCAGCCTACAGAGTTGCCCCTGCATAGCCCCATGGGAGTCTGGCATCAGAATGCATGCTCAAATTCAAATACCAACAAAGGACATAAAATCCAGGGACTCTCAGGATCTTTTCCTTTTTTTTTTTGTTCAGGAGCTCCAAGGCATGTGATCCTGTCCATTAAAGCATCTTTCCAAACAGCCTCCATGTTTCCAGGATCTTTTTCCCCACTTGGAACTGAACCCAAAAGGATATTTTCTTCCAACAAACCTAATATAAAAAAATTAACCAAGTCATTCTCCTTGTTGGTTGTATGTCCATTTTAATTATTAAAACATCACCAATTTCTTTTGTACATCCAGTATTTTCTTTTTCTAGAACCTTCTTCTAATCTGTCATTTTTAAATCCATGTTCAGATCTACTTCGGTCTTATCTAGAAGAAACTGTCCCTCTTACATAATATCCACACATAGGCTATCTATAATGGCAGACATTCTTAAAATTAACTTCTGAATCCATTGTTAGCATATAACATTCAATACGTGTTAAGGCATTTTTCCTAAACTCTGTGTTAATCAATCAAACAGGTGTTTTTCTCTTTAATTAAAATCTTATTTTCTTTTAGCCCAGTGGTGGGATTCAAATTTTTTTACTACCGGTTCTGTGGGCGTGGCTTGGTGGGCATAGCAGGGGAAGGATACTGTAAAATCTCCAGTCAGAGATGGTATTTGCAGGTTCTCCAAACTACTCAAAATTTCTGCTATCGGTTCTCCAGAACTGGTCAGAACCTGCTGAATTCCACCTCTGTTTTAGCCCCGTCTAGTGTCCAAACTTCAAAGCTCCATCTTATGTTTTTTTTTCTATAGTTGAAAACAAGAGCCATGTTCCTTTCCAGAAAAAAAAATCATTCAATTAATTTTAAAATCTTATTTCAAGTCCATTTGCACTTTTAATCCAGTTATAACTTTTCATAAACTTTACTCTGCCATTTTTGGGTATATGCAAAAGCCCTCAACAAATACTCAAAACTGTCATGTGAAATTAAGTTCTGTCACAAAAAAAAAAAAGAAAAAAAAGAAAGAAAAAAAAGGAAACAAATAAAAACAAACAATTCCATTATCAACAGTCTGTGATTCTTTATTTGTTATCATTATTGGTGTCCTATTTCCAAATACATCTTAATGGGAATATGTAACTTACTATCACTTTTTCAATTTAAAAATATTTACTAATGTACTTTCTATTTTTGTTCTATCCAGTCATACCAGCATTCCCAGCTCTTATAATATTCTGATGATTCTTTATCCTTCAGTGCTAACGTTAATTTATCCATCTCTGCACAGGCTGCTATTTTCTGAATGATCATTTCCTCTGTTGGAATATCTGCTTGTTTCCAAAACTGTGCAAAGATTAATCTAGCTGCAGTAAGAATATGTAATATTATATATTTGGCTTTTTTAGAAAATTGTCTATTAAAAATTCCTAATAGAAAGAATTCTGGTTTTAGTTCAATTTGCTCCGTCGTTATTTCCTCTAACCATTTTTTAATTCTACACCAATATCTTTGGGCTTCAGTGCAGGACCACCACATTTGAAAGAATGTTCCTTGTTTCTTTTTACACTTCCAACAATTCGGATTCATGTTAGGAGACATCTTCACTATTCTCGAAGGGGAGAGATGCCATCTATAAAACATTTTATAGGCATTTTCTTTATATGTTGCTGATTTTATAATTTTATTATTCCTTTTATTATTATTATTTATTATTTATTTTCTTTTTTGTGTGTTGTGTATGTGCTTGTCTGTTGTTTTAGTTGTATAATCAATAAAGTTTGTTTAAAAAAGAAAGAAAGAAAAGAATTTAAGTTCTATCAGATGGATGATACAACTCTAATCCAGTTTGCTGTCCTGGCCACGTGAATTTGAATTCAAAAGTATGTTATTACTCTTGATATATTAAATATTTTCATTATTTAATCTTACATCTCCTTTGATCTAATGTGTTCATCTAGACATTATTTCTTTTTGTATTTTATATATTGCCAGAATAATGCCATTATTTTGTCAGATATACAAATACAGAATAACTAAAGGAAGTTGGTTTAGTCTTCCATTTATTTTAGGAAAATGTTTCCCCCAAAGGGTGTAGAAAAAGAATGCATTTCAAAGTATTGAAGGAAAATGTCTTTTCTGCTGCTTCCTTTAGACATATATATTTTATTGCACTAGTAGTAAGAAGAACTAAATAGAACTGAAGGAATAATTCCTCAGATCCATGGCAGTTCAAGGAATTCTGCTACATCTCAAATATCTGAAACATCTGTTAAGTGAGGTTATTCATTACCTCCAGGTTCTCATGCAGTAGTTGTGTTTGCACAACATTAAGGCACAATTTAGCTAACCAGATTATAGCCCAGCATATTGGTGTGAATTCAGCCCTCTTATAATTAGGATTCGTTCAATGTGCTTCATAAACCCAGCAAATTTGGTAGCAAGGTGAGCAGGTTGTACAAATTCAGTAAACATCAATGAGTAGCAGCTTACACTGGCTATACTTATGATTTTTGCCAAAGTTGACAGAAACTAGCCCATAGGCCCTCTTTCCTTTTTCTCCTCACCATCTTCCTCACTTATATCCCATTCAATCTCTTTCTCTCTCTCTTCCCACATTCTTATTCAATGTTTCTAATTGGTCATGGCTAATTGTATCATAGTTTAGCCAACCAATTGCCTTGGGTGGTGAATACTTTGAGTCATCAATTGATAAAACTGGCTTGGTTCTCAAATCACACTGAGTCATAATCAATAAACCATCTTGTGGGAACCATCTATTAAGTTATCCCCTTGCACAAGCAGGATTTTTTTTAAAAAAAGTTGAAATCTCCCCTCCAGTGATACTGAGATTTCATCATTTCTTCTCTTTGATCTATTCAGTTGTGTGTCAATTACATGATCCTAGTGCTTTCAGTATTAATCTGCTGAACAATATGGAGAGGGAGACATATAACTGAATGTTAGGGATCCATTCATTCTCTCTTTCAAGATTATTAGTTTTAGGAATAACCAATCACTACATTTTCCTCAGCCATGTTATTTCTAGCCAATTGGAGTGGAAAGAGAAGCGGGAATATTATGTAAGCTGTTCTATGTGGCTTATCTAAGTGGAGTAGATAATGTGTTCTAATGTATAAAAAACAAAAATGATTTAAAAGACTATTTTTGGGGGTTGTATTAAAGTGTCTCCTTGCTAGCAATTCATCTGAAGAAGGAACATCTCTACAATGAGACAGAGGTTTTTCTGAAGCCAAAGCATCCTTCAACAAATACACAATCAGAGCTCCTAGTGCTAAAATAATAACAATTCCTTTTAATTTCAATCCGGCTAGCTTTTCTAAATGTGTTAAACCTCACGCTTCATACACCTTGTGTCAAATTACATTTTTATATCAGGTGTTTTTGGAATTAACTCACAATAAACCAACTTCTTTTTGGGTAATTTAAAGATAACTTGCTTATTTTAACCACATTTCAGACAAGTGTGTCTGTTTCTTGAACCTTCCTCATCTCATTATGTATGCTAATTGGTTGCCCATCCAACTAAGTGACCTCATAGAATTTTTGCTAACTAGTTTCTATAGAAGTCATGGTAAAAATACATATATTTTCGATGTATTCTTCAGCATTCAGCCAGGGGTGGGCTTTTTATTTTATGTCAGTGTGTATTTGTTATTTGTTTTGTTTGTTTGTTGTACACATGTGTTTTTTAATTATTATTAGTGTTAGTTGGTTGTTCGTTTGTTTTCACCTTTTGTATTTTTTATTTTAACTTTGGACATTTTATATATACATAGAAGTGCCACAGAAGGATGGGCTGAATTAGAATCACATGGATTGGATAAAAAGGAGTCAACTGGCAGACATCGCTCTTTGAGATTAAAGAATTGTTCCTATGCTTCTACATAATGCTTGACTTTAGACAGGGGTTCTCTTAAACATAAAAATCATATAAATACAAGTTTGTGTTATTTTTTAACCTGGAGTGGTGGTAGAAGAGATGGCCATAAGGTTAAAATGAAATTGAAAGAGCCAAAGACAGGAATCATGTTCAAAGCTAGGCAGTTATAAACTACGATGTGATCACTGGAGTTAACTTATGTTTTATCATACTATTAAGAGGTAAACAAAGAAGATATTTAATTTCTAAAAGATCTGCCAATAATTACTGCTTGAAGATAAAATAGCATGGAAGCATTCATTTTACCTGTGGATTCCTGTGCTTGATTTCCTCCTCATGGCAACGGAGATGAAGAGAAAAAGTAGCATGAGCAAATTAATCAAGATTATTGTTAAATTAACTGCTGTTTGTAGGTGATAAATGGGAAGAAAAATGGCTTCCTTAAGACTTCAGGGGGTGCAGGTGGAAAACAGAAGGGGGCATTCAGCTGTGAGAGGCAAAGGCCATTCATGTAATTTTGGATAGAACCCCATACTATAACTATGTTTAGTCTTCTTTAATAAACCTTTCCTTTTATTTCCACAATAGGCAAAGCCAATAAAATGTGCCATTTTTAAAAAATAAGAAATCTTTTAAAGAGAAAACTTGTTTCCAAGTTAGAACCAAAATACTTTGTTCCAGCAAATTTCCAAATTGTTTGATCTGTAGTCAGACCTCAAAAAAGGAGCTTGGTATATCATCTTTGATATACCTTTGACATTTCATTTAAAGAGGTTGGTTAAAAATCCCAGACAACCCATAGGGAAAGATAAATATAAACATGAGTGAGACTCCATGATTGATGAATGGACTCATATTTTTTCCCCGTTAATCACAGTAAAGTATTTTAGGCAGGTTGGTAAATTATTAAGATTTTTTTAATGGATGGACAAATATCTAGATTTTCTCTATCAGAAGTTACGCTATCATATGATGAATGTGGGTATTTTTTGACTTTCCTGACTTTTAGTTTTTAACCTGACATTTGGATTCTTATTTTTTTTTCCTATGCAATCTAAGTAATGGAATGGAAAAACATAATTATTAGGGACACAATTGGAAAGTTGGTACATGATCATGTTGTCATTTTAAAATAGAATAGAACAGAATAGAATAGAATAATTGAATAGAACAGAACAGAATAGAATAGAATTCTTTATTGGCCAAGTGTGATTGGACACACAAGGAATTTGTTTTTC
This sequence comes from Bungarus multicinctus, assembly GCA_023653725.1. NCBI lineage: Eukaryota > Metazoa > Chordata > Lepidosauria > Squamata > Elapidae > Bungarus > Bungarus multicinctus. The sequence goes on along the minus strand of CM042836.1, from coordinate 142,440,449 downwards.
AGTGCATAAGCTATAATAATAATTTGGTTATTAATAATATTAAGGTATTATTGTTATTGTTGTTATTATTATTGTTATTAATCACACAGTCAGCCAGATGTTCAAACTGGGCTTGGCATTTTTGTCTACCTATCGAGCCCTTACCAAGGACCTGGGATAGGCAAATCTGGATATTTGATGGGGTTACAGATATCACCCCAGGATGGAAGTAAAGCTGCCTTCTGCAATTGACTGATGGCAAATTTGTCAATGCCTATGGTGTACAAGTGGTGCTCCAGTTGTTTTGGGACTGCACCCAAGGCGCCTATTACTATTGGTACGACCCTTACTTGCCTTTGCCATAGTCATTCCATTTCTATTTGTAGGTCTTTGTAAGTCAATATTCTGCTGTATTTCCAGCTTAAAGGCTACAAGGTGTATGTGTGTATGTGTGTGTGTGTGTGTGTGTATGTATGTATGTATGTGTGTATGTTATTCAGTTTTATTTGGGTATTTCCCCACATCATTATAGTTGTGCTTTTAAAGTTGTAGCGACATTTCAGCAGAATCTCATCTTACCATCTTAACTCATCAAGGGAGACGGCAGCTCCGATCACGTTTTGCTCACAGAAGCACGAAGCCTAAAGCACCAGCCTGAAGATGGCGAGTGGGACCTCATTGAAATATTGCCAAGATGCTCTTGATCTTACATGGGAAAAGATCTGAACATGCTTGGGTTATATTTGCAGGTCTTAGTATGTTTGGGTCTTTTCCCATGTAAGATTGAGACTATCTTGGCAACATTTCGACGAGATCTCACTCGCCATCTTCAGGCTGGTGCTTTCGGCTTTGTGCTTATGCGTTAAAAAAATGTTACAAAAATGGCTGCCGAGCCTGACACACAAGATTAAAAAGAACCCAATACACAAGCCTGAGGATGTCAGATGAGATTCTGCCGAAAAGTCGCTATAATAAAAGCACAAATATTAAAACGTGGGAAATTATCCGAAGAAACCTAAATACCATATGTATAAATACACACAAAAACATAAGAAAATACATATATATATATTTGCGGGTCATATACATATATGACCTTGGCATAAAAACGTTATTGTTACTCATCCGATAAATTACACTTTGGTATAAATTTAGTCTAAACACTATTTTCATCTAATTCCTAAGTTAATAGGAGAATTTCTACTTCAAATCAGCTAACTACTAAGTCATGTTTTAAAGCTATTGGAATGGGATGTCAGATTATTCAGTTAAGACATCAGATTTCACTATTTGGTCCACTTGACTTAATGGCAATAAACATTACGGTGACCACCTCAGTATATTCTTCCTCTTGCTACAGCCAATATGTATCTCAGTTAGGCTTTCAAGTTCTGTTTAATATAACCTCCAACAATAAAGTAGCACTGATGGAAAACCTACAGTGTTTGCTTCTTTATCTGGCTCACCTTGGAGGGCTGACATAAAGAATATTAAGATCTTTCTTATATTCTTAAGATGAAAGCAGTTGAACTAAAATGTTTATGATTATTGGACATCCTTAAAATAAGTTATTCTATCATTTTTATAATGAAACTATAAATGAAGGAGGGGGACACATTTATAAAATGGGCTTGCCCCCACATTCATCTCAGTTCAATTGAATAAGATACATTTGTTCATTGGGAAAAATTAATATGTTTAAGGATGTGAATGGGATTCTCCATTACATGCAAAATATGAAATCATTTGGCATTACTGGGTGAAGAATATTGACTTCTTCCATCAAGATTGGCTGAGCATGGGGTATAACAAAAGAGAAAAAAGATTTTACAATGGAAAGGTAGGATTACCATGGATTTGCAATCTTGGATTGATCAAAAGATGAATAAACTTTTATAATGGAAATGTAAGACCACCATGGATTTACCATCTTGGATTGACCATGTGTATTTGCTCACTCCTTATAAATGGATTCCCTATCAAGATAATGGAAAGAATGATCAACATTACCTCATGTGCTAAGGTTAAATGTTGCATTTGAAAACGGAGGTGTCTTTTTTCCCATGTATTATAATAGGCTTTCATCATTTTTCTTTGCTTTCCCGCTCTTCTTTTGTTTTTCCTTGTTTTATCTTTCTCCCTATAATTGTGTATATTAAAACAAATTAAGCGGAAAAAAACCCTTTCTTTGGTGCAATTGGTAGCTATTATTGAATAAAAAGGAGAAAGCGGCGGTTTAAAGGTTGGCAAAGGGAGTTTAGAATGGGTCAGCATCTCCGCTGAACTCCTGGATAAAAACTAATCAACCTGCATTTCAATTTTTTGTGAAAATTCCTCAGTTTTCCATGTCCAATCTTCATGGAATCTTTTCACGGATCTCCAGTATAAATTAAACTTGTAATGCAGTGTGAATTCTAGCTGAATGACCTTGCAAGTAAGCACTAGCAAAGATTTTCTTTCTACTAATATTTCTTTGCATTCAGCCAATTAAGCTGTATGGAACTGAGCAGACTGCCACTCTACAAAAATGCTTACTGGTGAGTAAATGTTGTTAATTTCAGTGGTGTATGCAGAGTTTCATTGATCAAGAATATTCAAGAAGTACATACCTCTCTTCTTTCATGACAAGTTAATGGCTCCAGTTCTCCTATAATGATTTCAAACACTTCAGAAATTTTTTTCTCTCTCCAACCATATTTGCATTCAAAGATGGGATTTAGGGAGAGAAAGTAACATTTTATAAGATTAGAGATTCTTGCATTGCTCACAATTATTTTATGTTTTAATCTGCTAATCAAAGGGGGATGCTAAAGCCCCAGGAACTCTCTGCTATTCAGAAACATATTACATCAGTTATACCCATGGTACAGCAATTAAGTACCTGGCATATTAAATTAGAAACTCTTTAATCTGTAAAGTTTTAATAAGAATATGTTTCTGTTGGGTAACCTACATTGCTGTGGCGTACACAAAAGTATTTGCAACATTATGCACAAACATAACCACCCATCACCAGCCCCACGGCCACAAGTTACATCTGTTAAGGGAAACATTAAAGCTCCATTATGCTTGTTAGTTTGTGTACCTTTCAGGGAATCTTTTTGCAAGGTTTGCAACTTCAATATTTTATCGAGCAATATCAGGTAAATCAGGCTTGGTGCTCTGAGACATGAGTAGCACATTTCTTAAAGTGGAAGATTCTTTGGAAGCTATGAAGACAGTTTGGTTGGCTTTCTTAGACATTCAGTTAACAGGTTCTGAAATGGGTGGGTTTTATCTGCTATTGTTTGCTTATTACTTCAAGATTCATCAAAGGAAAACAATGAAAAGGATATTATAGAATAGAATATTCTTGATTGGCCAAGTGTGATTGGACACACAGATAATTTGTCTCTGGTACATAAGCTCTCCTTCATGATAGCTGCCACTGAAAATAAAGCAGCATCGTTTAACTCAAAGAGATTAAAAAAAAACAACAGGAAATACAGTGTATGTAAATCTTTCCTGGAGTAGCCACTCAACTGGGGATATGGGTGCCTCAGGGCTTGGATTCTTCTTTCATCCTACTCAGCATCCATATGAAACCTCTGGGAAAAATCACCCAATGGTCTAGGCTGAAGCATCATCAATAATCTGGTGATAGTCTGCTCTACATCTGTGCTTTGGCTGAACAGGAGAAGCAATAGACATATTGACCTAGGATCTGAGGCAGTGAAGGACTACCTGGGATAAAATAGGCTCACGTTGAATGCTTGAGTGACTATTTATCCAGAATCATTTGGCTCTTTACAGGTCCCAGCTTTGGCTCCAGAAGGATTGCATTCTCCTTAAAGGAACAAATGTACAATCTGTCAGTCTTCCTGGATGTACAGCTCTCCAAAAAGCTGTCTAGCTGTAGCTGTGGCACCAATAGTAGTCAATTTCAAAGCAAGATAGTCTGGTGATAACCATCCAAGCCTCCATTGTTTGTGTCTGAACTACTGTAATATGCTTTTCTTGAGGCTGATCTGAAGACACAAATTCAAGAATTATAATTGGTAGTAAATGCAGTGGCCCAGAGGTTAACATATACAAATCAAATCAGCAGAGCCTGATCTCTTTTCTGCTCATTGCTCTGGTTATCTGCAGGTTTTCAGGTACAGTTCAAAATGCTGGTTATAAAATATTTTATGATTTATCTCCCAGTTACCTTGAGCGCACTTCTTCATATTCAGTCTCCCTATCCCATATGTTGAGGTTATGAAGGCATTCTACAGATTTTGTTTTTAACATTTTTATGGTCTTTATTATAGCTTGGGTTGTTTTTACCATTTCCCCCCTTACTGTATATATTCATGAATAAGCCAAGAATGTTGTGTATGTGTGTGTGTGTGTGTGTGTGTGTGTGAGAGAGAGAGAGAGAGGGAGGGAGGGAGGGAAAGAAGAAGAAGAAGAAGAAGAAGAAGAAGAAGAAGAAGAAGAAGAAGAAGAAGAAGAAGAAGAAGAAGAAGAAGAAGAAGAAGAAGAAAGAAGAAAGAAAGAAAGAAAGAAAGAAAGAAAGAAAGAAAGAAAGAAAGAAAGAAAGAAAGAATTCAGCTTATCATGGATAAGTGTATTCATGAGTATATACGGTACTTTTTTAAAGTACCCATATTTCCCATATATACTCATGCATAAGCCCTTCCACAGATAAACTGACCTTCATCTTTTTATCAAAATATAGTGAAAAATGGATCCCATGGTAAGCCAATTGTAAAAATTAAAATGCATAAAATTTTTGAAGGTTGGCTTATCCATAGGTAGCTCATTTTTAAAGTGTTTTTGTTAAAAATTCAAGAGTCTTATTATCAACATAATAATCAATATAATTATTATATGTGATTATATATAATTGTATCTTTGTAAGCTATCCAGACTCTTACTTATGTGATGGTACAACCGTGATGCAAATAAATAATTGAATAAATGAATAATGTAGCAACAATGATGAAACTAACAAATGAGCAGCTGGACCCAAATCTTCCGCTTCGTCTCTAGTGAACATTTTATTTATAAACTTGTTGCTACTTTATTAAGATATATTTAAAGATGGTTATATACAGAATTGGTAAATTACAAAAACAAGGCTCTAATATTAATATTAGCTCCTTTCTCTTTTGGGCAGAGGCCAAAGCTTTCATTTAACAAACCTTTTATGATATTCGAGCCCCATCAAAACAGCCATCAGTACTGAGGTTCTTTCTAAACTTGAAATATTAATGTTTATATGCTAAGGGTTAATTAGAATTCTGAGCACTTGCTTCAACAAAAAACATAGAAAGGTTCTCTCTCCAATACAAATGGATAAACATTCATTTTTTACTCTATTAAATCTCTGCCAGTAGACTGTATTCTGAAATCCATGGATTATTTTCCATTTCTGCAGTGTTTTCCCCAAAGAATGCAATGCACTATTTTCAGAACTGTGTTTGGTTTCTGTACTCTCAGTTTTCAGAAAGGGCAGTCAAGAAACTTTTTCCTCCAGCTTTTCAATCAATTACTAATGCTTCTTATTATATTATTGTTGTTTTAAATATCATGCCCGCAGTCACTGTGTTATGTTAATTCTGTTTTTTAATTAATTTAATTTGCATGATTAATTTCTTTATTGTTAGCCACCTTGTGCATTATTATTGTTTTTTTCATGAAAAGGTAGGATACTAGCCAACAAGTAAAAATTAATGGGTGGGAGGCGATGATTCTTGCTAATAGTTCTTCAGCATCTCATCTTCTGCTCCCTCCCTATTTTATTTTTTTTAGCTGATTGAGAAGATAAGAGAAGTGAAAATTGCTTCTCTCTCTTCAATTTGTAAAGGCCTTGTCTGATTCCAGCTCTTTTCACAATAAAATAGGCAGTAATATTCCTGAAAGAACCTCATTGTTCAGAAGAGTTGTGCTGAATTCAACCCGTGACAGCATTTTTTAAAATTTCTCCATGATGTCCGAAAGAGACTGGCCCAGCCAGGGGGAGGAGTCAAGTGGGCAGTCAGTCTGGAATCATCATGTAGGCACAAAAAGGCAAGGTTCAATCTTTGAATGCTATTAAACCTTATCAAGTCCTGCCCAGACACAAACTGCTGGTCTGAGAAGTTTTCTGTGAAATAGGCTTTGAACATAACATAGCTAATTGAACTCTTCACATGTGGATCTGGTTATTCACACCTGACCATTCTGAATGTCCACTTTCTCTTAACTGGACATTTAAATCAAAAGAAAAGAATGAGAGAGAAAACACAACAACTATTTCTTCTTTACCCTTTCCACAGGAGAATGTTAGATTGTTTCTTTTACAAAACATTGAAAGTTATAAAGCCCAGCACTCAGTTAATGCCAGTTTTTTTTTCCTGTGCATCTGTATCTGTGCAGTTTCATTTCTAAAAACATCTAACTTAATATGTTAATGTCATCAGCTGATAAATAGAACGATGATAAATCATAATGATAAAATATTAGGACTGTCATGAACTCTCGAGAGATGGCTCAGCTGTCTCATCTATGCTCTTGTAGTAACTCATGGATGATAATGAAGTCCTCCAAAAATTGGAATTAAAGAGCTATATTAAAAGGGTGGAGGGAGGATAGAGGGGAAGAAAAGGTAGTAGCTAATACAACTTACATATTTATTATCTGTAATGTAGGATTTCTAGCGATATCAATCAAATTTAGACTTTGCAGTGCCAAGTTCTTTTACTGTCATAGAGTAAGATACAATTCCTTTCCATCTTCCCAGAAGGCTTATAAATCTTACTTTGTCTCAGCCATCTTTCTGCAGTGGCTTACATTTCTTTCTGTCTTCATATGAATGCTTCCTGACAGATATGCGTGTGATTTTTCCCCCCGTCCTCTTCCATTTAAAAATAATTATTTAAATAACATGCAAAGTAGTGTAAGTTCTATCTTATATCCCTCCAGGACTACTGATGAAATCCTATTTTATTACAATCCGAATTTCGTTAGTCTCAGGGTATTAAGAAAAAAAAATTGGTATGAAGAAAAAAGAAATGAAAAGAAGTAAAAAAAAAAAAGGATGAAAAGAAAATCAACGTGTGGATTTGATTGCCCATGATGTTTTGCTCAAAATCAATCACTGTCAGCTTGGGTTAGGCTGATTTACTATGAGGCTGCTATACAAAAAATTTCCCACAAATGGCAAGACTCAGAGCTGTTTCCACTGCATTGAGCATAATGATGGATTTATCACTCCAATCAAGGTGGGTAAAGCAGCTTGTTCCCTAAAGTGGTATTCCAGCAAATTCATCACAACATTCCCAAAATTATAGAAGCACTTAGTTTATCTAGTCTCACATAACAGGAGCAAACTAGAGTTCTCAAATCTCTTCAGAGAAGTTTAGGAACATTTTATTTCACTTTATCCATATCCATTCCCTTCCCCCAACAGAAAGTTAGATAGAGGTTGCTTAGAAAAATCCACAAAGTTTTTTTTCCCTGGGCAAGTTAAGAAGACACTGGCTGGGTCCCAAATCAAGAGAGATTTTCTAGGTATTACAAGAATTAGCCAGATGGACACGCAGGCATAAATTTGTAGAGAGTCATGGAGATGGACTTGAGGGAAATACTCTGGTACAAAAACAAAGAGGGCAGAAGCATTTATTGAAAAGGCGGTAGTATCAGGAAGAAATGCAGGTTGGATCCTCCCTTCAAAGGAGTGTAAGAGGGAGGGTTAGGGTTCGGTCGGGGGGAAAATAAGTCTTGAAGGTTGCTGTTAATATAGATTTAGTTCTAGTGTTGTGGAATCTGTCTTCTGATTGGAACAATCTTAAATGACTTGTAATACTCAGGTTATTAGGTAGACAACTTGCAGTCTTCCACGTAATTTTAAAAACTTTCCACTAATAAGCAATCCAGGCTTCTAGAAAGATAGAATAGAATAGAATAGAATAGAATAGAATAGAATAGAATAGAATAGAATAGAATAGAATAGAATAGAATAGCTTTATTGGCCAAGTGTGATTGGACACACAAGGAATTTGTCTTGATGTAAATACTCTCAGTATACATAAGGAAAAGATACATTCGTTAAGAATCAAGAATCATAACGTACAACACTTAATGATAGTCATAGGGTACAATCAACAATCAAATCATACTAGGAAACAGTCAATATAAATCATGAGGATACAAGGGACAAAGTTAAGTCCTACAATCACAAGTGGGAGGGGATGAGTGATAAGGAGTGATGAGAAGATTAGCAGTAATAGTAGTGCAGACTTTGTAAATAGTTGAACAGTGTTGAGGGAATTATTTGTTTAGCAGAGTAATGGCTTTCAGAGAAAAACTGTTCTTGTGTCTAGTTGTTCTGGTATGCAATGCTCTATAGCATTGTCTTGAGGGAAGGAGTTGAAATAGTTTATGTCCGGGATGTGAGGGGTCTGTGAATATTTTCACAGCCCTCTTTTTGACTCGTGCAGTATACAGATTATGTATCCTTCTCTGCTTCATGGGGAAAGAGATGGATAGTTGGGTCCATTTGATTACATGCAACTCCTCCTGTTAATTATTAAACAGTTTTATATAACCACGCAAGTCACACATAGTGACTGTAGGTGACTTCCTATGGATATGATCTCCTTCATAATAGCAAAGTTGATTGCCTTGCTTTAGGCTCATTCAGCCCAATCTATTGTTACCATTAAAGGTGAATGATAGATGATCTGGGATTAAATTTTTAATGGGATTTTTTAAGGGGTTGGAAGGATCCAGGGCGGGCGGGGGAGACAGCCCGCATGGAATTGGGGGCAGCCGGGCCGGCACGCGCGCCTGGGGGGCCTCGGGGGTTCCTGTGTCGGGGTGGCAGACAGGGGGTGGGCAGCGGGGGGCCAATTTTATTAGCACGGTGACTGGGAGAGGTAGATATGCTGGGGGTAGAGGGCCATATCCGGTAAGGGGATCGCGCTCCCGATGTTTGCAAGCGGTAGCGCGCTCCGACCCTCCTTACCCATCCTGCAGCCCTGGTTGTCCGGAATCTCAGGCCCTGAATACCCGGCTGTTGTTGTGCAATGCCAGGTCCGTGGTTAATAAGGCTCCCCTGATCCATGATCTGGTTCAGGAGGAGGCCACGGACCTGGTAGGTGTCACCGAAACCTGGCTGGGCCCAGAGGGCGGTGTCCCTCTGGTTGAGATGTGCCCACCAGGTTTCCTTGCATTTCACCAGCCTAGGGTTCAGGGAAGGGGTGGTGGGGTAGCGGTGCTTATAAAGGAAGTCCTCTGTCCTAGGGAGGCCACTGTCCCTCAGACGGCTGGCTGTGAATCTCTATTTGTGAAGTGGGGGCAAGGGGTACAGATGGGTCTTTTGATGGCGTACCTGGCTCCCTGCCACGTCTCATCGGCCTTACCCGGACTCCTAGAGGTAATAGCCGGGCTGGCGGTTGAGACCCCTAGGCTTTTGGTCATGGGGGATTTCAACCTGCCATCGCTCGGTGAAACCTCGGGGTTGGTCCGGGAGTTCTTGGCTTCCATGACGGCCATGGACCTGACCCAGTTAGTTTCTGCCCCCACTCACATAGGAGGACACATGCTGGACCTGATTTTTGTCTCTGGGCAGTGGTTGAATGACTGTAACTGGGGGGATCTAGTTATTACACCCTTGTCATGGACAGATCATTCCCTCCTTAGGCTGGCTTTCTGTTCCGCTACCCCCCACCGCAGGGAGGCGGAGCCACTTAGATGGTTCCGCCCCAGGCGCCTAATGGACCCGGAGCGGTTCCAGAGGGAGCTTGGGCCATTTCCTGAATCTCTGGCTCTCAGCTCGCCTGGAGACCTGGTGGCCACCTGGGATGGGTTGGCCGCCGGGGCTCTAGAGCGAGTTGTGCCTCTGCGACCTCTGACCCGGCACAGATCCCATTTGGCTCCGTGGTATACGGAGGAGCTACGGGAGATGAAGTGCCGGAAAAGACGTCTAGAGGGCATTTGGAGGGCGAGCCGTTCTGAGTCTGACCGAACACAGGTGAGATCTCATATTAAGACTTACCTTGTGGCGATAGGGTCGGCGAAATCTTCGTATTTCTCCGCCCTTATTGCATCAGCAGAAAATCGGCCTGCCGCCCTGTTTAGAGTGACCCGCTCTCTACTTGAACCGAGAGCGCGGGATGACCTCTTGCAGGGTAGGGCGGAGGAGTTTTCCCGATTTCTGCATGATAAAATCGCTCAGATTTGGGAGGGGCTCGACTCCAATTGGGTGGTCCCGGGGGAGGTGTCCGGGGCAGGTCTTGGGGGTGTTATCTGGGGGGAGTTCGATCCTGTGACCGCCGAGGGTGTGGACAGGTTGCTGGGGGGTCTGAATGCCACCACCTGTTTATTGGACCCGTGCCCTTCCTGGCTGGTTTCGGCCGCCAGGGAGACGACACGAGGCTGGCTCCAGGGGATTGTCAACGCTTCCTTGAGAGAGGGGGTGCTCCCTACCTGCCTTGAAGGCGGCGGTGGTGCGCCCCCTCCTCAAGAAGCCTTCCCTGGACCCAGCTATTTTAAACAACTATCGTCCAGTCTCCAACCTTCCCTTCGTGGCGAAGGTTGTTGAGAGTGTGGTGGCACGTCAGCTCCCCCGGTACCTGGAGGAAGCTACTTACCTCGATCCGTTCCAATCGGGCTTCAGGCCTGGACATAGCACTGAGACGGCATTGGTCGCGTTGGTTGATGATCTCTGGAGGGCTCGTGACAGAGGGTTCTCCTCTGTCCTGGTCCTATTAGATCTCTCGGCGGCTTTTGATACTATCGACCATAGTATCTTATTGCGACGGTTGGGGGGGTTGGGGATTGGTGGAACCGTCCTTCGATGGTTCTCCTCCTTCCTCTCTGACCGTTCGCAATTCGTGTTGACGGGGGGGGAGAGGTCCACCTCTAGGCCCCTGGTTTGTGGGGTGCCTCAGGGGTCGGTCCTCTCTCCCCTCTTGTTCAACATTTACATGAAGCCGCTGGGCGAGATCATCCGTGGTCTTGGAGTGAGGTGTCATCTGTATGCAGATGACACCCAGCTGTACATCTCCACTCCGGACCACCCCAACGATGCTGTGGGGGCTATGTCTAGGTGCCTGGAGGCCGTGCGGGACTGGATGGGCGGGAACAGACTTCGGCTCAACCCATCCAAGACCGAGTGGCTGTGGTTTCCGGCGCCCCGATATAGCCAGCTGACACCTTCGCTGGCTATTGGGGGGGAAGTTCTGCCCCCCACAGAGAGGGCTCGCAACCTGGGTGTCCTCCTGGATGTACGGCTGTCACTTGAACATCACATCGCGGCCGTCTCCAGGGGGGCGTTTCATCAGATCCGTCGGATCTACCGGTTGCGGCCCTTCCTGGATCGGGACGCCTTGCGCACGGTCACTCAGGCCCTTGTCACCTCTCGCCTGGACTATTGTAATGCCCTCTACATGGGGCTCCCTGCAGGGAGCATCCGGAGACTCCAGTTGGTGCAAAATGCAGCCGCGCGGGTGATCATGGGGGCGTCACGTAGCGCCCATGTGACGCCTCTCCTGCGCGAGCTGCATTGGTTGCCGGTGGCTCTCCGGGTTCGCTTCAAGGTTCTAGTTTTGACCTTTGGGGCGACCCATGGCATGGGACCAGGTTACCTTCAGGACCGCATTCTGCCAACGTTCTCCAACAGGCCGGTGCGTTCCCACAGGGAGGGTCTGCTCCAGGTGCCGTCGGCCACTATGTGTCGTCTGGCGGCGCCAAGGAGTAGGGCCTTCTCTGTGGGTGCCCCCGCCCTCTGGAATATTCTGCCACCGGAACTTCGTACCAGCACGGACCTGAGGGCCTTCAGGCGCGCGTTGAAGACCTGGCTCTTTGAGCAGGCCGGCCTGGGCTGAGAAAATGATTTTAAATTTGGTCTCCATTTTTAATTCTAAATTGGGTTTTAAGGGTGGGGGGGGGGTTTCTTAGTCTTATTACGCAGCCGGTTTAAATTTAATATTTTTTAACTTTTGTATTTTCTGTGGGGTTTTTAGATGAGCTGTTCACCGCCCTGAGTCCCTTGGGAGAAGGGCGGTATATAAATGGAATTAATAAATAATAAATAAATAAATAAATAAATAAATGATAGATAGACGGACACAGACAGACACCATTCTGTCTCCCAATATTACTGTGATACTGCTTAAGTGTCTGTCCAAGTTTTAAAAGAAATTGGATGCAATTGTTCAATGTGGGCAAGACAATATAGCCAGTCCTCACTGACTGCAATTGGCAACTCCATCACTAAGCAATATTATCATAAAGTGGAAAATCATATGATTTATTATTTATTTATTTATTTTATTAATTAAACTTTTATACCGCTCCCTCTCCCAAAAAGGGACTCGGGGCGGTGTACAGCCTACTAAAAACACACAATAAATATACAATAAATACAATTAAAAATACATTAAACAATTTGATCCGGCTGTGTCCATCCAAGGGAATCAATTAAAAATTAAAACTAATAAAACCCCAATTAAAATTGAATTAAAACCGAGACACAGTTACTGGGCCAGGCCAGCCTGTTTAAAAAATAGGGTTTTCACTGCGCGCCGGAAGGTCAGGATATCCGTCATAGCCCGTATCTCCGGGGGGAGATCATTCCATAGGGAGGGAGCTCCCACAGAGAAAGCCCGAACTCTCGGGGCCATCAGCCGACAATGGCCAGGCGGCGGTACCCCAAGAAGGGCAACCCTGTGGGAGCGTACTGGGCGGCGGGAGGTTGACGATGGCAGTAGGCGGTCCCGTAAGTACCCAGGTCCCAAGCCATGGAGCACTTTAAATACCATCAGCACCACCTTGAATCGAATCCGGTAGGCCACAGGAAGCCAGTGCAGCCTGCGGAGAAGCGGTGTAACGTGGGAGCTCCGAGGGGCACCCACAATCACCCGTGGGGCTGCATTCTGGACCAACTGTAACCTCCGGAGACTCTTCAAGGGGAGCCCCATGTAGAGAGCATTGCAATAATCCAGGCGGGAGATAACAAGGGCGGAAGTGACTGTGCGAAGTGCGCCCAGATCCAGAAAGGGCCGCAACTGGTGGATCAGACGAATCTGATAAAAAGCCCCCCTGGCGATGGCCGCAATGTGCTCTTCTAAAGACAGCCGTACATCCAGGAGGACGCCCAGATTACGCGCCCTTTCCACGGGGGTCAAAACCTCTCCCCCCACGGCCAGCGAAGGAACCAGCTGGCTGTATCTGGGCGCAGGAAACCACAGCCACTCGGTTTTGGTAGGGTTGAGACGAAGCCTGTTACAACCCATCCAACTCTGCACGGCCTCCAGGCATCGGGACATCACTTTGACGGCTTCGTTGGGGTGGCCCGGGGTGGAGATGTACAGCTGAGTGTCATCAGCGTACTGATGGAACTCCACCCCGAAGCCACGGATGATCTCGCCCAGCGGCTTCACATAAATGTTAAACAGCAGGGGCGAGAGCACCGACCCCTGAGGCACCCCACACAGTAGGGGCCTCAGGGCCGACCTCTGCCCCCCTGTCAACACGAATTGCGAACGGTCGGAGAGGAAGGAGGTGAACCACTGCAACACGGTGCCCCCCACTCCCAACCCCTCCAACCGCCGCAATAAGATACTGTGGTCGACAGTATCAAAAGCCGCTGAGAGATCTAACAGGACCAGGACAGAGGAACAACCCCTGTCCCGAGCCCTCCAGAGATCATCAACCAACGTGACCAAAGCCGTCTCCGTGCTGTGCCCGGGCCTGAAACCCGATTGGAGGTGGTCAAGATAACTCGCTTCATCCAGGTACTGCGGGAGCTGACGTGCCACCACACTCTCAACAACCTTCGCAACAAAATGAAGGTTGGAGACAGGACGATAATTAGATAACAATGCTGGGTCCAGGGACGGTTTCTTGAGGAGGGGCCGCACCACCGCCTCTTTCAAGGCAGCAGGGAGCAGCCCCTCTCTCAAGGAAGCGTTTATAATGCCCTGGAACCAGCCTCGTGTCACCTCCCGAGTGGCCAAAACCAGCCAGGAGGGACACGGGTCCAACAAACAGGTGGTGGCATTAAGCCCCCCCAGTATCCTGTCCATGTCCTCCAAAGTAACAGGGTCGAACTCAACCCAGTTGTCCTCACCGATATCCACCCCCACCCCCCCGCCCGGAGATGCCCAATCGGAGTCCAGCTCGTCCCGGATCTGAGCGATTTTGTCCTGCAGAAACCTAGAAAACTCCTCAGCCCGCCCCTGCAAGGGGTCCTCCCGCGCTCCCACCTCAAGGAGGGAGCGGGTCACCCTAAACAGGGCGGCTGGGCGGTTTTCCGCGGACGCAATAAGGGTGGAGAGGTAAGACCTCCTCGCCATCCTTATCGCCACTATATACGTCTTAATATAAGATCGTAGTAGTGTTCGGTCAGATCCGGAGTGGCTAGCCCTCAATTACTCTCTAGGCGTCTTTTCCGGCGCTTCATCTCCCTTAGCTCCTCAGAAAAGCAAGGAGCCACATGGGATCGGCACCGGGTCAGAGGCCGCAAGGGCACGACTCGGTCGAGGGCTCCAGCAGCCATCCTATCCCAGGTGGCAACCAAGCCCTCAACCGAGTCGTGTGTATGAGCTTCGGGGAATGGCCCAAGCTCCGTCAGGAACCTATCAGGGTCCATCAGGCGCCTGGGGTGGTACCATTTTACTGGTCCCGCCTCCCTGCGGTCAGGGGGTGCGGAACGGAAGTCGAGCTTCAGGAGCAAGTGATCCGTCCATGATAGGGGTTCTATAACTATATCCCCTATACCCAGATCACTCTGCCACTGATCAGAGACAAAAACCAAATCCAAGGTGTGACCTCCCACGTGAGTAGGGTCCCGAATTAACTGGGTCAGGGCCAAGGCCGTCATGGAAGCCACGAACTCTTGAGCCACCCCCGAGGCACCGCCGGCAGAAGGCAAGTTGAAATCCCCCATGACCATAAGCCTGGGGGTCCCAACTGCCACGCCAGCTATAACCTCAAGGAGCTCAAGCAGGGCCGCTGCCGCATAGCAGGGAGCCAGGTATGCGACCTGCAGGCCCACCTGAACCCTGGGACCAAACTTCACGAAAAGGAGCTCACACCCGGTCGTCTGAGACACAGTGGCTTCCCTCGGACACAGATCTTCCTTAATAACTACCGCAACCCCCCCTCCCCTCCCCTGGGCCCTCGGCCGATGAAAAACCCGAAACCCGGCTGGGCACATCTCCACCAGAGGGACTCCCCCCTCCTGGCCTAGCCAGGTTTTGGTGACCCCCACCAGGTCTGCGCCCCCCTCACAAATCAAATCGTGGATGAGAGGGGCCTTATTAACAACAGACCTGGCGTTACATAACATCAGCCGAAGGCCCAGGACCCGATCGCTCAGACCCCCTGGGGAACGGGAAACGACAAGGGGGTCGGAGCGCGCCACAGCAGACAAACAGCGGGGACGCGCTCCCAATACAGGGTATGGCCCCCTGTAACCGCCAAATCTGCCTCTCCCGCTCACCGTACTAATAGATTCAATTCCACCCTCCCCGGCAACCCCCCCCATCCTTAATACAGTGTTATCCGGACCCTGACTCTCCCGGCCACGCCCAACCCACGGCCTGGTCCCAGTCCCCGGTGAGTTGTCCCCCAACCCCCGCCCGGACATTCCTAACCCCTCTAAAAACTTGGCTAAAAATTTATTTAAACATCCCTCCCTCCCACGTTTCCTACAGCCCCACCATTTCTCCGGATCCCAAGATCCGTCCTTGAGATGGGCCTTTGAGAGAGCAGAGGGCCATTCCTGAGACGGGGAACACATCTCAGGGCCCACAGATCTTTCAGAGAGTAAGAAAGCGTCCCGGACTGGATCTTCTCCTTTAGCTGATCATCCCCAAGTCCAGGCTGCCCCCGCCGCCTCCGAATAGATGAAAAACGGAAGAAAGGCCCCCACCGTGGCAGCAGTCCTCCAGCCGTGGGTCCAACCGAGGTGGTAGTTCTCCAATCACAGCTCCCACAACTGTGGCAGTCCTTCAGCCGCCCCGGCTCCAATCGCGGCTCCAGTCGTGGAGGCAGTCCTCCAACCCCGGCTCCAGCCACGGGGGCAGATCTCCAGCCCTGGCTCCGATAGCGGCAACAGTCCTCCAGCCGCCCCGGCTCCAACCGCGGTGGCCATCTTCCGATCCTGGCTCCAGTCGCCCGAACCGCGGCGATAACTCCGACTCCAGCTGGGGCCCTTCCAACGGCCCCAGCCCCAGCCCCAGCGGCAGTCCTCCAGCCGCCACAACGACAGTCCTCTAGCTGCCCGGACGGCCGCCCTCCCGCTTCAGCTCCAGCCGCTCGAAACGCGGCGGTAGCTCTGACTTCGGCTGGGGCCTTTACAACGGCCCCAGCCCCAGCTCTGGCAGCAAACCTCCAGTTGCCATGGCAACAGTCACCGCGGCGATAATCCTCCAGCCGCTCAGGCGGCCGTCCTACCGCTTCGACTCCAGCCGCCCGAAGCGCGGCGGCAACTCCGACTTCAGCTGGGGCCCTTGCAACGGCCCCAGCCCCAGCGATGATCTTCCAGCGTCGCAGGCCGCCAGGCGCTATCCTCCAGCGCCATCTTCCAGCGTCACAGGCTGCCGGCCGCCGGCCGCCAGGCGCAGCGCCAGACCCGCCGCGCCATGGCCTCGGGGCTGCCCACCCCCCCACGGGTCCTCCCGCCACCCCTGCCACAGGTGAGGAGGACCCGGGGGGGGGAACTCAACGCCCTATCCGGGCCGCCGGACGCCAGGCCGCCGGGAGCCAGGCCGCCGGGAGCCAGGCCGCCGGGAGCCGAGCGCGAACCTCCAGCACCGGGAGCCGAGCGCGAACCTCCAGTGCCGCCTCCCAATGCCGCGAGCCGCCGGCCGCCGGGCGCAGCGCCAGACCCGCCGCGCCATGGCCTCGGGGGCTGCCCACCCCCCCACGTGTCCCCTCGCCACCCCTGCCACAGGTGAGGAGGACCCAGGGGGGGGAACTCACCGCCCCATTCGGCCGTCGCGGAGGAGCTCGTCCAGCCGATCTCCTCCGGTCGCCATCTTAGCTCTCTCATATGATTTACAGTAGGATGGCAGTTTGTCAGTTCCAGCTACAGTCATTAAGTCACTAAGCAAAGACCATGGGTCATTAACCACGATATCACATGGTTGCAACTTGCAACTTTCTGTCCGCTTTTTCCTTGATTTTGCTTGCTGGAAAGTTGCAAATGGCAGTTATGTGACCATAGGACATTGCAACTATCATAAATGCATTCTGGTTGCAAAGTTCCCGAATGTGATTAAATTAGAATCCAAAACTTCTCAATTCAAATTCTTAACCACTAGGCTGTACAGGCCATCTCTAACACATCAGCCAAAAAGATTAGTCCAATTGGGTCATCTGTGGCTCAGCATGCTTATTATTGATTATATTGCTATGAAGTGAAGCAATCGCCTAATTTTTTATAATAGGTATAATCATGATTCAATTGTAGTCACTTTTTCTTCTTTTATTTTTTTTGCAAAATGAGGGGAAAAGCCCATTGCTCATTAACACGTAGAAAGCTGCTGAACCTGAAGACATCATTCTGTTTAAATTTGGATGTGCTGAAATTAAGAAAATGGGCAATGTCCTTGAGAACACAGGATATTATTCTTTTACCGTGTTCGCTTTTTCATTCTAAATATCCTTTACCGATTCAATCAAAAGACGGCTGTAACATGGAGAGTAGCTTGGTCCCAAGTCAATTAAAAGTTAAGTGAAAAGCAGCATCAGTTTTTTTGTGATTATTTTAGCTGGCAAATTTTAATTGAAGGTGACATCCAGAATCATGCAGCTTTCCCACCACCATCACCACATACTCACTAATGAACCCCAGAAGAATTGAGGAGATCAAATAACAGAACATATCACTCTTTTCTCCAAAACATGAGTTCTACGTTTGAAAGATGATGGAAGTGTCAAGGCACAGCCTCATCTTGCTTCTATTCTCCAAGGTCCAATATTGCTGATAAGTAACAAATTCACCTTACATTGTTTATGAAAGATGTAAATGCCATCCTGAACGCTGAGCAGATATTGTTGTATATAGATAGTCCTCACCTTATGACCATAATTGAGCCCAGAATTATGGTCCTAAATTGTACCAGTTGTTAATTAAGTCATCACGTGACCATGTTCAATTTTCTGACCTTTTTTTAGGTGGTTGTTTAGCAAACATGGTATTTGTAAAGTGATCCTTAGAGGTTGTTAAGGGAATGCTGTAGTTGTTAAGCAAATCCATATCCACAAGATATGTTTGTGTATGTGTGTGTGTCAGAGATGGACAAAAACATTATAAATTGTGATCAGAAAATTACAGGATACTTGCAAAGAGCCATCAATTTAGTCTGGTTGCCAAGTGCCCCAAATGCAATCATGTGACCACATGGGTGGGAGGGCAACCATCAGGACTTCGAGTCCAGGTTCATAAGTATTCCTGGAGAGGATTGTCATCACTTTGAACAGTCGCTGTGCAACCAGTCATAAGTTGAGGATCACTTGTCTTGGGATTTAGAAATTAAGTGTAATATAGGCAGCATCTAGCCAATGTTGTCTAATTCCAAAATATCAGAGTTTTGGGAACAGAGTTCAACCAGATTAATATTTGGACTGCTAGGAAATCCTAAAGTTCCAGGTTAAACCCAAAAGTTGAAGACACATCCTAGAAGAAAACAGTAACAAATCATTTCCACATTATTCTACCTTATGCCACCAGACTTGAAATTCTAGACCTAAAAAACCTTGAATTACGCTGTCTTCGATCTGATCTAAGTATGGTATATAAAATCATACATTGCAATGACTTATCTGTCAATGAATACTTCAGTTTCAACCATAACAACACAAGAGCAAACAATAGATACAAACTCAAGGTAAACTGCACCAAACTTGATTGCAGGAAATACGACTTCAGCCACAGAGTGGTCAATGTCTGGAATACTCTACCTGACTCTGTGGTTTCTTCCCCAAACCCCAAAAACTTTAGCCTTAGACTGTCTACTATTGACCTCACCCCTTTCCTAAGAGGTCTGTAGGGGGCGTGCATAAGCGCATCAACGTGCCTACCATCCCTGTCTTATTGTTTCTTTTCTTTTTCTTATATGTACCCATTTCATGTATTCATAACCATGTGTATACTTATACCTATTATCTTGTAAGCGATTGACAAATCAAAATAAATAAATAAATAAATAAAAATATTAATAGGAAAGAAAATATAGATGTATCTGTGTATTTACCAGCAATAAAAACCTTTAGTTTCTAAACTTTAATATCGTCCGTGTATATCTGAATAAAATAAAGATACCTCTATGCATTTTCAATTTAGTGTATACATTGCACCATGCCATGGTTAGATAGGGAATAAACTCTTTCTTGTTCTGTCTCTTCTCACCTTCTGTGTCTATGTTTTTGTATTTATTGTACCCTTTTATTTTTTAAAGACTAATTAAAAAAAAAATAACTAGAAAATTGTCTGAATGAGTTATATTATTTTTGTTTATGCATGCAAAGGTTGAACACTTGGTATACTTACAAAGGAGCAAAACTGAGCACAACAATCAAATGTTGTGTGTGGCAGGAGAGAAAAAAATAGTGTTCTGTTTCTTTTTTATTTTTTCTCATGTCAGTTTTGTCCTCCACGTCCTAATAGTGAGCTGAATTTTTATGAAACCGTAATTGATTTAATGGGTAGATTTTTGCCAGGAGGATTTCACAGAAGAATAACAACAGATTAATATCGTTTTTCCCTCTTTATTTTTTCAACAGTGCAGGGAAAGTTAAGGTACCTGAGGAAATATTGGAAGCTGGGAAATTTTCATTAACCCTGCTTCCCTAGCATTTACTCTATATTAGATCTGATGCTGCTTTCTTTTATATAGTCTAAAATGAAACCCATTGCTGACACATAGCAAGTTTCAAAATAACAGAGTTGGAAGGTGCTTTGAAGGTCAACTAGTCCAACTCCCTACTCAATAGGAGATCCTTTACCAGGAATCTGTAACCTTAAACAAATATTTTTAACTGGAGTCAAAAAACTCCCCCACAAAAAGGAGTAAATGTAGTTTAAACTATAAATATAGTTTAAATTATAAGGAGTAAAAACAACACAAACCACACTGAAGCAATTAAGGGAATCAGGCAAGATAAGGGCTTGAAGATATCCACAGATATCAGAACACACACTGGGAAGGATGCCAAACTCAGAGAGGAACAACAGACTAGAGATATTTCCACGCTTTGTTTCCAGCACTGGCCCATATGCATGTTTGTCCTTTTAATCAGTTCTCACAGCTGCAGCCCATGAAGAGGATCAAGGTCCTTTCCTCCCCCGTAGACCACGCCATTCATGTCTCTCCTTTATCCTCTCCTCCCTGCGTGCCCTAGGATGGAGAGGGGATGGGCCTGGGTCTTCCTCTGACTGCCAGCTGGCTTCTGCTGTTCCCCAGCTTCCTCCCCAACCTCTGGAACCACACTTCCACTCCCTTTCAGATGTTTCTCCTCTCCCTCGGAGTCAGTCTCCAACAGGGGCATGACACTTAAAAGGAAATACCCATGCTATGCTGATTCATTCTTATTGCATCAGCCACACTTACTGGCAGCTGTTACTGTTGCTGGTCAGCTGTTAAATCTTAATACCTCAGCACCTTTGGCCACTGACTCATATTTGTGACGGTTCCGGTGTCCCACATTCATGTGATGGCCTTCTGACAAGTAAAGTCAATGGGGAAGCCAGACTCAGTTAACAACTGTGTTTCTAATTTTAACAACTGCAGTGATTCACTTAGCAACTGTGACAAGAAAGATTGCAAAATGGATCAAAATGGATCACTTAACAAATGTTTTGCTTAGCAAGATAAATTTTGGGCTCAATTGTGGTCGTAAGCCAAGGACTACTTATAACTGCTTTTTGGGACTTGCAGACTTTAACCCAGGAGCATCTTTCTGAATTCCTATGTCCTTGAGGCAGGTCTTGGAAAGTCCTGGGGCTCTATGGTCCATGTGATTAAGTAATAATTTTTAATTGTCTTAATTCTTCTGTAGGAGCACCAGGTAGCCAAGTTCAGGGTTTGCATTCCCAAAATTTGTCCTCTAAAAGGGAGAATAGAGTAGATTAGAGTAGAATAGAGTAGAGTAGAGTAGAGTAGAGTAGAGTAGAGTAGAGTAGAGTAGAGTAGAGTAGAGTAGAGTAGAGTAGAGTAGAGTAACTTTATTGTCACTTTGAATGTTCACTAATCAGCATATATCTAAATAAAATTTCATTGCATACAACTCTCAAAGGATCACCACCTCCAATATACACTACATAAACATGACAAAATAAATAAATAAATTCAAAATTATGCATGTATCCATATATATTCCATGGCTAAGCTGTTATACTTTTTGAACCTCCATGTTGCTTTTTCAGCAAAGGGACTCAATAACTTGGATTACAAATTGCTACTCTGATGAATGGATGCCCTGCTGAGCTGAATACTTGATTGTATCCAACATATTGCTTTCATTATCTGAAAGATAGGGTGACCGGGTGCTAAAGAAGTCTAGCTTTCTGTATTTTTGACAGCTGTAGAGAATGGGAGCTCAGCTTCAGAAGATATTGCTTGCCTTGCAACACTGCTAAAATCCCCTTGTCTATACAACTGAGGGCTCCTGAGATCTTGGAATTAATATTTTCTCCAATACTGAAAATAATGTGAAAGTTTATCCCCCATTAGTCTCCATATAACTATTTCCTAAACAATTTCCTTTATTTCTTTTCTCAAAGATTGCACAAAAGATGGGCAGACTTAATCCAAGTTATTATTGTGATTGTTATTGTTGTTATTGTTGCTATTATTGTTGTTGTTATTATTGTTATTATTGTTATTGCTGTTATTGTTGTTATTACTGTTATTGCTGTTATTGTTGTTGTTATCATGTTATCGTTATCATTATCGTTGTTGTTATTTTACTGTTAAAGAGTATTTTTCATACATTATAGTTATTACTATTCAGCTTATCCTTTGGCAGAGTTTTGTCTGGTGCAGCTTCACCTTTTTGATCCTTTTCAAGACATTAAAAAAACCACCAAAAACCCAGGCATCAAGCAAAAAGGCATTTGGCTCAATATAGGGTCTTAAACTCTCATTCCGTTTTGCTCAATGTATGCAAAGTCAGGAACTTCATTTCATATGGAATGACTAAAGGTAGTAATCTTCTCACTGGTGCCCTGACTTGCTAAACATCATAAATCACAGCACTGGGTCCCTGTAAACAGCTGCTCATGTCAACGGAATAAACTAGGGTGTCAGACAGTGACTGTTAGGATGTTAACACTATGTTTAGAGTTTATGCATATTCAGGAAACTTGCTCTGTTTGTAGTTTCCAGGTTATATCATTCAGCTGTTCACTGATCATGCGAAGAAAATAGATAGACAGACAGACAGGATCTGGATCAGTAGAGAGGTTGTACACAATGGAATATCAACTAGACATTTCATCCATTTCATAGCTAAGCAGATCAGAATAACAGCCATGGCTATGGTAGGCAGGCATTTCTATTGATGCAGAAACAAATTTTGCTACTTCTTTGAACAAGGGGTGTCAACAGAGCAACTTACTTTGAGTACAGTGAGATTTATGTCCAGTTTACTGAGTGTGAACTAAAAAGCTTGCTCTTGCAGAATCATATTGTCAGGTCCAAAAAGGAGTGAAGAAGGGCACAAAGGATCATTGGCTTTTGTGCTGGTTTTGTAATGCTTTTCAGTGACATTTTTTCAGTAAATTGTTCCAAATGTTGAAGCAAAGGAGATATAATTGCCATACACATCACTGGATGCCTGGGCTGGTTGACTTGAGTACCATACTCCCCTCAATTTACCACATTAGCTGTCTTCTAACTGCAAAATGCTAATACTTGAGGGCATCTAAATGAATGTTTATCTCCTTTTTTTTTCTGCAAATATTAAGTGGAGAGAAAACTTCCCTCCCTCCCTCCCTGCAAATCAACTCCTTTTGATTTCAAATGTGTGAAGATTTGACTTGTAAATAGTCTCCCAAAAGCTATTTCCCCAAATCCTTTACATATTTTAATTAAGTTTTAAATTAGCCTGTGATAATGTACCTGACTTCACAAAATGTAAAAGCAATCCTCCCCTCTTTTCCCTTTGATTTAGATTTTCCCTCCTTCATCAATTGTTGCTCCTGCTGGGAAACATTATAAAAATAGATATTCAAATAGGGTTTTTTTTTTTCTTTCAGTTTGTCCCGAAAATGGTAGCTTGTCAGCTTTAGAAGATGTACAAACATGAGGACTCCTCTACTGTTGTCCTCCAGATTTGTTTAGAATGCAACATTTTCCTATCTTAGTGAGAAGAAGCTGCAATCACGACATCTGGTGGGTACCAAGATGAGAGAAATGAACATATTAA
The DNA here is from genome assembly GCA_023653725.1 of Bungarus multicinctus. Lineage (NCBI taxonomy): Eukaryota > Metazoa > Chordata > Lepidosauria > Squamata > Elapidae > Bungarus > Bungarus multicinctus. The sequence goes on along the minus strand of CM042836.1, from coordinate 142,417,079 downwards.
GGATGCCATTTGTTACTAGCCGGCTAAAGTTTCTGGAAATTATGCACCATAAGCTAGGGATGGGCAGCTCTGTGAAGACCAGGGAGGGTTTTTGAAAAAACTGGGAGGATATGGGGGTGAGGAAGGAAAGGAGAGTATCTCTATTGATTGGGTGATAGTGAAAAATAACTAAGCAAGGGGTTTTGCATATGTACATATTTTCTGGATGTTCTGGAAGGCATGCTTTTCTTTCTGAACTATGTTAAGCCAATTTCAGGTCTTAGAATACAGCCTTTGTGTATTTTCCACTAAAAGTGTTGGAAACAAGGCCACTAGTCTGGGATTTATGGTCACAAGCTGCCCTGCATTTGCAGATGTCAGACTCTTCTGGGTCTTTTCCACTCCTTCGACAGAATCTTGAATCTGAAGCCTGCTGTGAACTGTTGGTTAAATGCAAGTTTAGCTATGAACTTCCGGTGCTGATTTAGAATGATTGATTCAGAAATGGCAGCTACTCATTATGAAAGCAGAAAACACCTCTTTTCCACATCTTACCTTGCAAACAGAGTGGGAGAAACTATTGCTTAATTGGGCATTAGTTTTTCATTCTGCTTGAGCTCTAATAGGCATCCTTCCAAATTTGGAGTAACTTTAAATAATCCAGTCGGTGATTGGATTCAACAGTCTTGGTGGCAGAAAATTAATCATCTGGCAAGAGGTTTATGAAGTAGTTAATATGCAGCATTAGGCCAATGCTGAACCTTTTCAGGATTTTCCTCTGCTTTTAGACCCCATCAAAGGGGATGAGGATTAGAAAGAAGCTAGTTGGGGCGGGAGAGAATCCCAAGGGTGACTTCCTGAGGGATGTTCACCAAAATAATCTTGAAGCCAGATTGATTTAATGATGTATTGCAAGCAAGTGCCAAAAGTGAAAGGATCCCTGAAGCTGTTTCACATACAGCCTGATGAAATGTTCGTGAGACCACATCGAAGTGTTCCTCATCACAGAACAGAAGCCATCGATTAGCGGAGTGAATTGCAGCACCTTCAAACTGGGTAGAGTGAATGTGAATGCAACCCTCACTGGGGAATCCTGCATAGATTTACACTGTTGCCTTTACATTATTATACCATCACAAAGGTCCAGCAGAGCAATTCAACCCGTATTCAGAAAAGCATCCTATCTAGCTTAATGGGTCTATATATCAACTTAAGCAACATGCTTGAAACACTGATATCCATATTCTTTCTACCTACCTCCTTATCTTGTATGAAAGACCAAATATTTTATGAATATTGACAGCCACGTATTGAGGGAAAGGGGAAAAAATGTTCCAAGACAGTTGGGATGAAAAAGAACTGAGTAGTTTTCTTCCAAATCGGGACACACACCGATAACATCTCACTTCAACCAATCCACTAAGAACACAATAATTTCCCAGCAAATGTTGATAAATTATCTATCACAATTAGAGGATTACCAACATTGCTACATTTTTTTTTTTTTGTATGTAGAATAAAATGTTCCAGCCCACTCTATGTTTGTCTGTGCATAACCTGGGATTTATGGAGATGGAAGGGAGCACAGTGATCAAAGAGACAGAGGGCAGCTGTGATGGAAGCCATAAGCAGAAATGAATGCCAGATACAAGTATATCTTTGCCAGGCTCCTCAATGTGGCATTCAACTGAAGTGTGCTCTTCCTGCATTCTCAACAGTGGACATGCTGGGAATTATGAGACGGATGTCTAGATACCTGAATAAGGGTTCCTGATTGGGAAAAGCCTACCATTAACCTACAACTCACCTAACAATGACCAAGCTTTGTTCTTTCACCTTGGCAGCAGGCAAGCAGTTACAGAGAAAAGAAAGCAAACATTAAGGGCAGCAAGAAAGCAGAATGGAACAACTCACTGCAGGACAACTCTTTTGTGGCCAACTCACCACAGGAGAACAATTCAACAATTCAATTTAATTATTTGAAAGAATTAAACATTTTAATTTTTGTCATTCACATTTCATTTTATCCCTTCTTTTGCATCCTTTCTTTAATGCTTTTATTCCACTATTTCTTTGATGTTAGTGTAGCTCTTTTCCTGCAGCAAGTTGGTCCCATGATGAGTTGGTTGTGGTGAGTTATCTAGCAGCGAGTTGGCCATGGCAAGTTGGCTACAGTGAGTTTTTCTAGATCTGCAAGAAAGTCGTCTTCACTGGAGGAACATTGGTGGCAGGATTGTCTGCAGAGTGTGGTCAAAGATGGAAACCACAATGCTGCCATCAAAGTTCCAACATTATTTTTTTTCAATGTGGATCACTCATGCGATGCACATAAAAACAGTCCAAACTTCAATCACATCATCATGGCTGCCATCTTGCCATTTTTAATTGTGTCCCACAGACAGCAGTGCCTGCAAAGGTGCACCTTCTGCCTCCCCAAAAGACTATTACAAAAAAAAAAAAAATCTCCATTTAGACTTATCACGCAAAGAAATGCTGACACTCTTCCTGCAGAAATTATAGCAGTTCAGATCCAACTTGCCCAGAAGTGCAGAGCGGGAAGAGGAAACTTAGGACCGATGGATTTATTTGTATCCATGGGTGCATTATGGTTTGATCTGTTTTTAACTGCCTTGAGGGTTGTTTTGCCTGAAAGGCTCCAAGTAAATGTCAGTATTAGACAAATTTGGCTATTCATAGATAGTTAAGGTTTCCCGTGAGCTAAGTGTGCATGCCAGGTGAAATTTCAGTTTCCTCCTAGTAGACAGACAATTGAATACTGACAATTATACTTAAGGGACCTGCAACTCCTGAGCTTTTAGATGTTCTCTGAGCTTGCCAACCTTTGCAAACAAATGTCAATGCCCTGGGGTTTTTTTTAAATGCACATGGCACCCTCTCCAAGGCATGTGCACTTAATGCAGTTGCATCAAGGATCCCATCTTGCTTAGAAAGCCATTTGCTAATCCACAGTATCCACTTGAGAAGCTTATTAGAATTGATTTTGCTATTGACATTTGCGCAAGTGCTCTATTCCTGGTAAGCTTTGATAATACATTACACTAAACCAGGGACGAGACCAGGAATGTAGCTGGCGAGAATCTATTCTATCATGTCCTGATCATCCTGATGATGAGAAATGTCTCTGCATTCTGAGGTCATCTCTGCAATAGAGAGATTTAAGTTCAAGAGCAGAAATCCTACAGTGTGCTTTAAAAAAGGCAGCGGTGTTTCCGTTTCCGTAATATCTGTAGCCACTGAATAGGGATCGACTCCTCTGTATTAAGCTGTAGGAAAATTTGACTTTGAATGAAGTTGCCTTTTCCAAATATTTGTAATGGGAAATGTTTCATGAGACCAGAGAATGCCAGATCTGTACTAAATCTGTTCTCTTCGCCTTTGCATAAAATGTTTATTCCTAACTGGGTAATGTTTTTATATATTGAAAATGATGATCGGGAGCAGGAAGCAGCTAGGGACTTCAAAATTATCTAAGGATAAATAAATACCTCCTTCATCATATGGATTTCCTGTGATTCCCATTAGTTCCTTCCAGGATTTTTTTTTTTTTTTTACAATTTCCTGGTTGTCTCTCATCCAAATACTAACTAGGTTTAACTTCCAAGGCCAGGAAGAATCAACCCAGTGCTATCACCTGCTGCTAACCCAACTTTGCCAACCTCTCTCTAGTAGTTATTTGATAATATATGTTATCAATTAAGTCCTTATAGTTAATTCATAACTTCCAACTTATGTGTAATAATGTATATATGTGATATATCCAAAGGAAATGAATAAGTGTTTAAATCTTGTTGCATTAGAACCACCACTGAAAAAGAGCTGTACATTGGGACTGAAAAAGTCTCCATGTATGTTTTTGCTATTGAATGTGTTTTCATTTTGCAAATAAGGATTTTAATTATTTATAAACTGGCTTCTGATGAAAGCCAATGCTTGGGCTAAAATATAGAAAACATTGCCAGAAAACCATATCCCTCCTGTTTCTCTCTCTCTCTCTGATTTCAAGGAACCCCTCCCCCCCCACCCGAAACAACATATTACACACACACACAGACAAGCTCAGTTCTCAAACAAAGCATTAAACCTTGTCCACATGGAATAATATTGATCATGCTTTCCATTATGTCTATAAAGAGCCAGTTCATAAGCACAAAATAACCATCTGTCATCAGTCCAAGACTGTCTATCCAGAGTAGCACAATCTTTCCATCATAATAAAGTAATATTTCCATCACCATGCTGAGAACCTCTTCATATATTGATGAATTTCAACTTTTTAATATATAATTTAAAGCAGTATTCACATCTTTAAACCATATCATTCTTTCCAAACCATTTGAAAATGTTATGAATATTAAAAGCAAAATGAGGCATTAATGATACAAGTTCATATTATAAGTGTGCCATCTATCATTTGGTGCTTCCAGTACAATTTACAGACAAGCCTGTTATTTGAGATGTCCAATAATCATGAACAATAAAAATAAACTTAATATACTTTAAGACTCTTAACCATTTATTTATTAATGTAAGGATTTCATTCTTTCATTTGAAATTTCTTGAAAGATATCCATTATCATTATCATCATTTTTAGCCATTGTCTATCCACTGCAGGATGAGGCCACACATATATGTATGTGTATAACTGTGTGTCCATGTGTTTGTCTGTGTGTGTGATTTTGAACATGAATAAAAGTAACATGAGGAAATATAAAACACAAAATTTTAAAAAAGACAAAATAGATAAAAGATAAAAGAATGAGTTCAGGAAAGAAAAAAGAAAAAGAAAGGCTGCTTCTCTCATCATTCTTTAGTTTATGTTTATTAATGAAAGTCCCTTGACTTTTTGCTTAGACAACACCCCCCCCCCCCCCCCAGACATTTCTTTTGGAAAACCAAACAATGTTTTCTATGAAGGTGTATGGTACTGATTTATTAAAATTGTTAAATTAATTCAAGAATACTTTAAAATAAGCAAAATCCAAATTCAAACCCTTTATCCATTTCAGATTTTCATAGTCTAAACTCTCAGCAAGCTTTTTGATATAGATTATTTTAAAGCTCTTGTGTTTATTTCTGTTTTCCTTTATTTACACCCCGGGTTGCAGGAACAATCACCAGGAGATCTAATTGCTCTGCTGTTCCAAAGATCTCTGTGGTTTTTAAATAATTATAACAGAAATGTGTTTTTAAAAGTTTTAGGAGTTAGGTCAGGCCCAGTGTCTATTACAGGCTGTGCTGAAGTGGCAAATGCAATTTGTCTTCCTTGATTTCTCCTTTCATTTACAATACATCTGCAGGGTTTTTGTAGGTTTCTTTATGGGGATTTGCCTTCTGCAGCAAACATGGATAATCTCTTTGACTTCTCCTTATACAGAGATGCTCTGATGATCCAGGTTCATTGCCTGATTGTAGTTCTCCACCTCAGTGTTGATCTTACTCTTTAAGGATGCATCAGTTAGCTATTTTCTCATGTGTGAACACAATTAAGCTTCCGATCTTGAAAAATGAAGCAAAATCTCAGAAACCAAAGCGGTACTAAGAATGTTGGTGCCTATATTCAAGAAGAATGAGGGCTGTGTGTGCGCATGCTTGCATGTGCTATGTCCCACTATTAATATGTATCAACCAGCTAGAAACATAATGGTCACCATTTAAAGGAAACTTTAAAAAGTCCAATCAATCCTCTCGTGGCTCAAAATAGTCCAGGCTGTCTTTATCTATTATTCAAAAGAGAGAAATTATTAGGGAGGTTTGTGCAGGTCCAGAGCACTTACGATCAAGCATTTTACAAGTGATGATGATATAGAAGATTAGTTTGAGAGTACACATCTGAATATTAATGTGCAAAGTATTTGTCAGAGCCCAGAAACAATGAAAATAATTGCTAGATATTCATTTCCCTAGCCCAGTGCCAAGCTGCAGGGGATCTTGTGTCAGAGCTTACATTTGTTTTCCATATTATCACAGATTTTAAAAAATCAATGTCAGCCATGATAAATATTAAAACTAAACAGACTGATTGTTTATTACTATAGCTTATCATGCTTTTTAATGTGCAGGCTAATTAGCTATCAATAATATGAGAAAGCTTTGAGAGGGAAAGTATCATAGAAGAGGCATTTCATTATGCCATTAAGGATCCTTAATAGCAGCCACTACTTTATTAATTCATATGTTGCCAGCCAATCACTACTGCATTTAATTCAGGCCCAAGATTTATAACATGGCTGCCAAAATTGGGGAGTTAATGAAAGCCCAATAAAAGGGTTTTGCACAAGGCATCGAACTGTGCTCATGCAGGCAGATCCCGTGGGCAAATGAGGAAGCATTTGGGATGGACTAAGAGGATGGAAAGGAGTTAAACAAAGCTCAGTTATGATTTCATTTAATTTCAAGGCCTCAGAGACTTAAAAGTTCAAAGTAGTTTTCAGAGCCAAGACTTCTTCACCCCACCCATCCATAAAGTTCAGATGCCTGCAAAAGAAATAGTTTTATTCTATACAGCTATGCATTATCTCAATGCGCAAAACAAATATATTTCAGAGAAAATTTGCATTGTACTTGTGGTAAAATGTACAGTCTATTTTGTCCATTAAGCCTACCAAGATAGATTTTTTTCATTCATTCATCGATACATGAACATCCATCCACAGTACAATTTAAAAGTCGTGGCTTTTTAAAGTATCTTGCCTTGCCCACTCCAACATACAAATAGTTAATGTTATAACACAGCATATATTCACAAGTTAGTCTGCAATTCTACATACCTTGGGGCTTATGCCTGAACAGCCATTTTATATATTTATTTGGTAGATTTATATCTAGGCAACCATATGCTCTTTATTATAAAGGACGGGTTTTTTTAAATTTCAGAAAGCCATTCTTTAGATACGTATTTATTTTTCATAACTCATTTTTGTCCTTTATTTTGGTCCCTTAACTTTTGCCTTACCATTTTGTGCACAATCTTCTATATTCATGTGAAAAATGTGGACATTGATTTGTCTTTTTAAAAAAATAAATTTATACTGTTCAATTTTAGATATTTTGATTTGGAATATGCAGTTTTGTAGTTTTTGAATTTTCTTGAATTTTCCTTTGTAACACAAAGTTATATACTTAAACACTTAAAAAAATGTTTTATTCTTATGAATCTCTTTCAGATTTGCCATTTTCTGTCCTCTATTTTTTTCCAAGGAAATATGGTCTTTGCATTTATACCATACTTTTTATTCAAGAATTCAAAATTACATGGTAGCACTTTTTCCTCATTTTTGCCACAACCACTCTGTGAGGTAGGATTGAAAGAGAGTGACTGGACCCAAGTCCAGGAAACATGGAGGCAGATCCCATGGAAAAATGAGAAAGCATTTGGGATGAGCTAACAATACAGAAAAAAGTTAGTGATTTTCTGTAACTAAGCAACCTGGGGCCTGGGACCCCTAGTCCTAAAGCAGTGTCTTAACCAATATACCACATTGAAGGACTTTTAATTTATAGCAACAGGTTAGTTACAATGCATACTTTCTCTCTCAGATGCAGCCTTGGGGAAAATGTCACCTGTCATATCTCAGTGAGGTATTCCTAAACTTAATAGGAATAGGAAGCCATTACTGGTAGAACATTTGGAGAAAGAGGCTACAGAATCTGTCATCAATCTCTGTATTTTTTTTAAGAGCATAGGCTTCACAAAAGCATTGCTCTGGCAATGTAATTGTGCCAAAAGCTGATAACCTGTGCTCATTATACCTGCATACTGAACATTTATTCATGAATATATGCATTTCATATATTGCTACATCTTTTCCTAGCCCCTAATTCACTTTGGTGGTCCAAGCATTAAAACGCAGTCAATCCATCCTCAGGCCTCCATAGCAAACACCACCTTGGATGATTTACAGCACACAGAAGCAGTGAAGCTTTAACATCCAGCCCTTTCATTTGGAAAACAGCCACCCGCTCCTACTGAGTGGATTTCATTTCCTAATCTGCCATTAAAACCTGGAATGGATGACAAAAATATGAAAATAATTACTTCAAACAATTGGGATATCAAATATTACAAGCAAAGGGACAAAAATGAGGTATTGGATCCTTTTTCTTTTGAACTTCACCTATACCACATTCTGTCTTTCTCTGTGTTATGTTTTATGACTAGTATGTCATAATGTTGCTTCTATAGAGGTACATAGAAATAACTTTGATGAAGGAATGCAGGGGCCATTTGCAGGAGCTGTTAAAGAAGGAAAAGTGACAATGCAGTTCTAGTAAACAGGAAAATGTAAGAAAGAAACTCAAACTTACCTCACCTTGATTCTGTTTGATGTAAGAGTAGGCAAAGGTAAGCTTTCAAATATCTGTTATTATACTTTAGAGCGCTCCTATAATCCTGTTGTCTATTTCCTAGCTTGGCCTACCTCAAAGTGCTGAGTGATTCATGTAATAATACATTCTCTAAAAGTTGTTGGAAATGTAACAATTAGTTCAATAATTTTGGAAAAATTATAAAAGAATCAAGTAAATTTTAAAATCTTAATTTGTTTTTCAACCTGTTATTCAAATTAAATCTCACTAAATATTATATTCCCCACAATGTATACTGAATTAACTTTATACATGGCCACTGCTAGAACAGTTTTGCACGTTTCCTATTGAAAAGTATGTGTTGTTCCATCTCTGGAAGAATGACCTATCAAGATTAGAGTATTTTCATCAAGGTTCAAAATAAATTGCACTTCCAAAGTAAATATGACACTGAATTTAAATCAAATTTGAAAGCATGGGCTTATATCATGTCTGAAAGTTGGGTTTCTTTTAATATAAAACCTTTAATTGAATGGATAAAAATTTCTGTAATTATTAAATTTAATTTTATGATTTAAACTGTGTTAAGTATTGCTGTTGATATTCATATTTTAAGTCATTTTTAACAATGCTGTTATCACTGAAGATTAATCATCAATGATTAACAAACAATGATTTGTTAAAATGTTTTTAAAATGGTAAAATGAGTTCTATTACTTAAAACTAATCAATAAAATAGTGGAAACTTTATTCTAATTCTGCAATACTTGTAAATCCACTGTTTGTCCACTCTATGCATTATTTTTCTTTTTTCCTCCTCATGATCTCTCTGTTTCCTTTCTATGTGCATTTTTTTCTTTTTCTTAAAATGCTTAATTAGCCTTAGAATCACATTTGCTTTAATTGCATTTATGTTAGTCAAACACTCAAGTGAATTCTAAACCATTTATTTAGATCTTTTTTTTTCTTTGTTTCAAAACAGAAGATGGAATTCATCAGTTGAGAAAATTAATATGACAAAATCTAAAAAGGAGTCAGAATCCTTACTCTTACATTCTTAGTCTATGAACTTAAAACCCCAACCCTTACACATTTCCACATTGTTATTGTAGCATCATATTTGAAAAAAAATCATCTTAACTCTATAAACAGTATAATATCCCAAACTCACTTATATGAAATAATATTAGGAATCATATACGTTGGCCTCAATAAAGCAGAATATTTGTTAGTCTATTCATAAAATATAAAGTATCATTGCATCAAATGTTATATTCTTATGCCATTTCCCCTATAATTCCATTGATACTTTCATTTCTAATTATGCAGGCAAGGTGTTTCAAAAGTAAATTAAAAAGAAAATGAAAAAGAGGGTTCCTTGACATCTACATCAACATAAATTTAACCAAAGGGAATGCACACATAGTTTAGGAACTGAATAAATCATGTCAATCAAAAACCTAAAACTTTGTGGAAGTCCCAAAATAAATCAACATCCACTTCAAAAACTGCCAAGAGGCTGTATTAAAGGCTTCAGCATTCAAACAAATTGTGATTGCTGGGTCTTGTATATTTGAGTTTAAGCAATAACATCAATTAAAAATCTTATATTATTAGAAGCTTAGCTTGGCAGCCCTCTTTCCTGAGATGGATGTAAAATAATTGGTAAAATATCTTGCAATATACAGAGTTACTCTTAAAATCTTAGCAGCCACATTTATCAAGGTAGTAAGTCTACAATTAGAAGACATACTGTACTAGAATCTTTTTCTGATGTAGGAATAACTGTGACATTTGCCTCCTTAAAGTAAAAGATAGGGGTCCACCAATAATAAAATAAGAGTCAACATTCCAATATACTTTAAAATCCACAAGAACAAGAAGCATTTTCCAATTTCATAAATTTAACTGTTGAAATGAATGAGTTGAAGCATTGTTAAGAAGGGATGGGGTGAATATTCCTTCTGAGTAGTTGCTGTTCTTTTGATATTGTACCACTGTTATCTGTTCTTCATACTGAATCTGGCCATGTTGTTCTGAGATCAATTGGACTAAAGTTGGTAAATAAAAAAAATAATTAATTAAAAAAGGGATAGGATGGAGAAAGTAAGAGGGGGGGGGGAAATAGTTAGTATGCCTAACACTAAATCAATCAATCAACCAATCATAGCTAATACACTTTCCATCTAACTAAGATAATATAGAAGTAAATGCAAATGTATAATTAAGAGCCAGACACAAAGTATAATAGTATGAATACTAATGAACTTAATAGTAAAACATTAGAAAAAAAGAAGAGGGTGTCTTTTGTCAACAGAAGCTTTAAAAATATTTTTCAATTTCTTTGTAAATAGGAAATGATTTCTGTAATCTGTTTGATAATTTCAGAAATAGCCAGATACCTAATGGAATAGTGAATATTTTTCTCTCAAACAATATTTCCCATGTTATTAGTTTTTTCTACGCTACCAGGTTTCTTTATTACAATCAGGGAAAATACAAGATGAACCTCTGAATGTCTCTAATTATCCTTGCAGATCATGCCATATTTAAAAGTTTATTCTCCTAGTAAATTTAAGGAACTTTATGATAGATGACTAGAATTTATCAGATTTACAAAGAAAAATTGGAACAAGGTGAGCTCTCTAAAAATCTAGTTTATAATCTTTCACCATAGCTTTCCTGAATCAAAACCTTGATAAAAGAGGCTGGCTGGCATTTCTTAGCTTTGTTTGGGTTTCTAATAAAATGTCAATTAACCCTGTAAGAATGACATTCTAAAGACATCATTTTATCCTGAAGAGTCTTAACCACCTATAGTAAATTGCTTATAGATGTATCCACTGATTTTTTCCCATAAGCTTCCAAATGAGATATTCTATTTTCAGCCACTTCCATATTGGAACATGTAGTATTAATCGGTGTCTTTGAAAGTGTTGATCCCTCCTGAGATCTCAAGGAAAACTGCCATCACATCTTTTTCAGCACTGCCATTACCATTGCTTTAGTGAGAGAAGAAGAATGTAACATTTTCTTATGTAGCATCCTAGCAGATAATGAATGAATTCTCCACAATGATCAACACCCACTGTAATCACCTGTTTCTAATTACAGTAGTAAACAAGGAAAAGAATTTGAATTGCAGAGAAATGTTAGAAGCGCTAATAGCTGTTGGAATATAGTGTTAATAGTCATTTGGGCCAGAAGTCTTTTGCAAAAAATATTTTGTGGCAGTTTATTATTATTTCCCTTGCTTTATAACATGGGCACCACTGTTTCTTCCTCCCTCTATTTTCTAGAGGCATTTGATAGAATTGTATCCATTATCAATCTGTCCTTATGGAAGGGAAATGATTACATGTCCTGGTTCTTGCTTGAATCAAAAGTATTTTTTCCAGTGTATAAATCAAATTAGCAACATTATTTTATCATGGGAATGGAGTTACACATTATTTTTGGTTGAGGAAACCTTCAGGCTTAATTAGAGCTTAACACAAAAACAGACCTTTAAAAAAACTCATCTTGCATTTGTTTTAAAGAAAGTTAAGGGCATGTGTAACAAACTTATATTTGGAAATGTTACCCATGACAAAGGGAGAACTATCACAGAGACCTGAAATAATTGAAGGACAAAGTTTGTGCAAAAGAAATAGAAACTATAGAAATATATGCAAAGTTGCATTGTATATTCAAACTAGCAGGGTGCCCATGCTTCATTATGAAACTATATGATCGGGTAAGATTTTGGGGAAGAAAATAAGGGGAAAAATTGTGCCTCTGCCTACCAGCATCCATTGGTATTCATCTGGCTAACATCCTGTCAGTGTGTGAGAGAGTTCAGGGCAGTTTGGAAACTGAAACAGTATTTGCTGTGTGAGCAAGAAGGAGATAGCAAGGAGCTAGGCATGGCTTAGCTGAACTGTAGTTGGAAGAGATTTCTTTTCAAGTGGGGAGCAGGACTAGAACTCCTTAGCATCAGAGCATGTTAATAATAATATAGGGAATACTAATGCTCTGATGGTCATTTTGAAAAATCCTTTGTTAGTGAGCACCTAGAAGCAAAGAGGAATATATATGCCAAATTTTAAGTTTATATGCTTTATGGCTCTGGAGATTTTGTGATGATGCATGAGTGGTATTTCACACATACACATGTACACACACACACACACACACACACACACACACACACACACAATTACACACCATTGTTCCAAATGAAGGGGAAAAGCTGGTGTTCTTTTGATATTATACCACTGTTATCTCTTCTTCATACTGAAATTGGCCATGTTGTTCTGTAATCAAATGGACTACCAATCAAAGTTGGTAAATAAAAAAATAAATAAATTAAAAAGGAGTTGGGAAGGAGAGGTAAGGTGTGTGTGTGGAGAAATAGCATAGTTAGCATGCCTAATGCTAAATAAATAAATAAAGCACACTAATACACTTTTCATCTAACTAAGATAATATAGAAGTAAATACAAATGTATAATTAAGAGCCAGAGATAAAGTATAATAACATGAATACTAATGAACTTAATAGCAAAACATTAGAGAAAAAGAAAAGAAGTTGCATTCTTATTCAAAATTGCACACCATTGCTCCAAATGGAGGGGGAAAAAGGTTGATACTATAGACTCTCTGAAGTTAGAAGAAATGTTGAAGGTCAAGATGAACTTAAGTGAAGTGTGAGTCCTAGTGACTGGACTGATGAGAATTGAAGCTGGAATTTGCAAGCTATCTTATTAGCATAGTTGAGGATCCTCTGAGTACCACTAGACTACTTTCATTTCTAATATCTGATAATCATAGGTCAAAATGTTGGAAGACTTTAAGAGCAAAGTGAGATTGTATAGTCTTTCCATTGAATATTTGTTATTTTCAGGCATTAAATAAGACCAAGACCAAAGATGCTATCAAGCAGTGGACTTTGGACACTGAGTGGCAACACAACTTAAGCCACAAAATTGACTTAAGAGGACCCAGAAAAATCTCCCCTGCAGCTTACCAATTTTTTATTTATTCATTCTAAGAACTGGCGAACATTTTCTAAAACTTGTTTTAGTGCTTGCCCTCTGACATTTTTGAGAAGGTAGATATAATAAAATTCCAATTTTCTAGAGGTTATAACCCTGCAAAAGAAGGAGACTGAAACAATTAGACTTGACCTTTTACACCGAGAGTTTTATGCTGATTCTTGGGTAAGACTAATTCAGCCTTTATTAACTAATATACCAGGTCCCATAAACAAATTTTACATTGATTAGTTGATGGATGCCAGCAAGTAACCTTCTTGGTTGCAGATTTTTACTTTTAAACAATCTAAAGACTGGTGTACTACAGAGAAAAGATTATAAATTGCTGTATATTGCCTATGACAAAGTAACTAATATTTTCTGAATGCTGTTATATTTTTCTTGTTTATGACCCTATTTCGTTCAGGCCATTAAAAGTTTTATTGCAAAATATTAAATTGTTGTTGTTGTTTTTCTAAACAGAAAAATAATTTCAGAGATGTTCTTCTGTGTAAAGAAAGCCATTTATGGTTAAGGTGAGTTTCTGCAAAGCATTGGACTAAATGCCATATTTATACAATATGGTTCCAAAATTATTTTTATGAACAATAGTTAAGTTTTAAATGCAAATTTCTGCTAGATCTTAAAAATCTGTTTGTTATTTGTTTTTATTTATATAGAAACTTTATATGGACACTCAACTTACTCCTGGTGATTCTGGGTGGCTTACATAAGAAAAAATCCATATCCAAAACCAATCCTTTCTAGACATCATCCATAAACCTAATTAATTATCTGGGTCTCTTTACTTACTAAATGCAAAAGTGATGAAAGCTTACATAGATTAAAATCTGACAGTTGTCTTTTGCATTTCTTAGAACAAAGTAATTATTTAAGACATTTTTTTCTGTTAGAAAAGATTATCATTTTTACCATCCATATATATACAAGATATAATATCTGAGTTAGCTGGCCAAAGAACTACATCTGTGTATACATTTTCATGTTTTAATTTAACATTATTTTGTTCGATATTTACCATAAACATACAAAACCCTTTGTTTCAGATTAGGTCCCAATATAAAAACAAAAATTATATATGAAAGATTCATATTCAAAAGATATCTTAATTCCTAGAAAGAAAAGTTAAATCATTTTGCTTTTGAGGTGAAACATCCTGTTTAGAAAAGTGGGCAGTCAGAAGCAACTGCCAGGACCTCAATGAATCATAGAATGAGAACAATCCATTGAATAGCATTTCCACAGTGAAGCTAAGAAAATACTGGTCTGCCTCAGGCCAGCTTGTCACATTATGGCTAGAGTAAAATTTGAAACTGGGGAATTCCAGTTCTTTTCTCACACTCTCCCAATAGTTATATAAAAGTCTATTATTATCAAATAGGAAAAAAATAAAATGGTTAAATTCAAAAGAGCTACTGCCATGTCCTAATTTCACATTGAATTTATTTAATTCATATTACCTGCTAGGAGTGAACCTGGAGCATTTACTAGCAATTGTGGTTATGAGCAGAAGTGGTATTCAGCCAGTTCTGATAGGTTCTGGAGAACTGGTAGCAGAAATTTTGAGTAGTTCAGAGAACCAGTAAATATCACCTCTGGTTGACCCCACCCTCATCTATTTGCTGCTTCCCGAGTCCCAGCTGATCAGCTGAGTCTTCTTTTGTTTCCCTGCACAGGAGAACGGAGCTGGAAAGCAGGTTAGGGGGTGGAAATGGAGATTTTATTGTATCCTTTCCCATGCCATGCCCACCAGGCCATGCCCACCAAGCCACACCAAACCCACCAAGCCATGCCCACAGAACCAGTAGTAAAAAAAATTTGAATATCACCACTATTTAGGAGAGTCTGGATAGGAGAAGATTCTTATTTATTTGTTTTGCTTTAAACTGAGTATAGATTGAAGTGTTTGACTTTAAAAGTTAAAATCACAGGTTGCTTTTTAAATTATGTTTCTAAACTCTCATAGATGACATAGCCTTTGTGCTACAGGTCATATATGCATTCCAACAACATTAAATATTTAAGTGCTGAATAGATTTTAATCTGAATACAGTATGTTCAAGGAAAAAAAACCTTATCATTTTGACATGCTGGTTTCTTCGTTCTTCCGTATCTCTGCTCTTCATTTTAAATATATTCTTACCTAAATAATTATTTAGCAAAAATAGTAGAGGATGGTAGACTTTTGTGATACATGATTAAATTGTATGATTTAGATTACAGCAGATAACCATATATTCAAAATAAAGGTGTGCACAATGTTCAGATTTTAACTTGAATCACCCTCTTCTGAGATTGCTTTGGGCTATGGGCTTTTTCTGAGCTTCTTGGACAGAGACTTGGCTCTAAATCAGAGGTCGCTAACCTTTTGGACCTCAGGGACCACCAAACTCATAATTTTAAATCCTGGGGACCACTAATATGAATTTTGACTGACAGAGCTTGCTGAAGTTGGTGGGAGAGAGAGAGAGAGAGAGAGAGATCTGGTCTAACCTCTCTCTCTTCCTCTCTCTGTCTTTCTCTCATACACACACACACACACACACGCAAACACACAGAGGCAAGGGTGGGATTCAAATTTCTTAATAACTGGTTCTTGGGTGTGGCCTCATTTGTGGGAGTGGCTTGGTGGTCATGTGACTGTCTAGACATGGCTTGTATGTAAATATTATAAACATTTATGTAAATATCGAATTTTTTATTAAAAAAGAGCAATTTTTACCCAAAATCAGGCAAAGCAGGCAGGCAGATTGAGTTGCTCAGGGAATCACAGGTTCACTTAGAGATCTGTGTTTCTGCCATCGGCTATCTAAGTCTGCACTGAATAGAACCTTCAGTCCTAAGGAACTGAAGATTAGCTAGAAAGCAAGAAATCCAACAATTTCCTGCTTTCTAGCTAATCTAAATCTACTGGCACAGCAGAACAGCTGATGGATGGGGAAAAAGGGAAAAATAGCAACTTAGCAGGCAAGTTTGCCAGGTAAGGAGTGAGTCGATAGGGAGGGTTCCCAGGGCCATGTGGCCAGACTTGTGTTCCTGCGCAGCCTGGATTAATTGTTTTGGGGGGGTGCTCTGGGGGTGACATTTCTTTGCGGACCACCAAAATTTTCTCACAATCCACCAGTTGGCGACCACTGCTCTAAATGATCCTATTTTGAACTTAGAATGTCTGATTCAAGATAAAAATGACTTTATTTTGAGTTTGGAACATTTTCAGGAAAGATTGGAACAGTATCAAAAGACTCTATAAAATTGAGCCAGACTGCCTGAAACTCAAAACGCTTGCTTTAAGAAAAAGCAGGGAGTATTTTGATCTCATTTTTTAAAAATTCCAAAACATTTTGCAACTCCTTAATTCAATGCTTCTTCCAAAAAAACCATCCTTGTTGCAGAGGTGGTATTCATCAGGTTCTGACCAGTTCTGGAGAACCGGTAGCGGAAATTTTAAGTAGTTTGGAGAACCAGCAAATAGTACCTCTGACTGGAGACTTCACAATATCCTTCCCTTGCCACGCCCACCAAGCCATGCCCACAGAACCGGTAGTAAAAAAAATTGAATCCCATCACTGCCTTGTTGTTCATGTGTGCATGTTTGTGTGTGTAATAGCCTCAGCACTCTCTCTGACATCAGCTTCCAAACTGCAAGGGTTGAAACATTGAAAAATCTTTCCTCCCATATAAAATTGTTTATCCTAATTCCTGCAGTTCCTTCAGCCAACTCAAGATCTGGTCTACATTATGTGAACTCACTCTGACTCACTCTAAGATGATGTACTTGCTTTTTCTGGAAGTTTCTGCTCCTACAAGACTTGGGATCCGAGTGCTTCCTATGTCCTGGGCTTAAGTCAAGTTTCGGACAGAAAAATATGTTGCGCCCTCATTCAATATTATTTTTGTTTTAGCTTGTTTGTTGCTGATTTCTCCTTTTATCGGCCACTGCTTTTTTTTTTCTCTTCCTTTCTTGTAGCTTAAAGTTGAACATTGCCTTAAAGAAATCTTCCTTACTGGGGTAATGAAAGTAGGAAATCTTACTGGGGATTATTTCCAGGATGGGAACTTGTCCACCTTCTTTTTACGAGGGACCTCTTTATCTGGTAATATTTCTGAATAACAAGACCAGGAGTGGGGTTCAAATGTTTTAACAACTGGTTCTGTGGGTGTGGCTTAGTTGGTGGGCGTGGCTTGATGGTCATGTTATTGGCTGGGTGTGGCCAACTCAATATCACTCACATCGAGGCACGAATCTCCTCGCCTGGCCTCTCATGACTGTGGGGATGCTGCAACGGTCGTAAATGTGAAAAATGATCATAAGTCACTTTTTTCAGTGCCATTGTGACTTTGAATGGTCATTCCACACAAGCAAAATACCAGCAAAGGAGGGGGAAAAAACTCCAGAGAAATTCCTGAGACAGGAAGTCTAATCCTGCCAAGAATGTAATAAGGGTTAACGGAGAGGCAGTTTCTGTAAGCAACACCAGAATGTTTCCTTCCTGCCTTCCTAACGGGATTAGACCAGTAATTTCTTCTAACAACTGGTTCTCCGAACTGCTTAGAATGTTAACAACCAGTTCTAGCGAATAGGTGCGAACTGGTAGATTCCCACCCCTGAACAAGATGAATGTGTTATGTGGCCCTGAGTCAAACTAATGCCCAGCTGGGCAGTTTTTCCTTTTTTTGAACTATTCCACTGGAAACAGTTGGGTCCAAAGATAAAGGGATTAGGATTAAGGGAAAGGAAGGCATAATAGAAGGCAATATTATATCACTGCCAAGTTCAAAGGATTGTAGAGAAGGCCTTGTTCATTGGCAGGTTATAAACACTGCCTTTATGTACATTATAATGTTGCTTTTAGATCAGGAGCAAAATGCATTATTTTATTGCTAAAATCTTGCACTGTTTTTCAGCTTTTTTTTTAGTTTACTTATTCTAAGGTGAATTTCTGATATCCCTTATTTCAGATCCATAGAAGTCATGTTGTTGAACTATGGGGTGTCAGAAAGGGAACCTCCATAGCAGAATTCTTTTTGATGCTTTTGCTTAAAAGAAAAACTCTATTCTGCAGCAAATGGAGAGACTGGAAATAGTTAAAGGGAGTGATTATTCTGGTACCACAACCAATCACAGAAAACAACACATTTTAATCCAGTTCTCTACCAACTACAATGTAAACTAGAAACAAAACTATGAAGCTAGAGGTTAAGTTTTAGAGTTTCAAGCTAAATCAGAATTCTTTGGAGTTGGAAATCCAATTGTAAGTTCCAGGTTTGAATTAATATTGTACATTGACCTCCAGGGTAGAAGTGAGAATAAACACATTATGTTCCTCTTGTCTGTCCCTTCTTAGTAAAAAGGATGAAATAAAGATTGTCTCTTTGTTTTGTATGTTATTCACTAAATATCTTAGCTGCACCTAATTTAAACATCAATAAAGAGTAAATAGATGTAAATTACTATTCTTTCCTCATTATCCAAGTTTGCCAACTCCAATAACCATTGTGCCAGACTGTGACCTTGTAGCTTTCCTAACTTATTCACAATATTAGTTCTTTAAAAGAGGAATCCAAGGTGTGCTTAACTGGATGTAAATTCAGATAACTATCTTTTAAATATGATTGTAGGGTTACATCTTCATCTCTGTTTAGAATTCATGCCTGTAATCATGAATAGCTTTTCCCTTGTGCATAAAATATCATGCCCATACGTAAATCTACCATGAGCACCATTTTGCTCTGATCCATAATTAACAACTGTATTCTTCAGCATCTTTGGATATGGAAAAATTGGTAAATGGACTGGGAGACCAATTTTTCAACGTTAAAGTGAAGGGTTCCTGAGAGAAGAGTTAAAAGGGCCATTGCTTACTCTCCTATGAGCTGCTCTGAGAGGGTGAAGGCTCACACATGTAGCTGCCATATGCACAGCCATAATGCTGCTTGATTACATGATAGAGCTTTTTAGCAACAAGAAAAATTATAGTTGGTGAAACTTCAGACAACTCGCAAAGGACATCCTGAATTTTGACAAATTTTGGCACAATGCTTATGGCTGAATTTGTGTGAGGTTTATTTATTTATTTGTTTATTTATTTATTTATTTGTCAATTGCTTACAAGATAATAGGTATAAGTAAAAACACAGTTATGAATACATGGATACATATAAGAAAAATAAGGTTACAGGTGCTCTTTGGAAAAAAGATCAGCTGGTCCTTTTTCAAGTCTCTTGCCAGAGTTATAACTAGGGAAACAAGTAATGTGCACTTTTTCAGGCTTATAATCTAAGCAAGACACTTAGATTTATATTATTGAAATAATGGAAAGCTTTGTTATAAATTATGAAGTCAAATACACTCACATGTATCTATGAGATCCAGTTTGGAATAGTAGATAAGGCACCAGATTAGAATCCAGGAGTCTGTGAGTTACAGATAACAGATAATCAGAGTTGGAAGGGACCTCGTAGGTCATCTAGTCCAACCCCCTGCCCAAGTGGGAGACCCTACACCATTTCTGATAAATAGCAGTCTAATCTCTTCTTGAAAATCTCAAGTGATGGTGCTCCTACAACTTCCAAGGGCAAGCTGTTCTATTGGTTGATTGTTCTCACTGTCAGAAAATTTCTCCTTATTTCCAGGTTAAATCTCTCCTTGTTCAGTTTTCATCCATTATTCCTTGTCTGGCCTTCGGGTGCTTTGGAAAATAGCTTGACTCCTTCCTCTTTGTGGCAGCCCTCAAATATTAGAACAGTGCTATCATGTCTCCCCTGGTCCTTCTCTTTACTAGACTAGCCAAGCCCAGTTCCTGCAACTGTTCGTTGTATGCCTTAGTCTCCAATTCCCTAATCAAACTGGATGCAGTACTCTAGGTGTGGTCTTGCTAAGGCTTTATAGAGTGGTATTAGTACCTCCCTTGATCTTGATTGTATCCCTCTGTTAATACAATTTAGGATTGCATTAGCTTTTTTAGCTGCTGCTGCACACTGCTGGCTCATATTTAGCTAGTTGTCCACTAAGACTCCAAGATCCCTTTCACAGTTACTGCTATTGAGTCTGATTTCACCCAGTCTGTATGTGTACTTTTGGTTTTTCTTGCCTAAGTGTAGGACTTTATTTTTCTCCACATTGAATTTTATTTTGTTAGATATGGCCCAGTGTTCTACTCTGTCAAGATCTATCTGGATCTTGAGCCTATCTTCTTGGGTGTTAGCTATTCCTGCCAGCTTAGTATCATCTGCAAATTTGGTAAGTTCCCCTTCTATTCCCTCATCTAAGTCGTTAATGAAGATATTGAAGAGTACTGGGCCTAAGACAGAACCTGTGGCACCCCACTGCTTACTGCCCTAGTTCTAGACTTGTCTTAGGTTCAATGAGCTGGGTGATCTTGAGGCAATCACTCTGTCAGCCCTAAATAGAAGATCATGGCAAACCATTGAAATCTTGCCAAGTAACCTGCAGAGACTAATCCAGGCAATCACCAGGAGTCAACACTGACTTGAAGGCAAAAATACATACAGATTAACAGAGTTGGAAGGGACTTTGTAGGTTATCTAGTCCAACCCCCTGCCCAAGCAGGAGACCCTACATCATTTCTGACAAATGGCAGTCCAATCCCTTCTTGAAAGCTTTCAGTGATGAAGGTCCCACTGGAGCTTCGGAAGGCAACTTCTGTTCCATTGGTTGATGGTTCTCTCTTTCAGAAAATTTCTCCTTCTAGGTTGAATCTCTCCTTGATCAGTTTCCATCCATTATTCCCTTGGCCTGGCCTTTGAGTGCCTTGGAAAATAGTTTGACCCCTTCCTCTCTGTGGCAGCTCCTCAAAAACTGGAACACTGCTATCATGTTTCTCCTGGTCCTTCTCTTCACTAGACTAGCCATACCAAGTACCTGCAACCCTTCATCCTATGTTTTAATCTCCAGTCCCCTAATCATCGTGGTTGTTCTTTTCTGCATATAACATACACACACACATACATATATACATACATACATACATGTGTGTGTGTAATATATGCACTCATATACATTCATGTATATATGTTTATGTATATGTATACACATACATGCACACACACAATATACACATACACATAACCAATTGTTTGTGATGGCGCTGTGAAGTGGAATCTTAAGAGTGTTTCCTAAGAATGGGAACAAATAGATCTACAAGCACATTTCAGTCCCTTTGGTTAAATCGTTGTGCTGTTACGATTGATGCTGAAAAATCTCCTTGTAAATGCACAGAAGCTTTGCCCTGGAGATGCGAAAGTGTTATGAAATTCTGATGCTTAGCTCAGGTGCATAGAATTGCATTATGTGGAACATAATGTTGTGAAACAGAATAACTGAGCATTCAATAAAATAATATTTGTAACAGCTGGCACATTTTTTGCTTGGTCTTGCTTTAAACATTGAGCTATTTCCAGATGAACTGCCAGTATCTTGCTTGCTCTAATCTTGGCAAGCATAACTAGCTGGGCTTGTTTATTAGCCTTCAATATTTACATGATTTTTATCAAAGGCGTATCATTTTCTCTTTAAAAGCAAGTATTGA
Source organism: Bungarus multicinctus (assembly GCA_023653725.1). Taxonomy (NCBI): domain Eukaryota; kingdom Metazoa; phylum Chordata; class Lepidosauria; order Squamata; family Elapidae; genus Bungarus; species Bungarus multicinctus. The sequence goes on along the minus strand of CM042836.1, from coordinate 142,395,189 downwards.
ATTCTGTTTTAAAGTCAACTGTTTTCTAGGCTTCCCCATCAACTTCCTCCTACCTGAAATACATTAAATACTACAAAGAAGGATGAAAGACTCATTTATGGGCAATTTGTCATTCAGTTACATTTCTGCCTCAACTTTATGTTTGTTTGTTTTTTAAAGCATGAATTTTGTACCTAAATTTGTATTGAAAAATTAGAAGGTGCTGCAGTACTTATAGATCCACTCCTGTGTGCACATTGTTACAATGAAGCATTGAAAGTAGATGTTTTATTATTTCTGGAGGTAGATTTATTACATTTTGGTCTGTGTTTTCAAAACAGTACTGTATTAGCTAGTTTTCTAGAAATCCACCCCCCCCACCCATGATTCCAGTAGACTTCCCAATGAAGGCTCATTTAGGCAATCTTGATATTATCTCTCTTGGAGGAGCTCATCAATTCTATCCCACCCTAGTTTTCACCTATTCATTCTTCCTTTACATTTAATTTGCAATTTGAGCCTCATTAATTTTTACCTCATGGCCAAAGAGCTCCATCTCTTCTTGTTCTTAAGTAAAATGCTCCCACCCACTACCCTCCCCCAATATTCAACCTATTTTATTTTTCTTCTTATACATCCAACCCTCACTTTTATAAAACTAATTGATTAGCAGCATGTCCTTTAATACAGCCATTTCGCTGCTTTCACAGTTCATGCTTGTCAGTTCTTTTAGCTAATACCAGAGCAGGAAACAGTTCCCATAACTGGAATGGTATAGGTAGTCCTTGACTTATGACTACAATAGAGCCCAGAATTTCTGTTGCTAAGTGAGACAGTTGTTAAATGAGTTGGGTCTTCTTATATATAAGAAAGAGATCTTAAGTTCAGTAGGAAAGATCATGCTAGGTCTGCAAAAACTTCATTCCCCAGCAGCTGTATTATTACATGGGATAATGTAACATACTATTGATTTAAAAAAAAAATTAAGCTCAACCCTGGTGACTTCATAAATGCATTTATTCAGTTTTCCTACAATCGCACAGAAGTTGTTTACCATTGCCTTCTGATTTTCTCACCTAATTTACATCCTTGGAGGCCTTTCATCTATCCAAATACTAACCAGGGATGATCTTGCTTAGTTTTTGAACCCAGGCAACATCTGCCAGGTGGTGCCATTACTAAAAAAGACATCTGTCTGAGACCCTTGAAAGTCACTGCCAATCAGACCTAAATGGATAGGGATTGGAGCTTATCTGCTATAGCCGGACTGCAATATATATATATATATATATATATATATATATATATATATATATATATATATATATATATATGGATCTTTGGTTCTTCGGGTTTTCTCCCGCGTAGAGTTGGAAATATCTAGGCGACGTTTCGATGAAGTCTCATTCATCATCTTCAGGCTTGTGTCTTCGGTCTTGTGCTTCTCAGAGTGATGTGAGCTTGCAGCTGCTTCTTCCTTTTAACTACTAGTGGGGGTGTGACTTGATTGGGTGGGGGCTTGGCTGTGTTCTGATTGGGTGGGGGTGTGTTCTCATTGGTTGGGGGTTTGGCTGTGTTCTGATTGGTTGGGGGATTGGCTGTGTTCTGATTGGCTGGGGGTATGTTCTGTTCTGGTGGGGGTTTGATTGTACTCAGGTTAGACTCAGTTGCTGGGGGATTTGAGCTGGTGAGCTGTGATCCTGTTGTTTGGCTTCGCGTTCGTGGTCGTGCCACATCTTCATGGTGGGCATCAGTTCCCTTCATGTATGGGTTGGGGGGGTTTGAAGCAGGTAGTGATGCAGCTGTGGTACGGCTTCTGGTCCGTGGTCGTGTTTCATCTTCTGTGTGGGTGTGAGTCTGCTTTCTGCGTGGAAGTGTGGTGGTAGTTTCTTGTGTGGCCCTCGTGGGTGTGGGTCTGGTGTCCTTTATGTTAGGTACTCTTTTGTTAATGAGGGCGGGTTTCCAAATGGCTGGTAGGCGGGAGGTGTCATCTCGTTTATTCATGCTGTGTGGGCGTTTTTCTATCTCTATGGCTTCTCTGATTATTCTGTTGTTGAAGTGTTCAGTTTTGGCGATAGTTCTGGTATTTTTAAAGTCAATCTTGTGTCCTGTGGCTTTGAGGTGTTGGACCAGGGAAGAGGTCGGTTCTTCTTTTTTGATTGAGTTCTTGTGTTCTTCAATGCGTGCACTTATCCTTCTGTTAGTTTGTCCAATGTATGTGTGGGGCAGGAGGTGCACGGGATTTCGTATACTCCTTGGTTTTCTAACTCGATTTTGTCTTTAGGGTTTCTTAGGATGGTGGATATTTTTCCGTTTGTGCAGAATGCTGTTTTTATGTTGTGTTTTTGGAGGATCTTGCTGATTTTGTCTGTAGTGCCTTTTATATATGGGAGGAGGGCTTTGCCAGTTTCTTGTTCTCTATCTTGGATTTTGGTTGGGGTTTCTTTTTGGATTAGGTGAGTAATCTTTCTTCTTTGAAATCCATTTGCTGTTAGTACGTTAGTGAGAGTGTGTAGTTCGGTTTTTAGGTGTTGTTCATCGGCTAAGCATTTTGTTCTGGAGATGAGTGTCTCAGCTACGGAATTGATCTGTGCTGGGTGGTGGTGTGAGAGTGCGTGTAGATAGCGGTTTGTATGTGTTTTCTTCTGGTAGATGGTGTGTCCTAGGGAGCCATTGGATTTTTTGTATACTAAGACATCTAGGAAGGGAAGTTGATTGTTAGCTTCTGTTTCCATGGTGAATTGTATTTTGGGGTGTAGGCTGTTGAGGTGTGTGAGGAAGTTGTTCAGTTTTTCTTTCCCGTGTGGCCAGATTATGAAGGTGTCATCTACGTATCTGAGCCAGAGTTTGGGTATTTCCAACTCTACGCGGGAGAAAACCCGAAGAACCAAAGATCCACATACAAATACCCGCGAAAATCTCCGAAAACAAATATATATATATATATATATATATATATATATATATATATATATATATATATATATATATATATATATATATATATACTTTGTATTACAACACCCTGTTAAGCCCCAATTAAGGGAGAAAGCATACTGCTTTCTTTTCTGTCTTTCGGCTCATCACCAGAGACCATACCGACAGAAAGCTATTTGTTTCGTTGCCTTTTGTTTACATGTGTGTAAGGTTAAAAACCTTACACATATATATATATATATATATATATATATATTTTCGCGGGTATTTGTATGTGGATCTTTGGTTCTTCGGGTTTTCTCCCGCGTAGAGTTGGAAATATTTAGGCGACGTTTCGATGAAGTCTCATTCATCATCTTCAGGCTTCTGTCTTCGGCCTTGTGCTTCTCAGAGTGATGTGAACTTGCAGCTGCTTCTTCCTTTTAACTACTAGTGGGGGTGTGACTTGATTGGGTGGGGGCTTGGCTGTGTTCTGATTGGGTGGGGTGTGTTCTGATTGGTTGGGGGTTTGGCTGTGTTCTGATTGGTTGGGGGACTGGCTGTGTTCTGATTGGCTGGGGGTGTGTTCTGTTCTGGTGGGGGTTTGGTTGTACTCCGGTTAGTCTCAGTTGCTGGGGGATTTGAGCTGGTGAGCTGTGATCCTATTGTTTGGCTTCGCGTTCGTGGTCGTGCCACATCTTCATGGTGGGCATCAGTTCCCTTCATGTATGGGTTGGGGGAGTTTGAAGCAGGTGGTGATGCAGCTGTGGTACGGCTTCTGGTCCGTGGTCGTGTTTCATCTTCTGTGTGGGTGTGAGTCTGCTTTCTGCGTGGAAGTGTGGTGGTAGTTTCTTGTGTGGCCTTTGTGGGTGTGGGTCTGGTGTCCTTTATGTTAGGTACTCTTTTGTTAATGAGGGCGGGTTTCCAAATGGCTGGTAGGCGGGAGGTGTCATCTCATTTATTCATGCTCAGAATCAGAACACAGCCAATCCCCCAACCAATCAGAACACAACCAAACCCCCAACCAATCAGAACACACCCCCACCCAATCAGAACACAGCCAAGCCCCCACCCAATCAAGTCACACCCCCACTAGTAGTTAAAAGGAAGTAGCAGCTGCAAGCTCACATCACTCTGAGAAGCACAAGGCCGAAGACAGAAGCCTGAAGATGATGAATGAGACTTCATCGAAACGTCGCCTAAATATTTCCAACTCTACGCGGGAGAAAACCCGAAGAACCAAAGATCCATATATATATATATATATATATATATATAGAGAGAGAGAGAGAGAGAGAGAGAGATAGAGATATAGATATAGATAGATAGATATAGATAGATAGATAGATAGATAGATATCTATATCTATATCTATATCTATCTATATCTATATCTATCTATATCTATATAGATAGATAGATAGATAGATAGATAGATAGATAGATAGATAGATAGATAGATTAGATATAGATATAGATATAGATATAGATATAGATATAGATATAGATATAGATATAGATATAGATATATAGATATATAGATATACCAAAAACCCTAGATGGCTGTGAAGAAATATACTCCTCCCCTTTGCTACCATCTAGTGGTCATTTGGGGTACTTTGGTCCAGATACATCTAGAATATATCCTTGTCAGATAAATAATATTCACCATCATTTCTAAAGATGCTATAATAGTCACATTGGTCTTTATCTAAATAAATTTTCTGCAAATATAAGTGCATAGCTAATTTCTGTACAGATATGCTCAGCATCTGGCAAAAATTTCAAGGTGAAAAACTAGACAGATGGCTAATGTAATATAAGCAACTTTTGTTCTGATAATACCTTTGAATTAACACTTTAACTGGATATCCAGCAGTTGCTACCTCTTCTGATATCTACAGGGAAATAAGTGCCTATTTAATCCTTTTACAAAAAGCAAAACAATAATTGAAATTTCATATAGCTTTCCTTCCAGTTTGTTAAATAGCATAAGCAAGTGGATAAAAAAAACACTACCAAGATAAAGTATACAGAACAGATCAACTATAATTTCAGCTACTGATAAATCTTTTGCAAACTATAATAAGGGACAAAATCTGGCCTTCTTTTTCTTCACCTAGAGTGTCTTCTTTCATCCCTTATTTGAAGAAAGGAATATTTGAGGTTTCAGCAGGTAAAGACTGACTTACAACACAATCTCGGTATAGCAGATGTGTACACAGAATGGAATGGATTCTTAAGGAAGGAAGTTGACATTACAGCAATTGTTAATTCAATGTTGTTATCCCCACAGTGTCAGTCAACAACCTATCTACTGCATTTATTTTCAATGAAGCCGGTGTTCTCTAGTGCAGTGTCATTAAAACTGTTGAAGTAGGACTGGAGAGTGTTAGAAGTGTGATTCCACTTGTACTGACTCTTCAGCAGCTCATAATGTACTGACCATAAGGGGCAGGGTAGCATAGATTAGAGAGCTAGGAATTGATTCTGTGTTCCTCAATTTATTATTCACTCGGCCTGTTCTTCGACTTGTGAGATTTCTATTTTCAATATGCTCTCTTCCTGGCCCTTTCTTCCCCACAAACCTATTCTCTCCTTGACAAGATTTAGCTAGGTAGACTTTGCCTCTTCTACCCTTCCTCAGATATTTCTCCAAATACACCTTTCTGTTGAAGTTACAAAGAGATGCTTCACTAGTCCTCGCTCAAGTTAGTTTCCTGCTATCCAGGAATATACAAAAATGCTTTCTCCAACAGGGAAGGCCTGTCTTAAATCTCCATTCACCCATGTAGCTCATTGGGTGACTTTAGATCCACAATTATGCCACATTGCATTGTCATGTGGTTAACTTGAGTAATGGCAGTAAAGAACTGTGAATGCTACTATGTACTTCTGGAGAAAAGATAGGTCATAAATAATGTTTATTGTAAAAAAATCTGGGAAAAATGCAGGTACTTATATAGTCTAAAGTAGTTTGAAAAGATATTAACTATAGATACGGTTAGGACTTCACTTAAGAGAAAGGTGAGAAAGGAAGTGTCAGAAGATTTATTCTTGAAACATTGCCAATAGTCAAAAAGTCTATATAGATTCTTAGTCATCCAGGCCATGGTTGTTCCAAAGGTGCTTTTTCAGGAGGCAGTTGGTCATTTGCATCCTTTTAGAGGGTCATTGAAGCACTTGGATGCTTAATTTCCATTCTCCACCATCCAGTCAGAGCTGAAGAAGCTTCTTGGATGAGAAGCGAAACATCTTCAAAGAAAAAAAACAAGTTCAGTTGCCTTCTGAAAAAGCACCTTTGCATCAACTATGACCTGGATGACTGAGAATCTCTATAGATTTTTAGCTATGCAATTTGGGATGAACACCCTTCAAATGGTGTGGGAGTATGAACGTATTTCCCCCAAAATTGCAGACTACAGGAACTATTAGTGCTATTCAGGTGACCCTGAGAACACAGATAAACCTCCTAGTGCTTCAGCGATCCTCTAAAAGGATGCAAATGACCAGCTATCTGAAAGAAATATAAATCCTTTCATTCCCCACCATGCAGTCTTGGATGAGAAGTGAAATGTCTTCAAGGAAAACCCAAGAAAGACCAGTCGCCTCCTGAAAAAGCACTTTTGGGATTGCCAATAGTCCTCTGAAGTGAGTAAGCATGCTTCTGTTAAAAAGCGTGTGACACCCTACTTGGTGTAATGATTATAATCTATTAGGATCTGGGAGTATATCTCCAAGTTCACGTTCAGCTACAAAACTCACTAAATGTCTTTGGATCAATTATTTTTTCTCAGTCTAATTTATCATACAGGAATGTTGTGTTAATAAAATTAAAGGAGAATATAATGGGTTTGAATTCCTAGACAAATATGAGGCGATGGATGGGACAGGCAGAATCTGATTTATTTGAAACATTACAAAACTGGCATTTCAAAAAAGTTACTAATGCTTTATGTTAACATTGTAATGCTACAGTACTGTATTATATCATTTTTTAAATTTATCTCCTTTGCCTTAAAAACTCATGGTATTTGTATAGTGCTCAAATGACATTTTCAAGAACTATAGCCTGCCAATTTTCAAATGGAAATGCACAGGGGATATTATACAAAGAGAATCCCTACAGTTCTGAGGTAGTTAAGAAAAGAAAAAAGAAGAAAAGAAGCCGACAGTTTTCATTGGAAGAGCCAGATTTTTCAAGCAGTACTACTGACTTCTTTCTTGCCACTATAGAGTTCAGGTGGGTAATTGAGACTCCAAAACCAGGAAAGGAAGTTGCTGGAAAAGCAGGAAAGGTTTAAATATAGAAACATCTGGAGAAGGCAAACAACTAGGAAATAATTTAACAGAGGTTGTCAAATCAAAATTTAAATGATTATTCTCTCATAAGCCAAGGGGTACCTTTATTAATAACGGTGGTAATACTAATCAGAAAAAGTGATGTTGCAAATAACAATGTAGAACAGGGGTCTCCAACCATGACAACTTTAAGACTTGTGGACTTCAGTTCCCAGAATTCCTCAGCCAGCTTTGCTTTGCAGGCTGAGGAATTCTGGGAGTTAAAACCCACAAGTCTTAAAGTTGCCACAGTTGGAGACCTCTGGTGTAGAATATCAGCACAATGATATGGCATAAAACGGCCATTGTTCAATATTTTATCTCAGCATACATAGTATCAAATTCTATTTGATGGAGGAAATCTTATGGATATGAAAGAATCAATTGCTCATCAATCAACCTGATTCCCCACTTTTTTTTTTTTTTAAGGAACACAACTATTTTCAAAGTCCAAATTTTTCCAATTAGAATGCTTAAAAATTTGCAGGATTTTTTTCTTTTTATAGGGAGTAAATGAAAAATTCAGCAGTTCTCCTCCACAAGGTTAAATGACAGGGAATAGAAATCAACAATAATTACGTTGGAATATTGTTTTAGCAAAAGAAGAAAGAAAAAAACTTATAAGAATCTGCAAATGATGTTACAGAAGGCAATCCTCTCAAGTCTAAATAATTTAAAATTCACACTGATGGCAGTTTTGAGCATTGCACAGTCATTTGAAAAGTTGTGAAATGCTTCAAATGCTTTAATTTTTTTTACTGTTACAGTGCTTACTTCCATTGAATCACTCTGCCAGTTACTTTACTCATTTTCTTTTCTGATCTGAAAAAAAAATCTGCATTGGGTCTTCCCTTTAGATTTGACTAAAACACGGGGAACTAGGAAATGCAGCAGACTGTTGAAAAAAAAATGCTTGTTTTTCTTCTCCACTGAATCTGACTATCAAATAGGTAAAGTTTTGCAACTGTATAATGAAAATGAAAATCTGTCTTCTATCAATTAAAAAAAAATGTAACCAATTTTCTGCCTGAAATAATGCCTGAAAACAACCACCCCAGTCAGAAATACCTACTCAAAAACCTGTCTGCTTGAACTTACTTGTTGACATATCCCCAAGACAAGACACAATAATCAGTTGCATTTAAATGAAAAGGAATTGAGGGTTAATGACATTGAATGGGTAGATAATTCAGTTGTGCTTTGGCCTGTCATTTTGATTATCCACTTCGACCTCTATTTCAGGGAAATAATAGTAGACACTGATAAAGAGCAAATACAGAATGTTGTAGAACTAACCAACACTATTATTAATAAGAAATGGACAGACCTTTTGAGACTGTCCATTATAATGTTTACTCTCTGATAGGCAAGATAACTTTTAGAATAAATATGGATTAGATCAGGGATCCTCAAACTACGGTCCATGGGCCGGATATGGCCTGACAAAGCCGTTAATCCAGCTGACATTGGACCCTAAAGCTGCCCCCCTCATATCATCCCACCTACCTGTCAGCCCCCACCCACCTTCCAAAGGCTGAGGAAGCAAAAAACTGGATGCGCAATGGGCCTGGGAGGCCAAAAACAAGCCTGTTTTGGGGTGGCAGAGTGATACTGGAGGCTGAGGAGGCCAAAAATGGGATACACTGAGGCCTCAGGAGGCCAAAAATCGCCCTATTTTTTGGCTTCCCCAACCTCCAGAGAGAGTTAGAGAGGGAGGGAGAAAGAGAAACACACACATGCACACACACACACACACACACACACACACACACAGAGAGAAATCCCTCCTACCATCACCCAAGGCAGCCACATCCCTTCACTAACCCGTTTCCACCCCCAGGAACATAACAAATTAAAGTTGAATTTGTGTGTATTGTTTAATGAACTGCTAAATTGGCCACACCCACCCAGTCACATGAGCACCTAGCCATGCCCATCCAGACGGTCTGGCCCCCAAACAGTCTGACTCTGAAGGACCGTGAATTGGCCCCCTGTTTAAAAAGGTTGAGGACCCCTGAACTAGATAGACGATTTGGCCACTACAAGATAAAAAACAAAAACTTCTGTAATAGTACTTTGAGAAGAAGCTAGTTTCCCTGGTTAGATTTTTATTAGGTGTTTCTGCAACTAGGTACTACTTCTGAGGGAAGATAAGTGTTCCATGCTCCTCAGTATATAGTCATGCTGTCCAAACATGAACATGGAAGTATCTGGACAACACTGTCTCCCTTGGCTGAGAAACAGAGATGAGCACCGTCCCCTCAAGTCTGACATCTGGACAGGGGAAACCTTTATCTTTTTTTCTGAATGTATTTCTCTTACTGTTCCTCCTCCTCTTCCTCCTCTCAAATTCCCAAGCATATCATTTCACAATTATTAATTGTATGTTTCTAATAGCATAAAAGTGGAGCTTCTGACTATTGGTAATATATACTGTGAGAGCACAGAAAATCAGGCAGACCATAATACAGTGACGCTATCCGGAGACCAAAACAGAGAATGCAGATTATTACATTTGGAAAGGGGAAAAAAAATCCAAATTTGATTGACTCTGCATGCAAAGATGACAGTTTGAAAGTTTCTTCTGTTATAAATAGATTTCAGTGAAGAAATTTAAATACAGCCAGACTTGATTCATCACACAACATGACATTTATATTTATAGTGTAAGATTCCACACTGGATTAATTTTGTGAGATAGGGCAATTTAAAACAATAGAAAATAATTGTCCTGAAGAACAATTGGAGGCTATGCTACAGATGTCCCTTCACTAAACAAACAAAAATATAAACATTTTTTTTTCATTCATTATTCTCATAAAAAACAAATCAATCAAACTGTCACCCATCCAAACTTATGAGTAACCAATAGAGATGAATTAATTAATCTATATCTGATTCATCTCAGTTTCACATACGTTCAGTCATAAAACTATCAGAAGTCAAACCCACTCTGTCATATTTTTCTGCATTCATCTGCTCATCCATGATAAATCAATTTCCTTAAAATGTGTAAACACAATTATTTAAACCTTTGTATACTTAACACATTTTTGTATGCAATTTTCCTTAACATTTTTTTTTTTTTGTATTCAACCTTGAATCAAAGAATGACTAACAAAAGTGACATTAGAAGGTAACACTAATCTCCATATTGGTCTGGAGACAGGGCCATCTTAATAGCATTATGGGCCCCAGGCAACGCTATTGGGGCCCTACGACAACTACTCACAGGAATAAAAATATAAATGGTCGATAAAATTAATCATATATTTGCATGTTAGTATTAATTTAAAAATGCAGTAAAATGTAATAAATATGTTGCTGCACTTATATTATATGAGGTGCATTGAAGGGTTAACATACACAGATTAGTATGGGGCCCCTATGCTCGTGGGACCCATGGGCAAGTGCCCATCAGGCCTATTCATTAAGACAGCCCTGTCTGGAGATATTAGCCATATAACAATTTTACTGATTCCTGTTTCTTTCCCCTATTCAAAGCAAGTATTAGGACCCCAGTTCATAATGGGTGATCAATTAATCTTTCCAAACTGGCCTAAGTTGATTTGGGAATTTGGAAAATCAGATGAATTGCCCAAACACATTCTTTTCAGGTACATACTGAAGGTAGAATATCATGATACTCAAGATGCACTTTTGGAACCAGAAAAACTTTATTACTGTATATCTAAATTAGGTATATGTAAAAGGAGAAGCATTGCCTCATGAAATATCAAGGTGAGACCCATCTCTCAGTGTCAATGGCCTTTCCTTCCAGACATGTATTATGCATGTGTTAGTGCAGAGTCCACTTTCTGTAGACAAAGCAATTTGCTTGTTCCACTTCTAAAAAGGGGGTGGGGATGAAGAACTGCTTCATCATTTTGGTTCATAGGCGAAACTCTCCACTTTCCTAATATAGCTACGTTCATATCAACTTGAGATGAAACACACTGGAGCCAGAAAGATGTGCACTACTATCATCCGTATTCACTTTCTAGCAATTTTGCTTGTGTTTGTGTGTGTGTGTGTGTGTGTCTCTGTGTATTGTTTTTAATTGTTATCCACCCACATGAGATGAAAAGTCATGTAAACCTCTAACTAACTAAATAAATTTCAGCTCAATAAGGTACACAAATGAACCTGGTATATTTCTGTCTCATTCTCAGATTTTTTTTTCTTCCTGGGACCGTGATTGAGCTTACTTTATTGTCCCCAAATAGTGCAGACAATGCTTTTCTACTTACTTCCATTGAATCACTTTGCTATCTACTTTACTGGTCCTCTTTTCTAATCTGAAAGAACAAGTCTTCTACATTGAGTCTTCCCCAGGGGTGGGCTTCCGGGAGGGTGAAAATAGCCTCCACGGGCTCCGGAGGCTCTCTGGAAGCTGGAAACAGGCCCATTTCTGGCCTTCCAGAATTTCTGGGAGGCCTGTTTTTTGCCCTCCCCAAGCCTTCACATGCACCTTGCACTTACCTGCATCCAAAATGGGCCGTGTGGGGACTCCTGGGCGGGTTGGGCGGGGCAGGGTGAGGCAAGCCAGGAGTGGGATTTGGGAGTTCTCCGAAATGCACAGAATCTTAGCTAGGTGCTCTCCCAACCCCCTGCGAACCCCCAGTAATCCACCCCGATCTTCTCTTTAGATTTGAATAAAACACAGGAAACTGAGAGAGGTGGCAGGCTTTTGAAAGGAAGGAAAATATGCTTGTATATTACAACCCAATCCGAAAACAAGTGACACCTGCACAATCCTTTAATCACCTCATAATTAGGTTAAGTAGCAGGATCCTATGCTTTGTTCATTGTGACTTCACCAGTTTTTCTTCCTTGGAAGTTATTATTTCCCCATCAAGGGGAATGAACATAATTTGGTGGGTGGGTGAGTGAGTGGGCATTGGAAGGCATAAAAATGATTAATTCAACACTGCTGTATTTTGGTGTTGTCTCTGTATGAAGGAAGGATTACTTCATGAACATGCTTTAACAAGGGATATCACAAGTCTGTTATAGCTACTATTTGTAACAATATTATTTTTATAAAGCAAATGATCAGCTATTGCTGTTGAAGCTACATGAGCAATTACGTTCCTGTGAATACTCATGCCAGAGCAAAGGGAACAAATTTGAATATCTGTTTACACTTTGCATTTCAGATTGGCTCAAGGCAAGGAATCCAAGTTTTCACATGGGTTATTTAAGGTTTTCGACAGCAGTAGTTGAACATGAAAGACATTTCTTTGCTTGGGCTGATTTTTCTCAAAACCCGCTCCAGTTTAAAAGAGTTAAAAATTCAATTATGGTTTCAAAATAATTTGATTCCTTTCAACCTGTAGTATCTCCCGTGGTTAATTATTATAATGGTTTTGAAATAGCTCTTATTGCAGGACTATCTCTGGTTCTGAGGGCACTGAATATCTGCCTGTCAAAAAACAGGGGTGTTATAAAAATATAAATGTTTAATAATGACCATAGGGGCACTGGGTAGTTATCGAGGGGAGAGAAAACTAGTGATGTCTAGGTAGAATGTTTTTATCTGTACTGGGGAACTGTAATTATATAAGTTGGCTGATTGCTACCTAAAGGGATTCAGATCAAAATTAAGCCTTCTCCTGAAGTACTCAATTAAAGTTATTTGGCAGCAGAAGCAAACTGGTGCTAACAGGAGAATATGCATACCTGCAATCAGATATACCTCTGGAAAGAGAAACCCAAGAGTAACTCTCTCTGGCTTCATTGAGCAGAATGAAGAAATGGTACAACTTCCATCTGAGATTTGCATATTGAGTTAAAAAGAAAAGATTACATTTTGGGGAAGAAAAATCCCTCATTTGATTTTAGCAATCTGGAAACAACTTGACTCTTACTGCCTTTGGTGTCACAGTGGTTAGAATGCAGTATTGCAGGCTAATTCAGCTCACTGCCAGGAGTTCGATTCTAACCAGCTCCAGATTGACTCAGCTTTTCATCCTTTCGAGGTCGGTAAAATGAAGGCCCAGATTGTTGGGGGCAATAGGTTGACTCTGTAAACCACTTAAAGAGGGCTGTAAAGCACTGTGAAGTGGTATACAAGTCTAAGTGCTAGTGCTATCTAGTAGACACATTTGCAACACATGTGCGCATGCACACACACACACACACACACACACACACACACAAATGCAAACCTTGGAGGAAATATCAAGCCCTACCAAAAGATCCTATTCCTGTTTCATGATCATTTTTATGGATATCTTAATTTGGGGAATGTTCCAAACTGCCTGGTTCTAGATTTTCTTGCCAATCAATGAAGAAATTGTAGGACTTTTGCAAATGACACGAAGAAGAGGCACTGCATCACTGTTCAGCTCAAAAGATGCGTGTTATTATTATTAACCATAATTTAAATCTATTGGCCGCCCAACTCCAGAAAGGCACTGGACAGCACACAAAACTGAAGAAAACATTAGCATTAAATCAAATGGACAACCCAGACTACAATAATCGTATAGACAACAAAATCAATAAAACAAATCAGGGACCATTGAACAAATAATAAACATTAACCTCAGGCCTCAGGTTTTCAAAGCTTTCTGGAACTCTAGGTGAGAGGGCTCTGTCTCTAAATAATTTAAATTATTATATATTCACAGTTTATTAATTCTTTTTCTCTTTTCTTTTGACAGTACATCTTCTTTCTCCTCTTATTTCAGCTGAGGCAATAATACTAAGTTGTACTGTATCAAAACTGATCCTCCAATGTTTGCAAGTTTCCCTCACCTGTAAAAGTGATATTTGATTCTCTAGTTTGTCTTTGTGGTGCTTTAGCATGAGGGAATGGCCCAGTTTACTTTTTTTTAAGAAGATGGGAGAAGTTGTTGATTCCCCTCCCCCCCTTCCTTCAGCGGTCTCCATGTGCTTCCTAATCAGGAAAAAAAAGGCAGAATTGTTCCATTTTGATTGAATTAAAGACGTGAGAGGACAGGGAAGCTGCAGACTGCAGAAGATATTATTGCAAATAAAAGCTAGGACATCCCCACTCACAACAAAATGAAGTCCCACATACATACATGACAGCATTTTCTTGGGGGTGGGTGGGTGTTTCGCCATTTTTTTTTTTTTTTTTTGGCTGTGATGATGATCTGACCCATAGCAAAATGTAATCCTAAATCTCCTTTCCTTAACCAGCCCTTTCCAGGCAGTATCTGGAGATGAGCATGGCAGATTCATATTTTTGTTTGGATGCTTTAAAAAAAACTATATGTCATTTCCTCCTGTTACAGTGGCGTACTTCTTATTCCCTACACGTTAACACTTACTAGTGTTAATAGAAAACATGCCTGAGATCTGAAAGGGCACCTGCTCTCTTCTTTAGCATCAGCTCAGTTAATGACATTCATATTTGATAAGGAGAACTGAAGCCAAGAGTGAAAAGAAAAGCTAAATTAGATTTTGCTATTGCTGTTATAACTTTGGAAAGCTTAGATAAGGAGGAGGAGGGGAGGAGGAGGAGGAGGAAGAGGAGGAGGAGGAAGAGGAGGAACTTGCTGAATTCTCCCTGTAATATGGTACAATTTATTTTCTTTCTATTTTCTTCCTCCCACTCCTCCAGAAGACCCCATAGTGGTTTATAAGAGAACAATAAAAGTCTTAAATACCACCTCCGCAACAAAACAGGTGCTGCTTAAAAACAGTAAGTATTAAAAGCAAACACTATTCATTTTAAAAAGCAAAACAAAATAAAAGGCATTCCAAAAGGCTGTCTGGTCTTGATGTCAATCATTCTATAAATACGTTGGTGAATGGACATGGCTTCAACTGTTTTCCGACGGAAGATGGGGCAGAACTGAATATGTGTCAGAATTCCATTACTGGGATTCTGAAAATGGCTTAGTCCTCACTATTCCTCACTGAGAAGCAAATTCACAGGCAATTCGATACCTTCAGGACTGGAGCCATCTGACCTCCATTGGTTGTCACATCCATCAGCCAGTGAGTCATGGTCTATTTCAGGGCAATTTTCAAGGTTAGCACCAAGTGGAGTTATTGCAGTAATTCAGTTGAGAGTTTATTAAGTGATGAATCACTAATGCTAAGCTACTTAATCCAAGAAGGCTCATAACTGGCACAATTAAAAACTAGACACAGGCTCTCCATATCACTAAAGCTACCTCTGCTTCTAATGATGGTGAAATCAAAGAAAACCCCAAACTATGCACTTCTCCAGCTTATCCATAATGTATTTCTTATCTGATTCCACTTGTGGGCCCCAATCCAAGCAATTTTAGAAGAACTGAACAATCTCCTCTAGTTCAAGCAAAAAGAAAACCTGACGTATTTGTCATCAATACAGAATTAAGCATTAGAGTTGATACATTTCTCCAGTTTCACAAACCGAACTGTTCTGATGGTAATCAGTATATGATCAGTATTGTGATGACCTGGGGCATGGCACAAAGACAACACAGTAGTGGTGGCATTCAAATTTTTTTACTATCAGTTCTGAGGGCATGGCCAGGTGGTCATGTGACTGTGTGGGCATGGCTATGTGGGTTTTTTTCCTTCAGCACCCCCCCCCCCCACACACCTCATTTTTTGCCTACTTGGCCTCAGGGAAGTTTCCCTAATTCTGAAAAAAGAAGCATTTTGAAGGTAAGTACAACAGCGAGGGGGGATAATCAGCTGTGCTGTGCAATTTAGTTTTCCTGCTTTCTAGCTAATCTAAATCATGTGGCACAGTTGATCATTGGAAAAACCAATTCAGCCAAACCAGTAGAATTTTTTTACTACTGGTTCAGCTGAACTGGTAGCATTTTTTTTTTACTACCGGTTCAGTCAAACTAGTAGCATTTTTTTTACTACTGGTTAGGCCGAGCTGGTAGAAAGTTTTACTACTGGTTCAGCTGAACTGGGCCGAATACCATTATTGCAACAGCAGTGTAAAAATCTTAAAACAACCCTTCCCCTTTAAGAAAATCAAGCCCCAGCAAAATACCAGCAAAGGGGAGAAAAAACTTCCACAGCTCAGGCAACAGTAAGTCTGGGTGTACAGCCAAGAAATTTTAGCAGTTATAAGGGTTAACTGAGAGGCAGTTTCTGTAAGCAGGGCAATAAAGATTAGGCTAGAAACAACAGCAGAATGTTTCCCTCTTGCCTTCCTTACAGGATTAGGCCTGTAAAGTGGAAGAAAACAAAAGGAGATTTCTTCCAACAGCTGGTTCTCTGAACTGCTTAGAAAGTTAACAACCGGTTCTCACAAATAGGTGCAAACCAGTTGAATCCCACCACTGCAACACAATCAGATAATCAGTAGGAGTGCCTTTATTAGCTCCAATTTTGACCCCCAATGTCCTGGTTACCTTCTGGGCTGGAGAAAAACTCTCCCAGGAACAGCCTTTGGCTGCAGAGAATTAAGTCCAAAACGTGGTCAACAACAACTGTAACTATAAGTCCAATCAAGACAAGATGAGCAAAGCAAGAGAAGGAATTTTAGATGTGAAGGAACGGCAGTAATTCAACACAGTTGGGAGGATGCCAGGAATGCAGATAACTAAAGTCAACACAAGAGAAGCTCACACTTGTTCCTAGCAGATGCTGTACTCAGCTTGCATCTCTTTTTAACTCTTATTCCCAGGTGTGGCTAATGAAGGGAATCAGGGCTCTTTCCTCCCCCATAAGCCACACAATCCACATTGCTCTCTTCTCTGTTCCTCCCTGCATGCCCTAGGATTAAGAATGGGTGGTCCTGGGTCTTCCTTGCCATACTCCCACTCCCTGTCAGCTGATCATCTTCCTCCTTGGATTCAGACATGACAAGTATAGTAAATGACTGTGGAGATATCCAGGAGAATCACAACAGCAATACTCCTCTTTTCAAATCTTGCCTAGTAGATGTCAATAATCAGAACACTGAAGATTGTTTCTATGCTTTATGTAGGTCCATATTTTGGTCCGATCCAGACCATAATCAATATGATTGGCTTCTTCCAACTAGCAATAGTGCTTTACATCCCTCTCTAACTGGTTTACAGAGTCAGCATTTTGCCCCCAACAATCTGGGCTCTCATTTTACCCACCTCGGAAGGATGGAAGGCTGAGTCAACCTTGAACCTGGTGGGATTTGAACTGCCAAATTGCAGTCAGCAGTCAGTCAGCAGAAGTAGCCTGCAGTACTGCACTCTAACCACTGCACCACTGTGGCTCTATCAACTAATGTACAAAATACCTGTAGTTGGTCACCACCATTTCTGGCATCTTGCTCAAGAGGGCTATATTGCAACTGGGAAATTCCTGCCCCAAAACTCAGGATCCAGGCAAGGACTGTTTAAGAGAGGCTACTGCTTTGGTCTTTTCAATATGATTTTGAACTTCCCTTGTGTGAATAATCCCTGTTAGACTGTCCTTATTTAGCAAGACTCTAGAGTGCATCCTTCCATTTTCCACCAGTCAGTCAGAGCTAAAAAAGCTTCTTGGATGAGAAATGAAAATTCTTCAAAGAAAAAACAAAGAACGTCAAATTGCCTTTTGAAAAAACACCTTTGGGATAATCATGACCTGGATGACTGAGAAGATCCATAGACGTTTCACTCTAGAGTGCAGGTCATTGGCCTATCCACACAAGCATCTTGTGCACATTTTCAAATCATAGTTACAGAAACTGGTCCTGTTAGCTCTGATTAAATTGGCTGCCATAAATTCAAAAGGCTCTGCAAGAATTGTGGCATCTAATTCTGAGCAGATGGGAATCATTAGATTCTGAAAATGCATTGCAAACCTAGCACAGTTGGTACTGAATATTCACCATCAAAGAGTTTCTGACAGAATTGGGGATGGTGGAAAAAAACCTGTTACACAGTTATGGTATTAATTCAGCAAATAAATTGCTTGATTTAATTGTCTACTTGCAAAAGATATGGGATTGGAAGAGAAGAAAGAAAAGAAATAACCCAGTGACTTGGTGGTCTGAGAACTGTGAATTTGGCTGGTGTGGTTTATTTGATGTAAACTTTATACAAAATGACATTGTTTGAAGATTTGCTTGAATAATCTTTTTTTTTTTAATTGGGAAATTATTAATCTGGCATGATTGTTAAATTTTGTCATCCAACGTTAAGTTACTGTAAGAAGCTACATTTCCAAAACTCCAGGTTGATGTTTTATGCATTTATTCATTTATTATACAAGACAATAACAGTAGTTTCCTCAGTGAGGTACCTGGCCTGGTGGTAGAGCCGCTCTTTCCCCTTTGTTCCCTGTAATTTATTTTGCTTCAGTTCTGGTCATTTTACTGAAGAAATAGATTAGGATCAAGGAATAAATTAATAACAAGTGGAGAGTAGTAAGGATAGCTAGCTAGGTCAATTCTTTTCAGGACAATGGTCTCCTTTTTTGAATAGAAACATTTTGCACAGTAGAACGTGAATCCTCTGAGAAATTAGTTAACTAAAACTCTTTCAGCTTCTTTTAGCATTTTCTCAGGAGTTTTGAGCAAGAAAGAAACTTCAAACATTTGGATATTATATTCATGGAACTCCAGGAACAATAATGAATATTTTGTGTCTGTTCATGCATACAGACACATACTGTAACTGCACACATACCAATAAGCAAGTTTTAACCTTAAGAATGGAAGCCTTATTTGTGGCCCCCTAAATTCATTTTTAATACCCCAGAGACCCTTCCAAGCATTGGCAAAAATAATGAAAATTGTGAAAACAAGCAGTGTAAGCTCTTAAAATGATCCTTTTTTCCAAAATGTTGAAAATCCTGTTTTATCCCCACACGTCCTGCATTTTGTATCACTGGCTAATCAATTTTAATCTTCAGCTCCAAAAGCATTAAGTAGGCAAAGGTTTCTCCTACCCGGTCTTAACTTACAATGTGTACATCGGTAGTGGGATTCAAATTTTTTTACTACTAGTGGTGGGCATGACTTGGTGGGCATGGCAGGGGAAGGATACTGTAAAATCTCCAGTCAGAGGTGGGATTTGTCGGTTCTCTGAATTACTCAAAATTTCCGTTACCACTTCTCCAGAACTGGTCAGAACCTGCTGTCTACCACCTCTGGTGTACATGCACATTGTGTTTTTGTTTTGGGTTAAGCAGCATCATGCAAAAGTGTAGAAAAATATTAAAAATTTGTAAGGCAAAGACGCTTAAGACAATAGAACAAGAAAAGAAAATATGGCTAAAATTAGTTCATACCATTGAATGTACTTCTCTGTGTCTTCTTATTCTTGCAAATATCCTTCCACATGTCTATACACTGCCTTTTGTTTCTTAAATTTATCACCTCTCTTTCATGACTCCATAAACTTAATCCAACCGTAATTTTTAAAGTATTTTCTTTCATTTTCTCATGTTCACTCTTTTTTCATATATTCATCTTGTGGTTCAGTCCTCATTCATTCTATCAATATGACCAAACTACCTCAATGTATTTCATTTATGTGTGTCACTCAATTTGGTCCATAGTGATTCAAAACCAGTTCTTTCTTTCTTCTTCTTTTGTTATATATACTTCTTTAAAATAATCCATTCCACTGCGTTCACCATTTATGTTTTTCCTGACATAACTCATGTTCCCTTCCATATAATAAAGTAGACAAAGCCATTTTTACTTCTCTTGACAAATATCCTTCACAACAGACCAGATATTACTCATATCTGTCTTAAAATTTCTCTTTCCCCGTTTTCAGTAAATATTCTCCCAAGGTGTACAAATTTTTTGCTATTTATATATAAAACTGGCAAACATTAATTATACAGAGTAAAAACCTACCTTCGTTTTTGATACAATACTTTTAAGAGCTACACTCCTGATTATAAATTAACATTTCCTGCAAATAATTTAGTTTCTCAACCAACAACAATGTAAAATCTGCATACAAATATACATAGGTCTTCATATAATACTAACCATGTATTCAAAACAAAACATATTTTCTAAGTCACTCTTCTCCTTCAGCCTTGGTTTCCATTTTTTTCTCTATTCTCTCTTCACCTTCTTATCTGTCCATTCATGTTATTAGCATGTTATTTTTCTACCACATTACTTTCAATCAGGATGTTGCACAATTTTTTTTAACCTTTTCTGGTTATTCCATATTATCACTGTTGATGGGAATCTAATATTCTGTAATTCTACCTATGGAATCCTACTTTCAAAGAAACCTGTAACTTCAATTACATATAGTTTCTAACATATATTTTAGCCCTCTTTAAGTCATAAGTACATCTTTACTTCTATGTATACATCAGTGAGTGTCTGCTCCTCATCATTTAGATATATTGCATTCTTCTCCTTGTTATATATAACTCCTTCCTTGCTTCCTTTCTTTCTCATATTCTGTATTATTGACTTCTATGTTATTTTAGTTTTTCATAGGCATGGTGGTGGGATTCAAAAACTTTAACAACCAATTCTGTTGGTGGGTGGTGGTGGGTGTGGCTTGGTGGTCATGTGACTGGGTAGACATGGCTTGGTGGTCATGTTATTGGCTGGGTGTGGCCAACTCAATATCACTCACATTGAGGCATGCATCTCCTCGCCTGGCCTCTCATGACTGTGGGGATGATGCAACAGTCGTAAGTGTGAAAAATGGTCATAAGTCACTTTTTTCAGTGCCATTGCAACTTTAAATGGTCACTCCACACAAGCAAAGTACCAGCAAAGGAGGGGAAAGAACTCCAGAGAAGTTCCTGAGACAGGAAGTCTAGTCCTGCCAAGAATGTAATAAGGGTTAACGAAGAGGCAGTTTCTGTAAGCAACACCAGAATGTTTCCTTCCTGCCTTCCTTACAGGATTAAGCCAGTAATTTCTTCTAAGAACAAGTTCTCCAAACTGCTTAGAATGTTAACAACTGGTTCTAGCGAATAGGTGAGAACTGGTATAATCCCACCCCTGGTCTGACTCTAGGGGAAGCTACTCATTTCCTTTTCTTAGCTAAGGGAACCAACATTGTCTGAAGATGCTTCCATGGCCAGCATAATTGTGTGCACCAAGTTGCTTGGAATGCTGTTACCTTTCCATCAAAGTGGTACCTATTTATCTACTTACATTCGCTTGTTTTCAAACTGCTATGTTTCCTATAACTACCCAATTAGAAGTTATTTCGTACTGACAAAATTTCAGGATTTCTTGCTCAGAGAAGTTAACCAAGCATTTCTAGGACACTGCAAGAATATGTCACTGATATTTTCTGGATATGGAATTCACAACACGTTTTTTATTGTGAAGAAAATGATGCATTGCTTCAGAAAAAAGCACTTCAATTCAACAGCAACAGCAGTATAGGACAAGCAGCAACTCATGTGGTCATTTGATGTTATATGACTGCCCAGTTATTGTTTAGAGGTGAAGTAGAAAATTTGTAAGTGGCTTGAGATTATTCATATTTTAATTGATTCTACTTTATGGACATTGTCAGAAAACTGGTCTGAAATAAATAATTCTTTTTTTTCCCATCTACATATTTGATGTGGTCAGTCTAGTCATAATGTACTGAAATATCTGAATATAAAGGGATACTTATCCAACCAATATCCAGAGAAAATGAGAATAAGAAAAACTATTTGTCATAGACAGTATTTGGCTGTATCTCAGAAGAACGACCCTTTTTATTATGTCTTAAAGTTTCTATTGTAGTTATTTTTATAACTTTATTTTGTTCATTAGTACACATCAATCCCCCAATGTTTTGCAAATGGCTACTGGGCTTAAACTTGCTGCTTTGGGTGTTTCCATCATCTGAAATGTAATTCTCACTTAAAACCCCAAAGAACATTCCTCGACCTGGTTTCTTTTACAAAGAACCTGACCATATGATAAGAGGAAGCTATTCTTTCAATCTATAGACTATCAAAAAAATTCACAAAAAGACAAAGTTTAAATCATAAGAAGCAATATTTGATGACAAGGTATTTTTGGTGTTTAAGAGTTCTTCAAGCATTTCTGGTTCTGCTTTTAGGTACCTAATTTGGTGGTAAATGTTATTTAAGTTATAGCAATTTTAAGTCTTAGCCAGTAATTTCAGAACTGTGTTGCCTAACTGGAACATAGATTACTTCAGATAAGATTTCTTCCCATTCATTAATATGAATTGCAACACTTCAATAATTTAGATATAAGTTACCCATAAAATTGATAGCATCATCTCAAAGCTATCATCCAATGAGGGCTAGAAAATGTAGCCGTTTCAAGAGTATCTTCTCAGCGTACCTTAAAAATGGCAACTACTCAGAAATGCAATCCGTTTATGGACAAGACCAAGAATTGGAGTCGATATGACAGTGATGAATGTATCTTACTAAATCTCATCTTAAATTAGAGTGGCACCCACTATCTGTGATTCCATTGCTGAATTATTCCTCTTTCTTTTATGGATATTTTCTTTTGTGTTGAAAGATGCTTTGAATGGTGCAGATAGAATACATATAATTTGAAGATAGATAAGCGGAAGGTTATTTTTTTTGGGGGGGGGGGGAAGCTTGTAACATGAATGAAAAAGAAGCTTGTGGCATCTTGACAATGTGAGACAGCAGAACATGTGGCAGAAATCATATTCATAATATGACATTAAAACACCACTTTCTTTTTTCGCCAAAAAATGCCAGCGAGATAAGGTCACTCAGCATGAAGAGTATTATAGCCACTTCAGCACAATGGCTCTGAAGAGCCAAGGTTGAAGAGGTTTCACCCTGCAAAGATTTCTATGACTATCTTCAAAAGCCATCTCTGTGAGAATTTCCTGGCTTAATATTTGCAAATCTCATGGGGAGGCATAATGAGCAATCTTGACAAACAGCAGCCACTTGGGAAGTAAGAGGACAGCATAGCTGGCTTCCTAAGTAGGCTTTAAAATAAAATAAGAACCAGAACTGCTGGGTTACTTACTAAACTCCAAGAACAGTCTGCAAAAAAATCTAATTGTTTCCCTGAGATACATTGGCTTAACTTAGTCCATTGTATCTTACCAGAAAAACATATTATGCAGCCATTTGAGCAATCTAGAAGCATCAGGGATGAAGCTTCTATTCATCAGAGCTGAGAGGATGCTGTGCCAAGTTTTCAAAAAATGTAGAAAGATAGCACAGATTTTCCCATCATCCCCTATATTTCAAAAAGAAAATCCATTTTCCATCCCCTTCTTATTTTTTTCATAGAATAGGGAATAATGGCCAGATTGCTTTCTGCTTTGTGTTCAACAAGGGACTGTTAGCAATGTCATCTAATAATGAGACACCTTCCTGGACTAGTTTAATAATACTACCGAAGCTATAGTTTCATTGCTTTTGGGGATAAGGTTGGGGTTTGATATTGGATATATTATGTTGATTTATTGATTATTGGTTTTGATTTTTTATTATCTATTGTCATGACTGTGCAGCGATAATAAACAACCAATTTAATGTTCAGATTTGGTCTAATAAATAAACTAACATGTTTATTTTACTTTATTATATTAATGCATATACCACCTTGACAGGTTCATAGTGCTTTAAAATATTAAAAAAACCTTATAATCAAATATTAAATTAAAGGACATAACTGATGTCCTTTAGTTAAAAGCCTCCATTTTCAAATTCTCTGGACAATAGGATTGTATTCCTCAATAAAGGGTGAAGGTGAATAAATAAAAGGCTAAAATAAGAGGGTGTGGCCTTCAACAAAAGCTACTCCAAGCGAGTGGCAACTGAGAAAATGATATTTGGGCTCCATTCCTTTGAACTCACAGGGAATTTGTACCTGCAGCATCCTTTCATAGCTAGTGTATATATAGTAGGCAGAATCTACTTCAAAAGAAAGACACTAAAGTAACAAATACCCAATCTGCAAGGAATGTATAAGTAACCAGCAGCATTTTCAATGTAGTCTGGAAGCCTACCAGCAGCCAGCCCAACTCCTATAAAATAGGTGTTATTCTGATGAACCAGTCAGCTCTGACTAACAAATGGGTATCTATTTCTAGGACAGCGACAGCTTCTGAATTATCTTCAAGGACAGATCTACTCAAGAAAACTTACCAACTTCAGTTCCTTTCAACTCATCTCCTTCTCAATAGAAACTGAGTATCATTGGCATATTGATTATACTTGCCCTCATGCCAATGGAGGCAGTGGTTTTCTCATTAATTTCATGTAGCATTGATCAAGTTAGATGAGAGGGCTAAATCTTAGATTACCCAAGAGCTCAATCTCTTCTTCTCCAACAGCATTGATTGGAATGACTCACATAGAAAGTTGTGGAAGATGGTATTTCTGTTCTCCAACCCTTGCAGGAAGCCTAAATAATACCATTGATCAATGATATGGCATGCCACAATAAGCTCTTTCCCTCCATTGACATTTTTGCGTACATTGTTCTGTGTGTGTATGTGTGTATGTGTGTGTGTACCTCTATATGTGTATTACATGTTCAATTGCTTACATGGAAAAGAAGATCTTGTCACATATGCTGTCCCTGCCCCCAAACATTACAATGAATTTTTGCATTTTATAAATAACCGAGATGTGTGAAAATGAACTGCCAAGTTCACCTCTACAGGAAAAAAAATGGCACCTAAATGAATTAAAACAAATAAAATAAATAATTCTCATCCTGTGAGCAGAAATCTTTAGCCAATGGTCATCAGTCATTGTAATAATCTGTCCAGGATGCTAGATAGGCCATTTGTTTTGGGTATCTTCTCTCTGTTAAGACTAACTCATGGACTATTTTTGCAAATATTTGATGATTTTGCTGTTTAGAATCCAAATCCATGCTTTCTGTTCCTGAGTGCATCTGTTTTAATGGCAGGGGATGTTGAAAATATTAACAGTTCTTTGTCACAGTCAGTGCAGGAAACTCTAGTCCCCAGGAGGACACTGATAGATAGTGTTTGCCCACAAAGTACATCACTATGTATGAAGCCTTGTAACAAGCTGGGACAAAATTTTCAGGAAAAGAGAATTATATTTCTTTCTTCCCAGAATTCATAAATACCGTATTGAGCTAAACATAGTTTTGCAATGCAAAAATGTCCTTACTGTCCACCCAAATGTAGGAAAAATTTACATAGGAAGGGATCAGCATAAAAATTTCCCCAATGTGATATGATAGAAACCAATTTTAAATTTCAGCTCATATCACCAGGCAAATCACTACAAATTCCACTTTTCTAACTCAACAGGGCAAAAGATTAGCAAAGTACATTAGCTTTGTTAGCAGAACAATTGCACCATTTTTTAGATGGCTGGATGGATGGCTGGGTGGATGGCTCAATGACTGGGTGGATGGCTCAATGGATGGATGGATGGCTCAATGGATGGATGGATGGATGGCTCAATGGATGGATGGATGGGTCATGTGATATCAAGTTGTTTTCAACTCAGCAACTACAGAAACAGATCTTCATTGTAATGATCTGTCCGTAATCTTTCAGATCTTCCAACAATGCCTTCATCATCACAGTAACTGAGTCTATCCACCTTGATGCCGATTGTCCTCTTTTTTTATTTCCTTCCACCTTTCGCAGCATTACAGTCTTCTCTAGAAAGCTGGGTCTTTTTATAATGTGCCTGTTGTAGAATAATTTAAACCTGATCAATGTTCAATGGTTCATTTGTTTGTTTTCTTGGCTGCACATGATAATCCCAGGAGTCTTTTGCAACATTGCTATTCAAAAGTATCAATACTCTTCATAACCTTCTTCTTCAAAGTCCAACTTTTACTTCCATTGAGTGTCACAAGGCATACCATGTCTAGATCTTTTAAAACAACAATAGAAAAAAAATTGCAGACATTGTGTCTCATGGTATAGAAGAGTTGTATGCATATTCTCCCAAATTTTGTAACTTTAGATGTAGGAGACTCAAACCCTATTTTTATGCATAGCATCCTCTTTTGATTAATGTAAAAGTCCCGAGGCTTTAAATACAAAGTTCTCCAATATCATCAATTTTATAAATTCTAATTGCAATTGTTTCTACACAACTTTTAACACCTGATTTTTTTCTCAGACTTTTTTTTGTGCCAATTTTTTATAGGACAAAAACAAATGCTTGCAGAGCAAGGCTGATTTGTATTATTGCTGAATCTATTGGGAGCAATACACCTAAACTCACTTTTCCATGGAACTTGTGTCAGAATTGTATGACATTCCAATCCTCAGCTTCTTCTGTTTGTGTACAACTTTCAACAGCTTCACAGTTCTGTACTAGTTCCAAGTCTGTTTAACATCTATATTAGTTATTTGGTCCAGCATTTAAAAACCATAGTGATTCATGGTCCAAAACTGGCAAACAGACATGTCCCAATTCTGCTCTATGCAGATGCTGTTGCTTTCTAGCATGTACATCTGAAGAGGGCACTTACATTTCCCACTCAACATTGCCAAGAACAATTGGTGTATCAGTTACCAAAAAACCAGGATAATCTAAAAGAGCTACTGTCCATGCAATTGAACAAGTTAATATGTTAAAATATGCTGTGGTTTTATTGACAGCCAATGTCAAAAAGTTTGGGTACTGTATCTGTTTGTGTTGACAATCTTGTGCAAAGGAGTATCTCATCTATCTCCAGTCTACAACACCGTCCTTTCAACAGTTCCAAGAAGGCTCCACACCAGGGATGGCAAACTCACGTCATCATGGCATCATCACATGACATATCGGGACTTTTTTACCCCTTTGCTAAACCTGGCATGGGCACTGCCAGCACATGATGCATCTGGCCCACGGGCCATGAGTTTGACAGGCCTACTCCACAGCTATTTGCACTACTCTGGTGACCCTGATGACACAGAAACCTCCAGGTGGCCTTAATGACTCACTAAAAGAATGCACATTACCAGCTATCTGCAAGGAGTATAAATCCTTCCATTCCCCATCATCTAGTCAGAGCTGAAGAAGCTACACGGATGAGAAGCAAAATATCTTCAATGAAAAACCAGAAAGTCCAGTTGCCTCTTAAAAAAGCATCTTTGGTCACAGGCAGATAGCATTTCTACTGTATGGAATCCCGTTCTGCCACATTCTTTTGATACAACTTCTATATGGTGCAGCTCTTGGATATATAGTAACTGCAAGCCACCTGAAATCATATTACCTGGGTTTCTCAAAGTTTCATTTGGTCCTCTGTCCTTAGATTAAAGTCCAATTCACTATTGACATAAACTTAATTAGACTTTGTCTGGGCTGCTGTCAGCTCCGCTAGGTAGACCAGAGCAGCAAATCAACTCTGCAGGGAAGCTAAAACTGCTTTCATTGTGATTGGATGTAATAACACAATCTTGCAAGTGTGATTGTGCTGGAGATCCTACAGTTTCTTAAACTGCTGTGAATTAAGGAGGGATCTGCCTAAGCCACTTCTTATCTGTTTACTTTGGACTTAAAAAATATTTCAGTCACTTTTGCCTAGTCAACAGTTTCTGTATAAAGCCGTCAAGGTGATCTTGTTTATTTTCTCCACTTGTTCCACTTTAAGTGACAATTTCCAATTTGGAAGAAAGCTCTTTTCCAGGTAAGCCATGTACATTAAATTGGGACCATGCTAAAACACTGATTGCACAACATCTGGATTTAGAGCTGAGGTACAATAAATTATTGTTATAATTTATTGGTTATCCAATTTTTATAGGACAGCCTTCCCCCTTTTGATGAGAATGTCATATCATCATTACATCCTGATCTAGTCCCTGATCTAGTTCAAATTCCACATGGGGGCGTGGCAATGTCTATGTAATGTTCACTGCTGCAGGAGAGATATCACAAAGCTCCTAGATTGGCTCTTGTGATATAGAAGAAGTAAAAACAATTGCATGTGTATTTTTACACTTTGGGGTCAAAATTTAATCTCGCATTTTTTAATAATAATGACGGAGTGCTCAGATGATTATTATATAGCAATAGCACTTAGACTTATATACCGCTTCACAGTGATTTATAGCCCTCTCTAAGCAGAGAGGTTCACAGAGTCAGCATATTGCCCCCAGCAATTTGGGTCCTCATTTTACTCATCAGGGTAGGATAGAAGGCTGAATCAACCTTGAGTCTGACAAGATTTGAACTGCCAAATTGCAGTCAGCTGGCAGTCAGCAGAAGTAGCCTGAAGTACTGCATTCTAACCACTGTGCTACCGTGGCTCATATAACCTCCCTATTAGCTAATAGGAATGTTCAGATAATTTATTATAACTTAAATTCCTGCAGTATTAATTACATGTCTGTCTTTGTATTTGCCTCTTCTTGCTGTTTGCTGGTCATGATATTCTTTTTATTTGGTATTATTTTCCTTGGATCCTTTTGTATGTAAATTTTGGACTGGGGAAAAAAGGCACAAGCAGAATTAGTTTGATACTGTCATGCAGGTTACTTTGAAGATGATGTCCAATGTGTCCCTCCTTTGTTTTTTTGCGCCCCTTCCCTATCCAAATGGAGGACCAGAGGAGTAGCAGCTTGTACAGGTAATCCTCATTTAATGGCCAGTCACATGACTGCAATTTTGTGCACTTTTTTTGCCAGTTTCCAGCATTTACTTCCGGTTTCCAGCAGAAAACAACCTCAGTATTTGCTTAATGAAAAAAAAAGTCTTGGAAAACATAGTTTTCGGGGACTCTTGAATATTTAGAGTAATATAATTATAAGCCACTGAGTATTATCAGGAACTGGATCCTCTAAATTACTTGCTCTTTTTTTTTTTTTGTTTATTCTTTAGTTTGTTTGTTCATTCAGTCCTTTTGTCTCCAAGTCAGTGTTGACTCCTGGCAACTGCTTGAATTAGTCATTGTACTTTTCTTGGCAAGGTTTCAGTTGTTTGTCCTTGCCTTTTTCTTCCTAAGGTTGAGAGAGAATGACTGGCTCAAGGTCACCCCGCTGGCTCTATGACTATGGCAGGAGTAGAATTTGCAGTCTCCTGGTCTCCATTCCACTATAGCAATAACACTTAAACTTATATACCACTTCACAGTGCTTTACTCTCTAAGTGGTTTACAGAATCAGCATAATGGCCCCAACAATCTGGGTCCTCATTTTATTGACCTCAGAAGGATGGATGGCTGAGTCAACCTTGAGCCTGATGAGATTTGAATTGCCAAATTGCAGGCAGCCAGCAGTCAGCAGAAGTAGCCTGCAGTACTGCATTCTAAGTACTCTGCCACCACGGATCCAGAAGTGGTATTCAGCCAGTTCTGACAGGTTCTGAAGAACCAGTAGCGGAAATTGTGAGCAGTTTTGGAGAACCGGTAAATACCACTATCTATTTGCTGCCTCCCAAGTCCCAACTGATTGGAATCCCAGCTGATCAGCTGGGTCTTCTTTTTTTGCCCTGAACAGGAGAACCAAGCTGGAAGGCAGGTTAGTGGGGTGAAGAGGGAATGGTGATTTTACAGTATCCTTCCCCTGCCATGCCCACCAAGCCATACCCACTAAAACCATGCCATGCCCACCAAGCCACGCTACGCCCACCAAGCCATGCACACCGAACCAGTAGTAAAAAAAAATGAATACCACCACTGCACGGATCATACCAGACTGGTTCTCCTAAATTGCATACATTAAATGAAACTTAAATAATAATTAGTGAAATCTCCTTCTAGCATAGCTGCTGATGACTTCATGAATATGCCATGCAGTTTTCTTGGTAATTATATTGAACTAATTGCGCAATACATTATTTTTTGTTTGTTTGTTTTTAACTCCCAAGTCTGATTTACAACCTGGGATTTTCTGGTGGCTTCCCGTTCAAATACTAAGCAGGTCCAATCTTTTTATTCAAAAAGTGAACAGAAATCAAAGAAAGCAGGAAGAAAACCTTGTCTTATCCATTGCCTTATTTAAATTTTTATAGCTGCATCATTGCCACACTTGTGCTATTGCTTTCCAAAGACCGGGTGAAAACTCTGAATCAGTCAAGCCATTGATCCAAACTAGTTTCTCTGAACTAGTCTCTATGACAGGTTATCCTCCTTGCCAGGTGGCATAAATACAAGCAGGGGCTATCAGGCTTTAAAAAGTAGCATTTGCACAAGGCAGCCTTTGGATAATTATGTGTAACAGATTCTGTACTCTGAATGGGGGATGGAGGGGGAAATCACACTGGGGAAGAATTTCCTTCTAATTTAGAGAACTTGGTGACAAACACAATATATATACGCTTGTGTTGGAAATGTCACGCACGTCAACATGGCATATTGTGGTGTGACATGTGCAGCCGGATGTGAGTATTTAGGAGAGATTGGGGAGGGAAAAAAAAATATCCGGCTTCTATCTGTGATTAAACAAAACTATAGCTGGCATGTACGCATGAAGGAGAATGTAATCAAAGGGAACATCAATTGGATTGCTGAATTAAGCATGGAAATTCAGGTTAGCCCCCAACAGCTTGCAAAATTGGCAACAGAAGAAAGCACTCTTCACAAATCTGGTAAAGTTTATTCTGTTGCAGCTTAGAGTTCAGACTATGGAGGTGAATAGACTCACATTATGCTGCTAAGGAAATGCCTTTTTCTTACTGAAGCTTCATTTCTAAAGATCTACAACGTTTTCTGGAACCTGGCTTAAAACAAACAAATAGACGAGGCCACTTCTTATCAAATTTCACAAGAGTTCAGCATTCTTACTGGAAGCTCTGCAAGGGTCTTGTGAAATATACAAGACCCTGGGTGTGTATGGAAGGGAAGTTTCCCCTTTTTTCCATTTTTTTTTCTGTGTGCCCTAGGCACTCTGTGATTTACCTGTAACGATGTAGTGATGTGCCTGACTATCTTGTTTGCTGTAAAAATAAATGTAAAAATATATTTATTTATATAAATTCATGTCAGCATCTCTGAATCCGGATACCGGCTGCACAATTCCGTGACAGTGTATCAGCACACATATTCAAACATATGTATTAACTCTTGTGTATATATACATTTAGGAATTTTCATAACATGAGGTTTTGTTTTTTTTTCATTCTTGACTGTAGGTATTTCTTGCCTGACAGGCGACCCATAAGCAACATCATCATAAAACAAAAAAGAAAACATGTATATCTTATTCATTTTGCCATTTATGCATTAAAAGCACCTACATGGTGAAATGGAGCATTCTGAGGTGGATTATTTCTCCCACAATGCAGTGGGCTTAGGTCATGCCTGATGCTTTTGAGAAAATCGCACAATATCTTCTAGGAATAGCTATGGAGATTCTCAGTCATCCAAAGGTTCTTTTTCAAAAGGCAACTGGGCTTTTTTTGGTTTTCCTTGAAGACATTTCACTTCTCATCCAAGAAGCTTCTTCAGAACTGAAGAAGTTTCCTGAATGAGAAGCTAAATGTCTTCAAAGAAAAACAAAAGTCAAGTCCAGTTGCCTTTTGAAAAAACACTTTTGGGTACTCCTAACTCAGCTCTCCCATTGCTGAGGAAGAGTTGATTTCTCATCCACCCCTAGGAATGAGTAAAGAATGAGCTTGGATATGAGTAACAAAATGCAAATGGCTTCATAGCCATTCATTACTCATGGTGTTCATTTTGGAACAAGTGAAAATTGAACTAAATGGGTTCCATCTGGTTCAATTTTTCATTTGCTGCAAAAGAAACACTGATCCATAAGTGAAGCAGGGAAAGGGCAAAAACTGATGCTGCTGAATTGCTTCTCTTGTTGTAATGACAGTATATTGGGCTCAACATGGTTATTTATAGCTATTCTGTTTTATTGCTATTTTATGACTCTGGAGTCCCACTGCTGTCTTTTATGATAGTTGCATTTTTTTTTAAGCAAATGATGTGATTTTATATTTTATGCTTCTATGACCCGAACCGCTTGCAAAGATCCACATCAAAGCTGACAACAAAGTACCAGAAATAAAAAAATATACATCGGGGGTGAGGGCAGTAGGGGGAGATTCATGATACCTAATAAAGTGCTATTTGAATTAAAACCACACCCTTTCCCAAATTAAATATAGTGATTTTTTTTTTTTAAAGGCAAAGATAATGGAATGAGTTCTTAAAAGGCAAAGATAATGGAATGGTGGGGGGTTTTGTCTTTGCTTTCCCAGTATAGGTGACTTCCTAAACCCTTCCAACGAAATTACCTAAGGGGGGATATGAAGAAAGTTTCCAGAATATTCCTTTAAAGACAATGGATGAGTAGATTTGCATGCATTGAACACGACTTTCTTTCATGCATTGAACATGACCAGTGTCAATTATACCTCTCCTAATTACTGGGTATGAATGATAATGGCAGGCTTTGCTTTTCATTCTGAAACATAAGGTGATGAATGAAATCCCAAGACAATAATATATCAAGAAATGACCTGTTTTTTTTTGCTTCACTGCAAGCCAATTGATTGATTATCAAAGAAAAAGGTAGCCGGTTTAAACTTAGCAAAGACAATGTTGAGAATTAAACACAAAAACACTTTTTCCCTCACTGAAATTAAATGCGTTAAATACAACTAAAATAGGCATTTACATGAATTAGAACAAAGTTCTAAACTGGTAAAATCCTGAAATTCATCAATATCAGTTTGACAGGATGTTCAAAGATTAAAAAAAAAAAAAGTAAAGCAGAAACATAATAAAAACAGTGTTGCCTTAGTATAAGGGTCAGCAATCTGCTGCTCTGAAGCCGCATGTGGCTCTTTCATCCCTCTGCTGTGGCTCCCTGTTGCCAATCGACTTCACAGTTGACAGGGCTTTTGGTTAGGATGGGTAGAGGAAAAAGGACACCGCGCTAGGAGGAGACTTTATGGTGGGGGAACTGCCATAGAGTCTGGTCAGCTCCAGAATTAAATGGGGACTTCCGGTTGGGACCTTTGTGGCTCTTTGAGTGTTTAAGGTTTCCGACCCCTGCCTTAGTAGAATTTGGGATAAATCAGCACAGACAGCAGAAATCTGAAGCTGGCCTAATGCACATGTATGGAGGGCATTTTCTTCTCTTAGAGTTGACCACTGAGCTAGGGAGATTCAAGGAGAAAACAACAACAGGATATGGCAAATGAAAACAACAACTACCACCACTAAACACTGATGCATAGGACTATAAATATTTTTATACTATCTTTATATAGTAATTTAAATAAAAATTACTAAACAAGCCCCTGAACTAAATAAAAAGTGTTCAGAAATGGTGTTAATTAGCACAGAAAGTACTATATCAGTATATGTTTTACAAATGCTAGCTCTATAAGAACAAAAATTAAACACTACTCATTAACGTTTGGTTTAGACCAATTTTCTCTCTGGATTCAACCTGCTTTCCAAATCAACAGGATTTGGATTTGGATTCAAGATTTGATCACACCTCACAAAGTCAACTGCTGCCTATTTGTGTCAATGAGAGTCTTCAATCTTTTCAGCTTTGAAATGTTGGATTTGAGAAAGCTTTTAGTTATCGCAAAAGAGAATATATGTATCTCTGAAATGCCCTGAAGCCTGATGTCATGAATGCAAATGGATGGATTTAGATAACTGTGTTGTAAGGAAAACTTGTTCAATATAGCTGTACTCAGCTAATCTTCTTTGTTGCATGTGTTTGAAAGATCATGTACATGTCAAAAGGATTACAGTAGCAATACACACACAGAGACAACATATATACTGTGTGTGCATATATACACACATACACACTGAGAAACACTGTGAAAAGCTGTATATCAAAATATATTTTACTCTTTATACTGTTTCCACCTTCCCTTCAAATAATAACAGAATCCACAATGGTCTGAAAATCAGTGTCTCCACTAGATAATTGATGATAAGCTGAAGCTAAATTAATCAAGTAAAAATAGCAAACAGAGGAAAATCCCTTTCTCATACTTCTTCAAATCCCCAAATAAGTTACCCAGACCTACTCCACATATCAAAGGATAAGGTCTGCAAACACAAACAGAGTTAATTAAATTAGGTTCTCCCAGAGGAACTGCATGTTCACAAGAATAAACATACCTATACACACACAGAGACAGACATACACCTCAAGTGTTGCCCTAAAATCAGCATGTAGCAACTTCAAGCTCCCCCTATAAAAATCTGCTGCTACTTTACCCCATCTCTCTGCAGCCTGCCCCTAAATGCAAACTGTTTTGCTTTAAGGAATAAATATTTCTTCTTGTTCTAGAGGCTTCCATTTTACCAGTCTTCATCTAAGTTCTGCAAATTGTCAAAAATAAAAAATAAAAAAAGATCCCAGATCTTCTGAACCAAGCTCAGTTTAATTAAATTTCTACCTGAAATGTTGTGAAATGATTTGCGTAACAAATATTTTCTTGTGAATAATATACATGAAAACCCTTCTTCAAATGTTTAACAGCAGTATCATTCCTGGACTTCAAAATTGTACTGTTAGAAAAGTCAGCAAGCCCTATACCAGAAGTCTGTTTGTTAACATTAAGTATTTGAGCATTCAGTCAACTGAAGACATGTCAGATGTTTATTTCTTATACCCCTCACAATTTCTACTTCCGGAATTTCTCTTTTTGCACAGTGTTGTTATGAGGACTCTCTTGTTCCGATTTCAAGGATGGGTCAAAGCCAGGATCACAGCACTCCATCTTACGAAGCCTTAGAGACCCAGAAAATTGCAATGCAAGAAACCTGAACCCCCAGGCAACCAAGAAAGCATGAGCGGAACAAACTATATCTAGCACTGAATAGATATACTGTGCTTCCCACAAGGGTCAAACAGGCTCAATGAATGGATTTTAGCACTGGAACATTATTTCTGAGAGAACCTGCAGATATGAAGATTCTCAGATTTATCTTCCACCTTTTGACCTAGTCCCCTGGTGCATGGATGCTTTTTAAATGTATCTATGCCATGATATATAAGGGATATTATAATATATATTATATTATTATAAGGGATACAGTGGCTCAGTGGCTAAGACGCTGAGCTTGTCGATCAGAGAGGTCGGCAGTTCAGCAGTTTGAATCCCTAGCACCGCGTATTGGAGTGAACTTCTGTTACTTGTCCCCATTTCTGACAACCTAACAGTTCGAAAACATGTAAAAATGCAAGTAGAAAAATAGGTACCACTTTGGTGGGAAGGTAACTGGCAACTAAAAAGACCAAAGGTCTTCCATAGGAGCTTCTTAAAATCCATGATGAGATTGATCCTGAGGCCGCCACCTTGTGAACCCCTAGACCCCATGGTCATAGGGGGTCAAACCCATTATGAGGTACAGCAAATCCTCGATTTGAGGTGGCACAGGAGACAACTCCAATATTTAATCAAGTGGAAGGGCTACCCCTTATCAGAGGCATCTTGGGTAAAAAATAGGAACATGGAACTTGTGACAAGTTCCATGAAGAAAAGCCAACCAAACCTGGGGTGTGTGTGTGTTCATAACCCTAAGTTCTATACCTATAATAAATTTGTTTTCTTTTTGTGATGTACAGCTCACCTTCAAGAAGTGAGGGGAGCTGAATGTCAACTAAAAAGATACTCCTTTTGTCTTTTTAGCTGCCAGAAAAAGAGACTGGAGGAAAACAGTGCCTTAAGTGCCTAGATAATCAGCCTGGCAGCCCGAAGTTATCAGAATGCAAGAATATTACTGGAGAGCATGATTGATGACTCTTGGGGATGGATGTGTCCCATGGAGAATATACATCCAGGGGGTGGGGAGAAGACCAGGGTCAAGGGGGAAATTAATGATATATTTTAGTATTGGCTGCATCCAATACCAATATGGCCAATTCTAATAAATCAATTTTCTTTTCTCTGAGATGTGGCTAGAGACTTATGATTTGAGTGAGGATGGATTTGTTGGAGTCCTGAGAGTCA
Source organism: Bungarus multicinctus (assembly GCA_023653725.1). Lineage (NCBI taxonomy): Eukaryota > Metazoa > Chordata > Lepidosauria > Squamata > Elapidae > Bungarus > Bungarus multicinctus. Next base: position 142,359,223 of record CM042836.1, on the reverse strand, counting down.
CAGCATTCCGTGTGCCTTCAGTGCCGGCCACAGAGATGTCTTCAGACAGAGCTGGCTCTTCGGTTTTATAATGGAGATGAGCACCGCCCCTTAGAGCTGGAAACTACTAGCATGTATGTGCGAGGGGAACCTTTACCTTTACTATTCCATGAGCCAGCCTCCTCATACCTGAGATACCCTTTTAGTTTGAGAGCAATTCTTCAGGTTCTAGGTTCAACACATATAGAAGATACTAGATTGGGGAAAGCCAGCATATATCATATGGCTGTAAGGTGATTTGTCATTCAACAATAATGTTCAATATACAGAGGAGATGCATGTTTAGTTTACTCTGGGACAAAATCAGTGCTTAACTTGAGGAGATATATCTGCCAAGAGTAAATTAGCTAGACTAAAAATAATTATCAAATACATCAGTAATCACCTATTGATTCTGTAATGAAATATCCATCTAAGTTTATAAAAGGAACGTATACATTAACCTTTCTGGGTCTCCACTGTTTCTCCTATTGGGTTATTTTAGATATAAAGTTAAGTCTAATTGAATGATAATTTACCATAATATTACAATTCATGGCTTATCTGGAATAATGTAGAATTTATATAAAACCTAATCAGACAGTAAAACAGGTTTTTAGCTTTAAGACAGAGGTCATCTGGTTGCTGAACAGTAATGAGGAAGATCTGAACTTCTCAGTAGTAGAAGATGTGGTTTTAACCCTTCCTATTGCAAATTGCTGGATGTTTAGGAAACAAGCTAATAAAATTAAAGTGTGTTGACACGAGAAACACATCTAATCTGATGCCAATTAACTTGATTAATCCCTGTGAAATGCTAAGATTCTAAGGTTATTAATTTCAAGTGACCTTGTAGGGCAAGGGAATGATATAGGGATTGCTTACTTTAATGCAGAAGTATGAAATCACAAACAGCTTGGAAAGGCCCAGGGACATTTGGGCAGTCTTGTTGAGGCATAGCAGTATTAATTAAAAAACAGTCAAAAGCTAATTTAGTGACAACATAAACAAAGTTGTGTTTGGAATGCATCCCTGTGTTTATCCCAGGGTTCTGCAAAATCCGTTTTGTTTTGTTTGGTTGAAATTTATAGTTAATTATTCATACACTTAAATGTAAAAAAAAAAAAAGTGTGGTACAGAGAATGGCTTTCCTGCACTGGCTTAAAATCTCTCATGACAAGTAGAGAAGGAAGGCCCAGATAAACCAGGAACCAACATAATCAATGGATGCTAACTTCTCATGGAATTCTGGCAAGGAACAAGATGCCTCTGAATTGCCTGGTATCTCCATGTATCGCAGCTATTGTGGGTTGATACATAGAAGGGAGCACACATTTTAAGTTCAATTTTGCAAAGTAACATTGAACTAAATGCTTAGGAATCTCTGTCTGTCTGTCTGGTGTGGGGGGGGGAGGGGAAGCGGGGGGGCGGGGAGAACAAGTTGGTGCCAACTTTTAATGACCACATAGCAAGATTTTCTCTAGGAACATCTGCCCCCAATCTGGTTCTTCAGATCTTTCAATAATATATCCATTGTCATTGTCATTGCTGCTCATTGTCCTCTTCTCTTTTCTTTCACCTTTTGCAGCACTACAGACTTCTCCATAAAGAGAGAGGCCTTCACACACACAAACACAGACAGACAGACAGACAGAGATTAGAGAGACAGATAAATGAGCAAAGAAACCACAGTTTTAGTCCTGCTTTAGCAAAAGGTTAGTGGTAAATCACTTCTGAAAATGAGCCTACATAACAGATTTGTCCATCTAGTCACTCAGAAACTAGAAGTTTCACTTTTAAAAAAATGCATTGGCACAACCTTCAAATCTACTGTGGAATATTGCTGTATGGCTTTTTTTTTTTTTTTTTAACTCACTGGAGATGAAACGTCTGCCTTTAGGAAGACTTATCTACTTACAGTTCAACAACCCCGATGAAGTTCTACCTCTGATGGGTTGTTTCAGAACTCAGTGTACTGGATGGAATGGCATAGATTGTCCAGAAGTGAAAAGGTTGTTTAAAACCTGAATGCTTCTGACAGTTCTAAATGCCTTGCTGGGAAGGAAAGGAAAAGGAGAAAAAAGGATGCAGAATGCAATGAATGTCTTCACATCAGAATGACCTTTTTGCTTCCAGACTACCATTGGCTAGTCCAATCACTATGCCTTTAGGGTGGGTGATGGAAAGAAAGTGAGAAAGAACTTAATCAGTGTTTCCTATCTCTCATACTTACAAGTTGTACGAAGTGGTTTGGTGGCTGTCTTTTGCCTGACTAGTTTAAGTACTGTATTTCCTTTTAAGGAACAGATGAGTGAGTTAATCTATTATACTTTCTGTGCACTCTAACCTGACAGTCAGCTCCAATCTATTCATGAAGTACATCATTATTCCTTGCCACCAGCTCTTCCCTTTGCGCAAAACGTTTTCAACCTATCTGCCTGAAATTTGCCATAGATATTCCTCTCTGTAGGCTTCATTTTCTATGCAAATTGCATTATATTCTGTCTTGTAATAATAACATTTTGGACAGGGTAAAAAAAAAGATTTTAAAGACATGTAGCTTAAAAACCTCTACAGTTATTTCTATGAAATTTGGCATGCTTCTTTCAATTATATTGCTCTGAATTTCTTGATACCCTTTCTGATGAAAAACGCATTTGTGTGTGTGTGTGTTTCTCATGCTATATAATGGGAAGCAGAGGCTCCATATTTTTCTGATTTGTACCTCACAATTCAGACGAGGCACAAAGGCAACACAAGGCAGATCATGCTACTTTCTGAGTTGAGGATCTATCTTGAAGCAGGTCAACATGTCTAACAAACAAACTAATGTTAGTTAAGTTTGTGGATCATCTTTTAATGACTTTTAATGACTTGCCAGAACAGTGCTACTGAAAGAAAAGTGTAATTCAATTCAGTGGAGCTAACTTCCCCAAAACTGGAATTTGGAGGTTGTAGATCTAAACCATCAAATCACCAAATAGAGTGAAAATACCTGATGCCTTATATAGATAGCAGTATTTCATTGCTTTATATTGTTTTAACCTCTAATCTTTATTTACTTTAGAAAGAAAGAGTCAGGCCTCTGAGGTTGCCTAGATAGGAAGCAGACTCCACCAAAAGACTATAACTAAGCTTTATTGAAATAGTCTGTTGTACAGTAATACAAATCAGATCTTTTCCCCTTCCTTCTTATATCTCTGTGAATCGGGGAGGAATCAGCCCAAGTCTCTTCCTAATACCTTTCCTAAAAAGCACTTCCTTCCTTCCTTTCCTACAAAATACTTCTGCCCTATCTCCTTTTTTAAAGAATAACTTTAAAAAATCTGAATATTTCCCTCATAGCAATCTCCCTGGCTCTTTACAGAGGGTGGAAGAGCTTGTCCAATTTTGTCTGGCTTTGGTAGGCCTCAAACTGAATTCCAGACCGTAAGGTAGAGTGGAAAATTGAAAAACTTCTCTGAAAAAGGTAATGGTAAACTCTATATTTCATTTGTAAGCTTCTCCTTTTTTTTTTCATTCTTCAACTGAAGCAGCGTAGAGACATTTGTAAATAGAAGATGTGGTGATGTGGAACCAAGAGTAAGTTGAATAAGTGGAGTTGAGTATAAAACTATATGTCACCATTCCATCATTTTGTGCTTCCTCCTAAATGGTACTAGACTTCACTTCCCACAATCTGAAGCACAGCCATGGTAATCCTTAATTTTGGGCATAGGTGTTGAATTTTAACCAGTCTGACTCTAAATCTATTTGCACTAGTCGGGTGACTCTGAGGACACAGACAAACCTCCAAGTGTCCTCAATGACTCTCTAAAAGAATGCAAATGACACCCTTCGAATGGTATGGGAGTATAAATAGATTTCCAGAAAAAAATTGCAGACTACAGGAGCCATTTGCACTTCAGTTTGAAATGCAGACAACACAGACTCATCCCCAACAACTTGTGCCTGTGTTCAACAGTGAAGGGACACAGGACCCTGCAGCCAAGAAGGCTCCAAACCCATTTGCACTACTCAGGTCACAGATTAACTTCCAAATGCCCTCAATGACTCTCTAAAAGGATGCAAATGACCAGCTGCCTGCAAATAATAGGAATCCTTCCATTTCCCACCATCCAGTCAGAGCTGAAGAAGCTTCTTGGATGAGAAGCAAAATGTCTTCAAAGAAGAAACAAGAGAGCTTTTCAGTTGCTTCCTAAAAAAGCACCTTTGGGACAACCATGACCTGGATGACTGAGAATCTCCATAGACGTTCAACCAATCTGCTAGGCATCAAAATTAAGAAATCTGAATTTGATGCTGAAAAGAGTTCTGTCATGCCCTTGTCGGAGTTTGAATCCAAGGAAGAAGATGAACAGCTGATAGGGAGTGGGAGTGTGACTCCGTTGGCTGTGGAGGAAACTGGGGAAGGGCAAAGTCCGGCTGGGCAGAGCAGGGGAGAAGAGAGCAATATGGGTTGTGTGGTTTATGGGGGAGGAAAGGGCCCTGATTCCCTTTATTAGCCACAGCTGAGAAGAAAGTTTAAAATAAATGCATGCTAAGTGCGGCAGCTGCTGGGAGCAAATGTGAGTTTATCTTGTGTTGATTTTGCTTATTTGTGTTCCTGGTGTCTTCCCAACTGTGTTGAGTTATTGCCGTGCCTTCACGTCTGGAATTCTTGCCCCTGCCCTGTTGGACTAAATACCTCATTTTGTCTTGATTGGACTTATAGTTACAGTTTTTGTTGACCATGTTTTGGACTTGATTCTCTGCAGCCAAATGCTGTTCCTGGGAAAGTTTTTCTCCAGCCAAAAGATAAGTAGGACACTGGGGTGAAAGTTGGAGCTAATAAAGGGACTCCTACTGATTATCTGACTGTGTTGCCTTTGTGCCATGCCCCAGGTCATCACAGGTTCCATAGCAAAGAGGAAGAGCACACACGACCTGTGTTCAATTCTTGGCCTGAAACTTTAGACATCAGTACAGATATATTTAAATTATCAACAGTTTTTGTGTTGTACTATATTCTTTCCTGGACTTTACAATATACAGGCATATAGCTAGTAGCTTTGTCTCCCCTTAACAGAATATTGTTCTCTTCTAAACTATTTCTTTCTCTCTACTTGTATCCCTAACCCACCACTGATGTCCCCTTTCAGAGCTACAAAAACAAACTGCTTCAATCATAGCCTTATAGACACCTGGAAGCAAAATCTTTTATGGAAATATTTGTTTTGACTCACCAACCCATTGCTCTGAATGCTGACCTTCTACTAACTTCAAATGTAAAATGGAATCCCCAAGGCACAGGCATGGGGAAGAATTAAATCTACTTTTGCTCACACAGTCAGCCTTGTAAAGTAAAAAAAAAAAAAAATTGGGAAAATGCCAAGAATTTACCTGTCACATCAGAGCAACATCTGTAGCTAAGTCTGAGTAATGTACCAGAATCCTTAAAACTTATATCAGAATATCTATTTTTAAGTCTTTAGTTAATCTAAAAATGAAACACATAGCAGATATGAAATGCTGACTGGAATTATGAATAATAATTGCCATTTATCCCAGGTCTGCATTAAACTTATTTAAATCAGATTGCAATAACTTGGGTGGGTTACATTCCATTTTGTTGGAATCATTAGAAGAGAAATTAAAAAGTATGCTGTTTCCCTCCCCTTCTCATTCCCAGTGGATTCTGCACACCAGAATTGTGTACAGAATCTCTTCTCCCTCTCTTTTTCTTTAGCCCAAAGGCTTGTCTGTGTTTGAGCAGATAAAAGCAAATTGAAGATTGAGCAAATAATGTTAGATATTTTAATCCATCTGGATACGGCTAGAGCTGGATCACTGAATATTGCTCCCATTGTATTGGAGATGTGAATAAGCTTGGCTTATTCAAAAAAAGAAAAGAAAAAAATCCCAATGATAAGGAAAGAGAAAAATGAGAGAGAATTTGAACATTCAGCTTGGAAATGGAAAGATTCCACAATATTTTCCAGGCAGTGCAGCATGATGGGAAGAGAAAAAAAAATATTGTAATTATACACAATTAAAAACAGACCCAAAACCTCTTTTGAAACTAGGCAGACATGAAGTTAGTGTGAAGATAAAGAGACCTCATACTAAGCCCAGGATCCTTCAGCATTTTAAACATGTCAAAGTTTAAATATTGTGAGCGGACAGGTGGGGGGGAAAAAACCTTGGAATTTGGAATTGAGACACTTATTGCACTTTTTTGCAATCCCCCTGAGCTGAAGGGAGGTATAAAATCTATACAATGCCAGCCTAGTACTGTATGGAAATTATTGAGACTGTCAACTCCTATGACCCATTTGTCTTTGAGACCCGGTAATGCTGATTCCTCCCTCCCGCTGTGCATTTTTAATAGTCTGTCTCAGTTTTTGGGCATCAATTTTTAATATCATACATATGTATTTATTCCTTAAGAGCTCATTTTTTATCTACAGTGCCCAAGGAAAATCTGAAACATAATAAACTGATTGACAGTAAGAAAAGAAGACGATCATGTATACATTCCCTAGAGCAATTGTGTGGCATTCTTAAACACGCTTGAAAGTTCTATGGAATGCTTTTTTGGGAAAAGCATATTTGAGAGCAGCAACACAATTCTTTATCTGGTTTATGAACCTTCCCACTTTAGATTTAAGATGAATAAGGGGCTGAATCCAAAGAGATTGGACCATTCATATATATCATGAGTTAAGGGAGACATGATTCTCCTGCTGAACAGAAAACAACACTGGGAAGGAGAAGACTGCAGCCTTATGCATTAAAGGGGAAAATGCATAAAGTAACGCTCTGTATTTGAAATGGAGATGCACCTTTCCATTCCTGGTATATAATTAATCGCTGTAGAATTGCAACATTATTATTTATTTATTAGTACTGATTTCTGTGAAGAAATAAAAAAAAACTTGACATATGAGAAAAGCTGGTGGGTTGCCCCAAAAATCTTCCAAAGTTCCTAGATATATCTATATATATACAGCTCATCAGTCTGGAACCCGCATTATGTATCTGATATTAACACAGTTTAGAAAGTCTAGAAATATTTCACAAGAAGAGTTCCCCACTCCTCTACTCGTTGCAGAATACCTTATGCCATCAGACATGAAATTCTAGACCTAGAAAACCTAGAACTACCCCGCCTTCGGTCTGATCTAAGTATAGTATATAAAATCATACATTGCAATGTCCTACCTGTCAATGAATACTTCAGCTTCAACTATAACAACACAAGAGCAAACAATAGATACAAACTCAAGGTTAATCGCACCAAACTTGACTGCAGGAAATACAACCAGCAACAGAGTGGTCAATGTCTGGAATACTCTACCTGACTCTGTGGTTTCTTCCCCAAACCCCAAAAACTTTAACCTTAGACTGTCTGCTATTGACCTCACCCCTTTCCTAAGAGGTCTGTAGGGGGTGTGCATAAGCGCACCAACATGCCTACCGTCCCTGTCCTATTGTTTCCTTCTTTTTCTTATATGTATCCATTTCATGTATTCATAACTATGTTTATACTTATACATATTATCTTATAATCGCTTGACAAATAAATAAATAAATAAAAATAAAATATACTTCTCTGCCTCCATAGGAAACTCCTCAGTGATGTCACAGGGTTTTTCTACACCCCCTGCAGGCAGGATATGCTTCAGCAGATTCATTGAGAGGGTTTGAATAGACGATGCTAAGTTTACCTTATCTAGGATGCAGGCAACCCATTATTATCTCCTGCTCCACTTTCCAAAGTGATATTTTCTGATTTGTGCCAGCACAATCCCAGCTGAGTGGTTTGTTTGTTGTCCTTTCATTCCATCTAGACCATGCCTATGCTTCTAACACTCGCTAGATAAGCCACCCAAGAAGCCCCTTCCTCTCTCATCACAAGATCCTGAGCCATGGACATCTGGGATTGTCTATTTCTCAAAAAAAAGGAACATGCCCATGTAAAACCTGAACCCCAGTGTGCTTTGTGGGGCTGCTCCCAAGCAGGATATAGATTTCTTATCCACCTTTGATATGTAGCACACAGAAGCATCAGTTCCTGCCCACACATGCAATCAGTGTGCCGCCAACAGTTTGGGGAAGCAATAGTTGATTGGAGAGGACCAGCAAACAATTAGATTTTTTCAGAACAGATGCACAAGTTGCAGAGGACCAATGGAATAATGGACCTTTGATTTTTTTTGTTTTTTAAGTTCATGAAATTGATAAAGAGTTCCACAAGTTCTACTTCTAGCCAAAGTGACAGAAAGAATATTGTCAGCTCATAAAGCATTCCTGGCTTGCTCTTGACTTGCCATAAGAAGGACGGGTGGGGGAGACCTGATGGAGCAGTTCGATTGCTATGACCAGAAGTACATTCCACCCATACCTTTCTCCAGATTGTGTCTCAGATTATCAGAACCAGCTGGAGGAGAAATTGCTCAGTTGGAGAATGTGGTTTATGATACACCCTGGGAGAATGGGGGAAACAGGGTCATAGGTGGGCAGATAATTACATAGGGCAGAGCCAACTGCACTTGAGAAAATTGGCTCAAGGCTCATGAATTAATTAGGGCATCCATCAGAACCCTGACAATTAACACAACTGGAGAGGGAAATTCCCCCACAAGTCCACTGGGCCTGATGGAAGAAATAAAGTCTCAAGAGAATTCACCATTGAGAGCTATGGAAAGCATCTTCTGAATGGATCGCCTTTCTGCATTGTTTTCAAACCTGAAGAATGAATTAAAATCCGGACAGCATCATTATTGTCCCTTTTCATCTCTGTGCTTTGCATGTGGACTTCCTTTCAAAGGTCATAAAGTTTCTCATAGTCTTATTGAGAGATCTCTAGATATGTGGCTGTTCTCAGCTTAGAAGAAAAATTAGTAGCGGAATTAAACTAGAAAGAGTCTTCCTTGATTGTACACCTTCATATTTTGATTGGGAGAAGGTCTGATTGTTTAAATTTTCCCATGCAATAAACAGAGACAGTCATAGATAAGATAGAGATAGAGAGGATAAAGACAGAGATGATAAAGATAGAGATGATAAAGATAGAGATAACTTTATAAATATCTAGCTAAGAACAAAAGAGTCTAATTTTATCCTAATATGGTATTTTCCCATATTCCGTAATATCAAAGAATAATTGTTTCTATTGATCATGGAAAGTAGTCTGTAGTACTTACTTAATTCAGTTCATCTGAATGCATAACTGAATCTTTATGTATACATTTTTCCCATTCATATGAAATCAATTGTTATTTGATTGTTACCAAAAATGGTAAAAGAACATCATGAAAACAAGTCAAAGAAAATGCTTTTAGGTGCTTTGAGTAAGCCATGCAGCACAGGTTAAGGAGGAACACTTTTGCAAATACCATTAGAGTAAGTCAATTAAAAGTGTCCATATTTTTCCTTTTTCTTTCTCTTCCTGATACCTTTTCAAAATTACCAGGTCATGTTCTCTAACAACATCATAAAAGAGGCAATCAATTTCTATTGTCTGGAGTTTATATTGGCTACTTCTGTGTGGCAGGAAGAAAGAGAGAAAGTAATGTGAGAAGACTGAAACACAACAGACTAGGAAGCCAGATGATTAGAATATTGAATAGGCTAACACTAACAGCAAAGAGCTTTTAGAGTCCATCTTCATGTGCTTAGGAATGCGATATAATACCTTGATTTGAAACCGAAAATCAGGTTACAATCTAGACCAAGGTGTCAGACTCAATTTCATTGAGGGCCACATCAGGATTGGGTTTGACCTTGGAGGGCCAGGTGGGAGCTTGGCCATGTTGGGCATGGCCATGGCAATGGCAGGTGTGACATGGGACCACACCTCCGCACATATGGTTTTATACACTTGTAAAAATAGGGAGGCATACATTTCTGTGACTTTATTTTTTTAAATACTTACTTGATCTACTTGATCACCTTTATGAGAGAGAGACCAGATCAAGAAACTGACTCCATAGGAAGACTAGAACTATAAAATTATTGACATAGGCTAAAGTAGCAGAATCCTGAAAGTCTGAAAGGTAAAATATTTTACTTTTCCTCTCTTTTATAAACTTCTGAGTCAAGGACAGCCTCCTGTAGCACTACTGAGGCCCCGTTTTGGACATGGGCGTTCTCCTGGGTGACTCTGGAGGCTCCATCTGGAAGGTGTCCTGGGTGACTCTGGAGGCCAAAAATGGTTACAAGGGGGGCACGGGTCCTGCCTGCGCCCTGTTTTTGCTAGCAGTGGCATCACAGGTTGGTCCTTTGCTATTTCCAGACTGGCCCTGCAGGCCAAATCTAAGTACCCTGTGGTCTGGATCCGGATTTGCTATTTCCAGACTGGCCTGCAGGCCTTGAGTTTGACATCCCTGATCTAGACTTTCTTTTCAGTTAGAAGGGAGTGTGCGGTGCTGGATAAAACCCAATTAAGCTGCTTGGCTTTTTGATTGTTGACTTGCAAAATGTATAGCATGCTCAAAGAAGCTGATAGGGCAGATTTGACATGACAGTTAAATTGTTTTATAACAGGCAAGGAGATGCACATTTATTTTTCATAATTTCACTTCTATTTTTTTTTCTATACTCTATCCAACAGAGCCATGTAAATGATCTGAGGAAATCAGACTACATTTGAAGGCAAACTTTCCTCATATGCATTACTCAATACTGAGCTGGGACACCATTACTGTTTTGGATGTTTGCATTTCTTCTGTAGAAAATTAGTGCCCACCTCTCTCCTAAAAGGAAATATTAAAAAAGGCAGAATATTATATTTCCCCTAAAAGAGAAAAAGAAATCTTAAGGGAGACAGAAACTCAGAGCTTCAGTTCCCTGGACCCAGCAGATATTTGGTACCCATTGAGAAGGACTTGGCCAGCCTATCTACAGACCTTCAGTTCCATGGTGATGAGATTAAGACTGTCCTGACCCTCCAGGACATTATAGGATTATCCAATAGCAGAGTTCAGTCAGTGGTGGGATTCAAATTTTTTTATTACTGGTTCTGTGGGTGTGGCTTGGTGGGCATGGCAGGGAAAGGATACTGCAAAATCCCCATTCCTTCCCCACCCCACTAACCTGCTTTCAAGCTTCATTCTCCTGTGCAGGGCAACCAAAGAAGACCCAGCTGATCAGCTGGGGGCAGGGGTGGGGCCAGTCAGAGGTGGGATTTTCTGGTTCTCCAAACTACTCAAAATTTCTGCTACCGGTTCTCCAGAACTGGTCAGAACCTGCTGAATACCACCTCTGGGTTCACTGCATTACAAAATCACCTAGGGGCATTGTATGACCCAGTAAGCTTCAACCAAGCTTGACTCAGAAAACCTACAAGGTTAGCTATGACCCCTACAGCAGTCAATAGCTTGCATAGGGACAGGAAGCTCAAGTTCAACTCCCAAGAGAGGATATAAATAACCCTCTTTCTCAACTTCACATGGTCACCTGCACCTGGACCATGTGCTTGATGGTTCTGCTTCATTAAATCATCTCTCCAATCAGCCTCCATGTTTCCAGTGTCTTTCTCCCCACTTAGAACTGAACCAGATGGACATTTCTTCCAATACTTCCAAGCAAAACATGGCTATCAACCATAATGGTGCCACCTACTTGGTAGATCGCAAGGTTGAATGAACTTTGTACTGCTTTAGCAGAGGATGTCCTAAAGTTAAAATTGTTGTTTTTCACCTTCTAGCCATAGTGCTAATAGCACAGCACAATTATATTCTGTCATAACCATAAGCAGATATAAAACTTTGCTACAATGGATCATTACACTTTTGCTAAAAATGAATGATGCTCAGGCACAACCACTGTGTGCTCCTTTCTTTGCAAGTAACTCTTTCCAAACAGCAGGATGAGGAACATTGGAAAATTAATGAGTTAACAAGTTTGGACCAGTTTGGTCTAGTGGCTGAGGTACCAGGCTACAAACAGGGGTGGGATTCAAATTTTTTTAACTATTGGTTCTGTGGGCATGGCTTAGTTGGCGGGTATGGCTTGGTGATCATGTGACTGGGTGGGCATGGCCAACTCAACATCACTCACATCAAGGGACGCTTCTCCTCACCTGGCCTTTCATGACAGTGGGGATGCTGCAATGGTCGTAAGTGTGAAAAATGGTCATAAGTCACTTTTTTCAGTGCCATTGTGACTTTGAATGGTCACTAAATGAACTGTTGTAAGTCAAAGAGTACCTGTATAAAAATACAAAAAGCTTCTTTGCTTGCAAAAAGCTACCCTAAATACCAATCATTAGATTAAAAATATCTGCAAGCCGGAGTTACAAATCAGGCAGGGTGCCAGAGCACCTTAAGGAATGAAAATAGTTAAAATGCAGTGATCACTATCAAGCAGCCAACTCTTGCTCATAAAGTGAAGCCCTTTAGCAGAGAGGTCATTTAAGCTCTCCAGAAAGAGCACACCCAGGAAAAGCTATCCTTAGATCCATTTGCACCACTTAAAGATACCATCTGGTCTCACTCACCTCACAAGTATCCTAAGGAAATCATCCAGATTTAAGGAAAGGTTACATTCCCCTCAGAAAGGCAGTAAAAAAAATCAGTGCCAAGCTTGCATCCTGCCTCTTAGAAGTACACCCCAAAAGGACAGTGCCAGATACCACTAAAGCAGTGAAGGAAAACCCCCTCCCCAGATAGAAAAAGAAACCATGAGGCAGGAAAAAATTCAAACACAATAGAAATAATTAAATCACAACAGTAGCTGTTGCTTATTAAACCAATTACCAGAACAAATAGACACAGGAACTAGCCAGATTTCTCAAACCAGTTTCTTTTCAGGAACAGAGATTAATCTTTTTCCTTCCAAACAAAGCTGAATAGGGAAAATTATCCCATCAATAAACAGGATTAAATGTCATCAAGCACAGAATTAAACTTCACCAAAACTCGGAAAGGGTATGTAAACTCACGTTTGAATGTCAATCTTTCTAGATAGCCAAGAAGAAGTATTTCCAGGGGAGTATTTTCTCCCAAGAGCAGTGTAAAAAACTTAAAACAATTCTTCCCTTTAAGAAAGTATCAAGAAAAAAAAAAACCTCCTTCAGAGATAGTAAGTCTAGGCATACTGCTAAGAATGTAGTAAGAAAAAACAAAAGAAGATTTCTAGCTACCAGTTCTCCCAACCACTTAAAAAGTTAACAAGGGGTTCTATAGAACCGATCTGAATCGGTAGAATCCCACCCCTGGCTACAAACCAGGAGACCGTAAGTTCTAGTCCTGACTTAACCAGGAAAGACCTGGGCCAATCACTTTTTCTCTTTTAGCCCAACTCACCTCACAGGATTGTTGTTATAGGGAAAATAGGAGAAAGAAGGTGTGTTTGATATGTTTAATTATTTTTAAAATATTAAAGAGGATACAAAGGAACAAAAAAATAAACAAGCAAATAATAGCTTTGCTAACAAAAGAAGAAAATAAATATATAGAGACTAGTAAGACAGGAGAAGAGGAGGAGGAGGAGGAGAAGGAAGAGAGGAAGAAAAACCCTTGTAGTATAGTGTGAGTTGAAGATATAACTGATATGCTACAAAGTAACTTTTTTAAGGTTGAAATTTTAATTTTTTTTAGAGTACTAAGAGTTAGTTTACCCTCAGGTTAGATGGAGTGCAGGTAGACAAACAAGTGGGGAAATTGTATGATTTCAAACGTAGTCAGATGATGATGTCTGTTCATTTAAAAACTACAGTTAAAACCAGAAAGCTTTTGAATTGTCTCAGCATGTGCTAGATAACTTTTCCAAGCAAGTAGGAAAGCTGAATTCACCCCATTTAGCTTCATATTTTTCTTTTTATTGAACAATACAGTCTATATTGTAATACAGACTATCATAATTTTTTTCCCAGTGGGTCTTCTGACATATGAACAAAAAAAAAAAAAAAGGAACTGCTAACAAAATAGTGATAAGACTAAGTTATTAGCTTCTAAAGGGCCCAATGACATGGTGGACAATAGAGAGAGCCTGGAGAAAGTAATTGATATGCTTATGGGTCCAGAGCTACCTTAGAACATTGCTAAAACAGAAATATTATCCTTGTAAATCACATCATTATTTTTTTCAATTCACTGGTTCAAAATTCATATGGTGTTCTACTGAAGTTAATCAATTAGTTTGGAGGTTGCTTACAATTGGTTTATTGATACAATCCTGGGGTTATTGTTTGAATAACCTTAGAATTGTTGGGAGGAAAGGTACTGACCACACTACATAGTCCAAAACTTAAGGCAAGTAATGAGAAGCTAGCTAAGTAAATGAGCAAGAACATAAAAAGTACAGTTAGTTGTTTTAAGAAATGAATGAACAACGTTCTTAGCCCAAGAGCTCCACTTGGTCTTTGAGTGACATGTTAAGGGAACCATATTTTGAAAAATCAGTGAGACCAACACAGAGTAGACCCCTACAGGAAAATGGAACTGCTAAGTGTTCAAGCTGGTTTTTAGAAAATGCTGAGATATAGGAGACATTATTATTTATGCATGCTAGAAAATGAAGAAAATCAAAATATAGCCAAGAGAAATCAATGTGACAATTGAAAAACCTTCATTTATATCAACCATGTCAAGCTGTGGAATGTCCTCAGGAAAATGGAAATATCAGAACATTTCATTGTTCTCATGAAAAATATGTACATGGGACAGGAGGTGGTTAGCTTCTGTCTTTTACGATTGATCCTTTATCATCACTAAAGGAGCTAGCAGTCAAGAAATATGTTGCAGATTAGCATTTGATAAAGTACTAATGGAGGTTTTGGGGAAAATATTGAGATGCCAAGATGTATTTATACCTACAAAGATCAGAATTGTTGAGGCAACGATTTTCTCTGTGACCCACCCTCAGTTGATGCAAAATTGGACTTTGAAGAAGTAAGATGGAAAGAATACTGACCTTCTCAAATGTTGATGTTGGAGAAACATGGACAAATAAATGGACTATTGAGCAAATCAAGCCAGTGTTCTCACTTGTGCTCGGATGACAAGGGTCAAACTAATATATTTGGATATATTGTGCAAAGACCTTGCTCCTTGGAGTAGATGGAAAGAAAGGGAAGAAGCAGATCACCAGCAGCTATATGGATGGACTTGATTACAACGGCAACAAATGAACCACTGACAATCCTTAAAGACCAGAATGAAGAGAGATCATCTGGAAAAAATAATTAATTATATGATTCCCAAGAGTCCGTATCAATCAATCAAACAATCAATCAATCACTGCTTCCCATATATTGAGTAACATTTATCCCTGATTTAACAACCTATACTTTTAGAACATCTTAATCTACTGAAGTTTTGAAATGAATTCCCAAGAAAGATGCTGATGTCACTTCATCCTAATTTTGTCAACTTCATTTCTGGAAGTGATCAAGATCCTTTACTTTCAGTGCATTCATAGGATGAAATGTTTCATGCAAAACACCTCTTTAAAGGTGCTTCCCAAAGCCATACCGCTTCTAAAAGTGAAGAAGGCAAGTTGCTCTGTTTTGTTCTATGACCTCTTGTCCTTTAATGTGGTTGGCAGACAAATGAATTATTTTCTATAATAATTCAGCTGTATTTTACCATAGCTTCATGAACCAGTGCATTATTTGCAATGGTAAAATAAAATCGATCTTTTTTCCTTTTGTAGTCGGTTTATCTGTAGCTGTCTTCCCCACCCCCTTCTTATTTATTAAACTCAGCTTTTATGTCTCCTTTCAGAACTCTAAATGAGTTAAAACTGCTTCTTCTCCCAGGTGCTCAAATCAAAACAATACATATAGTTCTCCCTTTGCCGCTTCTCTTTATCCTCATAATTCAAAGGATGTGTTCCTACATTGTCTTAAACCATGGCTTGCTTCAGTTATGTGTTGTTGAATAATCTGGCATTTTTTAGAAGTGCTGAACTGCTAAAAGTCCAAGGAGTCAGGAAAATATATCCTCAAAGTATAAGTAAGGGAGGAGGAATCCAGACAAAGAAAATGGGACTGAGGATTCATACTCTTGGAATGAACTGAGATATTGCTGACAGAGCTTCCTGACATGGTTGCTGACATAGATTAGTGGGTTAAGATCCTGTTAAGTATTTAGCAGAGTATCCTTGGTGTCAAGGATTAATACAGCAGACAGAAGTAGTGTTCAGATTGTAGCAGTAAGTATAGAACCACACAAGCACAGCAGTTGAAGTGCAAAGTCTTTATATGCAGTGGTATAAGCACAGTCCAAGTTTCAGTCCAATATCATACACAGTTCATCCATCAATAGATTAGCTTACTAACCATTCTTGTTCAGTAGACATAACAGCAATACATCATCTTCAATACATCCATGCATCAATGGAGAAATATAGTTACAGAGTTGAAGATACCTGCCCAGTAGTAGAGTAGCATAGTAGAAGCCTAGCAAACCAGTAGCAGCATTCCTATAGCACAAACACAGACACTAACAGACACTAGCCATGTGCTCTCTGGCTTCTTACTATATAGCACTCCTGCTTCCTATAGCCAATCAGCATCATGGCTACAGGATAGTGCTGAGTCATTCTGACTTGCAGCCATATATAGTAAACCAATATAGTTAAGTTTCTTAAAGAAACCTAACAGATCCAATCAGTGGAGCCATTCTTGACTTCCAGGGAACATATCCTTTCCTCCTTCATGCAATATAGACAGTAGCTTCATAGATCTGGAGTCCATGGTATTGTTTTAGAGTCCAGGAAGATTCTTATCCTCTCCAAACTCCACCATGTCCTTTGACTTTTATTTACAGTCTGCTTATTTCACAGCTGCTTTATTTCAAGAAAGCAGGGAAAATACTGTCAGTTTTTTCAGGAATCATGAACAGAGAGGGTTACAACAGGGAACTTGGTAGCTATAGGAACTTGGCAGCCATAGATTGTTCCATCTTGATCCCAATCCTCTGGAAAGAAAGGTCTAGAGATCCAGGATTGTCATCATCTAATAGCCCCAGAATAGGAAGGTGACTTGGCTGCAACATCTGTCTTTACGGTGTAGAATTATCCATAGAGAGAGATGAGAGATAGTGATTGGCCTGGAATCATTCTACGAATTATATGGTTGAGGGTGGTTTGAACTTAGTTGTCCTAGCTCAGTACTTTAACCAATGTAATACCATGAATCTCCAATCATTTCTTTTTAAAAAAGCAACAAAGGGGCGTTCTCTCTGCTGTTTTCACTGATAATCTAGAGCAGGGGTGTCAAACTCATGTCATCACGGCGATGTAACGTGATGTATTGGGACTTTCCCCCCCTTTGCTAAACTGGGCATGAACATGGCCAATGCGTGATCTATCCATCCCGGGGACCATGAATTTGACAGCTTCTACATGTAGTCCTTGACTCACCAATCATTTAGTGATTGTTACAATAGCATTGAAAACAGTGACTTATGACCTTTTCTTACATTTACGACCATTGCAGCAACCCCATAGTCACATGATCAAAATTTGGGTGCTTGGCACCTGACATGTATTCATGACAATTGCAGCATCCTGGGCAGTGGCGGGTTTCAAAAATTTGTACTATTGATTCTGTGGGTATGGCTTGGTGGGCTTGGCAGGGAAAGGATACTGTAAAATCTCCATTCCCTCCACACTCCTGGGGGAAGGTTACTGCAAAATCTCCATTCCCTCCCCATCCCACTAACCTGCTTTCCAGCTCCATTCTCCTGTGCAAGACAACCAAAGAAGACCCAGCTGATCAGCTGGGACTCGGGAGGCAGAGAATAGATGGGGATAGGGACAGTCAGAAGTGATATATGTTGGTTCTTTGAACTTCAAAATTTCCGCTACCGGTTCTCCAGAACTGGTCAGAACCTGCTGAATACCACCTCTGATCATGTGATCATCATTTGTGACCTTCCCAATGAGCTTCCAACAAGTAAAGTCAATGGGATTTGCTTAATGACTGCATCATTCACTTAATAATGGCAATAATTTGCTTAACAACAATGTCAAAAAAGGTCACAAAATGGAGTCCAGCTCACTTAAGAACTGCCTTGCTTAGCAATGGAAATTTGGGGCTCAAATTTGCTCGTAGGTCAAGGACTATCTGCACTGTATTTCCATCTTGCAGTTTTATAAATAAGAGTAAAAGCAGCTCTCTTGTTATACACCAAATTAAAGTTTAAAATGCAAGCTCCCTTTCATTACATTTAAAATATCATGGATGTCTTAATGACTTTTAAAGATGCTTCAGAAATAGCCAGTGTTCTCAAAAGCTTTATATTTTCTGTAAGAACGCAGTTAAATGCTAAACCTATAGTTCCTATTCACATTTTCATGAAAATGCATTCTCTTTGCTGAGGAAGGCTAGAAGTGAAGCTCAAGGGAAGAATGATGTGAAATAATAGGGAAAGAATACTGCATGAAACATGAGAGTTAAAGCAAACTCAACAGTAGTAAAAAAATTTTTTGGCGCAACTGAATTATAAGAAATTGCCTTAAAACAATACAGTGAAAATAACTAGTGGGGGGGTGAAGGTAGAGGAAAAAATAGGTGGGAAGACTATTTGATTTGATATTGATCGAATATGTATTAAATTGTACTGGTTTAGTTAGCAAGATATAAATTTGGCCAGAACATTTATGATAGTAATTTGTCCCATGAGATTTCTTTGAAAGAAAGGAAATGGCAGTACTTCGATAGCAGAGTATCTTTTCTGCCTCTGGGAAATTCCCAGGTTCAATCTGGAGCACTGCTAAGAAAACCTGAGAAAGTATGTTTCCTGCAATTGTAAGGGAAGACTACTTGAGACATCTGGGCTGCAAAGATTCAACTGGCCAGCAGATGGCAGCAAAACCATTTCTGGATTTATTTTCCTGCCATCTAGTGGCTAGAGTGGCACGGTGGCTCAGCAGTTCAAATATTGGGCTTGTCATCTGGAAAGCCAGCAGCCCAAGTCCAAGACTTGAGCTCTACACAATGGGGCAAGTGATGGTTTCAACCTAGCAGTTGAAAGAATGTAAATGTGAGTAGATAAATAGGTACCAGTATGGTGGAAAATATAACAGCATTTTGTGACATCATGCTGGCTACATGACCTGGAAATTTCTTTGATGGTGTTAACTCAATGGCTTTGAAACAGAGACACGAACTGCTCCCTATAGTCAGCAACAACTAGTGGAGTAAAATCCACAGGGACTCCATCTCTAGTGGCTGTCCCAATTTTTGCTGCCCAGATATGGGGCTCCTATTTTGGAGCCAGTCGCACAATATTTCCTTAGATGAGGGCCACACTTGGGATTTAAGTGCCTTAATGAGATGGAATGTAGTGAGGAGATGGATCCCCAGGAGGGAGGGAGTGAATTACAGAGAAGTAAGAGGCAACTCAGCCCAGATATCATGTGTGAGAGAAAGAGGGTGAAGACAGCCTCTGCCTAACAGTTCACAAGGTATATTGTTGATGTGGAGAGTAGAATCTTCAATCTGGCAAGATTTTGTCTGTGGTGTGAAATAATAAAGAAGCCAGCTTGGAAGAATTGCCACATGCTATTCTTGCTTTGAGGCCTAATGCCTACCAAGAGGCTACATACATTAAAAGGAGTTTTAATGCGTAATCAAGACAAAATTAATTCTGACTTAATTTCACCTTCATACAATTAAATATTGTTAAGACAAATTACAAAAATTGGACTTCTGGTTTGAGCTTCTTCGGTGACAGACCAAAATCCATGATCGTGCGTGGTTTCAATCCGTGCTCGCCACCGGAGTGCCCCAAGCTGGCTGGATTTGGGGCTAAGCCATCCTGTAGAGGTGGTGAAGAGGGAAGAGACCAACAGCAGGGTCGAGGAGAGCCACATCTCTCCTCCTCAGCTGGCCATTACTCCCTTTCCCGAAGGCAATTGCAGCAGTGGTCAGAAATGGCCACCTCAAAGAAGAACTCGACTGGAAAAGAATGTGCAGGAGGAAGATAAGAAGAGAAAGTTTTGGTTGACCAGGTTGAACTGAAAAAACACTACCCTGGAATTTGAACTATAAAAAATAACATTGTTCCCAAAGAAGATTTTGAAGCAGCGAAGGAGAGAGGGAAGGGAAAGGGTTTGGCTTTTTTTTTCTTCCCTTCCTTATACTGACAGCTAAGAGATTTAAGTAAAAAATTAGCAAAAATCCACTTTAACATCAATAGGCATTTAAGCTAAAAATAAAATGTCAAAGGGATAATAAAGACTTTTGGATACTCAAAAACTTTTAAAAGAAGGAAAGGAGAGAAAAGGAAAGAATAAAAAGGTGGGATCTGGAAAAATGGAGGAGACTGCCTGTAACTAAAAGAACTTACAGTGGAACTTGAACAAGATTCCTAAAAGATACATTCTAACTGAAACTTTGTAACAAAATAATAGAACCCCAGGAAGAGAAAGTGGAAAAAAGAAGCAAGAAGAAACAGCTTTGAATTATTTGGATTACTTGGTGATTTTTAGATTTTTGGGTATTGGATTTAAATGACTAAAATCAATCGGGTGGTTGTTTAAAAGTGTTTAAAATGTCATCGCTTTTGGAAGAATTAAAAATGAAACTTAAAAAACAGAAAGAAGATGCACAAGAAGGAAGAGGTTCTTTTGGCTTCGTATTTCAATTTTTAGAAATGGAGATCTAGAACTATGAGAAACAACAAGAAACACTTCTAGAACAAAAAGGTTGGGACAAAAAAGAAGCCATCTTTAATGATCAAGTAATTTTATGTGGGGAAAAAAAGGAAAGGGGGGAAAGAAAGTGGAAAGTTTAAGATTTGAAAAAACAACAACAACAACAAAAAGAATAGTTTGAAAAATAATTACAATATTTGGAAGCAACAGAAGAGAGGATTACAGAAGAGAGAATTAGAAGTAGAGAGACAAGAGGGCAAAAGGGAGAGAGAGAAGAAGAGAGGGAAGAGGGAAAGGAAAAGAAGTTATAAAAGACAGAAACAAGATATAGAGAAACGGAAAATGTATAAGAATTGAAAGTATAAGCCTATTTAGAGATAATGGGTGAAAATTTAATTGAAAAAGGGATTCTGCAAAGGTGCATAAGATAGTATTGTTATATTAGAAATTGAAATAATTTTAGAAAATATGAGACAATGTATGATTAAAATGATGGATAAAATACTTATTGTAATGCAATGGAATGTTTGTTAATAAATAAATGAAGTAAAGAGAATGAGAGAATGAAATTAGGAAAGGATGGGAACATTTTAATTATTATTAATGATTTATAAAAATATAAGTGAAGAGAAATATGGAAAAAAATAATTAATTATGGAAAGTTTATGTGTTCCCAAGGAAGTATGATATTCATCTGAAAAGAAATATTAAAGAAGTTAAGATTATAACTAATATTAATGATGGAATTGAATTGGAATGGAATGAGTGTCTTATTTACTATTGCTTTATATATAAGAACATAGTGGTGTGTATTTTAAGAATGTACCAAGCAGAATTCAATTGGAAGTTATGTACTATACTGAATGCTATAATTCTAAGGGCATAAATTGAAGTTTCAATAAGAGTTGAATGGATAAAATTAAAAGATATAAAGGTGTCATACTCCAATTAGTAAATACAGGGGGAAATTTGTTTAATGAGAAAAGATAATATGAAATTGAAACAGGACAGACAAAAGTATAAATATAATGATTAGAAAGATATTAAAACTTAGAAAAAGATATATAATTGAATTTAGATATGAGATAATTAAAAATAAAGTTGAGAAAACCAAGGGAGGGGAAATTATGGAGAAAATGTTAAAATAGTAATAAGATATGGAATAGAATATAAAGATGAATATGAAATTGAGTTTGTTTCTGTATGGAGAAGTGATAACCCAGGATCATGCTATTCTCAAAAAAAAAGATATTTTATTTGTATTATGTTTTTGTGAATACCCAAATAAAATTTATATTAAAAAAAAAACAAATTACAAAAACTGGAATTTTCATCTCAGATGCTGATGTCCCAGGGTCAAGAATAGACTGTGGTACTTCTCAGATAAATAATTCTCAATATCCAAACCGAAAGTTCTCATCCAGAGTATAACTGGATCAGAACACATTTTATTTTAACATGGCATTATGCATTGAGCCACCTACCTATCGTACATGACCTAGGCTTTCACAATATTGTGGTTCAATAACTTGCCATTAGCTCTGCTGGAGGATTAACTTTCAGAAAATCCCTTACGTAGGCTTTGCTCTTGAAAAGTCAGAACCCTAGGCTCATGTTTCATTTTATTGAGAGTTTTGTCATTCTTTTTGCAGCCCATTTTCTGGATGTCCATTTCCTGTACAGATGCACAAATAGATTATATATCGCTGCTTCTAGCAAACAAATATCTTAAAGAGAAAAAAAAACCCTCTTGCCATTGCTAAGTATGTCTTTGTAGCTTGTGGAATTCACCATTCACTAATAGCAAATTAGATGAAGCTTGACTGTACGCCTTTGTGGGGAGCCCCCCCCCTCCCCTTTCTTAGAAGAATGAAATATTTTGAGGAATATTTAAAAAGGCAAGATATTATATTTCCCTAAAGGAGAAATGGAGAAACATGTTTTTAGAAGCAAGAAACAGCCCCCAAGTCTTTCATAATAGCCCCCAAACAGAAACTGAAAAGGCAGCTTTTAGAAATGCAGTTTTGATAATCCATTCAAGACAGGATATTCTGAAGCAAAGGCAGAATGGTCGGATTAGGAGCAGCCCTTCACCCAAGATCCAAAATCAGGATGAAGCCATTAAGCCACAATAGGAATTGCCCAACACTCTTTCAGAATGCATGATTCCCAGAGCAGTCCAAACATCACCTGGGAGCTGAGATAAACAATAAGTCAGAGGTTGACCAAATTAGTTATTTTTTCCAACACTTTGTTGTTAAATCATACTTTTTGGGGTTTCTTTTCTGATCTCCACTTTGTGACAAGAACTCCAAGGAAGAAAGATGAATGAAGCCAAATTTTGCACAGAGGAATTTCAGGCAAGCCAGACATTCAATAGAGAATGCACTTAGGGCAGTTGGGTACTGAGAGAAATTCATTTATCTCAGAGGTTCCAAGCATCAAGTAATTTCCAATGTCTTGACAGGTCTTGCACTGAATTTGAGAGTTCATTGCCAGTTTTACCCAGCACCAGCAACCAAATCAATGCTTCCTAGTTCAAAAGTTCCACTTGTCTTTGTTAAGTAGTCTCCTTTTAAAGGAGACAAACCATGGACCATCTTTGGATCACACTGTTATTTTCCACAAAGCTTTTACCTGTTGTGCTTTCAAGATTTATCTTACTACCAGTTAATGATTTAAAGGCAGGAAAGAAATGCCTCACTAGAACCCCAGGTTGAGACGTATTCCTGATAGGATTTAAAAATCTCTCTCAGCCCCTACTGGGACCAATTTCATACCTTTCTCTCTCTCTCTCTCTCTCTCTCCTCAAAGGCTTTTATTTTATTTAAAAAAAAAAGGGAAATGAAGAACTACTGCTATGCCAAAGCAAAATCTCAAGGAACTTTTGAAACTACCCCATAGGTCTTTAAAGTAATAATGATGTAGCAGATTCATGGTGCTTCGGATGCCAAAATCTTTTCATGCCTCTTTCTTTAATGTGGAATGTGAAATAATGCAGAGGGCCAGAACAAACACAATGGAGAGGCTCAGTGGAATCCTGCAGAGAAACATTCTTACCTTTCAATATAATGTAATTCCTCATTAGGTACCAAGCCTTTTGGTGATAAAGCATAACATGGTTGATCGAATACATGGACAGCATGTTGCACATTTTCATTCCATCCTCAAAGCAATCAAAGTTAATGATAAAGATGCATAGATGCTGCATGTGTGTATGTGTGAGATAGAATGAGAGAGTGTATGAGTGATACTGAAATACTACTGAGGGCCAAGAGCTCCTATGCACACTAGTGAATATGGAGAAATTTAACTAAGATGAGAATGAGTTGACTTCTTAATCCAGATAATAGGTAGGGAAAAGAAGGTCCCTGGTCAATCAAATGTCAAGGAACCAATCAGAAAAGAGGGTTTCCCTTTGGGCTTTTACAAGAGGAGCAAATTCTCTTTTGTCTTTGGTTGGCCATTTATAGTGTTTTTCTCTTCTCCGAGGCTGGTGAGAAGCCAGATAAGGAGGCACTAGTGGCAGTGGTGGGATTCATTTTTTTTTACTACTATTTCTGTGGGCGTGGCTTGGTGGGCGTGACAAGGGAAGGATACTGTAAAATCTCCAGTCAGAGGTAGGATTTGCCGGTTCTCCAGAACTGGTCAGAACCTGCTGAATACCACCTTGACTAGCAGCACTAGCAGAGACAGAGCTGGACAGCAAATTTGAGTCAGTTAAGCTAGATGTAGTACGCATAAAATTTTATTTCATCGTCTGACATCTGGGGAGATAAATTTGTGTTGAGGTGTTGAGATGCAAGCAGTTGAGTAAAATCAACATTTAGAAAGTAATAATCCTTCCTTCCTTCCTTCCTTCCTTCCTTCCTTCCTTCCTTCCTTCCTTCCTTCCTTCCTTCCTTCCTTCCTTCCTTCCTTCCTTCCTTCCTTCCTGGTTTACTCTGGGAAAGTTTACCTCTCTGGTAAACCAGCTGGAATAAAGCAGCTGGTGGCAGTACATTAAATTTTTGGATATACTAAAATTGATTATTGTAATGTGCTCTACAAGGGGCTGCCCTTGAAGAATGTTTGGAAGCTTCAGCCAGTATAGTGCTTTGTGGCAAAATATATTTGCGTCTAAGATTACTATATTTGTTTGCCAGATTACTTCCAGGTCCGATTTAAGATGCTGGTTTTATCCTTTAAAGCCCTTCATGACATAGGACCAGGCTAGAGATTGGTTATCAAAGCCTCACATTCTATGCATCCATATGCTACATTAGACATGCTCAAAGGATAATGGCCCTGAACCATGTGAAACATTGTATTCTTCATTTAGTTGAATTCCTCATGCAACTGTGACATGAGAATTATATAAATATTCCACCTGTGAACCTCATTGGTGTGGATAGCAGAACAGAAAAAGATGAAAGGATGAATCATAGCTTATATAGGGATTCCATAACTTAAAAAAAAAATACCCTCCTTTGAGAAAATATGCAAAACTGGCCATGGAAATGTAACACCTACCCATTGTCTCTAAGGCTTTTGCTGTTGGGTAAGAAAAAGTCATCATATTGTATGAAACCTAAGGGGAGGAAATGATATCTGTTGACATTCCAACTTCTGCACCTTGTTGAAGGAATAGGATTTATATCCTCTCTTGCCTTGTGTGCATTTGTGCTTTATGACAACCGTAAACATTTTTTTTTTGCTAGAAATGCAACTTTGTTTACTCATCTTAATAGCATTCTGACCAATATCTAAATATGATATATATAAAAGGGGCAACTTGGGTATTATTATTTTATCCAATTAACTTTGCCTATAGAGTTACATACAGTGTATATTGTAAATATTTATAATGTCGTGAAAAGATACCATCCTCTCCATATCATTAGAGTTTCTTGCAGCTCTTGAGCAACTGTCCCTGAGGATTTGCAAATCAAAACCATTAAATGTCTGTCCTAGGATAAGTTTTTCCAAGATGGTCTTCTTCAGATCTTTCCATCCAAGCAGACTCAGTTAGCTGCTAATGATAAAGGATTATGGGAATTGTAGGCTGTGTATAAACAGACCTAATTGCCTCATACACAATACTGAGTAGAAATAGATAGAATGGTTCATGTAAATAAATCCAGCCAGCCTCTGCCACACATAAATGAAATATATCAAGGTTAAGAAAAGCAACAATGTTCAGCATTTCATCCTTTTTGCACACCACGTTTCTCCCTCATCTTGAGTGCATTAGGATTGTGGGTAACATATATTGTTAAAGGTAGTTCCTGGTTAGGGATTCTTCAAGAATTCCATTTTCTAAACTCTAACACAAACTGAACTATTGTGCAGATTTGAATGCAATAGAATGGTTCAACTTATCTCATTTTTTTAAAAAAGAGCTTAAATGCAATCTGAGATGTATGTAGTGAGTGAGAATTTGCAATGATTTGACTGAAAAAGTATTTTAATGGAAATATTTACAGCCAAAATGTTTGCATGTTATAATTTATTTTTATAACTTGAAACTCCTTGTGTTTATCCTCATAAACCTTTGATCATCTGCAACACTCCTTAGTAGCATCTGCAGACATTGAAACAGGAATAATAAATATTGACTAACATCTCAGGTGATTACTTTAATCTTGTGAAGTTTTGGCATTCTCTTATAAGATCATGCAACATTTCAGGTGAGAAATCAACATTTATAAGATCTAAGCAATGGGCATCATTGAAAGAGCTGTGATGGCGCAGTGGTTAGAAGGCAGCATTGCAGGTTAACTATGCCCACAATCAGAAGTTCGATCCTCACTGGCTCAAGGGTTGACATAGACTTCCATTCTTCTGAGGTTGTAAAATGAGGACTCAGATTGTTGGGGGCAATATGTTGACTCTGTAAATTGCTTAATAAGGTTCGTAAAGGCTATGAAGCAGTATATAAGTCTAAGTGCTTTTATTATCATTGAATTGTGTTGGCCCAATGTAAGTCTTGGGTTAAAACTAAGAAGCAAAATCACTTAGAAAGAAATATGTGGAAACTAAGCCATAGTTGATTACCAAATGTGTTTGATAATGTTAATAAATCATTTAAAAGCTTGCTAACCATTCTGTTCCCTGCTTTATTAAAGACTGCTTTAATAAACTTTCAACTTTTGCCCAAGGATGATGAGGGTACTCAAAATAAAAATGACATCATGAGATTTTTAGCAAGCAATAATTCATGTACTTGTCAAAGGCTGATGCTCTCACCACCTTGTTTCTCTTCTGAGAAAACAGATGAGTTCTTCCTTCTAGAAGATATTAAAGTAGGAGAGTATTTTTTCGGTATATTGATTAGCAATCACTCCCTTTTAATGCAAGAATTATGGTCATGTCTGTTGTCATACATTGTCCCAGCTTCTCGCATCCCTCAGGACCAATATTTTTTTCTATGTTTTTAAAAGGATTTTAAAATGTTTATAACATACTTCAAGGTCTTCTAGGCAACTGTTTTTCCAGCAATCCTTACAATAAAGCTATCAGTATTATTTTACCCATTTGGAAGCTACAGAACATAGTGGCATAGATACAGCTTCTTGTTAAAATGATCTAGTTCAACTTTGAACTAAGGACATCCAATAGGTAGGTTTAATCAGGTGTGCAATTCAAAAATCCCAACAACCAGTTCTCTGCCCGGTTGCTGGGTGGGCGTGGCCATGGCCTACTGAAGCTTCTGGGAGGGTTGTTTTTCGCCTTCCCCAGAGTCCGAAGGCTTCCCTCAGGCCCCTGGGAGAGTGAAAACGGCCCATTTCCTGACTTCCGGAACTTCCTGGAGGGCTGTTTTTCACCTTTTCCAGAGTTCAGAGGCTTCCCTCAGGCCACTGGGAAGGTGAAAACGGCCTCCCCCAGGCTCCGGAGGCCCTCCAGAAGCTGGAAATAGGCCCATTTCCAGACTTCTGGAACTTCCAGGCGGGCTGTTTTTCCCCTCCCAGAGCCTCCTGTTCAGACCCTGCATACCTGCATCCAAAACAGGCTGCATAGAGATTCCTGGGAGGGGAGGGGTGGGCAGGGCCAGCATGTTGGTTCAACTACTGGTTCAGTGAACCAGATGTAAATTTAACATCCGGTTTGCCCAAACTGGCCCCAACCAGCTGAATCCAACCTCTGGGTTTAATCCTGTATATCAGGCTCCCCAATCCCAGGGCTGCAGACTGCATCAGTCCACGGCCCATTGGAAACTGAGCCATGCACGCTTTGAACAAGTCTGCGAACTTTCATTTGCTTAGATGCAGGAGCTAGGTTGAGAAACCATCCCCTCCCCCCATCATTGCTGCTGCCACAGCTGCTGCTGCCTGTCCATGGAGCCAGAAAGGTATCTAGATCTAGATTCAATAATGTTTTCTGAACAGCTAATTTTCTTGCACATCTAATAATGGATATGATTTTAAATGATCACAGAGTTAGAAAGTAAACTGACCCTGCTGGCCTGGAACATCTCTCACCCAATTTAACAGACAGAGAGTATAATACTGCTGTATGAGGATAAGCCCCTAAATTGACTCTGTGACACCCTACCCCACCCTGCTCCTAAAAGCCACATGGTTGTGTGATGGTCATGCTTTATAGCCTTCTTGCTCAGTGATTCTTATCTCAGCTGCTTTGTAAATCATGATTGCAGTATCTGTTCATTCCCACTGTGCTCTCTATAGCTCATATAGCAAAACCATCAGTGTATGATGTGATGAGAGGTTTTGTTTTTCAACTCCTTATTGTGGAGAGTGCCTGTCTGTCTGTCTATCTATGTATCAATTATCTATTATCTCTCTCTCTCTCATCCATCCATCCAAGCATCCATCCATCCATCCACCTACCTACCTACCTATGTATAATTTATCTATCATCTATCTCTCTTCCTTCCTTCCTTCCTTCCTTCCTTCCTTCCTTCCTTCCTTCCTTCCTTCCTTCCTTCCTTCCTTCCTTCCTTCCTTCCTTCCTTCCTTCCTTCCTTCCTTCCTTCCTTCCTTCCTTCCATCCATCCATCCATCCATCTATCTATCTGTACTGCTGAAAGGGAATGAGTTTCCAAGGCAACTTCAATGTTTAAGGAAGGACTAGATTCTGGGTTTTCCTGTTCCTATTGATTAGTAACATTATTAACTTCCTAGTAATCTTAGCCACCACACCACATTGCCTTTATTCAAAGTGATTATGATAATGGTGGTAATGATGATGATCCTATTTAAAAACATCTTGGTACCATTTATAAAAAATGCAATATGCGTTCAAAACAATAAATTATATACCAACTGTGACTGGTAATCAGTGAGAGTTCCTTAAATTGACCCCATTTTAAAGCCATCTAAGTTGATGACTATCCCCTGACATTTTAGAGAGTAATCCATCCTTGATTTCCTGTTGTTCAAATTCATTGGATGTCCTTAAGTTATAATATTAAAAAGCAATGAAACGTCCACTATATGTTTAGGTGGGTAGGTGGGTAGCTGTAAATTTTTAAGGCTAATTCATAGATGAACATGGACCAAAACTGATAATAAAGCAAATCACTTTCTGAACTCCTCACTTCTCAATTTTACCTCCAAATCAAATGGATTATAAAACTTTGGTTACCCATACCAATTCTCTAACTGGTTATGAATTTATAATATTAAATCTTCATTGAATCCCTATGAGTCTGAATAGATCCCTGAGTTTGTAAATCCCTATGAGTTTGAAGAGATAGAAATGGATGATGGATAGATAGATAGATAGATAGATAGATAGATAGATAGATAGATAGATAGATAGATAGATAGATAGATAGATAGATAGATAGATAGATAATCAGAGTTGGAAGGGATCTTGTAGGTCATCTAGTCCAACCCCCCACCCAAGCGGAAGACCCTACACCATTTCTGACAAATGGCAGTCCAATCTCTTCTTGAAAGTCTCAAGTGATAGCACTCCCACAACTTCCAAGGGCAAGGTGTTCCATTGGTTGATTGTTCTCACTGTCAGAAAGTTTCTCCTTATTTCCAGATTAAATCTCTCCTTGTTCAGTTTCCATCCATTAGTCTTGTCTGGCCTTCAGGTGCTTTTAAAAATAGTTTGACCCCTTCCTCCCTGTGGCAGCCCCACAAATATTGGAAGACCGCTATCATGTCTCCCCTGGTCTTTCTCTTCACTAGACTAGCCAAGCCCAGTTCCTGCAGCCATTTTTGGATGTTTTAGCCTCCAATCCCCTAATCATGCTGGTTGCTCTTCTCTGTACTTTTTCTAGAGTCTCAACATCTTTTCTATAATGTGGTGAACAAAACTGGATGCAGTACTCTAGGTGTGGTCTTACTAAAGCTTTATAGAGTAGTATTAATACCTTCCTTGATCTTGACTGTATCCCTCTGTTAATACAATTTAGGATTGCATTAGCTTTTTTGGCTGCTGCTGCACACTGCTGGCTAATATTTAGCTGGTTGTCCACTAAGACTCCAAGATCCCTCCCACAGTTACTGCTATTGAGCCTGGTTTCACCCAGTCTATATGTGTACTTTTGGTTTTTCTTGTCTAAGTGTAGGACTTTACTTTTCTCTACATTAATTTCATTTTGTTAGATATGGCCCAGTGTTCTAGTCTGTCAAGATCCATCTGGATCTTGAGCCTATCTTCTTGGATGTTAGCTATTCCTGCCAGCTCAGTATCATCTGCCAATTTGGTAAGTTCCCTTTCTATTCTTTCATCTAAGTCGTTAATGAAGATATTGAAGAGTACTGGGCCTAAGACGGAACCTTGTGGCACCCCACTGCTTACTTTCTTCCATGTAGACTTAGATCCATTAAGGACTACTCATTGAGTACAGTTTGCCAGCCACATCAGCTCTTTTCCAGTCCTCTGGTAATTCCCCAGTGCTCCAGGATTTTTGAAAGATATGATGCAGTGGTTCTGAGATGACCTCTATCAGTTCCTTTAAAACTCTGGGATGTAATCCATCAGGCCCCGTGATTTATTTTCATCAAAATCAGACAGATATTCTCTTACTATTTTTTTGCTTATTTTAACTTTTATTTCTGGTCTGTAGATAGATATAGACAGACAAGTTAGACAGACAGACAGATCATGATGATGATAGATAGATAGATAGATAGATAGATAGATAGATAGATAGATAGATAGATAGATAGATAGATAGAAAGATAGATAGAAAGATAGATGATAGTTATCTTATGCAATGAAAAAATTCAGAGCCATTGCCACTGGGGGAAAAAAAGAAATATCTACATTCTTTTTATTTACTTCCAGTCAATATGTTAAATCAATACTTCTAGTCTCCAAGATAGTACTATTGAATCAATATCCAAGAGTAATCAGATCGCTCAGAAAATGAACAGAAAAATTGTATAGCATTCAATTGTTCATTTCAAGCTACGTCAGTTTGACCAGCTCCAGGGATATATTTGCATTCATGATCCCACAGTACTTCAGTTTCCTCCATCTTTAATGAGATGCTTTATGGTATGCATTGCCATGATATGATAAAGCCGGGGTCCCCAACCTCTGGGACGCTATTTGCAACTAGGACACAGAAATGGGCAAGCGCAAGACAGCAAACCCACTTGCGCAAGCAGCAGGAGAGCATACTACACGCATAAATAGAGCTTCGTTGGGGAACTCTGTGATAGAACAATAACAGTATAATTATTTTTTTAGAGTTCTAATATGCCTGCCCAGGGAAATCGGACATATCTTCTCAGCATGGGAGGTCCTCCGTATTAACCAAAGGAGATATGATAACTAATCCTACAGAAGTCTGAGCAATATTAGTAGAACAGTGAGGATGGACCAACCGATCAAATTATGAGATGGGTCAAGTGGATGAGTAGATATTTACAGAGGTAAATACTGCTTGCAATATGGCTTTCTATCTACTTTCCAACATTACCTTCTCATTTTTGAGAAAAGCTATTGTTTGGCTACCTAACTCTCACAATGCTTTATATATCCGCAGGCCATGTTTGTGAGTTTTTGTAATTGTTGAAAGGTTGCCTAAAAATATCTTTCCGTTATTTTCTTTTATATACTTCTGTTATTTTACAGTATCCCTGTGTTCCTATGCTTTTCAATGTAAAAATGCCCATAAGCAGGAGTTTCTTCATGATGAATTTCTCCAGAGATTTAATTGACTTCTAGGAGGCAAGGGAAACTGCGTGTTCCTTGAGAAAACAAAATAAGATTGTCTGGTCCTTCAGATTCAATTCTGAATCTGTAGTTTGGACCAGTAGCATCCATAGCACATCGTAATGTCATCCACATTATGACATGTGCAATGATGTTATCATTCTAACACAGTTAGTCCTCGATGTACGACCACAACTGAGCCCAACATTTATGTTGCTAAGTGAAACATTGTTTATGTGAGTTTTGGCCCATTTTACGAACTTTCTTGCCACAGGTGAATCATTGCAGTAGTTAAGTTAATATCATGGGTTGTTCAGTAAATCTGGCTGCCCAATTGACTGTCGTTGTCAGAAGGTCACAAAAGGGAATCACATGAATATGGGACTCTGCAACTGTCATAAATATGAACCAGTAACCAAGCCTCTGGGTTTTGATCATGTGACCAAGAGGATGCTACAATGCTTGTAAGTGTGAAAAATGATCATAAGTCACTTTTTTTCAGCGCCATTGTAACTTTTGTCACTAAATGAAGTGTTGTAAATTGAGGGCTACCTGTAACACCATTTCAAAGCCTGAGTCTTAACAAGTATGCAAATATGTAAGTCACAGAATTTGTGTAGATGACATCATCATCATGCAGGGGCCTTTTTTGTGCACCCTTGTTCCTCCTTATGGACATCTATAGTTCCATAGTTCCTAGCACATTCCCGGAATTATTTTCAAAGTAATGCATAAGCCTAGGATCTAATGCAATGAAAGAACAAGACAACACATACACAAGCATGTCTATTTCAGTCTCTGAAAGAGACAAAGAGACTAAGTAAGATCCGAAATCTCCTGAAAGGACTAAGATCGCCAGAGTTTGCCTCTCATTTAATATACACCATCTAGTTCCTCTATGAAAAACTTGCATGTTTGTGTCAAGAAAACGTCCTCTTCATGGAGCAGGAATGAAACTAGATGAGGAACAGGTTTGTAAGTCCTATTGAAGTTTTGTTTATTTTTCTCACACCCAGAAATAGTCAAGGCAGCTCTCAAAATTTAATTTTAAAACTGGATTGTATAAAGTTGGAAACATAAACCATACCTAACATTAAAATTGATATTAAATCAACGATTTAAAAAGAGGTGTTTAAAAACAGATTGACTAAATGCTGTGTAGGCAAACCAAGCTCTCTGATATGCTTTATCACCTCAGACTGAAGTAAGAAGAAACCTTCTCCTGAAAAGGTACAACTTTTACAACAAAGCATTTTCAGAAGGGTCTCTCCTGCAATGGTGGCACAATGTCTCAGCAGTTAAGGGTTTGTCAGCTGGAAAGCTGCTGGGTTTGTCAGCTGGAAAGCTGGCAGACCAGGTTCGAGACACGAGCATCATGCAATGGGGTGAACTACCATCCTCTCTCCAGCTCCTGCCAACCTAGCAATTTGAAAACATGCAAATGTGAGTAGATAAATAGATACCACTTCAGTGGGAAGGTAACAGTGCTCTGTGATGTCATGCTGGCCAAAGCATTGCAGAAATGTCTCTAGACAGCACTGGCTTTGAAATGGAGAATAGCACCCAAGGCAACTACTAGGAGAGTAAAATCCAGGGACTTCGCTCCTGCAGATCTAAACAGCAGTTACAATTTCTATTGAGAAAGGTGGTTCATTAGGCACTAAGGTGGGGCCTTAGAGTATTTAGAGCTAAAAGGTCCCAACTGATCTATTACATTGTGCCTATTAAGCAAGTAGCAATCAGTGAAGCTCTTTAAGCAAAGAATCGTATATATTTTGCTCTTGATTGTAGCTGGCTCCTGCATTTTATACCAGTTGTAATTTTCTACATAGTGCTACAACAGAAAGGGCAGCATGTAACCAAGCTGTGAATCCTATATCTTATATCTTAGCGTCCAGCTGGCTCAGGCAATTGTGTAAAAGTGGCTGCCATCTGCCACTCCAAAACTGCAGAGGACTGAGGAGCCTACTTGTGTAACTGCCTTTCTCCCGTTGTTTATATTCACCCACTAAACCTAAACAGAAGGCATTCTCCAGGTCCTTTCTTTCAAACAATGCCACCTCAGAGTTGTGCCTTCTCAATAGCAATGGCTGGCCTATGGAACAGCATCTTTCCAGAGTTTCGGATAGCTCCAACCCTGTTTGCTAGGCATAGAAGGCCTGGCTATTTTCCTGGTGTCTGGGACAGAGGGACTTTGCTGTTATTTTGGGGTTTCAGATTATTTCCAATTCTTGGGCACTGAGAGTTATAAGTGGTGAGTTTTCTGTGTTTTAATCTTTGTGAGCCATGAAGAGCCACTTGGATATATAAGGATATATAAATCAAATGAATGAATGAATGAATGAATAGATCGATTGACCAACCAACCAACCAAGCAACCTGGTTTTTTAGAAGGGGTGCAATCCCATTCCAAAAACTTGATATAAGGGCTTAAGAAAAGCATATAATTTGGGTTTAGGAATTTTTGCTACATTTCTACAGTCCTTCCTGGGGGGAAATAGAAGTCATGGAGTCCAAAAGTTTATTCCAGAATTTTCTTCTTTTTCAGACTGCAAGGATATTCTTTCAAGTTTGAAGCATGTATTTTTTATATGTAGATCCCCATGTCCCAAACTTGCTTGCTTTTGCTCTGCAAAAATTAAGCAGCCCATTTCTGCGATTTCATTTAATTTATTATTTTTTTAGAGATATGTGACTACTTTTCAAATATTATTTTATACCTGGAAGGCTAAGTGGACATTGTCTGTAAACATAACTTTGATGTTCATGGACATATGCACAATATACAAATTCAGTTCATCAATCTGAATCTTCCCCTAATCTGTTGATGATGGAACTAGGAAAAAAAGGGGCAACTTTCATTTTCCATCACTGCTGCTCTTAATGAGAGACAGAATAACTTTCATGTCTGTAGTGTCACAATTAATAGTTGTAAAAAAAGACAATGACCTGATTCTACACAGTTCTAATGATAATTAACTCTGTCCTTCAAGCTTATATTTATGAGGATTTTCTAAACTGTTTAAAAACATCAGTGGAAAAAAACCCCTAGTGGTTACATTTCTCAGCAGTGTTCAGTAGGCAACTATTATTTATTAATACTATTAAATCTATTCTGATTGTATAATTAGAGATACCAACACTGGAATCCTCTAAATACATTGGATCAGTCTTGGAAAATCTGTGAATGGTAGTCCCAACTCATCCAGAAAGTACCAACTTGGGGAATGTTGAGCTAAAGTTAAACCATAGCTATTGTAGTTACATAAAAGGAGAATAATGCTGAATGTAAGTGACCTTTAACTGTTAATCCAAAATTGATTGATTTAAGTCAGCTGAGGAAAGCCATGTTTCCTGAAAATAAGTGAGTACTTTTGCTTAGGCATTTGGCTGAGCATTCTAACTTTTTTTTTTTTGCTTAATGAAACTGTGTTTATGTAGGTGACTGTGCATATAAATCTGCATGTTGCAGTCACTTTTTGATGGAAAAATGGTTTTTGATATTGTCTCAGAGCTGGTACAAATCAGGGATAAATAGATCTCCAACTGACAGATTGAATGTGAGAGAAATAACGTTAATAATACAACTGAAGTAGTATTAGCACTAATTGATGGCCATTCTCCATCTGTGAATGAGAAGGTGGACCCTCTTAAAAATTAAAGGGCAAAATAGATTCATTAAATGAAGCAACAGACAACGTATAATGAGATGTAGCTTCCAGCTTGGAGTTCAGGGGGAAATGAAGGGAACAGCCTACCATGAA
Organism: Bungarus multicinctus; assembly: GCA_023653725.1. Classification (NCBI taxonomy): domain Eukaryota; kingdom Metazoa; phylum Chordata; class Lepidosauria; order Squamata; family Elapidae; genus Bungarus; species Bungarus multicinctus. Next base: position 142,323,722 of record CM042836.1, on the reverse strand, counting down.
TGTTAAGAGCACAATCCAGCCTCTCTCCCCACCTCAATCTTCTAAAGTTCAGAGTTAAAAAGCTCAATAAACTAAGGGTCCAAACCACGCGCCATCCTTAATATATTCATGTTTCACAAGTTCAGAAATTGACATGACATAGATGAAGCATCATTCTGCCGCCAACAAGATTTTCCTAACCCAGAGACACAGTTCCTGACATCTAGTGTAGCTGCCTATGCCTGGTTTTTATCTTAAGATATGCCACCATTGAATGGTTGACAGAGGGCACACCTTCCCCTGAAAGCATCTTCTGTGTGAAGTTTTGCTTCTGTTTAGAGATTCAGAAAACATGAATGGAGAAAAGTTTAAGGGCTTTGAAATTGTCTCTCAATTTGAACAATGGTCTTTGGATTGCAGATTTGGGCATACAAGTCAATTTGTTCATGGTCTTTCTCCCTATACCACTCTGCTGATATGTATTGTTTCTGGATTTACAGTAGTCCTCTGTTTAAACCATTCATTTAGTGACTGTCCAAAGTTACAACATCACTGAAAAAAGTGACTGATGACCGTTGTCTTACTTACGACCATAGCAACATCCTCACAGTCACAGGATCAAAATTGAGGCATTTGGCAATGAGCTCATATTTATAATGATTACTGCATTCCAGGGTCACATATGACTGGCATTTGTGATCTTCCCAGCTGTCAAATAAAGTCAATAGATTGGACTTGCTCAATGAGTACTTGAGTCACATAACTACTGCAATGATTCTCTTAACAATTAAACCAAGGTTGTAAAATGAAGTCCAAATCTCTTAACAATTGCCTTGCTTAGCAATGGAAATTTTGGGTTCAATTGTGATCAAGGACTATTTATATATTTAATTTTATTTTTATTTATTTTATTTGTCAAACAAGTATTAGATAACAGGTATAAGTATAAACATGATTATGAATACATGAAATGGATATGAATAAAGAGAAACAATAGGACAGGGATGGTAGGCATGTTGATGTGCTTATGCACGCTCCCTACAGACCTCTTAGGAAATGGGTGAGGTCAATAGTAGACAGTCTAAGGTTAAAGTTTTTGGGGTTTGGGGAAGAAACCACAGAGTCAGGTAAAGTATTCCAGACATTGACCACTCTGTTGCTGAAGTTGTATTTCCTGCAAACAAGTTTGGTGCGGTTTACCTTGAGTTTGTATCTATTGTGTGCTCTTGTATTGTTGTGGTTGAAGCTGAAGTATTCATTGACAGATAGGATATTGCAGTAGATAATTGTATATACTATATTTAGATCGGACTGAAGGTGGCATAGTTCTAGGTTGTTAAACGAATCATGCTCATTGGACATGGCTCACTTAACAACTGTCTTGCTTTATGACAGAAATTCTGGTCTCATTTGTGGTTGTAAGCTGAGGACTACTTGTATTGCTATTATTTCTAAGTCTGCCTCAATACATGTAAAAAAGCACATGCAGATATTTGGTTTATGCTTCCTTCCATCTTAGGACTGCAGAAAAAACAATTACTACAACCTGCCTTCAATCAAGGACCTGAATACTGCATGAGTCAAAAAAAGGGCTGTAAAAATATTTACAGACCCCTCACATCCCGGACATAAATTGTTTCAACTCCTTCCCTCAAAACGATGTTATAGAGCACTGCACATCAGAACAACTAGACACAAAAACAGTTTTTTCCCGAAAGCCATCACTCTGCTAAACAAATAATTCCCTTAACACTGTCCAACTATTTACAAAGTCTGCACTAATATTACTGTTAATCTTCTCATCACTCCTTATCACCCCTCCCCTCCCACTTGTGACTGTATGACTGTAACTTTGTCCCTTGTATCCTTACGATCCATACTGACTTTTTCCTAATATGATTTGATTGCTTATTGTACCCTATGACTATCATTAAGTGTCATACCTTACAATTCTCAACTCTTCACAAATGTATCTTTTCTTTTATGTATACTGAGAGCATTTGCACCAAGACAAATTCCTTGTGTGTCCAATCATACTTGGCCAATAAAGTATACTATTCTTCACTGATGCTACATAAGTAGCTTTCCCCCCTCCCAAAGAATATAACAGTTTATCACTTTTATTATGCCTCCATGTTTAACTCACATTCGCAGAAGTAAGACAACTTTTAGAGAGGTCAATTAAACAACTGTGAATTAAATAGTTTGTTGCTGCTGTTTTATGGGAGCATACAGGACACCCACAATTGGCATTCTGGTATATGAAAGATCTCTGAATCTATAGAAGGGTGTCTAAAACCCCTGGAGCTAGTTTGCATCTTTACTACACATAGGTATCTTGTTTCTTTCAGTTTATCAACCATGCCGACATTTCATTGGTGTGTTTCTTAAATTCTATTACATTTATTAAGAACCTCGCAGAATAGATGGTACTAGGTATTACACAAGTCAGTGTAAAACATAGTATTAGCATAGTAACAAAACAAAGCCACACTAATAAAATCCAACACTGCCTCAAAACAGTGGTCCTATTTGGAAACAGCATAAAATATGTATGCATAATAAAACTGAACTACAAAACAAGAAAACTTAAATGCTAAAATACTAAAGAAAGTAGTTTAGAAAAGAAAAATAAATGATCTGACATGCAGTGAATTTCAGTGTGAGGAAGAGAGCAAGAAAGTCAAGAGAAGAGCAGAGCTGGGATCCATTGCAACTCTTTCTTTATCACTCTTCCCCAAATCTCTTAATGAAGAGCTACATGAAATAGGTGAGATGATGGAGACAGTGTTCTTCTTACTACTGACTGAAGACATGGTGGTCTAACGGCATGGTGGCCTAGTGATGAAGATGCTCACATCCCACTCAGAAGGTTGAAAGTTCAATCCTGGGTAGCATCGATGTTTCTCTCTCCTAGAGTGCAAAGAAAAAAAGTGTCTGCTGTGAATTCCATGTGGCATCAGGAAGGATATCTGGCTAATAAATGCTTAACTCCATCCAGTCACCCCAACTCTATTTCAAATTAAGGAATTACAGGGTCATAAAAAGGGAATTTTTACTTGAAGAACTAAAGTGATTTTGGTCTCTTCTATTTTATGTAGAACCCAATGACCCCAAAATAATCCGACATTAGACCAGAGAGAAAATGTAGAATTCTTAATTTTTAAAAAAAGTCTAGATATTTGTGTGCGTGTGTGAGTATGTGTGTGTGTGTTTGTACACTATGTTTGGTCCATATGAAGATACCTATATCCTTCAAGTTACTGAATTATTCACTTTTATTTTAACTGTTCACTTCTTCTTCTTTAACATTTATTTCTGTTGATGATATTTCCCAAACTTCATATTATAGATTAATCTATAGAAGGGATAGCTGGAATTTGGATCCCCTCCATTCTAGAGCTGCAGTCTAGAAATCTAGGAATGGTACAACAACTTATTGGTTTTCCACTTTGGATGAAGAATTTATACAGCAATTGAAGAAAAACTGTACCATGTTCTAACTTTCTTATTAGAAGTTAAATAATTCAAAAAGGTGTTTGGAAATATTCTTAAAATACCACTTGCTGCATCATATTTTAAATTCCCCACAAAAGTACTAAGCCAGAAGAAAGAAACCTGACTGGTTTTTAAATTCAATTAATTTACATTCAGTCAGTAGTAAGAATAGTTATCCTGGGATGGGATGGAGAATGAACAAACCAAAACAAATCTATTAATGTCTTTGGGTCAAAAGATCTTGTTCCCCAAGGAAATTAGCAGAATGAATTACTGTAATAATGATTGTCTAAGTAGAATGTAATGTGTATACGGAACTTTGATTTATGAGTTCGTTGAGCTTCTCTAAAGAGCAGCATCTTCATCAGGATTGGGGCAAAATGAAATAACTGATTCGAGCCTGAATGAAATGAATTGAGTCAGATTTGGTAGCAAGGAAAGATTCTAGAATAGAGTAGAATAGAATTCTTTATTGGCCATGTGTGATTGGACGCACAAGGAATTTGTCTTGGTGCAAATGCTCTCAGTGTACATAAAAGAAAAGATACATTTGTCAAGAGTCAAGAATCACAATGTACAACACTTAATAATATTCATAGGGTAACAATGCCTGTTCTAACTTGATCTGTAATCTTAGCCACACAGCTCTTGTTCAAAAAGCAAGTGGCAGTTGCAGTCAATTTGTATTTTGCACAACATCATCTTGTGTACCAGTAGCACCCATTCCTTTGCATTACCCATGCAAAGTTATCTGTGAAGAGTAAATATAGGAGCAATGTTGTTGAAAACAACCAATATTCTCTTTATGCACATGATGCTGAAGTATGTAGTAGGCAGAAGAGGCAAAGTGAGGTTGTCTGATGACTCCGGAAGAGAAGGAGACAGATTGACAAAACCAGGTTATTGTCTTTTTCTGTGGTGCTGAATGGAGGCAATATATGGATACAGTAAAAACATGTTTATGTTAGAAGGTGCTAGTATCAGTAGAAAAGGGCATGCTTAGAGTCTCTTTAGAAGAACAGAATGTAGGGGTGCCACGTCAGCCCATAGTAAAGTTACCCTTGTTATCACACCCCAGATTCTTGCAGTAAAGATCATAATTTACACTGCTTTGGTAAGTCCTAGGTGTCATTTGCAGAAGACATATTACCTGTAACTGTCTGGTCTTTGGGGAATTTCTGCATTCCTTTGATGAGGAGACTACAGCTCATTGTAGTTGTGGGTGCCAATAAAGAATACTTCGTTGCATTGATTTCCAAACACCTGGTTCCTATTTTAAGTGGGTTTTTTTTCCCACACAGTGGGAAGTGGTGAAGTGATAATGGTGCGAGCTACATATTAATTTAGAAAATTTTTAACTATGTAATAGAAATGACATGTCTACTTTAATGGATCTCTCTAAAAGACACAATGACTAGAATAGAATAGAATATTCTTTATTGGCCAACTTGATCGGACACACAAGGAAATGATACCTTATACATAAGAGCATAAGATACAATTATAGAAAAGAGTCCCCAATATATAAATGAAGTGATAAAAGTGTGCTGGCTGACTTTAGAACCACAGAGTATGACCTGCTCAATAGTAGCATAAAGTGCATAGCAAGTCTTTTATTCTAATAGTTAAAACTTTCTTTAGAGGAACTATCATCCCACAGTGGCCACCAGTCCATGAGGGCTTAGAACTATGGCCATTCTTTGAAAAAGATACAACTTACTTTTTTTTTTTTTTGGGGGGGGGGGGGGGGGGAGGCAGTTCTTCCTCAAGGTCACTATGCACTGTGTCTCCTTGCTGGGAGAATTATCCTACTAAGGATGGTGTTAATGTCAGAACTGGCTCCATGGAGTCATCAATTGCCCTGTTCCAAGCAGTTCTACCTTCCATTGCTGGTTGTTTTTCGAAGGAGCCTTCAGTCCCCAGTCCCCCATTTTCAAAAGAGTGGGACCCAAGGAACTGAATGTGATGGTGATGAGGATGATAAGAACGCTGTTTTTGTGACACTTATCCGATGAAAAATACTTCATTCATCTTCAGACGTGCTAAGCATAAAGTTGGGTGGAGTGATGATTATCAGTCAAGGAGGCACAGATTGGGAGGCACAAAACACATTTGCTCTACTCTGCAGCCTTATGGCACAAAGAATTTATTGCTCTTAGAGCTGTCCACAGCAGCATGCTGACCTTCTCACTGACCACTGTTCTTTTGATGAAACAAATTCAAGGCAGAAGCAATACGCTCTCTTAGCAGGCGTGCTCCAGAGTTTCTTTAATAAGTTGAAGATAAAGGGAAGGATTAGAAACCATGCACAGATCATCGATTCCGCATCTATTCTCCCATCAGCAATGAATCTGGGTAGAAATTAAAATGGCGAATACAATTTCTTCCCTCCGCTGCCAATTTTCCCCATCCAACCTGCTTATATGCACTTTCAACGGTTAGCATTTTATTGAGCTTTTATGGGAGCTTATGAGACAAACAATTAAGTATATCAAGCATTCCCATCAATCGAATTTAATCTACATTAGAGGAAAGCCATTAAGTCATATTGTGCATCTTCGGTTTTTTAATTATGCCTACAGCTGTGGAAAAGTTACCAGGTGTAATTGACAATTTGTGAGCATATGAGAGATAAGTTGGAGAGACAGACTAGAACCGTTTAGTTGTCAGTGCTCCGGATGAGAATACAGATGATTGCTGCCAAACAATCACAAAAGTCTGGTGGTGCTGTTGTGTTATCGAGAAAGATGATGGCTCTCACCTCTGTCCAGAGTCCTGGATCATTGTCACAATGTCCCAAGAGTAGGGAGCTCACAGAGACATCCAGAAGATTGAAAGATAGAAAAGAGGAGGAGGGAGGTCTGGGAACAAACAAACAAACACACACACACACACAGAGAGACAGAGAGAGACAGAGACAAAGACAGACAAACAGACAGAGACAGAGATACAGAGACAGAGAGAGACAGAAATAGAGACACAGAGAAAGACAGAGAGACAGAGAGAGAAGAGAGAGAAGAGAGAGAGAGACAGAGAGAGAGACAGAATCAGAGAGAGATAGAGACAGAGACAGAAAGACAGAGACACAGAGAGACAGAGATAGAGGGATAGAGAGAACCTCACTTTTACTATAATACCTTGATCACTACACACTAGCTCTCTCAACAATGACACACTGGCTTTCTAACACACCCCTGCATTTTAATATTTCTCTCGATGTGCATATGTCTCTATTCATTTTCTCCTATAATCAAGGAGAGATCATTGAAAGTACATTATGGGTATTTGAAGAGAATAGCTGCCAAGAAGGAAGATAACCTCTTTGCCACTTGGAGTGCTGAAAGTCACAAGAAGGCAGAATAGCGAGAGAGTTCTTTGCCCTCCAGCCCAACTCTACAATCCTATTGAAATTCTCTGCTATTGCTTGGACAGGTGGACACCTTTCCAAATAGTGGAAGGAGCTAGAGTTGCCCTAAAATTTTAAGAAGTGCCTATGAGGCATGAGAGACATTATCCTAAATAAAGGGGATGCTGGTAGTTGATACCTTGTAGAGAGCAGATGTCCCTTATTGTTTAAACATTAAAATAATTCACATTTACATTGAAAAGCCTAACAGGCAATGAAAGGACTATTCCTCTGGCACATGGGTGCCTGAGCTGCCAAACTGCTTGTTCTTTTAGAAATGCAGTTAAACAATTACACATGGAAAGAAATGGCTCAAATATGTAGGATATGGAGTGGAAGGCTCTGAAAAAGTGCCTGCAATGTTATGCACCTGTCTTCCTTCTGACATATGCATTTCAATATACTTTTCTTTGTAAGGCATTAATTTAATCTTATGCATGTATAAAATGATCTCCCAACACATAAGTGAGAAAACAAGCATATAACAATAGCCAGTGTATGAAAAAAAATACCAAAATTCAATTTATTTTGTATATAGGTTCAATTGTCAGCAAGATAGCTTGTCCAAATTCCTTGCACTTCAGCACCTAACGTCTGTGTAAAATACTCTCCAATCTGAACACAAAGGAAGTGAGTTTAGAAAACAGTGATTTGAAGTTTATCTGACATTCTGACAGCTTGCATATATCCATTGCAAAATTTTGCAGAATGAGCTCCAGAAAACTAAAAAAAAATCTATTAAGATAGGTTTCACAAGGAGATAAATGCGTAGTGAGAATTCCAATTATCTGTTGCAAAACATATTATAGCCCCAAATTAAGAATATTTTCCTTTTATCATGCCACTTCAAACTATCCAATAAAGACAAATATAATAAAACAAAAGTGGAGGAAATAAGAAAATGTCTAATTACTGTTTTCTTCAATACGATTAGTCTCCCTAATTGTCTTTCTTCGGTGATTTAAGCAAATTCCAAGTATCTTCAGTGAAAGAATTATTAACACAATTAATGTCACAACTGAGTTGATATGAAACTGGAGGCTAAACATAAACTTTCTCTAACAGAATCTTTTCATATTATCAATGTCATTGTTTTCACTGTAGCAACAGAAATTGAAATGTGCCCCAAAATAATATTTGAAGTTCTAGTACTATGTATTATTTTTCTGAGATTTGTACTGGATTTCAGAGAACTTGGTCCCTGACTTATACATTATATAGTATATGGGCATGCAGTGCTATTCTTGCCAGATTTTACTATTCTAAACTTCCAGGGTGGGTGGAGGATTTGCAAGTTTTAATATTATGCTGTTTTCTAGCCTTTCCTTATATAGAAAGACACAGAATAGATAGATGATTGATGATAGATAGATAGATGATAGATAAATAGATAGTTATAGATATAACTATGGACATAAACAGTTGATATAGAAAGTAATAACAATAGCAATAAGCACTTAGACTTACACATGCTTCATAATGTTTTTTAGCCCTCTCTAATCAATTTACAAAGTCAGCATATTGCCCCCAACAATCTGGATCCTCATTTTACCGAACCCAGATGGAAGGCTGAGTCAATCTTGAGCCAATGACAATCAAGCCGCTGGCAGTCAGCAGAATTAACCTGCAATACCACATTCTAACCACTGCGCCACCACATATAGATACATAGATATAGAGCAGAAAGAGCATTTCCATTTTTATTTCACCCAGAATAAAAATATATATTGCCCAAGGGATGTAGGCATAGATATAGAGATATAGAGCAGAAAGAGCTTTTCCATTTTTATTTTACCCAGAATGAAAACTATATTGCCCAAAGGGTAAAATCAAATTATCATTTTTGCTTAAAATGATCACTGAGAAATACATTGTATGAAAAGCTATCAGTACAATTGCTAGCATGATGAGTTTTACTAAATTGTTGCATTTGTTAAAGTTAGCATTTTAACAAAATGATCATTGTCATCTCACCAAAAGGCTGGAAGCTAGAGGTAGAAGCTTGCCCATCTCAACAATGTTCCTCCAAGAGAGGCTTATCTGGTACTCTTAATGTCCTTCTGACACCAGGCAAAGCAATTAGGTTTTCATTATTTTCTTTTTTCTTTCCTTTGCTAATGGTCACTGGCTGGTTTTCATTTTCGTTCCTTTGGTTTTTAGTTGCTTTGTTTATATATACATCCATACCCATTTGTTTAAGCTCTTCATTTTGAATGTAGCTCTTATTATTAATGACTACATTTAAAAGAAAAGCAATTGCTCACAGCCTAGATTCTGCATGTAGCTTAGACAATTGCATTTTATTGGGCAAAAATAATACATTATATAAGTACATGATTATGCCCCATATTAAGTGCTTTAAATAAATATTATTTAAAACTCGCCATTCTGCATCATTATTCAATAAGCATCCCTCTGTAAAATGGAAATTACAAAAAAACCTTCTGGGTAAGGATTTTACTCATGAAGCATTTTAAACTGATAGATAGGTTTTCCAAAAGGAGAAATAGAAACAGTAAAAACTTGCTAATACCCTAGAACTCTTTTCTTTCCTCTATGCTCTCCAACCATCCCCATTTGGCACTTATAAGCACCCATCTGGCCATCATGCATCCTTTGAAGTTTTTTTCTATTATTAGTGCTTTTTGTCTGTTTATGTGCTCTTTGCTTGTAATATAACATATTCTGGATTGCACAGGTTGAGGTTCAGCTTTCAATAAATCAGGATTGTTTGTGTCTAGCTGCAGCCATTAAAAATGTGACTTGAAAGGTCCCAAGGTGAGTTTAAATGCCACAGCCTCCTGGTGTATCATGAACTTGCCAATGTATAAATGGTCTTTTCTCCTATCATATCAGTACTTTGTCCTTTCAGATAACCTGTTTCATGCTGAGCATGTTTGCTTGTTGAATATATTAACCCCAAAACATTACACCTTTTGCTTCAATTTTCTCTATTTATCATAACCAGTCCTGAATTTATTATCCACATGTTTCTCTAACTTCATAGACATGTGAATATGCACAGAACTAAATTAAATATTCATAAATCCATCCTTCCTATCAAAGATGGTGGTAGTTTCCTTAAAATCTCACTAGAGGCACGGATGTCAGTCATGCCTTCCCAACCTTTCCCAAATCTCTCAATCATTTGAAGTCCCCTCTCTATCATCATCTCTGGCACAGTTGGAATTACTCAGCTTTGCAACATCATGACCCATTGGATTTGAAGTCGATGTCCAAGACACTGAAAATACAAATCAGGATCAATTCTAATCAATCCCAGTAAGTTTCACATTGCATCTTTAGGAAAGAGGAAGGGAGAAGAGAGAAAGCTTTAAAAAATCCCTTCTTGTTCTTCCCATTGCTCTGAGTTTCCTCCATTTCTAAGCTTCTTATGTAGAGTTGTTCAATTCCAAGTATATATAAAAAAAGAGACAATCGTTGAGAAGTATAAGTTCCCTTCATAAGGCAAAAAAAAGGGGTGGGGAGGCAAAACTATCAATCAAAAGATTAGGTACCTTTTAATGAGCTGCCTGCTCTTTGCTGCTGATGCTATGGAAGTGCTGTTGGTGCCTTCAGGAACTACTTAGGATTTTCACTGTGCATGGTAGACCTGATGATCTGAAACAACTAGAGGGGAAACAAGCTTGAAAGGTTGTTCAAGAATTCAGGTTATGAAATACTTGAGCTTCTCTGCTTCTGCAGATCGGGTTTAGTTATCCTTGTGATGAGTGCAGAGGGCAAGAACAGTATGTATATGCGCTGCAGATGTACCTTGAAGGTAGATTACTTGAGCTACATTTCCAACCACGGGAATTTGTTTTACAGTAGTTCTCATATAGTATTAAAGTTATCATGATCCCCAAAATGAATGCGATGGAGTTTTAGCCTGCCGATAGCTTTTCTTCTTTGAGGCTTCTACTTTACAAAGGGTTGCCCAAGCTGGCATTGTTTTTTAGACCACATACTGTAATACTTTACTATTGTTTACAGCAATATGTACACAGCTGTCCATTAAACTTTGTGGCTCATAACGATGGTTAATAGACTGGAGACAATCAAGTAACGTTGTAACATTGATTTTAATAAAGCCGGAGTCTATTTTTCTATGGAAGACTTATTGGGCATTTAAATATTTCTCTTAGGTGATTTTTTTTTCCCAACTATATGCTCAAGTTGAACTTGAATGATTTTTGTTGCGGTTCCTTCTGAAACAAAGATTATAAGCAAATCAAAATTATTTTTAGTAATGAGTGCAAAGATAGCTTGAAGTTGCATTCGCTCATCATACTAAACAATGGTTTTTGGAATTTTTACAATCAACTACAATTGGCTTGATTGATACTAAGTCATAAATCATTATTTACAAGTATTTGAATTTGCATAACATACTGAGCCATAACTAAATAGAGCCAACATGCACACACATACAGCACAACAAACACATACAGACAGATAGAAATATGTTTTATTTGGATCAGGATGTGAGTTTCAGCCACACAATGAGTAGTAAGCTGATATTTCATTTGAAGTGATTTGGTCTTTTTTCTTCTCTTCTCCCATTTTTCCTTTCTTCTTTTTCCTCTTACCATTTCTCTATTACCTTTATTTTCATTAAAATAAAAGGTAAAAGGGCGCGGCGGCCCCGGCGGCCTCGGAGCGGCTTCGGAGGCCTCGACTCAGATGCGGTGGCCCCGGAGCAGTTTGTGAGCGGCCTCGGTGGCCTCGGGAGTGATGGTGTCGGTGCGGAGCGGCCCCGTTGGACTCACGGTGACGGATCCAGCATGACCAACGCGGAGTTCCGCCGCCGCTCTCTCCGGCCTGGACGGCCTCAGCTATGGCCCCCCTTGTCCCCTGGCCCCCCCCCGCCGGTGGCAGAGGCGGGGGAGGATCGGGGGAGACCAGTCGGGACATCTGAAAACTGGTCGGGGGTTGGCTGGAGCCGCGGGACCGGTGTGGAGGGCGGCGTGGTCGCGACGGCCCCGGCGGCTCCGGGTCGATTGTGGAGGCCTTGGAGGCCTTCCCCGGCGGTCGGCGGAGCGGGGCGGCTGCGGACGGGTGCTCGGCGGTGATGGACGGGTGCTCGGCGGCGGCGGCCCTTCCCGGCGGTCGGCGGAGCGGGGAGGCCGCAGACGGGTGCTCGGCAGCGGCGGCAGTGGCTGCCGCGGCCTCCGGACTTGCTGTGACGGCGCTCCCTGTGTCCTGTGTGCCGGCGGCCTTGGTGTGGGCTCGGCGGCCTTGTTCGGGCCGCGGCGGTCGTGGGAGGCCCCGGTTGGTTCTGATACGGGCCTGCTGTGGTCAGGGCGGCCCTGGAGCGGCCCTGGGGCACCCTTGATGGCCCCGAAGATGGCGTGGAGGCTGGGAGACCCACGGAGGGGCTCGGCTGAAGAGTGGTGGTGCCGATGCCCCCGTGGGCCGCTTAGGCGGAGCTATGGTGTCCCTTCCTTTCCTGGGGCCCCCACCGGTGGCAGAGGTGGTGGGCCTGGGGGAGGGTCTGGCTCTGCCTGTGACTCTTTCCCCCCCGGGGGTCCCACCGGTGGCAGAGGTGGGACGACCGGGGGGAGGCGGCATATACCCCAGCCTGACTGGACTTCATCATCCGCGGCCAGAGGACGGCAGAGACCGCAGGCGCTCCGGGACTGTAGAGATGAGGCGGCCGGGTCCACGGATGTACCCGAGGGCAGAGCTTTGGGCCCTGAGGGATGCCCCCCTCTCCCTTAGGTGGCCTTCGAAGCTCTCCAAGACTTTCCGTAATGAGGGATCCTGGGATCCGGAGCGATGGTGGGGCCGGGGAAACCGGGGAAAGCACTGTAAACCCGGGGTCATCAAATTTTTAATGGGGTTTTTTAAGGGGGAAAGGTCCAGGGCGGGTGGGGGAGACAGCCCGCATGGAATTGGGGGCAGCCGGGCCGGCTTGCGCGCCTGGGGGGCCTCGGGGGTTTCCGTGTCGGGGTGGCGGACAGGGGGTGGGCAGCCGGGGGCCAATTCTATTAGCACGGTGACTGGGAGAGGTAGGTATGCGGGGTGTAGAGGGCCATATCCGGTTAGGGGATCGCGCTCCCGATGTTTACAAGCGGTAGCGCGCTCCGACCCTCCTTACCCATCCTGCAGCCCTGGTTGTCCGGAATCTCAGGCCCTGAATACCCGGCTGTTGTTGTGCAATGCCAGGTCCGTGGTTAATAAGGCTCCCCTGATCTTTGAGTTGGCTCAGGAGGAGGCCGCGGACCTGGTAGGTGTCACCGAAACCTGGTTGGGCCCAGAGGGAGGCGTCCCTCTGGTTGAGATGTGCCCACCAGGTTTCCTTGCATTTCACCAGCCTAGGGCTCAGGGAAGGGGTGGCGGGGTGGCGGTGCTTATAAAGGAAGTCCTTTGTCCTAGGGAGGCCACTGTCCCTCAGACGGCTGGCTGTGAATCTCTTTTTGTGAAGTGGGGGCAAGGGGTTCAGATGGGTCTTTTGTTGACGTACCTGGCTCCCTGCCACGTCTCATCAGCCCTGCCCGGACTCCTAGAGGTAATAGCCGGGCTGGCGGTTGAGACCCCCAGGCTTTTAGTCATGGGGGATTTCAACCTGCCATCGCTCGGTGAAACCTCGGGGTTGGTCCGGGAGTTCTTGGCTTCCATGACGGCCATGGACCTGACCCAGTTAGTTTCTGCTCCCACTCACATAGGAGGACACATGCTGGACCTGATTTTTGTCTCTGGGCAGTGGTTGAATGACTGTAATTGCGGGGATTTAGTCATCACTCCCTTGTCATGGACAGATCATTCCCTCCTTAGACTGGACTTCTGCTCCGCCACCCCCCACCGCAGGGAGGCGGAGCCACTTAGATGGTTCCGCCCCAGGCGCCTAATGGACCCGGAGCGGTTCCAGAGGGAGCTTGGGCCATTTCCTGAGTCTCTGGCTCTCAGCTCGCCTGGAGACCTGGTGGCCACCTGGGATGGGTTGGCCGCCGGGGCTCTAGACCGAGTTGTGCCTCTGCGACCTCTGACCCGGCACAGATCCCATTTGGCTCCGTGGTTTACGGAGGAGCTACGGGAGATGAAGTGCCGGAAAAGACGTCTAGAGGGCATTTGGAGGGCGAGTCATTCTGAATCTGACTGAACACAGGTGAGATCTCATATTAAGACTTACCTTGTGGCGATAGGGGCGGCGAAATCCTCGTATTTCTCCGCCCTTATTGCGTCGGCAGGAAATCGGCCTGCCGCCCTGTTTAGAGTGACCCGCTCTCTACTTGAACCGAGAGCGCGGGATGACCTCTTGCAGGGTAGAGCAGAGGAGTTTTCTCGATTCCTGCATGACAAAATCGCTCAGATCCGGGAGGGGCTTAACTCCAATTGGTTGGTCCCGGGGGAGGTGTCCGGGGCAGGTCTTGTGAATGTTATCTGGGGGGAGTTCGATCCTGTGACCGCCGAGGGTGTGGACAGGTTGCTGGGGGGTCTGAATGCCACCACCTGTTTATTGGACCCGTGCCCTTCCTGGCTGGTTTCGGCCGCCAGGGAGACGACACGAGGCTGGCTCCAGGGGATTATCAACGCTTCTCTGAGAGAGGGGTCGCTTCCGACCGCCCTGAAGATGGCGGTGGTGCGGCCCCTCCTCAAGAAGCCTTCCCTGGATCCAGCTGTTTTAAATAACTTCCATCCAGTCTCCAACCTTCCCTTTGTGGCGAAGGTTGTTGAGAGTGTGGTGGCACGTCAGCTTCCTCAGTACCTGGAGGAAACAACTTACCTCGATCCGTTCCAATCGGGCTTCAGGCCTGGGCATAGCACTGAGACGGCATTGGTCGCGTTGGTTGATGATCTCTGGAGGGCTCGTGACAGAGGGTTCTCCTCTGTCTTGGTCCTATTAGATCTCTCGGCGGCTTTCGATACTATCGACCATAGTATCCTGTTGCGACGGTTGGAGGGGTTGGGAATTGGGGGAACCGTCTTTCGATGGTTCTCCTCCTTCCTCTCCGACCGTTCGCAATTTGTGTTGGCGGGAGGGGAGAGGTCCACCTCTAGGCCCCTGGTTTGTGGGGTGCCTCAGGGGTCGGTCCTCTCCCCTCTCTTGTTCAACATCTATATGAAACCGCTGGGCGAGATCATCCGTGGTCTTGGGGTGAAGTGTCATCTGTATGCAGATGACACTCAGTTATACATCTCCACCCCGGACCACCCCAACGATGCTGTGGGGGCTATGTCCAGGTGCCTGGAGGCCGTGCGGGATTGGATGGGCGGGAACAGGCTCCGGCTCAACCCATCCAAGACCGAGTGGCTGTGGTTCCTGGCGCCCCGATATAGCCAGTTGACTCCGTCGCTGGCTATTGGGGGGGAAATTTTGCCCCCCACAGAGAGGGCTCGCAATCTGGGAGTCCTCCTGGATGTGCGGCTGTCGCTTGAACACCATGTCGCGGCCGTCTCCAGGGGGGCATTTCATCAGATCCGTCGGATCTACCGGTTGCGGCCCTTTCTGGATCGGGACGCCCTGCGCACGGTCACTCAGGCCCTTGTCACCTCTCGCCTGGACTATTGTAATGCCCTCTACATGGGGCTCCCTGCGGGGAGCACCCGGAGACTCCAACTGGTGCAGAATGCGGCCGCGCGGGTGATCATGGGGGCGTCGCGTAACGCCCACGTGACGCCTCTCCTGCGCGAGCTGCATTGGCTGCCGGTGGCTCTCCGGGTTCGCTTCAAGGTTCTGGTTCTGACCTTTAGGGCGATCCATGGCACTGGGCCAGGTTACCTACAGGACCGCATCCTACTGGTGATCTCCAGCAGGCCAGTGCGTGCACACAGGGAGGGCCTTCTCCGGGTTCCGTCGGCTGCCATGTGTCGCCTGGCGGTCCCGAGGGGTAGGGCCTTCTCTGTGGCGGCCCCTGCCCTCTGGAATACTCTGCCACCGGAACTGCGTACCGGCATGGACCTGAGGTCCTTCAGGCGCGCGCTGAAGACCTGGCTTTTCGAGCAGGCCGGCCTGGGCTGAGAGAGGGTTTTAATTTGTCTCCATTGCTTTTTAGTAATTTTAATTTGGGGGTTTTAAGGGGGTGGGGTGGGCTTTTTATATTCGGCCAAATATTCAATTTAATTTCTTTTTAACTTTTGTATCATTGTCGGGGTTTGGATTGGCTGTACACCGCCCTGAGTCCCTAGGGAGAAGGGCGGTATAAAAATTTTATAAATAAATAAATAAATAAATTATAAATTTGTATTTCAAATAAAAATTATAAGGAGGAAGAGGAGGAGGAGGAGGAGAAGCTATTTGATCTGAGGTGGGGGAAAGAGTGAACTAGATTATTACAGGTAGCCCTTATTAATCACCCAAAACTGGGACTGAAAACTCTATCATCAAGCAAAGCAGTCCATAAGTGAAAATGCATCTCTTACTTCAGCTTTCCTTTGATGTGCAGATGTGGGAAGGTTGCAGATGTAAAGACTGGTCTCTAAGTTACTTTTTTATCACTGTGAAATGAGGCATTTGCTAAGTAAGGACTACCTGCAAAGTGTTCTGAGCACAGGGTTTAAAGCACAGTAAATCATTTGCAGATAGTCCTTGATTTGTCCATAATTAGACCAGAATCTCAGTCATTGAATGTAGTGATGATTTAGGGAGATGTCTATGTGACTGTTTCACTGAACAACTGCAAACCCAGCTTTCTCAGTTGTGGATTTTAAGCAAGTTTGTAGCTCGTTATGCAGATGGGGTGAAAGAAGGTAAGGCCTTGAGGAAGGTAAGCAGGCAGCTGCCATCAAGGCCAGAGGTGGTATTCAGCAGATTCTGACCAGTTCTGGAGAACCAGAAGTGGAAATTTTGAGTAGTTCAGGCAAATACCATCTCTGACTGGCCGCACCTCCATCTATTCTCTGCCTCCTGAGTTCCAGCTGATCGGCCGGGTTTTCTTTTGTTGCTCTGCACAGGAGAACGGAGCTGGAAAGCAGGATAGTGGGGTGGGGAGGAAATGGGATTTTGCAGTAACCTTCCCCCTGGAGTGGGGTGGGAATGGAGATTTTGCAGTCTCTTTACCTTGCCCCACCCACCAAGCCATGCCCACAGAACCGGTAGTAAATTTTTTTGAATCCCACCACTGATCAAAGCACAGGAAAAGATTTCATGTGCTGGGCTGGAGAAATAATGTGAACATTGTGAAAACCCCTACATTGTTACTCTAGACCAGCACACAAATTCCTTTCCCCTCCAGGTCGAGTACCCAAATCATGATTATGTGGCAATGGATGGGGCTACAAGATTTTTACAATGGCCAAAATTGCTTTATAGACTATAAAGCATCCTTTCCAAGTTGTCATAACTTTGAATAGTCATTAAATGACCAGTCATAAGTCAAAGACTACCTGTACAGAATTGATCCTTTCAGATATAGGACACAGATATTCAATTTCAATACAAAAAAAAATATCTCAGCATTATCTTTTGTGTTATTGATACATTTATAGAGCCAATTTGGTTTAGCACTAGAAACCAGGAATCTAGTCCCATCTTAGGCATGAACATTGGCTGGGTGATTTTGGGTCAGTCCCTCTTAGTTCATAACATCAGGCTTATTCAGCAAGTCACTTGGTCAATTCTTGTTGCAACCAATGGAAAAATATTTTGTTGATCCGAAAAAGGTAGATTGCGGGAAAATTCTAGGAATAAAAAAAAAAATACTGACACATTTAAAGTATTTATTTGATCTACAACAACTTTTTTTTAACTCTCAGCCCTGAAGATCTTTAGAGTTTCTCAGTCATCCAGGTCATCATTGTCCCAAACATGCTTTTTCAGGAGGCAAATAGACTTTCTTGTTTTTTCTTTGAAGACATTTCATTTTTCATCCAAGAAGCTTCTTCAGCTCTGACAGGATGGTGAGGAATGGAAGGACTGATATTCCTTGCAGTCAACTGGTCATTTGCATCCTTTTACAGGAACCAGGAGCGCTACTCAAGTGGCCCTGAGGACACACATAAAGTGCTTCAACAACTGTCTAAAAGAATGCAAGTGATCAGCTGTCTGCAAGGAATATAAATCCTTCCATTCCCCATCATCCAGTCAGAGCTGAAGGAGCTTCTTGGATGAGAAGAGAAATGTCTTCAAAGAAAAAAAAAAAAACACAAGAAAGACCACTTGCCTCCTGAAAAAGCACCTTTGGGAGTCTCATCCCTGAAGTCCCTCCTTTATGTGAGATCCATTGATAATAATGGATCATCATCTGAACCCATGGAAAATAATATCGTGATTAATTATTTCAACTTCTTTCTCCTAACCAATATCAGCCTAGAGAACAAGTCCACTTCCTTGATGTCATTGTAAAGCAACACCACAGACACAGAAACATCACATTACATACAGAGAGGCAGTTTTGTCCAGTGGTTAAAGTACTAAGTTAGAAACCAGGAGATTGTGAGTTCTAGTCCTACTTTAAACATGAAAGCCATTTTGGTGACTTTCTCTCAGCCCAACTCATCTCACAGGGTTATTGTTGTAGGGAAAATAGGAGAAGGAAGAAGATAGCTTATAAGCCTTGAGTTACCTATAATTAATAAAGATGGGATAAAAACCAAACCGATCAATCAATAAAGGAAATATACATACTTGCAACCTTTTAGTTTCCACCAAGAACACACAGTGAACCAATGCTATGAACGATCCGTTTGTGATATATATTTTATGGTTTTGTTTTTATAGTTCTGGATGGTGGCCAACATTTGTGGTTGTTGTTTCACTGAGGATGCATTATGAAGGAAAATATAAATTATGACAGGCCAATATTTGGTGAGATACCACTTGCCATCTTGCACAACCAGCTGATAGCAGCAGGAATGTATTCCAGGGTCAAGAGAGGACATGCATATTTAAGTTAGAACACTATATTCTGTTCAAGCTTCTTTCCTATTAGATCTCTTTCTGCTTCCTGAGAAACATAAGCAGCAAAGGACTCTTTGGAGAATTACTGTGTCTGTTGTACTAAGTGCTAAAAGGAAGTGGTGCATGGAAACACTCTTCAGATTCTAGCTCTGTGCTTTTCCATCAGGAGGATGTGAATGTTAAGTCTTTTCAAATGGGAGGACAAAGGCAGAACTCTGTATCTCTGGGACAGAAGAATCCTTTGCCAGGGGGCATGTGAGCCTCAGTGGCACAGTGGTTAGAGTGCAGCACTGGAAGCTACTTCTGCTGACAGACAGCTGCCTGCTATTTGGCAGATCGAATCTGACCAGGCTCAAAGTTGATTCAGCCTTCCATCCTTCTGAGGTGGGTAAAATGAGGACCCAAATTGTTGGGGACAATATGATGACTCTGTGAACCGCTTAGAGAGGGCTGTAAAGCACTATAAAGCGGTATATAAGTCTAAGCGCTATTGCTATGCTGTGTACCTTCAATTCCCGCCCTGGAATTTCTGAAGAGCTGCTATCTAAGCACATAATTATTTATTTATTGGAATTTGTCAAACAAAAACGAGAACAAGAATAAGAGAATAAAAATACAACGACAGGGATGATAGGCACATTTGTGCGCTTATTATGCAAGCCTGACCATTTAAGTATGAAGTAAGGTCCACGGAAGTCAATTTGTGACAGAAACTGTGAAAATTTGTAGCTGAGACAACTGAATCAGGTAGGGCATTCCAGACTTTGACAATCTATTACAGAAATCATATTTTTTACAGTCAGATTTAGAATGGTTTGTTATGATCATGGAGGACCCATGGATTTTCTATTCCTCCTCCTTTAATAATTTTGTTTAATAAATTGGTTAAGGCATTAATTAAAGAAACCAGGAGGCTGTGAGTTCTAGTTCTGCCTTAGGCATGAAAAGGGGCTGAGCAACTTTGGGCCAATCACTCTGTCTGAGTCCATCCCACCTTACAGGGTGGGATGTTGTGGGGAAAATAGGAAGAGTGGGAAGCATTAAGTAAGTTTATCACCTTGATTTATTATAAGAGAGGGCTGGGTGACTTTGGGCCAGTCTCTCTCTCTCTCTCTCTCTCTCTCTCTCTCTCCATCCCACCTTGTAGGGTTGTTGTGGAGAAAAATATGAGGAGAAGGGAATATTAAATAAGTTCACCACCTTGAGTTATTATAAAGTAATGAAGGCAGGATAAAAATCTAATACATAAAATAAATAAATAAATTTAATATTTGAATTGATTGCATTTAAAAATCTATAAATATTGACGTACTTCCTTTTTTTCCAATAGTTAGTGCATTACTTTAAGTCCTTCAGCCTCCTCTATTTAATAATAATCCAAATGGGAATTATTCTCTCGACACAAAAATACTTAGGGATATCTCAAAAGGATCTACCCATTGCAGTGCTGCCCATGAGGGATGAAAATTAGTTGACTTCAATAACTTTCTCAATATTATTCAGAAATGTAATCTTTTAAAGTATAAACTTCTTGAGAATATATATGAATATTCATTCATGCATGCATTCATTCATACAGGTGGGGAATCTTTGAAGGATATTACTGATGAATAAAAAGTAATTTAGAAGTTATACCAGTGGAGATATGCCCCTTTATTAGCAATTTGATCAGAATGAAGGAGGACAGAATGAAATTTGTTTGGGGTTTTTTGAAGTTTGTAGTTGTTGTAAAAGTGAAACTTCCTGCATTTTAAAAATTTAGAAGTTTTCCGTATTTCCTTTCCAGACACTTTTGTTAGTGGATCTGAATTAGTGGACTGGCTCAGAGGTTTGGGGGTGAGAGTCTTATCCCCACATCTGGAAGCTGTGAGGATCTCAAAGCCTGTGAGCGGTGGGAAACAACAGGGTTTGTCTATACATTGGCAAGACATAGAACATTGAATAATAAAGTTGGAAGGAACTTCAGAGGTCTTCTAGTCCAACCCCCCTGCTCTATACCATTTCCAACAAATGGCTATCAGGCAGGGGTGGGATTCTACCAGTTCTTACCTATTTGCTAGAACCAACTGTTAACACTCTAAGCAGTTCGGAGAACTGGTTGTTAGAAGAAATTATTGGCCTAATCCTATAAGGAAAGCAGGAAGGAAACATTCTGGTGTTGCTTACAGAAACTGCCTCTCCGTTAACCCTTATTACATTCTTGGCAGGACTAGACTTCCTGTCTCAGGAACTTCTCTGGAGTTTTTTTCCCCTCCTTTGCTGGTGCTTTGCTTGTGTGGAGTGACCATTCAAAGTTACAATGGCACTGAAAAAAGTGACTTATGACCACTTACGATTGTTGCAGCATCCCCACAGTCATAAGAGGCCAGGTGAGGACTTGCATGCCTTGATATGAATGATATTGAGTTGGCCACACCCAGCCAATAACATGGCCACTAAGCCACGCCCACCACCTAAGCCACACCCACAGAACCGGTTGTTAAAAATTTGAATCCCACCCCTGCTGTCAGGTCTCTTTCTGAAAGCTTCCATTGGTGGAGCACCCACAATTGCTGAAGGCAAGCTATTCCACTGGTTGGTTGCATTGGCTGATTGCCATTCAAGGGCTGAGTTGCTCTGGATTTTGGAGTTCACTGGTTCCAGGGCTATGCCATCTTTGGTGCTGGATGGGATTTCACTGCCCCAGACAGATCCAGTGCCTAATCTGGAGGTCTTTCTAGTCTTATGACTCCTGTTCAATGAGCAGGTGACCACTGTGGCTAAGAGGGCCTTCGGACATACATTTATTTGTTGGATTTATTTGTAACCCACCTTTATTATTTTTACAAATAACTCAAGGCAGCAAACATATCCAACCCACATTCCTGCTCCTATTTTCCCCACCACAATCTGGCCCAAAGTCATCCAGCTGGCTTTCACGGCTAAGGCAGGATTTGAACTCATGGTCTCCTTCTTTCTAACTTGGAGCCTTAACCACTAGACCAAACTGGCTCTCAGTTGTGCCTGTTCCTGAATCAGCAGGGCCTGTTTACAGTCTCTCATGCCCTAGTCACCTCAAGTCTGGGTATTGCAATATTCTCGACATCAAGGGTCTTCAAACTTGACAAGTTTAAGACTTGTGGACTTCAACTCCCAAAATTCCTGAGCTAACATGACTGGAGGAGGAATTCTGGGGAGTTGAAGTCCACAAGTCTTAAAGCTGTCAAGATTGAAGACCCTCTGCTCTACATGGAATTGCTCCTGAAGGAATTACATGCATTCCTAGAATGCGGCATCTACTTTGCTAGTTCCATTGATTACCAGATGGCTCCTGGGTCCTATTCACAGTGCTGTTTTTAAGTTTTAAAGCCCATCATGGTGTGGAACCAAGCAATTTGATGCTTCTACTTGATATTTCAGCCCACCCCATTAGGTCTAGCAGAGAAGGAATGCTGCAGATCCCATCAGCTAGATATTTGGTGAGTCCCAGGAGATCTGCCTTTTCTACTATGAAATTCACCTTATGGAACATTCCCTACCCTCCAAAAAAAATTAGATTAGCACCATTCCTTTTGATATTTCTAAAGGTCCTTAAGATCTGGTTAGATTATCAGGCTTGGGGCTTCTAAGGGACCAGACATTTGCTTAGATGGCTCCATTCTTGAGGTGGCCATTTTTATCTTCCCTTTGCCTAGGAGTTTGTATGTTTGCTTTTATGTTATTTATTTCTTAATGTAGAATTACTAAATTTTTATATCTGCTGTTTTTATATTTGGGATTTTTATCCGGTTGTTGTGCACCCCTCAGAGTCTTCCCCATCGAAACCAATTAGAGACCTCAGGGACTGGGTCACCCCTGGTGCAGCATCACTCGGTCAGCCAGGGTAACGAACCATAGTTGGGTATCCTCCATATATTGAGGATATGCTCATGTCATTTGATGAGTATATCCATCTATAGAGCTTTATCTGATCTTATGTAGAGGTTAAGGGAGGTGGAGACTTGAGCTTTGAGACACTCCATACTGTAAGTGACTATAGCTTTGAGCTCTTGCTCCCTACCCATTGCTGATTGGAACCTGACATAGAAGAAAGTGGAGAACCATTGCCAAACAGTGTTCCCCATTCCCAAGCCCTGGAGATGGTCCAAAAGTATACCATAATCAATGGTGCTGAATACAACTGAGAGATCCAAGAAGGCTAAAACTAATGTACCACCCCCATTCCAAATTCTCCCCATATCATTCATATCAAGCGCAAATAATTTATTTATTTATTTTATTTATTTATATGCTGCCCTTCTCCGGAGACTCAGGGTGGCTTACAGTCTATGAAGCATCATGCTAAGTGCTCGGCAATAGCCTTCATTCCATTGTATATGCCTGCTTATTACTAGGGCTTTTTGGCTCCCCCAAGCGGCATTTTTTACAAAGTCACCTTATTGCCCCCAACAATCTTGGGTTCTCAATTTACCTACCCTGAGAGGATGGAAGGCTGAGTCAACCTTGAGCCTTGTGGGATTCGAACCTGCGCTAATTGCAGGCAATTGAGCTAAGTGCTAGATGATTAACAGCCTGCACCACCAAGGCCCCTATATATATAATGCTGTCCCAATGCTATAGCCCAATCTTGGCCAGAATCCTGACCAGAAACAATTTTGAAAATCTGCTTCATCCAAGTTTCTCTGAAGCTCAATATCTACCACTTGCTTAACAATCTTTGCTTTTTTTAAAAAAAAAAAAAAGGGGGGGGGGATTTGGAGACTGGATGAACATTGTCTAACACAACTGAGTTGAAAAATGGCCTCTTAAAAAGGGTCCATGTTAGTTAAGCATCATCGTCATCATAAAATGGAAGACAAGTTCGTTTTTTGTCTGCCCATTGGGTCATTATTTCAGAAATGTTTGATTACCTAAACCGTTAAACAGAATGACTACATTTGGGCAAAAAAAGCCACTGACATTGGTGGTGAGTTCCAACTTCTTACCAGCTTCCCTACTGACTTTGCTTGTGGGAAGTAGAGTCAGAAAATGCAATCACATGATTGCGATTGTGGTGGCACAACAGCACACCAAGGTGGGTAGCAATTGGTCTGAAATTTCAATCCCATAGGAGTGATGGATTCTGGATTTTGGATAGATTTAAGTTAGCCCACTTGAGATACCTAGTTCAAAAATTGTTGCCTTATGATGCACTGTTTTGTCCACTTGAAGGTTACAAACAGATGAACAGACAAAAGAGTTTTATCAGTATATAAATTGAGAAAAGGCCTTAACAGAATGTGGCTTTTAGCAGAAGAAAAAAAAAATAATTCCTACCCATTCGGCAGCTATTTAGAAATAATGGTTGCTTGCTGAATAGTTCCTTCGGTCTTCATCGCTGCCTCTGAATGGTGTAGGTAAGGAGAAAGGAAACTCTCCCACAATTGCTCATAATGGATAATTATGGGAATGGATGACCTCTTCTCACAGCCCAGAGTTCTATCTCATTAGCCAAAACTGTTTTTCAGGGACACTCATTTTGATTTCGCCATTCTAGACCTAAAACACGAGAAAAACAAAATGAAACGAACCTGAAGAGTGACAAATGTTTTTATCCCTCTCTTCCATTTCCTTAGCCGCAGATAAATTCTGAATAAATGCTATGTTGTCTTGAAATAATATTTATTTGCAGGTTTAGCCTGCTGCGAGCAAGGCATTAGAAATCATCATTAGCTAAATTGAAAGTTTTAGTTTTCCTTCTTTCTTTTTTAATCCCCCCAGGACTGCTTGATTGCTTTAGTACTTTGCTTGGTTTTAACACTCTGCCACACACCATTATCTGCCCCCAAGGCTCTTGTCTACAGATGTCTTCGTGAATTATATATAGGTTAAGAGATTTTCCCCTAAATGGTAGGTTCACTGGAGAGACTATTTGAACGTTTGAACCCATCCATAAGACAGGACATTTTTCATTAGTCTTCATTCAACTCTCAGTCACCCTTTCTAATTCAGCATACTGCAAATGTAGCATTATCTCCTCACTTTCTCTGATTTCCCTCAAGTGCTTTTTTGAGAAGAATTCCCAGGCTGTTGTGGAAATTCTTCCTTAACATTGTCAGGAACTTGATATTCTTGTGTTTTTGACTTGATTAATGTTCGCTAAGAAACTATTTAGAACATATAATCTGGCAGGTGCACTTTATTAAAACAAAATCCCCAGTCCCAAAATATATTTTATGGAAACAAAAACAAAGAGAAATTTAAAAAAAAATGTTTCCCAGTTTAATAAAAAAAAAAGTACATTTGAAAAATAGATATTTGTAAAAAGTGACAGTCTGTATCTTACTGAATTTTTAAAATTATCTTTTCAATTTGTAACAAAGGTATGCAGTCCTTACATTTTACATTACAATCCAAATATAGTTTTATATTTATTTTTAGGTATTACTTGTAGCTAGGCTCAGCCATTGAACAATTCATATTTAGCTGTATATTTATGTAGCTTTTGGCTGGTCTCCGCATTTTACTTATTATTAAAGCACTTTTAATCTTGATTGGCGATATATCCCAGGAACCCTAGGAGATATGCAATATCCAAGACAGCATCTGTAAACAAATCCTCCCCTCCTGAATTTTATTTAAAAGTGACCTGAAATCTTGTGATCTAGTGAGAATTTGAATTTGCAGAATATTTTACAACCAGGGAAGATTTTGGATATATATATATATTTTTTTTAAATGGAGTGACGCGATGCTCTCTTCCCACTCAGAAGGCTGAGAGTTCAAATTCTAGGAAATGACAGATAACAAAGAGAAAAATATCCGCTGCGAAATCTGCATAGGCATCAGAAAGGGTATCCAGCCAGCAAATGTTCAGCTCCATTCAGTTACCCCCGACTCCACCCCAATAGAAGGGAATACGGGGTCATAAAAAGAAAGTTAACAATTATCAATACCACATCAATATTATAATTGTAAGCTTCAGCATCTCATCGAATTATTTTACTATCACAGCACACACAGATATACATTGAAGAAGTCATCCCCTGAAACTGGAAACATTTACCTATCTTTTCCTTGTTTCAAAAGTTCTTCCATATTGCCAAACCTGGATGTAATATTGCCATGTTGGAATATAAACAACTGTATAGGTGTTCATGGGCAGTTTATACTGCACATCTATATATAAAAGACCACGCAGTGCTTGCAGAAATGGAACTAACCCTTTGGAGGTAGATGGGTAGGTAGGAGGATGGTATGATAGCTATTGCAACGTTGCATTTTTTTAAAAAGCTTGTGACAAAAATGTTTTACCAAACTGTTCTGAAGGGAATTAGCACTCACAGATTAAGAGCAGCTGTTGTCTTATAAATCAGTCGTTGGAAAGAAAAAGAAGAAGACAGTTGGAATAAATCAACAGCTATAAGGAAGGGTTGTAAGAATTCAGAAGAAAACCAGTCTTAAAGCTCTGCACTCCTGTGATACTCAGATGACTATGCCTCCTTTAGTGGCCATAATGTTCTTTATGATTCAGGACCAGACAAGCTTCTTCGAGTCAAGAAAATTATAAAGTCCAGTTTTGTTTGGACTCATTTCATGGTCTCTATATCTGATCTCTCTACGATTGTTTCTTCTTCTGTTGTTTCAAAGTTGGAATTGGATGTAGTGACTGAATTCATTGTAGCATTAAAGTATTTACAAGGGTAAAGACAAAAATGGATTGCAAGACTTTCCAGAATCAGAGGCACCGGCTTATTGGCAAACACAGCTCAGCTTAAGTAAGTATACAGGCCAAATCCGTAATTCATCACTATCCTGATAGGATCTGAACTGACAGTGACTGACCAGGAGAGAAATTGTGGAATTGTAATAGACAGCTTGATGAAAACGTTGGCAAATTCATTCTCAGGATTACTAGGCAAGGGTGAAAAAAGAAATTTCTAATTGAGTAACTCTGTTTTATAGATCTATGTTAAGGTTAGATGGTCAACAAGCAGTGAAGAACATAGAGCTGAAAGTGGTTTAAAAAACCAATAATTAAAATGTTGCTTTAAGTTGTGTGTATGTGTACATGTATGTGAAGAATACACATAGATTTTTTTTACAGTAATATTGTCATTCCTGCCACCTATTATATATGCTACCTGTTTGGTCAGTGTGTGCTACCTGTTCTAACATAGGCCAATGAAACCTCACAATCTATACAAGCTACGAGTGATGCAAAGAGCCATGGAAAGATACATGCTCAGCAACACAAGACAAGATAGAAAGACTTGCAGATGGATTAGAGAACATACAAAAGTATACAATACCATCAAGAGAGTAAAAGAATTGAAATAGAAATGGGCTGGTCGCATAGGAAGAAGAACTAATGGCAGGTGGACCAAGGAAGTCACAGAATGGATTCCAGTTGATAAAAAGCGTCCACGAAAGAGACCTGAAATAAGATGGAGCAATGACATCAGCAAGTATTGTGGGCCCAATTGGCAAAAGATAGCTCAGAACCATATTGGTTGGAAACATGTGGAAGAGGCCTTCACCCTGCAGTGGATAGGCAATGGCTAAGATGATGAATAATGATGACTGTCATACACAGTATTTGAATGGTGGTAGGGTGCCCACCATTAATTAATGGAGTACATTTATTGACAGCCCCAATTTTATGACACTGAGGATATATAAGGAATGTTTAATCATGTTGAGGAGGTTGGTCATGACGCTTCCTCTAATGTGTCCATATCACAGATGGTATTCTGACCAGTTCTGGAGAACCAGTAGTGGAAATGTTGAGTAGTTCGGAGAACCGGCAAATATCAGCTCTGACTGGCCCCACCCCCATCTATTCTCTGCCTCCTGAGTCCCAGCTGATTGGCTGGGTCTTCTTTAGTTGCCCTGCACAGGAGAACAGAGCTGGAAAGCAGGTTAGTGAGGTGCAGAGGGAATAGGGATTTTTCAGTAACCTTCCCCCTGGAGTGGGATGGGAATGGAGATTTTACAGTATCCTTCCCCTGCCACGTCCACCAAGCCACGCCCACCAAGCCATGCCCACAGAATCGGTAGTAAAATCCCACCACTGGTCCGTATCCCAAAGGGGAAATATATATATATCTATATATAAAATATATAAAAGAAAATACACTAGATTTTAAACAGCAGCACCGGAGCTGTGGTGGTTATTGGATGCTGCAGTTCCTATAGGCAAATATACCTGGAACAAAGATATCTTCAGCGAGTTTTGAATTTATAGGACAGAAATTCTTTTCTAGCAGTTTAAGAGTGCAGCTCTGTTAAGATCACATGAATCTTTTATGAAGCTTAGGTTCTGTTTTTAGCCGTGCAGAGATCACATTGGTATCTGCAATGAACAGAGCATTGTCATTCCGAATTTCTAAGCTGATTCTTTTTGATCTTAGGAAAGTTAGCCAAGGTGGATAACAAGGTTAACAGCCACCTGTCTATTTTAAAGTTCAGTGGTTTTAATTTGTGTATGCGTCTACTGAGTTCATGGACACCAAATAGAAGTCTCTCTCTCTCTGTGTGTGTGTGTGTATTCTTGTTTGCCAAGTCTTTGTTTGCAGCTGTTAGAAAGCCAGAGATATATGGGAAATCATAGAGGATGCACAGTGTTTGTGTGTGTTACTGTAAATATTTATTTTATATTCATTTGGGTACTCTGAGTAAGTGAAAGAAGAGTTTCTCAGGGCTATTAAAATTTAAATACTTTGCAGTTACTAAGCAGCTCAATATTCATATATGCTTACCTAAAAGGAGATAACCTTTTAGGAGACAACATGACTTTCCATATCACCCCTCCTCCCAACCCAACTGCCTTTTGATAAATCTAGGTTGAGGTTAACTTGGTGAGGGAGAAGCATGTTTTTCCAAAATCAAAGTATATGCCATTCCAAAATCAAAGTATATCATATATAAGGAAAGTGTAAGATCAAGATACTCTTCACACAAGCCTGCCATAGTGCTTGTTTCTGGTCTCCTTATTTGTATGGTTTAGAAAGTGCCCTTGCTAAGGAGTTGGACTTAAACAAGGACATAAACAAGATGTGATAGCTGTACATAGCTTAACTAGATTGCTATGTTCAAACTTAGCCAAAATGTTTCAAAGACAGGACACATTCCACATACAATCTAATTCAATGCAATTAGATGAAAATGACATTAAATAGTTGATTTAAATGCTAAATAATCAAGGAGAGAAGCAACCTTGAACTAAGGAGAAATTTCCTAATGGTGAAAACAATCAACCAATGGAATAACTTGCCTTCAGAAATTGGGTACTCCATTACTGGAGGCTTTCAAAAAGAGACTGGACAACTATTTGCCTGAAATGGTATAGAATCAGTGGTGGGATTCAAATTTTTTTTCTACCGGTTCTGTGGGCGTGGCTTGGTGGGCATGGCAAGGGAAGGATACTGCAAAATCTCTAGTCAGAGGTGGGATTTGCCAGTTCTCCGAACTACTCAAAATTTCCGCTACTGGTTCTCCAGAACTAGTCAGAACCTGCTGAATACCACCTCTGTATAGAATCTTTTGCTCAAGCAGGGGGTTGGGCTAGAAGACCTCGGAGGTCCCTTCCAAACTTATTATTCTATGTTCTATGAGTGTCCTTGTTCACCATGAGTTTATTATTCTTTCTTATATCCACCCTTTGCTTTCCTTCCAAAGGTTTTGTGGCCTTTAATTGATGGTCTTGAAGCTGGAGCTATTGATATAAATAATCTTTCTGCCTCCCAAGAAACTCTGATTCTTGGTTTACCCCTCACAGAGATTCTCTCTCACTCCCTGTAATGTCTCTATCTTATATTTCTAGCCCCACATATAAAGGAATAAAATACCCGCCTCAGCAGTGGTGGGATTCAAATGGCTTGATGAGCGTGGCAGGGGAAGGATACTGTAAAATCTCCAGTCAGAGATGGGATTTGCTGGTTCCCCAAACTACTCAAAATTTCTGCTACCAGTTCTCCAGAACTGGTCAGAACCTGGTAAATACCACCTCTGTGCCTCAGGTGGCAAACTGAGTAAGGGCCTCCCTCTTATTCCCATGACCCTTCTTACCACATGTCTGCCATTTTAAGATCTGTGTTGCTGATCTACTGTGGGGAAATAATCTTTTGCTACCTCTTGCTGATCATCATTTCTAGCCTATGCCATCTATTTTGCAGATTTCTGTCTATTTACTGGCTTGTTCCTGAAAAAAAGCTGTGTTTGGGCAGGAAGATAGATTTTTCATGCCCCTGTTGGCTTGCTTTTCTTCCACCTGATCCAATTCCTGCACAATTGTATTAGTATTTGAAACTGTATTTCTGAATATAGACAGTTGGCAAAATTTCCTAACCCATATCCTTGTATTCATTTCTGCTGTGTTTCACTTTTTTTTCCTGATTCCTCTTTGTGTTTTTCTGACTCCTCTGTATGTTTAATCCAAATACTGATATTGTGTATGGGAATAAAAAGAAGCAAACAGTAGTAGTCACTTATAGCAACTAACATTTGTATGGAAAAAAAATGGGAAAAGTTAAGTGCAGAGCTGTTACTGGAGTTATGGAATATGTTATTTTAAGGCCCAAATTAATTGGAGGTACAGGAGGCTAGAATTGCAGCAAAATAGCTACTTTTAATTTTTTTACTGCCTGGTCTTGAGGAAGATGCATTATTTGAAATAAATGTCACCATCAAAAATCAGGAGATTAATCCTGATATTTTGGGAACCACAACAACACTGAACCAACAAATAATTCCTCCAGGATTACTGCTTAGATGAATTATTTTAAAATGTCTTGGAAATGTAAAGAAAAGTTGGCAGAGCAATTTAATATTGAAGCTGCCTTTCCAGCTGTGTAGATATTTAGATGTCACTGTAAAAGACCGGAACTATGAGATAACTCCTTCACAGTTTCCAAACATTTTCAAAGGGATTAAGGAGAAAAAACAAACATCTCCATTGCATAGTCCACTAAGTTCTTTGAAGCAGCACAGATAATATTATGATATATACAAATGCTCAGAAACTTAGCAAAACCACCCCATAGTCCTACATTGCAAATCTGGAAATAGGACTGACATATGGCAACATGTAAGCTGCAGATGGGAAATAATAGATTGATGAATCTATTGCCAGATTGATGAATCTGTTGCCAATCCATGTCTAAAGTTCTTTTGGAGTGTCTCTGAGCAAATAGAAGTTCTGGACCTTTAAAAAGTACCTTTTGTTATTTTACACTGAAGAAATGAAGAACTCAGTTACTTCCACCGACTTTAACATATTGTATTCATCAATAGCACAGAAAAAGTTGTTGGCTTTGCAACCATATTAGTAAAACATAAGATTTTGCTCTTTAGTTAATTTACAGTCTGAAAAAGAGTTGACCAATTAACTTTTAATTATCATAAAAATCTACAATGTTACATTCCCAATTTGCAGTATGATCAAAGAAATTATTTAAGAACCTTCTATTGGTGTGGGGAAAGGATTTTATTAGAAAAATAAACTCTGAACAGCATATATAATTAAACTCTCAAATCTTTTCTGAAAATCTGAGGAAAGGTATTTAAAAATAATATCCAGATGATGAACACAAATAAAAATTAAGCTATATACATACTTCAAATAATTATCTAAAAGGCAGCCATGAAGGAAAAATATTTGAAATTATGGTGAAATTGCCCATGTATATAAACCTTTACAGGTGGATGGTGCAAGGATGGCTTCTGCTATAGTTTTTAATGGATGCTACAGAAGAATAAAAAGCACAAGACATTGTTAAGAAGTGTTTAAATAGCAACAAAATATTTAGAACAAAACTGGAAATCAGAATATAATCTGACATCAAATGTATTCTATCAGAAGATTTGGACTATTGTTTTAAATGTGTATTAAGTGTTTAAGACACTAAGATTGGAAGGAGAAGGAGGAGGAGGAGTAAAAGGAAACAAGGGAGAAAAGGGAGAAGAAGAAGGAAGAAAAGAAAGAGAGCAGCAAATGTGTTATGCTGGTAATAAAAGAGAAGTTTGCTCTGTGATTTTTTTAAATGTTCCACTTCACTCCTTATACATCGTACATTTTTAGGTCTTGTGATCCAGGAGCAGATATGTGTGAACTAGGTAGGGCCATTAAGTTTTGGATATTTCATTATTAAATATATTGGTTTCTTGTGTATGTTGGAAGGAAAATCCATCTGGTTCAGTTCCAAGCTGGGAGAAAGACACTGGAAACAAGGAGGCTAATTGGAAAGATGGTTTATTGATGAAGCAGAACCACATGTGAATCTAGGCAGCTGACAAAACGGAGTTGAGAGTGGGTGGGTTTTTATATCTTCTTTGGGCTTTGTATTTGAGCTTCTGTTCTTGTGCAAGAACATGTCCTTTAATATTTTATTGGCTACTGTCAGATTTCTATGGGGGTCATGTAGGGGTTATATAGGGATCATAGCTTGCTCTATAGATAAAAGAAGAAATGCAAATCCTAGGTGTTTGTCTGAGCTAATCTGGTCAACCTCTGGCTTATTGTTTATCTGAGCTCTCAGGTGAAATTTGGACTGCTCAGGGATGGTGCAATGAAGGGGCTTGTGTTCTGAAAGGGTGTGAGTAATTCCTATTGTGCCTAATGGCTTTCATCCTGTGTTGGATCTTGGGTAGGGGAATGCTTCTAATCCTACCATTCTGCATTTGTTTCAAAATATCCTGTCTTGAATGGATTACCAAATCTGCATTTCTAAAAGCTGGCCTCCTCAGTTTCTGTTTGGGGGGCAGGGAGAATGGAGCTGGTTTCTGAATAGATTGGCCCAATCTTTCTTAATGGGCACAAAATATCTGCTGGGGGCTATTAAGAAACACTGTGTCTGCTTTCTGTCTTTAAGAGCATTTTTCTCCATTTCTCATGTAGGGAAATATAATATCTTGCCTTTTTAATATTCCTCAATGTCAGCCTTGGAAACCATATTTTACTTAGAAGCTTTGAGGCTGCCACATTTTAGTGCTTGGGAATTCAGGAGGGGGGATTTCATAGAGAGGAGGAAGGTTAGATTCAACAACATTCTTCTCAAAAGTCAAGGACAAGTTACCCTGGAGAGGAGTGTCTGGAGGAATGTCTCCAGTTGGAACGATGGTTGATTGGATCATGTGATGGACTGGTGAGTGCAGGAGATGGGTTTTTGATTTTCAATTGGGAAGGGAAAACCTGGAACTCTCAGATTTGAGTTTTCCCAGATGTGCCAATAGGACTTCTTCAATAAATTCTTACTTGGATGAACTTTGTTTCTGAGTGCTGAATGAAAGGGGGAGTTTCACTGGAATGCTGACATTCAAAATATTACATTCTTTGGTGGGGAGGGGGCTTCCCACATGTAAAAGAGAGAGAGTATCTTAAATTGCAATTTTATATTGCTATGTACAACCCTTTACTCTTCAGACTGAAAAATAGAATATTTTGAATCTTGGATTTGTGGCCATTCTTGAATGCCTGTCAACCACATATCCCCACTAGTGCTGAGATTGCACCAAGA
This sequence comes from Bungarus multicinctus, assembly GCA_023653725.1. Taxonomy (NCBI): domain Eukaryota; kingdom Metazoa; phylum Chordata; class Lepidosauria; order Squamata; family Elapidae; genus Bungarus; species Bungarus multicinctus. Next base: position 142,290,526 of record CM042836.1, on the reverse strand, counting down.
TAGGTTTGTCATTTCAATATCTGCCGTATTGCTCAGTAGCTTATTTTTTTTTAATCAGCTTCATCATAGCTGATTTACCTGTACAAAGAATTTCCCTTTACAAATTTAGTTACCAGGAGAATATTTGCTTTCATCATTATATTGAAGCCCATATAAGGAACAATATCCAGCCAACTTTGGATGACCCCCAAACTGTGATTAATATGTGGTGGTCCAGTGGGAGCCATACTGGCATAGTGCAGAGGTGGTATTCAGCAGGTTCTAACCAGTTCTGGAGAACTGGTAGTGGAAATTTTGAGTAGTTTAAGAGAACCGGCAAATACCACCTCTGACTGGAGATTTTACAGTATCCTTCCCCTGCCACGCCCACCAAGCCACGCCCACAGAACCGGTAGTAAAAATATTTGAATCCTACTACTGGCATAGTGGTTAAAGTGCAGTATTGAAGGCAAACTCTGCCCACAGTCTGGAGTTTGATCCTGATGGAACTCAAGATTGACTCAGCCTTTCATCTTTCTGAGACTGGTAAAATGAGGACTCAGATTGTTGAGGGCAATATGGTGATGTTCTAAACCAGTCACAGAGTGCTGTAAAAAGCACTATGAAGTAGTCTATAAGTCTAAGTGCTGTTGCTATTGCTATTAGGATGGGAGACCATGAGATCTGTACGCTAGGTTGGGAAGAAAAGAAGGCAGTGGCCAGACATTTCTGCCCTCTTGCGCCAAAAAAATCAAGTTCAAGTTCAATTCAAAAGGGACTTTTGGAAGCAGAGATGCCAAGAATTGAATCTCTTTGCCATTAGATATGGTCCCATTACCACTATTAGACATATGGCCTATCATTGAGATTTATTTATGTATTTAGTTCAATTTATGTTTCCAGCCATTACTCTAATAAGTCTCTGTAATCACCTAAAATGGATCATTCCAGCATAATTATAGAAGACAAAAAGACTAGTTAATGGCAGTAAGGAACTTTTACTTAACATTTTTATTTAAAAAAAAAATTGTTTGGCTAGTAATAATGAAAAGATCCAAGTATCAGCAAAATAATTTCACAGATCAGTCTTCCCCAACCCATCTCCTTTTTGATATATTGATTTACAACTGCTATAATTCCAAAATGAAGGAAAACTTTCTAGCCTGCTCCTATCAGTCATAAAACTAACAACTACACTAAACACTCATAGCTTCTATAGCACACTTCAATTCACAAAAAAGTGAACCTTAGATTTATGTAAAGAGAGGGGACAGGAGATGCTTCTTTTTCCTTTTCCTTTTTCGATCTCGCAACTCTTCTCTATTGCACTGCCTCAAAGAAATGATTCATTGTAGTTGGCCTTTGATCTCCTACTTGCATTGCCCTAATGGTGAGGTGGATTAGATGAGTAAAAAGGTGAGTGCAGCAGGTGAAAAGGTGCCAGCAAACAAATACGACATCAAGAAGGAAAGGAAGCAATTTGGTCTGCAACAAGGGAAAAGCCACTTGGAAGATAAATGGCATGGGAAGAAACCAAACAGAGACAGGGGTTGGGAAGAAATGAACAGGACTGCAAGGGATTTCATGAGTGTGTGGAAATGGGCAGTGGTGGGATTCCATTTTTTTTTTCCTACCGGATCTATGAGAGGGCGCTTTGCGCGCATGTGCAGAAATCAACAACCATACTCCGTCAGCGCTAGTGAGGTGGGCTGGTTCTTAGCTCAGCGACAATCCACTCTGCCATGCAAATCAGCTGAGGTAAAAAACAAGGGAATATAGGACAGGATAGGGCGGCGGCGGGTGGGAGGGGCCAGCCAGAGTGAGTATTTGTCAGTTCTCCGAAATACTCAAAGTTTCCATTACCAGTATGCCAGAACCCATCCGAACCAGCTGAATACAACCTCTGGAACTGGGCACATACATAAGAGAGTTTGGGAAGAGTGCTCTCAAATGAGGGAAAGGATATTACTCATTCATTGTATTGAGCAAAGTTTTGGAGAGGGATCTAATAAGCAGGAGCTTTGAAAAAAGCTCAGCTTGACCAGAGGTAACCAGGGTAGCATCAGCAAATAGCCCCAAGCTTCACTGCCTCGTAATTCTTTCCGGATATTACAGGCTGAGAAAGCTGGGGATATTACATATAGTGCTTAGATTATCAGCAGCCATTTGACAGAGTGCCATGTTAGGAGTTTATGTCTAAGGTGCTGAGCCATGAGATAAGCGCAAGGCTGGCTCATTGGATTGTGAAATTGGTTAAAAGGAAGGAAACAAAAAAACATATGCCCAGATATAACTTTTTAAGCTCATGAGAAATGACACAACACAAGAGGAATATATTCCTCACTCTTGATCCCCTTTGGGGTATTTTCCTTCACGTCTCTTTTTTCTTACTTCATTTGACTGGCCAAACCTCAGTGTGACTATACACATAGGCTAGAAACAGTAATGTTTTCAAAGCATTATGAGGTGCCAGCAGGAACACCTTTATAATTCTAAAATCCCCAGGCAAAATTTTTTGCCTTTAAGAAAAAAATCCTGCATGTCCCCCATTTGATAAATCTTCAGTAAACTGTACTAAAATGGTATGAAAGAGTAACTAAGCCTTCCAGATTTTTCTTTCTAACCAGGTGTTTACTTGTAGAGTATAATGTTTATTCGTCATAATTAGATTTTTGAATATGTTCATATGTGGATTAGCACATAACATGCAAAAATTTATTTATTTATTTATTTAAGTTTATATACCGCCGCCCTCTCCCAAGTTGGGACTCGGGGCAGTGTACAGCCCAACTAAAAACAATACAGTTACAAATATAAAATTTAAAAATAGATTAAAATGAATTAAATAAAGGCTGAAAGATTAAACCTATAATAAGATGATAAAACAGGGTAAAAAGTTACAAAAAATTAAAACCATTTCAATGATACCAGGCCAGACCGGCTTGTTGAAAAAGATGGTTCTTCAGTGCACGCCGGAAGGCTTGCAGGTCAGGGATAGTCCGCATTTCTGGGGTAATTCATTCTAGAGGGAGGGTGCTCCCGCAGAGAAGGCCCGCACCCTCGGGGCCACCAGCCGGCATTGCCCAGCTGGCGGCACCCCGAGGAGGCCCACCCTGTGAGAGCACACTGGCCGGTGGGAGGCCAATGGTGGCAGGAGGCAGTCCCATAAGTACCCGGGTCCCAAGCCATGGTTTTTAAAAAGCCAAGCTTTTTTAAAAAAAGAAAAAAAACTGCAATTGGTTTACATTTAGGAACCTATGCACACATAGCAAGGATTTTTTATGTAAAAAAAGAAAAGCAGACTCTGATATGTAATAGTATATTCATAAATAAACGTTGAGCAAAGAAACCAAAGAAGATCACAGAAAAAATAGTTTCAAGTAAAAAAACAAATTGGCATGAAAGAGGCGGCAATCAGAGAAACAATGGCAGGAAACAAGCATGAAACTAGATTGTGGAATAATGGAAGGTGCAAGGGCTTTCACAGAGTATTTTTCTCATCTTCTGCATATCAATATTCACACTGAAAATTAAATTTCACTAAAGATCAGTGCAGGGCTACTGAGCACTCTGCAAATCCAGCCTGACTAGGAAAAGAAATCCCAACACTGTGCTCCTTTGCTTGAGATGGGCGGCTATAGAAATTGAATAATTAAATAAATGGGATATGTATTTATACATTTATTTAATAAATGAGGAAAATATGTTTTCTTAAACTCTTGCCTGTTGGAAGATAATGGAATGCAAATATATTGCAGTCTAAATTGTATCTTTGTTTCGATCTCTGTCCCAGCTTTTCAGCATTCCATATATTTTTCACAAAGGAAATGCTTCAGTGTGTTTTCCCTCAGCTGAGGGGTGTAATCTCAGCCAATCAACGGTTATGTGTGGATTACAGATACATCATAGCATTTTATAATCCAGGTTTGGGATAATCACAATTTGATTTGGCCCCTAAAACCCCTTCTGACCATGATTGTTGAAAATATGGAGACAGAATTCTACCATTTTGAGGCAGTAGCAGATGAAAATTATAGCATAATAGCAATAACAGTTAGACTTATGTAAATAGCCCCATAGTTGTTTACAACACCCTTTGGGTGGTTTACAATGTCAATGCATTGTTCCTAACAATCTGGGTCCTCATTCTACCAACCTCGGAAGGATGGAAGGCTGAGTCAGCCTGAACTGGTCAGGATTGAACTCCAGACTGTAGGCAGAGTTTGCCTGCAATACTTCATTCTAACCTCTATGCCATCATGGCTCAACATAAGTCCTGGTACAGGATGAAATTAGCTTTCAAAACTCCCCTAAAGCTTTGGAATAACAAGCCTAAATTTGTTCCTTTGCATCATCACCGATGAAACCATTTTCTAGGATCTTTGATTTCCTCCAAAATGTTAAATAGCCAGCAAAACATAGCAGTGATCTTGTGGATTGTGAATGGGACAATCCAGATTCTAGACCAGCCTCAACAATGGAAGATCTCTGGATGACTTTGTGTCAGTCATTCTCCCTCAGCCCAACCTATTTCAAAGAGTTACTATTTGGAAGGTAGAATAGAGGAAGAAATGTTCTGTATGTCAAGTTGAGCTACGAGTTCAAGTAAAAGGATAAGATAACAAATCAAGCAAATTTGTTAAGTGAGGTTTAGCTCCCAAAATATTATTGAAATAATTTGCTTTATTTCACTTCAAAATGGAGGGGTTCTCCCTCCTGCTTGCTAATCTGCATATGATCCTGATCTTTGGCTCTGCAGTCAATCTCTGAGAGCAGCACCGAGTAACGCAGCTGTTTTAGTGGAAATAGCATTAATGCAGCTATCAGTGCCTCACCTGGAATTGTAGTGCTAGCCCTTCTCAACTAGAGTCTCCTGTAATTCTGACACTCAGAAAGAGTGAAAAGTTTGCTTTGCTGTAATGTTAAACTAATTCAAGCAGTTTTCAGCAGGGAGGGAAAAGAAAGTGGTTATTATCTATCACTAAGAGAGATATGTGCTTCTGTACTTATAATGAGGAAATGTAATCATAAAAAATTCAGAGGAAAAAGCCCCAGCAAGAGTACACCGTGTCAACTGAAAAAAAATAAAAAATCTCATTCTCTGTTCTATTTCTGTTTTCTTCTCCCCAATTTTAATTTACATGCTGCTAACTGACAAAAACACAAGATTCAACTATGGATTTTTCATATAATATTTCTCCTCTCTTTGTGCAAAGCAAGCTATTTTTGAAGTTATAGCACTCCACTCCAGAAAAAAAAAATCAACATATTATTCTAGTAAATATTTTTATGATTGCCAAATATTCTCAAGAAAGGTCAGCTAGATAAGGAGCCCACATGTGAGAATATGTGCATATGCATGTATACTGAGGTCAACATTGTAGTGCTAAATTCTGGAAGTTCGGTGGCACTGCTAAAATGAATGTCTGTGGGATAGACTAGGGAGGGTCCCAAACTTGGCAACATTAAAACTTATGGATTTTAATTCCCAGAATTTCCCAGCCAGCATGCATAAAGTCTTAAAGTTGCCATGTTCGGAGACCCCCTAGGATAGACGGAGGCAATAATTTGTTTATTTCATGAAATTGTTACTATTGTTTGTCTATGGAGATTCTCAATCATCCAGATCATGGTTGTCCCAAAGGTGCTTTTTCAAAAGGCAACTGGACTTTGTTTTTCCTTGAAGATGTTTTGCTTCTCATCCAGGAAGCTTCTTCAGTTCTGACTGAGTGATGGAGGATGGAAGCATTCATATTCCTTGCAGTCATCTGGTCTTTAGCATTCTTTCTGAGTGTCATTGAGGCCACTTGGAGGTTTATCTGTGTCCGCAGGGTCAACTGAATAGTGCAAATGGATGTGGAATCTCCCTGGAACTGATGAAAGGACAGTGTTGTAAACAAACACTTCACAAACACATAGCACAACATAGGAGAACAAACCCATGAGGATAAGATTCAGCAGTCCATCTGCATTTGAAAGACAAAGGTTACATTTTTGAAGGAAAATCCACATTCTGCACAGAGAGGACCACTGGTTTGAAAGTGGGGGGTGGGAGTCAAAGAAGCCACCTACATTAAGACTGAACAGCCATCTTTCGGCAGAGGAATACAACACTACCTACCTCCTGTTTATAACACAGTCCTTTCCATCGTCTTTCAGACATGACTGTTGTTTGTTGGTTGATTATCCCATATCATTTTAAAGTCAGGTGCCTATAAGCTCTCATCACACTTGTGTCAACTCTCTCTGTGTGTGGCTGTCATACAGAACCATGGTTTACTGAGCAGCTCAAAGGAATGAAACATAAAAAAATTAAAAAAGACAAAGAGCAAGGTCAACCAAGCACAGGTAAGATATTTATCTTATGATGAAAAGAGGAGTGAAACATGATTATTGTTCTGTCCTTATTGTATCTGCAGGTAGCTGGCTGGGTGGTCCTGTTTCAGATAACCAGGTTTCTCCTAGATATGCAGGGAAGCTCTTACAGGGTCATTGTGAGGAATATTCCTCCCTCTGTCAGATAAACAATTACTATCAGAAAAAAACAGTTATTACCAACCTGCCTTCCATTGAGGACCTGTATACTGCACGAGTCAAAAAAAGGGCTGTGAAAATATTTACAGACCCCTCACATCACAGACATAAACTGTTTCAAATCCTTCCCTCAAAACGACGCTATAGAGCACTGCACACCAGAACAACTGGACACAAGGACAGTTTTTTCCTGAATGCCATCGCTCTGCTAAACAAATAATTCCTTCAACACTGTCAAATTATTTGCTAAGTCTGCGTTACTATTACTATTACTCCTCCCATCCTTCCTTTCACCCATCTCCTCCCACTTATGACTGTATGACTGTAACCTTGTTGCTGATATCCTAACAATTTTTATTGACTGTTTCCAAGTATGATTTGATTGCTTATTGTACCCTATGACTATCATTAAGTGTTGTACCTGATGATGTTTGATTTGACTCTTGATGAACTTATCTTTTCTTTTATGTACACTGAGAGCATATGCACCAAAACAAGTTCCTTGCGTGTCCAATCACACTTGGCCAATAAAGAATTCTATTCTATTCCATAAAATTGCTTGACTACACTTGGAGTTGAACTCTGGTTGAACATTGGTTACACCTTTGGGGAGCTTAGTATGAGAAGGTACAATCATTCTGCCTCTCCTCGATCTCACAGCAGCTTTCAATACTATCAACCATGGCATTATTCTGGACCAGTTTCAGAGGTTAGGAGTGGGAGGCATGGTGTTATGGTGGGTCTTCTCCTTTGCAACTGGTTCCAGCAATGCGGGGTGCCTCAGGGCTCGAACCTTTCATCTTTTCCTTTTTAATATTTACGTAAAAATAGTGGGGAGGTCATACATACGTTGGTAATGGGGAGGATCACGATCTTTTTTATATCCATATAAAACTGGAGTGTTATCAGTGAAGGTTCTCCTTTATTATGCCATTGTAAAATAAGAGGACAAGGAGCAAATATCTCTTGTGTGAATGTGATGGGGAAAGACTTTTGAATAAGTTCCCCCCTCCCATGAAAAAGGCCACTACAGAAGAAAAAATGCCATATAGACTTTAAAGAACTCTTGTAAGCTAAAGGTGAATGCTGAAAAAAAAGGAAAGCTCTCCCCATCTCCATTCTGAACAGAGTGCATACTGTACCTCTCTGCACTCAACTTTTGTGAAAAACCTGATCTGATTGCACACAGATGCTCACAAAAAAGTCCTGGGAAGAGAGGGCAAGAGAAGAAAATGAGGAAAAAAAGGCAGATAGGGAGAAGTACATCAGAAAGGAAGCAAAAGAAAATGAAATAATATAAGGAGGGCTCCTTGGAAACCATTTTGGAAGATGAAAGCACAGATGTAGCCATTATTTGAACGAATTAGACTAGACCTTTTAGTGAAATTGCTGTAGGGGAAGGGAAAAAAAATTACTTGTGTGTATTGTGCAGGCTCTAATTTACTTTTTGGCCAGGCAAACTGTAGCAGGCAAATGGCACATTATGCGTGGTGTATGCTGTGTTGGACAAGTGACAACTCTTCCTACAGCTCAGAAGAATTACGCTTTCCAAGTAAACACTGTAGGGGGGCCAGCGCAATTGTCGCCTGGCCTTGTCTCGCCCAATGTTTCCTAGTGAATGAGAGGGACCTTCTTGGCATCGTGCTCAGATCCATCATGCCCTCTGTCTCTCACCAGCCCAGCTCCATGGCCAGTTGACAAGAGCATAGAGGAGCCCATATGCTGTAATTGTCTCCATGCATGTTGGGTTGCTGACTGGGAGCTTGGGTGATATTTTTTAAAATGTTAGGGGTGTTTTTCCCCCTCTTCCACTCTTTTCCTATCCCTGTTCTCCTTTTCTATTTGCTCGGAGGCACATTTTATTTTCAAATAGAGGCAAGACAAATGGGGCAGGGGGAGGCAGGAGCAGGCCATTTGGAGCTTGGCAAGATTTGGAAGAGGTATTAGGCACCAACTGTTCTATTTAAACCTACCTGATGAGTTAGACAGGTTTTTAAAAGGATTTTTTATTTTATTTTCAAAGAGTCGATCCCAGTCTGATGAATTGGAGGCCCACAGCTAGACTGTTCTCTGACACACACACACACACACACATCCAAAAAAACCTAAACTGAAGATTTATCAATCATTATGTTCATCAGCCAAGTAGCTCAGGGGTGTCAAATTCAATTTCATTGAAGCCGCATCAGGACTGTGGCTGACCTTGGGGGGTGGGGGGATGGACAGGCATGGCATGGTCAACTTGACATCACTCACTGGGCATGGCTGACTGGGTGGGTGTGGCCAACTTGATGTCACTCCCCAAACTGCTGGCATGGATAGACCAGACCGAAGCCACATTGGCCCAATGTTTCCTCTTCGCATTGAGTAGATGGGCTGAAGTGATGCAGATAGACCAGGCTGAAGCGACGCAGATAGACCCGGCCAAAGCAACGTGGGCTAGCCCCTTACATTTTCCAGGATGGCCCCGCGATGTGGATCTGACCACATCGCGGGCCAAATCCAGCCCATGGGCCTTGAGTTTGATATCCTTTATGTAGCCACTTGAAGAAGGAACTTGGAGTTGGCAAATTCTTACCTCCTTGCTTTGGGCACCAGGCTGATCTGAATGAAATGAGGCTTTTAAGACTTCCCTGCTCCTGGCTCACCCAGTCTTTGCAAAAGTAGACTTTTTCCCCTTGCTTTGCTTATTAAAGACATTGTTTCATTTGGGATTCTCAGAAGTCACTAAATTGAGAATGATCCACTTCTGGAGCATTTTGGAAACATTTGCTGCAATAAACAGTCCTATCAGGGTTTAATTTTATGTTTTTCAAATGTGTTAGGTTTGTTCTAGAAAGAGCATTCTACTTTGTCAAATTAGAAACTAGAGAAAATCGGTTGTTGCAATATAGATATGGATTGTCAACATATCTATCCCAAATGCACTTTATATTTCCTTTATATAAGCCATGCAATTGAATTTGAATAGGCGTTTTTGTCCATTCATTTTTTATGATTTGCATGTTCCACTAAATTTTACTCTTCAGAATTGCTTTGTTTTACCAAATAAACACTTCAATTTGATCTGTTTAAAATGTGCTGATTTTTGCCCCACTCCTCTGCAATATAATAATATGGGTAAATCTTTTAATAAAGAATACCAGGTGGTAGCAGACTCTGTTCATTGCTGCATCTGTGTTAGAATCTACTTTGGCAGGTCATGACATTTCTATTTCAAATAAATCTCAAAGACTTATTTTACACCCATTCTTGCGATAATGGTTAAAGGCTGTGTTTGACATAAAGATCCATAAAGTAGGCAGATTTCAGAGCCCTATTTTATTTGGTATTTGGAACAGGTATGACTCCTAGATTTTTCAAAATATAACTATGGAGTTGGATATGGTCATAAGGGACCTCCACCTTTAAAAGAGATGACATTCATGCTTTTAGCTAGAGTTTTGATTGTGGAAAAGTTTTCATTGCCCTATTATCATCTTTTGTTTCGACTCTTTTTTTAAAAAAATCTCTACTACCCTGAATTTTTAATAGGAAGATGAAATATAACTTGAATAAATAAATGTTAAGGTAAAGGTTCCCCCCCACACACATACATGCTAGTTGTTTCCAGCTCTAGGGGGCGGTGCTCATCTCCGTTACAAAGCCAAAGAGCCAGCGCTGCCTGAAGATGTCTCCATGGTCATGTGGCCGGCATGACTAAACAGTGAAAGTGCATGAAATACTATTACCTTCCAACCAAAGTGGTCCCTATTTTTCTACTTGAATTTTTATGTTTTTGAACTAGTAGGTTGGCAGAAACTGGGACAAGTAACGGGAGATCACTCCGTTACACGGTGCTAGGGATTCCAACCGTCAAACTGCCGACCTTTCTGATCAACAAATAAATAAGCTGATCTTTCTGATCGACAAATGTTAGAGGGTATTAATTATTTGAGTAGGCTTAATGTGATCATTTAACAACAGGAGGAAATGAGAATGTGGGATAGCAGAATATTTGGACCAGCATACAACTTACAAAAGGTTGTGAGTAGCATTGTCCTTGCATCTCAGATGGTTGGGTAATTTTTCTATGAAGTTGAATGAGCCTTTATATTATAGCTCTTGCCCCTCTACTCCCCAATTCTATAATTTAAACAGCACAGGATTGCTTTCCGTTGATTTGAGGTTTGAATCTTGTGCTTGTCTTAATATAATGAGCATATCAGCATTCCAGCAACCTTCCATTCCAATCAATAACTCCTAGACAAACATGTCTCAAAAGTACCTTTATTAGGATAGTAAACTGGCACATCTATGGAATCCGGAATCTCAAAATTTCTGGGCTTCCTACAATTTCCCAACTACAAATCCATCCCCGCTTGGCCATCATCACATCACATGGGCCAATCATGATCCGTCCAAAAGTAAGATCCTTATTTCATCCTGTGCCGTACTCAGTGACCTTGAACTAACAAAAGAATTTTATTTTGTCTACTTAGAGCTACTCAATTGAATCCACCTCCCTCCCACTTTCTCAGGCTTGTGGCAGTGTGGAAGCATCAAATTTCAGTATGGCATCCAAAGCTGACAGAGCACTTAATATTAAAGATATTACTCCCGCTGGAAGAAAGGGCCACCATCATATTCTTCCATTATGTCATTGTCAAACAGCTTTTGCACTCTGAATTCCTCTGACAATACAAGATAGAATAAAGCCCATCACCATCAATAGGAGGTTTTGATCAGCTTCCCAAGATCACGGTGTTGTTTTTTTTCTCAATGTTCCAGTCGTGGCAGTTTTGGCTTTCAAGACTCATTTTCATGTATTTGGCTAAATGAAGCAGGTACATTATGTGAATTACAACAGTGCCTAGGTGAATTATAGTGTAGATCTTCAATTCCAGAAGGAACATTTCAAGTTAGGTTGCAGATGCACCCTGGCAACTCCACTGTGCAACTGGCAGAAAACAAATTCAGGAAAAACCAGATAAATGCTTGTTGTCTTTATGGGAATCTGACTTCGTCGTTGTTGTCGTCATTGTAGTAGTAGCAGCAGAAGCAGCAGTTTGTCTGACTCATAGGGACTTTATAGGCAAGTGCTCTCCATGCTACCCTGTCAAGCACAGTTTCTTTCAATTGTTGGATAGTCATCTTTGTATCAGCTTTGATGGTATTGCTTGTCCCTTCTACTTCATCCACTAACCATTCCAAGCATCATTGATTTCTCCAATGAATTTGCCAAATTTGACATGGCCAATGTAAAAATCCATATCTGAGACATGTTGAGTTATTGCCATAAAGTGTTCTAGTGAGGTTGTTTTACAGAGTAATTACACCATTAATTTCCCTAAGCCTCCCCATTGATCTGGGCTTGGGACTAGCATACAGTTGCTGGCTTCTTAAGCCCTCCCCCCACAATCCTTTGAAAGGAAAGTGTGATCTTTGAACAAGAATAGGACAAATATTTCAAAATGAAGGGAGGAAATATTGCAAGTACAGTCTACACTTCTTTCCTCTTCTCCGAACTCAGCATTTCCCAGTGGTAATGGATATTTTCATCTACTTAGTGAATATAATCCAAGATATCATTTGAATTTGCAGCATGAACAAATGCCCATTTCTTAGGGCTACTTTATTGTTCTTTAAAGCAGAATAAGTAGGAATGTGAGGCAGAACATGGCACAAAATCTTCTCATTCTCATCCACCTGTTAAAATGAGAAACCAAGAAAACCATCACTTCATTTTCAATTTTCAAATGAACCTATCACTTCATTTTCAATTATGCTATCTCACTCGCAAACTGTTATCCTAAATTAATCTAACTTTGGCCATAACAAGGCTATTCTCATGGAGCCCAAGGGGCATGCACCTTAGAATATTTGTCTCTTGCCAAGGAATCTCATAAAATGCTTTGGAAATGTTTCAATCAGTTTTGGAAACAAGCCACCAGGAGCCAAACGTTGAAACTGTTATTTAACAAACAAGTTCTGCATCATCTCCTCTTTATACTGCCTGCTAATGCAATGTGTGAACTCTGGTTAAAACCATAAATTTCTATATCATATGACTCAAGGCTATATCAGTCATTTGCTAGAGTGTAACACAGAATTACCAGCCTGAATTGGGTCCATTAAATGATGGAAGGAAAATCAGTCTTAATAACTCAAGGGACTGAAGACAAAACTTTATGAAGAACAGTTGTAGGAATTGAGTATGTCTAATTTAATAAAAAGAAGGACTAGGGGTGACATGATAGCAATGTTCTCATATGTAAGGGCTGCCACAAAGAGGAGGGAGTCAAGCAGGGGTGGGATGCTACAGATTCACACCTATTTGCTAGAACCGGTTGTTAACACTCTAAGCAGTTTGGAGAACCGGTTGTTAGAAGAAATTACTGGCCTAATCCTGTAAGGAAGGCAGGAAGGAAACATTCTGGTGTTGCTTACAGAAACTGCCTCTCCATTAACACTTATTACATTCTTGGCAGGACTAGACTTCCTATCTCTGGAACTTCTCTGGAGTTTTTTCCCCGCCTTTGCTGGTACTTTGCTTATGTGGAGTGACCATTCAAAGTTATAGTGGCATTGAAAAAAATGACTTATGACCATTTTTTACACTTATGACTGTTGCAGTATCCCCACAATCACGAGAGGCTAGGCAAGGAGATGCATGCCTCAATGTGAGTTGAATTGGCCATGCCCAGCCAGTCACATGACCACCAAGCCATGCCTACCAACTAAGCCATACCCACAGAACTAGTTGTTAAAAAATTGTATCCCACCCCTGGAGTCAAGCTATTCTCCAAAGCACCTGAACACAAAGCAATGGATGGAAACTAATCAAGAAGAGAAGCAACCTAGAACTAAGGAGAAATTTCCTGACAATGAGAACAATTAATCAGAGGAGTGGTTTGCCTCCAGAAGTTGTGGGTGCTTCAACACTGGAAGTTTTTTAGGAAGAGATTGGACAACCTTTTGTCTGAAATGATATTGGGATTCTACTTGAGCAGGGGGTTAAACTAAAAGATCTCCAAGTTCCCTTCCAACTCGGTTATTCTGTTCTGTTAATATGTGAGAAATTGAAAAAAAGGACTTCTCAGAATTAACTTCCAGTTCCTGACTACAGTTGTGCTGCAGAAACACAGCGAAAAGGACCCATCATGCCCAATCTCTTTTCATTAACCTGATGTCCACTTTTGACTGACGTTCCTTGGTTTAATTTGCAGAATGTTGCATATGAACCCCAAACTTGCTTTCTGCTACTATGCTCTAAGTCATAATATGTTTATATGAAAATATATGCTTCCATAATTCTTCAGTCATTTTCAGAGATGGAATTTGATAACCAAATATATTACATTATTATAAGCAGTGGATGCTACCTGATAGTGTACAAATAGTCCTTGGTGTATGACTGGTCACTTAACCATTCAAATTTCAAACATGTTTAAAAAAAATTACTTAAGACATGTCTTCAAAGTTACGACTTTGACATACACTCATCCCAGTGGAAACATGATCACATTTTGGGTGATTGATGACCAGCTCATATTTACAACTGATTGCAGCATCCTGTGGTTATGTGATTGTGTTTTGTGATCTTTTTCTTGCCATTTTTCTAGCAAAAAAGGCTGGGTTCAGACCTAGGGTGATGTGAGTTGCTTAACCACCAGTGACTCACTTACCAACTTTTGTAATAATGGTTGTAAAATTGAGTCTGGTCATGCGATGACTTGACTTAAAACCAAAATTCTGGACTGAATTGTAGTCAGATCAAGGACTACCTATAGTTGCTATATTATGATCTCTATTTTAATTCATTAAGAGCATTAAGCAACAATATTATTTACTTGTTTGTTTATATGCCATCTTAATTTCAAAGACTCAGGTTGGTTTATAATACAAGTACTACTTGTTTAGTTACCACAATTGCAAATACCATGTTTCTCCAACAATACGGCCTCCACCAATAGGAAGGCCCAGCATGATTTCTAGGCATGAGGTGAAATTAAGGCCCGCCCCCAAATTAAGGCCTATTTAATCCATGTGTTTCCCCACCATTTTTTTTTAATTACATTTATATGCCACCCTTCTCCGGAGACTCAGGGCGGCTTACAGTCTAGGGAGCACCATGCTAAGTGCTCAGCAATAGCCTTCATTCCATTGTATATGCCTGCTTATTACTAGGGCTTTTGCCCCCCCCCCCCCCCCCCCCCCCCCCCCGCCCCCAGCGGCATTTTTACAAAGTCAGCTTATTGCCCCCAACAATCTTGGGTCCTCAATTTACCTATCCCGAGAGGATGGAAGGCTGAGTCAACCTTGAGCCTGGTGGGATTTCTCACATCGTTCATTAAAACTACAGGAGGTGAAGAGAAATGGGGGTGAAGGGGGGGGTAGAAAACTTGCCTTTAGGAGTGCCCTGCAGGTAGCCTAGACTAGAATACCCCAATCTACTACCGATAGAACATCGGCTAATAGAAGCTCCCCGAAGGCAGAGTCTCCAGCCGCTTCTATTGGCCGGTAGAAGCAGCCTCGGGGAGAGTGCCCACGTGCACTCCCCTCACCATGAAGCCGTTTCTATTGGCCAATGGAAGGTCCCTAAAGGCAAAGTCACTAGCTGCTTCGGGATGAGGCGTGGCTGCCCGCGGAGTGCTCCTGACAGTGCCCCATGCACACTCTCCTTGCCACGAAGCTGTTTCTATCAGTCGATAGAAGCTCTCCAAAGGCAGAGTCACCAGCTGCTTCTATCAGCCAGTAGAAGCGGCTTTGTGGCGAGGGGAGTGTGCGTGGGGCACTCGCCCTGAAGCTGCTTCTACCAGACGATAGAAGTGACTGATGAGTCTGCCTTTGGGGAGCTTCCATCAGCCAATAGAAATGGCTTCGTGGCAAGGGGAGTGCATGTGGGCTCTCGCCCCGAGGCTGCTTCTACTGGCCAATAGATTTCCTCCCCATGCGCACCCCACCTAGAGCGCCCCATGTGCACTCACCTCTCTATGAGGCCACTGGAAGCGGCCAATAGAAGCGGCTGTGACTCTGCCTTTGGGGAACTTCCATCAGCTGATAGAAGCGGCCTCGTGGAGAGGTGAGTGCGCATGGGGCATTCTAGGTTGTGGTGCGCATTGGGGAGGAAATTAAATCATCCCCAAAAAGACATCCTAGCTGTTTTTTCGGGCCTCAAAAAAAATAAGACCCGGCCTTATTTTATGAGAAACACGGTAGAAATGAGCATTAAGTGAATCAGTCATTAAATGAAACCTAAACTATTCTTATGTTCTTACCTCAGCTTTCCTTTGCTTTATGCCAAATTCCTAATTGCCTTTTTCATCATTCTCATAATTGTGAACTGCCCCTAAAGAAGGCAGTTACTAAGCACAAAATTAGCAATATAATAAAAGCTAAGCAGTAAAAAAGGCAGAATAACCGTAATTTTTGGCAGTCACCTTTTTATATTAATTGTTATGAATCTACGTCATGGTGCAAATGTCTCTTAAGAGTAAATGTATTTATTTAGTGTATGGCAACTGAACAATAAAGGCATATGCCTTTAACTCTTCGTCTCAGTAAACTTCGCTGATTACAATCAGTCCCCACTGATTAATCCATTACACCTTTTGCTGATCACTTTGTTAATTGGGCTAATTAAAACATATAGCCCTAGTTTTATTTTAACATAAGGAAGCAGAAAGATTAGAAAGAAGAGTCATTTAGAGCCTCCTAAAAGTTGCCTCCAGGGTTATGGGTACAAAAGAGGAGCAGTTGTATGAGTGCACTGTGAAATCAATCTTTTTAAATATATATATATA
Source organism: Bungarus multicinctus (assembly GCA_023653725.1). Lineage (NCBI taxonomy): Eukaryota > Metazoa > Chordata > Lepidosauria > Squamata > Elapidae > Bungarus > Bungarus multicinctus. The sequence goes on along the minus strand of CM042836.1, from coordinate 142,274,228 downwards.
TATATACCGTCGAGACTGTCTTTGTTCAGTTTATTTCTGACATTTTATTGAGTAACGATGAAAACAGGTGTAGAACATTTGCCCAAAGCATACTGATTTCTCCTTCTCTTTGGTGTTGGGAACACTGGGTTTTTACCACCAGCAGCCAAGAATGAATGTTGCTGAGGTTTCATAAGTGACGCAGGAAAAAAGTCAGCAGGCCAAGGCTAGAGCTGAGAAGATGGGCAGCTACTTACAGGGACAATCCAGCATTTGTTGCAATATCTAGGTTTGATCTCAGTCCCTGAACATTCCTAAACCTTCTGCTCTCCAGTTAAAATGATAAACAAGCAAGCTTTTTCAATCATCACAACCAGGGATGGGCTTCAAAAAAATTTAGTAAGAGGTTCTCTGCCCAGTTGGCCATGGTGGGCGTGGCCTAGTTGGCCTCCTGCACCATTGGGGGGGGGTGTTTTTGCTCTCCCTGGGCTCTGGAGGCTTTCCTCAAACCTCTGGGAGGGCGAAAATGGCCTCCCCAGGGTCCAAGGCTCTCTGGAAGCTGGAAACGGGCCCATTTCTGTCCTTCCCAAACTTCCGAGAGGCCTGCTTTTTGCCCTCTCCGAGCTTCTGTGCTGCCCTGCATCCAAAACAGGCCACGTGGGGACTCCTGGGAGGGATGGGCGGGGCCAGCCAGCAGTTGGATTTGGGGGTTCTCCAAACTGTGCAGAATCTTAGCTAGGGGCTCTCCTGAACCCCTGTTTACCCCGGGCTTCCCCTCCCTGATCACAACAATGTTCCTAAGCAGCAACTCAGTCTTAGAATCATATAGTAACACCGGTTTGTTTATTTTGATGTGATTAACTTTCTGGTTGTGTTTCTGGCTTGTTTTTCTGCATTGTTGGCTGGAGCTCTGAAAATAGCATATGTTAATATTTTTGGAACGGTGTGTAATTCTTTTTTTTTTTTTTAAATGAAAATTGAATTTGCATTCTAGTTTATTTCAGGCTTCCTTTATGGTAAAGACCCAATGCATAAGCAGAGAAATCAGCGGGCAATTTTAAAAGAAAATGAAATGGTTTGAAGGGACCCTAAAAAAACAAAAACAAAACCAGGGGTGGAAGGCCAAGGAAAAGTAGGAATCGAGGCCATAATGAAATCTCAATTGCAGCCTTCAACCCAGGGAGGAACTGCCACTGTGCCGTCCTGTTCAAAAAGTGCAGTGTGATGCAAGGTGACAATTGGAAGATGTATGTGTCGACATCTCATTTTGTTGCCTCTAGCCCAGTAAACTACAGAATGTACTGTCGGGTCAGTGATTTAGGAGCTGTGACATCCCTGTTTGTAAGCAAAAAAAAAAAAAGTGGTGGGGAGGAGAAATCACATTAACAATACACAGGGAGCCCTGTCATCTCTTTCCTGTCCACACATACACAAAATGTGCTTACATGTGCAAATAGTGACAAATCTATGGGAATCCCACAGATAAATTCCTTCCTTCCTTCCCTCCCTCCCTCTTTCCCTTCCTCCTTTCCTTCCTCCCTCCCTCCTTTTTTCCTCCCTTTCTCCTTTCCTCCCTCCCTCTTTTCCTTCCTCCCTCTCTCCTTTCCTTCCTTCCTCCTTCCCTCCTTCCTTCCTTTCTTTCCTCCCTCCCTCCTTCCCTTCCTTCCTCCCTCCCTCCCCCTTCCCTCCTTTCCTTCCTCCCTTCCTCCTTTTTTCCTCCCTTTCTCCTTTCCTCCTTCTCTCCTTTCCTTCCTCCCTCCCTCCTTTTTTCCTCCCTTTCTCCTTTCCTCCCTCCCTCTTTTCCTTCCTCCCTCCCTCCTTCCCTTCCTTCCTCCCTCCCTCCCCCTTCCCTCCTTTCCTTCCTCCCTTCCTCCTTTTTTCCTCCCTTTCTCCTTTCCTCCTTCTCTCCTTTCCTTCCTCCCTCCCTCCTTTTTTCCTCCCTTTCTCCTTTCCTCCCTCCCTCTTTTCCTTCCTCCCTCTCTCCTTTCCTTCCTTCCTCCTTCCCTCCTTCCTTCCTTTCTTTCCTCCCTCCCTCCTTCCCTTCCTTCCTCCCTCCCTATCTCCCTCCCCCTTCCCTCCTTTCCTTCCTCTCTCCCTCAGTTTTTTCCTCCCTTTCTCCTTTCCTCCTTCTCTCCTTTCCTTCCTCCCTCTCTCCTTTCCTTCCTTCTTTTCCTCCCTCCTTCCTTCCTTCCCTCCCTTCCTCTCTCCCTCCCTCCCCCTCCCCCCTCCCTCCTTTCCTTCCTCCCTCCCTCCTTTTTTCCTCCCTTTCTCTTTTCCTCCCTCTTTCCTTTCCTTCCTTCCTTCCTTCCTTCCTTCCTTCCTTCCTTCCTTCCTTCCTTCCTTCCTTCCTTCCTCCCTCCCTCCCTCCCTCCTTCCCTCCCTTCCTCCTTCTGTTCCTTCCTCCCTCCTCCTCCCCCCCTCCCCAAAAGAACTTCCTGAAAATACAGATCTGGGTGGGATTAATCTGAAGAGAAAGAACAGATGGGACTGTTGTTGTGGCTGCCAGTCGCATGAGCAGAAGGCAATGAAAAATAATTCCATTTCCCTCCTCAGTTGGGAAAGCTTAAACTGGTGATCAGTGGTGGATATGGCAGATGGAAGTGGCTGGCAGACTTCATCACAAAGTGATGTCAGTATTAATAAAAAAAGGATCACATTTATGCCCAGGGAGAATTTTGTACTGGCTCCACAATCTAAGTTACTAGTAAGGAAGATATGTGTGCATGTACTGTAAGTGCATGTTAGAGGGAGATTCTCCCTTCCTCTTTCTTTCACATCTAGATGCAGATATTATTATGCTGGGGAGGGGAGGATGTTTTTCATTTATCCCAAAATAAATGAACTAATGGCAATGTTTTTTCTTTGATGCTTTCATCTGAAAATAATTTTCTTAAGGAAATCCCAGAGTGTCTTAAAGAATCGCAGATATTAACCGTGAAATAAATCAGTCCATTTTTGTGGAACATCTTGCTGTGTTCTGTTTACTCACTCACTAATCAAGGGTCTTGATATCCTTAACTCAACACAGAATTAGATTCACCATATATGGAATTGCCTCCCCAAAGGCACCAGCCATAGGATCATTTCAGTGCCAGGTGAAGATCTTATTTATTTTCTCAGGCTTTTAAAGTGGCTTTTAATTGCATTTCGATTCACACAATTTTAGTTTTGAATGACAGCCTTGAAGCTGTATTGGATATATGGTGTTTTATTTTGCATTTTGTTTATTTATTTTTATTGAAACCGCATTTATAGTGTGTGGTATTGTATTGGGTTTATTATTCGGTGATTTTTTAAAAATTGTAAATCACCCTAAGAGCTTCAGCTGTGGGCAGTTTCTTTTTTTAAAAAAACGAATGAATGAATGAATGAATGAATGAATGAATGAATGAATGAATGAATGAATGAACGAACGACTTCTTAAGAAGACTGGGTATGTTTAACCTGAAGAAGGCAAGGCTAATAGAGACATAATAGCAGTCTTCCAATATTTAATGAACTGTCATATGGAAGAGAGTGTGGATTAATTCTTCATAGTGCCAGAGAGTAGGATAAGAACTAATGATACTAGTGAAACCTTAAAAAAGGTGTTCCAGTTTGAAATAAGGGAGAATTTCCTAACAGGGAGAGTTAATAAGAGTTGAAACCACCTGCTCAATCCAGGTTTTCAAATCAACATTTAGCATCCATTTGTCCAGGATGGCTATGAAAAGTCCTGCCCTGGGAAAGTGGTTGGACTAGAAGGTTTCCAAGCTATCTTTCAACCATATGATTTTTTTTTTTATGTGTAGGATTCCCTTTGCATTGAGCTCAATCCAATGCTAGGATGAGAGCTCAGCTCCCCTTGATCTACGTATCATAAAACAGAATAGATCTCTGTTGTAATCCTACCAGTAGTGTTTGCTCACTCTCTATTTTCAAATGTCATTATTCATCCTGCCTTCATTGCTGCAGCTTTGGAAATTCTGAAATAAAGAAAAGCAGAGTCTTTTAAAACAAAACAAAACCTGAAATATGATTTAAAAAAAACAACAAAATAATATAGTTGCTCTATCAGACAACACAGCTGAAGTTCTTATGAAAGCTTTTTAAGCACCATTTGAGAAATTAGTAAATGCTTGTATAGAATGGTACTAATTGGCAGTCCATAAAAGCAGAAGCCACCCACTCACCCAGAGCTGGGCTTTGCTCCTTTCCTAGTAATTTGCAGATCTTTTCCCTTCCGGTTCTTGCAAAAAACAGTAGTCTAGGGACTAGCTCCCAAAAGACTTCCCATCTTTAGTTACACTTGAATTCCAACATGGAGAAAGCTATCAATTTGTTGTTGCAAGATTGTCGTTTGGCTTCCCCGCCCACCCACAACTTTGCTGGTCCATGTGCTTGCAAGACCCACAAGCCTTTATTTTACCATTGGTAATTTGTTCTTTTTCACAACCTAAAGCCAAGTATTTCTTCTGAGAAGTGATGGGGGGGAAAAAAAGGCAGCCTGGTCGTCTCCTTTGATTTTTCTCAATTTCAAAGGAGAGCAGAGCCATAAAGATACCCTTGAGAAGAAGCCAGCTAAGGAATCATTTACTCTGTTCCAGGGTTTTCTACAAATACTGCTTCTTTCTGCAAAACTTTCACAACTTGTTAGGCCTAACAGAACTGCTGGAATTCAATGACAAAATTTTTTTGTCAGCTTGCATGACACTTTAATGAAGATAAAGGGGGCTTTCAAAGGTAGCTCTTCACAAGATTTTGTTTAGGAGGAAATAATGAACAGGGTACATGGCCTGGTTAAAGATACAAAGCTAAGATGGATCACTTTTCAATGCTGCAGAACATCACAATGGCATTTTGACCAAACTCTCTTTGAAGAATGGGCTCATGAAAGGAAAGGAAAGTTTTATTCTGTCCTAGATAGATAGATGCAGCCACTGTTGGGCTTTTCAAGAGGTTTTCAAAGGGAGGGATTGAAAAAACCCACCGGTATGTATTACTGTGAATAAGAATTTATATATTAAATTAAGTCATTCAGGACAAGGTAAATGCTGGTTGTTGGATCCATATTCAAGCATGGCTTGAATAAATTACCATCAGCTGAAGTTTGGCCAGCAAGCTAGGACCAAAATCCTGGACTACAAACCACAACTGTGGGTTCACACAATATCATCATCATCTTCTTCTTTTAATGGGTCCATAATTGGGGTGCAGTCTGGGCAACTGAATGGAGCTAGCAAAGTGTTTACTGGCCAGATGCCCTTCCTGTCCCCAATGCAGAGTTTTGTTTAGCAGATATATTCTCAGTGTGCCCAGAGAGAAAAATATCTCCTGTACCTAGGATCGAACTCACAGCCTCCTGATTATGAAGGCAAGAGCTCCATCTCTAGGCCAATGTACCACTCCTGGATTCACACAACATATTGAACCAAAATGCATTACAGCAGATCATGATGACAAAACCATCCCAGTGTTCAAGTATGTAAGCAGCCATAATTACAGCAAGTAAAGGCATGGATTTAGAGTTGGGAGAATATGACCAAACATTGTTTCTGATCTGCTCATTCATCAACCATCACTGTACTTGTTCTTACCAGTTAAGAAGGAACCAGAATCGCAAACCAATGTGGAAACAGAATAGAATGGATTTCAGGGGAGAAATATGACATGCTTGAGTTTTGTGTGTAAATGTAAATTGAAAAACAAAACTGGAGGAGTAAACAATGGATATCTGTTCTAACTTTTTGAAATGTTATGGATTTAGTAGAACTGTTATTTTGGAGAACTTGGGAGAATCAAGATACTTAAATTTCTCCTCAGTATACCTGGCTAATATCAGGTTGATTCGGTGGAAGAGGAATATGCAGTTTGAAAGCATTTTGTTTTGCAACAAAATTTGTTTCCACCTTGGCCTTTGCAAAGATAACCAGGACAATCATGATGCTGAGTTAAAAAAAAAAAAAACAAATAGACAAAGCACTTTGTTTCCTTAAAGTGGTCAATTAAAAAAAAATAGTGTGAAGTTCTTGAAAAATAGGGTGACGTGTAAATAAATGTAAATAAACTATATGTATGTAGATATAGAGTTTAAAATGACGAAGGAATTATTATGACAATATATAACACACTATCAGAAGAAAAGTACAAGTGTATCTACTGCTTAGACAACGCTGTAAAATGTGAATATATGTTTTTAATTTCATAAATGTTGCATAAATACATTTATTTAAAAAAATAGTGTGAAGTATTATGGTTATTTCTTTCTAAAAGAAGGATCATCTGTATTTGGTACAGGTTATTGTGTGATAATGATGATGATAACCATAATGATTATAAAGTTTCCTTTATTAAATGTACAAACTGCTACTGAGTGCCTGCGTATCAGGATTTGTGGATGTTAATCTCAAATATGAAATATATCTGAGAGACTGAAGATGTCAGAAAGAAAAACTAGCATTCTGTCATTCCAGTCATACCAAATTGTTTCATGTTTCACCCAGCAAAGTAAAACTATAAAAGGATCATCACCTAAGTGATAAACTGCCAGCTCCCAGACAATTGTTTTCATTGATTTACACAACTTTTCTCTCCAAAAAAATTTACATTTGTTTGAAGTATGTCTTCCTAAATTAATAAAGTCAGCATTGTAAAAAAAAAAAAACCTTTCCTTCCTTCCTTCCTTCCTTCCTTCCTTTCTTCCTTCCTTCCTTCCTTCCTTCCTTCCTTCCTTCCTTCCTTCCTTCCTTCCTTCCTTCCTTCCTTCCTTCCTTCCTTCCTTCCTTCCTTCCTTCTCATTAAATTAGACACTGGGATGGCTTTGTGATATTATGCTTATCATTCTATCCCTTCTCCATTCAAATATACGCCACTGTCAACTTCTACTGCCATGAATAAGTTACTAATGATCTCTGATCTCAACATAGTAGGGAGGAAGAGTTGCTTTAAAAAAGAAAACTTCAGATACCAGTCAGCTTACCATCTTGTGAGTCCGTCCAATTCATTTGAAATATGTCAAAATATATTTTGCCCAAAACAGCAAAAGCAATATTGCTGACAGACGTCAAATGGAAATACCAGCTGGTTTCAACAACAGCAGCATATTATAATTAGGAGATTTATATATATATATAGTTTCAACAATGGAAATATGAGCATCCAATTCTTTCAGTATTTTCAGAAGCCAAAATATAAGCAAAATGAATGTTGAAATCTTTATTCAATTTTAACAAACACCTTACCAGCTGCAAGATTTTGCAAAATAGGTGGCGGGATGAGGGATGGGGGAAACCCACATCCAAAGATGTCAGAGATAAATGTGAAAAGTAACCAAAATGGTGTTGCTGTGCAGAGAAAGGTTAAAACTGCAATAAAAAAACAGCATCATTCAAAGTAGGTTCTGCTCTGGATGAAGAGCTGTGTTGATATGACTAATTTATAAGTTACACACATACCCTTTAAAATGTTATGATTTCCCATAAAAAGCCCCAGCAGATATGATATTGAGTGATCCTCGGGAGTAGTCTAAATAAAGCAAATGGAGCTAGGCTCCCAAACTTTCTGAAATGGTTCAGCAACTTTCCAGGCCAATTTCCTGCCCATTAGCCATCAGAATTATTTGAGTTTAGGGCCATGGATGAGTGAAGAATGTCAATTTGTGAATAAGTCAGTCTTAGTCTCCTAACCTAGGAAGAGTCTGACATTGCAATAAATGCTGCTCTTTAGAGCCAAACAGTGCCCTTGTTTTTGTGGCTGTGATTTACCGGGTCAAAGGAAGGGTAGCATATGTTATGACTAGCTAAATCTAATCGCAGTAGGTGGGCTAGATGAACTTAGTTTTACCCCCAAACAGGTCTGCCTAAGCTCTTTCCCCCAGGCTGTTCTCTTTTCTGATTATAGAAAAAGTGAGTTGACAAAGTTAACTCCGCATCAGGTATTCCCCTCCTGACCCCCATTTACTAATCAGAGATTAGGGTGTTTTTTTTTCTTCTTCTTCTTCTATCATTACATATGGGAGGAAGAAATCCAGAAATCATAGCTTTCTGGCAATGGGAGGACAGTGAAACTGCCCATTCTCCATTTGATACAGACATCAATGATTGCCTGCTGCAATGCTCATGATTGTCTTTACCCCGGGGAACCAATTGACAAGGTCCCTGTGTCATAAAGAACATGGAAGCTTGTCTCGGGATTGAACACGGCAAACATTGGCAGCATCTCTGCTCAAATGCAAGCCAGAAATATGCAGTGTTGCTTAAGAGACAGGTTTGCTATTCCTTAATTAGATTAGACATGTCCCAGAGTCTGTATGTATTTTTCTAATGCTCCGACACAGTCTGTATATCCAGAATTTCCAATTGGATGTGAGTTCATAACATTCAAGAAGGCAACATTTAAATGGCTGCTTCTAGTGAAATATTCCCTAGGGAACAGGATTTGATAGCTGGGGAAATAATGAACCACCATTAACTTTCAGCTTTTGTTAACAGAACTTTGACACAACTTGTATGTAGTTAATTAGGAAATGCGGTTCCACTTTAATGAAAGATTAAGAAATGAGGATGGTTTTAGAATACACTCCCCTAAACATACTCACATGTTTTTCTTCCTTGGGGGAAAAAAAAACCACATATATGCTCAAATAATGCTAATACAATCCTGTTTTGTTTTTTTAGCCCCAAGACCATCCTCATCAATAGAATTCAAAATAGTTATCATTTTACTGGCATTAGAAATAGTACCTGATTACATGTTTATGCCATATTACAGGTTTAAAAAAAAACCCTCCAAAATACAATAATAAAGCAATAAATTGCCAAACAATGCCTATGACCTTCAAATCTTCAAGGCATTGTTTGTCCTTCCTATACCACATAAGCTTTTCACCTAAATGATATTCATTATGATTATTACTATTATTACTAAAATGTATAACTCATTCTTCTATTCTAGAGACCTTTAGAGCAGTATGATATTTTAAAGCACTTTTAAAAAACTATAAATATCAAACATTAAACAATTTTAAAACAGCAATATCAGCATGATCTCCACCAGGGTATGGAATTTTAATTCTGTACTATTGTATTGATTTGTTTCTGTTTGTATTTTTCATGGGCTAAGCTTTGATTGCAACAATGAAATGCATCATGGAATCAATCCTAATAACTCTCAGCAGAAAACCAGATATGCACATTTCTAGCTGGACTTCACCCAGTGCCAAACAAATTAGAAAATCTGGATTCACTGTGCCAAGCTGACCATTACTGGGGCATTCTGTTACCTTAGCTACTGCTTGCATATTTTAGAAAATGAGGAAAGCAGAAAAATGTTTTCCTCTAGTTCTAGGATTTATATTAGGACTATGCACCATTTCAGATTTTGAGGTGGAGGGGGATGGGGGGTGGAAAGGGCCCAAAAGTGGGTGGAGACACAAACGTAAGCCCACCCTACAACTCTTCAAACCAAAGGTGTTGTGATGAGCACAGCACATAACATTGTGGACTGTTCCCTGATACCACTAGATGACATTGCTAGAGCTTGCTGCCATAAAAGAGTGAGGAAAATTCTCGGGGACGACTCACATCCCGGTCAGCACTTCCTCACTCTCCTACCATTGGGTAGGAGCTATAGAAGCATAGCCAGGCGCACCAACAGGCTGAAGAACAGTTTCTACCCGTGGGCTGTCAGACTTCTGAATGGAAAATAACTTCATGTCAACATAGTATGACAGACTTGCGGGGCCAGCCTGTTGTGTAATAAGGTCTCATAGTGTAATAAGATTGGGACTGGGTTAGGGACTTCTGTCTTCACTGTAAGTTGTGTTGGGGGGGGGTGTGCATGAAGGGAGGCTCAGCCAATCTCATTGTACACATGTTGTACTCTGACAATAAAGGTAATAATAAATTTGCCATGGGTGCAACTACAGCCGTGGAGAACAGCTGTGGGATCCAGGAAAAAGAGACAGCTATTTTCAAGAGCTATAAACAGGGGCTGCCCTAAAACATCTCTATATCTCGCATCTCTGTTCCTTCAAGCATTAGACAGCCTTAGTTTATATGCAAACAGTCAATCAATATTATGGGGTTTATAGGGAATTCATATCTCAGCTAAAGTCAGGCGATGAATTACATTTAAAAACAAAAAAACAAAATATGGTCCCAACCTTTACTCATCTATAACCAGAATATGGCAGTGGAAATACTACATTTCAAATTAATCCAGGTTCTATTCTTCTTGTTTAAAATCAGTGGGCCATCTTCTGGTCAGATTGTAACGAAAATTATTTCAAACACAAATTATTTTCCCCGAAGAAAATATAATTGATCTGATCAGTTCTGTTGAGTATTTTTGTCCAAAGTATCTACATTATATTTTCAGTTTTACAAAATGTGATTCATGTTTGCCACACTTTGCCCACATTTTTGGAAAACAAACATAGAAATGTCTGCATGATAACCTTTGAAAATGTAAAACTATTCTTGGGCTTCAGCCAAGAATTTGGATGTTTACTGGCTATTGTGATAATTATGCACTGAAGTTGCTTAATAATATTTATATTCAATATCTTCTCTCATTTAGTTTTGATAAGAGCCCCACTTTTCTGTCACTCAATAGACCCTACCTCTTCTGCTGAAATGGATAATGCTTGAATGATACATGATTATCTAGCACATCAATGAAGCAAGAGAAACTGGCATACCATTTCTAATCAGTTAAATATGCTCTTCAGCTACATTGTCAACTCTGAAGTGACCCTGGCTGAAGCCATCTTGTGTTGCCTCATATTTGCCATGAAGCCTGAGAGGGGGAAGGGAGAGGGAAAGTAGATAGCCCAGTTAACAGTCAAAACAAAAAGTTTTCCTGTGGGAACCAAGGTCATCATAACAAGTGGCTGTTGAAGTTGGAGTGGAGCCTGCCAGCTATATCCATTGGACAATGTGACTGGTGACACCTGGGATGGGGGATTTTTATTTTTTTAATTAGGTGAAAACTGTGGGAACTTTTAGAGTTAGTTTTCACTGGCTGTGTCAATATGATGTATTCAATAAACATGTTCTTTGAGGAATCTACCTGCCTCAAAGTTCTGTTTTCAGTGGTGCATTACTCAGAATGCTGACATTCATTCTCTATACAAACAATAACTTTTTTCAAAATCATACTCAGTCAACAAAATTATTATTTTTTGCATGGGGAAATGTACACGTATTTAATATATGGTAGCTGGAATGTAACACTACCCAAAGACTAGATTTAGTAGTGTTTTATGATGACAATAGTTGGGTTTTTTAATTAAAAAAAATGTTTTACAATCCTTTTATGGGTCATCACTGCTTCTTTGAGCTAGAATTATGGCAGAATAAATATGTATCTTGAGATCATCAGTCAATGTTAAACAAACAAACATGTTGTCTCTATCAGTTATAAGAAAGACACTTGATGATGATGTTTTAATATGAACAACCTGGATATCTGCTTTGGTATATGATTTGGTAGATAGTGCTGCCAGTAAACCACTTTCTGCTTTTTTACCTATGCCTAATTTGGGAGCTGTGCCACATAGGACAGTACTTGGAAGCTTTGTTTCTTAACCTTGACAACTTTAAGATGTGTGGGTTTCAACTCCCAGAATTCCCCAGCCTGCATGATGGAATTCTGGGAGTTGAAGTCCACACATCTTAAAATTGTCAAGATTAAGAAATGCTGGTCTAAGATAAAGACAACTTTAGATAACCATTTTTTAATTGTGGATATAAAACCTGGGTAAGGAGGTCATATATATATATATATATATATATATATATATATATATATATATATATATATATATATATATATATATATGTGTGTGTGTAAGGTTTTTAAGCTGATACAAAGTATATATATATATATATATATATATATATATATATATATATATATATATATATATATATATATATATATATATATTCGGAGGTTTTCGCGGGTATTTGTATGTGGGTCTTTGGTTCTTCGGGTTTTCTCCCGCGTAGAATTGGAAGTATCTAGGCGACGTTTCGATGAAGTCTCATTCATCATTTTCAGGCTTGTGTCTTCGGCCTTGTACTTCTCAGAGTAATGTGAGCTTGCAGCTGCTTCTTCTTTTTAACTGCGTTGTGTTGCTACTACTACTTTTTAACTAGCAGTTAAAAAGAAGCAGCAGCTGCAAGCTCACATTACTCCAAGAAGCACAAGGCCGAAGACACAAGCCTGAAGATGATGAATGAGACTTCATCGAAATGTCGCCTAGATACTTCCAATTCTACGCGGGAGAAAACCCGAAGAACCAAATATATATATATATATATATATATATATATATATATATATATATATATATATATATATATACACACACACACACACATACACACATATATTCTCCCTGGTTATTTACAACACAAGAAATGTCCCTTGAAACATTAGATTTTAAAAGGGAGATGTCTTTGACTTCATGACAGAGGTGGTATTCAGCAGGTTCTGACCAGTTCTGGAGAAGTAGTGGAAATTTTGAGTAGTTTGGAGAACCGGCAAATCCCACCTCTGATTGGAGATTTTACAGCATCCTTCCCCTGGCACGCCCATGAAGCCACACCCACAAAACCATTAGTAAAAAAAATGAATCCCACCACTGCTTCATGGAGTCCTTGGTACTCTGTGAGGTTGGTTGTCTCTGACTCCTTTAAAAAAACAAGAGTCCAGAATGTGAAAATGTTGAAATGTTGAAAAGACATTTGCTGAACTCCATGCAGCAGCCCTTCAGTGCATCCACTAGAAGAAACTGCAAATCTTCTGTTGCATGTCTTGGGAACAGATCATTGCAAGCAATTTCATTAGGGATCAATATTTTCTGACAATGCAGGAAATGTCTCTGTTGTTGTTGTCTTTTTTCATCCCAAAGCCTTTACAAAATACATTTCTAAAATCTAATGCATCCTGAAAAACTATAAGCCATCTGTGAAAAATATGAAGAATCTTCAGTGTATGTTTTGCCTTCTTGCAAACAGCTTCCTAGATAACTAGAGCCTCATGAAAATTGGTAGTAAAAATGTTCCAGCTGGTATTTTTTTTTTCAGTATCTATCTACCCATGCACTTATATTCATGCGATGAGATGTTTTCTTAAAGCTCAGTTTATTTTTCTCAATTGCCATGACCGAAAAATGATAACATCAAAAGCCCTCAAAGAAGCAGACGATACCTTGCAAATGAATTTTTCTTCATCTCCTCCTACTAGCCAGCACTGGATTCTACTGCTCTGATGCTCACCTTTTCCTTCCTTTTCGCCCAGAAAGTATGTGAATATTCTAGGGTTTCAAAAAAGCTCCATTTATAGATCGAAGCTATTTGGTATCTGACCATTTCTACCATATTTTGGGGCCTTTTCAAATGTCTTTCATAGGATGACCGCAGCCTGCAGAGGATTATCAGGAAAAGGCCATTCAAAAGTGTTGGGGACTTTCACAAGGAGTGGACTGAGGCTGGAGTCAGTGCATCAAGAGCCACCACACACAGATGGATCCTGGACATGGGCTTCAAATGTTGTATTCCTCTTGTCAAGTCACTCCTGAACAACAATCAACGTCAGAAGCATCTTACCTGGACTAAAGAAAAACAGAACTGGTCTATTGCTCAATGGTCCAAAGTTCTCTTTTCTGATGAGAGCAACTTTTGCATCTCATTTGAAAACCGAGGACCCAGAGTCTGGAGGAAGAATGGAGAGGCACACACTGCAAGATGCTTGAAGTCCAGTGTGAAGTTTCCACAATCTCTGTTGATTTGGGGAGCCATGTCATCTGCTGGTGTTGGTCCACTGTGCTTCATTAAGTCCAGGGTCAATGCAGCCGTCTACCAGGAGATTTTGGAGTACTTCATGCTTCCTTCCTTCCGCAGATGAATTTTATGAGAATGCTGACTTCATTTTCCAGCAGGACTTGGCATCTGCCCACACTGCCAAAGCACCAAAACATAGTTCAATGACCATGGTATTACTGTGCTGGATTGGCCAGCAAACTCACCTGACCTGCACCCCATAGAGAATCTATGGGGCATTGCCAAGAGAAATATGAGAGACATGAGACCGAACAATACAGAAGAGCTGAAGGCTGCTATTGAAGCATCCTGGTCTTCCATAATACCTCAGCAGTGCCACAGGCTGATAGCTTCCATGCCACGCTGCATTGAGGTAGTAATTGCTGCAAAAGGGGCCCAAACCAAGTACTGAGTACATATACTTGCTTATAGTTTTCAGTGGTCTGATATTTTTCTATGTACAATTCTTGTTTTATTGATTGCATGTAATATTCTAATTTTCTGAGATTGTAGATTTGGGATTTTCATGAGCTGTAAGCCATAATCATCACAATTATGACAAATCACGGCTTGAACTATCTTGTTTTGCATGTAATGAGTCTATCTCATATATTAGGTTCACCTTTTAAGTTGCATTACTGAAATAAATGAACTTTTGCACGATATTCTAATTTTTTGAGTTTTACCTGTATATGCCAACCTCACCCATTCTTCCCTTCCCTTTTAAACACAGGAAGCCCTCAGCTTACAACTGGTTGCTTAGTAACTGTTTGAAGTTATGATGGACCTTCCCAAAATTACTTAACACCCAATTTCAAAGTTCTGATGGTCATCCCCTCGTTTTGGGCACTTGGTGATTAGTCCACATTTATGGCAATTTGCAGTGCCCTCTGGGTTACATAACCAAGATTTACAATACCTTTTTTGCCACAAACTATTTTTTTACTTTTGGCTTTGGACAAAAAATGCCCATTGGCTAAAATGGATTCATTTAACAACCATGGAGTTGCTTAGCAACCATGGTGTTCGCTGAACAACTACAACAAAAAGGTCATATAATTGGGCACAATCACATGGTGACCTGCTTAATCACCAACATGAATTACGACTATAAGCAGGGGTGAGTTAACCCCTTCACTGCTAGTTAACCCTTTGATTTTGGTTGGGACTTTTTTGTATTTGTCCGTATATATCATATTCAACTTTAATCTGCATTGTTAATTTTTCTTTCCCTTTGTCATGGTGATTAAGTGCGAGAGTGTGAGTCTTCATGGGCCGGGGGGAGTAATGCTTAGTGTAGCAGTTGACCTTAAACTGGCCTTGGGCACATCTCTTACCTTAAGTGCCAATCACTCTCCTTCCCACTGTCCTTTTGACCTCAGATGAGTGGAACCCACTCACTCACTCACAGATGAGCCAACCCACTGGGACATGGTGCAATTGTGGGAAGCATTATCGGAAGATGTCTACAATACATGGGTAGCTTGCTTTCTGTGAAATGTAACATGTTCACCAGCCACTGTCTGAGGTCTGAGCCATTATTACTGAATCACGATTATCACATC
The DNA here is from genome assembly GCA_023653725.1 of Bungarus multicinctus. NCBI lineage: Eukaryota > Metazoa > Chordata > Lepidosauria > Squamata > Elapidae > Bungarus > Bungarus multicinctus. The sequence continues at coordinate 142,258,876 of CM042836.1, read as the reverse complement.
TGCAGGTGAAAGACTTGTATGTAACAATATACCAAGAGGGAGTTACAAAGATTAATAATAAAAGGCATTTAAAATAATGTGGTAATTGGTATATTTACATTTCGCATATGGCTTTATGGAGCTTCAAAAGAAATGTTGCTCAGGCATATCTTATTGTAGGCTGAGAAAGCAGCCGCTAAGCATATTAATTTTGAGGCTTTGCATGCATCCATTTATTTCATCGTGGTTTTATTCTCTCAGGTTTCTGAAACTGTATCTCATCTCTCTTTTTCCCACCATCTTTTCTCCCCTCCTCCCTCTATTTTTTTACTTATCACATGGTGCATTTTATTGTGTTTGCATTTCTCTAGGTTTGAGCTGTTCACCTGCTTCCCACAAGTCTGATCCTGCCTATCCCTCTGGGCTATTCTCCCCCACCCGGTTCAATTAACACTCTTCAAATGAGACACTTTATTTTTATCACTATTATTTGTTCCGGGAATGGAGAAGAGGAATCCCAGCAGCTGAAATGGAGAGCCAGGGTGAACCCAGCGGCCGCCAGATGCTTTCCTTAGCAGCAACAAATCTGAAAGGCCTGTTTCTGAAAAAGGAAATAAATTCTCAGCGTTCCCATTTGCAGACTGCTCACTGTGGTCTTTAGGCTCAACTGAGTTTCCTCCCTGACTTTTTCTGCATCAACAGGGTTTTCCACTAATGATTTCTTACTCTTCTACTAGAGACCAACCAGAAATGTAGCAGCTCATCCCCCCTTCAGAACTCCTGGCTCTGAAATTTTCTATTTATCTTTAAGAATCCACTTTTCTTCATTATACAACTAAGCAGTTTGTCAGACTCACCAAGTAGACCCGACATGAAAATCAATGCCTTAGGAAAACTGAAACTATTTTTGTGAGGCTGACTAGAACAACAGAATTTTACAAGTCTGATTGTGCTGTCCTTCTTTTCCTTTTTATAGTTAGGTGAATTAGGAATATTATCTGTCTAATGTGGTCTTAAGATATGTTTTACTCCCTCATTGCCCTGCCAATGGTGTTCATCTATCTCCATCAAGATAATCTTCCTTTACTTTTTGTGGTTTTATATGTAGCTAAAACGCAAGCGCAAAGCTTTTTACACATCTCAAGCAGAAGTGATAATCAGCAGGTTCTGACCAGTTCTGGAGAACCAATAGCAGAACTTTTGAGTAGTTTGGAGAATTGGCAAATACCACCTCTGACTGGCCCTGCTCCCATCTATTTTCTGCCTCCCAAGTCCCAGCTGATTGGCTGGGTCTTCTTTTGTTGCCCTGCACAGGAGAATGGAGCTGGAAATCAGGTTAGTGGGGTGGGATGGGGTGGGGTGGGAATGGGGATTTTGCAGTATCCTTCCCCTGCCACGCCCACCAAGCCACACCCACCAAGCCACACCCACAGAACTGGTAGCAAAAAAGTTTTGAATCCCACCACTGATCTCAAGTCAGCTGCCTTGAAGGGTAAGTGGTCAAAAATGTCAAGATGGCAGCTGCAACCACACGACTGTGTCACTGGTGAGCAGTTTTGGATGCCATTTTGAATTTTTTTGATACATATTGTGTATACCCCTGCCTCATCTATGGACTTTGTGGAGAGAGTCATGTTTCAGTTTCTCAGCTGAGAGAAATAAACATTTTTAAAAAGGATTCCTTGACATAAATTTTATGACAACCAGTGGTGAGGTGATTTAGGACAAGGGAGGCTTAGATTCAAATCTACCTTCAGCCTCACTGGGTAACAGTCTCTCTCATACCCAAAACCCCACTTACCTCATAGGATTATTTTTGCAAGGAAAAATGGAGGAGGAAATGCTGCATGCCTTGAGCACCACAAGGAAATGTAGGCTGAGGTTCTAAGTAAATGAAAGAGATAAATACTCTAATGTCATTACCCTTCATCTTCTTCCACTTGAGATAAATGTGTGACTTGAAGTCAGTAATGATATGGAAACTTTCATTTAGCAATTGCTCATTGCTAAATGCTATGAACATTTCAGTAATTATTTGGGATGTAAGAGCCCGGATCAGGGTTTTTCAAACTTGAAACGTTAAGATGTGTGGACTTCAACTCAATTGTAGGTGCTAAACAAGAACTACCTGTAGTTATAGGCAGAGGTTTGTTCTTCGAACTTGCTGTTTCGCTCCCAGACATTTCATTACCAAACTAGATACCATCTTCAGCTGAAATCCTGCTGAAGATTTTACCTAGTTTAGTAATGAAACATACAGGAGTCAAATAGCAAATTCAGAGGACAAACCTCTGCCTAAATCTACAACCCAAGCTACGAATATTCTCTATAATTTCTAACTACCTGTAGTATACATTATACAGTGCAGTGGCAAATATATTATATAGAAGCTGTGAGTAGAATCATATTATTTAAATAATATTACAAGTTACTCATGTGGCAGATAATGCTATTGTTGTTTCTTCTTCTTCTTCTTCTTCTTCTTCTTCTTCTTCTTCTTCTTCTTCTTCTTCTTCTTCTTCTTCTTCTTCTTCTTCTTCTCCTTCTCCTTCTCCTTCTCCTTCCTTCCTTCCTTCCTTCCTTCCTTCCTTCCTTCCTTCCTTCCTTCCTTCCCTGTGTAATTGTTACATTCTGTAAATTGCCCTCTTAGATTCAATCCCTATAATTTCCTGCTCAAAACAAAAAAGAAAAAAAAATATTCCTATGTGTGCCTGCCTCATAAATCCATTCTCTACTGTACTCAAGTCAATCTCTCCTCCTCTTCTCTGTTTCATAAATAAATTCTTCATTTATCAGTGATGGGATATATCATTCATTATTGAACAGAATGCCTCCAAGTATCTGGCAGACACCTTTGAAAAGAAGGGAAAAATGGACGGCTTTTTTATTTGTTTTTTACTCTGCTTTTCCTGAATGATAATTAATGTTCCAGTATACTAAATCATTCAAAGGGGTCATCAGGATTGATGAATATATATCTGATAAATGCTGGCTTACTTGGTGACTTCTTTGTCAGTGACAAAGCAAATCTCATTTTTCACCTGCTAATAGTTGCAGAGTTTTATCCTTTGCTTTCTAATCACTCTAAACATGATAATTATGGGGGTCAAAACCAAAAATAAATTAATTTAATATTGAGGTTTGACAGGGGCAAGCTTCAGCAAAATGACAAACAACCATTATTCATGTTGGTGACAACTGAGGTAATCTGTTGTAGATGCAGGGTAGATACCAATAGGTCACTTTACTTGCTTTAAAATTCCTAGGAGGTGTGCATAAATTTCAAATGAAATGTTATGCGAAGCACAAACAGGAAATTATAGTGGCGGCTACTTCATCAGCAATTTTGTGCATTAAATAAAAATTATCATGGTATTCACATATTGAATGCTAAGATGTATTCACTGTCACCAATGAATGTTTAAGACTTAATGAATTTCATGGAGTCGTTTTAACTCCATTTGCATCCAGGCCAACCTATAAAAGCTTTAGACAGTTATCAAGGATCTAGCTATTTATAAACTCACAGTTCTCAGTGATGTAGGTGGAGATAGGTGAGACATTCATTTGATTGACTTCATAACGTGAGCCTATCTAAATTGCATTTCTGATAAATGCATAAATTTTTCATCAGTATTTTCACTTTATCAAGCTTTACCAATGCCTGTTATATGAAATATACATATATTGGGTAGAAATATACAGATATTGATGAAAACAGGATGCAGAAATATACTATACATCTTTGACAAAATCTTTACGTTAGGCAAGCAAAAAGCAAATCATGTCTCGTAAACAGATGCATTAAATGGTATGATTTTAGCGGAAAATGTCACTTTAAGAAATAAGCCCTTTTCTCCTTAAGATTAGTACATAAAAGACAGGTATTCCTCGACTTACGACCACAACTGAGCCCAAAAATCCTGTTGTTAAGTGAGACATTTGTTCAGTTTACAACTTATCTTGCCACCGTTGTTAAGTCAATGACCACAGTTGTTAAGCTAGTAACAAGATTGTTAAGTGACTCTGGCTTGCCCGTTGATTTTCCTCAACAGAAAGACTCAAAAGGGACCCCCAGGACACTGCAATTGTCATAAATATGAATCAATTGCCAAGCATCTTGAATTTTGATGCGACAACAGTCATAAATGTGAAAAACTGTCATAAGTCACTCTTTTGCGTGCCACTGTAACTTTGGTCATTAAATGAACTGCTGTAAATCAAGGACTACCTGTATTGAGGAGGCCACGCTAATAGATCCATCTATTGGTGGAGGTACAAAAGACTGAAGACAAGTGGTTGCATAAAGATCTCTAGCAGGTGCATCTGCAAGATATGGTTTTTAAAGAAATTTTCTTTGCTCACTACTCGTGAAAAGAGGAAGGGGAAGGGAACTACATTAAACTGAGAATAGTGTCCCTTTTTCTGGCTACATTCAGAGTGTCTGCATCTTTTTAAAAAGGGTGAAAGGAAGCTGACTACGTTGTAGTTATAATGTATGGAAACCCCTTGCTATATGGTGTGGGGAGTAGACAGCCAAAGTATGGGCTGATAGCAAAAATATTACTATCCAGCAAAGTTTCCCTTTCTATCCACACATTCAGCAAAAGTGTGTGTGAGGATGTTTTCCCCCACCCTCCACCCCCGAAGTGTTCTGTTGGCAGTTTGCTGAGCAATTAACAATAATGTCAGTAGACAATAAGAAATATTGCTCCATTTGCACCTAATTTTTCTTTTTTGTTGTTTAAAACTGCCTTCACAATGGTAGTTTACCAATTACATAAAATGATATTAAGTCTAATATCAATGAGAAGATATGCTCTTTTTTTTAAAAAAAGCATTAATTTAATAACAGAATAATGAAATAATAAATCAAGCCTAGAATACAATAAAATATTTTCAGAGCTTCCTTCCTCCCTCCCTCCCTTTCTCTCCTCTCTCTCCCTGTCTCCTTTCTCTTTCTTTTTTTCTTTGTTCCTTCCTTCCTTTTTTTCTTTGTTCCTTCCTTCCTTTCTTTTTTTCTTTTGTTTCTGGCTGTCCTGGAAAAATGAGCCAGATTGGCCCTTGTTTATATTTGTATAGACACTGCAAGGCTTTTGCCTATAATCAGATGTTGAAAAGATATTCCAGAAGAAGGCAATAACCATCCAATTCTGTCATGGTGTCATAAAATGCATGGGTAAAATCATAAGTCAAGCCAAGGTCACTTTAAATTGTTTTAATTTTCTAAGTCCCATACTGATAAAATCCTCCCCAGCCATTGCACAACTGTTAGCAAAAAAAACCCAGGAACCTGGATGTTGATTTTAATCCTTCAAGCTTAGGTCTTGTCATTCAGTTTTCTTCTAAGTATTAATTGCATAGTATGGGGCATGTTATTCTACTCTGATACATTGCCTCTAGAGTTCACCAAGTCCAAGCTATATTTGAAGCTGAAATTAAATGTGATTAAGTGGTCAGTTCTGAAGTTTATCATTCTTGAAAGAAAGTCACTGAATCTTTGCAGGTATAGAGGAACCCTCTCTACTGCTGAGGCCACCATTTCTTCTGCACATGATATCAGAGGAGGATGCTCAAGGGATCAAAGCCAGTAGTAGGTGGACCATTCATTTTTTAATTGATATTCTACATCTTTATTTCTGCTCCCCTGCCTTCCTTTTCCCCCCCCAGAGCAGCAGACAGGTGAAGAAAAAACACATAGCTCTTAGCAGAGATGGACCCAATTATTATTAGAAGTCTTTCAAATAAATAAAGGGTTGTTGTTGATGCCCTAGAACAGTGGGTTATCTTCTTGAATTCAATAATTTAGAACAATAGTTGGTGGTTTGGTCATACCAAGTAAATATCATGTTGAGACCATTCATTTTTCTCCTTATATATAAAACTGAAAATTGAAATATCTAAAGAGGTGATGATAGTGGGAAGAGGAATGAAGGAGAAAAACCAATTTCTCTTCCCCATTTTCATATGTCTGTATCCCGGGTTTCTATTAAACTGATAAAAATACATCAATTTTCAGATTAAGGAGATTATATTGTAAAATGGAAGGCCTGGTGCTTTCACAGGATAAAATTGAAGCCCCACTCTTTGGCATGTAGACACATTCCCCTTTTAGTGGCAACACTAACCTTCTAGCAAACTTTTTCTTATTTAGGAGTTGTTTCAAATGTTATTTTGCTAACAAAAAGAGAAACAGGTCTTCTCGTCTTCCTTTAGAACCTCTTGAACAGCATACAAGGGCAGAATTCCAGTTAGCCCATAAAATGTTCAAGCCATTATTGTTGTCAACAAAAAGCAATCAGATTTGTTAGCTAGTCAAAAAAAAAAGGTAGATAAAAAAAAAAACTAGAAATGAAATGACAGATAAGAAGAGACCAAAACAGAATATTATTCTCTGGGCCTTCTTCTGACAGTCTCCAGGGTAGACCACAGTTAAAAATGAATGTTCCAACAAACTGAAAGCATGCTAGCCAACACAATTAATATTGTTTCAGTCCCTTAAAAAATGTAGAAGGAATATCACACGTTAAGCTGAATTTACTAGTATGATCCTGTTGGAATGTATTTCTATGCAATACCTATAGTAGTATTCAGCAGGTAGATGACAGTATTTACAGGTTTGGATCTGTGGTATGTACGCTATGCCACAGGTGGGCCACAGACAAATTTTGGTGGTCCGCAGAGAAATGTCACCCCCAAAGCACCTCCCAAAGCAATTAATTCAGGCTGCGTAGGAACACAAGGCTGTGCCGCTCACATGGCCCGTGGGAACACAAGGCTTGCATCGCTTGCATTGCGAACAACATGAGGTAGTGAGGGGAGGGGGGAAAGGGCAGAGGGGGGGAACTTGCCCCACTCATCCAACGTGCCACACCTGGCCACCGGGATGCTTCTTTCCATTTTTTTCTTCTGCTTTTGGCTATACGCAAGGAAAGCAGCAAAACTTTTTCTTTCTCTCCCCCAAACTCCACCAGAAATGAGTCTTTGGGACCCTGCAAGGCATCCTGCTCCAAGAGGCTGCACCGATAAAGACTCATTTCTGGCGGAGTTTGGAGGAGAGAAAGAAAGACTTCTGTTGCTTTTGCTGCTTTCCTTGCATGAAGCCAAAAGTCTCTTTCTCTCCCCCCTCCAGAGAATGGAGCTGAAAAGCAGGTTAGTGAAGAAATGTGGCTGCCTTGGAGGGGTGATGTGTGTGAGGGACCCCCCCCCTCTCTCTCTCCCACCAATGTCAGAAAGCCATCATCATATTAGTGGTCCAAGGGATTTAAAATTATGAGTTTGGTGGTCCCTGAGGTCCAAAAGATTGGTGACCTCTGCTCTACACTATTTTGTTCTAAGTAGAGTTTCCTGTTACAGTTATACAGTTGAGCACTAAAGCACATGGTGACTGTATTTTTGTTTGCTCTGTGTGGTGCTTTAGATAAACAGAATTTCTAACAGATCCAATGGTTGGAAAGCTATTCTACAGCATGAGGTGGTTAGACCTTTATTTGGCTGGAGAGTTCTGACATTAGTCTCAAATTCATGATTTCAAAATGACGCTTTCTTTCTTTTCAAAACTTTCAAGCAGTCACTACTGGAGCAATAGCAATGGATAGGTGAGAAGAAGATTGTATTCCCATCCTTCTTCGTTAGTAGAGCTTGAAATACTGTTCCATATTCTCATAGTAAAATTAAAAAGGTAGATGTTTATAAGAAATTTGTACTCACTCCAGGACTGAGACAAAAAGCATGGATTAAAGCTTTCCTCTTCTTTGAAAAAATACTCCCTATTGGTGCTGTGAAAAGTAAGAGCAGGAAGTATAGTGTTTTTTTTTTCTTTCTTGAATTAACTTTATGATATAATTATGTAGTTAAATCAAGCAGTTGGACTTGGACTACCTAAAATCCAACCCTGTTTTCTGCTTTTGGTTTCTTTGCTTTAGGGAAAAGTCTAGAAGAAAAATAATTTTAATCTTAGGGGAGGTTCAGGAAAGGTCAGGAAATCATGTTGCTGATTTTCCAAGGGATCACAGCTGGATTTCAGGAAACTACAAAAAAAAAAAAAAAAAAAGAGAGACCAAGGAGATAAATGCAGTTTGTGAAACAGATTTACCTAATTCTAATCAAGCTTAATATGTTTAGCTTCCCTGAGTTTCAAATGTTAGAATTGAAGCTGTTGGAAATTTAACTTACCTGACTTGGACAGAGCATGTAATCCAGTGGTGGGATTCAAAATTTTTTACTACCGGTTCTGTGGGTATGGCTTATTTGGTGGGTGTGGCTTGGTGGTCATGTGATTGTGGGCATGGCTTGGTGGTCATGTGACTGGGTGGGCATGGCTTGGTGGTCATGTGACTGAGTGGGTGTGGCCAATTTAATATCACTCACATCGAGGGCTGCCTAACCTGGTCCCTCCCTTCCCAGCCATTCCTTGTCACACTCAGCCTCAACTTATCTATAGTTCTGTAAAAATGTTGTTCACCTTTTTTTGACTTTATTATCTACATACTATAGATGTACTTTCATGGACCACTGACAGGAGGAAATAGCTCACATGCTTTGCCCAAGAATGCGATAGGCAACAGGCTTTTAAGGGGCTGCCACAAAGAAGGGGGACAATGCATTTTCCAAAGAAGCAGAATGCAAACAAGAAGCAATGGATGGAAACTGAACAGAGAGAGAAGCAACCTAGAACTAAGGAGAAACTTCCTAACAGTGAGAACAATTAACCAGGAATATAGGAATGGATCAAAAACAGGAGATTGAATTGATGCAAATACTAGGAAAAAAGATACAACTTCATATTTATTTTTGAGGGGGAGAAAGGGGGGATTTGCCAATCCCTTTGCTTCAGCACTCAGGCAGTTACCAATAATGAAAACCATTACAGAGTGAATAATTGAAATAACGTAATATAGTTCAGTGGTCGCCCATTTGTGGGCCGTGGCCCACTGGCTGGCTGTGAAAAAATGTTGGTGGGCCACAGAGAAATCTCACCCCCAGAGCACCCCCCCAAAGCAATTAATCCAGGCTGTGCAGAAACACAAGGCTGTGCTGCCCACATGGCCTGTGGGAACCCTCCCTGCCCACTCACTCCTTACCCGGCAAACTTGCCTGCTAAGTTGCTATTTTTCCTTTTTCCGACTATCATCTGTTCTGCTGTGCCGGGAGATTTAGATTATCTAGGAAGCAGGAAATGGTTGGATTTCTTGCTTTCTAGCTAGTCTTTAGATCTTCGGCTTTGCTTTTAAGCACAGCCAAACCTCCCTTAGGACTGAAGGTTCTATTATTCAGTGCAGACTCACGGCAAGCAAATTTGAGAGACTGAGCTAGCCGATGGCAGATAGATCACTGAATGATTCTGTGAGCAACTTAATCTGCCTGCCTGATTTGCCTGATTTTGGGTAAAAGTTGCTCTTTTTTTAATAAAAAATTCAATATTTATATAAATATTTATACTATTTACATACAAGGCATGCCCAGCCAGTTACATGACTACCAAGCCACACCCACAAATTAGGCCACACCCTAATAACCCACAAATTAGGCCACACCCTAATAACCCAGAACCAGTTAGTGGTCTCTGGGATTTAAAATTATGAGTTTGGTGGTCCTTGAGGTCCAAAAGGTTGGTGACCCCTGATATAGTTATCTTCTAAGACCTGGGAGGGGATGTGGTAATCTTATATGGTGAGGATGTGCTGCTGATAATCAACTTTTTTATATATATTGAATACTGGAGTAACTTAAAAAGGAGCCATCTGCAATCATACCATGTAGGTTAGAACTGTTAGGCCCTGTTTATTATACCTTTTCAAAGTAGACATACTTTTACCCCCCTTATCACCACATGCCGCCACCATTTGCTATGAAAACTGATAAACCTCAATCTAAAAACAAGAGGTTATAAGCTTAAAATCTAAGGAAGAGCAGTCTCCTATTTTCTTTTTCATTTTTCAAGAACCCTTATAAGCACACTCAAAGGTACTGAATCACCTCCAATTTTGAATTCACTACATTAATTGTGGATCAAGAGAAAGGAGCCAGAAATGGTCAACTGCACTTTAAATTAAAATAAAACATACTTTATTGTCTCAACTACCTAAACTTTATGTTTCTACTTGCAAACTTTACAGCAAATTATGGTCTTGACTTTTCACCAGCTACTACCATAGAAAACTAAGCAGATTTGTCCAAAGGACAGGGAAGGGAGAATGCTTATACATGTAGAACAGCTACCAAAGAGTTCGAACTGATTGCTTAAAACTGTGGAAGACATTTCAGATTAAATGTATCACCTAAAATAGGGCTGTCAAACTCCTGGCCTGCGAGCCAGATGTGTCACGTGCTGGCCACACCCACACCCAGTTTAGTGAAGGGGGAAAAAGTCCCAATACATCACATGATGCTGCCATGATGACATGAGTTTGACACCTCTGTCCTAAAAGATCTGTTTCATAAGGCTGAATTTAACTTAGGATATGAATTTTGGAAAGCTATAGTCTAGACATGATCCTTAGTTTATAGGAGTGGTTCAGCATCTGCACAATTTTAAAATATTTGCACCAATAATCAGGAACAAAAGCAAATAGCATTGCATGATTTCTACACTGAAGAGCTGGTTTGGTGTAGTGGTTAAAGCATCAGGCTAGAAACCAGAAGACTCTGAGTTCTAGTCTCACTTGAAGCATGAAGCCAACTGAGTGACCTTGGACCAGTCACTCTCTTTTTCTATGTCTCAGACTTGGGAAGAAGGCAATGGCAAACCATTTCTGAAAAACCTTGTCAAGAAAACTTCAGGGATTATTCCAGGCAGTTGCCAGGAGCCAAAAACTGACTTGAAAGCATGTGTGCACACACACTTTCTACATTACATTACGAATCACATCTACATGTTGCTCAGGAATATTTTTTTTTAAAATGTATCCTGCAGTGGAAAAGCTTAAAATGAGATAGCTGCCTAATTATATATATTATGGTACTGTAATATGTAATTTTTTAGAATATTCTTCCATTTTACACAGGACCCTTAGAGGCAGCTCAGAGAATATTTTTTATGATCTAACTATGGAAGATCAATTAAAGTCATAGCATGAAAAATACTTTTGATATTTGCTTCAGATTTACCAACTTTCTGTGTGCAAAACCCTGCTGACACTTTGATATTGCTTTTTGCTATTAAAGCAGAAAGTTTGCTGTTAAAATAGAAGATCCAATACTGTAAGAGTAAAAATGCCAATGTTTAAAGTACCAGACTATCACCCCCTTCTTATGAATTGGTCTTAACTTCCATGGTAGCCTAACCCTAAGGACTTGCCTAGCTGAATCAAAATTCTCATCCATTTCTTTGGAAAAATGATTTTAGGAAGATATGGAATAATATATTCTTATCCTGTCTGTGTCTGATTATGAGTTTATTCTACTTATGGGACATAAGTATTTTTACCTTTTAAATAAAGAAATGTTTGCAATGAGTTTTGTTTACACCTCTTTGCTAATCTTCTGTTAAGAATGAATTTGGCAAGTCAAGAGTCAGTGGTTCTCGGGCTAGAGAATACAGGTAATCCTTGTCTTACAACAGTTCATTTAGCAGCTATTTGAAGTCTCAACAGCAGTGAAAAAAAGTAACTTATGATGGTTTTTCATACTTATGACCTGTTCTGACTCACGCCCTTTTCCACAAATCAAACACAATCCAAAGGGAACAGAAATCTTTTAGTGCTTCTGCAAAATAATTAGCTGTGATAAGCACAAGCCTTGCCAAACTGTGCAAGATTGCCAAAAGATAACAGACAAGAAATAATTTGCAATACAAGAAGCTTCAAATACAACCTCAGGATACTGGAATGTCCATGAGGCTGGAGTTTCAAAATGTCTTTGCCTTCTGCAAAGAATGTTCATTTCACAGCTGGCTTTTATCTTCTTGAAGGAAGAGCCATTACCTTGCAGCCTTACTCCCGAGTCGCCCATGCTATGGTAACTGCTTTTTCCTGCAAGCAATCCTGCGTGCATGCGCACTTGGCACAGGCTCCTCGGGAACCTCCTCATCGCTGCTGCCAGCTCCCACAATCTCTGAAGGCAGCAGTCCACTCCCTAATGATCCTGGCCACTCATCTCAGTCTTCGCTCTTCTCAGCCATTCGCAACTGCTGCCGGCTAACCACAACATGACCGTAGCAGTATCCCCATGGTCACCTGATCAAAATTGAGACACTTGGCAACTGACTCATATTTATGGATCAGGATCATGTGATCACCTTTTGTGACCTTCTTAAAGTGAAGTTAGTGGGGAAGCCAGATTCACTTAAAGACTGTGTTACTAACTTAACTGTAGTGATTAACTTAACCACTGTGTCAAAGAAGATCTCACTGAACAAATGTCTCCTTTGCAGCAGAAATTTTGGACTCAATTGTTGCCGTACGTCAAGGACTACCAGACTTTCTCAGCTATTCCTGTGAAATATCCATTACCTCAGAAAGTGGTATCCATGAACCTTCTGCATTTCCTGAGTGAGGGATCAGTGTCTTCAGAGTCTGGATTTCTAGCAGTACCTGGAGGGGGAACCTGCCACACATACACATTTCCACTTGTTCATAAGCATGCAATTTTCTCTTTCCAAATGTTATTTACAATTTTGCTAATATATACATTTTTGCATGTAGCTTTCCTCAATATTTATTTTTACACTCAACATTTGAGCTGAAATCTCCTCCTTTTGGTGGCATTCCTCCAAAGAGGTGATACCAGCGAAAGGTCTTACCACAAGAAACACTCAGGTAAAAACTCTGAAAGGAGATAGGCAGGGGTGGAAGCTGTGAGGATCTCAAAGCCTGTGAGTGGTGGGAAACAACAGGGTTTGTCTATACATTGGCAAAACATAGAACATAGAATAATAGAGTTGGAAGGAACCTCGGAGGTGTTCTAATCCAACCCCCATGCTCTATACCATTTCAGACAAATGGCTGTCAGGCAGGGGTGGGATTCTACCAGTTCGCACCTATTCTCTAGAACCAGTTGTTAACATTCTAAGCAGTTTGGAGAACCGGTTGTTAGAAGAAATTACTGGCCTAATCCTGTAAGGAAGGCAGGAAGGAAACATTCTGGTGTTGCTTACAGAAACTGCCTCTCCGTTAACCCTTATTATATTCTTGTCAGGACCAGACTTCCTGTCTCAGGAACTTCTCTGGAGTTTTTTTCCCCTCCTTTACTAGTACTTTGCTTGTATGGAGTGACCATTGAAAAAAGTGACTTATGACTGTTTTTCACACTTATGACTGTTGCAGCATCCCCAGTCACGAGAGGCCAGGTGAGGAGATGTGTGTCTCGATGTGAGTGGTGTTGAGTTGGCTACGCTCAGCCAGTCATATGACCACCAAGCCACGCCCACAGAACCGGTTGTTAAAAAATTTGAATCCCACCCCTGGAGATAGGCCCTTTAAAATAGCAATGCACAGGTGGCAATTACCCCATCTGCTCAGTAGCAAGCAGCTCACAGATCAGTAGAATTCAAAATGGAGGAAAAGCAATGTAAGATTTGAACCATGGGGCATACATATATTTGGTTGGAGGCTAATGGTTAGCAGTTCCTGGTTTTCTGCTTTTCCTTCTTTTTTTTTAAACAAACTTTATTAATTTTACAATTAAAATAAACAAACAACACATACACAAATGTAGAAAAGAAGAAAAGAAACAGAGTTAAGAAGTAAGAGAGGAAAGAGAAAAAAAGGAAAAAAGAAGTAAGAGTAGAAGAAAAATCAAAAAGTGATTAAAAACAATTTCATCTTTGACAGTTTGTGGGTCATTATTTCTATCCTTATTTTATGCCATATTCACAAGTAATCATTGATGTGAATATATAATTACCACTACGATTATAGCTTATCCTTTTATCTAACCATTCGTACCAGCAGTTCCAGCTCTCATAGTACATTGATGTTTCTTTCTCTTTTAATGCTAGGGTTAATTTATTCATTTCTGCACAATTTAGTATTTCTTGAATAATCATTTCCTCTGGTGGAGTATGAGGCTGTTTTTAATTGTGGCCCTTCTAATAATTATAATAAAGCTACCTTACCAAAAAGCCACTTTCTTCCATCTTGATTTGCTAGCCTTCAAGTCTGAGTAACAGTCAACTTGACAATTATGTTAGATGCAGAGGTGGTCTTCAGCAGGTTCTGACCAGTTCTGGAGAACCGGTAGCAGAAATTTTGTGTAGTTTGGAGAACCAGCAAATACCACCTCTGACTGGCCCCACCCCCATCTATTCTCTGCCTCCAATCACCTCTTCAGTGTTGAAATCCAAATTGAAGTATCCCAGACAGTCCAGATAAATGGCTTTCTAGTCTCCCATTAAAGAAAACATATCACCTTTTGGACTAATTGATTTCATTATCAAACTGCTTGTAGTGTCAAGAAGTTGTTTCTTTTCCTATCATGTGAAAGGCAAAGTACTGTCATGATAAAAAACAAAGGAGACTACCATATTCTTGGTCTAGTCCTAGTTTTACTGCCTTCAGTAGTGATCTTAAAGGCAGACTATGAATATTCAAAATGAGTACCGAAGGAATTTTTTATTTATGCAAGATAGATTTGCAGCTTCAACCTCAGCTAATCAACCATGATTTAGAAGACCAAATCCAGCTGTGCTTCTGCTGTGTGTGATATATCCAGAAGCACTTCTACTTTGAAAATCTAATTCAAGGGAACAAGTAGAAGAGAAAAGAGGAGAAGTGGAGAAGAGTCACCTTTCAGCCATAACTTTATCCTGACTGAAACTAACCTCACTTTTTTATGTCTTGGCCTTCATCTATTCCATTGTCACAACTCACCACTGATTCAAAGCATCCATTGAGCCATCACAATTAAATTAAAATGCATTACATAACTTGAAATCTCAATCTAAATGCTTGAGTGAACTCACCCATAATTTCACATACATGTTCAGTAGCACAGAAGTAAAACTGAACACTGACACAAAACATGACAATCAAGCAATTTGTACTCATATTCAATAGGGATGAAACTATTGCAATATAATATTCCCCTGTATCAATTCAGACAACCTATGCAGAAGAATATTATGAGCACTGGGATCAAAAACCAGTGAAATACACCAGATAATTAAGATTATCGTTCATATCTCTCTTGGTCATCTCACAGAATGATCCAGGCACTTTTTCTATGTCAAAGAAAAGTTTAATCCTGAAGTTAGATTCAAACATATCTACAAAATCTGTTTTATTTGTGGGCATCTGGAGACATTTGCTTAAAAAGAGGGACATCTGGAGATACTTGTCAGGAAGAAGAAATTTGGAATGGGTCTATGGTAGCTGTTATCTTGTATGGCACTGAGTCACACATACTTCTTACAAAGTACTTGGCAAGAGGAACTTATCACTTCATTTCTGTGAATTGCTTTAGCTTAGTAACTCCAACGATTGAGCCAAAGTACATAGGAGAGATAACGTTATTTCTTCCATTGGGCCTTGGGCAAATTGCATAGCATGACCTTAATATAGTTTTGGAATTAAAAACTAATCTCACCAACTGTAGACTTTGTGATAGAAACTAGCACTTTTAAAACACAACAATTGCATTTTGCTAACCCAGATACAATTTTTGCAGATGAAATTGTGCACATAAAAATGTATTTGATTTTTTTTTGTAGACTTTTAAAAAAGCAATCATTAATAGGATAGTGCCAAATAGATTTATGCTATTACCTAAACTCAGCCTCTGAGTTGACTCTTTCCACTGGGATATTTGTACCGGCTTGAATTCAGCAGGTCTAAATTGAGTCACAGTTTGGAGTGAAACCAAACTGTATTATTTGTGTACCATTGTAAATAGCCATTTTGTAAATAGCCATTACTCACCTATCCATTAGAGTCAATTTCTTCTAAATTCTATATTCACTTTATTTAATTTATTAGACTCACATTTATTAGAACTAACTTACCCAACAGGAGCACTCAAAGCAATTAAGACCTAAAAAAATAAAATACCAAACCAAAAGCAAAACAAAATGTAAATCCCTCAGCACATTAGAACATAATGAAAAATATATGCCGATAATATAATCATAATTATTTCCCATGTGTATTCAATGATGTGTTAGCTTGGTAAAGTTTCCCAAAGCCTTATTTCTTATAGTAATGAAAAGAGGATGATTATGGACTAAAGACAGGTGATGCATTAGCTTTCCTGAAGCTGAACCATCTTGTGGTGAATTCCTGGATAAGAGCCTGGAAAAGATACACTGTTCTGGGCCCTACACATGAAAAAGGGCCCTTGTCGGTCAACAGGTGTGCTTTTCTGTTACTTAGAAGCTGAGGATTCAGCAGTACAAGGAAACAACAGCCCATCAATGCCTCAATCAATGAGTAAAAAGCCACACATAACAAAGCATCACATAAATATAACACTTAGAACAACCCAAAATACTTATTCTGGTAGAGAGAAGTTCCCTAGGATGGGTTCCAGCATGAATCCAAAAGCCCGGAAGACTAATCCTCTAGTCTTGGTGACCGACTCAGATTGGATCCTGCAACATTATCCTGGGATGCATATATTTGCCCTCATTTAATGACAGATCTGATCTAAAGTTAAAGGTTTTCCCTGTCCAGTTGTGTCTGACTCTAGGGAATCGATGCTATCTCCATTTCTTAGCTGAGGGAGTCATGTTATCCGAAGACACTTCCATGGTCATGGGGCCAGCATGACTATATGCCAAAGTACATGGAATGTTGTTACCATCTCACTGAAGTGTTACCTATTTATCTAGTTGCATTGGCATGCTTTTGAATTGTTAGGTTTGCAGGAGCTGTGGCAAGTAATGGGAGCTCACTCCATCTGATCTGATCTGATCTGATCTGATCTGATCTGATCTGATCTAATCTAATCTATAAGTAACAACCGGTTTTTCTCTTTAACTTGGAAACTCCTATTAAAGGTTGAAACATTCTGTCTGGATGTGAATATTTCTTGGGCAGGAATCTAATCTGAGTAATGATTACTGAAACAAGGTTTATAAGCAGGGGTTCACTGCTGTGGGTTCGCAGGGTTTCGGGAGAGCCCCTAGCTAGGTTTCTGTGCCGTTTGGAGAACCTCTGTTGAGGTATTCCCCGTTAGGAGAATGAGCACTCTCAGAGAAACGTAGTGAGAGTGTGTGATCAATAACACACAGCTAGCACACAGATACACTGAATAGTAAAACGTAGGTTTTACTTCCAGTAAACGGGTAAGCAAAGTCCAACAAACAGTCCAAGTCATACATGATTAAAGCAGTCAGCATTCAGTCCAGGGATAATCCAATAACAAAGTCCAGTATCATAAACAATTTAGTAAACAGACTTACAGAAATCTGATCAGAACAACGATCAGGCAACAGGCAATAGGGAAAAATGCAAGAACTAACAAACCAGGTTTCTGGCTCCATCTTATGGCCATTGAAGGAACCACACCCAATTACAATTACAGCATTTTCTTAAAGATACAGTATTAAATGACTATCCTGGTTTATATATTGCCAACCCAACTGTTAGGTGACTATCATTCCTAACAACCTCCAAATGCCACTCCTTTCTGGCCCCGCCCCGCCCACCCCTACCCTCCCAGGAATCCCCATGAAGCCCGTTTTGGATGCAGGTAAGTGCAGGGCATGCATGGAGGCTTGGGGAGGGCAAAAAACAATCTCCTGGAAGTGCAGGAAGGCCGGTTTCTGGCTTCCAGAGAGCCTCCTGAGCCTAGGGAGGCCATTTTCGCTCTCTCGGAGGCTCAAGGAAAGCCTCTGGGCTTGGGGAGGATAAAAATGCCCCCTGCCATTGTGCAGGAGGCTGACTAGGCCATGCCTACCATGGCCATGCCTACCAGCAACCGGGCAGAGAACCTTTGCTAAAACAATTTGAAGCCCACCCCTATCTATAACAGCAAGAGGACTTATTTACAGGAAATACATTACAGCAATAGCAAAGCCTAACACCCTACTAGAAAAATAAGTGAATTAGCAGGCATTCCGTGTGTGTGTGTGTGTGTGTGTGTGTGTGTCTTTGTGTGTGTGTGTGTGTTTGTGTGTGTGTGTGTGTGTGTGTGCATGCACACATGTGCCTGGGAGGAAAGCAGAAGACAGTCTCTTAGACCAAAATGTTTTTCAACCGCAGCAACTTTGAGATGTATGGAGTCCTGCTGCAATCCACACATTTCAAAATTGCCGAGGTTGCAAAACATTGTTTTAGACAATGAACAGGCAGAATTATAGCTACAGAGTGAAAGTTAATCCTAACAGGAAATATCTCTACATTAAAAACCTTAGTAGATGACTGGTGGCCTTAGTGCAGTTAGTCTAAAATTTATTCTATATGGAGTGATGGAACTGCTGATTAAAACAAAATTTATAAATATTTAAGTGTACAATTAATATCAGTCAATGTATTTAGATGAAAACAGACCATGCCAAACACATGTGACATGAAATTCATTGAATGCTAATCAACTCACTGCATATAACAGGCTGAGTACTATGATACTTCCAATTAAATATGTTCAAGCCAGATCTCACGTAGAGTTTTATTAGATTGCGCTATCCAATACTAAATATTTTTGGAAGTGATGGATTTGGTGCGATATTAAAAAGAATCAAATTATGATAGTTGAGGAGAAAAAAGAGAACAAAAATCAGGCTGTCCTGGAAAAAAATGAGAGATTTCAAAAGCAGAAGGGGGTCATCCTTGACAGATGAATTTTCTAGACATTTTCAAAATTGATCCCACAACATCATTATAAATTATGATATTGTACAGCTAAATGACTTGACTAGACTAGAACAGAACAGAATAGAAAAATCCCTTTCCTAAGTCAGTGTTTCTCAACCTCAACAATTTTAAGAATTGTGGACTTCAACTCCCAGTTCACAAACTTCATTAGGGAGTGAAGTTCATAATCTTAACATTCCTGAGATTGAAAATCACTGGCCTAATTCCTCTTCACTGTTGTCACAAACCAGAATGACAGATAATTTAAAATTTCACCGACAGACCTTTTCTTCCAAGAATATCTTGGGGAAAATAATTACAGTAGGTCGCCATTAGCTAAAATGAATCTTCTAACAGTACCGCCTCTACATTTGGCCCAGCTAGAGAGTGTTACCAAGGCTTTGCAGCTTTTTACGATCTAAAGGGGGGAATATGATTCAGAGCACAAGCAATTACCTCTTAAACCAAACACATATTTCCCCAGGATTTTTCTGTAGCTACAAAGGTGCTTTTCTGATGTTTCATATGAGCTGCCATGCATTTCCTGTACCACATCTCTCCCTTTCTGTTCCAACTGCTGCAAAGCCCATGTTCATATATCCCTTTTGATTCAGTCTTGCAGTCTTGAGCATAGGGAAACTTTCAGTGATAAATAAATCAATAAAGCCGAATCTTAAGATAGAAAAAGAAAAAAATAAAATATAAGAAAAACAGAGGAAAGTGAGAACCATACACCCAGAGCTTCAAATCAAGAAAGTCAACCTCACCAAATAGGTTACTTATTAGCTCTTTACAAATCTGTTGAGCGTCAGCCAATGCAAGTACTCCCGAACAAATGACCACAATGGAGCCCCAAATTTTGATTGCTAAACAAGATAGTTGTTAAAGGCATTTGCCCCCATTTTATGATCTTTCTTGCCATCGTTGTTAAGTGAATCACTGCGGTTGTTAAATTAGTAACACAGTGGTGAAGTGGATCTGGCTTCCCCATTGACTTTGCTTGTCAGAAGGGTGCGAAAGTTGATCATGTGACCTTGAGACACTGCAACCATCATAAATGCATGCCAGTTGCCCAGCATCTGAATTTTGAACACGTGACCCTTGGGGGCGGGACAGGTGCTGCAATGGCTGTTCAGTGTGAAAAACAGTCATTAAGTTGTTTTCCTCAGTGTCATTGTAACTTCAAACAATCACTAAATGCATGGTTGTAGGTCAAGGACTGCCTATATTCATTGCACAGAGGATGACTGGATAGAAAATATCTGGGTTTCCTCCTTAGATATCTCTATGCAGGACATCCTTGAATTTCTTCTCTTCATAACGTATTCAGTTTTATAGAATATGGAAGGCAAAGAAAGCCTTTGGGGAAACTGATTCTAACTTTGCCAATAAAGGGAAATATTCCATTGTTTACATCATGGATCTAGCCTGCAAATCAGAAATTATCTAAGGGCTAAATTCATCCTCTCTTTGAGCCATGGTGGAATTAAAACAACCACTGGTGGGATTTAAATATTTTTACTACCGGTTCTATGGGCATGGCTTGGTGGCCGTGACATTGCTTGGTGGGTGTGGCTTCCCCACCCCATTAACCTGCTTTCCAGCTCCGTTCTCCTGTGCAGGGCAACAAAAGAAGACCCAGCCAATCAGCTGGGACTCGGGAGGCAGAGAATAGATGGGGAAGGGCCCAGTCAGAGGTGGTATTTGCCGGTTCTCTAAACTACTCAAAATTTCTGCTACTGATTCTCCAGAACTGGTCCGAACCTTCTGAATAGCGTCTCTGAAAACAATCCTTCAAGGTTTCCTCCAATTGTAACCTTGTATGAAAGGGATTATGGAGAAACTTCTTTTGGTGAAGCGTAAAATAAGTCCCATCTGTTCAGGTCTTGCAACATGAGGACGTCTGAAACAGGCTGCCGTAGAATGCAACATCTGGTTGATAAAACTGTAATTTCAGATTGGTTCCATGCAAAGACCCCTGGCCTCCCCAGAACAAATGTCTCATATGTAGAAAAAGTAGCATATTGATTGAATTGCTCTTTAGAGTTCTAGAATTGTGCTATTCCATGGCATGGCTTAACTTCTATAATTTAGACTACATAAAATGAGTATCTCCCCAATGATTTTTTTTTTTTTTAAAATAGGGAATTGCATTAGTTTGTTGCAACGTTATGATCCATGAACCTTTTTTGTGGTGTGCTGCTAGGACCACACTCTGGAAAAGAGGCTAAGCTAAAGAAATGTGTGGAATCAGTATAAATTGTGACTTTAAATTAATTAAGTACAGTTGATAGGATTTTTCTTTCTCCCATTGCCATTGAAAATTACACTTCAATAACCACTTTTATAAGGACTTTGGGAATCATATTGTAACTGGGGATGGGCAAAATATAGTCTTGTGATCAAGAATTGAACTAGATTGTTTAAAAATGGGCCTTGTAGATATGATTTTAGACCTAGAATTTCCCTTCTGCTACTTGTTTCTGGCATAGTTATCATCTAACTGATAGTGTGGGCTCTTTCTGTGTAGAAACCACTAATAAATACTTAATTTTACAAATGAAAATTCTTATCTAGTTTAAACAGATTAGTCAATTCCAAACTAGTTGGTTAATTGGAAGGAATCAAATTTCATTGATAGAAAATACAGTTAAGAAAAAAAAAATGTTTAAAGACTATTTTGGTTCTGAACTAGGATGTTAATTAAAAACAATAATGAATTTTATTCTAAAAAAAGAAGACAAAGCATTTGTTTCCAGAACTATAATGTGCCAATATTTCTTAAATTACTTTCAATTTGCCCCAAAATGTTTAAGATGAAATTTTGGTAATTTGTAGTTTTGTTTAATTTTTACTTGTTGATTCTTCCATCAAAATGGAGGTGGTAAGTCAAAAACTAGATTTCTGTTATCGTTGTCAGCCTTAATTAATCTAATCCTTTCAATCCATTTACACTAGTGGCCAGCATCACATTTCCAAGAGAAACTTATTTCATTATAATTAAAATGGTGATTGCATAATTACTTTTTAGAAGTAATTTAGAAGACAGGGCTAGGAAAGTTCACAATCAGCCACAGATAAAGTTATTATCAGGTTGTTGTTTTTTTTTGGCTGTTGCTCTTTGCAATTGGGCTTCAACGCTGATGGAGAACGAATTCCATGTCATAACTACTAAGTTTCCTTGTTGTCACAAGGGCACCCTTTAGTAATCAGACAGAGCAGGGAACATAAATGTAATATATTTGGGCTGCTTTCTTTTCTTTCAAAGGCAAATTATGCTGGAAGAAAAGAAAAAAAACCAGCTCACGACAGTCTTGACAGCAAAGAAACAGAGGCACAAAAGACAATTTATCAAAAGTGACATTGGGGCAATGGCCCGGAACTGGCTACCCCAACCGAATCATCAATCACCATAGCAAAAGACTGTACATCTCTTTGCCGTAAATGAAGTGAAATAAAGAGCATTGCCAGGGAGATAGATCTGGAGCCCCGTTCCTCTGTGAAGCAGCCTGGCCTAATGATAAGTGTACGTTTTCATTTTCCTGGGACTCACTTTTAACACAGACCATACAAAAGAGCACTTTAACTTACCACGGATGTTGCAGTTACCAATTTGTGGTCCTTTCCCTCCTCCCATTTCTTCAATATTCCAGCAGACTGGTAAAATAACAGGTTATACCACTGGCAGATCCTCAATCAACTAACTTGATTAACTTTACTCTTCACAGGTCATTTGAGTGACATTGCAATCCCTAATCAACACAGTGAAGTGGAGAGCAAGATTGATGTTCCAGATACCTTAAATGGGCTCAATCGAAGTCACAGTAAATAAACAAACAACCTGGGTGGGATTCTGATGTCTACCAGACTGAAAAGCTACAACTTATTTAAGCAGCCCAATAAATGCCTACACAACAATGCTCTGTCTCACTCTGAATTACATGTCATTTGAGCTGTGAGCAGGATTAATTGGAACAAACAAGGATAATAAAATTGAGAAATTTTTGAAAAACAATTGAGAAAATAACAGTGAATTAGCCAAAGTGAAGAACTTTGAATGTGGAACCGGTATTGTTCAACCTGGGCAGAGAAGTAATGGGAGCATCTTGCACTTCTGAGAAGTACAGAACAGAACAGAACAACAGAGTTGGAAGGGACCTTGGAGGTCTTCTAGTCCAGCCCCTGCTCAGGCAGGAAACCCTATACACTTTCAGACAAATGGTTGTCCAAGCTCTTCTTAAAACCTTACAGTGTTGGAGCATTCATAACTTCTGGAGACAAGTCAGTCCACTAATTGTTCTCACTATCAGGAAATTTCTTCTTAGTTCTAGGTTGCTTCTCTCCTTGATTAGTTTCCATCCATTGCTTCTTGGTGCTTTGGAGAATAGCTTGACTCCCTCTTCTTTGGGATTCTTCAATTCGTTCCACTGAATAATTGTTCTGATCTTCATAAGTAGAATCTAATTGCAGGTCTCTGTGTCTCAACTGGACTCGAAGATTTTGCGAAGGAAGCAGAGTCCTGGAAGGTTTGTGGAATATTTTAAGACGATCCTTTTACAACATGCCTTTTAGGTGGCAACTATTTTTTTACATTTAAGTTCAACTATTTTGACTCTATCCCTCCCTTTAATTTTAATGGAGATATTTCAACACGTTTCAGTCTCTTAATAGAATGAATGGAGACTAAAAGGGTTGGAATGTTGCCCTTGTTTGTTATCTTTACACTGCTGTGAGATTATTTCTCAGACAAAATATCACCCTTGATTATTGTACAGATGAATAAGCACCATTGAGGCTCAAAGATGTCTGACATTGTTCCAACTAGAAAAAACTCCACTCTGTCGTTCCCAATGCTATTAATCCACTCATCATTAAGCTTATGCAGGGTTTAGCGGATATGGTCCATAGTACATATTTCAAATTGGCACTAGGATAATCTAATGAAAACCAATTTAGATAACCTAGTGAAAGTTTTTCCAACCCAGACAAACATCACAATGCATTTACAGGTACTCCTCAACTTACAACCATTCATTTAGAGACTGTTCGAAGTTGGCAGTGAAACAAGAGACTTGTGACTGTGGTTCACACTTATGACCATTGCAGCATCCCCATGGTCATGTGATCAAAGTTTGGGTGCTTGGCAACTGACATATATTCATGACAGTTGCAACATCCCAAGACCATAGGTGATTTTCCCAGTTGGCTCCCAACAAGCAAAGTCAGTGGGGGGGGGGCAGATTTGCTTAATGACCACATGATTCACTTAACAATAGCTATGACTTGCTCAACAACTGGGGCATAAAATGAAGAAACACTCACTTAACAGCTGCCTCCATTTTCCAGAGCAAATTTTGGACTCAGTTGTAGTCACAAGTCAAAGTCTACCTACATCTGAGGAATGGCATGTAGGCAATCTTGCCCAATAATGCTACTGTTCTTGATGATGACTGTCTTAGGTAATTACTATTATACCACATATATGTATATATATATATATATATGTATGTATGTATGCATGCATGCATGCATGCATATATATATATATATATATATATATATACATACATACACATACACATACACACACACATACATACATACATACCAGGGGTGGGATTCTACCAGTTTGCACCTATTCGTTAGAACCGGTTGTTAACATGCTAAGCAGTTCGGAGAATCAGTTGTTAGAATAAATTCCTTGTCTAATCCTGTAAGGAAGGCAGGAAGGAAACATTCTGGTGTTGCTTACAGAAACTGACTCTCCATTAACCCTTATTATATTCTTAACAGGGCTAGACTTCCTGTCTCAGGAACTTCTCTGGAGTTTTTTTTCCCTCCTTTGCTGGTACTTTGCTTGTGTGGAGTGACCATTCAAAGTTACAATGGCACTGAAAACAGTGACTTATGACCACTTTTCACACTTACGACTGTTGCAGCATCCCCACAGTCATGAGAGGCCAGGCGAGGAGATGCGTGCCTCAAAGTGAGTGATATTGAGTTGGCCATGCCCAGCCAATAACATGACCACCAAGCCACACCCACCAACTAAGCCACACCAACAGAACCAGTTGTTAAAAAATTTGAATCCCACCCCCGTACATACATACATACATACATACTTACATACATACATATATATTATTTATTTTATTTTATGTATTTTGTCAAACAATTATTAGATAACAGGTATAAGTATAAACATGGTTATAAATACATGAAATGGATACAAATAAGAATATATATACTAGTCTCCCTTATTTATTATTTAAAATTATCAGCTTAAAAACCTTACACACATGTAAAAGAAAAGACAACGAAACAAATAGCTTTCTGTCAGTATAGTCTCTGGTGATGAGCCGAAAGACAGAAAAGAAAGCAGTATGCTTTCTCCCTTAATTGGGGCTTAACAGGGTGTTGTAACACAAAGTATATACTTATTCCCCTGCCTCTGCTGATAAGGATAGAGCCAGATGGTGTAGTGGCAATTACAACTGCCTCACATGTAATACTTCCCTGGTTCGAATCCCAGTAAGGGTATGGCTAGCTGAAGAGAGCTAACTAGCTCGAAATAGATCTATACTAGTCTCCCTTATTTATTATTTAAAATTATCAGCTTAAAAACCTTACACACATGTAAAAGAAAAGACAACGAAACAAATAGCTTTCTGTCGGTATGGTCTCTGGTGATGAGCCGAAAGACAGAAAAGAAAGCAGTATGCTTTCTCCCTTAATTGGGGCTTAACAGGGTGTTGTAACACAAAGTATATATATATATATATATATATATATATATATATATATATATATATATATATATATATATATATGGATCTTTGGTAATTCGGGTTTTCTCCCGCGTAAAATTGAAAACCCGAATTACCAAAGATCCACATACAAATACCCGTGAAAACCTCAGAAAACACACACACACACACACACACATATATATAATGTACATTATCCCATGACCAAGCCTTACTGGCATGTAAAAGGATTTCAGACACTGCATTATGCTGTTATGCTTTCCTTTTTTTGCAGTAGAATTTTTTTCAACCTCATGATTTGATTGATGAGGATCACAGGACTTCCTCAAATAATGCTTCTGCTATGATCTTTTGCATAAAATTCTCAGATTTTAAAGCACTTCACTGATGAAAGCAATAGCAGTAGCACTTAGACTTATATATTGTTTTGCAGTGCTTTACAGCTCTCTCTAAACAGATTTATGGAGTCAGACTATTGTCTCCCAACAATCTGGGTCCTCATTTTACTGACTTCGGAAAAATGGAAGATTGACTTTGAGCCACTCAGAATCAAACTCCTGGAATGAGTGAGTGAATTAGCCTGCAGTACTGCATTCTAACCACTGTGCCGATAGTAATGATAGCAATGATCATTGCTATTGGCTTGGAAGATTTATTGCTTATGGTTAAAATAAAATTGTCTGAAATCTTGCAAATTTAAGAAGGAAGGATGCTTTTAATTCATATCTAAGTCTTACAAATTATGTTCTACCAGTGGTGGGTCTCCAGCAGTTTACTATGCTAGCATCTGCTTTCTGATCTAACCAGAAACTCTGTGGCAAATGATCAGAACTGTTTTCTCATCTCAGACAGTTTCGGTTGTTTATATCCTGTATCCTTCCAAATTCCCTGAACTTGTGTAAAAACCTGTCCCTCTGACTTGGCCTTAAACTATTAATTCAGAACTGATTCAATACATTGTGTTACCTGAATATTTCACCTCTCTCATTCACCCAAGTCAGAAGGGATTCAAAATCAACCAAGTTACACATGAAGCACAAAATCCCACAGACCCATTTTCCCACCCTTGATAGTGAAAACGCAATTGTGGCCAAATAAATAACTAGCTCTGTTGTTGGCTTTTCAATAGTAATGAAATCTGCCACCTGCAGCAGCTGCCTCATGCTGTCTAAGAATAGGGTGGGCCCTTTTTGGTTCACCTGTTGTTTCTATAAGCCAGCTGCTCTGTTACATAGTGATTCCTTAGGGAGGCTATTCATACATGCATTGGATTTGTACAGATTAATCTTGTTTGATTCACATTAAGTCCTTCTCTAACTGAAGGTTGTGTGCAGATTGTTCCTTCCTTCCTTCCTTCCTTCCTTCCTTCCTTCCTTCCTTCCTTCCTTCCTTCCTTCCTTCCTTCTTTCCTTTCTTCCCCTTCCTTCCCTCCCACTCTCCCTCCCTCCCTTCCTCTTTCCTTCCTTCCTTGTACTATTCCTCCTTTCTTCTTTCCTAGAAACTGAATAAAAAATCTACCTTCATAATAAAACAACAGGCTTGATTATACCATGAATTCAACATATGATATTTGAAGATGATTAGCTTATTAATAGGTGTTTCCCTCCACATCTTGGTTTAGAGAAATCCAGGTAAATTACATGTCAGATATGTATCATTCCATGTGGTACATTATAACACTTCAACAAACAGAAGTGAAACCCAGCAGGTTGCTTAGTAACTGAATAATTTACTGTCAGATCTAATTAAAAAGAAGAATACTTTGTTTTAGGATAGCGTTAATTTTGATCTAGCTTTTCAACAAATGCACTCAAAAATTGCCTGAATGTGGCAGACAGCATGAAGTGCCAAAATAAGTTGTCAGGAACTTTTCAGATGCCTATTTAAAGTATGTAGCTGTTAGAGCAGGGAGAAAATATAGAAAATAACATTTCTGGGTCCATGAAATATTCATTCAATTCTGTCATTCCACATTAGTCCCGTTAAAATCTATCTTAATATTCGGCTCTTGATAATTGATACATTTCAAGAAGTCTACAAAAACATAAACACAAAAAAAAACAAGAGGAACAATCTCTACCTGAACTTGTAGAAGTCAGAGAGTAAATATTCTGGTAGACAATGAATAGTGGTAAATCAAATATTGTGCCAATTGGCAAGAATGTTCTGAACGCTGTAGAGATTTTTTAAAAAAATTGTATTGGGCTTTTATTTAATAACTAGGGATTTGTCTCCCCAGAAAATATCCAGGTTAGTTCAAAATACATACACAGTTCAAAATACATACACAGATGAAAAAGTATTGTAAGGAGGGAATGAAAATCCCTCTGAATTTGGGTGGAAGAACCAATGCTGTGGAAATGAATTTTGCATCAAGACTGATGTATATTTGAGAACAGTATTCAATGTAGAAACAGTATTCAAAACAGATTAATAACAGCAATGTGTGGCAGCATCCAAAAATGCTAACAAAATCCTTGGTTGTATAAACAGAGGCATAGAATCAAAATCATGTGAGGTATTAGTAATGCTTTATAAATCTTTAGTAAAACCACACCTGGAATACTGCAACCAGTTTTGGTCCCCACATTACAAAAAAGACATTGAGACTTTGGAAAAAGTGCAAAGAAGAGCAACTAAAATGATTAAAGGTCTGGAGACTAAAACATATGAAGAACCGTTGCAGGTATTGCATATGGCTAGTCTAGAGAAAAGAAGGGCTAGGGGGGACATGATAGCAGTATTCCAGTATTTGAGGGGCTGCCACAAAGAAGAGGGGGATAACTTATTTTCCAGAGCACCAGAGGGCAGGACAAGAAACAATGGATGGAAACTAATCAAGAAGAGAAGCTACCTTGAATTAAGGAAAAAATTCCTAACAATTATTTGAGGACAATTGAGGACAATTAATTGAGGACAATTAATCAGTGGAACAGCTTGTCTTCAAAAGTTGTTGGTGCTTCATCACTGGAGGTTTTTAAGAAAAGCCTTCACAGCTACCAGTCTGAAATGGTATAGGATTTCCTGCTTGGAGAGGGGGGTGGGTGGACTAAAAGATCTCCAACATCCTTCCAGCTCTATTCTAATTGATTAATAAATTAATGATTAATTTTAATGGTAGGAACGATACCCTGGATCACCTTGTTAAAATACATATCTTTCTTAGGACAATGGCAGTTTTATTCTCTTGATTTTAAACAATATTTTTGGGTCTATTTCTTAACCTCAAGGATGTACTAGAATCAAAGCAATCCCTAAGCATGTACCACTAACTGGGCATAACATTTAAATCTGATTTTTCCTCTCTTGAGAAATTAACACTTTGGAATAATTTGTATGTTTCGATGGCTAGTAATTCTTTTTTCTTTCTAATAGAATGATTACCCCCAATCAACTATTAAGTAATCACCACTTCTTATGGAAACAAATTTCACAAGTTAATTAAGTTCTGTACAAAGAAATATTTTCTTTGGTCTGCTATAAAACCTCTTCCAGCCTTGTCTGATTTTTTCCCCAATCCATTTTCTCTCTACCAGTCCTGATTTTATAAACGTTAAACAATTCTCACATTGGTTACCTTTTCCCCACAACTTCCAGCCTTTGATCATAAAATTGAAGTTGGAGCCTGTTGCAATATGATTGTGAGTTTACATGCAGCTAGGTATGCTAGCTATGCCTTTTAACGAATTAACAGAGTTGGAAGGGACTTTGTAGGTCATCTAGTCCAACCACCCGCCCAATCAGGAAACTCTACACCATTTTCTGACAGATGGCAGTTCAATTTCTTCTTGAAAATCTGAAGTGTTGAAGCTCCCACAACTTCGGAAGGCAAGCTGTTCCATTGGTTGATTGCTCTCACTGTCAAAATAATTTATCCTTATTTCCAGGTTGAATCTCTTCTTGTTCAGTTTCCATCCATTATTCCTTTAAGAAGGACCATAGCGTCACAGAGACAGAGAAGGTAGAGGCTTTTATTACTTAACTGCAGCCAGTCTGGCCACAAAACCTATATACACCACAGAGCTCTTCATCATGTCGGTTGTTGAAATTTTCTAGAGTTCCTTCACACATTTCGAATATGGTGATCAGGATTCCCTAACCATTGTTTCAAAGTGTCTATGAAGATTCTCAGTCATCCAGGGTCATGGTTGTCCCAAAGGTGCTTTTTTCAAAAAGCAACTGGACTTTCTTGTTAATTTTCTTGAAGACGTTTCGCTTTTCCTATTGCCTTTTGAAAAAAACAACAACAACAACATTTGAGACATTTTCAACTCAGAAGTGTTGAAGAAAAACATTATATTGTTGGAAGCTTTATTTCAATTGGGTTTAAGGATCTCTACTATGGTATGTGTTTTTTTAATTCCCCTCCAGTTCTCATACTTGCTTTGTGTCCTTCAATAATCCACTATGAATCCAAGAGTGGGTTGGTTACATGAATTTCAGACCCCCTCAGGTTTAGAGATGAAATTGTGGATGCGGGTGGGCAGTTGTCTAACTTTGCATTCATTTCTATTTACTTTGAGTCAAGTTTGTCATTAGGCCGATGATTAACCCAAGTTAGAGAGTTCTTTAAATGTGTTCGCTTCACCATCCCTTTTGGCTTTCACAACCCTGAATAATCTGATATCACCCACAGATTTATCCAACTCACCATGTACTCTCAGTTTATTTATTATATTTATAAACAAGTGAAAACCCACCAGTCCCAATATAGATCCTTTTTTTCCTATTTATTTTTTATTTTAATTATAAGAATACAACACAATGCATCCACTCTAACATTACAATTGTTATATAAATTTTACCTCACCATTTACAATCCTCTTGTTTGATACAGTATTTACTAATTATTCTAATCATCATAGCTACTTATGTTCTGACCTTGCCTTCTTCTATGCAACTACTGATAGAATTTATTCCACGTTTCATAGTACTCAGATTCCCCTTGTTTTTTAATTCCAGAATTAACCTTCACAGGCCATAATTTTCCATATTATCTCTGTTTCTGATGGTATGCTTTTCTTCTTCCAGTATTGTGCACATATTATTCTAGCTGCCGTCAACACATGTACTTTAAATCAACACGTGTAAATTAAATCCTTCCTGTATCCTTCTGGTATTATTCCTAGAAGAAAAAATTCCGGCTTAAATGGAATACACTCTCTAACCAATTGTTCCATCCATATATATATTCTTAATGTAGACTTAATGGAGTTCATATCTTATTTTCCTTTCTTATTTTAAGTAAGATATATTTATTTTAATTTCTTGTTTTTACCAAGTTATGTTTAAATAAATAAATAAAAGGATCCAAAACACCAATTTGCTTATTAAATTTAGAATCTTAAAAGGGGAAGGGGCCATTTAGGTCACTGAAGTCTTATTTAGTGCAGGGATCATTTAGTGTATGCCACAAATCCTTACTCAATGCAGGAATCCAAATAAAAGGTTATAATGGCCTTAGGTTTTTTTCTGATGCAGAAACGTATCAATGTCTTATCCAACTTTGAGATGGAGAACTACATCTCTTCTTCTTCTTCTTCTTCTTCTTCTTCTTCTTCTTCTTCTTCTTCTTCTTCTTCTTCTTCTTCTTCTTCTTCTTCTTCTTCTTCTTCTTCTTCTTCTTCTTCTTCTTCTTCTTCTTCTTCTTCTTCTTCTTCTTCTTCTTCTTCTTCTTCTTCTTCTTCTTCTTCTTCTGGTGACAGGATGAAAGTGCCATCCCTTTTAACTTGTAAGAAAATATGAGCTTCATGTCACCGTAAAAGTACATTTAAAGAAAATGAAAATACGGGGAAAATCAATGGATGTCATTATGCCTGCCATTAGCTAAGATAGAAAGGATTAGCAGAGTGTATGGTTCCCTCCATCTCCTACAAAACTTTCACGTCATCTGACATTATTCTTTGATAACTGAATGGCAATCTGGAAGATGTTTCTGTGAAAATGTCATGGAATTGCTGTTGTTGTTGTTTTTGGTTCTTTTACATATTATTTCTTTGGAATATAGCTATAGAAATGCAGATTTTCCAGCCTTTACTGTAAAGCAAGTTACAGGGCTATGTTGATCTGGGACTGGAGTCAGGGTATGAATAATAAGGAAGTTAAGCATAGCTTTAGACTCTCCACTGATAGAGTGGGTGACTAGATTCGTTACCATCCTGTGGGAGGTAATTACGCTGTCCTGAACTGAAGTGTGACCTTGTTGCCTCTCTTATTTATTAAATCCAGGCCTGATGTCTGCTTTCATTTCAGACTCCCTGCCTAAGATGGATATCCTAAGGCCAAATGAGGCAAGGCATTCAGCCACCATGCTTGCCAAGAGTCAGTATTTTCAAAAGAATCCATGCTGGTAGATTATTGTGTCTGTTTCATTTAGAATCAACATTTCTTTTCTTGTCCACTTAAAATCAAATACCCGCTAGTTCAGGGTAGAAGTACCTTAATTCACAAACAATCTGCACCTACAAGTTTCTTCTAACCAGAGCTTCTAGGTCTTCAAAAGAATCTGGCTATGATTTCAGGGGGAACACATCAATGGTAGGATTCAAATTTTATTACTACTGGTTCTGTGGGTATGGAAGGGGAAGGATACTGTAAAATCTCCAGTCAGAGGTGGTATTTGCCGGTTCTCCAAACTACTCAAAATTTCCACTACCGGTTCTCCAGAACTGGTCAGAACCTGCTGAATACCACCTCTGGAACACATGCCCCCCCCCCCCCTCATGTTAATGCTTCATCTTTTGCTAGGCATAAGAAACAAGTGAAACAGATTTCCAGCTAAGATAACGGGATCTGTAAAGAGACTTCAGGTTCATTGAATTAATTCTGAAATCCTCAGTATGTAACTTAGGGAACAAAAAAATTGAAATTTCTACAGTACGTTGTCAACCAAACCTTATTTCTCATTTTGAAGTGATGGTGCATGTAGGTTTTCAGACATTCCACACGAAGCAACACTGGCTGAACATGAAACTATTTGTGAGAATAGCAATTTTTCCCTATCAGGATAAGGGGGAAAACTACCGTGAACCCATCCATTGGCCACAAAGAAAGTAGTTGTAGGAAATTTGATTTTTACTGTCTCCATCACTCTATGTGTCGTACATGTAAGTGAATACAAATTCAGTTAGAACTGCAAACTAATAGGAAGCCTGTTCAGGAGAGAACCAGAACTAAGTCCCCTTACTATTACTTTGGTGGGATTCAAATTTTTTTACCAGTTTTGTGGGTGTGGCTAGGGGGCATGGCTAGGGGGCATGGTCATGTCACTAGGTGGATGTGGCTTTTTTTGCTTTTTGCAACAAACTCCCCTCCCCCATTTTTGGGGCCTTCTGGGCCTCAGGCAAGCCTCCTGGGTGGGGGGGGGCATTTTTTCTTCCAGAAGGCTTCCCTAGGACTCAGGAAGGCAGAAAATTGAGCACCTCCCTCCATGCTTAATTTTGGGGCCTTCTGGATCTCAGGGAAACCTCCTGCAGGGCATTTTTGTTCCCAGAAGGCTTCCCTAGGGCTCAGGAAGGCAAAAACACTGAGCCTGGGGGCAAGGGTGAGATTCTTCCAGTTCGCACCTATTTGCTAGAACCAGTTGTTAACATGCTAAGCAGTTTGGAGAACCGGTTGTTAGAAGAAATTACTGGCCTAATCCTGTAAGGAAGGCAGGAAGGAAACATTCTGGTGTTGCTTACAGAAGCTGCCTCTCCGTTAACCCTTATTACATTCTTGGCAGGACTAGACTTCCTGTCTCAGGAACTTCTCTGGAGTTTTTTTCCCCTCCTTTGCTGGTACTTTGTTTGTGTGGAGTGACCATTCAAAGTTACAATGGCACTGAAAAAAGTGACTTATGACCGTTTTTCACACTTACGACTGTTGCAGCATCCCCACAGTCATGAGAGGCCAGGCAAGGAGATGCGTGTCTTGATATGAGTGATATTGAGTTGACCACGCCAAGCAGTCACATGACCACCAAGCCATGCCCACCAACTAAGCCATGCCCACAGAACCGGTTGTTAAAAAATTTGAATTCCACCCCTGCCTGAGGGGGTGCAGCTCCCACATGCTTCATTTTGGGGCCTCCCTGGAGCCCAGGAAGGAAAAAAATGGAGGGGGGTGGAGGGATTTATTTTTTGCCTTCCTGGGCCTCAGGGAAGCCTCCTGGGCAAAGCAGTAAGACAGCGAGGGGAATCCCAGCACAGCTGATCGTAGGAACAGCTGATTGTTGGGAGGGAAAAAGAAAGAAACACTTTAAGGAGTGACTGGATGGGCTAGCGTCAGGCGGGAGGGTTGAGCGAGCATCAGGCAGGAGGGGCAAGCGAGCAAGAGGTGACCGGGTGACCAGGTCAGGGGCATGGCCAGCCAGAAGTTACTACCGATTCAGCAACCCACACCAAATTCTTGCTACTGGTTCGCCCAAAGCAGTGCGAATCGGCTGAATACCACCACTGCTTTAGTTATTAAATATATATTATATTGTTCCTCCAGAACCTTGAAGCAAGAAATATTGTCCTAGGCCCACTAACCTTCACTCAACCTGGATATTTGCAGTCCTGGTCCAATTCTCATGCTGAGTCAGAATGTCCCTTTTTTGTGGCATTAATGTTGCTTTTTGAGCCCAACTCCCAAGGTTTGCCAGCTACAATAACAGCTCACCATGTTGTGTGAGCCCAGTCAATGGTCCTTTATTCAGTAAACTGTGATTACTAACATGGTTTGCTTCTTGCAGTGTGTGAACTCAGCCACATTAAATGTGAATTAGAGAGTTTTTTCTATTAGTAGTTTTTGCTTGCAAGCTACATTAAAAAAACAAAAACATTTGATGGAATAACAAAGTGTATATCTTTGAAATTAATCATGAATGGAATTCTTAAAACTGCTAATAGCCAGAGAAAGGCCATTAAAGAAGAGGGAAGATAACTTTTTATTTTCTGGCATTGGCAGTGTGATGACTAAGTGAATAGGCCAGGTGTGGGCAATGAAAGAGTAACCCACTCAACCACTGTTTTTGCATAATGCCTTCTAGTGGCACTTCTCATCCCATTTCTGTATGATGGTTACTGTAGTGCCTCCAATGGCTTTATGCTGTCAGTAGCAGTGCTTAATTGGTTCTGCTAGAAATCCTTTCATTCTAAATGTCTACAGTCTTGATCAGTCAAATGTCACTGTTGTAGCTGGTGGCTTCAGCAAACCTTCTTCCCAGGCAGAAGGAAATCAACAACTAACAGATGACCTGAATGTGTTCTACTGCAGTTTGAAAAGAAACTACAGCACCTACCTTCACAACACACATCTCAAACATTCCAACAATAGCCAAGCCTCCTACAACTGGCCCCAATCCATTAGGCTCACAACCTCTGGTGATCACAGAAAAAGAAGTACAAGATCTATTACACAGACAAAAGCCAGGAAAAGCACCAGGGCCAGAGAAGATAACTCCTTCTTGCTTAAAAGTCTGTGCTGAGCAATTGCCCCCATCTTCACCTGAATCTTCAATAGATCACTAGAGATGTGCTATGTTCCTTCCTGCTTCAAACGTTCTACCATCATCCCAGTGCCAGAGAAGCACTCCATCAAGGAACTGAATGACTACAGACTAGTTGCTCTAACATCTATAGTTATGAAAATCTTTGAAAGTCTTGTGCTGTCCCACCTGAAAACCATCACAGATCTGCTGTTAGATCCCATGCAGTTTGCATACCGAGCAAATAGATCGACAGATGATACTGTTAACATGGCTCTGCATTACATCCTACAACACCTTGAATCTCCAAATACCTATGCAAGGGTCCTCTTTGTAGACTTCAGTTCAGCATTCAATACCATCATTCCAGACACTCTTCTAAGTAAACTAAACCAACTAGTGGTACCTGAACACGCTTGTAAGTGGATCATAAGCTTCCTAACAGACAGGAAGCAGCAGGTGAAGCTAGGCGAAATCATATCCGATATCTGTACAATCAGCACAGGGGGCCCCCAAGGCTGTGTGCTATCTCCACTTCTCTTTTCCCTATATACCAATGACTGCATCTCAAATGATCCATCTGTTAAAATACTGAAGTTTGCTGATGACACAACAGTGATTGGTCTCATTCGAGACAACGATGAATCTGCATACAGACAACTTGCCTCATGGTGTAATCGGAACAATCTGGAACTCAACACACTCAAAACCATAGAAATGGTGGTAGAATTTAGAAGAAACCCTCCCATACTACACCTCTTACAACACAGTATCAACAGTAGAGACCTTCAAATTTCTAGGTTCTACTATATCACATGACCTAAAATGGACACCTAACATCAAAAACATCATCAAAAAAGCACAACAAAGAATGTTCTTTCTGCGCCAACTCAAAAAGCTCAAAGTGCCCAAGGAGGCTGAACCAGTTCTACAGAGGAATTATTGAGTCTATCATCTGCACCTCTATAACTGTCTGGTTTGGTTCTGCGACCCAACAGGACAGACACAGACTTCAAAGGATAATTAGGACTGCAGAAAAAACAATTACCACCCACCTGCTTTCAATCCAGGACCTGTATACTGCACGAGTCAAAAAGAGGGCTGTGAAAATATTTACAGACCCCTCACATCCTGGACATAAACTGTTTCAACTCCTTCCCTCAAAACGACGGTATAGAGCACTGCACACCAGAACAACTAGACACAAGAACAGTTTTTTCCTCAAAGCCATCACTCTGCTAAACAAATAATTCCCTCAACACTGTTCAACTATTTACAAAGTGTACACTACTATTACTGTTAATCTTCTCATCACTCCTTATCACCCATCCCCTCCCACTTGTGACTGTAACTTTGTTGCTTCTATCCTAACGATTTATATTGACTATTTCCTAGTATGATTTGATGTTGATTGTACCCTATGACTATCATTAAGTGTTGTACGTTATGATTCTTGATTTTTAACGAATGTTTCTTCTTTATGTATACTGAGAGTATTTACACCAAGACAAATTCCTTGTGTGTCCAATCACACTTGGCCAATAAAGTATTCTATTCTATTGTAGGAAGGAAGGAGAAGAGGAAGAATCTTTGCCCACTGCTGGGGAAGTAGAAAAACCAGAGCCAAACCTATGCAAAGGATTTGTTCCAGAGGGCAACTTGCCTCAAATTTCCTCAAACCCTGTCATCTTGGATTTTATCCAAGAAAATAGGGGAAAGGTTATGGGAAGCATTCCTAGTTTATTCAGTTAATAAGAATGTTCCTGTCCTTGTCCATTTAATAGAAAAAATGCTGTGGATCTTTCCTTATAGAATTGTGAAATCTGTAGTTTCAGTCCTAGCGAAGCACAGAATCAAACATTGCCTATTCTGCTCAAAATCCTTGGTCGCTATAAAAATAGTTGCTTGAAGTCTCTAAGCAATTGCTTGTTCGCTATTAGCCTTGGCTGAACTGTAAATTAATAATTACAAATTATAAAGCTAACTTTGCAGTAGAGGCTGGAGAAGCGCATCACACAGGTAGCAACTTCTATTAATGAAGTAATCCAAGGCCAAACACAAGAAAAGGAACAAGTAAGAATCTTTTTTCTAACTACCACTGCTCTTATGGGACTCGTCGGAAAGAATTAAAGCACAGTGTATAAACTAGACAATCTGTAAAGTGACAAGAGTAAGGAGCTAAATTAAATGCTAATTCTTGTCTCAGTTTTCTGTCTGAGAAAGTGGGTTATTAATAAAATTGATATGCCAAAAAAAAAACATCCTTGTCAAAGAAGGCCCTCTATCTGGTTGTAGAGATGACATTACAAGAACAAATAAATTCAGAAATTCAGAATGAAACTGAATACTTTTTTGCCAAAATGTAGGTCTTTTGCTATCTCTGAAAATACGTTTAAATTTTACTGGATTCACAACTTATGGCTTCTAGGAATTTAAAACTACATCATGCAGAATAAAATAGAACAATCTATGCAATGAAAAGCCATTTCAGAAAATAAAAGCAGAAATTAAAGTTAATATCATTAAAATAATTATTAGTTAAAGGCTTGTGGATTGAAATCAGTTGGGTTTTTTTTAGCATTCTTTGTAAAGCAAGTCAAAATAGACTTCCTTGGAAAATTCATTCCCTAACTTGGGAGAGGGTAGTAGAGTATGCAAAACCCCAAACAAGACCTCTCCCATATATATAACACTACATATAACACTACACACACACACACACACACACACACACACACACACACACAAATATACTACATAGTGCTTTAAATGGTTTACAGAAGGCTGCATCAACCTTGAGCCTCATTAGGATTGAACTCCTAGCAGGAAGCAGGGAGTTAGCCTACAATACTGTATTCTAACCATGGCTCCTTCCCTCCATATGAGATGGGTAGATAGGTTTCTAAAAGCAGAAGACCTCCCCTACTGATCCAGCTGAATGGATTCATGATTGGAGAGTCATCCCTCAGATAGCTGGCTATTGAGTTTGCAAGATCAACACCAACATCTTCCATGGTGTCCAGTACATCATAACTGATAACCAATGTAGTTCTTTCATTTCGGGGATTGTATGATTCTGGTAACTTCCATAGGTATACAGCCTGACAGTTACATTTGGCATCAGTTACAATTTACAACAATTGGAGAACAATTGAAGACAGAAATATCTACTTGCCAAGTTACTTCTGAACCAATTAATTTATGTAAGATCAGATGGAGAATACTTTTCCAATCTTTGGCAAATATATGTTTCACTATCCGATTAGAAAAGATGTCAAAATGCAAACTTGCTACAAGATTGTTGATGGCATGTACAGTATGTTTATGTGTCTGTCTGTCTGTCTGTCTCTCTCTCTCTCTCTCTCTCTTTCTCTCATCTTTCATCTATCTGTCTATTTTCTATCTCTATATATTTTGAATGAATTTAAAAAGTGTTATGGAATATATTTTTAAAAATCTTTTAGGAATCTTTAGAGATAAAGGTATTGCAGAGGTTAGGAGTTTCACTTTCTTCATTTAATAGAGAATAATAAACTCTAATTTACCAATATTGTCACTTTTCATCAGGTTGCAAATTGGATTTCAGTAACTTATACAAATGTCATAAAACAATGACAAAGCAACCTTTTGTGTTCAGAGGTCCTAGATTTTCAACCCCTTTCTTTGAATCTTCCAAAGGGGTCATAAAAACTCTGAAGAAACTCTGAACTGTTCCCATCAATCAACTTCGCTGGAGAATGACATACATTTATTATTGCTCTTCTTTCATTAAGCATATCACATTCTCTTAACACTTGGGGACTAATAAATGAGATGATGAATATTATATTTTATTGAAATGTACTATAACCAATGAGGTTCCATAAATACATTTTGTCTTCATGTCTCACAATCTGCAGCAGGAAGGTGCCAACTCACAATTTTGCAGCCTTTGTGTCACTCCCAGCCCACTGTCAAGGAAACCAGAACCCACGTTTATTGTTCTTTCAGAAGACCAGTAGAAGTTTATTGTTCTTTCAGAAGACCTGTCTGAGATCAATGTTTAATCTAACTGCCAGTTTATCACAAGTGGGGAAAAGCTGTTTTACTGGTTCTGTCCCAAATAATTACATTACAACGTGTTTTGTTATTTTGTTGTTGCTCCTTCTGCTAACAAGGGTTGTTGTTATT
Source organism: Bungarus multicinctus (assembly GCA_023653725.1). NCBI lineage: Eukaryota > Metazoa > Chordata > Lepidosauria > Squamata > Elapidae > Bungarus > Bungarus multicinctus. The sequence continues at coordinate 142,219,778 of CM042836.1, read as the reverse complement.
TTGCATGGGCATGTTTTCTACTGTTTTTATTATTTTGGGAGGAGTAGAGCCAAAACTGGGCAGAACAAATTAGAAGAATGAAAGGTGGGAAGAAGCCAATGGTGGGATTCAAATAATTTAACAACCAGTTCTCCGCTCTAACGATTTCTTCCAACAACCAGTTCACCAAACTGATCAGAAAGTTAACAACCTGTTCTCCTGAACTGATATAATCTGGCTGAATCCCACCACTGGAAGAAACCAGCTTGAGTATGGAGGCCATATAAATTGAATAAAATGAAATAAATACATAAATAAAGGTAAAGGTTTTCTCTGTTCAGTCAAGTCCAACTCTAGAGGGCGCTGCTCATCTCTATTTCTTAGCCAAGGGAGTCAGCATTGTCCAAAGACACCTCTGTGGTCATGTGACCAGCATGATTATATGCCCAGGTGCGTGGAACATTGTTACCCTCCAAACAAAGTGGTATCTATTTATTCACATTTATGTGCTTTTGAACTGCTAGGTTGGCAGGAGCTAGGGCAATTAATGGGAGTTCACCCCCCTCACATGAGTTTCAGGCCTCGAACCTGGGCTGTTAGTTTTCCAGCTGACAAGTTCAACACGTCTTTAACCACAAATTAAAACTGTATTCAAATGATCTGGCTCTAACTGGGGGGTACAGGGGAGGGGAAATCCAGGATGTGGAGAGCGAGCATGGAACAATGCATTTCTATGGCAGAGGCAATTGGGCAGTGACTCAGAATGTGGGTGACTGCTTCTTTATAAGCACCCCAAGATTTCTTATTATTACCTTTATTGTCAGAATACAATACGTGTACAATGAGATTGGCTGAGCCTCCCTTCGTGCACCCCCCCACAACACAACTCACAATGAGGACAAAAGTCCCTAACCCAGTCCCAATCTTATTACACTATGTAACCTTATTGCACAACACGCCGGCCCTGCAAGTCTGTCATACTATGTTGACATCAAGTTATTTTCCGTTCAGAAGTCTGACAGCCTATGGGTAGAAACTGTTCTTCAGCCTGTTGGTGTGGCTGGCTATGTTTCTATATCTCTTATCCGATGGTAGGAGAATGAGGAAGTGCTGATCGGGATGTAAGTTGTCCCTGAGGATTTTCCTCACTTTTCTATGAGCCTTCTTCCTGATCAGAATGAAATGGATGCAGCCTTTCCTGCATCACATTATGGTCCACAAATATGCATCATGTGGAGAAAAAAACAGGCAGATGCAAACACGACACATTATTTTATTACACAGAAGAAAAGGCAAATGCTTCCCACAGATACTGCTAGAAAAGGGGGCTAGAAGCCATATACTGTGTGTATTCTCATTAAAATGTTCTAATGGGCATTAAACCTCTTTGTACAAACAAGGGAATAATGGGATAAAAGTGACACTAACTTTCCAGTTCTTCTTTCATTTGATACATTCATAGACTTTTCTAATTTAATTTTCTACGGATTGTTTTTCATGGTTTATTTCTCCTGATACATCATTTTATAGCATATTAAAACACACTCATACATTACATAAAATGTTGCTAAAATAGGACATCTAAAAATATAGTTACAGTACTGCATCGCACCCAATGTGTCAATATGCTCAGATGTATTAACATATCAACATGTTTGGTAACCTTATCATGTCAACATGTTCTAATGCACTATCAGACCAATTAAGTTCTTCACATCAATAAAGTATTGGTATTGCCAGCAGAGCTATCAACAGGATAATTAGGCAAAAATGTGATTTGTGCAATCACACACAGCTCAAGCTGTTTATTTTCTATGGTGAAGGATAATATAACCAATCCAAGTGATAATTAAATCTTTCTTTGATGTGGCAACTTATCCTCAAAACAGGAAAGTAGCTTAGGAGAGGCCAGAAGCACCAAGAGTTATTTTTTTTAATTTATTAAATGTTTATGCCTCTCATCTCTCTTGTGTTCTGTTCTCTAATGTCTTGTAGCTAGCCCTAAGATCTTCTGCTTAGGTTTGCCACCTTACGTTATCTAATGACTGGGAAAGTCCTATATAATAATAATCACTTTTTCAATAATGTAGGATGATATTCCCTACAATGTAGTGGTCCCTACAGTATATCAGAAGCTGTCAAACTTCAACAATATTCAACAAAGACTTCTGTATGGATTTTACTGGAGTTCTGTCAATGTTAACTAAGCATTCTTGATTTAAAGAAAAAAGTATTAAAATATAAAGGCAACAGTAAAAAATAAGTAATGCCACTATAGATTATAGATCTATCTTTATTTACTATAGCTCAATAAATGGTCTCAGAGGTAAACATGTTCTGTTGAACTGTTCACAACCTCTTTCCTCCAAACATCAAGATTTTGTCTGCCTGCTTGCTTGCTTGCTTGCTTGCTTATTAAGGAAGTGGCCTTTCTTCTTTAATTAGTGGTAAGCAATATTTCCCAGAACATCTTTGAGTTAATTAGAAAAAAAAAGCATCTTTCCCACTGTTGTTTTTAACACTCTAAAGAAAGAGCATAGCAATAGCAATGATTAAGTTTATCAATTGTTTTCCAGCTACGTAGGTGTTTCGCCTAATACTTGGAAGATGCTTGAATAATTCAGCTCTTTGATTTTAATTATTGGAGATGAAGACCATTTTTCAACAAAAGATGCTATATTAACTACTATAAAATGGTGGTTTGTGGGCATTTAATTACCCACTCATATCTAGGTATTGTTATTCCAACACACTTTCCCACTCTCTCTTCAATGTAGGAGCATTCTCGGGAGAACAACTAAATTGTCAGCATTTTCTAAGTGATATTATTTTACAAGAGAAGAGGAAAGGTTTATTACAATGGAAGGATTTCAGCAGCCCATGGTTTGGCTCACCCATACCCCACATCCCAACCCCCGGGCATTTTAAGCTTTAGCTTAACTGGGTGTACTTATTTGCTAGTCATTGGCAAGGCAGCTCAACATATAAAGACAAATTCTGGCCCAGTCTGAGACTTGCCAAAAATACCAATGAGCAGTCCTTGGTGCTCTCTGAGCTCATTTGTTTGCTACTAGCACTGATGATGCTACCTAATTTGGATAATGAAATGTCTGCAAACTAAACAACAACCAAGCTCAGAGAGCACCAAGGACCCCTCATTTCAACCCTGAGCTACAAATATTCTTCTTTAAAATTATCACTAGCAGCTCATCAGAGTTGAAGGTTTCAGACATAGAGATCAACTGGTATAGGATCCATAACCCTGGATTCTGGCAGAGAAAGGCAGGGCTTCACCATAGAGAGAACAGTAATGGCCGCTAGGTCAGGGGTCCTAAATCCCCAGACCATGGACCAGCACTGGTTTGTGGCCTGTTGGGAACTGGGCCACATAGCTGGAGGTGAAGTGGCTGAAGTGGCAAACAAAGCTTCATTTGTATTTGCAGCCATTTCCTAGCACTAGCATCACCACAACATTTCTACCTCAGATCATCAGGCACTAAATTCTCATAGGAGCCCACACCCTACTGTAAACTGTGCATATGAGGAATCTAGGTTACCTTCTCCTCCCCCTCCCACCGGGCTGTGGAAAAATTATTTTCTATGAAACTCGTCCCTGGTGCCAAAATGGTTTGGGACTAAGGTTCTAAGACAGGGGTGTCAAACTCAATTTCATTGAGGGCCACATTAAGAGTTAGGGGGCTGGGGTGGGCGTGGCCAGGATGGGCATGGCCCTCTCAACATCACTCGTGTTGGGAGCGCCTATGGTGGCCCAAGCGTTCTACCAGTGAAAATGAGCTCCCAAGCTCCATTTTTGGCTATGACAGCCTCCTGCAATCTTCTGCCAGTGAAAACAGAGCTCAGGAGGTCCACCTGTGACCCTCGTGTGCTCCATTTTTTTGCTGGCAGAAGCACCGCAGGCCAGTCCTTCACTGTTTCATCATGGGCCAGATCTAAGCAACCCATGGGCTGGATCCAGCCCCCGGGCCTTGAGTTTGACACCCCTGCTCCAAGACATTAGAGTAAGACAAACTTAGCCCAAGGAAGAGATAATATGGTATCAGTTAATTGATAGAGCACTCTAGAATTATAGTTCTCAGTCCATCAATAATGGTAAATTGGATCTAAGCATGAGAATTAGATCTAGAATTAAACATTGTAGGGTTCAAATTCCATTGATTGGACAAACAAGAAGAGAAGAGTTTGTGAGTAACAAGGGAGTTCAGAAATAATTGCCTTAAACCTGGATTCATAACAATACTTGCCTTTTTCTATTTCTTTTGTCCAATGGTGATGGATAGAGTTGGGCAGCTTATTTATTCATTTTTATTCTGCCTTTATTATTCTTACAATTAACTCAAAGTAGCAAACATATCCAGCACTCCTTCATCTTCCTATTTTCCCCGCAACATCAACCCTGTGAATTGGGTTGACCTGAGAGTCATTGGCTCAAAGTCACCCATCTGGCTTTCACTGCTAAGATGAGGATACAACACATGGTTTCCCACATTTTATCCTGGAGCCTTAATCACTAAACCAAACTGGTCTGTCAAAGATTTCAAAGTTCAAAGCTTTCATTTGAAGGGAATTGATTTGAACTGATAGTTCAATCTGGATGTTAGAAGTCAATAAGATTTCAAAAGACTGCAAATCCATTCAGAAATCCAAAAGTTATGATGCACAAGAACACATTAAATAAATAGAACAAAATAGAATGCAACGAAAAAATTGATGAATGGTGATAAGCACAATAAACATTCAATACCTTGCTCTGTATTGCTAAGATCATTTTCTAACTCTTGTCTAAATAGATGAATCAATCTGAGAAAGTGCTAAGTGAATTTTTTGTGTGTGTGAAAAAACCCAGCTGCTCTCTCATTGGCTGACTGCATTTGACTGGCAGATCATTTACCCCCTGAGGTTTGTTTATTCTACTAAAGGAAACCAGTTCAAAGGCTCATAGACTTTGCTGAATCAAAGAGAACCCCCCACCCCCACCCCAAAAGCCACAATTATCAGAGCTGCCTTCAAGATTTTCACTTGTCAAGAAGCAGCAAGATGACTACAAACCACCTGCTTTATTTTCCAGATTGGTCCTGCAATCTGAGGCACTCATTTTGAGACTCAGCAAATGTAAATCCACCCTCTTTATGGGGTTTGCATTTGGAGTTTCTTTCAGGTAAAGGTGAATAATCAGCTCTGGTCTGGCTGCATATTTTCTTGAAATTACTTTGTCAAAAAATAAATGGTCAATTTACCAGGGAGGTCTGTTTGGTTGGTGAAAGAACTTTTTTCCCCTCTTAGGAAGCAATCAGCATGCAAGAGTTTGTTCCAAAACTATTATTAAAGGTTGGTGGACAAGTGCAAAGGATGTTAAATAACTGTAGATCTTTTAAATGGGCTCTGTTCGTTGAAAAATGATCCATTGTCTTTATTATCCTTGTTAATTGTGCTGCTGCCTGCCCGGAAATACATTTCAACCAGTAAAATGGCTGCATCATTCAGCTGAAAGTAAGAAAAATGTACATTTGTTAATAAATATATGAGGAATCAAAGATTGGCTGCCACAAAATCTACAGAGGAGAACCTTGTGGAGGCAATTAAGAGAATGATACACTTTCTGTCTTGGAGGAAGATGGGAATGTTAAAGTTGCATATATTTAAAAGCACAATATCTGTTGGAGAAAATTACATTTGACTCTTCCCTTCTCATGATGCAAGGAGAAAAAAATGTCCAAGAAAGCACATATGAATAATCTGGACATCATGAATTAATGGCATGATGTGATCTGGAGCCCCTGAGAGTAATATGGAGACGAGGAGTCACTATCCATTTTATCTTGTCTACTCCAAAACCTTGAGATATGGCTCTACTATACCATTTCAACAGATGCAGTTCTTTTTTTAAAAAAAATTACAAACTATTATGAACAGCAGACATGTAATTTAAGGCAATTACAGATTGAACCATATGCAACTGCATGGAAGAGAGAAATAGATTCATTCATGAACCGAAGAACATGTATTATGATTTCAAGCATTCTAAGCACATCTGAACAGCAGTGGCTGTACATATTACTGCTTTCTGCCACAATTGCATTGAAGAGTTTTACAAATATATATATATATATATATATATACTTATATATATATATATATATATATATATATATATATATATATATATATACTGCAGTATGCTTTCTCCCTTAATTGGGGCTTAACAGGGTGTTGTAATACAAAGTATATACTTATTCCCCTGCCTGAGCTGATAAGGAGAGAGCCAGTGGTGTAGAGGCAATTACAACTGCCTCACATGTAATACTTCCCTGGTTCGAATCCCAGTAAGGGTATGGCTAGCTGAAGAGAGCTAACTAGCTCGAAATAGATCTATACTAGTCTCCCTTATTTATTATTTAAAAATTATCAGCTTAAAAACCTTACACATATGAGCGGCATAATCGAGTCTTAGAAAAATCAAACCTTTAATGATTTTGTACCAGAGAACAAAATGCATTTAAGAATATGTGCAAATATGTATTATTACAGCCCATTTTATTGCTGGAGAACTCAGAGGCAGATTTTTTTTTTTTTTTAAAAAATAACCCCTTTTCCTTCCTCATTGTGTTGGGTCGTTTCTTCCATCAGGGAAACCAAAAACGCCAAACAGGAATGAAAAGGGGTTATAAATTCTGTCAAATGTTAGATAAGGACCAGCAGCCTCCTCAGACTTTCTCTGCTTTTGTCAACAGGATGAAAGCAACTTGATAGTGCCATGTCACATACTCCGCCCCAAAGGGGCGGAGCTTGTATGATGACAGCTCTGTTTTTTTACTATATGTCTCCTGCCTTCCCTGTAAAGACTGTTGAGAAAGACTGTTAGGAAATCGTACGCCTGAATGCTCAGAAGATCAAGGAAAAGACCTTTCTCTCAGTGAGAGAAACTTCATTGTTCCATTTCTTCTGAGCTATTCCATCTTGCCAATGCAATGGTCCCAGAAGGCAAACCAATTCTCCCTTAGAGATGGTAACCCAGCCATAGAATTATGATTATAGAAATGAAAAGCCATCAGTAAGAAGAAATGCTTAAGAAGAAATGCTTAAAAAGAAATGCTTGACAAATTCAATTATTGGGATATTTAAAAATATATATATGAAAAGATGTTGAGTGCCCTAATTGAGCTTAATATTACATTTCTCTGAATGCTGTACAGTTCGTTCTCAGACTAATAAAGATTCAAGTGCCTGTTTTTACCAATACAACCCACAGCTGCATAGACCCCATATCTGAGAAAAGATTATAAAACTGTTATAAAACTGTGAGAAAAAGATGCCAAAAAGTCCCTTCCCTAATGTTACACAGAGATATTTTGGTTCTAAAGAGAAAATGGTTCTTTTGTTGGTATTTGGGTAATACTCCTATATTCTTTTTAATAAAGTTTGCTAATGAATACTGATGGGTTTGTGCTTGGGAAAGAGATTGACAAATGCTGTCCTGTATTTTTGTAATATAGTATGTAACATAGATTTATATTATTCACAATATTTATTGTGGCCAGACTTTTCTTAAAAGAAATACACAGATAGATGGAGAAATGGAATGAAATTATAAGCAAAATATTAAAAAATAACACTGATCTGGCACAGATTATCTGTCATGTTAGTCTGTAAAACTGTGATTATAGAAAAAAATAGAATAGAATAGAATTCTTTATTGGTCAAGTGTGATTGGACATACAAGGAATTTGTCTCTGGTGCACAATCTCTCGGTATACATACAACCAAAAAGTGATAAATCATGATCTTAATCATCATAAAATACATTCATAATAAATCATAAGATACAATACTCAGTGATAGTCATAGGATACTAAATAAGTAATCAACATAAATCATACTAGGGTACTAAGTAAAATAATTAATATGAATCATAAAATGCAAGCAACAAAGTTACAATCATGAGAAGATAAGGAAATAGGTAATAGGAAAGATGAGAAGGATAATAGTAATACAACCCTATTAGGTAGTTTCACAGTGTTATGGGAATTGGTTCTTTAGCAGAGTGATAACAAGGGATGGGGGGGAAACTGTCCTTGTATCTAGTTGTTTTGGTGTGCAATTCCTTATAGCAGGGGTGTCAAACTCACATCATCATGGCAGCATCATGTGACAGCTTCAATCCAAAAAGAAATCACTTTGGCAGAAAAACAAATCTGGTCATGTTGCCAACTTCAAAAGCCGATACAAAAATTTATGCCACCAGATAAAAACTGAATGCACCAATTATCACATTAAACAAGAGGAAAACCTTCTACGCACTAATTCCACCCGTGCTTTCTACAATTTTGTAAACAACAAACTAAACAAGGTCCATCCCACCCCTGAAAGGACCTAATAGTAAAGACTGCAACGATGACACTATTAGAGCCAACCTTTTTAACACATTCTTTGGCTCAGTATTTGTAAACAGCAATGGATCATGCCCAGTATTTCCTAGTCGAACCACAGAAAACTACAATGATCTAATACATATCGATTTTACAGAAGACAATATTGAAAAAGCCCTACGCAATCTAAAACCATCTCTATCTATTGGACTAGATGGAATATGTGCCTACTTCCTAAAAAAGCTATCCACTGCCATAGCAGAACCTCTAAGCATAATCTTTGAAAAATCTTTCAGGACCAGCTCCTTGCCAAAACTATGGTCACAAGCCATGGTCATCCCCATCTTCAAAAAGGGAGACTCCAGCCTAGTTGAAAATTACAGACCAATCTCTTTATGCTGTGTCACCTGTAAAGTCATGGAATCAATTATTAACCAATCCATCATCCTCTACTTAGAAACAAACTACCTACTCTCTAATAAACAATTTGGTTTTAGGAAAAAACTATCATGTAATCTGCAATTCTTACATTGCAAAGGCGTATGGACTACACAACTCGATCAGGGCAAAGCAATAGACGCAATCTACATAGACTTCTGTAAAGCCTTTGATTCAGTGCTACATGACAAACTATTCCTAAAATTAAAATCTTATGGAATCTCTGGACATCTGCATAACTGGATAGAAGCATTCCTGTCAAACAGACAACAAATGGTCAAAATTGGGAGTGTCCTATAAATTTCTGTACCTTTTCAAGAGTGATGTCCCCCAAGGCAGTGTTCTAGGACCAACTCTTTTCATACTCTACATAAATGACCTCTGTGATCATATCAAGAGCAACTGTGTTCTCTTCGCTGATGATGTAAAGCTATTCAACACCACAGACAATATGCTACCCTTCAAAAAGAACTTGACTATGTATCAGAATGGTCAAACAAATGGCAACTTCAAATATCAACAAATAAATGCTCTGTCTACATACTTGCAAAAAAAATCAGAAAATAAAATACAGGGTGAATTGTCAAGACCTTGTTGATGATCCAAACTCTGTCAAGGATCTTGGAGTACTCATCTCAAATGACCTAAGTGCTAGAGCCCACTGTAACTACATAGCCAAAAAGACATTAAGAGTTGTTAACCTAATCTTACATAGCTTTTTCTCTGGTAATTTTACACTAATAACTAGAGCATACAAAACATTTGCTAGACCAATACTTGAATGCAGCTCTTCAATCTGGAACCCACATTACATATCTGATATTAACACAGTTGAGAAAGTCCAGAAATATTTTACAAGAAGAGTTCTCCACTCCTCTACTCGTTGCAGAATACCTTATGCCACCAGATTTGAAATTCTAGACCTAGAAAACCTTGAATTACGCCGCCTTCGGTCCGATCTAAGTATAGTATATAAAATCATACATTGCAATGTCCTACCTGTCAATGAATAGTTCAGCTTCAACCATAACAACACAAGAGCAAACAATAGATACAAACTCAAGGTTAATCGCACCAAACTTAATTGCAGGAAATACGACTTCAGCAACAGAGTGGTCAATGTCTGGAATGCTCTACCTGACTCTGGGTTTCTTTCCCAAACCCCAAAAACTTTAATCTTAGACTGTCTACTATTGACCTCACCCCTTTCCTAAGAGGTCTGTAAGGGGGCGTGCATAAGCACACCAACGTGCCTACCGTCCGTGTCCCATTGTTTCTTTTCTATTTTATTTTTCTTATATGTATCCATGTATTCATAACTATGTTTTACTTATACCTATTACCTTTTAAGCAATTGACAAATAAATAAATTAAATAAATAAATAAACATATCGGGACTTTCCTCCCTTCACTAAACTGGGTGGGGGTGGGGCCAGCACGTGATGCATCTGGCCCACAGGCTGTGAGTTTGACACCCCTGCCTTATAGCATCATCTTGAGAGAAGAAGTTGAAACAGTTTATGCTCAGGATATGAGGGGTCTGTAGATATTTTCACAGCCCTCTTTCTGTATTGCAATAATCCATTGGTTCAGGAAATGACAACTTATAGTGACTGCCATATCATTTTTTGAGAAAAGTTGTATAAGAAAGTTATTTGTTTCCTTGGGTAGGTGATCTATTTAAAAACCATTGCTTAATTTCCATCAAAGCTTTGACTCTCATATCTCCATTGGTTTATTCTTTCTACTTTTCCTAAGGCAAGGATCGCCAACCTTTTGGACCTCAGGGTCCACCAAACTCATAATTTTAGATTCCAGGGACCACTAACTGGTTCTGTGGGCATGGCCTAATTTGTGGGTGTGGCTTGGTGGTCATGTGACTGGCTGGGCATGGTTGTATGTGAATATTATTAATATTTATATAAATATTATTTTTTTTTATAAAAAAGAGCAACTTCTACCCAAAATCAGGCAAAGCAGGCAGGTAGATTGAGTTGCTCACAGAATCACAGATTCATTCAGAAATCTATCTATCTGCCATTGGCTAGCTCAGTCTGTCACATAAAATTTGCTTGCAAGCAAACTCATAAAATTTGCTAGCAAGCAAACTCACAAAATTAACTCACAACACACCATGTATGTAAATTTTGAATTTTAAAAAAGCAACTTTTACCCAAAATCAGCCAAAGCAGGAAGATTGAGATCACAGAATCATTCAGTGATCTATCTATCTGCCATCGGCTAGTTCAGTCTCTCAAATTTGCTTGCCATGAATCTGCACTGAATTTGCTTACAAGCAAATCTTCAGTCCTAAGGGAGGTTCGGCTGTGCTTAGTTAGAAAGCAAGAAATTCAACCATTTTCTGCTTCCTAACTAATCTAAATCTCCTGGCACAGCAGAACAGATGATGGTCGGAAAAAGGAAAAATAGCAACTTAGCAGACATGTTTGCTGGGTAAGGAGTGAGTGGGCTGGGAGGGTTCCTGTGGGCCATGTGGGCTGAGCAGCCTTGTGTTTCTGCACAGCCTGGATTAATTGCTTTGGGGGGGTGCTCTGGAGGTGATTTTTCTCTGCAGCCTACCAAAATTTTCTCATGGCCTACCAGTGCACCGTGGCCCACCAGTTGGCAACCGCTGTCCTAAGGAACCAAACTCTACCCTTATTTTCTCACTTGTTTTCTCTTTCTGTTGTTCATAATGTCAAGCTCAAGCAAGTAGATGCACCACAAACATACCTGAAACACAAACGATGACTGTATTCTAAATGTACCAGAAGCAGGAGTCTCTTCTGTGTTATGTGAGGGAGACTACAACAAAGAAAATGAAGTTACAATTGCCCCGAGCAAAATGTCAAAAGGACAAATTCATCTAGAAAGGGCCGGTTTGAAAAACAAATGTGCCTGGATATTTTCTTTTTTCTTTCTGATGCTCCACTTGAAAAGATTCTATGGAAAGAAGCAATGTAAGGTGAAAATAAAATTTGCTGCCCAGATATGCTGATACAGGTTTAAAAACAGGGAAATATATATTTTATTCCCTTGCATATATTTCAGAATAATAGCATTTCAATACAAGGGGGATGTTGCCAGAATCTTAGAAAGGTAGAAGGGGCCCAGAGTCCAGATTAAGGTCTTCCTGATATATGGCTCTCCAGCCTCTATTTAAATACATTGAGTGAAAGGAAACCCTATAGGGTAAATTGGTGCAGGACCATCATTTCTAGCATTCAAGGATGATGAATAAATGGTTCTAATATCCAGTGTGTATTTCAGGTATTTAAAGAGTGATGTCAGAAGACAATTTTTATTTTTATTTTTGTATGCCACAAAAGGCATCTGGGCATCTCAGAAGTAAAAAAAAATTCTTTATGAAAAAATACAGTAATAACCAAAAATAAAAGAACAAAAGATGGGAAAGATGACACGAACTGGACAGAAATGGTAAAAAGAAGCAGATCCAGACAGGGGATTCAGGCATCCTCACCAAAGGCCAGGGAGGAGAACTAGGTCTTCAATTCCCTTCAAAAGACTAGAAGTTTTTTTGGGCGGGGCGAGAGGGACCTCATTTCATAGGGCACCTCTTCTCATGGCTAAACACTATGTTATTATTATGGTTGGCCACAAAGTCAGCTAGCTCAGTGGTTCTCAACCTGCGGTCCATAGACCCCTTCGCCTGGTCCACAAAGATTTGAAGAAATCCTATGATTTAAACCTTGAGTGGAAGAGTTGTGGTGGCTCAGTGGTTAGAATGTAATACTGCAGGCTACTTCTGCAATTTGGCAGTTCGAATCTCACCAGGCTCAAGGTTGACTCAGCCTTCCATCCTTCCGAGATTGGTAAAATGAGGACCCAGATTGTTGGGGCAAATAGGCTGACTCCATAAACCTCTTAGAGAGGGCTGTATATAAGTCTAAGTGCTATTGCTATTGAGTTAAATCTTGGTGATCCATGGCCACAAAAGATATTTAAAGAGTTAGGGTCCATGGTGAAGAAAAGGTTTATTATCACTGAGCTAGATCTTTAGACTAGATATTCGTTCATTGATTCATTCATTGATTCACTCATTGATTCACTCATTCATTCAATTTGCTGTCCCACTCACCAATAATTCAACTCAAGGATCTGGGATAGGCAGGTGTTGTTTGATTGCGTTATAAGTATCATCACAGGATGTTAAATATTCAAATGTTCAATTGTCTTCTGCAATTGACTGATGGTGTTTTTGTTTTTGTAACAAAACAATAGTGTTCAAGTGGTGTCCTGGTTGTTTTGCAATTGCACGCAAGGTACCTATTACTATCAGTACCACCTTTGTTTTCTTTGGTCATAGTCATTCTCTGTCTTGTAGAATCCAATCTAAGTCAGTCACTAGGACCAGAGATTTATTCTTCCAAGCTTTTGGACTCATGCTGAAATCCATCCGCAGGAACTTCTCTCTCTCCTGAGGATGGGAGCTCCAGCACGATGAAAGTTCCGGTCCCAATTGTGGTCATAAGCCACAGCTTATCTGCATAAGAATAGCATGAACAAAATAAGAAATCTATAAGTATTCATCCTGGGTCAAATAAAGAAATACTGATAGCTTTATTTTGGCAATGCAAGTAAAGCAAGTTGCCAATTGTATAGCCCTTGGGAGAAAAGTTGTGCCGAGAAACAAAACATGCTCTTTTCTAAGTGATTAATATAGATCTTTTACTAATGGTAATTGAAACTCTTAATATTTGGATCAGATAATATAAAGAGAGATGCTGGATTCTAGTGTTTATCATCTCTTAATTATGCTGCCATAGTCTTAAGCAAAGTGACTGCAAAAGTAGCAACTCACATTTAAATGTTCTTGATATGAAAGTGAAAAATTTGAGAAAGCCTCATAGCTTCTTTCTATACTGATACTCTGAATTGCACACAGGGATTACCAGCAAGCCCCGATCACTAAACTCCCCCACTCCTGCTCCCTTTTTCCCCACTACCCATCTTTTATTTTCATACTGCTGGATCATTATTTTCTTTTTCATTGTCTATTCTATTGTTCCATTGAGTATTGTGGTTGCCTAGTGGTAAAGAAGCTTGATAATTCAATCCTAGGTAGCAGGAGATATTTTTCTCTTAGGGTGCAAAGAAAAAAAATATTTGCTATGAACTCCACATAGGCATCAGGAAGGGCATCTGGGCAGTAAATGCTCAGCTCCACCCAGTTGCCCCAACTCAACTCTCATCTGAATTAAGGGATTACACGATTGCAAACAGAAAAAAAATATTCCATTACTTTACTACTTTATGTTTACACTTCTTTTCATTCCTCTGTTTTTATTGTTTTAAGAATCATCCCATGACAATATAAGCGGCAAACAAATGAATAATAAATAAATAAATAAACACAGGTTAATTCTAATAAGAAGTTCCATTTTAGGCACAGAGGTACAAATCAACAGTGTGGTGTGGCTATTCTGCAGAGTGTGAATTATAATTTCCAGCATCCTGTACTTTAACTATGTGGACTGATGTTCCTGGGAGTTGCTGATCTGAATAACGTGTGAACTGTGCTCCTGCCATTACAGTTCCTATTGCTTCTGTACATAAACTAGCTCTAATTCCAGAGAATTGTTCTTTGTCAATATTGATTCATGTGTTTAGGAATTTTGTGGGAAGGGTGCAACATCTTCTTATCATTAAACATGTATACATTTCCGTCAAGAACTCTAACAATGTCTCTGTTTTTAAAAACTAAGCTACAGAAGATCTTGAAAGTGAATTTTGCAACACTTATTTACATGCTATGAATCTACAGAGGTTGAAGCTTCTCTTTCTCAAATAGACTCCAGAGATGCCAAAGATTTCCAAAATGTTATAATGACCTAGACAGAGGTGGTATTCAGCAGGTTCTGACCAGTTCTGGAGAACCGGTAGCGGAAATTTTGAGTAGTTCGGAGAACTGGCAAATACAATTTCTGACTGGAGATTTTACAGTATCCTTCCCCTACCATGCCTACCAAGCCACACCCACAGAACCAGTAGTAAAAAAATTTGAATTCCACCACTGGACCTGGAGATAATTTAGGCCGAAGGGAAGTTGCTTTCCTTCATTGCTATTATAAAGATTCACAAGATGCTAGGTTTAAAATTGCTGCAAATATTCAATTTGCTGTAGAATTCAAATGACTGCTGCCATGATTGTATATTGCCACTCATAACTTCATACAGTGCCTATATGCCTCTGCTGTCTGAACAAAGTCTCATCAAAACCTAGTCAGAAAGAAATTATTTATGTGGATCTGACTCTCTTGCTATCCCTTGGAATTCCCTTGGAATTGGGCAGAGTTTATTTCCAATCTATAATAAAGAAACATGGCCAGTTGTGTTTTGAATTCAGTAATCCTGGTTTACAACAACAATCTACTAGCAGATCATATTTTCAAAATGATGTAGGAGTAGCTTCAATCCTCCTGAGACTGAGAGCACAAAAGAATATATCTCTGTAATTCAATAAGGTGGTCTGACTTCTTTCTTTTTTTTTTTCAGGCAAACAGAAAAACCTCAAATAAAGAAGTCTTCAAGATTATTATTTATGGAACTCATTCAATCAAGCGAAGGCAACTATATCTTTTTTTCAGGCTGGGTTGAAAACTGGAAAAAAAAAAAGAAGTTGGGTTGGTTCAGCAGTAGCAGAGGGGTGCTCCATTTGTATAAGATCTGCATTACTTCTTTGAAAGCCACAGCCTTGTGATTAGTATGAAGGCAATAAGCTATTCTCTCTAGAAACAGAGAATGTCCGTTCCTGAATTTTGGCCATAAACCTTAGAACCATCGGGAATCAGAATTAGGGGCTAGCAAACCACTCTAATCATGAGGCAGTGTTGCAGTGGTAGGATTCAAACATTTTTACTACTGGTTCTGTGGGCACGGCTTGGTGGGCGTGGCATGGTATGGCTTGGTTGGCATGGCAGGGGAAGGATACGGTAAACTCTCCATTCCCACCCCATTCCAGGAGAAGGTTACTGCAAAATCCCATTCCCTCCCCACCCTACTAACTTGCTTTCCAGCTCCATTCTCCTGTGCAGGGCAATAAAAGAAGACCCAGATGGGACTCGGGAGGAAGAGAATAGATGGGGACGGGGCCAGTCAGAGGTTTTATTCTGAACTACTCAAAATTTCCGCTACCGGTTCTCCAGAACTGGTCAGAACCTGCTGAACATCACCTCCGCAGTGTTGATTATATCTACTAAGAAAGGAAGTGAAGCAAATATTTTCTGGATCAACATTTAAAATGGGATTTATAGTTACTATATCTAGAAGAGGGTTTCTTTTGGTGGGGGTGGTTTAGGACTAGCACTGATGATGTTACCTAGTTTGAGTAATGAAACATCTGCATGGAACCAGAGAGAGCATCAAGGACCTCTCATTTCAACCCTGAGCAACAAATATTCTCCTTTATTGATTTCACATATGAGCATCAAATGCTTGAGAAAGCACGCAAATGAGAAAAATTTGCCTGCAGACACAATTCAACCAAACCAGCAATGATGATGTTACCTAATTTGGGTAATGAAATGTCTGCAAGAAAACAACCAAGCTCAGAGAGCATCCAAGAACTCCTCATTTCCATCTTGAGCTATACATATTCTCCTTTATTAAGATTCTCTCTATTAGGGGTGAGCAAATAAAGATCTGGACTCATTTGGATTTTACCGTGTCATCTTTAGGCTTGGGCCCAACATATACATTGCTTTTGCAGTGACTAAAATGAATAAAATGAATTTTAAAAACTAATTTTATCAGGTGTTTTGGAATAAGGATCATAAAAGAGCTGCATTCTTCCTGTGATCTAACACATCCTAGCGCATGGCTTCAGCCATTCAGTGGTGCCTTTCTTTTTCCAGTGGTGAGATTTAAAATTTTTTACTACCTGTTCTGTGGACATGGCTTGGTGGTGTGGCATGGCTTGGTGGGCATGGCAGGGGAAGGATACTACAAAATCTCCATTCCCTTCTCGCTCCTGGTGGAAGGTTACTGCAAAATCCCCATTCCCTCCCCACCCCGTTAACCTGCTTTCCAGCTCCGTTCTCCTGTACAGGGCAACAAAAGAAGATCCAGCCGATCAACTGGGACTTGGGAGGCAGAGAATAGATGTGGACGGAGCCAGTCAGAGGGGGTATTTGCTGGTTCTCCGAACTACTCAAAATTTCCACTACCGGTTCTCCAGAACTGGTCAGAACCTGCTGAATACCAGCTCTGCTTTTCCCCCTTCAGATATAAAAGCATGAGGACCAGGCCATACAGTACAAGGTTTGCATCTGGCATGGTGTTGCTGGCTAGGAATTCTTAAAGCAACATTTCCAGTAAAACTGTACATTATCAGATTAGGGAAGGCTGATTTAAAACCCAAGATGTCCCCCCATCAGTACTTTTAAGAAATATTTTTTGAAGATTGTTTCCACCCCCTAGATGATTTAAATAGGTATCTACCATTACTGCAAAGGTACCACATTATTAATGTTTGTGACCTCTTCCGTATGGTGTAGAAAATAATAGTGCGTAGCAGAGGTGGTATTCAGCAGGTTCCGACCAGTTCTAGAGAACTGGTAGCGGAAATTTTGAGTAGTTTGGAGAACCGGCAAATACCATCTCTGACTGGCCCCGCCCCCATCTATTCTCTGCCTCCCGAGTCCCAGCTGATTGGCTGGGTCTTCTTTTGTTGCCCTGCACAGGAGAACGGAGCTGGAAAGCAGGTTAGTGGGGTGGGGAGGGAATGGGATTTTGCAGTAACCTTCCCCTGCCATGCCCATTAAGCATCACCACACCATGCCCACCAAGCCAAGCCTACAAAACCAGTAGTAAAACATTTTGAATCCCACCATTGGTGGGTAGGATTAGAATGCTGAGGACCTTCTTGGATAAATGAAATTTTGAACTAGTCAACAAGTGAATGAGCGGCAGCAAAACTAAACAGGATAAGGAAAGCACACGGTATCTAATGAGTCTCCGTTAAGCCGCTGACATTTGGAGCATTGGTTTTCTCAACCCTCCTTCAAATGAGTGGGTTTTTTGCAGGTCTTTTGTTTTAAATGAAAAAGAGGTGATGTCCTGTAATTGTTCTCTCTTCCCTATGAAATGATATTCTGCATTACTGTCAAAGAGTATTGTTCCCAGCCCTGTTTTGCATTGGGAGCCACTCACTTACATATATACACTAGACTCATTGAAAAGAACAGAGGGAGGTTGGTTTTTCATCCCTTTCCCCCAGATCTTGGGAAACGGTCCAAGGGAATGGGTTTGCTTGAGGCCACATTCTTTCCAAACCATCAAAGCTAGCCCATCTTTATCAGGCATAAGCCAGCTTGTGGGTAGAACATTCTTCTGCTAGACTGCATCGGTCACTCTGCTTTTCCATATCGAGACAGTCACGTGGTTACCAAAGCATTTGCTAAATTGAGCAGGGCTTGACACCCACACAACAGACTTTTCCACACTGATCGAAGGAAACACAGATGGAAAGACTGCACATTCACTGAATTATTCTTCAGTGATGTTATTCGAATTTTATATACTGGTTTTCATTTTGTTCCAAAAGCCCACCGGGAATTCCCTGAACAATATGGTACCATCCTTCCAGAGGCGGTATTCAGCAGGTTCTGACCAGTTTTGGAGAACAAGTAGCAGAAATTCTGAATAGTTCAGAGAACCGGCAAAAATATCACCTCTGACTGGAGATTTTACAACATCCTTCCCCTGCCATGCCCCCCAAGCCACGCCCACAGAACCGGTAGTAAAAAAAAATGTGAATCCCACCACTGCATCCTTCATACCATTATGCACCTTGAATGATAAGCTAGAGGGAGAACCTAGGTGGACAACCTCAGAGTGATTGTTCAAGCAGAGATGAAGAAGAGAAAGAGACAGAGTTATACAGGTAAATGGGAGAGCACCAGAGGTGGGCTTCAAAAATTTTAGCAAAGGGTTCTTTGCCCGGTTGCTGGGTGGGTGTGGCCATGGTGGGTGTGGCCTAGTTGGCCTCCTGCATCATGGAGGGGGGTGTTTTTACCCTCCCCGGGCTCTGGAGCTTTTCCTCGAGCCTCCGGAAGGGCGAAAATAGCTTCCCCTGGCTCTGGAGGGTCTCTGGAAGCCGGAAACAGGCCCATTTCTGGCCTACCTGAACTTCTGGGAGGCCTGTTTTTTTGCCCTCCCCCAGCCTCTGTGTGCATCCCAAACTTACCTGCATCCAAACTAGGCCACGTGGGTCTCTTGGGAGGGGCAGGGTGGGGTGGGTAGGGCCAACCAGGAGTGGGATTTGGGGGTTCTCTGAACTGCACAGAATATTAACTAGAGGCTCTCCCGAACCTCTGTGAACTCCCAGCAGCCCACCCTGGAGAGCACTCATTTTTTCTGTAACACTTACTTTTTTCTTCTTCTCCTTATTCATTAAATTAAATTAAACATATATGGTGCCCATCTCACTTATCAAACCAACTCTGGTATCCTCTTTTGTCTCTCCTCAAGGGAGCAGGCAGCAAAAAATCCCTTACCAGCTTTTATCTCTTGTAAAAAAATTATTATTACAGCCAAAGGCCTAAAATGCGACATAAAATGTGCAAACTGCATCAAGATTATTCAAAATTGCATACCGATATTAGAATGGATAATACATAGGCTGCATTATAACTGTGGGAGCACTTGCAATAATTGATGCCTCTTTTTTACAACTGCAGCATAATTTTGCTGCCACAGGCGCTTAGGTTGAGGGACCATTAGCATGAATCTGAGAGGCATATATTGCAGACCGCCCACCTGCAATCCAGGAGGTGCCAAACCAGTGCAAGACATTTGACTACCCGGTTGAAAAAGGGAATCTGTTGTTACCTTTTTTTACCAGGTTAAAAAAGAATCTGTTCTTTCTCTTGTTAGAAGAAATATCCTTCTGGGTTCAGTTCCAAGTGAGGGAAACGACACTGGAATCATGGAAGTTG
The DNA here is from genome assembly GCA_023653725.1 of Bungarus multicinctus. NCBI lineage: Eukaryota > Metazoa > Chordata > Lepidosauria > Squamata > Elapidae > Bungarus > Bungarus multicinctus. The sequence continues at coordinate 142,200,019 of CM042836.1, read as the reverse complement.
CTTGGAAAGAAGGTTTATTGATGAATAGGATCACATGCCTTGGAGTTTTGGGTGAAGAAAAGGGAAGAGGTGGTAAGAGTCCCTGAGTTTTATACCCACTCTGGCTTTGAACTTCCTGGGGCACAATAAGAGTATCCTGATTGGTTGCTGTCAGAGGTCATAGCTAGCTTTGTAGGTTGTCTGTGTGCTAAGTTTGATTGAAAATTGTTGGGTGGTGCAATGAAGGGCAATTAAATGGCTCTGCTTAAGTAGGTAGGTCTTTGTTGTGTAGAATAGACTGGTCCAGGCCTTAAGGTGTGGGGGAAGTTGAGTTTCTGCCTCTCTGAGTTTCTACTTTTCTTTTAGGGAAAATATTCTGCCTTTTTAATATTTGCTACAATATTTCATTTTTCTAGGAAACGGATGGGTGCTAACTTCCTACACTCTTTTGCTTCAAGTACTGAAACAGCTTAAGGGATAGTTGAGTCTCATTTCTATACTTGCCATGAGGCAGAATCCTTGTCACAATGGATGATAGCCCACTGGCTTCAAGTACATGGAGCAGGAACCAGCACATCTCCCACACTTTGATTATGAAAATACTCATCATACAACCCTCTGTTCCTTCCATCCCACTAACTATGCTATGCTATGAATTTTGACTAGCGGGGTTCAGGAAGTGAGCCTCTTCTACTGTTGTCCCACCCTGTGACTCACCCCCTAGAGGTTCCCACTCTCCTGAGTCCTGATCTTCCTTAAAGGTGTAAAAACATGGTTCTGCGGTCTTGCTAGGGGCATACAGAAGACCAGGCAGATCTGGGGCTGGTTAGGGCCCCGAAAGCACTTCCATTGCCTTTTAATTATTTTTTTAGCATTCCTTACTCCTTTTCTATATTGTTTTTATGCTTTTAATATTTTATTTTACACTGGCCACAGTCCCTCCTTAAAGGAAATGGAAGGCTCTTAAATACGATAAATAAATGCCCTAAAAACATTTGCACTATTACAATTACACAGGGCAGAAGTCCCATCAGTCCAAAAGATTGGATTTTTTTAAACTGGCATTAAAAATTATCTTTTCAGCTTGACCAGAAGGAAAGCTGAAGGAAATCAATATATACTCCAGTGAGATATGGAAGCCGATTTATAAGTTAGGAAATCATTTTTCTAATTAATTGCTGTATTGGTTGAGCAGGGCTATTTATTTATTTATCTATCTATCCAGTTTAGCCTCTCTCTTTTTTCAGAATATGTGTCTGTTGCTCAAAATCAAATTTTATTGAACAGGGCTAGAAACATGAGCCACCTGTTTTTATGAAGATAATAGCCCACAGTATGACACATTCAGTTTCCATTAATGGGGGAAAGTATTTGGAGAACACTAAGATACATTAACCCAGGTCTGCCCCATTTTTTTGCCTCCCGTGCTAAATACCAAATATTATGCTTGGCACTTTGGAGGAGGTGATATATATGGAAGAGAGTAAGATATACTTCAAGACACCATGAAATTCACTTTATTAGACCACTATTTGGAAAAAAAAACAAGTATTAGATGAATATGAAAACTTTCAAATAGGGTAGCTATGCAAAGCTTTTACCAGGTTAAAAAAGAATCTGTTCTTTCTCTTGTTGGAAGAAATATCCTTCTGGGTTCAGTTCCAAGTGAGGGAAACGAAACAAAAATAAGCACAAAGAAAGGCCGCACTTCATGCTCATCTGCCCTAGACTTTGTGGTATTGTGGATCCCACCTGATGATGTTTAGAGCACAAACACTTTGGGAGTCCAGCACTTTTTGGGATTTCAAAAGCGCCTTTCTTTTCAATGAAGTTTTGATTGAGACACACCTTCAAAACTGCTCCCCCCTTACTTACGAGCAAAGGGATCACATTTGCTTCATTTTGTTCTGCTGTATCTTCATCTTGAGCATAGTAGCTCTACAGAAGTCATCTTTGCTTTTGGCTGGTGAATGATAAGGGGAACACCTAGGCAGTCCCTCCTTTCTACCTTCTCCAGAAGATCTAGTGGCACAGTAGTTAAAGTGTAGTATCAGAGGCAAAATTTGCTCATAGCTTGAAGTTTGATCCAGACTGGTTCAAGGTTGACTCAGTCTTCCATCCTTCCAAGGTTGGCAAAATGAGGAGCAAAATTGTTGGGGACAATATGCAATTATGCTTACATTGTAAACTGCCCAGAGAGTGCTGTTAAGCGCTATGGGGAGGTATAAATCTAAATTTTAATTGCTATTTCTATTGCTATTCACAGTGCCAGCTGAAAAAAACCTCTGTCACAACCCCAACAACGACTAGGGTGGAATCGTGACATCAAATGATGAACATCGATATTCTGGCAAAGACTGATACCATACTGAGGCTGCATTAAAGCATATCACACAGGGGGTGGGATAAGGATGGTGCAAGACACATAGGAGTTAAAATAAATATTCACTGGAGTGTATAAAATTGCTATGCAACATAATATTACATTTTACTTTAACAGAGTTTAGTTTCTTTAGAAAGGATGGATGTTAGGCAGAGTCATTGGCCGGAAGGTGATTAAAACCATTAGGTAATGATATGTATAAATACAACTAGGGATTGTAGCGAAACCCAGAGCTGACTTTAAACAAGTTTTTTGTTGATCACTGTTGCCTGAAACTCTACAAGTGGATTCGTATGTTATTGTTCATTCCCGCAATATCGGAAGAACAGCTGACAACCTCCTCTGGGTTTGGAGACGCAAATGATTAAGTCAGGGGAGAACCTGAGGTGATACAAAGTGCTTTATTAAGGCAAATGGTATTTCTTGAAGCTCTTTTGTCTATCCAGGGTGGCCTAGCAATTGGAAGCTGGAGCTTGAACCTAACCTCACACCTGGAGTTTTTGTATACACATTCTGCTGATATGTGCAGTTTCAATTGTAGTTTTATTCTCTTTTCATTGCAGTGATGAAAAGAGAATTTGTTATCCTATTAGAATGCAAATAAAGGATTAATTACTACTAACGAAGAACAGCCAGAAAATGAGAAAATTAGAGGGGTGACATGGGAATAGAAAGAGAAAAAACAGTTGGTAGTTGGACAGACTAGAGAATGGAAACAGAAACAGGGATAGCCATTACATACATACATGTGTGTGTCTGTGTGTGTGTATGTGTGTGTGTGTGTGTGTTTTCTGAGGTTTTCGCGGGTATTTGTATGTGGATCTTTGGTTCTTCGGGTTTTCTCCCGTGTAGAATTGGAAGTATCTAGGCGACGTTTCGATGAAGTCTCATTCATCATCTTCAGGCTTGTGTCTTCGGCCTTATGCTTCTTGGAGTAATGTGAGCTTGCAGCTGCTTCTTCCTTCTTCCTGGCAATGGCACTGAAAAAAAGTGACTTATGACCATTTTTCACACTTACGACTGTTGCAGCATCCCCACAGTCACGAGAGGCCAGGTGAGGAGATGCGTGCCTCGATGTGAGTGATATTGAGTTGGCCATGCCCAGCCAGTCACATGATCACCAAGCCATGCCCACCAACTAAGCCATACCCACAGAACCAGTTGTTAAAAAATTTGAATCCCACCCCTGGTTCAGTCCATCTGGACTCAAGAAACTAAGGACTGAGCCAGGTTAGTACCAGGACGAAATGTTTCCAGGGGACACTTTAGAGGTTTGAGAAGATGCAAAATGATCCTGGGAAAAACAAAGTGTCAAACAACTTTTGTAGCATTGTCAAGAAAACTGTATGGATGCTACAAACTTATCTTGAAGGGGGCTTAATATTACTTTTTTTTGTTCATTTAAATGAAAAAAGGGGTTTTATTGTCCTGCATACCAAACAATTCAAAAGGACAAATGTCCAGAATCAAATGTGTATGTGTGCCTGTTGGATGGATATGCCTCAGTGTATGTGTGTGTGTATATGTGTTTTGAATTGTAAAGGTAAGAGAAAGGAATCCCTGGGGATTTTATTCTGCTAGTCACTGCTGATTTTAAGAGGCTCATCTCCGTTTCAAGGCCATTGAGCCAGCGCCATCTGAAGATATTTCTGTGGTCATGTGGCCAGCGTGATATCACAGAGTGCAGTTACTTAATTTAATCGCTTCATTGTATCTTATTAAAAAAAAAACAACAGCCAAGATTCATGTCCTCTCTCTAGGCCAGAAGGATCCATCCTTAAAAACAGCAAAATCCAGAGTTGAGAGGATCAAAGAGTTTTGCTCAAATAGAAGAAATAAATGGATGTCAGATTCTGGAAATACTCGTGTATAGGACTGAGTGGGTTTTGCTACTGACTGATTGTTTTTCTTCTTAGCTGTTTTTCAGCCAGTGAAGAAATGATAAAGGTACCTCCCATTTGAAAAAAAATGAGCAAATATTGCCATTTCAAGAATGGGACCTATTTATTCCATCTTTGGTGAGATGGAAACACTTGATGTTGAAGTCAAGTAATAAAATTACAGTGCATTGTGTTATACTAACTCACACATAGTACTGTAGAACTGTGTTACAGGTTCCTCACTTTTTCTCTCATCTCCAATAGCTCATTATTTCTTACGAGAATTGGTCATTTAGAAATGGCATCATTTGTTCAGCTGCCTGCATTTCCTCATTTGAAGCATCGAGGCATTTTTCCCCCTTTCTCTATTTCCAAATCTATAATTAGGTTCCCTTGTAAAAAGGGAAAAAAGAGGAGACCCTCTGCTCCATTTTAAAATAGCCCCTGCACTGCCATTGTAAAAGAATATGCAGATCTTGATATCAAAATAGGATACTTGTTGGCTTCATTTGCATGCAAATACTAAACATTTATTCTGCATTTGTAGATGCTTTTAATTTCCTTTGTGCTGCTTCAGAAGCTATGGAAATGACTGCTTCCATTTAAGAGTTTTGGGGTTAATTTTTGACAGCATGTTCAGAAATGCTCGTGGATGCCCAGGGTTCCGTATCCAGTTCAGTACTATTTAGAAATAATTTACAGCCACTATCAAGTCATGATTCTCAAACAAGAGCAAAAAAAATGGCAGGTTCTTCACAATGTTGCATACTTGGTCACTCTTTAGATCAGCAATACGGACAGAAAGTATGCATTTATCTATTCAATGTAATAAATGGTGTGCTTTCCCATCCCAATTTTCTTTTTCTGACCCTATATTCCCTTTTATCAAGGTGGAGTCAGGGTGATTGAATGGAGCTGAGTATTTACTAGCTGGATGCCTTTCCTAATGCCTACACAGAATTCACAGCATATTTTCTCTTTGCACCCTGATCGAGAAAAAATCTGTCACTGCCTAGAATTGAACTCTCAATCTTCTGAATGGGAAGCAAGAGTTTTCACCTCTAGGCCACTGCACTGCTTGTGCTTTCCCATCACAATGACTTACAAAAATATAAAAATCAGCCACAGAAAATATAAACATTTGACTCACCCTTCTGTTTATAAGGGCTTCAGGTGTAGGTTGTCAAGTGAGGGTCTTGAGACGGGTCAAGTGTGAGCCATTAATGAGTCTTGTGATTAGTAGATCTTGTAATAAGAAGATTATATCAGGTCAGGGTCAGTGGGAGGTGAACTGCCGGTGGGTTAAATTTCTAAAAGTTATGGCTAAAAAGAATTGTGGGAAGATCTTCTTCTAAATTCCCCTGTAAGCAGAACTCTTCCTTTTTAGCGTTCCTGACTACAGATAATCCTTGACTTATGACCAGTCACTCAGCAACTATTCAAAGTTATGACAGAGCCCGAAAAAGGGATTTAAGATCCAGATTTGGAGTTCTGATGTTCAACTCATCCCCACAGTTACATGCTTTGGACACTCAGACTGGCCTTTACAATTGTTTGCTGCACCCATGGTCATATATCTGCAATGCTTTTTTTGCCAGAAATCAGTGTTTTCAGCAAAAACTGCTCCATAGCAAACAATGGATTCTCTTAATGACTGCTGCATTCACTCTAATGACCACCATGTTCACTTAACATCTGCCACAAAAATGGTAATAAAATCAAGTCTGGCCCATCACGATTGGTGATCAAATTTATGGGCTCAATTATGATCACTGCTTGCACAGGTGAACATGCTTATGGACAGGAGTTTAATACTTAAAGATGCATATGCTTGTAGAGATGGACCTTGAAATTTTTAGCTGTTGCACAAACTACGTAATGACCATTCAAGACTAATTTAGAAGGAATACATACTTCTCAGCTGCACATGTGTGGGATCTGTTCTCTGAGATTACATTAAGAATCTTGATCATTTGTCTCCATTAGTTGAATTTATATGTAGTAAAAACAGATGAATGAAGAAATATAGGCATAAATTTGCCCAACCTGATCAGATTGAGTTCTGCAACCTACTGATAAGTACATTTAGGGTTAAAACAGAGGGAGAATTTAACAGACAGTGATTGTTCTAATAGCTGTTCTTTTTTCTTACTGGTCATTTTATTTAAAAAAAAAAAAGCAATTGCAAAGATGCAAACTGGTGCAAACTTTTTAAAAATAGGGAAAAAAAAGTAGAAAATAAAGAATAAGAATATATAATTAAAAATAAATAAATAAATTACTTCCCCCTTCATCACAAGTATAAACAATTCTAATAACTTTTTCACCTTCTCTTTAAATATAGCAAATTGATCTCTTCTTCCCATATTTCCATTGTCCATTCTTGGTTCACCATTGGACAGTAGCATTTTAGAGGCACCTTTTACAAATTAGGAAGAATATTCTCTCGCATAAAGCAGACATTTTAATTCTCTCCTGAATTGGTGCTTTCTCAGTGCCAGATCTTCTGAGTTAAGTAAGGCTACCAAACCTGGGCTGCAACAAATCCATGCCATCATTAGAAGTCAAACTTTTTGCTTCCACCTACTGGTCATTACATGAAATGTATCAATCCATCTCAAAAGCTCAACCATATTTGATGGGATCTTCTCCATATGTGGAGTCCAGGAAAATCAAATAATTCACCTCCAGTTTAAGATGCTGATAGAAAAGGATTCCATGCATGCTTGCTGCCTACAGTTTGCTGCAAGCTGATTGATGAACCAGTTTCTATATTATCTTTGAATGCCACATCAATTGAACTTCAAGATTTCAAACAATTATATATGGATCTCAAAAAAATGAAGAATAGAAGAAAGGAAGCCAAAAGATGAGGATTAGTGCCCTCTCTGGTTGCATGTCATTCTAGAATTCCCTCAGAAGAGACAACATTAATTGCCACTAATCATTAAAACACTCTAAGGCACACAGCAGAATTTAAGTACAAATATTTTTCATTTGATCAAAACCCCTATATGCCATATCAGCTCACTAACATTGCTAACTGTGTTGTTTTCCTATAATTATTGCAGAAATCAAAATATTTTCTATCTTCAAGGAAAAACAATTATGATCTGCTACAAAATGGTTAATTATAGCTTAACATAACTTTACCTTGAGGTGCGATTTAATGCTACTGCTATCTGTATGTATGTTGCAGTAAAGAAATTGAGCTGCAAGCCTCTGGAATTGGCTTATTGAGAAGAGTGGTAAATATTGCTGCTCAAAATTTCAGCAAAGCAGAAACAAGAACTCTTTCTGGAAAATATTTTTAAAGAGAGAATAAAAGTGACCCAAAGTATGATCTGCAAATAGAATCGATGGCCCAGATAATGTCTCACAATCAGAATGTGGCATTCATTCATTCGTTCATTCATTCATTTGTTCGTTCGTTCATTCATTCATTCATTCATTCATTCATTACCATTCCAAATGATTATGTTTCTTTTCATCGGACATGCTGGATATAATGGATTTTGTAGACTACCTGTGGATAAGCAGGAAGATCCATTATTATAACAGATCGTTTTAAAGAACAACCAATCATTATTAAAATGCAAGTAAAAATAATATCATAAAAGAAATACAGAAGTTTTTATCCAAGCAATTGAAGGTTTTGTTTTAAGAGAAAACCACATTTTGGATGTGATATAAGCTTATGTATAGCATAAAAACAACTTCCAAATTAAATGAAATTATATTAGATTTACTTTTGAAACATGAATCTTGACTGCCTGATCATGACAGAATCTTTGTCCCACCAGGAGCTTCTGTATAATTGATGACTGACAGATTATTTATTTGCTTAATTCAATTTGTATGGTCACAGATAAATGTGATGGACTTCACTGAAAAGTTAAGCACCTGAGATTATAAGCACATGTATACATCAGCTATAGACATGCATGACTTTGCCAAGTGTGTTTCTTCATATATATGAAGATGGTCATATCATGCCTTTTTATCTTATTATTAACTTTATTGCAAGCATTGCTCTATTCATGGTCATATTTATCAGATTTATATCCTGCCTTTCTTGTGGCAGCTTTTGGTGATTCACATGAGGACATTTTTTCACTTTATTCCTTCAACAACAATACTAGTTTGGTCCAAATCACTCAGCCAGTTTCCATGGTTTAAACTGGATTTGCATTTCAGTCACTTCAATCCTTTTAACATTATAGTGCCTTGATCACTATTCTTGTCCTATCTCCAAAAGATTACAGAGGAAATTAACTGTACAGTCTATTAGGCAATTTTATTAAAGGGCAGAAGCTTTTGAACTACATCTCACTTCATCACATGTAGTTCACAAAAGTTTATGCTTTTTAATAAAATTAATTAATCTGAATAAATGCTACCAGACCAATATAGCTCTCCTACAATTTCAACTGATTAAGAATCTGATCGTTTTAGGATTGTAATCATATCCTGGTACAAAAGCAACATGTGTGAGTAAACCTTAACTGGAACATTGGGAAATGTTTTTGTTCAGCTCAGTATTGGCATACGGTACCTCTATTCAGATGATGACTACAGCACCTTTAAATGCCTCTTGTCCATTATCCTACTAAATCAAACCAAGTTGTTTTTTTATATTGGAAAATTCCTATTTTGACTTGGGAAAACCTACTTACAAAGCAAATGATTTTTCTTTCCACTGTCAGGTTTGTAAAAAATTTGCTGCCCATTGTTTACTGATTCATTCATTCGTTATTGTGGAGCATCTAAATTACTGACTTACATTGTGGGGGAAAAAAAAAACTATATTAGCAGAATGTCAGGAGCAATAGCAATAGCAGTTAGAGACATACCCCTCCATAGTGCTTTGCAGCACACTCTATGTGGTTTAAAATGTCAGCCTATTGCCCCAAACAATCTGGGTCCTCATTTTACTCACCTTGGAAGGATGGGAAGCTGAATCAGCCTTGAGTCAATCATGATCCAACTCCCAGCTATAGGCAGGAACAGCCTGCAACACTGCATTCTAACCACTGCGCCACCATGGCTCTAGTAACTGCTAACTTTCAAAGTGGATGGCTCAGTACCACTACCCACAGTCAATTGTTATTATGCAGGAGCTTCAGAGTTTATTCTTTTGCTTTGCAATTCAAGTTGGTAAGTCTCAATTTCTTTTCCTTTTCTCCATACTGCCCCCAGCATTGTCCTTTTTATTCTTTTTCTGCCAGCCTTACAAGGTAGACCAAACAGGAAACACGACCAGGTAAATTAATTATACTTTACCGTAAAAGCTATATTAAGAGATTCTTGCAATATGAAAGTACAGTACACTTTTACAGCCCAAGAACATGGGGAAGGTCCCTTCTGAGTTTCTTGCTCTGCCCATTAAGCAGCTGTGGAATTTGCTGTCTCTGTCTTAACTGACCATTCCCTAGGCAGCATCTCTTTTCTTCATCACCCAAATACCATTACATTTTCTTTCCTGCTCAGGCTGAACCTGCTAATTGTAACTAGTACTGAGAAAAGTGAGTCTCCCAAATACTCTGTAGTCAACTAAAACAAAACAAAACAAAACAAAACCTCTCCTTCCATTAGTCATTTCTGAAAAAAAAAAACCTACCCTAAAATAAGATAATAAAACCCTGAAAGGAGATCAGAAGATGAATAGGTAGTTCATCTACCACTCTACCATGAACCGAAGACAAAGGGGAATATACCCCCCTTTAAAAAATGCAGACATATGGTGGAACTAGGGTATTTTCTCCATACAGAGCAAGGAGGAAGAGAGTATCATTCTTTTCAATGTAGAAGATTGCTCTTCTGCTCCAATTCATTAATGAAGCCATTTTAAATAGAAATAGCATAAACTATCATTAGTTGTGGACAATAGACCCATTTTGGAGCAAATGCACAAGAAAAACACCCCATGTTCCCAGGGCATTTATGGTTTAAACTGATAATTTTGACTAAAGCTGATTCCCAAATTTATATCCTAAATTGATCAAGCCTACAGCAATATTTTGATATTTAATACTTGATTCCGACAATAATTGAGCACCTGGTATAGTTCTGTTGATACTGTTCTCATTATATGTGCAGAAAGAAGTCTTATGTATATACATATACCTGTTCTTTGTGTACAGACATTTTTCATGAATGAAAGTGAATGGGGATGGGATTTTCTGAATATAACTAAGAGAATGTTTATCAGAACCCTCAGGACAAGAGTTCATTTACCAGGGGCCAATTATCTTTAATAACATACATCAGAAGATGTTAGGCTGATATCCCTTGTTGTGTTAAGACTACAGTTCTCAGAATTGCTAGTCAGTTGATATATTTAGAGGACAATCAGGTCAGGAAAGCTTTTTCTATCTTATTAATGAATACATAGTTGGGTTGCTTCCTCTGACAACAAGACATTGCACTTTCAAAAATGGTTAAAAAAAACCCAACAGTGATTAACACTGTTTGTGTAAAGTTTTTCTCACTGCCTTTGGCGTACAGATGAAAAATAATAATAAACTGATTCCATTTTGTAAAAATCTCAGAGCTTCCAAACCCCAACCAATGATTTATTCAGAGATGGAGCTGTCATCTGCTATTATGTTTCTTTTTAATGAACTACTGCTTCTGACTTCAGATGCCCACTTCATCTGAGGACTCTTCCATTTCTTGTGACAATTGTGGACACTGAAATAACGCAACACATAACCCAGTCAACAAAGCATGAAGTATCTGCAAGGGAAAGACAGATGTTCAGAAGCAATCATCACCTTTCACACTTCATTATATCAGCATGGGACAAACAGATGATAAATCACATTTTCATGATGACAATAGTGTTTTTTTTTAAAAAAAGAAGAGTTAATTAACAGAATTTTGGAGGGGCTATATTAAAAATTTGCTCATGTTTCCCAGAAAAAGACCCAAATATGTCTACAAAAAAAGCAGTCTGGAGTAGGGAATCAATGATCCCTTATGGATTGCTGAACCACAAATGCCAGCTATTATCATAATTATCTCTGCTGGCTGCAACTGTTGCTAAGCCAATGCTTTAGCAGTGTATAGAAAGCACAGATTTTTCACTCTATCACTTATCTTGGAACAAAGACCACTGAAGCTGGACAAGATAAGTGTAGGACCTGTTTTCAGGGTCTATATTCAAGGAATCTGTCCCGAGCAATAGAATCAAGACCTGTGGCGGTGCAGTGGTTAGAGTGCAGGACTGCAGGCTACTTCTGCTGACTGCCAGGCTGCCTGCAATTTGGCAGTTCAAATCTCACCATGTTCAAGGTTGACTCAGCCTTCCATCCTTCCGAGGTGGGTAAAATGAGGGCCCAAATTGTTGTGGGCAATAGGCTGACTCTGTAAAATCACTTAGACAGGACTGTAAAGCACTGTAAAGTGATATATAAGTGTAAGTGCTATTGCTATCAAGACCAATATCAGATTTCACTATCGACTCTTCTGTTGGTAATGTCATATTTCCCAGCTAATATTTTCTAACTGAAGTTCTGAGTATTGCCTACATTCACTACAGTTCATTATTCTGTTCCATCCTTGATGGTAGCTTTGTAGGGAAGCCACTATTTTGCCCGAACTGCACCTCCAGCAGCAGAAGAGGTAGAGGAACGGGAGGAAGGTCTACGTGATTCATTAGCATTTATCAAATTAAACCTGAAATTGTCACTAGAAAAATCTAAATCAAAAGCAGCACATATACACACATTCCATCTGTCGTCTGTCACTCTGCTTACCTACCTGACTCAGCTTCCAGTAGCATGCGTCTTGTGTCCAATCTTTCTACTTGGAAATCCAAATCTCATTAGTAAGTTCAATTTGGCAGCTCATGGACTTCAATATGTAACCTGTAGGGATTGCATTTCTTTCCTCCCTCTTCTTTCACTCCCAGTTGGCATGTTCCTCGTCTGTTTCTAGAGCTCATTATTTGGGCAACGTAGAGAAAGAAAGCTTAGAATGAGATCACCCCAGGAGAGGGGGATACACTTTTAATCTGTTCGCCTTCTGTTTGAGGAAATCGATATTTAAACCAATATTTGAAAGGCTCCTAACAAAGATGAGAGGGTCAAACTATTTTCCAAAGCAACAAAAGGCAAGACAAGAAACAATGACTGGAATGTAACCAAGGAGAGATGTAACCTGGAACTAAGGAGAAATTTCCTAACTGTGAGAACAATTAATCATTGAAATAGCTTGCCTTCAGATGTTTTGGTTTTTCCATCACTGAAGGCTTTCAAAAACAGACTGGATAACCATTTGTCTGAAATTTTATAGTCTCCTGCTCAAACAGGGGGTTGGACTAGAAGACTTCCAAGATCCCTTCCAACTCTTATTCTATGGTCTATGAAACTTTTTTTCAAATTAGAAGAGAATTCTGGAAGATTTCTTAAGTGTGGGATGTGGTATCCTTGTACTGGTTGAGTTGCGAAAATGGTTGGAGACTGTGCTTGTAAATGTTCTGTCTTTCTGAATTAAGGTTAGATTTCTTTTAATTCAAAGGAAGGAAATAGTAGCAATTCATCCCATTTCAATAAAGATACTACTGTTACCATACAAGGAAAATCCTGCTCTTAAGAAATTGTTGTTGAAGATTATTTTTTCTTTCTCTATAGAAAGATCTGTACAGACCTGGTAGACAAACATGGAAAGGTCATTTCTTTTCCATTTCTCATTTTCTAATGAAAATAGTGATAAAAAGTATATTTTCCAAATGGGGTATGTGAGCATGAACACTTCTGCATGTACTAACTAGCTAGCCTAGAGGACAGCCAACTAGATGAATAGAATTTTTTTTTTCAAAATGTAGGTCTCTATCATGCAAATCTGTTGGTTCCCAGATAAACTTAATGGCAGATTGAATACACTGAGTGCAAAAACTATTCACATTTAACATCCTGATTAAGTATGATTGGGAAGGACCAATGTCTATGGAAAAACATATATTTTGAATAGAGATACAAGGCATCTTCACCAAGCATGTACAGGAAAGCACAAATGAATGAATGATTGACCTTTCCTTCCTTCCTTCCTTCCTTCCTTCCTTCCTTCCTTCCTTCCTTCCTTCCTTCCTTCCTTCCTTCCTTCCTTCCATCCTTCCTTACTTACTTCCCTCCTTCCTTCCTTCTATCCATCCACCCTCCCTCTGTCCCTTCCTTTCTTCTTTTCTTAATTCATTCCTGGGATAATTCAGTTATCCCTTTTCTTTCCCCAGGACATTACAGAAGAGACTATGAAATATCAGTCACATCTGGTGTGGATGGACCATACATTAGAGAAAACTGCCTCTAGGTTGCCCTTCCGTGGTGCTTACTATTTTGTTATACATGATAGTATCCCATAGTCCCTGATTTTGAGAAGATGTTGAATGGTTCCCACCACAAGATACACACTTGAGGATTGAGAAGAATGCCACTATTATTCAAAGGCAGGCAATAACAGAAAAAAGGGTAAGAACAAAATAATATGATAATGCAGTTCATTATAATCCCAGACAGCATAGTTATCAAATAGAAGATTAGGAGTGAAGCCCTTTCAATATCACTTACTACTAAGTAAACATGGATATGATTTGCTATTTGCCAGATTGTTGGCCTATTTGGAAGAAAACTAACATGTATTCCTGCCCAAAGCTGCATTCCTGACATAATTTTAAAAAAGAAAAGAAAAAAATAATAAAAATAAAAATGCAATTAAAGAGGACGTAAACTTCAAAATGATGCACAAATGCAATAAGTGAGCCAGAGAGTCTGGTAAAGTAATAAAAGTAAGCCCAAGATGAAAAATTACAGTCTGCTTTGTTTCAACAGTGCCACAGCCCCAAGGACTGCAGAAAATCAATAAAAGGAACTAAGGAATGCAGAGGGCAGGAGGGGTGTCTGTAAAAATAGAGTAGAATTTCATGGAGAACGTTACAGAGCATCAGTCACCAACAACACAAGTTTATATTTGAAGTATTAAGCTTTAAAAGTTTCCTAAATGGAGAAATGCCTGTTCTAAATACTGGAGGGGGAGGGGGGGAAACAAGCTGCAGATATTTTGCCATTACATAAATCAAAATAGCATTACTCAATCTTGTCAAATCCAATGACTGTCTTCCAAACATTGATATTTATTGTAAGATTATTTTTTTTTAAAAAAAATCACATTTATAATGGTATTCCCAGTCTCCAGACTTCACAATCATGCTCCATTTTTTTTTAAATAGAAAATGAAATTGCATATTACCATTTACACCACAAGAAGCTTTTCTGATGTCTTACAGATTGGCCCCTTGCACAATTCCTTCCCTTTTCCTTTCTGCACACGTGGGCCAGGTGAAATCATTTGTTGCAAAAGCACAGCACAGAGCTTGCTGAGGATTAACAGTCCTAAGCAAGTATTTCACAATACTGAATCAGATTCACAGAGTCTTGAATTGTTATCTGTGATATCTAATGTTATCCAGAGGTAGCCTTTAGACCAGTGTGAATTGGGTTCAGTTAATTCTTCTCCTGAACATGCGGTGTGCAGAGGTACATGCTTTAATGCTCTTCCCTTTGAAATAGGCAACTCTTTCTGAAATGCATGGCTGGCTGAGGAATTCTAGGGGTTGAAGTCCACAATTCTGAAAATAGCCAAGGTTGGAGATCACTGATATAAGGGATACATACACAACTCCATCCCGAGATAATACAGAAAATAATATACATTTAAACAATTATAATTTATTTAAAATTAACATCTTAACCTAGTTTTCCCAGACTTGGCTACTCATACTGATGGAGAATTCTGGCATTCTATTCCAACAGATTTGGAAACTCTATTGGAGAAATCCACATTCATCTTCTTTAACCAATTAATGGTATTATAAATTTACACAGGCAGATGACTTTGCCCAAACCGTGGAAATTGAAGATCTTTGGGTGTACCTCTAGGAAGAATTAATGAGGGAATAATCTGTTTTACAAATTGGTTAAAACATAAAGGACTGCTCTTCAAATTGCAGACAAAAAAGGGAAAACCTTGAATAAATATTTTCCGTTAATAAACAACAAACCCAACACTAAATGGGCCCCAAGTGAAATAATTTGCTACAAAAACACAACACAGAGCTTGTTTAGGATTAATAGTGCTCCTACATGAAATACTGAACTAAGTTCAAAAAGTCTCAAATAATTATCTTTGCTACATCAACTGTTATTCAGAGGTATCTTTTAGATCAATGTGAATTGGGCTCAATCAGTTCTTCAAATCAATTTGTTTTGCAAAATCAGATGGATCAAATAATCAAATCAGTCTGAACAAGAGATCATCTTTTCATATATTCAGAAGAGTCCAAATTCACTCAGATTGTTCATTCTTTTTCTAGGCATTGAATAGTTGAAGCCGCACTAAATTGAATCAATACAATGAAGATTGGCATCACTTGAGCGTTGCTGCTAGAATGGCTGCTTGCCTTCCATGTAATTCTTTCCTTGGTCACAGCTCTGAGGAGCTGTCGAAAAGACTGGTCTTACCTATGTCTTACAATCAATTTCACAATGAATTCATCCTCCTAGACGTTCAGCTTCCAAATTTCAATGAAATTCATCGAAGCCTTGTTCCAAAAGTATAGGAACTTTGAAGTTACTTTTCATTTCAAATGATTGTTCCTTAAATCTATACTTTTATCTCTAACCTCTGTTGTTATTGCTATAATATAGATACACTTCCTGAAAAATATGATTTTAGCCATATGTGACATTGGTACAGGTTAATTCATAGAATAGGAAAATTATGGCCAAAGGTATCTCTAAAATTCCAATGACTGAGTTAGTCTAAATGTAGACACTATACATATAAGAACTACATATTTTCACTTGGGTTTCATCCAAAGCTGATAAAGATAAATTCAGTAAGATCTTTAAACTTCTAAGAAACTTCAGAAAAAAAGAACTTGTACTTATTTTAAGCTTTTAGGCTTTCAGAACAATATATCTCATTATAGGGTCCTTGATGCTCTTCGAGCTTAGTGCTTTTCTTGCAGATATTTCATTACCAAACTAGGTAATTGATTGATAATGAAATGTCTGCAAGAAAATCACCAAGCTCAGAGAGCACCAAGGACCTCACAGTTCAACTCTGATCTATAAATATTATGTTCTATAAATCTCGCACTACTCTGATCTAATTATATAGAGATGAATATAGGAACAATTTCCCTTGAGTATTAAATCAGTAAAAAGTTATATATAAATTAAACAAAATTGTATAATTAGATCAAAACTGACATGATGGTCTAAATCCATTTCTTTCTGAAGGTAGAAATAGGGAAGAGTACCAACTCTTCTCTGGAGTTTTCTTGAATACATAGCCTGCTTTCTAGCTGTCTTCTGGATTTTTTCATCCACATCTGACAGCCTTTAAGTAATATGTGTTTTTAAAGGAAACTTGTGTCTTGCGTGAATGTCTGTAGTATAGATACAAGATTAACCTAGGAATTTATCATCTACATAGTCTCTGGTTGAGGTTTTCTGATAGTTTGAGGTCTGATATCACCAGTATGCTGAAGCTAGCTTGTGTTATGCATCCCATGGGCTAACCAGTGATACTGTCAAGATCCTGCCTCAGTGTTTGGGGTTTGTGTGGGTCTGGAGAGGAGGAAAAGGGTTAGGCTCAATTCAGACAAGCTTGCATGTCTGCAGATATGTTGACTCCTGGGATTTGAAGTGATTCCATATTTGGCTCTAAATAGGGTTGCACTGGTACATAATTGTGGGGTCTTCTTGGATTTACAGCTTCTGCTTGAGCAACAAGTGGCAGCCATAGTCAGGAAGGCACAGGTTCATTTAGTGTGCCTATTGCATCCATACTGCACTGAGAGGCTCTTAAAACAGTGCCTTCTAATTTGATCACCTTGGGACTGGAATCATAGATTCATAGACTCATGAACCTATTACAGATTCATAGATTCAAAAAATTATAGAATCTTAGGGCTGGATGGGTATTTTAAAGCAACCCCTTGACCAAAGCAGGATCTTCATTATTGAATTATGCTCTACAAGTGGCTACCCTTGCAGGTCATTTGGAAACTGTAGCTGGTCCAAAAATCATCTGTTTATTACATTTGTTTGCCACCCATCTCGCTGTAAGGCGACTCTGGACTAGCAGTGACAGTTACCGGCATTCTACAGTGTACCTATGAAATACTTCCGCTTCAGAAACTGCATTTGTAGCCAGTACCCTGGGTGCAATCCAAAATCCTGGCTGTCATTCATAAAGCCCTTCATTGCATTAGCAATAGCAATAGAACTTAGACTTACAGCCCTCTCTAAGCGATTTACAGAGTCAGCCCCCAACAATTTGGGTCCTCAGTTTACTGACCTCAGAAGAATGGAAGGCTGAGTCAACCTTGAGGCTGGTGAGATTGAACTGCCACATTATAGGCAGCCAGCAGCAGCAGAAGTAGTCTGCAGTACCACACTCTAATCACTGAGCCACCATGGCTCTGGTTATTTGAGGAACCATTTATCCCTTGTAGTTTCTTCCCTTTCCATATGTTCTCACAGGGTTGGGCTTGCTCCAGATCCTATCAATTCTACAGTGTTATCTGCCAATTCTACAGTGTTATCTCTTGGGACTTTATGACCTTCTCCATTATGATGTCTGCTCCATCATGATATCTGCTCCTGAAATTTGTCTTACCATCCAGGCTGCTCTTATTTATATAAACCCTCAAGGCCTCAACAGTGTTTGGGTTAGAATGGGCGATTGGCCCACTGTGTGATGTCTTGGCTTTTAGCTGGAATGCTTTTTCCAGACTTTTTTTTTAAACAAAAATTTGCATTTGTAAAATTGTAAATTGGCATGGATACCAAATTTGGAGCAGATTTGTAAGATCTATTATAATAGATCCCAACAAAACAGAGAACAGTTTTTTAATAATCTTCCAAAAATCCACATAGACAAGATCACAATACGGTTGTAAGAAATGAAAAACAGGAATAGCTTCCATAATCTCCATAGAAAAACAAGCTAGTAATGCGAAAACATCTTGCCACATGATAGGGTGAGGTTTTTTTTCAGTAAAAGTGTCAAAAAGTGGTTCCATGGTCATCTGTCAGGCATATTGTAGTGCAAGGGTCTTCAAACTTGGCAAGTTTAAGACTTGTGGACTTCAACTCCCAGAATTCCTGAGCTAACATGACTGGAGGAAGAATTCTGGGAGTTGAAGTCCACAAGTCTTAAAGCTGTCAAGTTTGAAGACCCATGTTGTAGTGGATGCTGCACTGAGTAGGTGGTGGGATTAGGTGACCTCAATGGTATTTCTGAATCTATCCCGAAGGTGCTTTTTCAAAAGATGTGTGAATTTTGATTTTCCTTGCAGATATTTCACTTCTCATCCAAGAACCGAACAGTTCATGAACTGAAGAAGCTTCTTGGATGACAAGTGAAATATCTTCAAGGAAAAACAAAGTCCAGTCATCTTTTGAAAAAAACACCTTTGGGACAACTATGATGTAGATGACTGAGAATCTCTATAGACTTCTAATTCTATTATTCTATATAAATGTAAGTTGTAAAAGCCCTCCTTGGAAAAACCTATGTTTCGAAAGGGAACTGGGAATTCTGCATTTAAAAACAGTTTTTTTAGTTAATTTATCTAACCGTTCTACAGAGTCAGGAAACACTCCACATCTTGGGAAATTTATGAATAAAAATTATTTTTTCCCCAAAAAACATCCATTAAAAACCCAACAGACCAAAGAACTACCCTATTAATGGAGACAACAAAATAGACCAGATTTATTCTGATATGCAGATTTTTAGCATTTACTATCCATATTTGGCCTCGCTATTCTGTGAATTATCTTGTTTCCACTGAGGTTAATAAGTTTGCTATGCAAACATCGGTAGTGTAATTGATAGTTTTAAATGATTTGTTATTCTCCAAGGATGAAAAGTATACATGAAATAATATTTGTAACATATGCAATAAAGTATTTTTTTTCTTTTATTGACCTTTTTATTAACACCAGCTGGCAATCAAAACACGCAGTACCAAAGAAAATATAGGCAGATGGGTATTACTATTTGCAAAATAGAAGTACACTGCAGACTAATTAAAATGAGCTGAACTACATCAAGCACAAACAACATTGGAAAGGTAGAGAAGTTTTATGAAAAATTCATAAATTTCATACCTGCTTCTTGATTTTGATCCAGCAATGTGAGGAACAACAGAAGGCTGTATGCTCATATTTGTGCGCTCTCAGTGAAAAATACAAACTCTTCATGGGAAATGGGACACTTGAGATGAATCTTGTAAACTTTAACCTATAACTTATGTTTTCAGGGTTCAGAACAGGTCTTTTTTGGCTGCCCCAGGTTATATGCACAGAGCATCGCATTTAAAATAGACACAATTAAAACCTGCAGTTTGTCATGCAATCAGGTCTTCTTAGTGCTAATGGATCTATTTTAAAAGTAAAGGTTTCTCTTATGTGCTAGTCGTTTTCGACTCTAGGGGGCAGTGTTCATCTCCATTTCAAAGCCGAAGATCCAGCGCTGTCCGAAGACATCTCAGGCTGTCATGTGGCCGGCATGACTAAACGCCAAAGGCGCACGGAATGCTGTTACCTTCCCACCAAAGTGGTCCCTATTTTTCTACTTGCATTTTTACATGCTTTCAAACTGCTAGGTTGGCAGAAGAACGGATCTATTTTAGATTTATTTAAATCCAGATCCACCAAAATCTTTCATAATTTATTCCATGCATGACTTTGATAACCAGGAGTTGGCTGGTTGGTTGGTATTGATATTGTTGCTGAAACGAAGTAATTGTTTATTTCCCATTGGTTCGGTGCTCTTCTGGGTGAATCTTCAAGGAGTTAATCAGTTTTGAGTATGAAAAAAAACCCTCTATTTTATGAATTAGGAATAAACTAAAATGCGGCATTCAATTGTCATTAATCAATGTCCTCAAACTTAGCAACTGGAAGAATTAGTTCAGAAATGCAACTGGTTTTTACTATATTACTAGAAAGAATGGCTTCATGACAGGAAGCCATGGGGTTGCAGTGGTTCATGTGCCTAGAATGAGGAATCTGAACACCCCTTCGGCAATATTCAAAACCTGAGGACACGAGCTGTGTGACAGAATGAGCTCCTGTCAGTTTGTCCCAGCTCCTTCCCACCTAGCAGTTGAAAGCATGCAAATACAAGTAGATAAATAGGTACCACTTTGATGGGAAAAATAGCAGGGACATGAAAGGAGCCCGCTCAGGCATTCTCTGGGCAATGGTGATGTCACTGAAAAATTCTTTCAGCCTGGAAGTGCCTTAGTAGGTCCTTCCAATATAAATATAATAATAGTATGACAGGACAATCTCAATGAGAACTATATGAAAATTTATTTGGAATGCAGGAGATATACCTAGGGTATACCTTCAGGATACAAATCTAAGAATCTAGGTGGGGGAAGATCTCAAAGAACATCCAAAGAATCACAAATGGTGAGAGGGCTGTCTGACAACACTACCACTAAGTTTTAATTATTTTTATTTTGTTCAGTTTGGGAACTTTCCAATTCCAGACTGTTCAAATCCTAAGAGATCAACCAAGTCCTTAAAGCCTTCCAGCACCAGGATAAAAGGGGCGATGTCTGGGTTGGTATAAAGCAGCCTGAAGGTAATGAGGCTGAGTCAGCTCACCAAGGCACTTTTTTTTTTTTTAATGTTGAGAACAATTTTATTATTAGAAACTGGAGAAGTAGGTAAAGTATCTCTGCACATTTTATTATTTTGTTAATAAAAGATAGCATTTCTCTACAATAAAACCCTATTTCTGTCTAAGGGAGAGCATTTAGCATCAGGCAAATTCCATGGTAATCCCATACTTACCACAGTGCTGTTCTTTAAGTGACTTTAAAATACAGACTCTTTTCTTCTCTAATTTAACAGGAACATAAAAGCAGTTGTTAAAAAAAGAAAAAGAATGTTAGATAATGAAGAGAAAAGGTGGCTGAGTGATTCACAAAAGAAGGGAAACAACAGGGCAATTGAAAGGAGAGCTTCGAAAATGACCTCTCCGCACCTCTGCAAACTGTGAGAAAGACTTTCCATATTGCTGCATTGTTCTCTGCCTATACAGTAATTGCACCATATTTAACAGGCTTGGTTTTTTGCTTCCTAGATTCCATTTGTTTACATTCCCCCTCCCCCCCCCCCCCGGCCTACAATGTTATTTTTATGAGAATGAGTAACTTTGCTTATCTATGCAGAGCAGTGGAACGTAGTAGCTCAGTGGCTAAGACGCTGAGCTTGTCAATCAGGAAGGTCGGCAGTTCGAATCCCTAGCACCATGTAACGGAGTGAGCTCCCGTTACTTGTCCCAGCTTCTGCCAACCTAGCAGTTTGAAAGCATGTAAAAATGCAAATAGAAAAATAGGGACCACTGTGGTGGGAAGGTAACAGCGTTCCGTGTGTCTTCACCATTTAGTCATGCCAACTACATGACTAAGATGATGTCTTCAGATAGCGCTGGCTCTTCAGCTTTGTAACGGAGATGAGTACCACACCCTAGAGCCAGAAACGACTAGCAAGTATGTGTGAGAGGAACCTTTACCTTTCTGCAGAGAAATGGGAAGTCTTTCAGCTCCAAAGGACTGCTTTAAATAAGGCTTGCAAAGGACCAGCTAACTGTAGATATCGTATGGGACAAGAATTGCAAAGGTGCACCAAAATGTCCTCAGAGTAAGTTAGCAAACTATTAATTTTTTCCATTTGGAACGAAAAAAATCTACCTTTCTGAAATCACAATGAAGCCATGTCTGTCTTTCTCCTTCGAGAAATGGATCACATCCAATATGGTTTCTATTCTGTATTTCTCAATGGATTTCCATTGTTTAATCAACTCTTTAAATGTGCTTTATCTTCTCAGTTTTTAAAAAGTTCAAAAATCTGTTCTGGTCTAAAAGTAGTTTTTGTAGTATTTGGGTGATGAAGAGAAGCTGTGATTGCAATGGTAGGTGGTAGATCCAAAGTATGTTTTTAATGAAAGCAATTTCTTGTTCCACTTTACCTAGCACTTTCCCTAACAGCCTCCCCACTCCCCTCCACTACCATACACAAAAGTTCTTTTTATACAAATCTTGTAGTTTCTAGGCCAATGCATACTGAAAGATATAGTTTCTGCATATAAGCTATAAGTGGTGATCCCATGGGTGTTGCTCATAATTTATTTGTCAGCTTAATTGAAAGTTCAATGGTTAGGCAGAGAAGTTGATGAGGTCCATGATTCTGAGTATTTCAATCTTAGTGTATTTCAGGTCTGGTGTACGGTAGTGCTCTCATGGGTTCTTTGGCTAATTCTGAATCCATGGCTGTGTTGGGAGATCAAATGAGACCATGATTTCACCTTCATCTATTGTCAGGTCTCTGATTCCTTAGGGTCACTGTAGTGGGGGGCTTGTTGGAGTATTTGCATCTTTCTATGAGGCATCCAAGCTTTTTTTCTATGAGGCATCCAAGCCAGTTTGTCAGCATTCCAGCAAACCTCCATTCCAATCAGTAACTCCACAACAGACATCATCTCAAAAGTAGTTTTATTACAATAGCACCTGGCACATCTGTGGAGTCTTGGAACTAAAAGTTTCCCAGACTTCCCACAATGTCCCAAACTACAAACTACCCCCTTTTTCCTCATCATCACATCACATGAACCAATCCCAAAGTAAGTTCTTTTTTGTTTCTGCACCATACTCCATGACCTTGAACTAACAAAAGAATTCTATTTTGTCTACTAAGAGCAACTCAATTAAAATCACCCCCCTCTCACTTTCTCAAGCTATGTGGCAGAGTTGAACAAGGTTTCCAAAGCTGACACAGTTCTTTAATGATGTTGTAGATTGGAGTCCCAGGTAATGATACAATTGGATAGAGAACAGAGGTAGTATTCATCAGGTTCTGACCAGTTCTGAAGAACCACTAGCGGAAATTTTGAGTAGTTCGGAGAACTGACAAATACTACCTCTGACTGGAGATTTTGCAGTATCCTCCCCCTGCCATGCCCACCAAGCCACACCCACAGAACCGGTAGTAAAAAAATTGAATCCCACCACTGACCGAGAGGTATGTTTGACTTGTGTGTTTTGGAACATCCATAGAACCAGGGAAGACAAATTCATTGCTTTTCAACTGCTACTATTTTTCTTTAGTGAGTGACCTTTCTTGGGAAGGTTTCTGAGAGTTCTCTTGATCTGGTTGTTTAGTTACCATGTTGGATTGGTATTCAGTAGGAGGCTGATGTTCACAGCAAATGCAATTTTTGTTTGTTTTCCTTTCAACTCCTGTTCCATTTCTGTCCATGTAGGCACATTCCCATGAGTTTAACTCTGTCCATAGGATTCTCCTCCTCCTCCCTTTTCTTGGCTTGATTGAGTTTCAAATAAGTTAAAATAACAAAAGAAGAAGAAAAAAAAAATCAGAAGAAAAAAGAGGAAGTGATGGGGAAAAAACAAATTGGGGTGCAGAAACGGAAGGGGAAAAAGCTATAGAAAAGAGAATCTTCCAACTTTCTTCAGTGCAGATACAAGCTAAGACACAATAAGCCTTTAAACACAATGCAGTTTACTTCTACAATTGTAAACAGTTATAGTTGTCAAATCCCAAGGTTATATAATTTCATTTTTTCAGTATCAAGCAAATAGTTCAAATGGTTTTTCAAAATGTAAACTTTTTTAAAAGGAAAAACAAAGCGAGGCGAAGTATTTTCTTTAATAAAAGCAGTCAATTTCATCATCTCTGCCAGCTCCATTAACTGCACATTCCATTCGTCCATTGTAGGAATCTGTGAATCTTTCCATCTCCGCATATAAAGAACTCTCACTACCGTTATCATATACTTTATAAGAACAATGCTCCATTTTTTTTTCAATCTGTTTATTCAGCAGACCTAGAAGAAAACTTCTGGTTTCAGTTATACACTTAATATGAGAATTCTCTGAAATAAATTACATAGCCTATCCCAGGAGTCCTTAGTTTTCTTGCATGTCCCCCAAACATGATAAAAAGTACCTTCAGACGAATTACATTTTCAACACATTTGACACATCTTTATATATTTTTGACAATTTATCAGGTGTTATCAATGATATATCATCTTATAAAAGTTCTCTTTCAAGTTATACTTCAATGTAAAGTTCAATCTTTTACTCAACATATTCGCTCATTGATCAAGCATTATATTGTATCCAAAGTTTTTGCTCATTTAACCATACAGTCTTTAACATACTCATCTTCCATATTCATTTTCAATAATAGTTTAAACATTTTAGCAATAACATGCACATCATTAGTACATGAATCCACGTCCTAGCTTTCTTATCCTATCAAATCACTCCATCAGTTTGAACATAACCAAATCATTGATTGGTTCTTCTCTGTTTTTTAATTTGGGTTCTCCTTCAGAAAAAAAATCAGTGAGAGAAATAGAGACAGTTTGGTCTAGTAGTTAAGGGATAAGACTAGATATAGGCAGACTGTGAGTTCTAGTCCTACCTTAGACACAAAAGCCAGCTGGTTGACTTTGGGTCAATCATTCTCTTTCAGTCCAATTCACCTCACAAGTTTGATGTTGTGGAGACAAAAGGAGGAAGTTGTTTTGATTCACTACCTTGAATTATTTGTAAAAATAATAAAAGTGAATAATAATAATAAAAGTGAAATAGATGAATGGATGGATGGATGAATAGTTCAGTCAAGTATATGTAATTATCATTTTTTTTCTTAAAAAAAATTGTTTGGAGTTGATAACCATAATTTTAGGAATCAATTTACTTTGCATCTATTCAAGACACTCATTATAGCAAGCGTAACAAAATGATTTTGAAAATTTATATTGACTTTTGGCATGCTATAGAATAGATAGCCATTACACCCAAATCTCAGATCACATCCTTCAAATTCCAGTGACCTCCTATTCCTCAGAGACACTCAGTCTTTTATCTATATCAGACAACAAGCAATAAGGTATAATTTTAAAACAGGTAATCCTAACCCACCTCTTTCTTTGGCATCCTAAAGCAGCTTATATTTGACTCTTCTGCATGCTATACAACCTAGAAACACTTTTTTTACCATTGTTTAAATGGAAATTCAGTATCAGTATTGATACTGATCAGTATTGTTGGAAATAAAAATAGCATCCTATGTAAAACATTCATTTTGATCACTGAAATTCTACCCAATAGTGACAGTTGGAGTTTGTTCCACCTCAGTAAGTCTTTTTTATAATATTGTTCCCTAACATAATTGTTTTGAAACAACATGCAGTTTATATTAGTCAGTATAACCCCTAGATATTTAAACTTCTTTTCAATTCCAAAACTCTCTTTTTTCATCAGAATCTTTTGGTCTTGTGTAGTCACATTTTTAACCAACATAATTATAACCAACGTATTTCATTTATTTACTTTAAATTCAGCTGGTGCATCAAAGTTCTTCAATTATTCAATACCATTCTTCGTATTTTTATAAAAACAAAATTAAATCATCAGCAAAAGCCTTCAATTTATAATATCTCTTTTATTTTATTTTATTTTAATTTTCAAACCCATTGCTTTCTCATCCTTTCTAATGTCTCTGTTCAACCCTTCTAAAATTAAAATGAAAAGCAAAGGGAGCAAAAGACATGTTTGTCTTGTCCTTTTTATAGCTCACATGGTTCATTAAACCACCATTAACAATAATATGTACCTTCTGGGATTAATCTATTGATTCGATTCCTTGAATAAATTTTTTCCCAATGTCCATATTTTCCAAAACTTTAAACACAAAAGACCCATTCAAGTTGTCAAAAGCTTTTTCTGCGTCCAAAAGGATCGATGTCATTTTCTTTGTATTTATTTATTTATTTATTTATTTATTTATTTATTTATTTATTTATTTATTTGTAGAGCGATTATAAGATAACATATATAAGTATAAACATAATTATGAATACATGAAATGGATACATATAAGAGAAATAAAAAGAAATAATCGGACAGGGACGGTAGGCACATTGGTGTGCTTATGCACGCCCCCTACAGATCTCTTAGGAAAGGGGTGAGGTCAATAATAGACAGTCAAAGGTTAAAATTTTGGGGATTAGGGGAAGAAACCACAGAGTCAGGTAGAGTATTCCAAACACTGACCAGTCTGTTGCTGAAGTCGTATTTCCTGCAATCTAGTTTGGTGCGGTTAACCTTGAGTTTGTATCTCTTGTGTGCTCTTGTATTGTTATGGTTGAAGCTGAAGTATTCATTGACAGGCAGGACATTGCAATGTATGATTTTATATACTATACTTAGATCGGACTGAAGGCAGCATAATTCTAGGTTTTCTAGGTCTAGAATTTCAAGTCTGATGGCATAAGGTATTCTGCAATGAGTAGTAGAGTGGAGAACTCTTCTTGTGAAATATTTCTGGACTTTCTCAACTGTGTTAATATCAGATATGTATTGTGGGTTCCAGACAGATGAGCTGTATTCAAATATTGGTCTAGCAAATGTTTTGTATGCTCTAGTTAATAGTGTGATATTACCAGAGAAAAAGCTATGTAGGATTAGGTTAACAACTCTTAATGCCTTTTTGTCTATGTAGTTACAGTGGGCTCTGAGCACTTAGATCATTAGAGATGAGTACTCCAAGGTCCTTGACAGAGTTTGGATCATCAACAAGGTCTTGACTATTCGGCTTGTATTTTATTTTCTAATTTTTTTTTGCCAATATGTAAGACAGAGCATTTATTTGTTGAGATTTAATGTTGCCATTTGTTTGACCATTCTGATACATAGTCAAGGTCTTTTTGAAGCAGTATTGTCTGTGAATCTTTACATCATCAGCGAAGAGAACCTATGCTGTTATAGATACATTACTACATCTAATACAGTTCTCACACTGTCTCTTGTCTTTTCAGGAGGAACCCATTTTGACTAACATAAATAAAACCCAGGAAAATGTATTTAGTTTGCCAGCCAATATTGTTGTAAACATTTTATAGCCATTATTCAATAACAAAATCAGTGAGTAACTCTTAGTTGAAGTCAGATCTTTTCCTTCCTTTGGCAATGAAGCAATACTGGCCTCTTTCCAGGATTCAGAGCAAATCCTTGCAGAGTAGAATTCATCACATTTTTAAGTGGTTGTAAAAGCTGATCTTTGAAACATTTATAGTATGAGCCTGGCAACCCAGTGGGACCTGATGCTTTCCCAGTTTTAATTTTTTTATAGCTTCTGGTGTTTCAAATGTGGTTATGAAGTTATTCATAATTTGGTTCTGGGGTTGTGAAAGTTTTGGTAGATTCTGTTTTTTCTTTTCTTTCAAAAACTCATCAATCTTTTCTAGGAAAACTTCCTGTATTTTATTCACCATTGAATATAAACTTCTGAGTGCTCACATTAACTGTTAATAGTCTCACCTTCCTGTATATTTAACAAAATTTTCTATTATTACTCCTTTCTCAATTGATATGCCAGCCATTTCCTTGGTTTATTTATAAACTCAAAGTTCTTTTGCTTCACATAGCTTAATTTGGTCTCTTATTTCTGGTTAAGACAGATAATTGTTGATGTAGGAGTTTAATTTGATATAAAATAGCAGAACTTGTTGGTGCTTTATGTAAGTCTTCCAGGTTTTTTTAAAAATGTTCCTCTGATATAATCTGAATTTTTTCTTGAGATTCTTTCTAAACTCACAACTATATTCAATGGAACAATCATTAATTATAGCTTTGCTGCATCCCAGTCAGTCTTTAAATTGATAACTTTGTCCAAACTATTGTCAAAACATTTCTAGGATGTCTGAATCCAACCTATAGGTATGAACAGATTAGAAGTACACCTATGCCAAGGGTTTTCAACCTTGGCAAGTTTAAGACTTGTGGACTTCAACTCCCAGAATTCCTGAGCTAACATGACTGGAGGAGGAATTCCAGGAGCTGAAGTCCACAAGTCTTAAAGCTGTCAAGTTTGAAGACCCCTGACCTATGCAGACAGATAACACAATGCCAAAAGTCTTCAGTAAAGTAACTCATTCACTGAATCTGTAGAGAGAGAAAAACCAGATTGTGTGAAAATACCATGTTGGCTCTCATCCAGCTTTTACTTGAATTTATGGAGAATAGAGATAGCCTTGCATCCCCTTGCATCTATGTGTTTTAAGAACTAGCCTTTACGAGATCAAAGCAGGAGAGAAGGCTTTTCCCATCAATGCAGATCCACTGATAATAGTGAAAGAGCACAACGGAAAGAAGACTACAGTCTTTAAAAATTTCTCTCACCTCAAGGTCACCAAGCAGAATTTGCCAAGGAGGAGATAGAAAACAGGTGACATTCAACCATCCCAAAGGCCAAGCAATGGAAGATAAATGCAACATCGACACAAAACCAAGGACATCAAGAAGATGGCTGTAAAAGGTTTTGAAAAATTATGTGGGCTAGGGAGCCATCAAGTCATCATTCAGTATTTTTTTCTTTTAATCACACACACACACACACACACACACACACACACTGATCACAGCAATAAAACAATGTGATGACAACAGAGCTAAATAATGAATCAGAATAAATGCTACCATTTAAACAATTGAATACAAAAATGTAACCAAATTTAATATTGCTATAAATGGAATTCGTATCTTCTGTATGCATACTTTCACCCTATAGCATTATAGCATGTACTGTTAAACACACTGTGAAGTGGTATATAAGTCTAAGGGCTATTGCTATTATATAAGACTCTTTTTTAGCATTCTGCAGTGAATGCAGGATAAAAACATGAAAATCAGTATACCATTTAAGGGAAATCTAGTATTTTAGATTTCTATCTGTATTGTAAATTCCATTATTTTCTAATATGTTGAATACCTGCTTTTGGAATGAGGAGACAGTGTCAGAAAATATAATGACTTGTCTCAACTTATTTTTTTCTTCCAGCCGCCTTGCATATAATCTGTAGACGGTTAATCATTCTGAGAAGCTCATTTAAATTTTGAATGCCACCTGTTTTTAATCACATACCTGGGGTCACCTGGCATGTTTCTTTTGCCTGAAATGAGAAATATAATTTGTACAATCAAGTTTCAAGAATGAATAAATTCATTAAGCAAACCTTTGACTGATTTCTCTGATTGCCTTTGAGTATGGTTTGCCTACATATTTGGTTCACTTGAATATTCCTTAGCAGCATAACTAAAATGTGCACAGGCAGCATGAGAAGAATGGCTTTAAATGTAAAAAAGAAGTCGGACCAGCCCTTTGATTCACCAGAAAATCATAATCCAACAGTTTTGTATAGAAACCTGTCAGAAATTTGATACATTTGTGTTTTGCATTGTCACTGTCAAAGATGTGAAAGCAATCCATCATGGAATTATTGTAAAATTGAAAAGTCATAATCTACCAATGTGGCTTTCCCTGGCAGAGGCATTAAACACGATGGAGGAGGCAGTTCCATTTTTCATTCCTTACTAGAAAAGTTCATAAAAGCTACTATTTATTTGGGGGGGGAGGGAGAGGGGAGGGGATGGAAATTATGTACATTATGGCTTACCTGCAGTTGAATAACCTGACATTATGGAAATCTGACTGAAGAAAAAGTACAATTCAACAAATGCTTCATTTGCAAATGCAATCAGTATAAATGCAGCTTAATGGACATAATTATGATGATGAAACAATAAGAAATTAGAATATCTAAAAATCATGTATATTTGATTAATTTTCTTAGGGAAAAAATTACAGATCCTTGCATTTTTTTAAAAAAAAACAAAAAGCTAATTAGACTAACTGGAGTTGTTATAATTCTGGAACAGTGACAGACAGCATGGGGATGGCCATAATTTTGAAGTACAGTTTCCTTATATATCTTTCTGTTCTACTCAAATGGTTGAATGTGTGTGTGTCTCTATGTGAACACACATGCGCACGCACACACACACACACACAGACTGACAGGTGTGATTCAACTGGTGTAACAAACAGTTTGGTGATCATGCACTTTGCGCACATGCACGCCGTTTAAAAATACCCATTTTCAGCTACAATACTTATTCTCTACTGCAGCCCCAGTGAGTAAAACAACTGAGGCGCGGCAAAACCGCTCTGCTGCGTGAATCAGCTGTGCTCCAAAACAAGGAAATAAAGCACAGGAAAGAGCAGGGGTGGGTGGGCAGGATCAAATGATCACTGAACTACCAGTTCACTCAAACTCATCTAAACCAATAGAATCCCACACCTCCACACACTTAAGGTAGGCATAAATTGGGATAAAGCTATAAAGAGCTCATCTAATTCAATACTGTCTGCCTCATAGTAGTCAACCATATGCATTTGGGAAAGCTCACAAATATGGATAATAAAATGATACTAGCTGCCAGTATTCCAGGCCTCCTATCTATGATTCTGGAAACAGTAAGCCATCAATAAGCATGATTATTATGCATTCATAAATGTGTCCATTTATACAAATGAAAGGCATTTACTGATGATTTGGTTTTAATTTTGGAAAACCCTTTAGGGATAGATGTATTATTTGAAGAAGGAAGAGAATTTGGAACATTGACTGAATCTAAAATTAATAAAGATAAAACAAAGATGCTGACAAAGAATATGAAGATGGAAGAGCCAAAGATTTGTTTGTAAGAACTGGATTTCTGAGAAAACTGAGAAAAAAATGAAGTATTTCAATATTACTATAACTAAAGTGAATTGCATGGTTTTTTTTTAAAAAATGTGTTAAAGTACAGAATGAAATTAAGACATATTTATTGAAATGAGAAAAATTATATTGATCACTGTTGAGAATAATTTCTATGTTAAATATGAATGTGTTATTTAAAATATAGCCCAGGAAGCATTTTATAGAAAAGAAACAGTGGGCAATGACAAGTGGTTAATATATAAAGATTTGCTAGTACAGGAAACTGGGGTATTTAAGATGAAATCAAGAGAACAACTGATTGCAAATGAATGTAGTTTTCAATTGTTCTCATATGCACAATTAAGAGAAAGAATTACTATAGATTTAAAAAGTACCAGGAACAAAATATAATAAAGCTGTATTATATACAAACAACGAACATATGATTACTAAACTATAAAATCTTTTATCTTTTGAAGTGGAAGAAAAACAAATTAAATAATTATGGTAAAATGGGCCAAAATTTTTGGTTATAATACTCAAATGGATCAGTGGGAGAATATGTGGTGAAAAGGTCTGAAATTCTCATTGCCTTATAATTTAAAAGAATTTTTTTAAAGAATGTTGTCTAAGATGTATTAAAGTATTTTTAATTTACTGTTGGAAATTTTAAAAACATGATGGTCATTTTATCATGCAGGGTGGGGTGAATTTGTTAAATAAATAAATAAATAAATAAGGTAATGCAGGAAGTTTTAAAAATTAACATTCAGATGACATGGAGCTTTTCTTATTATTTTCTTATTTAAGAAAAAAACTCATGGATGATTGATTTTATATATGGTAACCACTGTTATATGCACAAAGATGGAAGAATCACCGATGATGGAGGAATGGATTGTGAAGATGGCTGAGTTTGCAGAAATTGCTCAATGAATTTGTTGGGTTAGGAAAGGATTTACCACTACCTTTATAGCAGACTAGAAATCTTTTATGGATTTTTTGCTGAAAATGGATAAAACTATTGATTTCAGGATTTATTGCTTAAAAAAGTTTGTTCATGGGACAAAGGAAACTTTAACATGTAATATGGGAGGGTGGAGATGGTAATTGCTATGTTTGTAACTGCTGCAAAAAAAATTGGAAGTCACTCTCTAGATTTCTTTCTTTTGTATTTAGTAAAGATAAAGGTTTCCCCTGTTCAGTCATATCTGATTCTAGGGTTGATGTTCATCGCCATTTCTTAGCTAAGGGAATCCCCATTGTTTGAAGACATTTCCATGGTTATGTGGACAGCATGACCATATGTTGAAGTATGTGGAATGTTGTTACTTTCCTATCAAAGTGGTACCTATTTATCTACTCATGTTTGCATGTTTTCAAACCGCTAGATGAGCAGGAGCTGGAGCAAGTAATAGGTGCTCACCCCGTCATGCAGTGCTCAGATTTCAAACCCCGGTATCAGCTTTCCAGCTGAGAAGCTCAGCTTCTTTAACCAATGAGCCATTGCATCCACAATTTTTTTTTTATTATACTTACTTTTTCATTTACCCTCTTATAATGACTTTGTTTTCTTCTGTGTTTCTGTCATTTGTAAAAGCTTTGTAAAATCTTCTTTAGTAATTGTTTTTTTTAAATAAATGTGTCCATTTAAGATGATGACCATCATCACTTTTATTGTGCTGTTAATAACTGACTGACCACAAAAGTTTGAAAAAAAATCTCTTCATTGTAGCCAGTAGGAAAATTACTCTTCACTTGTTTATTTCTTTACCCAGAATTTCATCCATTATATTAACTTTTTCATATTTATGTTAAAAAATGCAGCAGCTTAGCATTCTATTCTCTGTAACACTTAACTTATCCTCATTATTTTTATATGAATAGCCTCAAAACCATAAATGTTAAAAAGAAAAGGTTAAGGGAAATGGAAAATCATTCCAAAGGCAATGCAGGTGGACAAGTGCCACAGTATAAACATTATTGTATACTAACTGTCTAACTTAAACGTATAGGCAACCTATTGTAATAGTAGAATTTCTGAGTATGGTTTAATTAATTTTTAAAAAAACTTTAAAGTAAAAAGCACAGAGCTAAAGATAACATAAATATTCAAAATTTATAACCAGGAGAATTTATATTTAGGGAATTGAGGAGGAGGAAGAAGAAGAAGAAGAGGAAGAAAGAAGGAGGGTGGGTTGAATAAACACACATTGAAAAATAGTGCCTTTTTAATTGCATCTTCGGCTGTTTGAAAGTCAGTGTAAAAAGTAAGCAATGAATTAAATACATAATTTACAATTAAGCACATTTTAATTATTTATAAGACAAAAAACAGAAACTTCATTTTTCTCTTTCCTTGCTTTAAATAATACAAGCCAGGTAGAAGAATTTGAAAGAAGATATTATATTACTTAATGCATCTTGTGAAAACTGAATAACAGGTTATGTAAGAGTGTGAAATAGTCACCAGCAGTTGATTAGAAATAATCTTACAAATATCTTCTTCTGCTTCAGCTTTAGAAACAAAACATTAAGGTGTTGTTATTTTTAAGGGCACTTTAATGTAATATATTGGAAGATACTGTAAAACAAACAAACAAACAAAAACATGTTTTTTTAAAAAATCTCTTTGCTCATTAATCATTAATAGGTCAGATCTATTAATAATGTATGTTACCAATGGGAGTTTTGGGACCATAATAAACACTTGCTCATACTGAATTGTGCTTCCCATTTTGATGTCCATTCACCCAATTTGAAGGAATCATTTTAAATGTCTTCACAATAATCCCTTTTCTTTTCTACCTTGAACAGTTTGGCATCATCTGCAAAATCTGGCATTATCACCCTACTTTGAACATCACTTTAATTGGAAAATTATTAGTGCATTCATTCTTTCTTTTCCTGTTTATCAGCCAGTTTCCAATCTGTGAGAACATCTGTCATCTTATCCCATAACTGCTGAATGTGCCCTTCAGTAAAGACCTTTTATCAAAGGATTTGAAAGGTCCAAATACACCAAGAATATTGGATTACCCATCAAGATGTTGGTTGACACCTTTAAAAAAAAAGCAATACAGTAAAGCAAGACTTATCTTTGTAGAATTTATCTTGGAAGTTTTTCAGGGGAAAAATGCTTTTCTAAATAATACTTTATGTTGTAACTTTATGAAACAGGCTGTAACATAACTGTCTTATAATTTTCTTGGTTTCCCCTCAAGTGGCTTTGAAACATCAGAGACCTGTTGTTCCTATTCCAAGGCTCAGGATTAAATTGTGACTCTATTACAAAGTTTTGTTAGACTATCAGAAATTTATTTATTTTTCAAGGATCAGTTTTCACAATTGTACTTTGAGCTGATGTGATAGTTGTGGGTTTGAACAACAAAGTTCTTTTGAAACAAGTTGTTATTGACTTGAACACTGGGCCCTATTTAATCAAATGAAATTCAATATACATAAAAGTAAGGTTTTACAGTTAGGCAAGAAAAACCAAATGTATAGGTATAGGCTAGGTGAAACATGACCTAATGCCAGGAACTGTGAGACGGATCTTGGAGTCCTAGTGGACAGTCACTTAAATATAAGTCAAAAGTGTGTGGAACAGCCAAAAAAGCCAATGCAATCCTAAGTTGCATTAATAAAGGGTAAGAATCAAGATCATGTGAAGTTCTAGTACCACTTTACAAAGCCTTGGTAAGACCACACCTGGCATACTGAATCCAGTTCTAATCATCACAATATAATAAAGACGTTGAGACTCTGGAAAGAGTGCAGAGAAGAGAAAAAATGATGATGATGATGATTTGGGGCATGGAGGCTAAAACTTATGAAAAACAGTTACAGGGGTATGTCTAATCTAATAAAGAGAAGGACTAGTGGGGACATGATAGCAGTGTTCCAATATCTGAGGAACCCCAATATCTGAGGGGTTCCTGCAAAGATGAGGGGTGGTGGTGGTGGTTTAAATTATTTTCCAAAGCATCAGAAAACAAGATGAGAAACAATGGCTGGAAACTAACCAAGGAAAGAAGCAACCTAGAATTAAGGAGAAATTTCCTAATTGTGAGAGCAATCAACCAATGGAACAGCTTGCCTTCAGAGGTTGTGAGTGCTCCATCATTACAACTTTCAAAAAGACACTGGACAATCATTAATCTGATATGGTATAGGGTCTCCTGCTCAACTAGGGGGTTGGAATAGAAGACCTCCAAGGTCCCTTCCAAGTATGTTATTCTAAGTTCAATGTTCTACATGTCAGATGTGGATTATATTCTCCCTAAAGAACTATCTGCCTTACTTGGAAAACACTTCTAGAGTTTGCATTGCTCCTAAGTTCTTGAATACCAACATTCAGACTTTAAATAACTTTAGAAAGTTGTAGCTTCATTTCTGGGCTTGTTATTTATGGATATTTTCAATTATATTTTGTTCCAACCGTACCATTGTCATAGTCAACTGCCAAAATCATTACCATGGATGTCATTACCCACACACACAAAAATTTGCATTTGAATACATATTTAAATGTGATTTTCAAAACTAATGGTTTTCACATTCTTCTTTTTCTAAACATATATCTTCTATTTTTTTAAAAAAAATGTTTTAGTACTTAACTTTAAAATGTGTTTCAATTCAATGCTTTTGTTAATTTTATTTAAAAAAATACAGTGGGTGGGTGGATAGCTAGTCTCTCTACAAATTTGTAGTCAGACTGGGAGGTGCAGATTAGAATGGTTCTCATTGGAATTTGTAAGGATCAGATTATTCAAGCTTTGCTTTGACATTTATCTCTTGAAATGTATGGCTCATTCATTTTGGTGAAATAAAGACATGGATTTTAATACTCTACATGAAAATAGCCATGAAATATAATTGCAGTTCTTATTGTGTCCACTAGTGTCTTATTAGTTTTCTAGGATTGTTCTAGATCAGGGGTGTCAAACTCAAGGCCCATAGGCTGAATCTGGCCCATGGGGTGTTTGAATCTGGCCCATGGGGCCACTCTGGAAACAGCGAAGGACCGGCCCATGGTGCCTCTGCCAGCAAAAATGGGCTCCCAATCTCCATTTTCAGCATCCTGCAACCCTTTGCAAGTGAAAACAGAGCTCGGGAGCCCGTTTTCGCTGAAAGAGTGCTCAGGCCACCACAGGTGCCTTCGACATGAGTGATGTCAATCTGGCCATGCCCACTTCAGCTCCCCAAGGTCAAACACAATCCTGATGTGGCCCTCAATGAAATCAGGCTTGGCAACCCTGTTCTAAATCACATTATCATGGGTATTGCTTTATGAAACGGCTGTTTGCAGGGCATGATAAGAAAAAACTAGGATGGCAGCTGATCTCTGTGTAAAAAGAGGGGTGCTTCAATCAGATCATCATTGCCAATTCTGACCATTTTCTGCAGATGGTCCAATTTTAAGATGTCACCTTTTGAAAACCTTTCAAGTTAACAACAACAACAACAAAAGAATTCTGCTGCTTAATTTTTCTGTAATTCTTTAGCACAGTAATTTGAGTTGGCTTTTTTTTAAGCTTTGTTTATTGTGTTTTTTCAACCTTTGAGGATTCAACCTTATATTGTTGGGAATAATGTTCCTCTATATATGATGAATGAGGAGACATACATCTTGTTTTTCATAATTCTTTTTATTTTTAATGTTCTGGCTTTTCCAAGGACTATTTTATGGATGCTACTTGTTAGATCTTTTTTTTAAAAAAAGAGCTTTGTATAATCTTTTTAGCTCTGCGCTTCCCTTTTTAGACAAATAATCAAACCAAAGAGAAAACGAACAGGGGAGTGGAACAGTTTGTAAGTGTTCCTTATTAAAAATGGCAGATATAATGTCTTTTTAATTGCTGAAGCATTCAATGCAGGCACATCAAAATCCCTCTGGGAATTGGTTACAAGAGTCAGCAGTGAAATAAATTCATCAAAAACATGTCCTTAATAAAAATGGCTACAGCTCAGACAAAAGTTGTTGAACTGTTGCTGTTGTTGTTGTGATTTTTGATGATTTGAATTCTCTCCTGTGACTGTCACATCGAAATAACTACAATTGGGAACTGAGACCACTTGATTCATAAGAGTATGTTTTATTAATCATGATTCTTAAGGAAACATTTGCACGGAAGGATGAGGGAGGAAGGCCAGGAAATAAATAATACATATAACAGAAATGGCCCTGAGATGAGTAGCTGTTCTGTTTATAAATATTACAGGTCTTGAATATTCCCCCCAGATAGAAAACACAGCATTCAACACATTTAATGATGAGCAAAAAAAGAGAGAGGAAAGGATAGAGCATTTTAGTATCAAGTGCA
This sequence comes from Bungarus multicinctus, assembly GCA_023653725.1. Classification (NCBI taxonomy): domain Eukaryota; kingdom Metazoa; phylum Chordata; class Lepidosauria; order Squamata; family Elapidae; genus Bungarus; species Bungarus multicinctus. The sequence continues at coordinate 142,162,784 of CM042836.1, read as the reverse complement.
AAACAACTTCCAAGTTCTTCAATGAAAGCTTTAGCCCCAGTTATTTAATGTCCACATAGAGCTAAATTTCCCCCACATTATGGGCAAGTAAAACTCCCAGTAATTACTTTATTATCACACTGTCAATAATGAAATCTATTTTGCTGTGAATCATCAAAAATCTATTTCAAACTATTTTCAACTCAAGTCTTCACTTAATAATTCTCGATCAACCCCTCTCATTTATCATTGTTACTGATGATGATATAATGGTACCATTAATGGTTGGTTGCCTGATTCTTACTATTACAATTTTTCATCCATAATGAAAATGAATAAATACATCATTGGGTTTTTGCTGTAATGGATAGTGGTTGTACATGCATAGACAATGTAGTTATCTCCTTCTTGAAATATATAAGGGTTTATAAGTGTGAATGTGTTCATTTTAGTCAGATTCCCATAATAAAGATGTTAGATATGTTTCCATATGGATATGAGGTTACTGCTTGCCTAAAATACTGTACAGGTAGTCCTTGACCTATAATCATAATAAACACAGACTTACAATGCTAAGTCACTGTGGTTGTTAAGCGGTGACTGATTTGACCACACCCGACTGTTACCATGCCCAATTTTACAACTTTTTTCTGATGGTCATTAAGTGAATGTGGTAATCATTAAACAAATATATTTTAGCAAATGAGTATTTTTTTCTGTTGGAAACTAGAAGTAAATGCTGAAAACCAGCAAAAAAAGGTCAGAAAATGTAGTCACAGGACCACAAGATATTGAGAATGGCTGCAAAGTTATGCTGGTTATCAGATGCCCAACCAATGCAATGCAAAACTCAGCTTCCTACAAAGGTAACTCTCATGGCAGCATCCATGCTACTCTGCAAACCAGTGCTCTTTTTTGCAATCCTGTAGAGGGCTCCCATTTTAAGGAGGCTCCATTTAAAACAAAAAACAAAAAATGGAGCCTCCTTAGAAAGAGAGCCCCCTTGGAACCTATATTGTAAATTGGAACCTAAATTGTAAATTAACGAAATTGGCCTCATATAAAGAGAACATCTACAAGATGTTTTATAGATGGTACCTGCCTCCTGTGAGATTGGCCAAGATGTATCCCAACATGAACCAACATGTTGGAAGTGCAAGAAGAAAGAGGGTACTTTTTTAATCATATGTGGTGGTCTTGTTCAGAAGCCCAGAAGTCTGGCTTAAAATTAAAAAATGGTTGCAAGAGATCCTTAAGGAACAAATAGAATTTGAACCAGAATTATTCTTGTTAGGGATATTTAAAAAGAAATGTGGAAAAAATATAAAATATATAATATTACACATTTTAATGGCTGCTAGAATTGCCTTCGCTCAATGTTGGAAACATAATTATATACCATCAGACGAATTGATCATTCAAAAAATAATGGTGTGGGCTGAGATGGATAAATTAACCCTGATGTTACGAGAGAAAGAGGACTCGGAATATTATAGAATTTGGGAAAAATGGTATGATTGGATTGAATTAGGACAAATGGATTGTTATGATATGTAAATAACGTAGTTGAGTTGAAAATATATAAATTACAAATATATATGTTTGTAGTTTTAAGGAAAAATACTGTAATGTATTATGCTCTGTTCTGGTTGGTTAATTATGCTTCAAGTTGCCATAAGAGGGAGCTATAGATCATGGTTTAATTCTCTCTTTTTCACTGATGATCTCTCTTGATACTGATACTGACTGACTATGGACCAATATTGACTAACCCTGTTTATTTTGATATTCTGTTGATATTGAAGATTATCTGTTGTATTATGGTTTGATATTTGTCTGCTGTAAAAGACTGGAAACCAGTAAGAAGACTTTATAACTGGATATTCCTGGACTGATAAAAATGTGTATGACATGGACTGTTTATTGGACTGTGCTATTTCTTCAAGTAAACATTAATATAACTTGCTCAACTCTGTGTGGCTGTATATTTATTCATAACTGTTCTCATAAACCATTTCCATGTGCATATCCGTTTTATACAAGGGTTACTCTGCAAGTATCCCAATATGGATGATGAAAGAATTAATGATAAGCAACCTATAGATTAAAGGTTTACATTTGTGTAAATTGCACAAAATAGAAGTTTATGAGATAGATGTCACATACTGTTAATGTCATAATATGTATATTTTTTGGTTCGGGTTTTTAAAGATATAAAAGACTAATAAAGTTTATTAAAAGAAAAAGAAAAGAAAGGGAGCCCCCTAGAGGATCCCAAGAATAGCAGCTGCTTGTAGAACAACACCAGCCAGGTACCTGTTTCTGCAAAATCCAGAAAAGTAAGTTGGGTGCTGTTGGGCCATGGGGTTGGGTGAGGAGTCTTGCAAGTTTCTGGTTGGCTGAGTGACTTGGTGGGAAGGAAGCTCAAGCTGCAGCCTGCAGCAACCCAGCAAGGCATGATGGATGTTGGAGGTGGAGGGGGGGCACTGTAACATGCCTTCAATTGGTCATGAGAATGAATGATAACAGCAGCCATAACTTTGAAACCAGATCATAAGTACAGTGGTTTGGGGCTGCGGTCTATCAGAACCTCAAATGATTACTAAGCGACCAGTTATAAGTTGAAGACTACATGTAGTTGAGGCAATCACCAGCAATCAACTTTAATCCAAAGCTAACATCATCACCCCTGCCACCAAAAAAACCAAAAAACAAATAAGAAACAGAAGAAGACATTTTCTGTCTTTTTTTTTTTTGCTAGTTTTTAGCATTTACTTCTAGTTTCCAGCAGAAAAATAAGGGTGTTCCTTATATATAGTTTTCAGATTTTCCTTTACAGAAAGGATAAATGACTTTAAATGAGTTCTTATTCCAGCCATAACAGAGGTAATGTGACTCAGGCTTACATTCCCTTTCTTCCTCGTTTTTATAAATTTGAAAAAAAGTAAGATCAGGCCAGAATTCATAGATCATTTTTTAAAAATGGTGTTAGACTATATTTCAACTCCATATTGTTTTAAACTGTTTACAAGACAATAACTGAAGATGGAGAAATTATATATATTTTACAGTTTTTGGCCAAAAAAGTCACTGTGTGATTCATTTTAATGAGCCCAAATTTTCCTTGCCATTCTGGGCATAGAAAAGTAATTTACACTTCTTTGAAGTAAGTTCAGTAAATCTGGCCCACAGCATGGGGTTTACTTTTCAATATTTCTCCATTCATTTCACACCCTCCTACTTCTCTGTCCCTCATTTGTTCGAACTGCAAATCCCTAGCATGAAGAAGGAAAGATAGTAAACCTACTGGTAAAAATTCTGCTTTGTGTCTCAGATCTTGTATCCTTAAATTATTTTTTCCTCAAATTATTTTTCTAATGCAATATGTCTTCACCCAGAAGCAGTTATTTGAATATGACATTTTCTCTTGCCATTCCAGGGACAAACTTAAATTATATGCAGCATGTAGTTTTTATCAAGGTTTGCATGTTCAGACCTGCAAGTAATGGCATGTCCACTAATGAAATTAAGTTCTAGCGATTCAGATCTGTTTTGACCAGGTCCCAAAAGGATATTAGAGCTCCTTTATCATTTGTGCTCCAGCCACGCTAGGACATTAAATTAATTATTATTATTATTTTCATTTTCGTATTACTTTCATTCAGTCTGATAGAATTATTGCAGACACATGGTTGAAAAATAGGAATATTGGTCAAGTAATTACTTGTTTGGTAAGATAGAGAAAACCTAATATGGCATTCAAGTGGATAAGAATAGAATCATTGAAGTGTGGAGATGGAAGGGATTGTAAGGATCACCTAATAAAAAAAGTTTATTCAGATAAATATGTTTGTCTTGCCTGTTACATTTCTTAGCAATATTTTAAAAGTCTCATCATTTTCTATGGATTGTCAAGACTGATGAATTTTTCTTTTCCAATTCCTCAGTAATAAACCTGCCTAAGAAGTAGGTGTGGCAGCTTTGAAGTTCAATTCATGTGCCAAAAATGTAATAGCATAAATTTGATAGCCTGTATTTGACTTGCTATATTAAGAATCCCACAACCAGTCAAAGTTACAAATCTTTTAAGAGGTTCTGTCTTCAGTTACTAATTCAATAATCTCCTTCTATTTACTTTACAAAGTGTGTCAAGCTCCTGCCATATCAGGTTGGTGGGCTACATGCAGTTTGGTGGCCCCTAAATGTATCAATTCAGTCCTTTAAACAAGAGCACTATTCTGTCAATTCAAAACAAAATCACTAGATGAACTTCAAAATATGGCCAAGAAACATATCTGGCATCACCCATCTTTCTGGCTTGCTTTATGAAATAAAGAGGACTCTTTTGAACTTCATTTTTCTGCTTGATCTTAATGCCATGCCAAACTTCCCTCATTTCTCATTTTAAAACTGTTTTTCTCCTGCAAATGACTTGGAAACTATGGGAGAAGTGTCATGAAAGTGGAACTAATGTGAGATGATCTCACCCAAGTAAAGTTCATGACATTTCAATAAAGCTGAGAAGGTAAAAAAAAAAGGAACTCAAAATGAGCTAAACTTCTTCAAAAGCTGGCATCTGGAGAGGTGAGGGTGAATATTGATGTACTCCAGTTAGAAGTGAGAAATTGGTCAGTTCTTACAAAAAGGGGTGATTGAATAGTTCTGTAATGCAAAGTGTTGTAGAAATGGAAAAGCACAACTTTGTGTCTACCTGGATAATATGTGGGAAACTGTGAGACTTCTCTCAATTAGTGCAAATGAAAGTCCCATATGAATAGTGATTCCAACTGCAGAAGATCATATGTTTAGTGTTAAATGATGTTCACTCCCAATCATTCTTCCCAGAAATAGAGATATTTACAAAGTATAGCTGAATCAGAACATAGTGCAGTGCAGTGAATTATATTTTGTATGTTATTATTACTATTATTATTTTATAGATACAATAAAAGAACAATTCTTAAGCAAAAGTAGATGAACTCATCTTCACATCCCATAAATTTGCCCTTGCTCTGGGAAAGTATGCAATTATTAACTATTAGAGCTGTAATTTTAAGGCTACAATTTTTAGTGCAATCAGAGGAACACACACATCCCGCTGCAAACAGTGAAATTTCATTTGTGATAAAAATGCACCTGATCATACTGGATGTACAAGTAACTTTGCTAAATTAAAAAACTTATTTTTTTTAAAAAAGAGATACTTGATAGATTAAGCAGCAGATTGATTGTAAACAAATAAATAGGAGCCTATAAAATTGTAAATGGCAGATGATTGCAATATGCTCTACATGAAGTTACCTTTGAAGACCATCCAAAAGTCTTAGCTGGTTCAAAATGCAGTCACATGTACAGTAATTGGCACCTCCCAGTATGTCCACATTTCACCACCACAATTCAGATTGCTGGTCATTATCTATCTATCTATCTATCTATCTATCTATCTATCTATCTATCTATCTATCTATCAGATGGCGATGTTATGTTACATTGAGACCACAGTGCTAATACATAGTACTAGTTTTGGCTGCCTAAGACTTTACCTTTTTATGATGGAAAGAGAGAACAAAAAATGTTATGGATTTTTTTAAGCTACTCTATCCATCCATCCTTCCATATCAATCTATCTATCTATCTATCTATCTATCTATCTATCTATCTATCTATCTATCTATCTATCTATCTATCTATCTATCTATCTATCTATCTATCTATCTACCTACCTACCTACCTACCTACCTACCTACCTACCTATCTATCTATCTATCTATCTATCTATCTATCTATCTATCTATCTATCTATCTATCTATCTATCTCTTTATGGCATAGGGCTTGGATATCTGTGGGACCACCTATCTTCACTATTTTTCCCACTTGGTATGTACCATCAGAATAGTTCCTTCTATTAAATATTGTCATTTTATGGGACCAAAATGATGTGCCTTGTCTGTCACAAGCCCTGCCCTCTGGAAGTGGCCTCTCTCCTTGGTGCTGAAAAGCACAAAATCTAGATTTGGTCTCAGACCCAAAGTTCATGTGTTTATGAAGGACCTGGTATGGTTTAATTGTTTTAGTCCAAATTGCTTATGGGATTGCACATTTGTAACTATTTTTATTGTTTGGCATCTATATCTGTAAGCCAACCTGAGTCTATGGGAGTGAGAAGCTATAATAAAGTAAATGAGTTGTCATATAAATAAAATAATGTTTAAAAAGGAGACTTGCCTAAATTTTATTCAGAAGTAATCACAGCTCTTGATTAGGACTCTAACAGAGAGAACTCAAAATATTTTTACCTTGGCTCCACTGTGATTCAAATACAACTTTCACTATGCCTGGAATTTAAGTTGCCAAAAAATTGCCATAATAAAATTTATAAGTTTTACATAATAAAAATCATAATCACAAGGCTGCTGATCCAGATTAAGATGTTAGAAGAAGACAGAATGTTTAAAGGTCAGCCATGATAGAAACCCAATGTTCTATTTTAAAAAAAAAAATGTTTTGAACATAACATGAAACTTAACCTGCAATGGACTTTGTATGGAAACATGACTATTATATCTTGATGAGAAGAGAGGAGTGGGAAAACTTTTTTTCTTATATATATTTGGAATCTGGACACTTAGAAAAAGTAAGTGAAAGAAGATAGATTTATTGAATTTATGGATTTGATTACTAACCCTACCATAGACTACAAGAAGAACCAGTCAATCAGTGCTTTAAGCATTTATTCATAAAGATGCTAGGAGTTGAAGTCTACTCAATTGCACTTAATGTGTAAGCTCATACCTTCAATTCACCAAAATGTTTTTAATCAGGTGGTATTTTTATTAAATATTTCAGGAAGAGAAAAATGCAAGCATAAACTTCAATAGTCTATGTCAAGCCCAAACACAAAGACGAGACAATGAGATCCAATCAAGTTCAATTCTTTATCTGCCTACATCTAATAGATAGAAGGGGCATGATGACTCATGGTTAAAGCATTGAGCATATCAGTTTTTAAAGTTGACATTCGGGGTTGAGTGCCATGTGTGAGACTATACCAAAAATAAAACAACAGACTGTTATAATCAGAAACCCGTAACAGGCTTTAGATAGATAGATAGATAGATAGATAGATAGATAGATAGATAGATAGATAGATAGATAGATAGATAGATAGATAGATAGATAGATAGATAGATAGATAGATAGATAGATAGATAGATAGATAGATAGACAGAGATAGAGATAGAGATAGAGATAGATATGTAGATATAGATAGATAGAGATAAAGATAGAGATAGAGATAGATAGATAGATTAACACTCAAACCGCAGTGTGAGCAAAAGGAGACACCCCCTTCCAATACTTACAGCCTTTCATAGGATTTTTACATTGAACAGGTTACATAATACTTCCTGTTTTTCACAAATAAACATTATAGAGATTGTCATAAGAAAGACATGGGTAGTTCTGGATGTTTTTCCATAACTCCTCCCTTGGACATCATTATCATCTTTTCCTGTTTTTCACTTAAAAGATTACACAATAGATCATGAATAACTTCCAATGTCAGGGCGACTTCTTATGGATCTCAAACCAAGCCAAGGACAAAATATTTTGCAATTCTGCATAACTTTTAGCAGTAAACGCATTACATAAATGTTCTGATCCCTAAACAGTTCAAAGAAAGAGCAAACAGGGAGTCAGACTGGTTCTTTATATTCTTAGGTGCACTAGCCAAATTTGCACATGTAACACCATGCAATGGAGTGAGCTCCCATCCTTGCCCCAGATCCTGCCCACCTACCCGTTCAAAAGAATGAAAATGTGAATAAATAGGTGCCACTTTGGTGGGAAGGTAGCAACATTCCATGTGTCTCAGCATATAGTCATGCTGGCCACATGACCATGGAAATGTCTTCAGATGATTCTGGTTCCCTCAGCTAAGAAATGGAGATGAGCACCACCACTCTAGAGTTGTACACAACTGGACAGGGAAACCCTTTACCTTTTTAACAGGCAGAATCTTGCCAAACTAAAGCTATTGTTTTTTAACCTTCCACATATATTCTGAGAGATTATAGGATGTGATTACACTGAACCTATTCCTCTCCTTCCCCATCTATCCTGGAACTGCACAGTCTCTTACTCCGGGACTCTCTCAGGGAAGGCTCTGCGATGGCAAAAGTCCCTCTCTCTGTCTGCTACTGCAGGTGCACATCCCATTACACATTACACATTTGACATTTTAAGGCAAATAGGGAACACTCATAATACCTATGTTGATATTTCATTACTGAAAGCCATATTTTATTATTAGCCTGGGGTTGGAGTAAGGGGTAGAAAAGTAGTGACCATCAAATGTAGCCATCAGAGAAGCTTACCTCTTGTTACTCTGGTGTATGGACAAAGGTTTTGCCCCCTCAGTTTGTCTACAGATTAATTTACAATTCTCTCCATCACCTGAAATTTCTGTTCAGTTCTCTTCCTTCTTTCATACCTTCAATGTATTACTTACGGATAGAGTTGTAAGTTAATATTATCTATCTTTCAAGGCAGTCCTCCCTAAACACAAGTTCATAAAATTCAGTTTTAAACCACATTTAAAGAAACAACCAGCAAGAACAAGTGAAAACCTAAAACCAATATGCCGTTCCCCCAAACCTGATGTGTAATTTTCTTTGACAATTCCCCACATTGAAAGGTTGGGGATAATTTGAATTTGCAAAAGGAAACAGAGTATATCAGCTGTGTTACAACTGATATAATCAGAGGGATTTCAAAGCAGTCTCTAGAGATGAATAATCAGAGTGTGTGGGCTAAAATGGCAAGGTCATAAGTGGCACTGAAGGCAGTAGATGTTATAATCTGCCCTGCAAATTGAAAATGCAGCCAAGACCTATGCAACCTACAACATGAGGTAAATTTTAACCTCTGCTAGCATCTGCCTATGTTCATTCTTTTTATATCAGAAAACGTAGCTGGGTACCATTGCATAGAATTCTATCTTCTAATACCAAGCATAGATTTATATTTCACTAAAAACTGCTTCATAAAAAGAAACACCTTCATGAAAACATCTGTGCCTGCTTCTAAGCTGTCTTCATAATATTAGATAGAGAGATAGATGATAGCGATAGCGATATATATATATATATATATATGTGTAAGGTTTTTTAAGCTGATAATTTTAAATAATAAATAAGGGAGACTAGTATAGATCTATTTCGAGCTAGTTAGCTCTCTTCAGCTAGCCATACCCTTACTGGGATTCGAACCAGGGAAGTATTACATGTGAGGCAGTTGTAATTGCCTCTACACCACTGGCTCTCTCCTTATCAGCTCAGGCAGGGGAATAAGTATATACTTTGTATTACAACACCCTGTTAAGCCCCAATTAAGGGAGAAAGCATACTGCTTTCTTTTCTGTCTTTCGGCTCATCACCAGAGACCATACTGACAGAAAGCTATTTGTTTCGTTGCCTTTAGTTTACATGTGTGTAAGGTTTTTTAAGCTGATAATTTTAAATAATAAATAAGGGAGACTAGTATAGATCTATTTCGAGCTAGTTAGCTCTCTTCAGCTAGCCATACCCTTACTGGGATTCGAACCAGGGAAGTATTACATGTGAGGCAGTTGTAATTGCCTCTACACCACTGGCTCTCTCCTTATCAGCTCAGGCAGGGGAATAAGTATATACTTTGTATTACAACACCCTGTTAAGCCCCAATTAAGGGAGAAAGCATACTGCTTTCTTTTCTGTCTTTCGGCTCATCACCAGAGACCATACTGACAGAAAGCTATTAACAGGGTGTTGTAATACAAAGTATATACTTATTCCCCTGCCTGAGCTGATAAGGAGAGAGCCAGTGGTGTAGAGGCAATTACAACTGCCTCACATGTAATACTTCCCTGGTTCGAATCCCAGTAAGGGTATGGCTAGCTGAAGAGAGCTAACTAGCTCGAAATAGATCTATACTAGTCTCCCTTATTTATTATTTAAAATTATCAGCTTAAAAAACCTTACACACATGTAAACTAAAGGCAACGAAACAAATAGCTTTCTGTCAGTATGGTCTCTGGTGATGAGCCGAAAGACAGAAAAGAAAGCAGTATGCTTTCTCCCTTAATTGGGGCTTAACAGGGTGTTGTAATACAAAGTATATATATATATATATATATATATATATATATATATATATATATATATATATATACACATCTATTTTAATCTTCTCATTGAAGCAACATTTAACATAGAATTCATTCTGTTCTTCACCACAATACAATATTTTCTTTTCCATAAGTGATTATTTCTTAGTGATAGCTTTTCCAAAGGTAATGGGATTTAATTACAATTATTAGAATATATTTTTTTTTCCAACTCTCTCTCCCTCTCATTCTTTCACTGTAATAATACGATCTGATGATCTAAGAAGAGAGATAATTGATCCCAACCTTTTATCATGACAGAAAGAAAAAATAACCCCAGATAATAATAGGAGCTGAATGTACATAAAATAGAAATTAGAAAAGGTAGACTATGTGCAATATCTTTATACAATCGTTAGACACATTTAACAAATGTTAGACATGCCATCACTCTTTGTTCCAAAGGTTTTAAAAGAGCTTTACCTCTCATTCATAAAAGGTGCAGAGATTGAAATAATATGGAACTCATTTATACTGTTTCAATTAATCAGTCCTATTTTATTTCTTAATACTCGTACTATTTTCCTCCTGCCTACTTTTCATGAGGTTGTTTTTTTTTTGCAGAGTTCCTTAACTGGGCTCTTTGTGACTGTCCTCCTCTCTTCCTCCCTTGCCCCCATTAATTTGGGTTTTTTCCCCCTCTAGACTTGTTAAAACCCTTGTTTTATGAATGATTGAATTTTCATTTAAATAGGACTGTTTAATTGAAACAGTATAGAAAGAGAATCCAGAAGTCTCAAAAGTGGACCCACCTTATATATTTCCACTGGAATAGAAAGTTTATATTTTCTAGCAGGTGTGGGTAAGCTAGCTGGGAGTTTTCAGAATGGAAAGTTAAGGCATCTAAATAGTACCAAATGGGAGAAACCTCTGTGAGGTATTCCATTTCAGGTATTACCCTAACCTTATGGCAGTAACACCTCTATTGCCAATTTATGATGACCATGATAATGATTTATCACTTATTGCTTGTATGTACCCTGAGAGCTTGTGCACTGGAGAGAAATTTCTTGTGTATCCAATCACACTTGGCCAATAAAGAATTCTATTCTATTCTATTCTATTCTATTCTATTCTATTCTATTCTACTCTACTCTACTCTACTCAACTCTACTCTATCCCATCCCTATCCCTATCCCTATCCCTATCCCTATCCCTATCCCTATCCCTATCCCTATCCCTATCCCTATCCCTATCCCTATCCCTATCCCTATCCTATCCCTATCCCTATCCCTATCCCTATCCCTATCCCTATCCCTATCCCTTTACTGTACTCTACTGTACCATACTATACTATAATATACTACACTACACTACACCTTCCTAGGATGATTATTTGCCTTTCATAAATCGGAAAACAAACATGCTATATGCCATTTGTTTCTCTGAAACAATACAGAGGGGATCCTCAAAGGGGAAGAGAAATGAGAAAGATAGAGTACCACCAATATTTTTGTAATTTCTTTTCATTGATGAATCCTAATCTACCATCCCTTGCCAACTAACCTCTATCAAAACTATCTAACTGTTAAAGATGCCTGCATAACTTCTTGAAAACTGCAGCAATAATTGGAAAGATAGAAAAAAAATGAACCCTAATAAAGAGAGCTACTAAACTTGAAAGCCAGATATGAATATTTGACAGCTCATACATCCTTAGTGTTGAGCGGGTCCTATTTTCCTTAAACGTTCCTCCAGCTCTCCCATCCCTCTCTCTGCTAGTTGCCACCGAATGCAAAGGCAGACACTGATCAAAAATGCCTTTCCCTGATGAAGCCATCTGCCATCCTTTTTCTCAGCTTAATGATTTTGTACCCAGGAAGCCTGTCAGTCTTTCCTGGAGGCAATTCTGAAAAATGGTATCCAAAAGAAGAGCTTGGCATGTGAGGCTCTTTAAAAAAAATAAAAAAAAAAATCTGCAGCATTTCTCTCCTCCTCATTGCAACATGAAAGAAAGATTAGATCAGGAATCCACAGCTTCTTTCCTCAACAACACTTTGCAGCAAATGTCAATGCAAACAGAATTAGAAATATAATGGGTCTACATGAATGTCTATGGGAATGGCTTTGAAAGAGCCATAGCACAAATGGCAACAGTGAATGAAGTCATCCCATATCTGTTTTTCCTTGGTCAAAAATTCACACAAGCCACGTTTGTTAACGATATGGCTGAAAAGCATGCAGGTGTCTGAAAGTTGTCTACAAAAAGTGTCATGTTTAAAGACCTTCTATTGGGGACACAGAAGTTTTAAAATTTTATTTAAAGCAGGGGTGTCAAACTCAAGACCCATGGGCTGGATCTGGCCCATGGGTGCTTAAATCTGGCCTGAGGGCCAGCCTGGAAATAGCAAAGGACTGGCATGTGGTGCTCTGTTTTGACCAGCAGGGTGCTGTAGGAGATTGTCCAGGCCAAAAATAGGGTGTTGAGGCCCCCTTGTTAAGGTATTAAGATTTAAGAAGTTATCAGCAATAAATAGCTGTTAGATGCTGTGAAGCTGATGCAAGTCTGGCTGATGTAACAAGAGTGATTCAGCAGAGAATGAGTATTTTCCCTTTGAAGCTGGAGAGTAAAGTTCCCCTTAAGAGATTTGTATGTAAAAGGCAGCCATTAGAGGGCATGGTTCTCTTTCCTTGTGGCCAGTATTCAGTGCAGAAGTTCTCCATGTGTTAGGAAGAAGAAAGCTTTCTTGTAAAGGTATTTTGCTACCACGTGTATATTGTCTGTATATACCTGTTGTATATTAAACCACTGTTAATGTCTAAGTCTCTGTGTGCTGCGGGTTATCTCATAAAGATAGTCACGTTGGCAATTGCTCTGACACCCCTGAGCCCCATTTTGGCTGGCAAAATGTTGTAGAAGGCTTCTGTCCCATCTCCCCTCACCACCCGGCTGGCCCATGGAGGAGAACAATGCTGATCTCCCTGATTTAAAGGGAGACATCCCTGATTTAAAGGGATAGCTTCAAGAATTCTCATTAAAAATCACTCTGCAGAGGAACTAAGCTGGACTTAATTTCTCTTCGAATCATATACATCTTTGGCTTATTTAAAAACCTTCAGACTTGGGGAATTTCAGTTCAAATTTTCAATAGATGGAATTGCAATATCCTAGGGAAAATTTCAAATGAAAATAAATGTAGTTGTTTTCTTAATTATCTAGAAAGAAAGAGAAAGATTACGATTAGGCATCACCAGTGAATTGGAATATGCTTTCTTACCATGGACATGATCTGCACATTCCTAAGGATAATTCCAGTTTCCAGAACCGCTCCAATGCCAGAGATTCATATGTCCATAGGACATGGTCAAATGAATAGTGTCATGCTGCCGGCTGACACTACTGATTACTGTTTTAGAAAGGTCAGATAGAGACGTTATAATGAGCAGCCCAAATGAGCAGCATCACACTGCATTGGAACACATCAGCTGAATAGTTCTTAGTTTTGAGAGAAAGAACCACTCTAGTTTGTGTGCCATCCATCCATTCACCCATTCATCTGGACATTCCCTGCCATATGCTAGCAGACCAATATCAACAAATGTATTCACTGGCCTTGCTTCTATTTTTCCCTATTATTTTGCATTGTGCCCACTACGTAATTAGTTCTTAATGAGCAGGTAAACTCAAAATGTGCAAGTGATTTTCAGAATATGTTGCCAAGGAGCAGGGTTGGCTCTTAGGTCACTTTCCAAAGTGTTAGGTCAATCAGTAGCAATTAGCTAGCTGCCATGGAGTCAGGCTTGACTAACTTCATGGACAAATATTCATCAATTTGACCTGCCTCTAGGAATAACTTGTAATCTTCCAAAGACAGTGTGATAAACATTTTGAAACTAGCCATCCAACTTCTCTTCTCCTTCTTTTGCTTCCCTCAGCTTTGCCAAGCAGAGTCATGGGTGTAACTCATCATATCTCAATATCTCATCATGTATCATAGGCTCAAGGTTGACTCAGCCTTCCATCCTTCCGAGATGGGTAAAATGAGGATCCAGATTGTTGGGGGCAATAGGCTGACTCTGTAAAACCACTTTGAGAGGGCTGTAAAGCACTATAAAGTGGTATATAAGTCTAAGTGCTATTGCTTTATCTGCTAAATAAGCAAATAAAATAACATAAAACATTATTTTGATGTTATTAAAAAACCTCCAAAATATTACTTCCCTGCATAAACTATGGCAGCTGCAAGAAATTTGATAAAATATTCAATGTCAATTAAAAGCCCTGGTGGCACAGTGGTTAGAATGCAGTATTTCAGGCTAATTTTGCTAACCGTCAGCAGTTCGATCCTGACTGGCTCAAGCTTGACTCAGCCTTCCATCCTTCCAAGGTTGCTAAAATGAGGACCCAGATAGTTGGGGTCAATAGGCTGACTCTGTAAACAGAGAGTCCTATAAAGCACTGTGAAGCAACATATAGGTCTAAGTGCTATTGCTATTATAAAACCAACCAACAATAACTAAAAACAAACATTGGAAGAGGTGGAACTAATGTTGGCAAGCAGTATTATAAGAATAGGTTGCCATGCAGAGGCTATTGCAGTATGTTGGATATTCAGTTTTTCTAGTACATTATTAGCTAGTATTTTGTGCATGTAAATGCATTACTTTCTACTTGGCAATCATCACTTCAAAGAAACAATGTTTATTTGGCAATCTTTATTTAAACAATGTTTATTCTTCTTCTTGCAATTTGCAGTATTCTTGGTGACCATCTCCTAGATTCAAAATGCAAACATATCTATCGTCTTTCTTTCATTGTTTCTCAATGTCCAGCTTTCACAGGTGGACTGGAAAACTGTTCCTTTAAATAGTACGCTATTTGTTTTCATAGAAACACCAGTACCCATTATGATTTTATCTAAGTAACAGCTAAGTTCAGATACAGTCTGCTTTTTGATAGTAATTTGTGGTCCGACCACATTCAGGTGAAGATTACTGTGGTATCCACAACTGGATGTGTCGCCAGTCCTCCAAACTAATAAATAATTTCCTGTTTGTGGATCACCTTGAAATATCTGGCTTCTCGTATTTGGAAGCAGGTTAGATTTGTCAGAAATGTTACAGAACCCAGTAATAGTCAATAGTCATCCTGGGCACCAGATGGATGTATATCCAAAATATTTAATTTTGTGTTCTGTATTTATTTGATGTTTACCATCTCTATTTATGTATATGATGTATGTCATCTTTTCATTGTTGCTTATTTTAATAATCCTAAAGCACTTTGTTGCCAGTTTTGTAAGGCTATCTCATTGCAAATCTGTTCAACACAGCTTACCAGTACAATTATTTGGAAAATACTTTCCCAATAAAAGTGCATAAAATATGCTTTTAAAACTTGATACAATCCCCCCCCAAAAAAAACAGATGTTGGGTAAACTGCCACAATCCAATATGCTGGGGAGTGAGGATGGAAATAACTCTGTACTGTGAAAGATCCCAGGCCAGCATCCTTTGATCTTTCCCTAAGTGTCCTGTTGCACTGTTACTCCATGAAGGGTTGTTATCATAACAGTGAGACTATGTCTTTCCTAAATAGCATTTCGGGGGAGGGGGGGGCGACCCTTATGCATTGCTTTTCTATCTGCAAATACCCAGATGAAAGTTGTGTGATTAAATGGGTCTATTGGAAGCATATATTGGTATCCAAATAGTGCAGCATTATTTAATTGGCAGATTGCCTGCCTTAAGTTATCAGTATTCTATGCAGAAATATATCCAGCTGCAAAGTAGCAGCTAGCTAATTTTGGATGACAACCGACTCCAGAAGCTGGTAAGATTTGGAAATATAGGATGGAAAGCTACTAGGCTTGTCAACATGACTATATTTCTATACTGATTTGTTCTCCAGCTTAGAGCCTACTTCCAAAACTATAAAAAACTTCTGTGCCTAAACTACAGTGCTGTTTACATATAAATATGGTAGCCTTTAAGCAGGGATGGGATTCTACCAGTTTGCATCTATTCTCTAGAACCAGCTGTTAACATTCTAAGCAGTTTGTAGAACCGGTTGTTAGAAGAAATTATTGGCCTAATCCTGTAAGGAAGGCAGGAAGGAAACATTCTGGTGTTGCTTAGAGAAACTGCCTCTCCGTTAACCCTTATTACATTCTTGGCAGGATTAGACTTCCTGTCTCAGGAACTTCTCTGGCGGGGTTTTTTCCTCCTTTGCTGGTACTTTGCTTGTGTGGAGTGACCATTCAAAGTTACAATGGCACTGAAAAAAAGTGACTTATGACAATTTTTCACACTTACGACTGTTGTAGCATCCCCACAGACATGAAAAGCCAGGCGAGGAGATGCGTGCCTTAATGTGAGTGATGTTGAATTGGCCATGCCCAGCCAGTCACATGATCACCAAGTCACACCCACCAACTAAGCCACACCCACAGAACTGGTTGTTAAAATTTTTGAATCCCACCCCTGTCTTTAAGCATTTATTTTTCCTATTTTAAGTATGGCAGAGTTTGCTTGCAATATTGCATTCTAACCATGGCACCATCAGGCTTTCTAAATGTGATACCACACTGGCTTACATATGAAATGATGCCTATTTGTTAATAAATCAGAGATTGGATGGATCTGCTGTAAATCCTGAAGTTTGCTTTGAGAATTCCTGGATTCTTCTTTTCCTTCCTTTCCTTTCCTTTTGACACCCAGTACTATAGGCTGGACTGGGAAATTAATGAAATGAAATGAAATGAGCAGAAGGCAAAGGCATGCCACTTTCTCATCATTGCCTAAAAACTACAAAGAGCCATGCAGTTAAAAGAAGTCAAATTATATGTATTTATTTACATGTATGTAATGCAAAAACACAAGCCTTTTGACATTTATTCACAACATGCCCTCTTCACAAGACCTTTAAGAGTGATTTCTTTCTGCCACAAGAATTCCTTTATTGGCTTCTTCCTCTGCTCATTTTTAAAATGTCCTATTCACTAGGCCCCCCGGGACAAGTTAAACAAGAGAGAAGTAAAAGAAAGAGAGAGAAAGAAAGAGGGAAAGTTGAATTGATTGCTTCTTTTGCACTGGGATAACCACCCCCAAATTCTGGTTCAATTAATCCTATGAACAATGAATCCTATCTGTCTCCATTATCCCAAGACCTTTACCCTATGAAATCTCATTCCCATGTTGTAGGATATTGGAAGAAAAGCTTGTGAATTTTCTGGAGTTCACAGCCTGCCATTTAGCTATAATAAGAGTTCAGGCCTGGGAAGGAATGTATCAAAGCTCCGTAAATTAACTTCCATCCGTCCTCCAGACTATTGTCCTTAGAGAATTTTGCAATTTATTTTTCTCTTCTATGGGTAGCCACCATTAGACTGTTTGGTGGCATTTGCTCTTCATTTCCAGGCTGAAGGGCAAAGTGTAGAGCCTGAAAAAACCATGAAGACATCAACTGCCATTCTCCTTACATGTGTCCTATTGTTAGCCAAAGTGGCTTGACCTTCTGTAATGTGACGCACGAGAGGCGAAGTAATGCAACAAGACAAATCAGACAGGGCAGTGCCACACAGCCGATATATGACACATTTCCTTCAAGCCAAACACAGCTTTTAGCAAAGGTAGTACTTTAAAAGTCACTTATCTTTCTTCTTGGTCTTCAAACATTTTGACTGCTCTAAGAGAAGTGGGGGGTGGGGAGAGAATAATACATCCTTGTCGTATGTCAAAGGGAAAGGAAGAATGAAGGTATTCGCAAAACAAACTTTGGCATTCACTTCCGATCAATGCCACTGGGTAGTGATAGTTCTGTCAATTATAAGCAAGAAATTAATAAGAAAAAAGGCACCGTTTCAGATATTAGCAAGTGTGACACTGCATTTGATGACTTCAACTGCCTGCCATATTTGAAATAAACAAAATAAATAGCTAAAGACCTCTTTATTTGTATAATACGTGTAACATTATGGTTTAGGAGGAAAATTTGTTTTGAGTTGGAGGAAGTCGGCTCTAGGTTCAAGAATACATTGATATACAAATATCATAGCCATATTTACAAAAAACAGAACAAAACAACAGAACAGAATAATATTCTGTATATTCTTTATTGGACACACAAGAAATTTGTCTCTGGTGTGTAAGCCCTCTGGGTACATCCAAACAACAAAGTGATATAATCATAAGATACCGATAGAAGAAGGTAGTAGAAAAGATGAGACGGAAAATAGCAATACAGCCCTACTACATGGGTAGATATCCTGAAGCACTAGACAGGGCTGTGGGAGTTAGGTGTTCAGCAGAGTGATGGCATGGGAAAAAAACTGTATTTGGGTCAAGTTGTTTTGGGATGCAATGCCTTTAGCAGCATTCTGTAGGGAGGAGTGTGCCCAGGATGTGAGGGGTCTATCAGTATTTTCTTAGCCCTCTTTCTGCTAATGCAGGATACAGGTCCTCAATGGAAGACAGGTTGGTTGCACTTGTTTCTTCTGCAGTCCTAACTATCCATTGGACTCTGTACCTGTCCTGTTTTTGTTACTGTACTAAACCAGACAGTTATAAGAAGTACAAATGACAGACTCAATAATTCTTCTGTAGAACTGTATCAGCAGTACTCTAGTACTACCAGTAGTATTAGTACTCTAGTAGCTTCCTTCAGTTCTCACCCTGTGTACTCTTGTGAAACCACTGAGAGTCCTGCAGGGTTGTAGCAATTTAAAACATAATTGATAAATATTATTTCCTGCTATTCTCACAATGAGTGTTGTTTCTTTTATTGCCCATTCCTGTAGTAATAACAATAGTATAATGTAAGATAGCTGGATCCTGATGATGTGAGAAGCAGAAAGGGAATGAAAAGAGCAGGATGCCCACTGGTGAATGGCACTGATAATGGGAAGAGTGACAGGAAAATGGGTAACCAACAATGAAACTATTAGAGAAAAGAACAATGGATGGGCACAATGATGGGTTGAGATAATCAGCACACAAAAATGGGGAGATGCAGAGAAAGAAAAGAATGACCAAAGAGATTGGGAACAGAGGACATGGATGGGAGAAGAGCAAGGAAAGAGCAGCAGGATGAGGTGGAGATATGGAAAGATCATGAAGCTGGGGAAGGAGGATGAAGACAAGAGGGAATCTACCTCATTCAAAACAAACCAAAACAAGAAAGCAATACAAGACATTCTATTTCTTTCTAAATTCTTGGCATTCGAAATATCAAAACTGGATTTGTTTGGGAAACATGGGACACATAATCATAACCCTTTTATTTTAGAAGGTTAATCGGTTAGCAATTACTCATTTTAAACCTTATGAGTTTGATTCCCATCTGGACACAACTGAGAGTAGAGAAACTGCTTTCTTATGAGGCAGGAACTCCAGGTAAGAGATTCAAGATGAAATCTCACTGGTTGATTGATTGATTGATTGATTGATTGATTCATTCATTCATTCATTCATTCATTTCCTACTTGCTACAATCATCTGGACTCTGACTGGTTCGTAGGAACACATTGTATATAATAAAACATACATGGCAGAAAACAAAATAAATCCTAAAAAAAACCACACCAGTACAGAATGCAATAAAAAATGTCTATAGAATACATATGACACACATAATAAAGGGAAAAATGAGAAAAATGTTACGTTGCCTAAATGAAACATAACTTCCACTTCTGATCCAAATCTTAGAAGAATATGTGTTTTAAATTATCCTTTAGTAGGGAGCTTTGTGGAAATCTCGAGTAAGTGTATTCTACTGGGAAAAGGCCAAAACACAGCCGTTCCTTTCCTCGTCATATGCCAAAGAAAGAACTTGAAATAATGACAAAAAACAACAATTTATTATGTGCCTTTACCAAGAACATCAACTCTGATAATTAAAATAATTAAAATAATGCCATGGGATAGGATTGAAGAGATGGAAGGAGGGATAGATAGACACACATAGATAGATAGATAGATAGATAGATAGATAGATAGATAGATAGATAGATAGATAGATAGATAGATAGATAGATAGATGGATCTCTATCTATTCCTCCGTCCTTCTCTTCAAACCTATCCCAAGGCATTATTTGTATTTATATATACGTATATATACTATACAGTATATATACAATACACACACACACACACATGAAAAATGCTCAGAGAAACATCCCAACCAACAGGATTGCTTGTGGAGAGTGAAAAAAGGGGTACACTGAGATTGGGGAGTTGTTCCAAATACAACTGCCAAGAGTTTAAACTGGGGTCTGGCTCAAATGGGGAGCCAGCATAGGTCCAGTTTTTATTACAAGGATGTCTTTATCAGCAGTAGACCAATATAGACCACCATGCATTCCAGGTAGAAGCACACCTAATGCAAAAATCAAGCTTGTTATAGGCATTGCCAAAACATGTGACTTGCTGCTGTATTTTCTCTGCCTATGCATCATTTTATTATCTTGGAATATATATTTTAATTCTATGCATGGTCAGGAGAGGAACTGCATGACTCTCTCTCTCTCTCTCTAATAGCAGGTGCAGTGGTTTCCTAAGGATATGGGCATTCTGACCTACATAAGGAACTCTGCCTCCCTTATGATCTGCTCTATTAATTGCAAAGGAGAAGGGAGATTTCTTAAAACAAAAATCCTACTCCTATTAATATACATACGGGGAAGCAAAGGAACACCATGCATTGAAATGGTGCTCTGAATCCGAATAAATAAATTAAAGCTACAGAAAAATATCTGTAGGTTAAAGAATCCAATGGTCCAACACTGGGCAAGATGCCAGTTGAAAGATTTCCAAGATTTTGAAAGAGGAAAGGTTGGAACTGCTTGAGACAGTGGATATCCTGGTCTAATCAGATCCAGAGGATATCCTCGGTCCTTTGGAAATGATTCCTTTCAGCCCAACAGCAATCTTACTTTTGCCAAAATACTATTGGCCTCGGCTTCCTCTTCTAGGAATAGCCACACACAGAGACACACGCCTGCCTTATTTTACACTTGTCTGTAGTCACTCTTGCAACCACTATATTTACAGAGGATTAAGCTGTTGGATAGGTCACTCCCTGAAATCAAGAGCATGCCACGTTCCCATTCATTTGTAAGGGCGAAGTGAGCAGGAATGATGGAGAGGTTGCACAAAGCATAAATAAAATCAGACTCCTTCGGGCAATATCCAGCAGCGGTTAATAGGGGGATGATTTTGTTACCTCTATAAATGAGAATTATTTTGTGGAAGGGGCGGCATGCATCCCTCATGAACAGCAAAGTCATCTGTTTATCATTCCAAACTGTTAGCAATATGAAGAAGCTTTGTAACTATGTGGCTTTATATGTACATTGGAACACAGATGAATGAATCTCCACATCGCAGGTGTAAAGGGAAGGTGATAATTGCCCAGAAACCAGGGCAATGGATTTTACTTCTTTTTAAAAATTTCTTATATTTCTTATTAAGAAGAAATCATTCCTCAACAGACAAAATACCAAAAAAAAAAAAAAGCAAAAGGAAGGAGGGATTAGAAGAAAGAGATGTCAGCTTCTCTTTGCACAGATTACTTTTTTCAGTGAAACTGAGTGGAGAAATGTCACTTGCCTTTAATTTGCTGATGATTTTAAGAGCAAGAAAATATATGCTATTTTTCTGCTTATGGAAAATATCCTGCACCGATGATGTTTTCTGACAGCTGGCAGCACAGCTTTCCATCAATGGTATTTATGCTCAATTTACTCTTCCATTTTTTTCTTTCTGATTACTTCCCCCCCCCCACCCCTTTAAACATATCATTTTTGTCCTGCTAAAAGAGTGGGTCTGCATTTTAAAACACCACAATTAGCCACACCTTTGGTAGCTCAGGTTTGAATTGTGGAATCCTTGGTGCTCTCTGAGCTTGGTTATTTGCTTGCAGACTCAGCTGGGCAACTTCCTCAATGCAAATGAGTGTGGGGTTTGCTCCCTGTTAGCCATTTGTGCAGAAGTAATAGCCGTTCCTTGGTGGAGGTTTGCCTACAGGCCAATTCCACCTCTTTGCATGCTTTTTGAAGCATTCGATGCTCATATGTGGAGCCAATCAAAGATAATATATGATCAAACCCCACGCTCACTACCACTGATGATGTTACCTAGTCAGGGAATGAAATGTCAGTAAGCAAAACAGCCAAGCTCGGTGAGCATGAAGGATTCCACTAAATTCATGCAGTTTTCTTTGACAACTGTGGCAAGTTTAGGCTTGGCATTTTGAACTGAACACAGTCCACTCAAGTCAAAATATTTAATTCTGTTGTGTCAGGAGACAGTAACAATCTACTGCCACCATAACTTCAAACTTTCCGTGTGCCATTTTATGTCATGATCGAGTTGCACTATTGAAATGTAAGTAATAGAAACAACCAAGCAACAGACAGGAAAAAATTATTTCTGCCACAATAAAAACTTTCCCTATCTGCCAGCTAATTCTTGCACTTAATATCAACGATTACAGAAAAGACCTATTCTATGTATGTAGGGCAATGAAGTGGTAAAAGGAGCTACACCAGACAAGTTTGACTGAAAACGAGAAAGATTTCTGAAATTACTCCACTAAAATATTTCTGAAAAAAAATTGACCTGTCTCCTATCATACTGTTTTTTTAGAGATATAATTTCATGAGAGGGAGCACTTTTGAAATAATGTCCTCCTGGCTTTGCATGGTAGTAGTGCAACTGTGTAATAAATTTAAGTGCAATTTAGAAAATGTGTGTATATGTGTGTGCAGAGGGAGAGAAGGAGAGAGAGAAAGAATAAGTAAGTATATGATTTGCCTCTGGATAGAGTGATTAAAAATGTACTAGAAACAGGGAGATAGAATGGGCAGAGCCAGAGTCTGAAGGAAACAGGTGCTTTAAAGTGACAATATGCTAATTGGGTTATTCATATCATGGACTGTGCAAAATATATAGAAGCAGATAGATAGATAGATAGATAGATAGATAGATAGATAGATAGATAGATAGATGGATGGATGGATGGATGGATGGATGGATGGATGGATGGATGGATGGATGGATGGATGGATGGATGGATGGACGGACAGACAGACAGACAGATGGAAGAGATAGATAGATAAATGGATGGATGGATGGATGGATGGATGGATGGATGGATAGATAGATAGATAGATAGATAGATAGATAGATAGATAGATAGATAGATAGATAGATAGATAGATAGATAGATAGATAGATAGATAGACAGACAGACAGACAGACAGACAGATGGAAGAGATAAATAGATGGATGGATGGATGGATAGATGATAGATAGATAGATAGATAGATAGATAGATAGATAGATAGATAGATAGATAGATAGATAGATAGACAGACAGACAGACAGACAGACAGACAGACAGATGGAAGAGATAGATAAATAGATGGATGGATGGATGGATGGATGGATGGATGGATAGATAGATAGATAGATAGATAGATAGATAGATAGATAGATAGATAGATAGATAGATAGATAGATAGATAGATAGATAGATAGATAGAAAGATAGATAGATAGATACCGTAGAAGCAGAAGAGATGTTTGGTGCTAAAGAGTAAAGAGATCTAATCCTAATGATATACCGACATCTGGCAAAAATGTTCATTCTATACTTACTTTCCAAATAATGAAGCAATTTTGAATGAGTGCATATTGATATGAATATTGAAGGATGTATGCAAACCTCTCCAAATATGATGCAAAGATAGAACATTCTCAGATATGTTCTACACAACTGTTTATCTAGACACAGCTGCTTATCTAGAACATTTCTGGGTTGCCTTCTTACAGTTGCTTCCCAATCATGGCTACGTACAGATTTGTGTTAATTCTGCAAACCAAACTATATTCAGCCATACGTTTCAGAATCCAAGAGATCATATTTGCCTTTTTAATATCTCCTCATAGATATTTTTGGAGATTTGATTTCCCATGCTAGAAATTTTGAAGAGTTTATGCATACAAAGCACAGGTTGACAAAGACCTCAAATTGCACCTTAAAATATATACACTTCAGATGCAGAAAATACCCAGAGCACAAAAGAGAAAATGGTATTATGCTCTAATTCACAGAAGGAAAAGTGCTTAAGATTGCAGGGCTTCCTGTACAGAATATAAAATCATTCCAAAAAAGATGTGTGATTTTGCTGTGTGTGAAGAGTTTTCCTTCAATTAATTAAGTATTATAATAATCCTGGCTGGATATTAAGAGCTGCAGCTGAGAGCATATACATTGTTAGTGCTTGAGAGATTTAGTCACTCTTTTTAGTTAGCATTTTCTTTCATTCTTTTTTCCCCCCAAATAACATTCAGTCTGAAATCATATATCCATTTACACAGTAGTGGTGAATTTAGTAGTGAATTAACAAGTCGACATTTATACATTTGTATTGACCTTAAATGTTATCAAGATGACACACTGGACTCCATTGAAACGGCCTTTTCTTTTTTGAATGGGTGCTTATGTTTCACTTGAGAACCTATGTTTTTCATAATACAGAGTTTCTCTTTATTGTACTTATTCAGGCAATGGATTACCTATAGTTACATGAATAAAAGACACAGCCTTTCATTATAATTTATTCAGGTATGGAAAATATAACCTAGGAAGAACTGTTGAAAGAACTAAGAATGTTCTGATTGGAAAAAGAACTCTGGGGGACAAAACTTAAATACAGAAGAGTTCTACCATACAGTGGAGGACAAAAGTATATTGCCTATATACAATGGTGGGATTCAACCGGTGTAAATGAGCTTTGCACATGCGCAGTGCTTTTGAAAATAGAAGAAATCTTACCTTTTACTGCAGCCCGAGCGAGTTCAAAGAGCTGAGGCACAGCAATCCGAGCTGCCACACTGATCAGCTGGGCTTCAAACAAAGGAAATATAGCATAGAATAGAGTAGGGGCAGGTGGCTGGGGCCAAATGATCGCTGGAAGTACTGGTTCACCCAAACCGGTCTGTACCAGCTGAATCCCATCCCTGCCTATATAGTCCTCAACTTACAACCACAACTGAGCTCGAAATTTCTGTTGCTAAGTGAGACATTTGTTAAGTGAGCTTTGCCCATTTTACAATTTTTCTTGCCAGAATTGTTAGGAGAATCACTGCAGTTGTTAAGTTAATCTCACAGTTGTTAAAGGAGTCCGGCTTCCCCAATGACTCTGCACACCAACCCGTCATAAATACGAGTCATTTGCCAAGCATCTGAATTTTGATCAAATGACCATGGAGATGTTGTAACAGTCACAACTGTGAAAATGGTCATCAATCGCTTTTTTTCAACGCTGTTGTAACTATGAGCAGTCACTAAATGAAATGTTACAAATCCAGGACTACCAGTACCTAACACTCGATCCAAAGAGCTGACATGATAGAATGGCACATTTTGATAGGAAAGTTGATAGAATCCTTCTGGGCAAAAAGTACATCTATTCAGGGTTTTTAGCATCCTATGCAGTGGTGGGATTCAGCTGGTTCACACTGGTTCAGATGAATTGGTTTTTAAATTACCCACTCCCCAATATCAAAGTGGATCCTGGGTGCTGTGCTGAGCTGCAATGGAGAAATGGGCAACAGAGCGGTTGGCATGAGAGACAAAGATGGCCGCTTTCCCTCTTTCTTCTCGCTTCTCCTCCTCCTTCCCTTGTACCAGCCACCTCATTGCCCATTTTTCCATTGTAGCGCAACACAGCACCCAGGATTCACTTTGATGGAGGAGGGTAATTTAACAAATGATTTGCCCAAAGTCAGGTTGGCTGTCGTGGGAGGCTTATCTCGCATGTACGGTGGAGCTGGAGGACAGAGATGGGCCACACTTCCCATGTCAGCCAGACTAACTCTGGGCGAACTGATTATTAAATTATTTGAATCCCACCACTGATCCTATACCAGTAAACAAGAGTGTTATCTAAGCAGTTTAGTCTGTTTTTTTTTTTTTTTCCCTTGGCTGGGAGATATGAGTAATTTGGTTCAGGAAGTTGTTATTTCTTCATTGTTTTAGTAGCCTGCAAGAAGTCTTTGAATTATGCCTGAAAGCAAAATGTATGCCTATGGAGCTTTTAAAACTATTAGCTCATCAAGCTATGAAACACGGCACATGTTCTCCACATGTTCTCCAGTCAATAGACTGGCTTCAGCTTTCAATAATGCCTGATGTTTGCAAACACATTTCAAAGGTGGCGCCACATGAAGCAGGTTTAATTCATCTCACTGAGTAGAAAATAAAGTTTGTTTCACAATAACCACAGTCTGGCACAATACGTTTGGTTGCCAAACCACTGAAACATGGAGATCCAAATTCAAGGTTGCACTTGGTTATGCCACAAAAATAATATAGGATAGGATTCCTGATAGAAACCATCAAATGAAGTTTACATCCTCTGATCAATCTGCTTTTGATGAACCGGTGGCATCTCTACTGCATCTTCTATTAGAATTATTTTATTTTACTGGATTTAGTAAATTGATCACTGATTTAGATCAATTTGCTTAAGTTTAAATGGGGAAAAAAATAAAAATTGGGAATGAGAGTATCTGACATTTATCTATATATCATATATTTCAGTGGTAATGTGAGATTATAAAGAGTGTGGCACAAGTCATAAGACTGAATGTCTGTGGCATAAAATAGGAATCAACAAATAGCAACAGCACTTAGACTTATATACCACTTCACAGTGTTTTACAATACTCTCTAAGTGGTTTACAGAGTCAGCATATTGTCTCCAACAATCTGGGTCCTCATTTTACTGACCTTGGAAGGATGGAAGACTTGATCTGATGAGAATCAAACTCCTGGCCATGGGAAGAGTCAGCCTGCAATACTGCATTCGGATCACTGCCCTATGAAATTGACTCCCTATAAAGGACTGGAGACAGTATAAAAGAGTCCTTCCTGTCATTTCCATTTACGTGGTTATCAATAGCAACGACAGTTGCTGATAGATTTAGTGGAGAAAGCAGTAACATAGCCATCTACCCTGTTCCTAATGTAGATTATCTGCCAAAAGAGAAAGCAATATCTGTCTCATAACCTGATTGGAAGCTAGATTGACTTAGATCATGATAATTCACGACATCCAGATACTCCTGAAATTAGGATTCTGTCACATGTCTTAGCACCAAGTCTCAATGTTGGAAGATTGGACAAAAATTAATGCACAGAGGGGAAAGGAAAAGGATATATGGGAAGGGAGAAGAGGGGAGAGCAGACGAAAGGAGAGGAGAGAAAATCTCATTGCTAATCTTCATTATGCTTTTAGGCTGCCCATTTCTTCGCTGCTTTTGAAAGACGGGAAGGAGAAAGTTTTAGGTCTCATATTTAGGTCTCACATCCCATTTTCGGGCTGTACAATTCAAAAAGTATATATCAGAAATGAGCAAGCAGACACCAAAACTGACTCTATTCTTTCTAGATAAAGAGCAACTTCCAAGCTTTTTGAGTTAGTTAAACTGAGACTGAGTAAACAGGGAGAGGAGTGTTTTATACAATAAAAGACAGTGCACTAGGACACAGGCCTCTACAATCTCGGAAGCGAAAGAAATCCCACATGTTTTACATTTCACCCATAAGAATAGACTACGATTCTATTGTTTTCAAAAGAATGCTCTATCCCAGTAATGGTTAACCTTTTCATCCTCGCATGCCGAAAGTGTGCATGTGTGCGCACCTGTGCATGCTCACATGCCTGCATTCATAATACAATGTGCACACAACCTCCTGCCCAGGGGTGGGATTCAAAAATTTTTAACAACTGGTTCTGTGGGCGTGGCTTAGGTGGTGGGTGTGGCTTGGTGGTCATGTGACTGGGTGGACATGGCTTGGTGGTCATGTTATTGGCTGGGTGTGGCCAACTCAACATCACTCACATCGAGGCACGCATCTCCTCGCCTGGCCTCTTGTTACTGTGGGGATGCTGCAACAGTTGTTAAGTGTGAAAAACGGTCATAAGTCACTTTTTTCAGTGCCATTGTAACTTTGAATGGTCACTCCACACAAGCAAAGTACCAGCAAAGGAAGGAAAAAAAACTCCAGAATTGTTCCTGAGACAGGAAGTCTAGTCCTGCCAAGAATGTAATAAGGGTTAAGGGGGAGGCAGTTTCTGTAAGCAACACCAGAATGTTTCCTTCCTGCCTTCCTTACAGGATTAGACCAGTAATTTCTTCTAACAACTGGTTCTCCGAACTGCTTAGAATGTTAAGAACCGGTTCTAGCGAATAGGTATGAATCAGTAGAATCCCACCCCTGTTCCTGCTCCCTGCATATGTGCACACGACCCCCCCGTATGTGCACCATGCACATTTGCACATGTGCGCATGACCCCCCTGCACCTCTGGGCATGCGCACACATCTCCTGTATGGTTCCCACTCATGTGTGACAGATACCAAACAATCAAGCTGGCAGGAGGCGTGCATGCATGCACACTGGACTTGATCTGGGGTGACAGCTTGCATGCCGACAGAGATGGCTCTGCATGCCATGTCCGGCATGCATGCCATAGGTTCGCCAATGCAACATTTATTTGTTTAACAGAAAAGTCAAAAACAGAAAGAAGAAGGAACATTTAGCATAGTGCTAGATGCTAAAAGGTGTGAACAAGATGGATTCTTTCTGGGGGGAAAAATCTGTATGAAACTGAAAGGGACAAATGCAATCATTTTTCATAAAATTTATTCTTATAACTTATGTCCTGTATGGTCCTCTTCCTCCTCCTCCTCACAAAATACAGAGTTCCTTTTCTAAGAGATATCCTTTTCTAAGAGATGTCCAGCATTAACAGGCTGCTTTGCTCTGAACTTAAACAATGTCTTATTTCTATTAATCAGGGGGTTTTGTGTGTCTTTTTAGTTTTATAATCTTAGTCTATGGATAATAAGCCACAGATGCAAAGATCACATATTGAATACAAGTCAGAACATTTATCATCTTTCTAGAGTGCCCATTTTTCTCACTGCCAAAATGCTGCAATTCAGACACCAATTTTCTCTAGATAAAACTCCCAAAAACCTTGGATTCTTGTTTGTAGTCCAGTTTCCTTTAAGAGCTGCACCCACAGCATATTTATTCAAAAGGAAGTTGAGATTTATGTTTTCTTCCAAATTTTTGTCTGTGAATTAGGCTGATAGTCTCACATTTGTTGAGAATGTGGGAGGCAAGAAGATAGACAGAAAGTGGAGCTACCTGGCTTAAAATAATGAAAGCCAAGAAACAGAGATGGTATTCAGTAGGTTCTGACCAGTTCTGGAGAACCGGTAGTGAAAATTTTGAGTAGTTTAGACAACAGACAAATACCGCCTCTGACTGGCCCCGTCCCCATCTATTCTCTGCTTCCCGAGTCCCAGCTGATTGGCTGGGTCTTCTTTTGATGCCCTACACAGGAGAACGGAGGTGGGAAGCAAGTTAGTGAGGTGGGAAGGGAATGGGATTTTGTTGTATCCTTCCCCTGCCACAGCCATCAAGCCATGCCCACCAAGCCACGCCCACTAAGCCATGCCATGCTTACCAAGCCACGTCCACAGAACCAGTAATAAATGTTTTTGAATCCGTCCACTGCCAAGGAATGGAAGGGGATGGGAAAAAAGGTGAAATAACTTTTATTGCTTCTGTTTGTAGTTCCACCAGTCACTTCAAAATCTAATTTCACCATGATATGGAAAACATTCATGCTTGGATATATTTACCCTCACCCAGTGTAGCTTGCATTTTTATTGCTACTCCTCCTTGGGTATAAATGGATGATTACTGGGAAAATGAACAAAGTTAAAAGTCCCAAGGGTACTGACCAAGAACTAAATCATCCTGAACTAATAGAGACTTCCACATAGCACATGCTTACAGGCTTCTGTTTATTTTGCAACCCAGAGTAAGCATTTCCTTTGCTTTGAAATAAAAGGAAAAACAGCCACTTAGAGTTACCTTTGAGATGGGTAGCAAACAAATTTGAAAGATAGATGATAGAGATAGATAGATAGATAGATAGATAGATAGATAGATAGATAGATAGAGATAATATTTTCTCCAGTTCCCAAGATATTCCTACTACCACAAAGAGAAAGCTAGATTAAATAAATTCAACCCAACCATAATTTCAACTTATCTAGGACAAAGAGCCTTTGAACTGTGATTTATCACACCATGCACATGCATGGCCTTGTACATTCCAACTCTATTGCACGTGCTGTTCTATCCTTTTATTTATTTATTGCTGATTCCACTGTAAGTATTGGAATATTCATGTGCGCATGTGAATTTATGCACATACTGTATGTATACGAATGAGAAAAGAGAATGCTTTGTTAATCTTTATGCAAATTCATGAATTTTACAAAGGTGTTGCTTTATTCAATTCAACTCCATTTTTAGACTAGCCTCTCAATATACCACACATATATCAGTGAGCCTCCTGTACTAATCCTGCACTAATCTTTACTGGCAAAATCCAGCTTGGACACATGGAAAAGGTGAGAAAACTGGGGAGAACTGAAGAGTTTTGGCTTTGCTTTCATTCTATTCTTCCTTTTTTGGAGGTCATCTTAAATTCCGAGTCTTCATATCTTTGATATCAGTGGCAGTTGGGACCAGGAACTCCATTGCTAGGTAGTGCAATTGAAAAGCATAATGTCATGTAACCATATCACTTAGCAATGGCAATTCCAGAAGTCCTGGTTGTTATTATTAGGTTGTTATCATGAGTTGTTAAATGAGGACCTCACATGATGAAAAGTTTCTAGTAACTTCCTGCCAACTTTCCTAATAAATTTGTTGTAGGAAGCCAGTAGAGAATGTCAAAAACCAGGATCATGTGAGCACAGCTCATTGCAACATCATAATTGTGAGCTGGTACCAAGTACCTGGAATATGACCACACAACCATGGAGACTCTGCAATGGCTGGAACTCAGAGAACCAATCATCAGTGTTGTCATAACACTGAACAAATGGTTATAACCCAAGGACCCAGGGGTGGGATTCTACAGGTTCGCACCTATTCTCTAGAACTGATTGTTAACATTCTAAGCAATTCGGAGAACCGGTTGTTAGAAGAAATTACTGGCCTAATCCTGTAAGGAAGGAAACATTCTAGTGTTGCTTACAGAAACTGCCTCTCCATTAACCTTTATTACATTCTTGGCAAGACTAGATTTCCTGTCTCAGGAACTTCTCTTGAGGGTTTTTTCCCTCCTTTGCTGGTACTTTGCTTGTGTGGAGTGACCATTCAAAGTTACAATGGCACTGAAAAAAAGTGAAAAACAGCTGTCCACACCTGCTGCCGGCTAACCACAGCAACAATTCAGATTATTGGTAAATATGAGGAGGAATGGGGAGAGGCAAGCTGGAAAGATGTCTACATTTATGTCTATGGAGGTTCTCACTCATCCAGGTCATGGCTGTCCCAAAGGTGCTTTTTCAAGAGGCAAAGGGACTTTCTGGTTTTTCTTTGAATTTCTTTCTCTTGCATAAATTTGTGGAATTCTTGCAAGCAAACAACCAAACTCAGAAAGCAGATTTTATGCAGATATATAAAAATGTTCAACCAATTCATCAGTTCAAGGGCTGATAAAATGACTTATAATAACAATTAAATTAAAATATATTGATGCAGGTGTTAAAAAAAACAAAGCAAAAATTAAGCAGTGTTTGTATAAACAAGTTCTAAAGCAAGCATTTTTGTTAGGAGAACAAGTTTATTTTACTGTTCTGAAAGAAATAAACTTACATGTTTTTTTTTTTTAAAAAAGTGTCAAAATTTATGGAGATTACTTTCCCCACAACTACTTTTGTCTTTATCCATTTTGCTTTTCACAAGGCTGTAACGAGCATGTTTTCCTAATGTGTCTGTTGCCTAAATTGATTGTAGATGCCATTATAAATGTGTCTAATCCTACTTTGCTTTTAAACCTTTCTTTTTATTATGTTCTGCTTTGCTGTGGATGACATCCAGTCCTTCACAGCTGTGATAGACTACCAATATTTTAAATAGATCAGCAGTTAGAGATTTTTAGCTGTGGATAGCTGTGGATTTCCTTTATTTAGATGTGTCCAAGAAGAATAGATAAAGATTTGTTTGGGAAGATTTAATCTGATTTCCAGGGAAGCAATGGTAGTATGTAGATGATTCTGTGGAGAGGGGAGTCAATACAAAACCTTTGCCAGACCAATTCTCAAATACAGCTTGTCTGCCTGGAATATCGGACACTAACACAATTGAGCAGTTTGAGAAAAGTACTCCATTCCTTCGCTCACAATAAAATTCCCTATGCCTCCAGGCTTGAAATTTTGGGCCTGGACAATCTGGAACTGCAGATTGTCCACTTGCAGTCTGATCTAAGCATAGTTCACAAAATTGTCTGTTATAACATCTTGCCTGTCAACGACTTCTTCAGCTTCAATCACAATAATACACAGGCAAACCACCGATACAAACTCAAGGTAAAATGCTCCAAACTTGATTGCAGAAAATATGACTTCAGCAACAGAGTGATCAATGCCTGGAACACCCTACCCGACTTGGTTATTACAGCCTCAACCCCTCACAGCTTCAACCTCAAACTGTCTACCATGGACCTCACCCCATTCCTAAGAGATCTTTAAAGTAGGCATACATAAGCACATCAGCATGCCTACTGTCCCTGTCTCACTGTCTCCATTTATCTGTATTTACCTCCTTTATTCTTGTTTATTTTCATACTTATACTTGTTATCTTGTACATGTTTGACAAACAAATAAAATAAATAAAATAAAAATGAATAGCCACAGTGGAAAAAGTAGCTGTTGAATCAATTGGCTCCTTAGAATTCTACTCTGGAGCAAGGAGAGGGCCAGGATCATCTACACATGAGTGTCAAACTCACTGTGTCACATTGCCATCACATGACATTTTGTGACATTTTTCCCCTTCATGGAACTGGGGTGGGCGTGGCCTGCATGTGACGGATCCAGCCTGTAGGCCACCATTTTGATACTCTTGTGGTCCCTATAGAGACTTTCCCTGAGCACATCTTAAGAAGGTGGACTCCAATGGGTTTTAAAACTTCCAATGGGAAATCACCTCACCTAAGCCACTATTTGACACCTTCAAATGAATAATGGTTTTGCATATTTCCTCTCTTAACCACCTTAGGAAATTGTTTGTCAATGGCTTTTTGGATGTTTGGATGTAAGAATCTTTAAAAAGAGTAAATTTTATTATATGAGATAAGTTTCTTGATGAAGAAAGATGCATGTTTAAGAACTTAATAATTTATACTTGATGAAGAAGATGCATGTTTAAGATCTTAATAATTCTTTTGAATAAACTGCAAAAGGGAGGCTAGAACATTGATTTTGGAAAGTTATAGACAGATTAAGGAGCTAGATGAACTTGAAAGCATATTTCCTCTGGGTTGTTTAAAATTTTACATGAATATTTGTAAACTGTAAGAAATCCTCCCGTGCTAAAATATTTTTGATTAGATAAAACAAACAACTATAAAATGGATTTAAAAGAGCTATAGAAGAGGAAAAGATCTTTACTGGACAAAACAGAGACTGAAACTGATTTGAATGTGGGTCTGAAAGTGTATTTAAAAATGTTTGAATAGATGAATCTTAAGAAAGAAAGATACTATCCTGGATTTACAAATGAAACAGGCTGATATCTTAATAAAATGGACATACAAATAATCAATCAGAAGAGTGGCTTGGATAGATTTCTTAATCTTGGATTTACAGAAAAGATATGTTAACCTAATAAAGGATTTTCTGAGAGGAGACAAAGAAAAAATTGATAAGAAATCAACATGTGGGAGATTACTTAAAGGGATTAAAGATCAAGCTTTTTAAAAGTAAATGGATATAAAGTGAATTTATTTTATCAAGATTAAAACATATACATTGTGGTTTCTGGTTTGTTTGCAGATAAAAGACTTGATATGGGAAGAGATGTCTCATGCTATATTTTTTAGAGAACTCTATAAATTACTTTGTTAAGAGCCATAGTAGTGCAATGGTTAGAATGCAGTACTGCAGGCTACTTCTGCTGACTGCTTGTGGCCTGCAATTTGGAAGTTTGAATCTCACCAGGCTCAAAGTTGACTCAGCCTTCCATCCTCCTGAAATTGGTAAAATTAAAACCCAGATTGTTGGGGGCAATAGGCTGACTCTGTAAACTGCTTAGAGAGGGTTGTAAACAGAGGTGGTATTTAGCTGGTTCTGACCAGTTCTAGAGAACCGGTAGCAGAAATTTTGAGTAGTTCGGAGAACCGGCAAATACCACCTCTGTCTGGAGATTTTACAGTATCCTTTCCCTGCCACGTCCACCAATCCACAGCCACAGAACCAGTAGTAAAAAAAATTGAATCCCACCACTGGCTGTAAAGCATGGTAAAGTGGTACATAAGTCTAAGTGTTATTTGTCAACTGATACAATATTTCTCTGTTCTTTTAAACTTGCCAACAGAAAGGAAGAGGGGAATAGTGTAGCAGTTTGCAAAACTGAAACTGCATTCTATAAATGTTTTCATAGATAGTTTCCAGGCAACCGAAGTTTCTGCCGTGCAAAATTCTAACTGGAGAGTATGACTGATGACTCTTGGCTATGGATGTGTCCCATTGGAGAATATGAATTATCATACACCTAGGGAGTGGGGAAAAACCAGGGTCAAGTGGTACAATGAATGATGTGTCTCAGAGTTGGCTACACACAGGTAGCACCGGCATGTCTTCTCCTAATAAATCTTCTTTAAGCTTTGAAAATCTGGCTAGAGACTCATGATTTAAATGGGGGTAACGACAGGAGTCCTGATACTATTGCTATACTATTAAAAGTAAAAGAATATAAAACTGATTTATTTGATTAAGATTAAAATGTACATGTTATTATATTATTACCTGGTATCTCTTAATGAATGTTTACTGATTAGGACATAATGACAAGATTTTATAATTGTCTATTGATTAGAGATGAGGTATGGAAAGAAGAGATATAACTAAAGTTGTTCGCATTTGTCTGGAGCAGCAGTCGCCAATTGGTGGGCCGCGGCCCACTGGTGAGCCATGAGAAAATTTTGGTGGGCGACAGAGAAATCTCACCCCCAGAGAACCCCCTCAAAGCAATTAATCCAGGCTGCACAGAAACACAAGGCTGTGCCACCCACATGACCCACGGGAACCCTACCCGCCCACTCACTCCTTACCTTGCAAAGTTGCCTGCTAAATTTCTATTTTTCCTTTTTCCGACCATCATCTGTTCTGCTGTGCAGGAAGATTTAGATTAGCAAGGAAGCAGGAAATGGTTGGATTTCTTGCTTTCTAGCTAGTCTATAGATCTTTGGCTCTGCTTTTATGTATAGCCGAACCTCCCTTAGGACTGAAGGTTTGCTTGCAAGCAAATTCAGTGAAGACTCATGGCAAGCAAATTTGAGAGACTGAGCTAGCCGATGGCAGATAGATAGATCACTGAATGATTCTGTGAGCAACTCTATCTGCCTGCTTTGCCTGATTTTGGGTGAAAGTTGCTCTTTTTTATAAAAAATTCAATATTTATATAAATATTTATAATATTTACATACAAGCCATGCCCAACCAGTCATATGACCACCAAGCCACACCCACAAATTAAGCCACACCCGCATAACCAGTTAGTGGTTCTTGGGCTCTAAGATTATGAGTTTGGTGGTCCTTGAGGTCCAAAAGGCTAGCGACCCCTGGTCTGGAGGGAGAAGCAAGTCATTTCTCATATATATATTAGAGGTGGTATTCAGCAGGTTCTGACCAGTCTGGGTGAACCAGTAGCAGAAATTTTGAATAGTTCAGAGAACTGGCTAATACCACCCCAACTGGAGATTTTACAGTACCCTTCCCTGCCACGCCCACCAAGCCATGCCCACAGAACTGGTAGTAAAAAAAAATTGAATCCCACCACTGAGATATATATGTTGTGAGGATGTCACAACAATAGAACTCAGAAGGTCATCACGCAGCCCATTACCCAGGTCATTACAACCCAGGAGATTACAGCACAAGACCCAGGATGTCAAAACAATAGAACTCAGAAGGTCATCACACAGCCCATTACCCAGGTTGCTACAACACAGGAGGCTGATAGACACACAGCCAATTTCTCAGCCACACATGTTCTTATGAAAAAGCCAGCCAATCTTCAAACATCAACTCCATCAACCAATCAAGAAATGACAACACAGCCATCCACCCCACCAGTATTTATAGGGAGACGGCAGCTCCGATCATGCTTTGCTCGCACAAGCACAAAGCCAAAAGC
The DNA here is from genome assembly GCA_023653725.1 of Bungarus multicinctus. Classification (NCBI taxonomy): domain Eukaryota; kingdom Metazoa; phylum Chordata; class Lepidosauria; order Squamata; family Elapidae; genus Bungarus; species Bungarus multicinctus. The sequence goes on along the minus strand of CM042836.1, from coordinate 142,126,357 downwards.
AACAGCCTGAAGATGGCCAGTGGGACCTCATAGAAACGTCGCCAAGATACTCTTAATCTTACATGGGAAAAGACCCGAACACGCCAAGACTTGGATTTTCTTGTTTTTTCTTGAAGGTGTTTCACTTCTCATCCAAGAAGCTGAAGAAGCTTCTTAGATGAGAAGCAAAACATCTTCAAAGCAAAAACAAGAAAGGCCAGTTGCCTCTTGAAAATGCACCTTTGGGACAACCATGAGCTGGATGACTGAGAATCTCTATAAACACATGAATTTTAATTTGTCCTCCTGCATTGAGCAGAAGATTGGATTTGATGTTCTATATTGTCTCATTCATCTTTCTAGTTCCACCACTCTCTGCAAAAAAGTAAATAAAAAACAAAACCGGAATGGATGACAGGGCATAATCACAGACCACAAGTACTCCACTCCTGATGTAGATCTATCAGATGGAAACATGAGTCAGAACAGAAGTCCTCCCCAGGTGTAAAATTAATACAGTAGTCCTAACAGCAGTGCATCTCTTTGTTGGAGTAAGCAGAGGTCATCCACTCTCAATCAATCTGTATATTGGTAGAATATTTTGGATGTTATGTTTTTCTTATGTACTTATTTATTTATTTAGAACATTTATTAATCTCACCTGTTGTGATGGTATAGTGGAAAACAAGAAATTAAAATTAAAACAAGATCATAGAATACAAACAGGAAGTGATGAGGGGCAACCCAAAGTGAATCAAACACATAATAGAAGAATATTTTCATTGATTCAGGAAAAGTGTGCTCAAGGGTAAGTGGGCCACTGCAGGAAAAGTGTGCTCAAGGGTAAGTGGGCCACTGCAAAGAAAACCTGCCGCTCAGGCCAGACACAATGAGGAATGGGACAACTCACCGCAGCCAACTCACCATGGCCAACTTGCCACAGCCAACTCACTGTAGGACAACTCACCATAGCCAACCCTCCATGGGACAATTCAACAATTCAATTTAATAATTTAAAATAATTATTTTAATTTTTGTCATTCTCTTTCATTTTATCCCTTTGGCATCCTTTTTTTAATGATTCCATTTCACCATTTCTTAGATAATAGCATAACAATTGTCTCACAACCAGTTGACCATGATGGGTTGTCCTGGGTTGACCCATATGATCAGTGATGGTATTCAACCTTTTTTTACTACCAGTTCTGTGGGTGTAGCTGGGTGGAAGTGGTGTGGCTTGGTGGGCGTGGTTTGGTGGGCATGGCTTGGTGGGCATGGCAGGGGAAGGATACTGCAAAATCTTCATTTCCACCCCACTCCAAGGGATGGATACTGTAAAATCCCCATTCCCTCCCCACCCCACTAACCTGCTATCCAGCTCTGTTCTCTTGTACAGGGCAAGAAAAGAAGACCCAGCCAATCAACTGGGAGGCAGAGAATAGATGGGAGAGGCTGTATTGGCCGGTTCTCTGAACTACTCAAAATTTCCTCTATCAGTTCTCCAGAACCTATCAAAACTGGCTGAATACCACCTCTGCATATGATGTAGTTCCTGGAAGGTGGGACTCTTTAGATATCTGGGCACTACATTATCAAATCACAATCAGCAGTATACTTTATCTGAACACCACAAAGGGTCCAAGAAGAGATTTCATGCATATTTAAACCAGTTAATTGACTGGAGATTCAGTTAAATAAATGGGAAACAAGAAATGAATGAAATGGTGAAAAAAGCCCTCGACATAGGCAAGATTTACTTGGGAGAGGGCTGAGGGTTGAGGAGGAGGTCTCTCATAAGCCTTGTTTTAATAAGTACAGTATTTGTACCCTTTTAACTCTTAAGTCCCATTGTTAGACCACAATTTCATGGTTCTCCATGATAATGAAACAAACACGTTGATTTTAACTGCTAAGGCTCTTTATGCAGTTTGTTTATCAATGAAGACCCTCCTAACTAGGAACCATGTAGCATATTTCAGAGATCTGGGTCTTGCATGCAAATAAACGTTCCTGAAGATAAAGCTTTCAAGTTTTGCTTTTCGTGTCCTCCGTATTTTTTCTGATATTTTTATCCTCACAATGTTGCTTTTTAAATACCACCCACGACAATTAATTACCTAAAAATAGCCATCTTGCAGAGTTCTGTCACTCACAGCAATATTTTGGCATTCTTACTTATTTTCTTTGAATTGTCTGACAGTTCACTATAAACAGCTGGTTTTCTCTTTGCCAAATTTCAAAAGGTAAAAAAACAAACTCTCAATTGACACCAAACATAATTTACAATCACAACTCCCCTATCCTTGTTTCACTTGGAGCATTTTCACTACCTGAGATTTTACACCATTTCACAGTCATGAACTTTTTTGGGGGGGGGGAGGATTAAAGCTGTGCATTACTTGCACATTGAATCCTGTATTACTGCTGATGGGTCGAGAAGTGCTCTTCCATCAACAGAATTATGTCTTTAAATGCTACCTAAAGCAACGTTTTTTGTTTCCTTAACATTTCAGGAAGTGGGACAAGGTTAGAAGGGAAACTTAATACATACAAAAGAAATATGAGTCACACATAGCACACACATACATATACATACACACACATACACACATACACACACACACACTAGTATGTCATGTTATATGATTGAATAATTCACCTTTAAGTCAGGTTGCGGTGTAAATTAACCACAACTGGAGATTAAGCATACATGCTTGTAGGCTAAGGCCAAATTTCTAAACAGGTCGTCACTGAAGTCTCACAGTAAAAAATATACATTCTAATAGAGTACATTAGAAATGTTTTTCAGACAGTTGAATTATCAACAGAAAATCTGCTAACTTTATAGCATCATTTTTTTAATAGCATGGATAACTAACTCAAATGAGTAATTTTGCATTTTAACAGTACTAAAACTAAAACATACCAATGACTGCATCTCAAAGGATCCCTCTGTTAAAATACTGAAGTTTGCAGATGATACAACAATGATTAGTCTCTTTTGAGACAACAATGAATCTACATACAGACAGGAGGTTGAACAACTAGTCTTGTGGTGCAACCAGAACAATCTTGAACTAAATATACTCAAAACTGTAGAAATGGTAGTAGATTTCAAGAAAAACCCTCCTATATTTTCACCTTTTAACAATACTAAACAACACAATATCAACAGTAGAGTCCTTCAAGTTTCTAGGTTCTATCATATCTCAAAACTTAAAATGGACATCTAACATCAAAAACATCATCAAAACAGCACAACAAAGAATGTTTTTTCTGCGCCATCTCAGGAAGCTCAAATTGTCTAAAGATCTGCTAATTCAGTTCTACAGAAGAATTATTGAGTCTGTCATCTGCACCTCTATAACAGTGGTGGGATTCAAAAAATTTTACTACCGGTTCTGTGGACATTTCTTGGTGGGCATGGCGTGGCTTGGTGGGCATGGCTTGGTGGGCGTGGCAGGGGAAGGATACTATAAAATCTCCATTCCCTTCCCACCCCACTAACCTGCTTTCCAGCTTTGTTCTCCTGTACAGGGCAACAAAAGAAGACCCAGCCGATCAGTTGGATTCAGGAGGCAGAGAATAGATGGGGGCAGGGCCAACCAGAGGTGGTATTTACTGGTTCTTTGAACTATTCAAAATTTCTGCTACTGGTTCTCCAGAACTGGTCAGAACTTGCTGAATACCACCTCTGCTCTATAACAGTCTGGTTTGGCTCTACAACTAAACAAGACAGACACATACTTCAATGAATAATTAGAACTGCAAAAAAAAAAAAAAGAACAACTATTGCTACAAACTTGCCTTCCATTGAGGACCTGTATATTACACAAATCAAAAAGAGGACTGTGAAAATATATACAGACCCCTCACATCCTGGACATAAATTGTTTCAACTTCTACCTTCAAAACAACACTACAGGGCACTGAACACCAGAACAACTAGACACAAGACAGTTTTTTCTCGAACACCATCACTCTGCTAAAAAAATAATTCCCTCAACTATTTACTAAGTCTGTATTACTATTATTCTTCTCATCCTTCCTATTACCTATGTCTTCCAACTTATAACTATAACCGCTGTTGCTTGTATCTTTACAATTTATATTGTTTTATTTGTTCCCTAGTATGATTTGATTGCTTATTAGTAACCTATGACTTTCATTAAGTGTTGTATCTTATGATTCTTGATGAATGTATTTTTTCTTTATGTATTTTATTTTTTCTTTATTTACAGTGAGAGCTTATGCACCAAAGACAAATTCCAAATCACACTTGGCCAGTAAAGAATTCTATTCTATTCTATTCTATTCTATTCTATTCTATTCTATTCTATTCTATTCTATTCTATTCTATTCTATTCTATTCTATTCTATTCTATTCTAAAACTAACAATTCCTTACTTAAAAGATGTAGAAAGAAATATTAAAGTGACACTTACAGAATAGTCAATTTCCAATACATATCAATTTCTCCTAAGACTATTGTCATTGTACATATTTGTATCTTTGTGTGTGTGTGTATATATATGTATGTATGTTTATGTGTATCTGTACGTATGAGCATGTGTATGTGTGTGTGTGTGAGACAGAGAGACAGAGACTGAGAGACAGACAGAAAGTTTGATTCCAGGCATGTCAAGTCCTATAGTTCTCTTGGCAAGAATTTTCAGAAATGGTTTGCTTTCTTCCTGGGGTTGAAGCTGAAGGACTGGTAGAAGATCACCCAATGGCTAAGACAGTACTAGAACTCCCAGTCTCCTGGTTTCTAGCCTGGTACTTTAATCATGACTCCAAGCTGACTCTCTGTCTTTATAACTAACTGCATAAAAATTCACATTTCAATACAGCTTCTAAAAAAATGCATCTTCTTTCAAATAAATGTGTCTTCTTTCTACAATTTGAAAATGTTGCTTGTGATGCTTTTTGGCTTCTGGAATATGTCAGAAAAACAAAAGCAAGAAGTGCCTAAAATCCAACTGCACTGAAGTCAATGAGAGGTAGGATCTCAACTGTTTCAAGTGGAATTAATTAATCAACTTTTGATAAGCCCAACAGTTCTTCTGCTTTCGTTCATAGAGATGTGTTACAGCTAATGAGTTTCTCCTTCAGTTATTTGATCTGCAATCTAAAAAACATAATAATGCTAAGATGTGAATTTCATGTGAATTTTCTCATTAAAGCTTGCATGTCACATATGTTTTAACATTCTATTTACCATTGATGGCACAATGCTTAGAATGCAGTATCTCAGGCAAGCCCTACTCATAGCTTGGAGTTTGATTCTGATAGGGATAAAAGTTGATTCAGCCTTCCATCTTTTCAAGATCAGTAAAATGAGGGTGTAAATATTGGTTGAGCAGAGGGCATATGCCCTGCTGGGATCTCCTGAAGGAAGAGTTGCCTCCCTGGATAAGTACCCATACAGTGCTGGGCTGCTAAGACAACTGTTCTCCCATTGGCATCAGTTTATCAAAACCAAATGAGTCTGCCTAGGTTTTATTCAGATTGCATTCGGCTATCCATGGAATACTAAACCAACAAAGAAACCAACCAACCAGGCATTCTATTTCCATTCTTTTCTATTTTTACTTTATGTATGAAACCAGGGGCAGGCAAGAACCCATTAGTGGGGCCCTTGGTGTTCTATGAGCTGGGTGGTTTTCTTGCAAATGTTTCCTTATTAAACTAAGTACCATCACTAAGTATGCACCACCAAGAGAGAGCACCAAGGACCTCACAGTTCAATCTTGAGTTACAAATGTTCCCCTCTATCACTAACTATTAGCTAGCTGCAACCTGCTCTACCCCCTCCCTCCCACCCATGCTTACACCCTTGATTAAAAATCATATTCAAATATTATATACAAAAATATACGCAACTGCCAAAAAGACAGCATCTGCCTGTGAAAGGGATTCTATTCCCTTTCCACCGTCCAACTTCCTCTTCCAATCTAATCCACTGAGTTGGAGAAATCTGAGCCTGGGATGAAGAAAGCAGGATTATCAAGAGAAAACTATATTTCATGAATGGAAATGCATTTTCAGGATCTTGGATATAGTCCATAAAGTCTTTGTAGGATATTTTTCAATTATAAATGATTTCTCGGCCAATGACTGATATTCTTTAGCGAATTTCCCGATTCACTGGAAAAGCCTCTTTCTGATTAGAACCAGGCTTTTTTTTTTAATGGGGACAAAAGAGTGTGACCAACAAAGACAGATGGCTATGTTCTCTTTGGAAAAATTAACTAAGCAATTAGCCAGCTGGCTATAACCTGGCTGCTGTTTTGTCTTTGGTTCCACAGTATAACATCAGCTCTTCTTTCTTGATTTTCTACCAGTCAGGACTAATTTAATGATGTGTACAAGTTCAAATCATTTTCACTTTCCTAAGCAATTTCCCAAACTTGGAAGGGGTTACTAATTTCCTTCATAATTTCCTTGTCAATGGAAAGGATTTTTTTTTTTTAAAAAAAAAATAAACCGCACAAATTGCTGCACAAATTGTTATCATTTTGCCTCTGTCTGCATAATGCATAGCACATAACCTGCAGGTATACCAAGCATGCCATTAACTCCATAACTCATGCTTGGGTGCACTATTCTTAATGTTAGTCACCAAGGTGAAATGTGGGCTCTCTTATACATATTGGACAAGTTATTTTTCAAGCATGGAATTATAGAGTTGGAAGAGACCTCAGCAATTATCTGGTTCAGTCCCTTGCTAACTGCAAAATGTCTTAAAACATTTCAGAGTAATGTGGCTTCTCTTTGAAAACTTCTAGTGAAACATGAGCCTATTGGTCTCCTTTACTTGTTGGAGCGAAACATTTCACTGCTTATCCAAATAGTTTCTTCAGTCTACATGTTTCACTTCCCAGCAGCTGGTGCAGTCAGGACATATTCTAATATTTTGCCTGAAGTATATTCCCTATAATTTTAACCCATGAGTTCTGATCTTACTGTCTGAGGAAACATAAAATAAATCTTTCTTACTTCTGTGTGACAAGTTTTCAAATACTCATTCTGCTAATACACCGTGTCTCCCCTCTGCCCTCTCCTCCATACGCTAAAAACACTTGGGTCATTTAACTATTTCTTACAGGGCTTTGTTTTAAGACTTCTCGTCTTGATAGGCCTTCTCTAAACTCACTCTCATATGACAATGTCCTTTTAAAGACTGCAACAGTCCCAAATTTGCACAATAGTCGTTCCAAGGCACAACAGTGAGTCCTATAATAGGGTATTTTAATTTTGTCTTCTTTCCACCTCAATATCTTAATGGCAAAAATGAATGTACAATTTTTTTTAAAAAAAAAATCTGAATGGACATCATCATCATCAACAACAACAACAACAATTAATTCAAAATAGACCTGGAAGGGACCTTGGAGGTCTTCTAGTCCAGCCCCCTGCTCAAGCATAAGACCCTATACTATTTCAGACTAGTGGCTGTCCAGTCTCTTCTTTAAAGCCTCCAGTGATGAAGCACCCACAACTTCTGAAGGCAAAGCTGTTCCACTAGTTAATTGTCCTCACTTTTATGAAGTTTCTCCTTAATTCCAGGTTGCTTCTCTCCTTGATTAGGTTCCATCCACTGTTTCTGGTCTTGCCTTCTGGTGTTTTAGAAAATAGGTTAACCTCTTCTTCTTTGTGGCAGCCTCTCATATAGTGGACTATTGCTCTCATGTCTCTTCTAGCTGTTATTTTCTCAAGACTAGTCATACCCAGTCCTTGCAACCATTCTTCATATGTTTTAGATTCCAACAACAACAACCACCAAAATACATAGTAAAATTCATACATCCATAATTAAATCTTGCACCTTCATGTGTCTTCTCATTCAGTCATAGTCTCATGGATAAACACATATTTGCTCCCATATACAGAGAAGTTTATACATCTCACCCATGTACCTTTATATCCTGCTCAGGGAGCTGATGCAGGGGTGGGATTCTACCAGTTCGCACCTATTCACTAGAACCGGTTGTTAACATTCTAAGCAGTTGGGAGAACCGGTTGTTAGAAGAAATTACTGGCCTAATCCTGTAAGGAAGGCAGGAAGGAAACATTCTGGTGTTGCTTACAGAAACTGCCTCTCCGTTAACCCTTATTACATTCTTGGCAGGACTAGACTTCCTGTCTCAGGAACGTCTCTGGGGAGATTTTCCCCCCTCCTTTGCTCATGTGGTATTTTGCTCATGTGGAGAGACCATTCAAAGCTACAGTGGCAGTAAAAAAAGTGACTTATGACCATTTTTCATACTTATGACTGTTGCAGCATCCCCACAGTCACGAGAGGCCAGGCGAGGAGATGCGTGCCTCAGTGTGAGTGATATTGAGTTGGCCACACCCAGTCAGTCACATGACTACCAAGCCATGCCCACCAACTAAGCCACATCCACAGAACCAGTTGTTAAAAAAATGAATCCCACCCCTGAGCTGATGGGTTAATTTAAATAGAGAAAACTGAACATTGCTTACTTAAGACACTTCTACATGTCCAATTCTGCTAGATGTGAACACCAGTGAATTTTGGGGAAGTAGGACTGAGCCTCATGCTGTGTCTGTGGGCATGCGACTATATGTGCCAATATATGTATATGTCTTTGTGTATATCTATGTGTCCAATTCCACAGCATGAAAACACCCCAAACACTTCATTGCCTAGCACTAAGGACCCTCTTTGTGCTACATAAAATGGACATAATTGGCCAGAATGTGCTTATAAAGTTGGAAAGACTGTTCTTTGAGAGACATGAAACTGGTTGTTTGCCTTTTCACCATCTATATTTATAAATTTATCTTGTGCCCACAGCAATATTGCTGTTGGTAAATAGTTTCAAATATTTCTTTCCTCCAGACCTTTTTCCTGCTTCCTTCTCCCCCAAAGTATCATTATGGTAATATAAGTGTTTACCGCAAACCATTCTGCCTCTTCTAATCCTACAATTGAACACCATGTCATGTCACTGATGTGGCATTTAAAAAAAGGAGAGCAATCTTTGTTTTTAAAAGGCAAGGGTTTGCCTCAAGGATGCTTAAATTGCTCCTCTGGTTCAAAATATGTGAAGAAAAAACAAACGAACAAGAAAGTATTATCATATCTGAAGCCTGCAAGTGATACCCAACAGGTAATAGGATTTCTAAAGCCTCAAGAGTGGGGGACAAAATGGAGGAGGGAGGTGCTAGATTTGTGCCCCTTCTTTTGAGGCGTTTCACGGTGACAGCAGCACTTCTCAATCTTGTACCTGGGGTGCAATGATCCATCAAAATGAATGGATGCAGCACCATCAGGCATGCTCTGCTAAAACAGTTCCTGTGGTGATGAACACCAGCCACCCAGAACATTTTGACGAACAACCACGGAGCTGCTGTGAAATGAGTTAGTCACAGGTGCCAATTGGTGTGATTTCAGAGGTGAGGCGCAGAATACAAATAATTTTCTTTACATGAATGCACACTGGAAGATGCTGGGTGGAAAGCAGGCCCTAGTTTGGTTTAAATGCACTATTTAAGCAGCTGAGATGGGATGCATTCTGTTATATTGAACAAGACAAACTTTATAGTCGAGGAAGAGAAATGCTGAATTCCAAGAACTCAGTTGCTTTTATTTAATTAATCCTCAGGCTGATTCAAGGTCCAGTTTGAATCGGTTCACACAAAGCTTTAAACTAACAGGATAACAAGAAGTTAAAAAGAAACTTAAATGAACGTAATGTTCAGAGGTGGCATTCAGCAGGTTCTGACCAGTTCTGAAGAACTGGTAGCAGAAATTTTGAGCAGTTCAGAAAACCAGCAAATACCACCTCTGAATGGGGATTTTACAGTATCCTTCCCCTGCCATGTCCACCAAGCCATGCCCATAAAAACGGTAATAAAAATTTTTGAATCCCACCACTGGTAATGTTGCATGAATTCCCATGCTAAAAGGACAAAAAAATGCAAGCATTGAAAGTGAAAAGAAAGGGAAAATACGCTACGATGCTGAAACATATACACACATGTACATACATGCACACAGACACACTGGAGAGCCTTCCTCCTTTAAAAATCTGCTGAAATAAACACTTCATTCTTCTCCAGGATTCCACTGGAGGATATTACACAAAAGTCTTATCTGCTTCACCTAGAAACTACATCACTAGGTCACTTGACTTCCCAATGCAACTATATCCCTCTGACTCTCTGGGGTGCACATTCCTTTCTTTCTTTCTTTCTTTCTTTCTTTCTTTCTTTCTTTCTTTCTTTCTTTCTTTCTTTCTTTCTTTCTTTCTTTCTTTCTTTCTTTCTTTCTTTCTTTCTTTCTTTCTTTCTCTCTCTCTCTCTCTCTTTCTTTCTCCCTCCCTCCCTCCGATCAGACATGTACTGTATTTAATTATAAATACAATGTGTCTGATTAAATCCAAAGTTTATTTTGCGTAGCTATTGTTTTTTTAAAAAATCATGAGTATTTGTGACTTTTAATGCCCATCACTATCATCATCTAACTTCATTTGTTGCATATTAGGAAGAAAAACAATGATTTTGCTTTCTCATGAAATTCCTAAGAGAGGTGAATTAATATTGCAGTTTAGAAGTAGCATTATAAAGCAGTGTCTTAATTTTTGTTTTCTGCCTTTAAAAAAAACTAATAAACTGGCAAATCTGAAAACGGGCTGGTTATATTCATATCCGCTGCCCATTATAAGTTATATCACTGTTATTTAAATATATAAGGGCAGGTATATTCTAAATCGCAGGATAAATTATTATGTGATAAGATGGTCAACCACGCATAGATTCAATTTGTAAGCGCAATTCTGCCTCCCAGTGATAGAATGGATACATCCCCCAAGATATAAGTGATATGATGTGGCATATCACACAATATGACACTTCTTAAACTACATGGGTGTTAAATCAGATTTTCTTCCTTACCAGATGTCCCATTCAGACCTCAGGAATTCAGCTCCTACTATGTGGTCTGAAAATTATGGGAGTTGAATTACAGAAGGGGCTTTTAAACATTAAATGAAAAACGGAGTATATCTACTTTGTAATGCCCTTGAAGGTCAATTGAACAGGAAGGTATAACTATTTCTTATTGTGTTTTTAGAATATCGTATTGCTATAACGCTTATTAAGAAGATTAATGCATTGCAGCCTAGCTCAAAATCATTCAGGCATTATGTGATTGGTTTTTCATTAAATATTTCATTACAAATAAATCCCTTGATTATTATACTTTTTCAGACTTTGGGATAATCTTTCTTAAAACAAATTATTTAACAGTACATTGACTTTGAGGTTTGTTGATGGCAAGTGCTGCAAACACAGGATAAACTAGGAAGAATGGGTGCCCAATAGCACCAAATACTGCATAATCTGAATAATTACAGGAGTCAGAAAACTGTCCTGTGCAGAGAAAGGAAAGTGGACTGAAATGCCTTCAGCCAAATTTTATGCATCACATTAGCAGATATGCACAGATTTGTTTCTTTTATAGCCAGTACAATCAAGGCAGCAAGCAACCCCGACAAATGTGCCAAAATAAATTAAAAGCAATCCAATTAAGGCATAATTAAAATTCATAAATACAAAGTTCACCCTTAAGAAGGTTAAAAAAGCTGGGCTGGAAAAGCTTATCTTCTTTTCTGAAAAAAAGAGAGAATGGAAATGGGGGCGGGAGGTATTTTAAAAGTAATTTGACCTCAAGTTAGTTTCTCAAAGACAAAATTACTTTTGTCTCCTGAATCAGAAAATTTGTCTATTTCAGCTTGTAGTTTACATCTGCCACATTTGGCTGCATTTATTTAGTGAGATGGGTCTCATTCAAAACCCTTTCAAGGGTTCCTCAAATACACAAAAGATGCACATTACGTTCATGCGTGTTGGGCAAATGCCAAATGGTCATTGGACTGGACAGAGGGAAGTTTTTCTATGTTCTCCAAAGTACAAAGGTTTTTAAGAAGAGGTTGGACAAACACTTGTGTGAAATGGTATAGTATTTCCTGCTTGAGCAGGGGATTGGACTAGAAGACCTCCAAAGTCCCTTCCAACCAGTGGTAGTATTCAAATTTTTTTACTACCGGTTCTGTGGACATGGCTTGAGCAGCATGGCAGAGGAATGATACTGCAAAATCTCCATTTCCACCCCACTTCAAGGGAAGGATGCTGTAAAATTCCCATTCCCTCCCCACCCCATTAACCTGCTTTCCAGCTCCGTTTTCCTGTGCAGGGCAACAAAAGAAGACCCAGATGATTCAGCTGGGATGTAGGAGGCAGCTAATAGATAGGGCTGTGGCCAACCAGAGGTAGTGTTTACCAGTTCTCCGAACTACTCAAAATTCCCGCTACCGGTTCTCCAGAACCTGTCAGAACTGGCTGAATACCACCTCTGCTTCCACCTCTGTTATTCCATGCTGTTATTCTTGGTAATAGGGCTCAGAAATTCACTTAGCTCTTAGATAGGTATATACAAGTCTATGAGAATCCTATTTGTCATTCTTTGCCATCTAGAGCAACAGAAGGATTCCTGCTATCAGTTCCATTCCATAATAAGGATACATTCCAATAATTGGTCCATGTTTGCATGTCCATGTTTCCTGAGATTAGAAGTTCCCAGCAGATCAAGATTATCTCAAGCCAAGCTCAACACCTTATGATAGGGCTGTCAAACTCCCAGCCCACGTGCTGGCCACACCCAAGCCCAGTTTAGTGAAGGGAAAAAAAGTCCTGATACATCATGTGATGCTGCCGTGACAACGTGAGTTTGACACCCCTGCCTTATGACTACTTTTTTTTTTTAAACAAGAAAATAGGATCATCATTGATATCATTATCAGAGAGCAACCCCATCTCCCTTTTAGCACTAGTGAGTTTACCTATTTGGGAAATGGAATATCTGCAAGGAAATAATCAAGCTGAGAGAAAACCAAGGATCTCCAATATGGGATTAATTTACCATTGATTTCTATTGGGACAATATGAGATCTAACTTATAACCATGGTCTTTTTCATGATCTTCCATTCAACTCCTATGAAGGTTTGACTTTTTTAAAAGCTTTTTTAAACTAGCTAAGGTCAGAAAGATGTTGCCCTCTGCTGCAGGCAATTGCTATTTATAGTATTTAAAATAAATGCAAGCTGAATTTATACATTGAACATCACATATAATCAACCTTTTACCTTGGAACTATTCTGAGCATTGTTCTCAAACACTTGTTCTCCATATAGAAGTAGAGAGAGATTAAAGGACTAACCCTACATTACCATACAGTTTCTCTTTTTTTTTTTTACTCCAAAGTATACCTTTGAGTTAAAATATATATACAGCACATCAGATATTTATTTATTTCTTAAATTTACAGACTACCTGATCTCCTAATGACTGGGCTGAGATGTTTAATAGTCCTATTCTTTTTATGAACTCTGACATCTGCCATTCCCTTATAAAGATGTAACATACAGGTAGTTCTTGACTTACAACCACAACTGAACCCAATATTTCTGTTGCTAAGCAAGACATTTGTTAGGTGAATTTTGCCCCATTTTATAACTTTTTGCCACCATTGTTATGTGAATCATTGCAGTTCTTAAGTTAGCAACATGGTTGTTAAGTGAATCAGGCTTCCCTATTGACTTTGCTTTGCAGAAGGTCACAGAAAGTGATCCCATGACACCAGGACATGGCAACCGTCATAAATATGAATTGCCCAATGTCTGAATTTTGATCATGCGATCATAAGGATTCTGCAATGGTTGTGTGAAAAATACAATGGCATTTTTTTTCCAGTGCCATCGTACTTTCAAACAGTTACTACATGAACTGTTGTAAATTTAGGAGTACTTGTATTTGCATAGGTTATTATTATATTTTGTCAGAGAGAGAGAAAATTCAACTGTTTGTATTTTGCCAATGCTGTAAGAAGGAAAGACTGAACAGTTCTCCCACCACCACCACAAATCCTGGTCTGGATCCAGGAATTAAATTGAATTGGACTGCTCTCTGACTGACTGATATGTAACAAATGACAGATCTGGTGACTTTGGGTCCTCTGAAGGAACTGGGTCATCGCTTTATTTAAAGCTTTTCCCTTCAGCATTTGTGCTAATTCCAACATGGATGGAGCTCTGCATCTCCCCATACTCCAGGCCAATGCAAAGATATAGTTTAATGCTAAGAGTGTTCCCAATGTTTTTCTATTTCTCTTCTGCCAGTAATCTGGCTGTAAGGGGCTGCCTTCTGAATCGGCCAAGATTCTCTGAAACTAGGCTGTCTGTAATTGCTTTGCCACGATGCTGCTTAATTTCAGCAATGGCTAATTTAGTATGAAAGCAGTTAGCATTCCTGTTCAAACAGCTGTCAGTTAACATCTCCGGCTGCAGTTGCAATTTGTTAAGTTCATTCTCAAATAATTTGGAAGCAAAAACACTTTGGGTGCCTGTCTGGATCTAAAGACAAAAGTGACTTCTATGTCTTGTAGAAAAGCAAAGCTTTTTTTTTTAAAAAAAAAGATAATAGCTGAATTTAATTTCCAGAGTATCTGTTGTTTTGCACATCAGTAAGATCGAAAGGCAAGAGAGGAAGCTATAAAGAAGGATTTTGAGGTTTATGGATTACAAAATTACTAAATCCCATTGAATTCAGTTCAACTGAAGCTGCAAGCTTAAACATGCTTATTCTGAAGTCTCACTGCAAACAAGGAAACACACATAGGATTGTGTTTATTATGAGTATTCAATCCTAAATTATTGGTACTACAAGATAAATTTTCAGTCAAAATTAAATTTCACTGCATTCCAAAGAACCAATTTCCTAATAAGTGCCACCAGCTTTCATTAATTAACACAAATGATTCATCTAAGAAGCCCTCTATTAGATCCAAAATTCCTTTTTGACCTTTTAGTTTGCTGAAGCTCATAACCTCAGAGCAGAATCCCTAGCAGAATCAATATCTAAAGTGGCCAAAACAGGAAGGGACTGTAAACTGCTGACCCCCTCCCCTTATTTAAGATTATTGATGCTATCTAGATAATACTAAAACTACCATCATTCTGAATTGTTACCTAGAATGCCCAAAAGATGTCAGGAACAAAAGACTAAATCCATATGTGACATTCATTTAAACTGATTTATTGCTAATCATGCTTAACCACGGGAATCTTCTCAACTAACAGCACCTGCTTTGAGTTAGATAAGGGTCAACAGAATTCAAGGACATTGGATTTATTTTGTTTGTGGCTATGTAGGGATTGTAGGCTGATCCCTCTTTCAACTCCACCCCAGGTTCTGGCATTCTTTCTTCTACATAAGGAAATCTAAAATCCTAACACATCTAAAAGAATCAAACTGGGAAGTCTGTCATATATTATGATTGCCAATATGTGGACACAGTGCCATATCCTATTTCCCTTAGATGAATCCCTACTACCACTATAACTCAGATCAATGGAGTGCTATTATACTACAGTCACTGTAATATTGAAGTTGTTTGACTGTACAATCAAAAGGAAGAGCAGCAGGGGTGGGATTCTATCAGTTTGGACTAGTTCGGATGAACCAGTAGTTCTGGTGATCATTTGGCCCAGCCCACCAGCCCCTATCCTTTTCCTGTGCTTTATTTCCTTGTTTTTGAGCACAGCTGATTCACTCGGCAGAGCAGTTTGCCGTGCATCAGATGTTTTACTCACTGGGGCTGCAGCAGAAGGTAAATATTAGAGCTAAAACTCTAATGATTTGGCAGGCATTTCTCACTTCTACACAATTGGATCCAGGCATCTAAGGGAATAGTGTCAAAACAGTCAACAGTTAAATGCACTGGGCCATACATTAAAAAAAGAAGGGGCTTCAATTGTGTGATTATGACCACCATCTTGTGACTTTTTTTACTTCCATAGCTTCTTGAATTTGAGATGTAATGTGTAATTGGTCTATATATCAAGCTGTGAGGACAGTTTCACGATGGTGAATCATTGGGTATTTAGCATGGATGTAGATCTTCTGTCCTTCTTTAGTTTCCTCATACATTCCACATAATACCTCTAATTAGGTCTGATGTTGTCACAGCATTCCATCAATTCCAGATTCTGTCTCATCCATGTATGATTTGTTCCAGTAATCCACTTATCATCAGATTGTCCTGATTCCTCAACGTTTTATTTTATTTATTTTATTTTGTCAAGCAAGTATTAGATAACAGGTAGAAGTATAAACATGGTTATGAATATGTAAAATGGATACGAATTAAAAATCAAAAAGAAACAATAGGACAGGGACGGTAGGCACGTTGGTGCACTTATGCACATTGGTTATGCACGTTGCTTATGCAGGTTGGTGCAATTATGCACATCTGATACAACCCTTGCTGAACCGGATGATACCCAAGCTGACATGACTCTCTTGGTTTGTGTCATCTCGTATCCAAAATAGGCAGATAAAATGATAGGGGGCCTTTGTCCAAAGACTTCTGCTGGTAAGGTAGGTATCAACCAGAATTCAATTCTTAGTCTCCCGCATCAAAGAGTGGCACTCTAACTACTGTGCTATTTAGTTGCTTATGCATGTGTGAGTCTATGTCTGTATACACACAGTTGCATGTATGAATATTACACATGAAGAGAGCCAGTTTGATGCACTGTGGTATCTCCATATTCAACTGCTTCAAAATTCATCAGAATTTGGTACTTGATGCATTTTGAAGCAAAAATCTTGTCCTGGTACTCTTCTTTCTCCTGGCACTTGACGTGCAAGGTAGAACTTGATGGTGTTGGCTGCCTCATGACTTGCTACTCCTTCTGTTGTAAATAAAGGGTCACATGGTAAGTCACATGGTTTGCTCAGTATTTGCTGTTTTCAGTACTCAGTGTACCTCCCAGAACGAATTCTGGATGAGTACTGAGGTACCACTGTAGTTCTTAAGGCGTCAGGCTAAAAGTTGGGGAACCATTCATTTTAGATCCTATTGGAGGTATAAAGCCAGCTGGATGACTTTGGGCTGGTCACTCTGTGTCAGCCCTAGAAAGGAAGCCATAGCAAACCATCTCTGAAATCTTGTCAAGAAAACAGCATGAATTAGTTCAGGCCGGCCCCAGGAGTCAACAGTAATCTGAAAGCACAAACAAAAAAGTTCCATATGAGACTTTATATGAAATGTATTTATATTTCTGTGAGAGTTTAAATTCAGCCAAATGTTTGGGGGGGTGTTACATTTAATGAATGTGGATTAGAAGAAATCTCAGAAATGGGTAGCTAGTATCATACTTCAGAAGGACCAATCATGTTTTCGCCTTCAAAATTGAACATACATGCACAGTTGTATGTCCTGACCTTTGTTCCCAAAGCTCCCAAATTATTGCCTTTATCAGACTAGCATGGGCAGTCAGTATGCAATAAGAACTTCTCAGAAAGCCCTACGCATTGTTCAAAAATTGGTATGATATCTATTAAATAAAGCTGGCTGGTCTAGCCAAACAGCACATTTGTGTCTTAGAAAGGCAGGGAAAGAAGTAGCGACATCAAGTGTCACACAATCTTTCTGATATTCCTGCAAGGTTTCTCTCCCCCCCCCCCCCCCCCCCCCCCCCCCCCCCGCATTAAATAGGCACAGCTTGTGCCACGCTCAGCTTCAGCTGCAATCATCAGCAATTGTAGGAAATATAGATCACTGCAATCAATGCACTGTGCTTCCCAGTAAATGGCTTTAGGATCAGGTGCCTATTAGGCATTCCTGTCATGAGTGCAGGGCCTGGTCGATCTCTTCCTGCGTCTGCTGAAATGGTTCCATTCCCTTCATTTAGATGTGTGTTTCTACATCTACAATTTGCTCCAGCAGTTGAACTAAGTTTGACCTCTTCATTATATACTGATGTGTGGGGCTCTTTTATATTACCAGACATTTTCTGTGACTAGAATGAGCTATAACCTTTTGCTAGTGTTAACAGGGACTCCTTTTGCTCTCTCTCTCTCTCTCTCTCTCTCTTTAACATTGTTGTTGAAGGTGTTACAGAGCATCTAAAGTCACTGGTTTTTCTTCAAGTTATCAAAGAGAATAATTTCTGAGTCCGCATTGTATGATATTTTGACCAACAAGATTTCTTCAGAATCTGAAACAAAGCTCTTTCTTATTTCTGCAGGTTAGGATTTGTTTATAATTCAGCTTAGCACTGTGTTTCCCAGTCTCAGTTACTTTAAGATGCGTGGACTTCAGCTCCCAGGATTCCTCAGTCAACATGCTGATTGGAGAATTCTGGGGGTTGAAGTCTACTCATCTTAAAAGTTGCTAAGGACAAGACTCTGTGCTTTAGAGCAATGTAATTAGAACAGGGCTATCAAACTCCCGGCCTGTGGGCCAGATGTGTCATGTGCTGGCAATGTCCATGCATGGTTTAGTGAAGGGTTAAAAAAGTCCCAATGCATCATGTGACACTGCCGTGGTGACGTAAGTTTGACACCCCTGACTTAGAACATTCGGTGCCTACTTTCTGAGTATTGCAGAACCCATATTGTATCACAAATCAAAGGTGAGGAGGCAGAGAGTGCATTGGTCTAGGACTGTGCAGTTTAGTCTCCTTTTAGCTAAAAACTCAATTTATTAGGCCAGTAAAAAGCTTCCAGCTTAATTTGTCTTATAAACTTATAGCCAGGATAAACAGACTATAAAAAAGAGAGAAAGTGGAATAATTATTATATTGTATTAACAGTAACCAAGAGTTTGTATTGTGATAGTTGTAGTTTGAGTATACTGTTAAGCTGTGCTTTGGGTTAAGCAAATAAAAGACACCCATTCAGTATTCGAATCAGTCTCTGCACTTATTATCTTCCAGTAATCTATACTGTATAATACTACTTATTAATACATATGGGCATTGACAATACTTTATGTTGGCTGATTTAATAAAGATTAACCAGTTGAATTATTAATAAGATGGAGAAATGCCAAGGTTTCAACCCATTTCAGATACATTGAATTTTTTCAGCCTTTTCTTTTTGCACTGATCAGTGAGTTTGAAAACTATACTGAGCAAATGTACACCACTCTAATGCATTTGTCATTGCTGATGCATGTTTGAATTGTTTTTTATCCCCCCAAAAAACCTTGGATATCTTTCTTGGTTAAGAATTGTAGCTCTGCATTGCAAGAAATATGGAGAGTGGAGAAAAAATATGCTCTGATTCAGGAATTCAACTAGGCAAATATGTATTAGATTGGTCTACTCAAATCCTAACCAAGCAACGTCCTTGGGCATTGCAAAAAATTAATATATAAAACACACACAGTTTAGAGGCCTAATAAAACAATGTGTACTAGGGAGAAATCAAATAAAGCCTGGCAAAATAGAAATGGCATTGCTAATGAAAGAACCTTTGTCTGCAGGAGTGATGTAACCATGTTAATTCTTAGTAGCCTTAGATGCTTTAGATATACTGTGTTGGAACAACATACCAATAGTCCTTGACTTATGAGCACAGTTTTCGGACCAGAGTACCAATGTTAAGCAATAGCAATATAGATACCACTTCACAGTGCTTGACCTTTTCTAAGTGGTTTTACAGAATCAGCATATTGCCCCCAACAATCTGGATCCTCATTTTACCCACCTCGGAAGGATAGAAGGCTGATCTCCATTGCTACCACAAATTGGTGTGCTAGGCAATGAGGCTCACCAGCTTGCAGAATTCCAGAGAATGTAACCAAGGGCTCTTGTGAGCCAGTTGAAGCTGGGCTGCATGAATGAGGCATAGGAGATTGCTGGGTTTGCACCAGATCTAACAGATTTTTTTTCAATCACTTTCAAAGTATGCATATCTCTAATATTTTGAAAAACCATGTTAAAAAAAAAGCTGTTTGTATGTTTTGGTAATTATATAAACAGCAGTAGGTATCAGATGAAGTTTATTAAGAAAATTGCATTTAAGATTGAAGTTTTCCTTTTCAGTTTACAAGTTCACTGGATTTGTGTGAACTACCCTACAAATAATCAAAATACCTAAAGTCAGAGTGCTTTGATGGGTCTGATTTCTAAGAATTTTCTTTTAAATTCTTGCAATAATCTGGATGTAGACCCATTGAAGCACTATTGCTCTAAGTATTTTGATATTTTTCAAAAGTAGTCTAACATATGTCATTGATTCTATCACAGCACCATATTTTCAGGCAGTGGGGTTGCTATCCCAAAGATAAGAGAGCTGTTCAGGCTGCATGAAACTTCAACTTTTTGTATAATAGCATATGGAGAAAAAGAGAAAGAATGGTAGTCACATGGGCCTGATTACCATATTGACTTTTTTTAAAGCCGTTTCCATAGACCCACTGCAACCACATCTTCACTTCTGATTAGAAATTAAGGAGGGGGGAAATGGTGCTGTTGTCTCACTTTTGCACGGAGAAGAAAACCTTAAAGTGAAGCAAAGGCAGAGGTGGTATTCAGCAGGTTCTGACCAGTTCTGGAGAACCGGTAGCGGAAATTTTGAGTAGTTCGGAGAACCAGCAAATACCAGCTCTGACTGGCCCCGCCCCCCATCTATTCTCTGCCTCCCGAGTCCCAGCCGATTGGCTGGGTCTTCTCTTGTTGCCCTGCACAGGAGAACGGAGTTGGAAAGCAGGTTAGTGGGGTGGGGAGGGAATAGGGATTTTGCAGTAACCTTCCTCTGCCATGTCCACCAAGCCACACTCACCAAGCCATGCCCATAAAGCTACACCCACAGAACTGGTAGTGAAAAAATTTGAATCCCACCACTGAGCAAAGGGACCTTTATACAAAAGGGTTGTATAAAAGAGAGGGGTTTTTTTTTTCATTCTCTCAATTTTAGGAAAAAACATTTTGCCTAAATATTAAAGGGAAATTGGGATCAGTTTTCTAACTGCGTGAGCTGATCAGCCTTCCCTCAATAGGCTAGGCAGGCTCAATAAGAAGCTGGAGAACATTTTGTCCTGGATATTTTTACGGGCAACTTTGCAAATTCTGAAATAAGGAATTTCATTAGATAGACATGAACTTGTCAGCTCTGTGACATTTTGAGTTACCATCATCTTAAAACGTGTTCATAGAGATACTATATTAAGAGTGCATTTGTAATCACCTGCCATTATACAGAGATATGCTGATAGCTGATAATTTTGCTTGGCTAGCTTAAACTAACTGAGAGATGGAATATATATCCAAAATTTTCAATACTGAAAAAAAATTGAGAGTCATATTCGGCCTCTCTGCTTCACAGGCATGTAGTTTACTCAACCTTATTTTACAGTTTTAAAACTTCACTGGAAAATGCACTCAGTTGCAACAGAAAATGAATCTAAAGAATTTAGTGGGATAAGGTAAATGAAGTTCGTTTAATTAAAATCCTGCTAGAGGGTGGGTGACTTGAGTAGATCAATTTTTAAGTTAGTGGAAATTATACACTGATATTAAATGCAACTGAGTGCATTTAAATTTCTGCATCTAATTGAGGAGTATAACAAATGTGGCTACTTGTATATTTATGAAACATTCAATACTCTTAAAACACTAAGATTCTTTTTTTTTTTTAAGGCAAGTTGTGCCATGCACTTTCAGACTATCAATACTAGATATATAACATAGAGTTCAACACTTAACTCTAATTGAAGTGGCAACACAGTGGGAGATCAATGAATAATTTAATGGCTTCAGGGTATGAAAAAGCTGGCTTATAAAAATTGCCTTTTTACTAATGAATCATCTATCTCTCTAGTAGGTCTGTGCATGGAAATGGGCAAAGGTAACTGGAAGAAGGGCTTCCTGGCCAAGAACCTGAGTCCTTCAGAAGAACTTGAAAGATCTAGAATTTAGGTTTAGCCCTTTGTTTATTTTCTGGCTTCAGAAGTAGATTCAGAGGGAGTCATTAAAGATGGCCCTGGGGTGGAAGATTGTAAACTTTTAAAGGGGAGCTGTTATTTATACTGTATACATTAATTATATTATATATTTTATATGTGGTCCATATGGCCCATGAAGATAATTCTTCTTCAGGCAAGCCAAAAGTTTGGACAACCATGATCTAGAAGGACTGTAGCAATGAGGGTTCTCTAGTTTGGATTTCTTGAGTTTGTTCCTCAAGTCAGCTCTATGTCAGCTCCCAAGGGAACTTTCTCTGTGTGCCTATATTTGGATTGATACTTTTACAAGACTGGATTTGGGAAAATATTAGCATTTAATACATAGTATTCTCATTTCATAGCTCCTGCTTTAGAGTTAATAGCATAAAATATTTGAGTTCTGATTAGATAGAAATTGGATAGGTTGCTTTGAGAAGGGAAAGGGCTGTCCTTCTTCTGGACTTTCCGTTTAGATATCAGATACATGGTGTTATGTTTTTGTAGAATGGGCAGAGAAGCCACTGTCTCTTCCTCCCTGTGTAACTTTTTAGTGACAGGAACATGGGTAATCTCCAGTTGTTTGGGGTGAACTCATTCCTCAATTGCTATGATTCGAGCATCAGTGATGACAGCCCTGACAGGCACAATTTGCCACCCTTTCCAATCTGCCATGTTGCTCAGCAGGGTTTATGACAGAGGTGGTCTTGCAAGGTACATAATAGCATCTTCCAACTCACATTTCATTCTGTCCCCCAAAACCCACTCTATTAAGCTGTTCATCTCAGCATCTCCCTCCACTGAAGAAGGTTGCTTGGCAATAGATAACACTTAGAAATAAGTCTGGAAGTAGAGCATAATGTTAGAGAGAGATGGCCTTAGCTTAGACCAAAAGACTGTTTTACTCCAAAGATTTGGTTCCCAGGTGGTTTTCATCTCAGAAACTTATTGGAACACTAATATGTCATTTTAGTAGAAAAGAGTCACGGGGCACCATCAGATTATTTTCTGAGCCCAAAAAGCTTGCTTTGAATCAAAAGGGGGAAAGGTCACAAGGATGTAAATTATTGTGAGAATGCATAATTCATGAAAATATAGTTTTTAAAAAGTGCAGTGGATTCAGGATCTTCTGTCAAGATTTTTTACTGAACTACTTTGTTTCCACGTACAAGTAGTCCTCAACTTTTGACCAAAATTGAGCCTAAAATTTCTGTTACTAAGCAAGACAGTTTTGCCCAATTTTATAACCTTTCTTGCTAACGGTTCTTAAGTGAATCGCGGCAATGATTAAGTTAGTAACACAACTGTAAAATGAATCTGACTTCCCCAGTGACTTTGCTTATCAGAAGGTAGCAAATGTGTTCACATGAACCCGGGGCATGCAACCAAAATAAATATGAGCCAGTTGCCAAGCATCCAAATTTTGACCATGGAGATGCTTTAATGGTTGTGTGAAAAATGGTCATAAGTAACTTTTTTTCAGTGCCTTTGTAACTTTATTTATTTGATTTATTTATTTGAGTTGTCAATCGCTTACAAGATAATAGGTATAAATATATACAAAGTTATGAATACATGAAATGGGTATATATAAGAAAAATAAAAGAAACAATAGGACAGGGATGGTAGGCATGTTGGTGTGCTTATGCACGCCCCCTACAGATCTCTTAGGAAAGGGGTGAGATCAACAGTAGACAGTCTAAGGTTAAAGTTTTTGGGGTTTGGGGAAGAAACCACAGAGTCAGGTAGAGTATTCCAGACATTGACCACTCTGTTATTGAAGTTGTATTTCCTGCAATCAAGTTTGGTGCGGTTAACCTTGAGTTTGTATCTATTGTGTGCTTTTGTGTTGTTATGGTTGAAGCTGAAGTATTCATTGACAGATAAGTCATTGCAATATATGATTTTATATACCATATTTAGATCAGACTGAAGATGGCGTAATTCAAGGTTTTCTAGGTCTAGAATTTCAAGTCTGGTGGCGTAAGGTATTCTGCAACGAGTAGAAGGCCAGCTGTAGTTGGAATTGAGGTAGTTAGGGGTGTGCGTGCCTAATCTTGGGTGTTGGACGATTGGTTGAAGTAGGGTTGTGGTTCAAGGTTAAAGCTGAGTTGCGGGTTGTGTGACTTACTTTTGATACAGTCAGCACGGTAGTCAATGTATAGGTCCTTCTCTCCATTGTCTAGACGTTTTTTGAGTTCTGTGCGGAGTGCATGGAAGTGGGCACATTGCTATATAGTTAGGTCAGGGTAAGAATGGAGGTTCTTATGGTTGCTGTTGCTTTTGGCAAGTGAATTAGAATATCATGCAAAAGTTCATTTATTTCAGTAATGCAATTTAAATCCCAAATCCACAATCTCAGAAAATTAGAATATTACATGCAACCAATAAAACAAGGATTGTACATAGAACAATATTGGACCTCTGAAAAGTATAAGCATGCATATGTACTCAGTACTTGGTTTGGGCCCCTTTTGCAGCAATTATTTATTTTATATATTTTATTTACATTTATATGCCGCCCTTCTCCGGAGATTTAGGGCAGCTTACAGTCTTTAGAGCATTATGCTAAGTGCTAATTACTGCCTCAATGTGGCATGGCATGGAAACTATCAGCTTGTGGCACTGCTGAGGTGTTATGGAAGACCAGGATGCTTCAATAGCAGCCTTCAGCTCTTCTGCATTGTTCGGTCTCATGTCTCTCATCTTTTTCTTGGCAATGCCCCATAGATTCTCTATGGGGTTCAGCTCAGGCAAGTTTGATGGCCAATCAAGCACAGTAATCCTACGGTCATTGAACCAGGTTTTGGTGCTTTTGGCAGTGTGGGCAGTTGCCAAGTCCTGCTGGAAAATGAAGTCAGCATCCCCATAAAGCTCATCTGCGGAAGGAAGCATGAAGTGCTCCAAAATCTCCTGGTAGACAGCTGCATTGACCCTGGACTTAATGAAGCACAGTATACCAATACCAGCAGATGACATGGC
This sequence comes from Bungarus multicinctus, assembly GCA_023653725.1. NCBI lineage: Eukaryota > Metazoa > Chordata > Lepidosauria > Squamata > Elapidae > Bungarus > Bungarus multicinctus. The sequence continues at coordinate 142,101,572 of CM042836.1, read as the reverse complement.
TCCCCAAATCAACTTTCCACTTTTCTGTGGAAAGTTCACACTGGACATCAAGCATCTTGCAGTGTGTGCCTCTCCATTCTTCCTCCAGACTCTGGGTCCTTGGTTTCCAAATGAGATGCTCTCATCAGAAAAGAGGACTTTGGACCACTGAGCAACAGACCAGGTCTGTTTTTCTTTAGCCCAGATAAGACGCTTCTGACATTGATTGTTGTTCAGGAGCGGCTTGACAAGAGGAAAATGACATGTGAAGCCCATATCCAGGATCCGTCTGTGTGTGGGGGCTCTTGATGCACTGACTCCAGCCTCAGTCCACTCCTTGTGAAAGTCCTCAACACTTTTGAATGGCCTTTTCCTGACAATCGTCTCAAGGCTGCGGTCATCCCTGCTGCTTGTGCGCCTTTTTCTTCCATACTTTTCCCTTCCACATAACTTTCTATTAATGTGCTTTGATACAGCACTTTGGGAACATCCAACTTCTTTTGCAATTACCTTTTGAGGCTTTCCCTCCTTATGGAGGGTATCAATGATGGTTTTCTGCACAATTGTCAGGTCAGCAGTCTTTCCCATGATTGTGATTCCTACTGAACCTGACTGAGAGACCATTTAAAGGCTCAGGAACCCTTTGCAGGTGTAATGGCTTAATTAGCTGATTAGAGTGGGACACTTTGAGCCTAGAATATTAAACCTTTTCACAATATTCTAATTTTCTGAGATTGTGGATTTGGGGTTTTCGTGAGCTGTAAGCCATAATCATCTCAATTATGACAAATCACAGCTTGAACTATCTTGCTTTGCATGTAATGAGTCTATCTCATATATTAGGTTCACCTTTTAAGTTGCATTACTGAAATAAATGAACTTTTGCACAATATTCTAATTTTTTGAGTTTCACCTATATAGTATAAATGAATTTATGTTTGCTTGATTCATTTTTGTAAATGACCCTGCAGAAGCATCTGCAGAGCACAGAGCCGTCTCTGTTTTTGAGCTCTCAGCCAATGCAGGAAATGTCAAATATTTTATCAGGGGAGATGGTTGATGCTTGATAATCACTGATGATGTTTCGGACATTTGTGATGTCATCATTGTCATTGATGTCCTCTAAACCAAATAAGATGGCGTTTGGACGTTTCCGTTCGCGCTCAACAGCTTCTCTGATGAGGATTGGGATATCATTATTTGTCTGATTTATGTTTTTTTGTGGGTTGGGTTGTGGATTGGGTTGTGGTTGTTGGGTAGGGATGTGGTTTGTAGCTATTGGATGTTCAGGTTTTTGCGTTGTGTCTTTTTTTTCAAGGTTGGATAATCTTTCTTTTAAAGTGTCCAGGGATGCAATTATGGTGTCAAGGGATGTTATTCGTGTTTTTATGATATCAGCTCTTTCAAACAGATCCAGTTTGGGTCTGCATGATTTGCAGAGATATGGAAACTCATTGGATGATTCTAGGTATTGAATCATTTGCTCCGGTAATTTCAAGCAGTTATGATGAGCATATTTGTTACATAGAGAACATTTGATGGAATTTTCATTATCCTTTAGAGTTTTATAGCATTTAAGGCATGTGCAGGAGTCTTGTGGTTCATTGGTGGATATTACTTTCTCTTTAGGTTGTGGTTTGGCATTGGACTTTGAACAGTCATTAAACAAAATGTTGCATGGTGAGGACTCTCTGTAATCTGTTTTCATTCTATGGTCCAGCATAATTTCTTAATTATGCTTACTTTCATCCTTATCTCTACAAGTTCAGAAAGATTTATTTTGTGGAAGTGATTATACTCTACTGGATATTTGAAAAGTTCAGGAGGATCTTCAGCTAACACAACATATGTGCACAATTTAAACCCAACAATACACTATGGCAGAAGCTTGTCCATCCCCAGGATAAAACACCCAGACACAAACTGAGCAACATGGCATATGCAGTACAGTGCAGTGAAACATGCAGATCTGTACATTGGGGAAACAAAACAACCTCTTCATGAATGCATGGCACAACATAGGAGAACAAACCCATCAGGACAAGATTCAGCAGTCCATCTTCATTTAAAGCACAAGGGCTTTTGAAGAGAGCAAAATCCACATTTTGGACAGAGAGGACCACTGGTTTGAAAGAAAATTCAAAGAGACCATCTATGTCAAAATTGAACAGCCCTCTTTCAGCAGAGGAGGAGGGATACAACATCATCTATCTCCAGCCTACAATACAATCCTTTCTGCAGTTCCTAGAAGGCTCCATATCCATTTGCACTACTCAGGTGACCCTGAGGACACATATAAACCTCCAAGTGGCCTCAATGGCTCTGTAACAGAATGCAAATGACCAGCTGTCTGCAAGGAGTATAAATCCTTACATTCCCCGCCATCCAGTCAGAGCTGAAGAAGCTTCTTGGATGAGAAGCAAAATGTCTTTAAAGAAATAAAAAGCAAGTCCCATTGTCTCTTGAAAAAGCACTTTTGGGACATGCTAGTATCACCTGTCTTTCCATATCACAAAATCTGGAAAAAGGAATAGAGGCAAGTATGAGAAAAAAAGGTAAACTACTGGAAATGATGTCTAAATAGCAGAAGATATATTAAAAAGAGGTTACACTGAAGGAATTTACATTTTCAATAAACGAACAATTTTTGAAAGAAAGATCACTCTTTGAAGTGTAATCTTTCTTTCTTCAAATTTTTAACATTTTCCTTGGTGAAGTTGAAGAACTATAACAAAAGATAAATGTTCTGTAGGTTTATGGGACAGGAAAGAACATGCAAATATATATTTGAACAGCTGAAGTAGACATTTTATGATTAAATCTCATCCTTTCCACCCATATTTCTCTTTTCCTGTCTCCAAACCAACATTTTTAAAAATTCAAGCTGACCGGATAGTATTCTCCATTTTCTTGCTGTCTGCATATCTGCTAGTAAGCACTTGTTTCCCTTTATTATTTGAGGGGGGGGGGGGGAATCACAATTGTATTTTCTATCTCATCAGCATTTGTTGTTGCTTTCACTTATTCCTGACAGCTATTCCCAAAATTCCTACTACACCAATCTGAGTTATCAGCATCTGCTCTGAAATATTTATTTATTTTGCTTTGCAGAAAATTGGCAGTTCTAATATCTTTGAGAGGTGGATAATCGTAATTATCTATGATGTTGTATAGACTTAATGGCTCAGCAATTCCTGGGGGGTGGGTTGATCTATATTTATTTATTTGTTCCACAATCTATAGTAGGTCACACTTGTGCTACATGGATAGAAGCAGCAAAATTTGTCTTTAATTTTATTTCTGGCATTGCCAGTTTGAGAGCTTCCAATTTTAGCAAATCTGGAGCTTGCCACATTTAAAGAATGATCTGATAGATACTATACAAGATAGATTTTTCACAGGCTTTGGTGGGGGACTTTTAAGAAGGAAATGATGACAGCACTTTAATGGTGAATTTCCTTTCCTTTTGTAAAAAAAAAAAAAAAAGGATTCCACCAGTTGAACATAAAAACCTGCATAAATGTACCAAGTTTTCTCTTTAGACTTTTACTCTTTCCAGGGCTCCACATTTAATTTTGTTGTAGGAGGTGCAATGACAATAAAGTAAACTTAATTTCTAAGCAACTCCCAGATGGTCAAGGAGATACAGAAAATTCCAACTCTTTGCTGACACTTCATGGTTTTATACATTTTTGCAGCTCAGCTTTGATAGCATTATTCCCCAAATCAACCAAAAATGAATCTTGGTCTTGCCTATTTTTTGACAAGTTTGTGCAAAGCTTGTTGTGGCCTTTGAGTGAAGAGCAGCTGTATATTCCTTGTTCCGCAATATGTCAAGCCAGACATATTCTTAGACATGGACTAGTGAACTCACAAATCGAAGGCTGGAAAAGTCATCATATGAATCCTCTCAGGAGAATGATAAGCTGACAGACCAAAAGGAAGAGGACAAAGAAAACATTAAGGCTTCAATTTCTAAAGCTAACAAACAAAGCATAAAGAGAATACTATGCCAAGAGAGCTTTCTCTCTCTAGGATCACTCTCCATTTCCTGCTGTTGGAAGATGAGACTGCAATCCAGTCTGTGTGATATGAAATGCTAATGTGACCCAAATGCGTTGAACTGTATAACCCATAGCCTTTAGGAAGGTCTCTCATCTTCACACCTGGGAGCATATTCTTGTTCTACTCCCTGACTGATCTTGCTGGTAAAATCAGGTAGCTCCCGCCTCTAACCCCAAGTTAGCATCACATACTGGAGCGTCTCTTGTTCTGCATATCTCTTGGGGTTGCCTTTGATTTGGAATTGGACAGATGGGATCAAGATCAGGTTACAAGGTTGCCCTGTACTTAGTCCAGGGAGCAAACTGGAAGTGTGGGTATTGCCCTGTACTTAGTCCAGGGAGAAAACTGGAAGTGTGGGTGTGTGAGAGGGGAAGTTAAAAGCAGCTAAATGAGAGGCTAGCAAGTGGTGAGAATAGTTTCTTCAGCTTAATTGATTAGACAGTTAATCAGAGTCCCACAATAGTGAGAAAAGTAGATGGCTCACCTGCTGGGCTGCTGATGGGATTGCTATGATGTTTTAAATTATTATTATTATTTTATGCTAGGAAATGATCTCGGCTGTTTAAAATGCTTAATTTGTAAAATTAGACAAAGCTTTGTCTGGCAATGGGAGGATGGCAATAGCAATAGCACTTAGACTGATATGCTGTTTCACAGTGCTTTTACAGCCCTCTCTATGTCGTTTACAGAGTCAGCCTATTTCCCGCAACCAATCTGGGTCCTTATTTTACCCACCTCAGAAGGATGGAAGGCTGAGTTAACCTTGAGCCGGTGGGACTTGAACTGCCAAACTGCTGGCAATCAGCAGTCAGCAGAAATTATCTGCAGTACTGCTCTAACCACTGTGCTATCACAGCTCTTTAGAATAAATAATCCATCCTGGTGTTCACTGAACTTTTGTTGTAGTGGTTCTTCTTCCTCCAAGGACAGTCCTGGTCAGATGGTGAGGAGTAGAGATCTAACTTTAAGCCATCAAAGTTCTGTCTCAGTGGAGAGGCTGGGAAGGTTTTAACTCAAATCTAAGAGGACCATTGATTGTGGACTTTAGAGCCCACTTCTCTATATCTGGGGAGTTTCCATCATTAGTTCCAGATGGTATTGCATTTCTCCTGCAAGAGCTGGTATGCAACTTGGTGGTCCTCCTAAACTCCAAGAGGAAAAGTAAAGCTAAGAATACTCTTGACAGTAAGAAAGACACATATCTCTACTTCTTCATATAGTCAAGGATCAGTTTACTGTTTAAAAACTGAGTTATGTTTTTAATGTATCTCATTATGAACATTTTTTGCTGTTTCTCTGTTTCTGTTTGTTCTGATTATCTTCCTTCCTTCCTTCCTTCCTTCCTTCCTTCCTTCCTTCCTTCCTTCCTTCCTTCCTTCCTTCCTTCCTTCCTTCCTTCCTTCCTTCCCTCCCCTGTCTTAGATTCCATCTTTTCCAACATTTTCTTTTAGGAGAAATGGGTGTATTGTAACAATTGACTGATTAAGTACAGAAAGCCAGAAAAGGATATTTTCATACCATGAGTCAGATCCAGAAGGAATAATTACACTAGGCAAAAGTTAAAACTCATGGTATTGTTTCCTTAGACTTTGAACAGCACCCAAATTATAATGGAAGCTTTTGTAGACAAAAATATGCGTTAGAACTATAAGTTCTGAATTTTTTGAATCCTGTCATCAATAAGGAAGATTTGGGGCTCATCTTGTCAACAGGCTGATCACAGCCTAAATATGTCCCACTAACCATTTTTAAAAGGCTTACCCTCATGTTGTTGCATTTGTCTCACCCCTAGTCCATAGTGCAGAAAACCTAAATTCAGAGATAGCTGTTCCAGGTTAAAATCAATATTTACCCTCTGACAAATCTTCTAAGAAGCCTTATTAACAATGTGAAAAATGTTGGGGATAGGATTTGCTCAGTTTTTCCTGATCATGAAACTGTGTCAATGCCTTCCTTCTCTTCTAGTTTCTGGGCGCTGCTTCTATAGTCATTTTGTGTTGGACCACAGAAGAGACTGGACATCTGCTTTTGCAGAAGCTTTTGCTGGACTGGTGCTCTGAAAAATGCCAGTTAAACATTATGGGGAATCCTTGTTTAGAAACATTTATTGACTCTCTGAAAATGGGCAGGATGAGACCATTTACAGAGAAGGGCATGTGGTCACCTTTCCTCTGGATTTTAGCTATTATAAGCTATTTTTTTTTGTCTCATTATTTCCACGTGATTCTGAACACATGATCTTGTAGGCTGTGGAGAGCAAAAGAGCCTGGAAAACAATCTGGATGGTTGGCCCAATCCTCACTATTTTCTGCAAGCAATTTGTCACATTTTCTGAATCAATTGGAACAAGCAAGTCAACACTGATAATTGCAAAGCTTTTTAAAGAAACAAAATGCCACAAAGAAAAGCCAATATTCCAACATTTGACAAGACTGGTCCTTGAAAGAAATAGGATGCATATCCGAAGAATCAGTAGAAGAGCATACTCGTGACAAGCACTTAGCTAGTACAGTTATTGAACAAATAAACAACCCCCCACAAGAACTGTAGACAGACTTTGATCTTGTTCTAACAGTTATATTTGGTTTCATTAATCAAATAAACAAAGTAACAACATTAATTGCTGTGTCTAATGTATAGCAAAAGTTGTGCTTTCCAGATTATATTTTTTGCAATTTCTTTGATTCATCAAATTATTTGTTCTACAACAAATTGCTGCTTTGTTCAAAAAGGAAGATCACATATCAGCAACAAATAAAATTGTGCAGATTGTGTTTTAGTATTTTCCCCCCCAGTTAGGAGTGTTTCTATTTTTTTTTTTTTTTTGTTAAATTGAAATAGGCAACTCAGGCAGCTAATTTAAAATTTAATAAAAGGGCAGTGGACAGTTATTTATTTTTAATAGTCAGATTATTATATTATATGAACATTATGTTGTAAAACCAAGTAATTTCCTACCTAGTGTGCCTTGCCAGGAATTTGTCTTTGTGGTGTACTTCAGAAGGCTGCCAAAGTCTCTCAGCAGCCATAATTAAAAGTCTTAATTAATATATCAATAGTTACCTCTAGCAGTTTTGCTCTTAGACTGTTGTTTGGATTTCAGGAGGCAGGGAGGAGAAGGAGGAAACTTACATTGGGGTCTTCCTTCCATTTATCATCACTTCAAAAACCTTGTGAGGAAGTTGAGCTGAGAGAAAGTGACAGGTCCACCAAAATCACTCAGTGAACTTCCAGGACTGAAGGCTGGGTTCTCAATCTGTTGGGAGGTGTCAAATCTATTCTGACAACATGTCCCATACATTCTCCCCAAATAGTTGTTGGGGGGAGGGCAGAGAGATGTGCCCATTTGCAATAAATATATCACCACAAGCATTGGCAGGAGAAAACAGTCATTTACAAAGGTTCAGACTCTTGAAAAAGTTTATTGCCATTATTTCTAGACTCCAAAGATTTTCCCTATCAAACCGACTTATCTCTTCTTCCAATTTATCCATATGTTCCTCATTCACACACACACAGAGAGAGACTTTTTAAGGGAACTAATAGCAGTTATCTCTTTGATTCATCAGTTAGCCCAGAAGCATTCTCTGATGTAAAGATGTTGTTAGAAGCTGGCATCCCTTCCATGGAGTATGGTTTTAACTGTGTTAAAAATAAAATACACAAGCAAGATAGAGGATGGCAAATTCTAAGGAACATGGGGGTATTTCTACCAGATGGTTCTCTGTAAATGTTAAAAGGAACACTGTGTGTGGCATATTTTCTAAACTAAATTACAGATTTGGTTTAGAAAGCTATAGAAAAAAAGATGTAAGCATTATGAAGATTTCTGCCTCCTATGGTGATGTGTTACTAGTTAAAAAATGTTTATGGTAGGCAAGGTAATCATGGCCATATTTTCAGAGGGACAAAGAGCTAAAATGGATCAGAAACAAGACAAGTTGAATAGGTTAACATAGTTTTATTAAGGTACAAGCAAGTGTTCTGTAATGGAAGGGAAATGCAAAAGCAGAGGATGGAGGCAAACAAAACAGAGCAGAAAAGATTTTAGAAAATAATGATGGAAAGAAGAATGGATAGTAGAGATAACAGCTAGAAACAAGGGAGCGGCGGGGGGTGGGTAAAAGTAGAATTTAAAATATACAGAGTACAGGATAAGCAAAAAGCAAAGTGCTGCTTTAAGGTGAATTTTTATAATTAGGAGATATAATGTCTTCATATTCAAAAGCCTAACATGCTTTAACACAATTTTTTAAAGTATTCATCCATCAAGAAACTGTAACAGAAGCATAAGCATGGTTTTCAAGAGCAAAGCAATTATGTTGATATTGCTGGCAGAAAATAAATGGAAACCTTTTGTCAAGTTGTGTTGTCATCTGAATGAATGTGAATCAGTGGTGTTATATGAAAGTGTTCTCAGTGGAAATGCAAGAGAGCAGAGAATATCTCAATCAACACCAGAGACAGAGGATATTTCTCTTATCTCTGCTTATTCTTACTGCTGCTTGGGTCAAGCATTTAGGGCTTCAGTTTGTGTTTGAAAATGTCAATCAAAACCACAGCTGATTGCACAAAGAATACATGTTTAATAGTCTTCCAGGGAAATAATGGCATACTGAAGACAGCTCCACTAAGACTGCAGCCAATGAGTGCAATGGAAAAAGGAGCTGGTGAATGGATTGGCTTCTTGGAATTCCTCTCTGGACAAGGAGCAGACTCGAGATTTCCCCTAAGCACTCCCTACAGTAGTTCCCCAGGAAGAGACCATAAGATAGTGATCTTTAGCAGATGTAGAGCTCTAGGAACTGCGGGATTGCCATCTTAATCCAAGTTACATTGGGCATTTTAATGGAAACAGGGTTTGCATACATCTCCTAATCATTTCTGGAAATTATTTGTTAATTGCTTTGGGGTGATTAGGAAGCTTCAGAATACAAATTTGATTACACTGGTGAGTCAATCTTTAGTGAAAAACATTTAATGCAAGTATAAAGACTTTTTTAAAAAATCTGATTTTTAATTATTTAATTAATTGATTAGAACATTGATTTTGGAAACTTCTAATGGGCTAAGGGACCAGGTGAATTTGAAATAAGAGTTTGAAATAAATTACAAGAATTAATTCTGCAGGAAAATGTTGTGGATTAGAATGATAAATAGATAGATAGCATAGATAGATAGATAGATAGATAGATAGATAGATAGATAGATAGATAGATAGATAGATAGATAGATAGATAGATAGTGTTCTATATTCAAATACTTACCCACGATTGGTCGATCCAATGGCGGGAACTTCGTATAGATGTCATTGGCTGGCGAGCCGCGAGCAGCCGCTATAAGAAAGGCTGCCGCGGCTCCGTTGGCGCTCAGTTCTGAAAATAAAAACAAAGTAACAGATCAACTGGATGTGTGCGTCTCTTACTTCCCACCATAAAACACTGGCGACGAAGGTGGGATCGAGACAATAGAATCCAGTTGAGCACACAGCGACGAAGATTGAGTGAAGCAAAAAAAAAATGTCCGGCAACAACGCACCATCCGAACAGTTTAATCCAGCCAAAGAAGAATGGCAATCGTACGCAGATCGATTTCTAATGTTTGTGGAGAGCAGCGATTTAAATGGAGTCTCGGAACATAGAAAAAGAGATGTTTTCCTGACCCATTGTGGACCCGCAGTATTCCGGATGTCGAAGGCGTTAGCTGCACCCACAGACGTGAAAACATTAACGTGGCCGGAATTAGAAAAGATTCTCCAGGCTCACTATGCACCGACCATATCGAGCCTAATTAAGAGGCACGAATTCTACTTAAGAAATCAAAAGGAGGATGAGATTATCGCCAATTTTGTAGCAGCCCTGCGGGACATTGGTGGAGAATGTGACTTTTTAAACTTATATGAGGCACTGAGAGACCGCGTGGTCCTCAGTTTGAAAGACCTCACTTTACAGAGCCGTTTGCTAACCCGGCCAAAAATCACCATGAAGGAGGCAATAGAAGAAGCCACTGCCGCACAAGCCACCCACAAATCGGCCGCAAAAATGAAGAAAATCAATAAATCGGCAGGATATATCAATAAAGAGCCACCTAGATCAGAGGGAGAAAAAGAAAAAACCACAACACACCATGAGGACGTCGAGTTGGGGGCCAGTAGCGAGGAAGATGACGTATACCACCTGAGAGCGGGAAAAGACAGAAAAGAGCGGGCCGGAAGAAAACCCGAATTTGAATGCAATCGATGCGGGGGAAATCATCCACGCTCGGAATGCCGGTTCATTGACGCCATCTGCAGGAAATGCAATAGAAGAGGGCACCTAGCAAGAGTATGCAGGTCCAGAAATAACTTCAGCCCCCAATGGAGATGGAGCCCACCTCAGAGAGAGAGAGAGAGAGAAAGAGATAGGAAACCGGAGAGCCATTGTAGCCAAGAGGGGAGAAACAAAAGAAACAGAGAAACATCATATAGAAAAGAGGAAACCCACCAAACTGTGACCATTGGCCACTCAGACACAAGAAATGTAAAGAAAGTCCACATCCAATTGGAAATAGAAGATCAGGAATGCGAGATGGAAGTGGATTCAGGGTCATTCCTATCCATGGTATCATGGGCAACCATCAAAAAATTAATTCCTGACATCCAACGAGAAGAACTGGAAACCCAAAATCTGACTCTCAAAGATTATCAGGGAAACAGAATTCCGGTGGTGGGAGTAGGACATTTTAAAATTACATTCAAATGCCACACTGCAATCCTACTGCTCACCATCGTTGACCGGAATAGACCCAGCTTACTGGGACTAGAATGGTTTGAGCCGTTAGGAATTGGAATGACAGGCATAAACCAAATCACTGACACAGATTGGGAAGAGGACCTCATAAGGGAGTTCCAGGATATTTTCAGCGGCGAGCTAGGCAAGTACCGGGGAAACCCGATCTCTTTTAATCTAAATCCTAACATAGCCCCAATAAGACTCAAAGCGAGGCGCGTGCCATTTGCATTAAAGCCAAAAATCGATGAGTAGTTAGACAAACTTATTAAACAAGGGATATTAGAACCAATAGACCATGCGAAGTGGGAAACCCCTATTGTGACCCCCATTAAATCGGATGGGTCAGTCAGAATTTGCGGGGACTATAAGGCTACCCTGAATCATGCACTACAACAAAGTGCATACCCCGTCCCGGTAGTCCAGCATTTATTACATTCAATCAAAGGGGGAAAATTTTTTGCTAAATTAGATCTGGCCCAAGCCTATCAACAATTACTAGTAGATTCCCAAACAGCCGAAGCACAGACTATTGTAACACACCGGGGAGCTTTTAAATGCAATCGACTACAATTCGGCGTTAGTGTAGTTCCCGGAATATTCCAATGTTTAATGGAACGCCTTCTCCAAGGAATAAAAGGAATAATTCCTTATTTCGTTGATGTATTAATAGTGGCCAAAACCAAAGATCAACTAAAGGACTGTCTAAGAAAAGTACTCATTAAATTTACAGAGGCCGGTCTAAAAGTAAAAAGGGAAAAATGCATGCTTATAACTGACAGGATTGAATTCCTGGGATACCTAATAGATGGCGATGGCATTCACCCCACCGAAGAGAAAATTCGAGCAATCCAGGAAGCACCCATTCCAACCAACAAAGGGGAACTACAAGCATTTTTAGGACTCATTAACTTTTATAATGTGTTCTTGCCACAGAAAACAATGGTAGCGGAACCCCTACATAGATTGCTTGACAAAGAAGCGTCCTGGAAGTGGGGATGGCAGGAAAACACGGCGTTCCAAGAAATAAAAAACCTCATTACATCCAGCAAGATACTGATCCAGTATAACAAAACACTTCCCATAACCTTAACCTGTGATGCTTCACCTTTCGGCGTGGGGGCTGTGCTAGGCCACATTTTGCCGGATGGCAGAGAAGCTCCCATAGCCTTTTACTCTAAAACTCTGTCTAAAGCCGAAAGAAATTATAGCCAACTCGATAAAGAAGCATTGGCCGCTATCTCAGGAATTAAAAGATTTCATGAATATCTATACGGCCGGGCTTTTTCATTAATAACTGATCACAAGCCGCTATTGGGGATCCTAGCAGGCGATAAGGCAACCCCTAATATTTTGTCACCATGAATGACAAGATGGTCTGAGTTCCTGGCCGCCTACAATTACACTTTAATTTACCGGCCTGGGCGCTCCATTACTCACGCTGATGCATTAAGCTGTTGCCCATTACCAGATACAGACACTGACCCCTCACCGAGCACGTCCACCCTACAAATCGAAACTTTGCCAAATCTACCAATTACAGCTAGAGACATTGCCAGAGAAACTTCTAAAGACCTTGTGCTTACCAAAATTGCAGCATGGATTACCAAGGGATGGCCTAAGTCAAGCCCCGAAGAATGCATGAAACCCTTTAAACACAGACAAACTGAACTATCACTCCTAAAGGGTTGCATACTTTGGGGGGATCGGGTTGTTATACCACATAAGCTGAGGGAGACAATTTTGGACCTTCTACATGACGGACACCCGGGTATTGTAAAGATGAAAACGCTGGCCAGAAGCTATGTTTGGTGGCCAGGTTTGGACAAAGACATAGGGGAATGGGTAGCTAGTTGTAAATGTTGCTAGGAATCCAGACCCGCATCTCCACAGGCACCAGAGGCTGAATGGGAAATGCCCAGGGGACCATGGTCAAGAATCCATATCGACTTTGTGGGTCCAACTAGGGGTTATATGTTTTTAATGCTGGTTGACGCTTACTCGAATTGGTTAGAAGTGTGCATTATGCACTCCACCTCCACAGACACCGTAATTAAAAAGCTCTGCAATTTATTCGCAACGCATGTATTGATCTCTGACAACGGACCACAGTTCACATCAACAACATTTGAAGGGTATCTAGCTAGCCTGGGAATAAGACATGCCCTGACCACGCCGGCACATCCGGTGGCGAATGGGCGAGCAGAACGCATGGTTCATTTCACAAAAGACACGCTTAACAAATTGGGCCTGGGCCCAATACAGGAACGAATCGATAAACTATTAACCATACAACACATGACACCTAGCACGACAACTAACAAAACCCCAGCAGAACTATTAATGGGCAGAAAGTTATGATCACACTTAGACCATTTGCACTTACTGCACAGAAAAACCGACAGACTCCTCCAGCAAACTCTGCACATTTAGGGTAGGAGATCTAGTCTATGCCAAAAATCTAGTGGGGGACCCTTTATGGCTACCAGCTACCATTACTCAATCATAGGACCACGATCTTAGCGATTAGTAACCTCAGACAACAGGGACTGGAAAAGACACATAGACCAATTAAGGTCCCGGACACTTAGAGGGGTTTCTGACAAACCAGGGGGGGGAAGGGGGAGACTCTTCAAATACACGAGAAGGGGGAGACCCTTCAAACACACACCAACCCCAAGCAAATGAAAACAACCTAACACTGTCACAATCACCCCTGACATTAGCCCCGGTCAAAGTTTGCAACTACGTACCTGCAGCCGAAGAAACAAACACCGACGTGGACCAGGCAAGAGAAGAGTTGTTGCCGAGAAGAAACCTTGAAGGGAGTGGCCTAGCCGACTCAACTAACTGGGCAAGGCCCGGCAGGAGCAACATGGCCGACTCTACCTTCCAGGCGGTTCCACGAGAAGAGACGGAAAGACCAACAGGTCCGTCTGCACTGGCTGCTAGAGAACTAACAAATGACCTGCACAGGTCTAGTCGGATCCATAGGAGCCCCGCCTACTTACATGACTACATAACCTAGGGGGCTCCTGATTGGTCGGACTAGACCAAGTGGGGAGGGGTGTTCTATATTCAAATACTCACCCGCGATTGGTCGATCCAACAGTGGGAACTTCGTATAGATGTCATTGACTGGCGAGCCGCAAGCAGCCTCTATAAGAAAGGCTGCCGCGGCTCCGTTGGCGCTCAGTTCTGAAAATAAAAACAAAGTAACAGATCAACGGGATGTGTGCGTCTCTTACTTCCCGCCATAAAACAGATAGATAGATAGATAGATAGATAGATAGATAGATAGATAGATAGATAGATAGATAGATAGATGATTGATAGATAGATAGATAGATAGATAGATAGATAGATAGATAGATAGATGACAGATAGATATTGAAACTAAGTATAAAAAAATCTTCCCATGGGAAAATGTTATTCATTAGGAAAAAATCATTATAAGATTGGATATTGAACACTAGAGGCAACCATAAAAAACTAAATGGAGCAAAATATTCTAATTGGACAAATTCTAGGATATTTGGGAACAACCCACTCAGAAATTATTTTTAAGCTAGTCTGTTATTATAAAAGAGTTTATATATTTAAAATAGAAGGGAATAAAGAATAAAATATCTGATTTGATTATGTATTTAAAAATGACAGAAGAATATAGAAAAATGTTATGCTGGATATATAAATGAAACTGGCTGATGTCTTAATAATTAAGAGGGATATGCAAATAAAAATCAGAAGAATAATTATTATAACATTCTTACTTTGTATTTATAAAAGAGATGTATTGGAAAGATTTTCTGAGAAGAAATAAAGAAAACGAAAAGAAATCAAGTTTTGAGACACTATTTAAAGGGACTAAAGATTCAGATTGTTAAAAACAAAGGAAAGAACCATAAAGTTGGCCTATTTGATCAAGGTTAACATATATCAGTTATTTGTGGTAATTCTTAATGGACTTTTGCTGATTAGGACTGAATGACAATGATCTAAGAATTTGTTTATAAGTAAGAGATGAGAAATGGGAAGAAGATGTCTTTTGTTGTATCAGAGAAGGTGATAAATTACTGAAATTGTACTTGTCATGATGAAGAGGAAGTCATTTCTTCATACAACTTTTTTCTTTACTATATATTTATTTTTTCTCTGCACTTTTAAATTTTGCTTCTTTTTACTTTTTATATATTTCTTGTATTAGTTGTTTGTAACTGTAAATCTTAATAAAAATTTGAATGTTCTGTCAGATTTCAACAAAGAGCTGAAAATAAATACTTCAAAAAAGCCTACTTGGAAATAATGCACTATGGCTATTGCTAGTGATATTATTATTCATAGTTATGTATTGGGTAAACATAATTATCCAAAAGAGGTTGCATTGTACAGAACATTAGGAGAAAACCAAAATCTGGCACACAAAAATACCACAGGAATGAACCAACAGCATCCTTACAGACATATAGCCACCTCTTGAAGTGTGTTCCATAACTTTCTGTGAAGATTCTGCCTCAGGTGATAGCAAATATTTCCTTCTGCTGAAGTGATATTAATTTCGGGAAGACAAATATTGCAACGTAATTCTCCAATTCCCAAATGCATGTAAAAGGTATACTTTGTAGAGAAATATCAATGACATTGTAAAGTAGTGAGTTGTGTACCTGCATTAGAATGGTGGAAACATAAATGATGGAAACATAAATAAAAACAAAGCAATAAAGATGCTTATAGTTTCCCATATCTTCATGTTAGGAGCATGAGCTGTTTAAGGTCATGGCTGAGAAAGCAGTTAGAGCAATTGCTTTGATGGGCACATTTCAGATGTGCAACTTAGCTCATTTAAAATGGCTGATATTAAAAAAAAAATGAAATATGAATAAGAACCAAAAAAGATAATAAAGCGATTAAAGCCTTTGAAACTGACCAAGTGGAAAATAATCATTTTTTCCCCTCTTTCATTATTTTAGGATGATATATTACTTGGTTGCAACTCTTACCAATCAAAATGAATTCATTGATATGAAATGCCACAATAATTGTATTTAACAATCCCAGCAGAAAAGTTTCATATAATCTTAATGAATAATTTGTCAACATGAAACATAAATCTTTCTATTGATACATATCTTAATCCTTTTCATGATTTTCAGGTCAAAGTTCTTTATTCTTCATGGGGAAAAATAGAGCAATATTAAAGATACTAAATTCACATTGGATTATTGCTGGCATCAATACAGTACATTTTTCATTTCCCTGAAAATAATATATTTATTATAGAAGATTTAAATGGGCATCTCTGTTTTCATAACAAACCGTAATATGTTACATTCTGTTTAATATATTAAAATTTGATGTGTGCAATATTTGTGGTTATTTTTAATAGCTACATTTCAAGGTATGTCAAGAGTTTCTACTGGAAGACCAAAAAATTAAATAGAAATTACATTTAAAAAGAAAAATAAAGACATTTAATTTTGAAAGGGGAAAAAAAAGCCCTGGAAAATATTACATTTATTTAACTTCATAATTCAAAGTGTGTTCATTTTAACATTTTTCAATCGGAAAAATGTTAACTTTAAAAATAAATGTATTAATTTTAAGTTCCAACTTTTTATTTCAGTCATGAAAATATTCTGAACTTTCCATTATTTTCATATGTGAATTCAAATATCACACCGATATCATAATATTTATGAATGATTTTACAGTCATGAAGGGTGTATTTTTCCTTTTAGGAATTTACCCTTTCCTAATATTATGATGAAGGATCTGTCTTCACATATTCGGTATTTCATTCCTTATCTCTGCAGAAGAACAATGGTTCCCATCCTGTCGCAAGGCAGGTGGTTTCCATCCTGTAGCCAGGTAGAACTATCAGCATCTCATGATATTTGGCTGTTCTTTTTTTTTTTGGTGGTGGGGGAATTCTGGGTGACTTCAGAGGAATGATGTATGATACGGTATATACTTTATTGGTATTAGAAGTTTTCAGAAGCCTGCAATGAGGATTTAGTAGCATGTACAAAGGAAAAAAATTGGAGCTGCTGCAAAATAGCATATTACAGACAATTAAATTTTAATGTAATAGTAGTAATAGCAATAGAATGTTTGTGGTATTTATTTTATGGCAATATCTCAGTGTTTAAGTAAATACTCATGATAGCAATAAGCTTAGCTGTTTCTTTGGGTAACAACTGTTATGGTCAAACTGCTGCATTGAATGTGTATGCTAAATATTCATACTGTTACCTTACTTATCAGGGGAGATAATGCATTAAAGTGTGTTTCTTGTATGCTTTTCCTCTGGGTGGAAGTCAAGCTGCTTTTTAAACTTTAAACACCAAATATAGAAATGTAGCTTGCATGGGAATGCTTGCTCAGTCTTTATTATTTTCATAGTAAACCTCAGTTTTATGGACCAACTGGAAAAAAAGGGATATTTATTAAAACTGAATGATCACTAGATTCAAATTGATGCAAATGATGTAATAAAACTCTTTTGTAAGATCTTATATCATTTGTGTAATTTTGCAAATGATGTAAATTGATGCAAAAGCACAAATTATGATTATGTTGTCAATATAAATTGACGCAAAATATGAAAAATGGCATCAATTGTTTGGATTAGGGTTAGGGTTTTTCTTCACAAAGAATGGATTTTGTCCATTAGTTGGAAATGAAGTCTGAACTCGAATTCTGTCAATTGTATCTGGTGAATGAAAGTTTATAGGGTTGGTTTCTTCCTTCCAGATTAATATTTAGATCAGAAGTTATGCTACTACTGCATTTATTATTTTTACCAAATTTTCCTCTAAAAATGTATGAAAGAAATTTTATTGAGTCAAATTGAAAACAGTGTAAATGTTCTAGTGGGTTCATGGAACATCTAACTTCTGATCTATGTTAAAATATTTGCAATGATTTCCTTTAAAAATTTAAATTCTGTTTATTAAAAGTATATGCTGGGGTAATCTACAAAATTATGCAGGGTACATACTCAGAATTTAGCCTTTTCAATTGTTTTAATAATCATTATTTATTATTAACTATAATAATATATATAATTATTATAATCATTATTTATTATTAGGAAATATTGCATGCGGGATAGAAATAGCTACAATTAGTAGCCGGTCTTCAATGTCTGTGTATTACTAAAAATGCCATGTGAAAAATCTTCCCTGATTAAAGCCATGGTGATATATATCATATATATCATAGTCTGGAGTTGACCTCTGGTATATGTAGAATTGCAGCTTCAAAAGTAAAAGGAGTACAAATGATATGAGATAAAGAAAAATAGATATGTTGAATGTTTGTGAAATTAAGAAAAATGGAAAGGTGTCTTAGATCTAGATTAACATGATATGTACTTGTAAGTTTAACTATAAATGAAGGTGCTAAAATTCATGCCAGGAGGTATGGGCTCTTGTCAAGCAAGCTGCAGTGCTTATGAAATTAAGAATCCATAGGCAATACTGGTAATGTTATGTTCCAGTGAATAGTGATAATAGAAGAACCTGAGGTAATGGGGGCAGTGGAGGGGAATTGAATGAATGTAATCAAGAAAAAAATTATTCCGTTAGGTGATATGAATTTAAGGGTGGAAATAAAACAAGATAGCATGAGAAAACTGATGAGAGGTTCTGAATGTGAGGTAAATTACTTCTTTTGTACAGCAGTGTTCCAGGGGATCGTGTGTGGAAAAAGTGATATGAAAGAAAGGAAAGAAGTGAAAAACATTAGAGTGCAATAATCACGAGGAACCTCTCGCATAACGAATGAAATTAAAAATATAATTTATTCATTTAATTATTTATATCCCATTCTTTATATTCTTAACATTAACTCAAGATGGCAAACGTATCCAACACATCTTCCTCCTGCTCTTTTCCTCACAACAACAACATTATGAAGTTGTTAGGGCTGAGAGAGTGGCTGGCCCAAAGTCACCCAGATGGCTTTCATGGCTAAAGGCAGTACTTGAACTCACTGTCTCTTGCTTTCTAGCCCGGTACTTAACCACTAGATCAGACTGGCAATACTAATACTAATGCTAATGCTAATAACAATAACAATACTAATAACAATACTACTACTACTACTACTACTAATAATAATAATAATAGGATTATTTTGGTATAAATGATTATTTTAGAGATTTGTGTGGGAATGCTAAGGATTACTCAAAGTGTGGGATTTAAATTTATTGTTCATGCTTGAAAATGAATATTATATTTGTTCGCATCTAACAAGAAAATATGGAGGAAAAAGAAATTATGTAAGAATGTTTGAAAATATTAAGGCTACATAGGTAGATGGTATAACTGTAGAATTTTTAAGATATGGATATGGATCGTTTATGGAATGATTATGTAAGTTTAAGATGTGTACCATAATACCTGATGACTGCACTAATGTCATCATAGTTCCCTAGACAAAGGGAAAGATAGTAAGAGCAAATGCTAAAACTATAGGGATCTTAGTTTGCCTGAGATATGGAATTATGATTAAACGTAGGTTGACTCAACCTTCCCTCCTCCAAGGTTGGTAAAATGAGGGCCTAGATTATTGGAGGCAATAGGCAAATAATGCTTACATTGTAAACCATCCAGAGAGTGCTGTAAAGTGCTACAGTGTAGTATATGTCTAAATTTAATTGCTGTTTGCTACAATTTTTGAGTTACTCCTTTAGAAAAAATACTGTTTCATTTTTTTTTTTCATTGAGGCAAAGAGTAAAATTTACAGGAGCCCAGCATGAATATAAGCATACATTTTGGATCATGGAATCAAATAAAAACTATTCATCCTAGCTTCAAAGCAACAACTGCTTGACATGTTGCCCATGATAGTGTGACATTTGTTTTTAACTTCATCCTCATTTTTTATTTCCCCTTAGGTATTAAGGAGAAATATTTCCATACTCACGTGGAGTTATTTCAACTCTACAGGTGATTATAGCATCATTGCATTTATAGGCACTTTTAACAGACCAAATAAATTAAGCTAAGATTCATCATCAGGCAAACCCATTTTGTCTTCAATTCCTTGGTAGTACTATATTTTAAAAAAACTTCCCCCAAGCAATTACAGTAGCAAAATGCTGCATATAGTACTTGAGTCCTCATATTTGTTTCAGCTCCTGGATTTCATGTTTCTTAGCATGCCTCTGACTTCCATCACATAAATCATTGATGCTGAAAGAGGATAATAATGTGCAAGCTGTTCTTTATGACATTTCCCCAAAACAAACATGAGTTCCATTATATTTCTCCATTTGAAAGAAAAATTAGTTACATCTGGAGCCATGCAATGGCATGAGCACACCATGTGTATCAAAGAATGCTAATTTCTCTTGCATGCCTTTGTTGAAAGCCATACTGGCTTTTATTGCAAAACCATAGTATATTTTTATTAGTCATGGAGAAAAACGTTGGATGGGATAACACTTCCTATAGATAAATCTCTCCTTACTTCCAAAAAGCTATTCTCAGTGAAATGCATTCTGAAGCTGCAAGGAATTTCTACTTTAAGGCCATGAAAATTGCCATGCTGGGTTAGATCAATGATCTGTTTAGCTCAGCTTTCAGTCTCCCACACAGAATGGACAGGCAAATGTCTTAGAGAAGTTCATAAACAGGGTAAGAACAGTGATCTTATTCTCCTGCTGTGAGTTCCTAGCTTTTGGTATGCTGATATATTCCAGCTCAAAAAAAGAAAAAGAAAAGAAAAGAAAAGGAGGCTGTGATTTTGCTACTCTCCTGATAGACAGGGCTGATGTATCCTCATTCTATTAATATTTTTCCTTCATCTGAGATAAGAAACATTCCAACTTTTTACATGGCTTCCATGAGCTGTGAGGATCATTACTCCTATCAACAATTTATTCGCACCTAACACCTTTTTGTATGGAAAAATAAATGCTAAGGCTGCTTTAATATAAAGGAAACCTTGGTTCTACTGGTTTCAAAGGAAAGTAATGTGTTAATTTAGCCATGTTCATAATAAAATGTAACTGAAAAACACCATGAATAACAGTTTACTTCTTTCTTTTCCCTCCCTCCCTCTTTCTTTCTTTCTTTCTTTCTTTCTTTCTTTCTTTCTTTCTTTCTTTCTTTCTTTCTTTCTTTCTTTCTTTCTTTCTTTCTTTCTTTCTTTCTTTGTATTAAAATATCAACAACAATTGATGGTCAAAAAGCATTGGCTCAATTGCCATTTATAGCATAGAAAGAAGCTCTGTTGGTTAAGCATGCAAGGCCTAATACCATGAAAAATCACTGCTTTCTGATTTTCTTAGAGCCTGCTGCTTATCCATGCCACCAGACAATTTTTGTAGTTTGAAAAAGAATGGATATTTTCCTCAGTAAATAAGGTTGTTCCATCACTGATCAGTTTATGAGTACCTACCAGGCATCATGAGCTGACTCCTTTTCTTAAATATGAACCCTCAGCGGATTAAATATTTCATTGTAATAATGTGGTCTGGCTCTTCTATTCCATTTTCTGATTAATAGAATGGCACACAATAGATGGGATTGAAAGAGCTCCTTTAGATATCTTAAATATATCTAAGATATCTTAGATATAGTGGGATCAATTTTAGGGAGTGGGCTCTTAATGTAGCAGGATATCTCTAAGCTTTTCCTGAAACTGCCTTCACCTTCAAGAGCAACGTGCCATGAAAATTATTGTTTAAAAAAACTAGTTCCATAACTCAATCCTTCAATCCAAAAAGAGATCACACTGGCAGAAAAACAAATCTGGTCACGTTGCCAACTTCAAAAGCCAATACAAAAATTTATGCCACCAGATAAAAACTGAATACACCAATTATCACATTAAATAAGAGGAAAACCTTCTACTCACCAATTCCACCCGCGCTTTTTACAATTTTGTAAACAACAAACTAAAAGACTCAAGGTCCATCCCATCCCTGATAGGACCTAATGGTAAAGACTGCAATGATGACACCATTAAAGCCAATATCTTTAACACATTCTTTGGCTCAGTATTTGTAAACAGCAATGGATTGTGCCCAATATTTCCTAGCCAAACCACAGAAAACTACAATGATCTAATACATATCAATTTTACAGAAGACAATGTTGAAAAAGCACTACGCAATCTAAAACCATCTCTGTCTATTGGACCAGACGGAATATGTGCCTACTTCTTAAAAAAGCTATCTACTGCCATAGCAGAACCTCTAAGCATAATCTTTGAAAAATATTTCAGGACCAGCTCCTTTCCTAACCTATGGTCACAAGCCACGCTCATCCCCATCTTCAAAAAGGGAGACCCCAGCCTAGTTGAAAATTACAGACCAATCTCCCTATGCTGCACCACCTGTAAAGTCATGGAATCAATTATTAACCAATCCATTATCCTTCTCTTAGAGACAAACAACCTACTCTCTAATAAACAATTTGGTTTCAGAAAAAAACTATCCTGTAATCTGCAACTCTTACACTGCAAAAACATATGAACTACACAACTCGATCAGGGCAAAACAATAGACGCAATCTACTTAGACTTCTGTAAAGTCTATGTAGGTCTGTACAATCAGCACAGGGCCCCCCCAAGGCTGTGTGCTATCTCCACTTCTCTTCTCCCTATATACCAATGACTGCATCTCAAATGATCCATCTGTTAAAATACTGAAGTTTGCTGATGACACAACAGTCATTGGTCTTATTCAAGACAATGATGAATCTGCATACAGACAGGAGGTTGTACAACTTGCCTCGTGGTGTAACCGGAACAATCTGGAACTGAATATACTCAAAACCTTATAAATGGTGGTAAACTTTAGAAGAAATCCTCCCATACTACCACCTCTTACAATATTAGACAACACAATATCAACCGTAGAGACCTTCAAATTTCTAGGTTTTACTATATCACATGATCTAAAATGGACACCTAACATCAAAAACGTCATCAAAAAAGCACAGCAAAGAATGTTCTTTCTGCGCCAACTCAGAAAGCTCAAACTGCCCAAGGAGCTGCTGATCCAGTTCTACAGAGGAATTATTGAGTCTATCATCTGCACCTCTATAACTATCTGGTTTGGTTCTGCAACCCAACAGGACCGACACAGACTTCAGAGGATAATTAGGACTGCAGAAAAAACAATTACCACCCACCTGCCTTCAATTGAGGACTTATATACTGCATGAGTCAAAAAGAGGACTGTGAAAATATTTACAGACCCCTCACATCCTGGACATAAACTGTTTCAACTCCTTCCCTCAAAACGATGCTATAGAGCACTGCTCACCAGAACAACTAGACACAAGAACAGTTTTTTCCCGAAAGCCATCACTCTGCTAAACAAATAATTCCCTCAACATTGTTCAACTATTTACAAAGTGTACACTACTACTACTGTTAATCTTCTCATCACTCCTTATCACCCATCCCCTCCCACTTGTGACTGTAACTTTGTTGCTTGTATCCTCTGTTTCCTAGTATGATTTGATGTTGATTGTACCCTATGACTATCATTAAGTGTTGTACATTATGATTCTTGATTCTTAACGAATGTTCCTTCTTTATGTATACTGAGAGTATTTACACCAAAACAAATTCCTTGTGTGTCCAATCACACTTGGCTAATAAAGTATTCTCTTCCCTTCTCTTCCCTTCTCTTCCCTTCTCTTCCCTTCTCTTCTCTTCTCTTCTCTTTTCTTCTCTTCTCTTCTCTTCTCTTCTATTCTATTCTATTCTATTCTATTCTAAAGCCTTTGATTCAGTGGCACAGACAAACTATTCCTAAAACTAAAATCTTATGGTATCTCTGGACAACTGCATAACTGGATAGAAGCACTCCTGTCAAACAGACAACAAATGGTCAAAATTGGGAGTGTCCTATCAAATTCTGTACCTGTCAATAGTGGTGTCCCCCAAGGCAGTGTTCTAGGACCAACCCTCTTCATACTCTATATAAATGACTTCTGTGATCATATTAAGAGCAACTGTGTTCTCTTCACTGATGATGTAAAGCTGTTCAATACCACAGACAATACTGCTACCCTTCAAAAAGACCTTGACTATGTATCAGAATGGTCAAACAAATGGCAACTTCCAATCTCAACAAATAATTGCTCTGTCTTACATATTGGCAAAAAAAAAATCAGAAAATAAAATACAAGCTGAATAGTCAAGACCTTGTTGATGATCCAAGCTCTCTCTAATGATCTAAGTGCTAGAGTCCATTGTAACTACATAGCCAAAAAGGCATTAAGAGTTGTTAACCTAATCCTACGTAGCTTTTTCTCTGGTAATATCACACTACTAACTAGAGCATACAAAATATTTGCTAGACCAATACTCGAATACAGCTCATCAGTCTGGAACCCACATTACATATCTGATATTAGCACAGTTGAGAAAGTCTAGAAATATTTCACAAGAAGAGTTCTCCACTCCTCTACTTGTTATAGAATACCTTATGCCATCAGACTTGAAATTCTAGACCTAGAAAACCTTGAATTACGCCGTCTTCGGTCTGATCTAAGTATGGCATATAAAATCATACATTGCAATGACTTAATGAATACTTCAGCTTCAACCATAACAACATAAGAGCACACAATAGATACAAACTCAAGGTTAACCGCACCAAACTTGATTGCAGGAAATATGACTTCAGCAACAGAATGGTCAATGTCTGGAATACTCTGCCTGACTCTGTGGTATCTTCCCCAAACCCCAAAAACTTTAACCTTAGACTGTCTACTATTGACCTCACCCCTTTCCTAAGAGGTCTGTAGGGGCCATGCATAAGCGCATCAACTTGCCTACCGTCCCTGTCCCATTGTTTCTTTTATTTTTGTTATATGTACCCATTTCATATATTCATAACTATATATATACAGTACTTATACCTATTATCTTGCAATTGACAAATCAAAATAAATTCTAAATTCTAGTGTAGTAATTGAAAAGCAGCTAAACAAAGTCTGATTTAAAGATATCTTAAGAAGGGAAAGCTGGACACTTAATGTTACCCTGGACTACAGTTTCACCTGGTACCAGTGCTACATAGTAATAGCTTTTCCTATAATAGTGAAGATTGCATTTGATATCTATTAATTGCTTTCATATTTACATCAGTACATGCAAATAAGAACATGTACATTTTATGTAAATAGACACACTCCTCTGTCATTTATGGAAGAGAGATTGAGTCCTCTTCCCAGTGTTTAGCTACCCTAAGTGAGCACTCTAATAATGATCAATAAAGTTACATCATGGTACATGAAAAAATAAAGCAATAACAATAATAATACATATGCAATGGACTAAACATAACCTTCAGAAATATATTGTGAATTTAGCAATTTTGCTTGCAGATATTGATGGGAAATGTGGTTTTATAGCTTTATGCTTCTAATCAACATGCCTTAAATTCAGATATATATATGAGCTGCAAATCCCAGAAACCAGAGATCCCTATATTTAACTGTATTTTACCCAATAATGTTATTGTGTTGGGCCTATAACTCCCACAGTATGGATGAGATAAAAATGTTATCTCCATATTATAATCTTGTTTTATACTATTCCTTGTATACAGAGAACTACTAGTGGAAGTATCTGTCAAAGATGATTCTATTGTTATTCCTGTAAATCATGTTCCTTAATTTGTATGACATCATCCATATCTAGCATGATAGCAATGTGAAGTGAATTGCAAAGGTCTTATGACCATAAAAGACAACTAGTTCCAGCAACTGTCTCCCATCTAATATGGTTAATGACAATATTCCCCCATCTGCACATACTTCCAGAGCATTTGCACTCCCACGAGGCTATAGACTTTTGCTTAGGCTTGATCAGTTATTAATAACTTTGATGCAGCATGCTTTATTTATAACCATTAATGGATTTGCCATATGCTGCTTAACAATTTGCACTACTTTTGATAGCAACACAAATCAGAACTGATCTTCAACACCTAGAACGTGAGAAAAGTTTAAAAAATAGTAATACTTTTGTGATAATTTAAGATTTGGCAATCCAATTCTATGGATTATAGGAATAAACTTTCTAAATTGCCCATGATATGTATCTCTCTTCCTCCAAAGACTTCAAAGGTTTCGATTCCCCCCTCCCCTAAAATTAAATAGATATAAGTATATTGCATCTTCTTATTATGCATGAAGACTGGTGAGTGTGTAAACTGTGTATAAAGAAATACATAGAAAATGTCATACACAAAGATGCAGAGACAGAAAACAGAACATCCACTGTGTACAAGATTTGTGTGTGTAGTCCCTTCAAATCAATATTATCTCTTTTTGACATCTTAAACACATCCCTATAGTTATCTAAGCAAGATTTTTAGAAATGGTTTGCCATTACCTGAATCCCGAGACTCATAGAAAGTGACTGGCCTAAGGTCAGCCAACTGGCTTCATGCCTAAGGCAGGACTAGAACTCCCAGTATCCCAGTTTCTAGCCTCTTACCTTACCCACTACACCAAATAAACTCTCACCTACAGTATATATTTTCAAATTATACACAGAATATTGTTTGGGAAGGCTGCGCAGGAGGGATCTTTTTCAAACAATCTATTGGAAGTTGCCAGCACAGATTGTCAGGGCAGATTTGAGTCCATGGGAGCTCAAATCACTATGGAGAGGTCTTGTAGTTTAGTTCCAGGAGAAAGCAATGCCAGATACACAGAACCACACACCCCCGCCCCAAGTGAAACAAGAGTTCCTATCAGAATTGAGAACAGATGGGAAACTGATTAGAGCATTTCCTTTGCTAATTGTGTGGCTCTGCCTCGGGTTAAGAATGTTGGGTCAATGAATCTTCAGAGGGCCGGCCTCTACTTGCAGAAGGTTTCTGTACCTTAGGCCAAAATCAATGGAGTCAAGCCAAGACTGCAGGGAAAGCCTCCAGTGGCAAACAGCTTGATCCTCTTGGGGCTGGAACTGTCTATACAAAAGTGCCTATTATCCAGTCCCCTGTAAAATTATTTATGGCATCAGGATGTGGATTTTCCAAATCAGCTGGATAGTTGCCAGCTACCAGCATCCATCTAAGCATTGCCACATATTTGTTTTTCTGACCTCTGCATACTGTTCAAAATGCATGAAACACTTGCAGCTGGGACTAAGCGAAGGCTTTCCAACTTGTTCCCAACTCTCACTGTGCAAGTGCCAATGGAGCTTCTGTTGTAATTAACCTAGATTTCTTTACAATATCCAGTTACACAGGCATAATCCATGAATATTCATGGACAAATGAGCTTGAATCAGGAACACTCGTGAATAAGTTATTTGCCTAAAAAACAGACTTCCCGTATGTTCTTATCCTTCGATGATTTATCTGGTGATGAAAACAGTTTATAAAATTAGTTAGTGTCTTTAAGACTTTTAATGACAGCTAAAGTATTATAGAGAAAATGCCAGGATACCCCTGTGATTCTAGAAGATTTTATGCCAGTTTAACTATTCAATACAGACTAGGAACAACTTACTGGTAAATTGTAAGAAGTTACTTGACTGTCAGACTCTGGTTTATTTATTTATTGATTTATTTATTCAAACACTTATATACCGCCCTTCTCCCGAAGGACTCAGGGCGGTGCACAGCCGATTCTACCCCGATACATAATACAAAAATTAAAATGAATTAAATAATTTTGGGCTGATTATAATTAAAAGTCCATCCTCCCCCATAAATATTTAAAAACCCCAAATTAAAATCCAATTTAAAACGGGAGACGGTTAAAATCTTGTATCAGCCCAGGCCAGCCTGCTCGAAGAGCCAGGTTTTTAACACACGTCTGAAGGCTCTCAGGTCCGTGCTGGTACATATCTCTGGGGACAGACTATTCCAGAGGGCAGGGGCCCCCACAGAGAAGGCCCTATTCCTGGGGGCCGCCAGACGACGGCACCCGGAGAAGGCCTTCCCTGTGGGAACGCACAGGTCTGTTGGAGATCACCGGCAGAACGCGGTCCTGCAGGTAGCCTGGCCCAATGCCATGGATCGCTTTATGCGAACTAGCCTACAATTCCTAGATGAAGGAACTATCTATCTTTAGGGTAGACACTAAAATTGTTGTTGTTATTTAGGTGTAACCTGACTCTCATCAACTCTTCCAATATCCTAATAAGTAGACAAATATCAAATGCAGAGTATTACCAAATATGCCTTCTGCTTATCCAAGAATACAATTGCCGTGGCTGATGTATCTACCATGAAACTTTCTACTATTGGTAGGTTAAAAAACATTTCATATTCACATCTATCCGTGTTGTTCTCCTCATGTAGGTAAACATTTGAAAGTTGCAATCTGGTTGCATTATTCCTTCTTTTTGGCTAATCCTTTTTCTTTCCTTCCAGCTTCATGAAGATACTGAGGACAACAACATTCTAAGTCATTCTAACAATAATGGTTTTCCTAACAAATCAAGTGCCTTCCGTTTTATCTGTCTATATTATTGTTTGAGGTCACCCAGCTTGCAAATCCAGATGTGTGGCAGACTCAGTGCAAAGGCTGTGTTTTTTATTTTATCTAATTATTTATTAAATTTATATTTAAATGTATATTTATGGTGATGGTATGTTTTTTTTAAAATTGTGTGTTTGTATGTTTTACTAGCATATGTTTTTTATGGCTTTCTGAGACTCAGAGTGACATATTGATTAAGCCAGGATAGAAACTGCCAGACCCTGAGTTCTAGTCCTGTCCTGGACACAAAGCTGGTTACTTTCTCTCAGCTCTAGGAAGGAAGCATTGGCAAATCACTTCTGAAAAATCTTGCCAAGAAAACTTTAGTGTTTTGTTCCGGTAGTCCCTGAGAATTGGACAAGACTGAACAGAAGAAAAAATTACAGCTTTCAATTCTATTAGGGGTTTTTTGCATCAGTTTCTATATCCTATGTCACCTAAAAAGTATATCTGTGCATTGAAAATACTATTAAAACACACCTTTATGGGAATATGAATATCCTTATATCAAGATTATTTTTGTTTTTCCACACTACTAAATACACCTGATGATATTTTCCCTCAAGACTGCCCTTGTTTTTCTAAAGTTTTATTTGTGCATTTTACACTTTCGTACAAGACTGCTAGAAACAAATCTAATTAAGGAAATAACAACATTGTTGGTTTTTTTTAATCAGTATTTACCTGTGTGCTTAATGTACATGAGACTTTCCCAACACCGTGTGCACTCTCATAGAACCGGTAAGAAAAAAATTGGAAACCCACGACTGGGGCTGATGTAACTAGTCCCTGAATTAGCCTGATCCCAGGCCATGGTTTTAAAGGTTAAAATTAGCACCTTCCATTGAACCTGGAAGCAGATTGGCAAAAAAAAAAAAGTTTGAAAAGCAGAAGTGTTATTTGAATTGTCCTAGAAGTGTACACAATTACCTGTCCTGCTGCATTTTCTACCAATGGAACCTTTTGGATAGTCTTCAAGGACAGCCCCATGTAGAACATTTTGGGATAGTCCAATCTGGAGGTAACTAAAGCATGATTGACAGGGGTGGGATTCAAATTTTTAACAACCGGTTCTGTGGGCATGGCTTAGGTGGTGGGCGTGGCTTGGTGATCATGTTATTGGCTGGGTATGGCCAACTCAATAACACTCACATCGAGGCAAGCATCTCCTCGCCTGGCCTCTCGTGACTGTGGCCATGCTGGAACAGTCATAAGTGTGAAAAATAGTCATGTCACTTTTTTCAGTGCCATTGTAACTTTGAATGGTCACTCCACACAAGCAAAGTACCAGCAAAGGAGGGGAAAAAACCCCCAGAGAAGTTCCAGAGACAGGAAGTCTAGTCCTGCCAAAAATGTAATAAGGTTAACGGAGAGACAGTTTCAGTAAGCAACACCAGAATGTTTCCTTCCTGCCTTCCTTACAGGATTAGGCCAATAATTCCTTCTAACAATCGGTTCTCCTAACTGCTTAGAATGTTAACAACCCGTTCTAGTGAATAGGTGTGAACTGGTAGAATCCCACCCTGATGAGTGACGATAAGCAGGGTCTGCCAATCCAGGAAGGAGTGTAAGTGATATACAAGACAAATCTGGACAAAGTCCTCCTTGAGCAGAAGTTGTGAGCTTAAAAGGATTTTCTGACAGTGAGAACACTGAATCAATGGCATGACTTGCCTTCAAAAGTTGTGGGTGTTCCAACATTGGTGGTTCTTAAGAGGCAATTGGACAGCCATTTGTCTGAATTGGTATAGAGTTTCCTGCTTGAAAAGGGACTTGGACTAGAATGCCTCCAAGGTCCTTTCCACCTCTGTTACCTCCAATAATGTGCATTACATTTATCTGGGGTAGTGAAATCCCATCAAAAGATGGCCTAGTCTTCAACCAGTGGTCCTCAAAAATCAAAATCCTTGGGTCTTGCCAGGGTTCATGCATAATGTCCCCCATCCAGACACTACCAGGCTCCAAACACAAGAATAAGAAATTTGTGGCATTGCTTAATTCATCAGCAGTAGAGATATACAACTGGGTATCAACGGTATGCTAATGATACCTCATCCATGACAACAGAGGATCTTACCCAGACTTCATATAGATCAGGGATGTCAAACTCATGACCCGTGGGCCAGATGTGTCACATGCTGGCCACGACCACGTACAATTTAGCGAAGGGTTAAAAAAGTCATGGTACATCATCGTATCATGACACCACCTTGATGAGGTGAGTTTGACACACCTGATATAGATATAGATCAGGGGTCGCCAACCTTTTGGACCTCAGGGACCACCAAGCTCATAATTTTAAATCCCAGGGACCACTAACTGGTTCTGGCCTAATTTGTGGGTGTGGCTTGGTGGTCATGTGACTGGCAGGGCATGGCTTGTATATAAATATTATAAATGTTTATATAAATATTGATTTTTTTATAAAAAAGAGCAACTTTTATCCAAAATCAGGCAAAGCAGGCAGGCAGATTGAGTTGCTCACAGAATCACAGATTCATTCAGAGATCTATCTATCTGCTATTGGCTAGCTCAGTCAGACACATAAAATTTGCTTGCAAGCAAACTCTTAAAATTTGCTAGCAAGCAAATACACAAAATTAACTCACAACACATCATGTATCTAAATATTGAATTTTTTATTAAAAAAGAGCAATTTTTACCCAAAATCAGGCAAAGCAGGCAGGCAGATTGAGTTGCTCACAGAATCATTCAGTGATCTATCTATCTGCCATCAACTAGCTAAGTCTGTCACATAAAATTGCCATGAGCCTGCACTGAATAATAGAACCTTCAGTTCTAAGGGAGGTTCGGCTGTGCTTAAAAGCAGAGCCGAAGATCTAACTAGAAAGCTAGAAATCCAACCATTTCCTGCTTCCTAGCTAATCTAAATCTTCCAGCACAGCAGAACAACTAATGGTCAGAAAAATAGCAATTTAGCAAGCAAGTTTGCTGGGTAAGGAGTGAATGGGTGGGGAGGGTTCCCGTGGGCCAATTGGGTGGCGCAGCCTTGTGTTTCTGTGCAGCCTGGATTAATTGCTTTGGGGGGGTGCTCTGGGGGTGAAATTTCTCTGCGGCCCACCAAAATTTTCTCGTGGCCCTGGCCCACCGGTTGGTGATCGCTGGTATAAATATTAAAAAGGAAAGGAGATGTGCCAAACCTTCTGGCAAATATTAAATATAGATAATAGTAAAGTTGAATTTATTTTTAAAAGTATATTACTTTTGCAAGTGGTGTTGTGTCTTTTCTAACGATTAAGCAAGAAACCGAAGTAATTACTTGGTTGTTGTTTCTTTATTCTATTGCCTGCTTTATTGAAAACCCCAGAAGAACTAGTTGCAGTGAATCTGCAAGGATTTCAACATATACAGGCAGTCAGATTATATTAAATAATAATATAACTTCACCAACAGGCTGCATCCATGATAACAATTGCATTACAGATCTAAGACACTTGATAGACATGTTTATGCTAAAATGGAGCTGTTATTTTGTTTAATGAGGTAATTACTGATCTTATTGCATTAATAAAGCTTTAAAGATCTAAACATTTGGATCTGGTAGCTACACACGAATCATGCTTCAGCCAGACCTACCCACATCAGGAGAGGAAGTTTCCAATTTGGGATTCAGTACCCAGGATGAACCTTTAACTTATCCAGAGAAGAATCAGGGCTGTCACGTTGGAACCCAAACCAAACATTGAAACTTATGCACACTCATAGTTCACTTATAAGCCTTTTATTTTTCTGTTTCCAAGCATTACGATTTCAAATCACCTCAACCCAGGTGGACTATTTGCTCCCCTATTTTATACTGATAGCCATTACGCTGAAATTGACTGCTATTCCTCTGCTCATTTTGGAATGTCAAGGGATTGGATTGGTTTTGTTTCTTGCCTTTTGATTATACTGCTATATTCTGAAAGCTCTGGTGAGACCCTGGGGTATAGTAATTTTACCTTCGAGAACTTGCATTTTTTAAAAAGTTATTATATAACAGTGCAATTTTATAGGATTACTAAACTTCGTAATTTTATTTCCCTGTGGCAATTAAATGTTCATTGATGTTGTGGATTATTTTCCCCACAGACACAGTCAGATGGAATTAGAATGGGACATTATAGAGTGTCAATCCTGGCAAATTGCAACAATCTTAGAAAATTAAACTGCTTTGTTGATCTGATTGTTATTTCAGGTTTGTTTTCTGCAGATTCAGTTTGCATAACCAAGTCAATCAGAGCTTTCCTGCTCCTAGAGGAATAGACCTGCTAATGCCAAAAAAAAAAAAAAAAGATAAAATATTTCTGATAGCTGAAATATGTATCTATAAGTAGTTTTCCTGTTTGGAGATCACATGTTTTGAGATTTCAAAAACTCTTGTTTACAAAAAAAGAATTTGCTTCCTTCAGAGTGACAGAGAAGGCCTGGATAGAAGAGGTGAGAGATAAAGCTGCCCTCCCTTATCAACATTTCTAGTGTTTTTCTCTTTCTTTTTTTTTTTCTTTTTCGCTTTAATAAGGTTTTCTTCAGGGTTTATTTTTTTGTGGGGTTTGGCAAATATGTTCAAGGTAAAACGGGGGCAAACTCTCAGGCACTTATAACATTTAAAATAACCATCAGCCAAGGTCACAGTAAGGAGATTCCAAGATGGCTGTAATAGGGAGTGAGAATGCAGTATTACAGGCTAATTCTAATCACTGACAGGAGTCCGATCATGACCAGCTTGATCTGAGGTTGGTAAAATGAAGATAGTTAGGAGCAATATGCTGTAAACCCCTCAGGGAGTGCTCTAAAGCACTATGAAGTGGTATATAAGTCTACATATTATTGTTATTACTATGCATCCATCTGTTGAGAGAAGAACTCACAGTACACACATGCTGTTGGCTCGAGGAGCTTAGCATGGCATGTTAAGGACTACAAACCAAAAGCAGATTTTGGGAAAGTTCACTCATTTCAAAGAATAAAATGTCTGTCTTAAACATCTGCAAACTTAAAATGCTTTGTAACTCCTTCTGTACTAGTATTGTCTTAAATTTAGAGGCCTATCCGCTGTGGGACCTCTAGGGGCGCAAAAGTTTTGCTGGTAGACAACAATGTCAAAAAAGGCAAGATAGCATTTTCTACATTATAATCCAGACCCCAACTCTTAGCTATGAGCATCCGCATTGTATATGTGTACAAAGGGGGAGGACTTTATATTCCACGATTACCAGTTCAGCTGTGGAACTTTCCCTTTAGGCACTTTTGCTTATAGGCCACATGCCAATAGGGTTAGTATGAAAGTCTCAATCTCTGCTCTACTACTGGTCTGTCACAAAACTCTTCACTCCAAATGTCAGTCAATTCATACTGCTAGGATTTCCAGACTGAGCTCTCTCTCTCTCTCTCTCTGTGTGTGTGTATGTGTCTGTGTGTGTATGAGAGAGAGAGAGAGTTGCTTAACCTTAGTAAGCCAATTTATTGCTGAGATTTCTGCTTGTGTATTCTATGCGTTCTCATATACAAACACAATACTGGCAAGATGGTCTTTGAATTCCATAAAAGGAAAGAGCAGATATGAATTATGACGTCAATTCTAATTTGCTTCTGCTGTGAAATCAAAGCAAAATACCACTGAATTGTGTTTGACATTATTTTTCCACCCTTTACCAAATCTTAGCATGCATTATTCAACCAAGCAATTATCTTATGAAAAATAAATAAGACCATTCCTGAGGGATATTTTTGTACCTCTGTCAAAACTAGCGTCATACAATCTAAAATTAGTTTTTGTTGGCCATACCTACAGTATGCACAAAAAAGTTTACATGCATGGATGGAGTCTTAAAAATAATCATAAAATGTTGCAAAAATGACAGATATAGAAAGGAGGGAAGGAAAACATACCAAGTGATAACGAACTTCAAAAGTTTGTCACTAGTTGTATTTGTTGAATCCTCACTGTAATAAACCAGCAACTTCTCTTTTGGGCTTTCAATTTGGGGTGAAGATAAAACAGACAGTGTAACTACACTGGATTATAGATTATCAATTATCTAATCTTCACATACTCAGAATAGCTTCAAATGTAGATGTTCCTTTTCTCCGGCAAATACTGTCTTTAACCACATGCAACATGTTCCACAGATATGTTACAGTCTGTTTGATTATATCAGTATCCAGCTATTAACAGACACGGTACTTCTGTTTGTTTTTCGCTTAAAAAAAAATTGGAGGGGGGAAGAAAAGAGGTGATTTGACATAGTTGTTCCATTTTTTCTTTGTGCATCACTGAGCACTGTTACCATCCTAACGAAGTGGTACTTATCTAATTGCATTTGCATGCTTTCAAACTGCTAGGTTGGCAGGACCTGCTGGGGTAAGGATAGGAATTCACTCTGTCACACAAATGGATCTCGAACCTGAGTTGCTAGCTTTCCAGTTGTTAATCCTAGCATCTTAATAGCTGAGCCATCGTGCCTCAACATGTTATCATTATTAAATTCACTTCAAACTAGAAGTAGTTGCACATCAAGTAGATGAGATGGTACAATAGGCATGTATCTAATTATGGATCTTCCAGATACGGTTGGACTGGCTTGAGTGTTCATTGGCATCCTTCAGTCTCAAAAGACTATGGCATTATGCTCTGAAAAGAGGTTCTAAAACAGCATCAAGGGTGGCTAAAAGGCCAATTCGAGAGTGGCAATCCCTTCCACACTGAGGACAGATACAGTCTGTCCAGGGGTGGGATTCTACAGGTTCGCACCTATTCGCTAGAATGGGTTGTTAACATTCTAAGCAGTTTGGAGAACTGGTTGTTAGAAGAAATTACTGGCCTAATCCTGTAAGGAAGAAAGGAAGGAAACATTCTAGTGTTGCTTACAGAAATTGCCTCTCCGTTAACCCTTATTACATTCTTGGCAGGACTAGACTTCCTGTCTCAGGAACTTCTCTGGAGTTTTTTTCCCCTCCTTTGCTGGTACTTTGCTTGTGTGGAGTGACCATTCAAAGTTACAATGGCACTGAAAAAAGTGACTTATGACCATTTTTCACACTTACGACTGTTCCAGCATGGCCACAGTCATGAGAGGCCAGGCGAGGAGATGCGTGCCTCGATGTGAGTGATGTTGAGTTGGCCACGCCCAGCCAGTCACATGACCATCAAGCCATGCCCACCAACTAAGCCATACCCACAGAACCAGTTGTTAAAAAATTTGAATCCCACCCCTGAGTCTGTCCCTGTCCAGCCCCCAGATTTTGCTGGTTCTGGGACTGCCTCTTTGCCTCAGCCTGCTGAACAAGTATCTCTTCGAATTGGAGAAGGCCATGCTGTGTCTTTAGCCTTCAAGCTGAACAATCAGAGGTCAAGGTTTCCCAGCTGTTAATGTCCATTCCCGAGGCCCTTTGACCCGTCTTGCAGATATCCTTATATCGCAGCTGTGGTCTCCCTCTAGGGCGCTTTCCCTGTATTAATTCTCCATACAGGAGATTTTTCAGAATCTGCCCATCAGCCATCCTCATGACATGGCCAAGCCAGCGTAGACATTGCTGTTTCAATAGGATATACATGCTAGAAATTCCAGCATGTTCCAAGACTGCGCTATTTGGAACTTTATCATGCCAGGTGATGCCAAAAATATGTCAGAGGTGCATATGAAAGGTGTTCAACTTTCTCTCCTGAAGAGAAAGCTGTAAAGGGTCCAAGACTCACTGCAGTACAAGACACAGGCTCTATAGACGTGAATCTTTATACCGCTTGAGTGTTATAGCCATTGAAACCCAGTACCTCTAGACAACATAAGACTGATCTAAGCCATATATTCACATTTCTTTACTATTCCTTCCACACATTAATATATTCATCTAGCATAAAACAATTATGACATTATGGCATAAAAAAATGATTCCCTGGTTAGTGTAAAATATAAAATTTAACATACACTTGAGAAAGCTTTAAATTTAACCTGACTACAAAACAGGTGAAGAATATAGATTGATTTCTCAGTGATGGTGATGTGACAAACATTTCAGTATCAAGATTTACAGGATCATATCCCCCCTCCCAATATTTAGGTATGGAGATTCAAGCAGCAGTCAACACTATATCCCTAACTCTTTAAGAGCAGGGATCTTCAACCCCTGGGAACCCAGCTGAACAAGTGGTGAGCAAGCTCTTGAGTATGCAAAGCTCTGTGTGTGCAAGTGGCAGGTACATACACAAAACTATCCCTTCTCCCCCCCCCCCCCCCAGTCTGCAAAGCCTGAAATAATAATGTTGAGGACCACTTGCTTAGAGTAAGTATTTGCATTAGACCAGTGGTGGAATGCGACCGGTTCTGTCCAGTTCTGGAGAGCCGGTAGCGGCGATGAGCAGCGGAGAAAGAACCGGTTCTCTCTGCTGCTCTGTGTTTGGCCTGCCCACCTGCCCAGGCTCCTATACTCACTTTTATGGCCAGAATTTGAAGCACAGCTGCTTTGCGTGGCACAGAATAGCACCATGTGGCAGCTGCTGCAGCAACTGGCATCGTGCAGGCTTGCAGGAGGAGAGTAGAACAACTCTGTGTCTGTGCAAATGCCTCTGCGCCTGCGCAAATGTTTCTGCACCTGTGCAAAGTGTGTGTTTGGTGCATGTGTGCACACAAAGAGTGTTCATGCCCGCAAAGCGCATCCACCAAGCCACGCCCACCGAACTGGTAGAAACTTTATTTGAATTCCACCACTGCATTAGACCTTACAAATTCATTCAGCAAAGAAAGTTGTGGACATATATTCATTCTTTGATTTATAATTTTACTTTTTCAGAAACACTTCAATCCGGAAGGGGGAAAAACATAGGGACATGACCACAAGTAGAATAGATTCTTTTCTCTTCACAACCAATTCAGCTAGAAGAGGAGCTTTTTTTCATTCACGCATGCTGGTTTATAAGAAGTCTTATAGCATCCATGGAATAACTTAAGAAAATGTTCTTTAATTTGGGCTAAAGAAGATGACATTGATTTCCATTTTCATATTTTATTCCACTCTTGTTTCTTAATTTTGTATTGGAATTATTATTCTCAAAACATTTTCAAGCCAATTAGAGACCAATGTATTTGTTCTGAGACAATACCGTATAATATACAGACAAATCCTTTAGATGAATCTGAAAGATTCATTACCACTACTTCAAAATTTGTCAAGGGTTTATTTGCTTGAGCTTTTATTTCTGAATGAAGAAAAAAGGATCTAAGTTATAATTGAAATAGCCCAGTACATTCTGAAGAAGTTAACTCATTAATTATCAACTCCAAATTAATAGGATTGCCAGAACGATCAAAATCCTTTAGCCTGTATAATTTCTAATTAATCTTTGATTTGTAAAATGCAGTAACAGATAGAGGGATTTTAGGATGGCTGCAAAATAGAAATAGAGGAAGAATAAGGGAGGTTAACCATTTCATCCAGGTTTTAAAATTAGGGCTTCAAAAAGGATTGTCATTGGCTTTAAACACTTGAACAGTGTTTGGTAGAAAAAACATTTTTTTGGTTTCCCAGCAGGTGTCTTCTGAGGTCCCCATTTCCACCCAGAGTTTGGTTTCCATCTTTACATTGGAGGGGGGACTGCTGGGGGTTCACGGAGGTTTGGGAGAACCGCTAGCTAAGATTCTGTGCAATTCGGAGAACCCCCAAATCCCAATCCTGGCTGGTCCCACCCACCCACCCCTCCCCTCCCAGGAGTCCAAACGCGGCCCGTTTTGGATGTAGGTAAGTGCAGGGCATACGCAGAGGCTCGGGGAGGGTGAAAAATGGGCCTCTCAGAAGCTTGGGAAGGCTGGAAACAGGCCCGTTTCTGGCTTCCAGAGAGCCTTCGGAGCCTGGGAAGGTTGTTTTCGCCCTCCTGGAGGCTCAAGGAAAACCTTCGGAGGGCAAAAATTCTCCCACCCGCCATGGTGCAGGAGGCTGACTAGACCACGCCCACCCAGCAACCGGGCAGAGAAACCCTTGCTAAAATTTTTGAAGCCCACCCCTACATATACAATAACCACACAATAGTTTGTAAATGAAAATCACCACAGTGAAAAAAAAGGACTTTAAATATAATCTTTTCCCCACAAGTTTAAAATTTAAGAAATAAATGAAAATTAAGAAATAATATTTGCCATTGTCTAAGAGTTAAGGGAAATAAATAAACTGGAAAAACTTGAAACAACGATTGAGAGACTAAAACTATTTTAGAGACTGCAGTTCTTCTAAGCCATGATCACTTTATATTTCCTATTTCCTGATTATTATCATTTTTAATTTTAATAGATTTTAATTACAAAATAAAGGAGTAAAGTTCACTCTACAAAGCTGAGGCATTGTTTTAGATTCCTAAAAGGCCATATTCTTTTTTTGCCCATTTTTTGGAATGCTAAGGATTTATGTTCTGCTGGAAAAAAAAAGTTTTCTCCCAACTTTAGAACATAACAATTCATAGTTCAAAAAGTTTATTTTTAAGTTTGCCACAGCCTCAAATTTTTATCTTGTAGTTTAGGAACTTCATGGATAATGTATGCTAATATTAAATCTATGTCATTGGTTGGTTTTATGTTCAGATGTATAGATTAAGAAACTTCTGATAAACTATTTACATCTATCAGCTTTAGCTACAGGTTCAATGGAAAGTGCTAATAATAAGAGAGATAATAGGCAAAGAATGAATGAATGAATGAATGATTGAATGAATGAATGAATGAATGAATGAATGAATGAATGAATGAAAGAAAAATTTATTTATATACCGCTCCTCTCCTGAAGGACTCGGAGCGGTGTACAGCCATGCAATTCATGGCAACCCTGTTTTGTGCCTCCCTTACTCCCTTATGATGGGTACCAATTGGCTAATCTCAGTATTTCCTATTGGAAATGGAATGGCTATGAAATCCTTAGGCAAAATATAAAATCCAGAAAGGTTTGATGAAAGAAAAAAAGAATGTTGTTGTAATTATACTCCCTTTGCTATTCTCCCATTGCCACAGCTTACCCATCCCCTGCTGTGGCAACCCAGAATCTATCCCAAGGGCTGACAGTAGACTTGGTTTATCTAGTGGTATTTCTTGTTTGGTTTAACTAATAAAGCTGATAAATCGATTGTTCTTGACCAGAGGTGTTATTCAGCAGGTTCTGACCAGTTCTGGAAAACCAGTAGCGGAAATTTTAAGTAGTTCGGAGAAGCGGCAAATACCACCTCTGGCTGGAGATTTTACAATATCCTTCCCTTACCATGCCCACCAAGCCACCCCGACAGAACCAGCAGTAAAAAAATTGGAATCCCACCACTATTCCTGACCATATTATATTTTTACTTGGAAGTTAATTCCTGATAGAATTCATGTATATTTAATAGAAAGGAAAAGCTAGCTATGTTGATGCTGCTTGGTAACTTTACATAAACTCCAGCTTACTCCAACCTTAGAAGCATT
Organism: Bungarus multicinctus; assembly: GCA_023653725.1. Lineage (NCBI taxonomy): Eukaryota > Metazoa > Chordata > Lepidosauria > Squamata > Elapidae > Bungarus > Bungarus multicinctus. The sequence continues at coordinate 142,061,848 of CM042836.1, read as the reverse complement.
TTTGTAGTAATTTCCCAGAATTTAGAAGCATTAAGAAGATATACCCTTTTGTATAGAAGGGTTGTATATTTTTCACAATCGATGGCTGTTACCTTGGAACCATCTCATATCACACAAACAATATTAGGTGGCTATTGCTGTTCAAATGGCTTAGCAATGTTGTAATTCAGTATTACTTGAATGGCTAAACTACATGTTCAGGGTCACTTGAAAACATTTTCTCAAAATGCTGCAAGCAGCATCATAATACATTACAAGGTCTTCTGTTTCATACAAGCCATGATATGTAAAAGGCACAGTGAGATGTTCTGAAATTCCTATGTCTCTAAGGATTTGGTTAGGTTCCAAAAGCTAATTTTACCATCTCTGATAGTTCTGTCATCATCAGCAACTATTTATTCACTGAGTATTTTAGAGTTTTTCCATTTTTGCGCATACAGTCAGTAATAATTCTATATAAAAATAATATTTCATGACCTTTTTTTCTAATTAATCAAGCAAATTTCTGTTCTCAATTGAATGTTGATCATTAAAATTATATCAATGCATGTATTTGAACCCAGAAATATCTGGGGTTGTTTTTTTTTTTACAAATCTATCTGGCATGACAAAATGACTCTTCATGTTTACATTTCCAGCATAAATCTGAGGTACCTTTATATTCTTTAGACAATTTTTCTGAGTCATTTATCAGTGGTACATCATTTTATTTAAAAAACTCTCTTTTAGGTTTTAACCACATATTGATTTAATTTATATAGTCACCCATCTCAGACTCTGGTCAGCATACAACAAAAAATTCCCCATTGTTTTTCCCGCTTTCAATATATTGTATCCAAATTTCGTAGCCATTTTATTATACAGTCTTTCATTTGTCCTTTTGTTTCAAATTTTAATTAAAGTGCTCATGGGTTAGAAGGTACATGTTCATCATTTTGTTTAACTTCACATTCAAATGATCATCTTAAATATTACTGTTCAATACTTCCAAAGCTAAGATAAATAACAATAGTGATAAAAGGCAACCTTGTCTATTCCTTTTCTATATCCCACAGTTTTTCATTAATTCCCCATTAAAAAATCAAAACCATAAAAAAAATCATCAAAACATTATTTTAACTTTTCCATTACCATTTCTTTCTGTAACAGTATTTCATGTAGCCTCCATCTAAAGGAACTGGTTTTCATTTTAAATACTAAACTCATTGGATTGTTATCTGGAAAAAGACTTCGGCAGTTATCTCCACTTTACAAAACATTAGTAACCAAATTCTTAGATATTCTGTAAAGTGACGTTTTTCCAATTTGTAGGTTGCTATGTTGTTCTCCAGATTTGTTGGCTTAACTTGATTAGAACCCTTTACTGACTCTTCTTTTGTTTGCTTGCCATTTTCTGTCCACTTTCCATCAATTCCTGCAGGCTTCTGACTTGGTCATGAACAGAATACTTATTAAGCATCATCTCTTAGTGCTAGAGAATAATTTAAGTAAGTAGGGAATATCTTCTAATATGTCCTGGGTATTGAAATCTCTTTTAATATATTCCATCTTTGTTTGATCTTGGATTTAGTTGCTGTCCATTGGCGTCCTTTAGTATACCAGTTCAAGGTGGGAAAATGTTCTGAGTGCAGAAATGTTTTGGAAAACTTTTCTGGTTTCCTTGTTTTTCTGTGTCTATATATATATATATATCTTCAATGTCTTTATTGATATGTCTTCTAACAGCTCTGATACCTTTTGTTAAGTTCCTTCCTGAAATCTCTGTCCTTCTTGGCTTTATTTTCTCTTCTTTGCAATTTTTACAATTTCTTCTGATAGCCAGTTTGCTTTCTTTTGTTTCTTGGTCTTCTGTGATCCCTTTTCACATTCAACTTACAATTTCTTTGATTTCATTCTACAGTTTCTCTGGTTTCCTGTGCATGAGGTTCAGGACTTCAAAGCAATTTTTTGATGCCTCTTGAAAATGGAAATCTTATTATGGAAAACTGGCTGGCTTTCTTCTTCAGCATGACCACATGAGCAGTTCATGGTCTGTTTCACAGTCAGGCCCTAGCTACATCTTTGGCATTAGAACAGATCTTCCATTTCCTTGTACCAACAAAATAGTCAATTTAATTTGTCTGTACTCCATTTCATGGCCTTCTATACAAGGTATTTTGGATGTTAGAAGTCTGTGTTAGCAATGAAGAAATTGGCAAGAACTGACACACTGTTTGTCCCTGCTTCTTTTCAATTTTCCAGCTTTAATATTCCATTCTCTGACCACAAACAGCAGATCTTGCTTGCATGTTTTGCCAATCTCAGATTAAGCATAAAACTCATCAGTTCCTCTTCTTTTGCATCAATAATTGGAACAATAAACTAGAATAATTGTCATATGAAATACTTCTCTGTGAAATCTGATATTTGGTCACAGGCTGCATTGCACCAAAGTACTATTCTTACTTCTGTATGTACTATATCTTTACTAACCATGGAATCAATTTGTTAGTTCTTTATTTTTCATGTCCTAAGTCATACACTTAGTCCTTGACTTTTAGTGACCATTCAGAGTTACATTGGGCCTGAAAAAAGTGACTTATGACCATTTTTCACCCTTATGACCTTTGTAACATCCCCAGGACCATATGATCAAAAAATTCAGATGCTTGGCAACTGGTTCATACTTATGACCGTTGCTGTGTCCCAAAGTCATATGATCATCTTTTGCAACCTTTTGACAAGCAACATAAATGGGGAAGCCAGATTCACTTAATCATATTATTAACTTATCCACCGCAGTGATTCACTTAACATACAGTATGTGGCAGCAGAGGTGGGCTGCACTTTCATTGACAAGGGGTTCGCTGGTCATGACAGTGTGCATGCACCACTTTGGGGCTGCAACTCAGCTTCAAACAGGCAGCTAATTGACTCAGGTAGCTCTGGTGAGTTCTGCAGGGCAGCGTGGAACTCACCTGGGCAGCCTGGGTGGGGGAAGAGTTAGTTATTTACTGCGTGGCAGGCAAGGTTGTAAAATGGGACAAAACTCATTTAACAAATGTTTCACACCACCAGATATTTTGGGCTCAATTGTGGTTGTACGTTGAAGACTACCTGTGTAAAATATGATCTTCTGGCTCAAATGGTCCAATTCCAGACCATTTCAATATCCTGAGGCCTAAGAAGTCAATATGAAGTCTATTTATCTTTCACTGTGTTGGATTCTTCCATGCTTTGGTTTATTACATGGCATATTCCTATTATGACTCTGTCTTTGCTACTTCAGATTTTATTTTCTAGATGCCAGCATCAGCATGTCTCAAAGGTTTTTATCTGCCTGTGTCATAGACATCATTAGTACTTCAATAAAAGTTCCTCAACAGTTCTTCAGTTGTACAGTATGTTGACTTCTGTCCAAGCTGAGGGGCCCATCATTTATTTATTTATTTATTTATTTATTTATTTATTACATTTATATACCGCCCTTCTCCCGAGGGACTCAGGGCGGTGAACAGCTCATCTAAAAACCCCACAAATATAAAAGTTAAAAAATAATTAAATATTAGAATTAGCTGCAATTAGAAAAACCCCCCCCCACCCTTAAAACCCAATTTAAATTAAAATGGAGATCAAAATTTAAAATCATTCTTTCAGCCCAGGCCGGCCTGCTCAAAGAGCCAGGTCTTTAACGCGCGCCTGAAGGCCCTCAGGTCCGTGCCGGTACGAAGTTCCGGTGGCAGAGTATTCCAGAGGGCGGGGGCACCCACATCATCTGGTATCATCTGGTATCATATCATCAATCACTTTATAATAACCATCTATATTGTGTCTTGGTAAAATACAGAAGTAGTTTACCATTGCCTTCTCCTGCCCAGTATAAAATGATGTGTTGCCATTGTCATTAAAGTGATTCTCTGCCTCTGACATTTTCCTATATTGCGACTGCCCATTATAGATGCCTGTTTGCTTTAACTAGGAAATTGGAATGACCGTCATGCCTTGGGTGACCTGCGGGAAATATGCACTCTTGACATGCACTCCCAACATTTTTTAATTATCCTTTCTAGGAACACTAGGGAGCCCAAATAAGGCAACTATTCAGGTTACAACTACATTTTAGTTGGACTTAAATTTAGTTGGACATGTTAAATTGGACTGAACTGAGTTACTGCATTAAGTTTTTATGTGTTTTATTATTTTATTTATTTATTTATTTATTTATTTATTTATTTATTTATAAAATTTCTATACCGCCCTTCTCCCTAGGGACTCAGGGCGGTATACAGCCAATCTAGACCCCAACAGTAATACAAAAGTTAAAAGGAATTAAATTAAATATTGGCCGAATAAGAAAAACCCACCCCACACCCTTAAAACCCCAATTTAAAATTACAGAACAAATGGAGACAAATTTAAAACCACCTCAGCCCAGGCCGGCCTGCTCAAAAAGCCAGGTCTTCAGCACGCGCCTGAAGGCCCTCAGGTCCGTGCCAGTACGCAGTTCCGGCGGCAGAGTATTCCAGAGGGCAGGGGCCGCCACAGAGAAGGCCCTACCCCTCGGGGCCGCCAGGCGACACATGGCGGCCGACGGGACCCGGAAAAGGCCCTCCCTGTGTGAACGCACCGGCCTGCTGGAGATCACCGGTAGGATGCGGTCCTGCAGGTAACCTGGGCCACTGCCATGGATCGCCCTAAAGATCAAAACTAGAACCTTGAAGCGAACCCGGAGAGCCACCGGCAACCAATGCAGCTCGCGCAGGAGAGGCGTCACGTGGGCGCTACGCGACGCCCCCATGATCACCCGCGCGGCCGCATTTTGCACCAGTTGGAGTCTCCGGGTGCTCCCCGCAGGGAGCCCCATGTAGAGGGCATTACAATAGTCCAGGCGAGAGGTGACAAGGGCCTGAGTGACCGTGCGCAGGACGTCCCGATCCAGAAAGGGCCGCAACCGGTAGATCCGACGGATCTGATGAAATGCCCCCCTGGAGACGGCCGCGACATGATGTTCAAGCGACAGCCGTACATCCAGGAGGACTCCCAGATTGCGAGCCCTCTCTGTGGGGGGCAAAATTTCCCCCCCAATAGCCAGCGAAGGAATCAGCTGGCTATATCGGGGCGCCGGGAACCACAGCCACTCGGTCTTGGATGGGTTGAGCCGAAGCCTGTTCCCGCCCATCCAGTCCCGCACGGCCTCCAGGCACCTAGACATAGCCCCCACAGCATCGTTGGGATGGTCCGGGGTGGAGATGTACAACTGAGTGTCATCTGCATATAGATGACACTTCACCCCAAGACCACGGATGATCTCGCCCAGCGGCTTCATATAAATGTTGAACAAGAGAGGGGAGAGGACCGACCCCTGAGGCACCCCACAAGCCAGGGGCCTAGAGGTGGACCTCTCCCCTCCCGTCAACACAAATTGCGAACGGTCGGAGAGGAAGGAGGAGAACCATCGAAAGACGGTTCCCCCAATTCCCAACCCCTCCAACCGTCGCAACAAGATACTATGGTCGATAGTATCGAAAGCCGCCGAGAGATCTAATAGGACCAGGACAGAGGAGAACCCTCTGTCACGAGCCCTCCAGAGATCATCAACCAACGCGACCAATGCCGTCTCAGTGCTATGCCCAGGCCTGAAGCCCGATTGGAACGGATCGAGGTAAGTTGTTTCCTCCAGGTACTGAGGGAGCTGACGTGCCACCACATTCTCAACAACCTTCGCCACAAAGGGAAGGTTGGAGACTGGACGGTAGTTGTTTAAAACAGCTGGATCCAGGGAAGGCTTCTTGAGGAGGGGCCGCACCACCGCCGTCTTCAGGGCGGTAGGAAGCGACCCCTCTCTCAAAGAAGCGTTGATAATCCCCTGAAGCCAGCCTCGTGTCATCTCCCTGGCGGCCGAAACCAGCCAGGAAGGGCACGGGTCCAATAAACAGGTGGTGGCATTCAGACCCCCCAGCAACCTGTCCACACCCTCGGCGGTCACAGGGTCGAACTCCCCCCAGATAACATTCACAAGACCTGCCCCGGACACCTCCCCCGGGACCATCCAATTGGAGTCAAGCCCCTCCCGAATCTGAGCGATTTTGTCATGCAGGAATCGAGAAAACTCCTCTGCTCTACCCTGCAAGAGGTCATCCCGCGCTCTTGGTTCAAGTAGAGAGCGGGTCACTCTAAACAGGGCGGCAGGCCGATTTCCTGCCGACGCAATAAGGGCGGAGAAATACGAAGATTTCGCCGCCCCTATCGCCACAAGGTAAGTCTTAATATGAGATCTCACCTGTGTTCAGTCAGACTCAGAATGGCTCGCCCTCCAAATGCCCTCTAGACGTCTTTTCCGGCACTTCATCTCCCGTAGCTCCTCCGTATACCACGGAGCCAAATGGGATCTGTGCCGGGTCAGAGGTCACAGAGGCACAACTCGCTCTAGAGCCCCGGCGGCCAACCCATCCCAGGTGGCCACCAGGTCTCCAGGTGAGCTGAGAGCCAGAGACTCAGGAAATGGCCCAAGCTCCCTCTGGAACCACTCCGGGTCCATTAGGCGCCTGGGGCAGAACCATCTAAGTGGCTCCGTCTCCCTGCGGTGGGGGGTGGCGGAACAGAAATCCACTCTAAGGAGGGAATGATCTGTCCATGACAAGGGTGTGATGACTAACTCCCCACAATTACAGTCATTCAACCACTGCCCAGAGACAAAAATCAGGTCCAGCATGTGTCCTCCTATGTGAGTGGGAGCAGAAACTAACTGGGTCAGGTCCATGGCCATCATGGAAGCCAAGAACTCCCGGACCAACCCCGAGGTTTCACCGAGCAATGGCAGGTTGAAATCCCCCATGACCAAAAGCCTGGGGGTCTCAACCGCCAGCCCGGCTATTACGTCTAGGAGTCCAGGCAGGGCCGATGAGACGTGGCAGGGAGCCAGGTACACCATCAAAAGACCCATCTGAATCCCTTGCCCCCACTTCACAAAAAGAGATTCACAGCCAGCCGACTGAGGGACAGTGGCCTCCCTAGGACAAAGGACTTCCTTTATAAGCACCGCCACCCCACCACCCCTTCCCTGAGCCCTAGGCTGGTGAAATGCAAGGAAACCTGGTGGGCACATCTCAACCAGAAGGACACCGCCCTCTGGGCCCAACCAGGTTTCGGTGACACAGTACATTTTGTACTGTACCTAGTTATAGGTAGGTGAAAATAAATCTACTTCAAGTCAGGGGTGGGATTCAAAATTTTTAACAACCAGTTCTGTGGGCATGGCTTAGGTGATGGGTGTAGCTTGGTGGTCATGTGACTGGGTGGACATGGCTTGGTGGCCATGTTATTGGCTGGATGTGGCCAACTCAATATCACTCACATCGAGGCACGCATCTCCTTGCCTGGTTTCTCATGACTGTGGGGATGCTGCAACAGTCGTAAGTGTGAAAATTGGTCATAAGTCACTTTTTTCAGTGCCACTGTAACTTTGAATGGTCACTCCACACAAGCAAAGTACCAGCAAAGGAGGGGAAAAAAACTCCAGAGAAGTTCCTGAGACAGGAAGTCTAGTCCTGCCAAGAATGTAATAAAGGTTAACGGAGAGGCAGTTTCTGTAAGTAACACCAGAATGTTTCCTTCCTGCCTTCCTTACAGGATTAGGCCAGTAATTTCTTCTAATAACTGGTTCTCCAAACTGCTTAGAATGTTAACAACTGGTTCTAGCAAATAGGTGCGAACCTGTAGAATCCCACCCCTGCTTCTAGTCTTGCTAACTATTACTTGAATGATTCTTCCATGTTGAGATCAGGGAATGAGGTTTGGGCATCATACCAAAATACATTTCAGTTTAGGAGTGAGACTTGAATAAAGCAACCTTTAGACCCAAGCTTGATGCCAACAAGCAATTTGAACCTTTTGTCATTTTTTCCTCTTTTATCCTTCAAAATGCCTTTGTTACAATGCTCTTTTCACTTGGAAAATTCTACTTCTAGTATCTCCCACTTTACAAATATGTTCAGAAGGACTTTATGTCCTTCTGAACATACTTTCAATATTGCTGTTATTATGCTTTTTTAGCATTAATTTACAACGAGAAAAACCAAATAGTAAAGCTTTTTCTGTACTCATTTTAGAAGGCAGGAAATAAATTTAAATGCATACATACGCAAATGAGGGGAATATGTTATATACATACATATACAATATATGCAGACATATATTAACAAATAGAAGAATCATTTACCTCCGTATTTATTTACATTGATAAATATCCTGATTCAACCAGTTGAATCTTTGATTTTATAAACAGCTTCTCAGTGACTGAATTCCCTATGAATGTAAAATCCATAGCTCTGCAGTACAGCTCATAGGCTGCACATGAAAAGCCACAGGTTCAATCCATTGTACCTTGTACTAAAGTTTTGGGAGAAAAGTATGATTAAAGACATGCTCTAAGGCAGGAAAATGCACTGGACTAGATGGAAATATATGCTGATCTCATAGCTGATTGTTTCTCTGTCCTGTCTCAGCCATATAAAAAACATTCTTATCCATATAGAAATGAATAAGATAGAAATCAAGATTAATCAGTTTGTGGGGTATTATTGTGCCAGACCTTTGTTAAAAGATGGTTGTTGTGTTATTATTTTTTTATTCAACAATGACCTAAACTATGAAATGCTATCAAATTCGATGTCACTCTTCGTATTGTTCTGTTCAGGCAGGAGAACAATAGAGGCAATCATGTAAATTAAAAGTGACTGTGAGCCTCAGAATAACCCAAGGCACAAACCAATGGAGAGAAGGTGGGTAGTGACAGGGGAAAGGAAAGCAAGAAGGAGAAACAGAAATGTCTCTCATTACTTAGCTATAAAAAAATCTAATTAGTCCCAAAGGAATTATTTTATATAAAATCAAGTGGAAAAGGCTCTTTTTTTTTTGTCAGCTAAACACCAAGAAAAAGTAGGACAGTGACAAGAAAGAAATTTGCCAATGTTGCTGATTTTTATTCTAAATTGAAATGTTTTTTTAAAACTGGGAAAATAACCATCACTAAAACATTTACATAATGCATAGTTTAAACAGTTTCTTAATTGAGTTAAGCCTGGTAAAATAATACAATTATAGGAAAGCTTCCAAATAGGAAGAAAAAAATCACCGCACTACCAAAATAATCACTGAGAGATACAGATATATAATGCTGTATATCTATATTGATAAATGTGGGCGGGTATATGTATGTATCCAATAACTGTTTCAATAAATATAATGTATACCTAGAAGGAGATGTTGCTATCTGTTGCATTTGCTTCTTTTCATCTCATGCTGTCAATCCAACTTTTGCTGTGCACTTTAGATCATTGGAAGCGATGATATTGATTGAATTGTGTTGCCATTTGGCAGATATCACACTAGCATTCCTTTACTTGTGGTATCACTTCAATGCAGCCAGTCATTTAAGTGGCAGACACAAGAGAACATATACATCTCATAGAGTATTGTCAGGTGTGTCTGGGGGATGAAGTGTGGACTTGTGGCATCAAAAGTTGTAAGACAGCAGGCAGAACATTGCTATACGAGTTCCATCCCTTTCATACATTCATCAACATTGCATCCACACGCAAAAGAGGTGGGTCTTGGATTTCATCATTACACCTGCCATCCTGAAGACTTTTATCACCACCACCCATCAATGGACTTTCCAGAATTTCATCGTTTCCAATGATCTAAAGTGCACAGCAAAAGTTGGATTGACAACATGAGATGAAAAGAAGCAAATGCAACAGATAGGAACATGATTAGTTTCATGAGGTCAGAACCAAAAAAGATAAGTTCAGGTAGATCATGGAAAGAAAGAGACAAATGGACAGATATGGCAGATGAGATTCAGAGAACATGTATACAGCAATAGCAGTGGCACTTAGACTTACATCCCACCCCATAGCACTTTACAGAGCAATTTATAATGTCAACCTATTGCCCCCAACATTCTTGGTCTTCATTTTACCAAGCTTTGAAGGATAGAAGGCTGGGTCAGCCTTGAGCCAGTTAGAATTGAACTACTGGCTGTGGGCAGTGAGTTAGTCTGCAACACTGCATTCTAAACCACTGCCCCACTAGCGCTCGGTGGTACATTCAAAGTTGTAACAATGAAAAGTTCGAAAGAGCTCAAGCAGATTCATCTCCCTTCCTTTCTTTAGGCTAAGTATGGAATAATGCAGAGACCACAGGTTTCATGTAGCCTTTGGCCATTCTCTGTGCCATGGGGAAGATCTCTTCAGTTTGATGATAACCCATTGTCTGCAGTAAAAAAGGTGGGGGGAGGGAAAGCCTCAAAAATTGGTTTCTCCTACTTTAGAAGTTAAAGAAAATATCATGGTGTGGTACCTCCAGGTCAATTTATACTCTACAGCACAATTCCAGCAGCCCTGGAATTGAGAGAAGAATCCATGAACTAGCAGAACTCAATGCCAGGGTTGGCATTTATGTTCTCAACAACAGCTCATTTTCATGCCTCCAAATGCCCTACAAAGAGTCCATCGAAATTTGAGATGAAAGAAAGAAAAGCTACAAATCTGAAACATCATAGTTACGAGGTTATTTATACTTCTGCCACTGGGCCTTAACTATTTCAAGTTTAAGGAGCACTGGTGGTGTTGTGGTTAAAATGCTGTATTGCAGGCAAACTCTGTCCACAGCCAGGAATTCAATCCCTGACCAGTTCAAGGTTGACTCAGCCTTCCATCCTTCCAAGGTCGATAAAATGAGGACCCAGATTGTTGGGGGTAATATGTTGATATTGTAAACTGCTCAGAGTGTGCTGGTAAAGCACTATGGAGCGGTATGTAAATCAAAGCGCTATTGCTATTGCTAATGTTATTTGACTTTATTTCTGGTTGCAGGGAGAATTCTTAGGAAATGAATATATTGTATAAGGTGAAACTGTGATTTTACTGCTGGGTCATAGTCTGGGGAGCTTGATGGGGAATATGATTACCCTATTGTCAATCAATTCATTTTGAAAGCTCGTTAGTTATGGTCTTCCAAATAAATACTCTGTTGCCTTTACATGAAACAATAGCTTTTGCAAAATAGCTGTTTCTCTCTCTTCAAAAATTCTGTTTCTCTCTCTTCAAAAGCATACTATAGAGTCAAGAAAAAGATAACAAAGGATAATCTTATAATATTCACGTTGGAGTCTTTATTCTCTATAAGCAAAGAACTAGTTCAGAACTATGGGTGCAAATGTTGTTAATTTACAGGGCCAGAGAGAGTCTTGTCAAATGTATGGTGGATTTTATGACAGTGGGACACAAAGGAAAATTGTTGTAGATCACAATAGGAAATGGGAATGTTTAAATATTGTCTGACCACATGTTTCCTATCCTATCCATTCTCCTTCTTCCGCTGATTCTTACTAATTCACCTTCTCATGCTAAAATGAAGGTTAAATTCCAACCAAGTACTCTAAGTACAAAAGCAGAGGGTTAGCTTGTGGATTCTCTTATTATTCTTACTCAAAGAACAGGGATTTTGGTTGAGCCACAACTAACTTCCTCCTGTGGCTTGTAGCAGCAGCAATAACCAGGGGAAAATGGCAATGATAATAAGGAGAAATATAGAAAAGGCCATTCAGCATAACAGCCTGTAAGAAACACAGTAACAAAAGAACATGGAAGCCTTCTAAATTTGATGGTGTCGGGGTTTAAGATCCTCCCCAAATTAGAGTCACCAGCAGAGATAGCAATAGCAATAGCACCTAGACTTATATACCACTTCATAGTGCTTTAACAGCCCTCTCTAAGCAGTTTTTACAGAGTCAGCCTATTGCCCCCAACAATCTGGGTCCTCATTTTACCCACCTTGGAAAGATGGAAGGCTGAGTCAACCTTGAGTCTGGTGAGATTCGATCTGTCAAATTGCAGGCAGCTGACTGCAGCAGAAGTAGCCTGCAGTACTGCACTCTAACCACTGCACCACCGAGAAGGGGTTGTTGGAAGTTGTTCTGACTAGGCTTCCCCCAACAGCATGAAGCTGAATCCTTGTCCTGATAAACCCCTTTTATTTGATTTACAATGAATTTTCACTCCAACAAAGTCCTGGCCAACAGTCTTTCATGATAGTTCCCAATTACAAACCTTTATCAGGCTTGGAGAGGGGCCAGGCCTATATTTTTCAGATACCACAATACTTGGCAAGCACGCCGGAATGAACTAATTGTTTCCTGCAAAGCCCCACTCCCCTTTTGCTCCTCTTTTATACTCTAGGGGAGGGGCCATTCACTGTCCATCTGTGGCTTTACTTCCAAGTTGTCCATCAGCTGTTCCCTTCATCTGGCAACTCTGCACATGAGCACACTAGAACAGGCTCCAGCTGTTCTTCTGCCTCACTGATGTCTGACTCCAAAGGCAGCTGATAACTGTCAGACGGCCCTGGCTCCATCTCTGCCTCTGATGTAGAGCAGTCAACAGAGCCTTCCCCAGATTCCAGGACTGGCCCATGCTCCTCTCCAACCTCCTCACTGTCCGAATCTGCTGCCAGTTCTGCTGTCCACTGTTGGGCCACAACAGAAGTCTTGTTAAAAGTCTGCATGTTGTCTTTATTTCAGACTGTAGTTTAGAAAGAAATTTTCCCTACAATGTGAAGAAATATAGAGAATAATGCAGTGAGAAACTGGTCCAATAGATTCCCATTCCCCTAACCTCGTGAACTCCAGGGTGCAGAGTTCCAATGAAAAAAAATATTCTGGGCATGGACTTTTCCACCCAAAGCATTATTTGTTTATGAAAGGTACTGCAACAAGATACCAAAATAGCAATGGGTTTCCAAACTGATGAAGGATAAATTTATGAAGACCTGTTGAGAGTGATAAGTAGCTAATTAGACTTTCCCAGACCAACAACGGGATTTATGAAATATCAGATGTGCCTATTATAGGCTTTGGCCAAACAAGTTCCCTGTTCGCTCCATCCTCTTGTGCATCCCCGTTTTTCCACAATATCGATATGCAGCCTTCCTTCCAAGAAAGGCTTAGTTTAGCTTAACTTGGTTTAGCTTTCATAAATAAATGCACAAACAGTAGTTAAATTCAATAATACTTTTGTTGGGAACATTTAGCAATGTATGCATTTTCTCTCTCATTGTTATAAATTTGTTGTACCAGTTGCCAATATAATATGGTTTTTTTCTTCACCAAAAAGAAAACTAGACCATTCTAAATGAACTCTATTGATGCTGTTGTTTCCTTCACATTTACTCATGATTTACACTCAAAAAATTTATCTACAGATCCTCCTATAAAATCTTTCTCTTCTGTTTTTGTTAGCCTCTGTCCTTTTACATGTAGGTAGTCCTCACCTTATGACACAACTGGGACGAGAATTTCCATGGTTAAGAAATGCAGTTGTTAAATGAGTCGCAACTGATTTTTTTTGCTGCAGTTGTTAAGCAAATCACTGAAGTTGTTAAGGGAATCATGCAACAGTTAAGTGAATCTAGCTTCCGTCCATTGACTTTACTTGTTGGAAAGAGGCTGTGAAGATCACGAATGGTGATCATATGACCCCGGGATGCTGCAACCTGTTCTGATCCAGGTCCCCAAACACAACAAACCCTATGAAGTTAATTCAAAGATTCTTTTATTCGGAGTGCCAGCACCCCTGCAAAAAGTTTATCTCTCAACGCAGGCTAAAAAAAAAATCTGTCCGGCTGGAAGATGAATAGTTGTCTACCACATCTATTCATCTCTGCTCCTTGCCTTTTGTCCCCAGAGCTAGGATGGGGCTTCACTAGCTCTTCCTTCCCAAGGATCAGCCCATAGATTTCCACTGCTCTCCTCTCCTCTGCCTTCTGTGCATCCACCCATCAGACACTGGACCCAGCTGTTCCTTCTCTTCCTCATCAGCCACCTCCAGACCTGGTGGCTGTTGACTCTCCATCTGAAGACAGACAGATGGCCCAGGCTCCTCCTTCCATGCCATGGCATGACTCCCATGCCTCCTCCTCTGATTCGGCTGCTGGAGGGACTGGCAGCCAACAGGGCACAGCACAACCATTGTAAATATCTGACAGTTGCCATATTGCCTGAATTTGGATCACATGACCATTGTAAGCTTTCAGTGCCATTGTAACTTTAAACAGTTGCTAAATGAATGATTGAGGACTTCCTGCACATGCAAATGTTTATTACAGATGTTCTACTTCAGAACTCTTCATCTGAAACATCATTACACAATCTTGTGCACAGATTAAATACGATTTTCAAACAAATGCCAGAGAGGCATTTTTTAAAATTTCATAACTAGAAAAAATGTAAAAACAAGGATCATGACCAATTTTACCTCTTGATCTGCTGAAAATTTACTGCTTGAAGTTTTTTTCCCCTCTATGCATCTTTATAGAAACCAAACTATCCACAACATATTTATTTATTAATCAAATCTGTATAGCCATTCATCTCACCAAAAGTGACTCTGGGTGGCATACAACAAGCCAATAAAATAACACATAAAAACAAGAAATATAAAATTTAAAAATGTTTGTAAATATATACTGAAATATATGACAATTAGTTGCTATGAGCATTAATTTTGGAAACAGTGAAAATTGAACTGAATGAGTTACTTTTGTTTCAGTTTTCTACTGTTCCAAATTACACACATATATCACTTTCTGAAATCTAATTTAAATGTTAGATGATAGATGATTATTAGACAGTTGATAGATGGATGGATAGACATATGGATGGATGGATGGATGGATGGATGGATGGATGGATAGATAGATAGATAGATAGATAGATAGATAGATAGATAGATAGATAGATAGATAGATAGATAGATAGATAGATAGATAGATAGATAGATAGATAGATAGATGATGGATGAATAGCTGATTGATAGATAAAAGATAGATATAAAACTCAAGTCAAAATCAAACAAAAGTCAAATAGAAATAAGTCCTAGTGAAAAGAATTGAATGTGACTTCACAGCATGATCTTATGTAGAGCCAGGTACCTTTATACTCATTGATATCAACAGGTTTAGACATGTCCATCATCTCTGTAAGTTTCAAGCACTTCATCATGGCTACAATAAGTCATTAGATTTTTAAAAATATGTGTCTGTTACAGGGTAAGATATATACACATTCTGAAAGGTGGTGGAATTGGTTTTGGCACTCATTGGATTTTGATGCATTTTTTTTCACACTAGCAAATGCATGTTAAAACTACTTCCTTCACCCTTAGAACATCTATCTCTCTTCATCTCTCAATACATAATTTCCAATTTCCTAGCAGCTCTGTGTTTCCTTGCAAATAGGTATCAGTTCCTGCTGGAAAGGTCTTCCCAAAACAATAAACGTATATATGGATCGGAAAATAATATTGCCTTTCATTATTCTTTGCCCTTTATAGAGAAAGGGAAAATTGTAAATAAGATACAGAGTGCAATTATTCTATGGTCTTTGTCTACAACATATGCCGGTCAATTCACAGTTATCAGAGGACATCTCATAACAGGCTCTGAAGTGTAGCCTCAAGCCAGAAAGAAGTTCTCCTTTCAAGAAACTCCTTTCATTTATCATGGGGGTGAGGAAGAATATGAAGAATTTGCCATTTTCATATGCAATAGGCTTGTTTTCTGACAGCAGCTCTAGGGAAATAAAATTTATCAGTTGAGTACATTATAAACATTGTGCAATACTCCAGTTGTTCAAACCACCTTCCAAAAGTTAGATAACCTGGGATACTTTTGTTCAAAGCATCAATAGTTAAAACCTTTCAGGACACTATTTACAGACACTGAAAGATAATGCTATACAAGTACAACTCGAAAATTGCATGGGTCTAGCCAGCAAATCAAGAATCCTCTAAGGATTACATCTCCCTTTCTGGAAAATTTTGCTGAGTTTTCACCAGTTCTCCTTTTGCATAAATAGGATTATGTGGGAGAGTCCCTAAGCAGAGAGTCAATTTTCAGATATATTGAAGCAGACTGGGGTGTCATACTAAAATGAGGGATTTCCCATATTGAATATATACTGCTAGTTCTATAGTAATTTTATGTTTTATAAGATGGGCAAGCTGAAGGATTTCAATATACAGATAATCTTCAACTTATGACTGTAACTGAGTCCAGAATTACATTAGTAAGTTGTGGCAGACATGAAGTGGGACATCACATGACTGGTCCCAATTTTATGACTTTTTTTCAGTGATTGTTAAGTGAACACTACAGTCATTAAAAAAATACATTTTATCCAATGGGCATTTTTTGTCAAGAACTCAGAAGTAAACATCGGAAAGCAGCAAAAAATGCCAAAAATTGCAGTCGTGTGACCACAGGACACTGCCAATGGCTGCAAATGCAAACCAGTTGCCATGCCCACAATTCCTTGGCAACAAGGATTACTTGTTGCCAAGTAAATGGAGGGAGAGTACAGCTGTTGAAACTCTGGAACTGGGATTACAGCTGTTGGAACTTTAGAACTTTTCAAGGGTCCATCATAACTTCAAACAGTTGCTAAGTGACTAGAAGTTAAGCAAGGACTATCTGTATAGTAGAAATGCAAATGGAGATGAAGAGCCTGTCAGTTTCAACAGATGATTGTTTGAAAAGTGAGGTGATGGATAGTTTGCAAGAAGTAAGTCAAATAAGATGAACTAAAAGGGTTTAGTTGTCAAAGAGAGCTGTTGGTCCTAGAAATCAAATCTTGATAAGATTGGTTGTCAATAACTAGAATATCTTATCACTCTGGGATTCCCTTAGCTAATCATCAGAAATTTGTGACCTAAATGGCAGTAGAACAGCCATTACAATATATTAGGAAATCAATACAAAATAGAATAAAGTGTCTGAAGGACATACTAAGAAGCAACAGAGACAGAACATGAAAATAATCTTGAACTTCCTTATAAACAGCATAACCTTAAAATGTATTTAGCCAGAAGTAATGCTCACTGAGAGCAGAAGTGACTTTCCAATCTGTTCAGAATTGCAATTTTCAGTCTAAATGTAATTCTAAATAAAGCATAAGAAATTAACTTGGGGGGGGAGGGGGGGGGGGAGATCAAGCCAAGAATGAATATTAAAGGGAAAAAATAAATAAAATGCAGAGAGAAAATTGTTCTTCAAATGGAGAAATCCTATTCTAGGCAGAAAGCAAAGCTGGAGAAGAAAGCCCAAAGGAGAAATAAAAGGGCTATTCGGTTCTCTCTCTGTGACAATATCGTTGTTAAAAGCAACTGAATGCTGAAATGAGAGATTGTGTAAAGGGACATTTGCTTGGCAACTGGGTCAGAAAGTTGCAGAGAAGAGGACATTTGTAGCGTATCAAGAGGATTTGGTTCTCACTCCAAATCTCAAATGATTTTAAGCTCCCTGAAGTGTGGCTTCAAAGTACATATTTGCAATCCACTACAATTTATCCATCTAGCTTGTTGCTAAAACTATATTGCTGGCCACTCACATCCTAACATGTCCTGATGTTTGCCAATTCACACATTGCTCTCCACTGAGGTATGGTATGTCTCTTAGGAGGCACTGAGCAGTCTGATTTAATGCAGCCTGTGACTTCAGCATTACTGATTGTCCTGTCTCCCAGGCTTTGTGATTTGGAGCTGTGTGCTGAATATTTATCTTCGAATGCTTCAACCTGTCTATTTCTATTGTCCATGGCCTATGTTCATATCTTGGATCTTTTGACTGAGTTATAATTCAAATTTGGGGGTATTTGCATGAAAGGGAAATTGGTTGTTAACATCGAAGGCTGGATCCAATAAATATAGATGAATGAAGATGTGTGCTCCTCAGACTTTCAGAACCTGTAAAATATAATTAAGTTATCACTTAAAGTTCCTGCAACGGAATGTTAGAAAATATAGAACAGCAGATCTGGGAAACCTTTAAGGAGATCTAGGGTAGCTTGAGGAAAATGTATTTCTCTTTCCGTCTCAAAAGGTATTCATGTTCAGTCTGATTATCTTTTCTTCTCAACGCAGCTCTCAGGTTGCAAAGAAAATGAAGTATGCGAAATGATACCAGTTCGCCCACATTATATGGTAGTAAGAGAAAGAACAGAGCTTTCATGTTGCCTTTTTTGTCAAATACTAAAAAATACACACAGGGAGAAAAGAGAAAATGATGGTGGGGATTTGTCTAATCTACCAGTTCAGCAGAAAGTATAGATGGCTGTAGCTTAGTCCTTCAAATGACATGAAGCTTGGAAGGAACAAAGTTAGATATGTTGTCAATTTACCCATATAAAAAAGGAATTTTTTCTTGATTGAGCAGGGAGTAATTTTCCCATATCCCTGCCTTCAAAAATTCTCCAACATAGAATGACACAGCTGGGCTGAACGACTTATTGAGTATATCACTTGCCTCAGGGTATCACACTGGGAGGAAGTATCCATCATCCTTTCTCCTCAGAAATAACAGCATGGCTGCTATCCTGGGGAAATATCTGTTTCTCAGTTATGTTTGTTTTTGCATGGATTTTTCATGTATTAATTGGCCACAATCAAGAATTGCTGCCTAATTATGAGAGATTGGAATTACATTCAGCAGCTAGGCACTCTGGGTGAACCAAGACATTGGAGTATTGATAGTTGTTTGTTTACCTGGACTATTTAGAGCTCAGGCACTTTAAGGTCTGTGGACTTCAACTTCCAGAATTCTCCAACCATTATGCTGTAAAATCCACACCCTTTAAAGTGACTGAGATTGAGAAGCACTGAATGAATGAATTCTTTATTGGCCAAATGTGATTAGATATACATGGAATTTGTCTTAGTGCATGTGCCCTCAGTGTATATAAAAAGAAAAGACACATTCATCAAGAATCATTAAGGTACAATACTTAATGATAGTCATAGGGTACAAACTGATTTAGAGTATGACCACTGTAATAGGTATATAATTGAATTTTCTAACCTATAGGTTCTATATTTGGGGCCATGATCCATTCCCCTCTTTCCATCACTTTCTTGTTCTATAGGAAGGAAAGAACCATTTTTGGAAACGGGAGGAACTAAACACAAGGCTGAAGAAAATTGTATTTTTTTCTGGCTAAAATCCCTTACAATTTCTCAAATCCTTTCAAATTTGAAGTAGAAATACTTTATACAGTAGTAACTTCCTGTATGAACTGATTTTATGTCTTCTAGAGCAATAAAAATATTGGAATTTATCCACCTGTTTTCACTCTTCCAGAATACATCTATGTGGCTTTGGGTTTAAATTAATATATCTCTTAATATATTTAAAAGCATGCATTTTATGCAAAATTAACTTTAAATATGTATTTAGTACAAATAAGCATAGATTAAAAGACATAATAGGTTAATGATGAGCATATCCTAGTGTGACCTGGATTAGAAACCAGTTATTTTTTTTTCATTCCTATCTGAACCCAGTGCCCAAGAGAACAAAAGCCAATGGATCTTAAATTCCACATGGATCAAGTAGAAAAATCCATTCTCTTTTCCTTCTATGGATAAATCAAATGGAAAATTGGAGGTGCATGAAGTCCCATGATATGCCTCCCATAGCATATTATCTCCTAGCACCATGTGATATCTGAACAATAAGTCAAATCCAGCTGGGCAGTGTCTAGGGCCCCCTCCTTAAAAATAAACTCTTATTTTCAATAGTCATTCCTTACCATTTAATTGTTTTGTTCAATTATTGTTTTCATCAGTAGAATTAAGTTCTTCATTCACTTTTCCATGGCCTACTCCAGGTGGCTTGAAAGGATTTTCAACTCCTCAAAACACATATATAACATCTCTGTTCCAGAGAACCTCCTCAATCCTTTCTTTCTTTCTTTCTTTCTTTCTTTCTTTCTTTCTTTCTTTCTTTCTTTCTTTCTTTCTTTCTTTCTTTCTTTCTTTCTTTTTCCTTCCTTCCTTCCTTCCTTCCTTCCTTTCTTTCTTTCTGCATATACTTTAGATACTCCAAATTAAACAACAGCCAAGAGGTAAAAAATGGACCCAGGAGAAACTATTAAGGGTACAGAACTCTTCTTGGTGAAAATGATCAATATCAGCTAAGTCTGCTCCAGTTGATAGTTTACCTACATATTTATTTTCTTATTTCAAAATGTGTCATGGATATCTAAATCCTTTTGAATAGTTTACAATATAAATATAAAAAACATTAAAAAATCATATATGCAAAATTTCATATATTTCCTAAAATACTAAAATGATGCCTGTCTGTCTTTTAATAGAAATATCTCCTAAGTTTTTGAAATTACTAATATTTCCTTAGAAAATACACTATATGTCATAGTGACCAGACATGGAGAGCTCATACTAGGAACTTTTTACTTGGCATAACTGCTCAGTGCCCTATGGGGGCATTGTTTGTGTGAATGTATTGTACTTTTCTATTCAGTCAAATTTCAAATATTGTGCAGCCTCAACAACTAGTTATTTCCAGTTTTTTTCAAAAAGAGAAATTTGGGTCTGTATGTGGAGTTTGATGTTTAGAACAATACCAGTTTTCCTGCCATTGTGAAACAATAAAGTAATTTTTAAAAAATAACCCTATTTCCTAAAGATGGACTTGTATTTTTTAAAAAAACGCCTTGAAGGGGGAAAGGGGGAAAGGAAAGGAAAGGAAAGGAAAGGAAAGGAAAGGAAAAGGAAGGGGAGGGAAGGGAGGGGAGGGGAGGAAAAGGAAAGGGAAAGGAAGGGAAGGAAAAAATATCATAAAATATTACAGTTTCAGCAGAGTGTTTCTGTTCTGACCCACGCCCTTTTCCAACAAATCAAACACAATCCAAAGGGAACAGAAACCTTGTAATGCTTTTACAAAATAATTAGCTGTGATAAGCAGAAGCCTTGCCAAACTGTGCGAGACTTGCCAACAGATAACAGACAAGAAATAATTTGCAATACAAAAATGTTCAAATACAAACTCAGGATACTGGAATGTCCACGAGGCTGGAGTTTCAAAACGTCTTTGCCTTCTGCAAAGTACGTTCTTTTCATAGCTGGCTTTTATCTTCTTGAAGGAGGGGCTATTACCTTGCAGCCTTACCTCTGAGTCACCAGTGCTATTGTAGCTGCTCTTTCCTATGCGCACTTGGCACAGGCTCCTCGGTAACCTCCTCATCACTGCTGCCAGCCTCCACAATCTCTGAAGGCAACAGTCCACTCCCTAATGGTCCTAGCCCCTCATCTGAGTCCTTGCTCTCCTCAGCCATCCACACCTGCTGCCGATTAACCACAATAACTCCCTCAAATTATCTGGAGTTGTGGTTGGAAAAAGAACAGCAAAATATTCTAAGATGTATGGACTCTGACATCTAGACTTCGATAAGTGCCAGCACTTTACATCCTGTGGAATCATAGAATCAACCTTGTGAACCAGGCACACTAACTATCCCAGCTCTTTTCATGTGACCCAGACTAACCAGAGAGTTGTATATGTGGTTCTTCTTTCAAGTCCTAGGTGGGCCACTGTGTGATTTAAATAACTTGCCTTTTCATGAGTTGACTCTACCCTTTCAACTGACTGTTGATTTCTGTCTCCAATGGCACAGTTGCTGCATGATAACCTAATACTCGCCAGTGCCCATTTGACTACCATCTCTGCATTTGGCCTTGGATTGTGCCATTATGTATCTCATGTTAACTGATCCTCTATGGCATGTGTGCCAGAAGAGGCATGCAGAGCCACTTCTGCTGGCACATGTGAGGTCGCCCAGAAGAGCCCCTCTGTGCATGTGCGCATGCCCCCCACCAGCCAGCTGATTGTTGGGTATCTGCTGCACATGCACGGTGGAGACACGTGTGTGGGAGATGTGTGCGCACACGAAGAGACATGCGGCATGCAGGGGGTAGCATGCACATGCACAGA
Source organism: Bungarus multicinctus (assembly GCA_023653725.1). NCBI lineage: Eukaryota > Metazoa > Chordata > Lepidosauria > Squamata > Elapidae > Bungarus > Bungarus multicinctus. The sequence goes on along the minus strand of CM042836.1, from coordinate 142,040,023 downwards.
GGTTCTTCCGGGTGACCTCTCGCATGCCGGCTCTGCATGCCCCTTCTTGGGGGTCACGCACTCATGTGCAGAGGTGCACAGTGCGCACACAGCGGGTCGTGCGTGCATGCACAGGGGGCAGGGGGAGTCACTCACACACTGCATAATGGGTGCAGGCACATGAGTATGCACACTTTTGGCAGGCAACAGGGAAAAAGTTAGCCATCACTGCCCTATTGCCTCCTGCGACAAGCTGAACATTGCTGTTACAAAGCACGCTAGCACCCTCTGCCACCGCAAAACTCTTTAACTTCTGCCTCAGATTGAAGGACTTTGGCACATCAGGAAGGACATGTTTTATGAAGCTGCATCTGCTTTAATTCTTCACTCTCATAACTCAGAGGTAGGGCTGACACCATTGTTGTCAAATCTTCAAGGGAACTAATGGATGGTATTGGCTTTTCTTACTCTGGCAACGATTCAAAGCACAAGGCCAAAGGATATTATCAGTCGAAGTCCAATATAGCAAGCAGGAAGAAACCTCCTAGTCTGATCAATCAGAGTCGGAGGAAGAGCCACAAAGAATTATTGGAGTATTGACAGGGATATTTATGAAAAAATAAAGACAAAAATTGGGAGTAGCTTGATACGAGTACATGAAATAATTTATTACTAAAAGTCTAGTGTGTATCTGTTTTGAGAACACCCAAGTGGAAAGTCGTTGCATTTAATTTCATACGTCCATTCCTTGTATTTGCCCTTAGTTTAATGTACCGATGTTTAGTGTACCATGTCAGATGCTGATGTTGGGCAAACTGCTTGTCTGGTGATTTATGACAAGGAACGCCGTCCATAGGCTGGGGGAGTTTTAGAATGTACATGGGTGTATTTGTTTGTTTCAGGGTTAGAGCCAGGTCTACAAATTTGGAAAGGTTTCAATCAGAGGTGGGTATTCATCAGATTCTGACCAGTTCTGGAGAACGGGTAATGGAAATTTTGAGAAGTTTGGAGAACCGGCAAATACCACCTCTGACTGGAGATTTTACTATATCCTTCCCCTGCCATGCCCACCAAGTCACGCCCATGGAACCGGTAGTAAAAAAAAATTGAATTCCACCACTGGTTTCAATGTTTTGACCTGATGATCACCCTTCCCCAACCTTTCCAATTTCCTTCAGCATGTCTCATTTAGGATTAATCAGATACTATAAATAAGCTTTATGTTTCATATAAATTAATAAGCCATTAATACATTACATATCGCCATCATCATCTGTTGACCTACATCTAGAGACTACAGGTAGTCCTCAACTTACAACGCTTCATTTAGTGGCCATTCAATGTTACAACGGCACTGCAAAAAGTGATTTATGACAGTTTTTCACATTTAGGACCATTGTAGCCTCGCCATGGTCACATGATCAAAATTGGCAACTGACTCATATTTATGACGGTTGCAGTTTCCCAGGGTCAAGTGATCCCTTTTTGCGACTTGCAAAGTCAATGGGGAAGTTATATTCACTTAACAACAGTGCTGCTAATTTAAGAACTGTGGTGATCACCTAACAACTGTGACAAGAAAGGTTGTAAAATGGGGCAAAATTAACATAACAGCTTAGCAACTGAAATATTGGGCTCAATTGTGGTCATTAATCAAGGACTATCTGTATTTGTTTCAGAGTTAGAGTCAGGTCTGTAAATTAGTGTTTTGACCTGATCACCCTTCTACATCTTTCCTTTCCACTTTTTAAAAAATCTGTCTCCATTTAGGATTGATTAGATGCTGTAAACAAGTTTTACATTTTGTAGGAATGTCATTAATACGTTTTACTCTCTATATCACCATCATCATCTGTAGACCTACATTTAGAGACTATTAGATCATTGGACCTCAGTGTAATTGACTATTCAGTCACCACTGATCAGTCTTTCTCAATTTGATATACTCTGGCAGGGATTATGTTCCATATGTAAAGCTGCAGAGTGAGACAAACTATAAAGGATTATAGATTATATTCTTCAGAAACAAATCCTACCATATAAGCAAAATTCAGTGCATAGCTTTATTAGTGAGAAGGATTACTGTGGGCCTGTGTGTGCACGCACTTCCTTTCCCATCTGGAATAATACAAGTAACAATTGTGAAAGGATTAATCTTTCTTCTTGCATTGTTAAAGTGTTTCTTTTTTCTTTTTCCCTTGAAGTCCTAAGATTACTCAATGTAGGCATCCACCATTTGTGGCATTACACATTTTCCTCCTGCAAATTCCTTCTTGAGCACAAAATGTAATCTATGAAGAGGCTAATGTTTTTCAGTTGACTGAGCTAATAATTCCAATCTTCAGAAAACCACAGAGGCTTAAATGGTGTTAATTCTAATGGCACCTTGAAGCATTATCACTTGTAGAGTTTCATAGCATACAAAAGCATGATTATATCTCCTTCTATTACATGGAACAAAGCAACAATGGAAAGTTTCCCTCCCCCCAGCATCCTAGAAATTGCTCCAGACTCATAATATTGGTGATATATTCTTTCAGAAAGAAATATCTAGAGGTGTAGAAGGACATACATCATGTCCACCTATGGTTGGAAGGATTCTGTATCTTCTTTTTCCAAAGGCATACTTTCAGAAAAACTTCAACTTTTCCTATTTCCCAATCTATACTTGTAGATCTCTGAATGTCTGGCTATGAATATTTAGAAATTCTATTTCATCCAGGAATTTAAAGCATCTCCATCACAACAACAAACTGATCAGACTAAACTGTATTGGTTTGGAAGAAGGCAGTGCTTCTTGTAACCTCAGGATAATATTGTTTCGAAATCATCACTATTCAGGTTATTTAAAGGCCTAATTATCAGAGGATTTAATATCCAAGTAGGTATCATGGTCATGTTATAATTGGGATACTTTCTGCCAATGGGATAGATAGACCAACCTACAGACCATGAGAAAGAAGAGGCAGAATAATGTTTGATTCAAGAACTTCCTAGCCAATAAAAAGTTTTGAACATGTCATATATATTTATTTCAGTTTCTTAATACATAACTTTAGCATATTAATACATTTCACCCCCCCAAAAAAAACATGAGATCTTTTCTCAAGCAAAACTTCTATTGAATTTCAAAGGAAGGAAATGTATTTTCTAAGAGGGAGGGGTAGGAAATCTAATAAATACGGAGGTTGGCAGAAATAGTTTACGTGTTTCTTTCAATATCCCTCTCCTTAAATTTACAACACTACCTTCATTGTTATCATTAACTCATTTTCTAGAACCTGATTTTAATGTCACAAACAAGATGATATAGTGTTATATTTTTAGGGGGGGAAGACAGCAAGCAGCTGGAAAGGCTGGGGCCTCTATCCCCAAAGGTCTTGATTGCATGAATATATTTTCCTGTGTCTCTCAATAATATATTCATGTACAAGTGATATTTTCCTGGAGGCATGAAGATAGCACCATCAGAATGCTCATGAGTCACTTCGTGCAATTACAATACACATTAGTAGAACATCCAAGCACCAGTTACTAGCTAACATGAGAATACAGGAAGAATCTTGCTTAGATTATACTGATAATATACCCTACACTCACAGTATAAAAATAAGAAAAACTAACACAATGACATGGCTGGTTCACTATAGAATTTTCCCAGGCACATGAAAGTACTCTGGGACAGATGTCTTTCCAAGAGAAATGACAAACATAGACAAATATGTAATTTATAGAAACTGCCAGTCTATCTTGAAATATACCACACCTGGAATACTGCATCCAGTTTTAGTCACCACATTGCAAAAAAAAGAGGTTAAAACTTTGGAAAAAGTGCAGAAAAAAGCTACTAAGTCAATGAAGTGCCTGGAGACTAAAACATACGAAGAATATTTGCAGGATTTGGGTATGGCCAGTCTAAAGAAAAAAAGAACTAGGGGGAACATGATAGCAATATTCCAGTATTTGAGAAATATTCCAGTATTTGAGAGGCTGCCGCAAAGAATAGGGGTCAACCTATTATCCAAAGCACCAGAACGATAGACAAGAAACAATGGATGGAAACTAATCAAGGACAGAAACAACCTGGAATTAAGAAGAAACTTCCTAACAGTCAGAACAATTAACCAGTGGAACTTCAGAAGTTGTGGGTGCTTCATTACTGGAGGTTTTTAAGAAGAGATTAGACTGTCACTTGAATGAAATGGTAGGGTCTCCTACTTGAGCAAGGGGTTGGACTAGAAGACCTCCAAGGTCCCTTCCAGCTTTATTCTGATTGGTTGATTGATTGGTCAACCCCAAGACTGTATTTCAGAAGACTACATTTAGAAAAGTTGCAAAGGAAAATGCATTTTGTATTTGTGAATGAGACACACATATCTGTACCAGTTAGAGAAAAAGTAAGGTTACATTTTTTTTCTGCACATACTTATGAAAAATAAAAGGATGGAACAGAGTAGTATAATGTTTGGATGAACACTGGATGATACTGATAGCATTTAAATTGAACTGCACCTCCCCATGTGAGAACCACTCAAAACTGCAGCTACAGCAATAAGTCACTTAAGTTAGTATATATGTTCTGCCAATAAATTTTGTAAGCTTATGCTATCTTCAATGCCACAATACCTAGGACCAAGTGTGAAATTGCTACTGATTAATGTAAGAGTTGAGTCCAAATTTTAGAATTTGGGAAAGTGAGAAAATCACTATCTTTTCTCACCATACTTGCTCTAATTTTAAGCAACATTTACTATTGATTTTTTTCCCTTCCTACATTTTAGAAGCCCAACATTTCTTAGCTTTTGCTTATGAGGAAGTATTTCATAGACCTTGATCGTTTTGATTGCCTTTATCAACATTTCTTATAAAATGTACAAATTGCTATACCACATTAGAAAAATGTAATAGAGAGGGGAAATAATCCTGAGCTTATTCATAGGAATGCATGCAAGATTCCTGCCTCAATGTAGAATCAGTTCCGCCTGGGCAAGTCTTATAATGTTTGAACATTAGATATTTCCACATTTATATACCTTAGTTATCCTATTCCTAAAAGAGATTAGTTTGGACCCAATTGGGCACATGCATCAATAAAGATGTCTGGTCAACTAGGAAATTGTATGGATGGAATCTGAATTGAATTTCCAAGCTCAGTAGATTACATTTCTTCAGGGAAATGAGACAAAATTGGTTTTATGATCAAGCATCACAAGGAGGATAAATCTACAAATTGTAGATTTCAGTGAGATGATTGTTAAGGAAGTCTATCTAAGATGTCTTGGTGAAGATTCACTTGGTTGAATAATCTAAATCACCTTTTACCAACTTGAACTCTAAGGAATAATTTGCATTTGTTTATTTATATCTCTATTTCCTAATCTGTTGCTCTTAATCATTATCAGTTCTGGCTTATCTATAAACAAATACAACCTTACCAATGAACACATCTGAGAATGAAGTATCATTGTCCAGGTTGGGCTGCACATCATTGGTAATAAATGTATGTAGTCCTCAAATGACTAGCTGTGCTATTGACCAAGGCCATTTTAAGGCTTCAGTGTTACCACATTGGAGCAGAGGGATAGGGAGGGGGGGAATAGAGATAGAGGGGTTTGTAGCCAAGACAAAATACTTTCTCCTGGGAACCAAGGACATTCCCATAGGTGGCTGGAGAAAGGTCGCCTGGCAACCAGATGGGAACTTGATTGGACCATGTGTCTCACTATTTGGAAAAAGAGGAAAACTTTTACTTTTAATTAGGTGAAAATTGCGGGAATATTTAGAGTAAATTTTTACCAGCTTATGCCAATATGATATGTCCAATAAACCAATTCTTTGAGGAACTTACTTGCCTCAGAGCTCTGTTTATTATGAATATATTATTTGGAATTCTGACAGCTACATTGTTTTCTCCTCTAGTTATGTCCAACAGTACATTCTTCCTTGATACAAATGCAGGACATATACTGGTTCTGTTATATTATTTTTCACTTTATTGTGTAGATAATTTGAGACAGACCTGGTTTAAATTCCTATATAATATGTCTCTTTTTGATATCTTGGCTCTTAACTGGATCATAAAATAATGACTCTCAACACATGAGGATTCCAGCAGAGCATTGTTCAACATCTTCAGTCCTGCTGGAGAATGTGGATAATTTTCCTTAAGACAAATTTAGGCTTTGTCCTTGCCAGTTAAGATTAGCTTCTACTGTGGTCTTAATTTACCTCACTCTTCATGTTTTGCTTGTTCATTACTGGTTATGTTGTTAACATTTGTTCCATGGAACATTAAACAATCATGAAGGGACAAAAGGTAATTGCTATTATCAAGGCCAGGTAAGAATTAAAATGCATTACAAATGCAAGAGTTAAAATAATCAGTTTCTAAAGTTTAATCTGAGCTGATTAAATGCCCACATGCAGGTACAAAAGCACACGTACACTAAAAATATATCTTGTTATTAGTCTGAAAATAATACTATTGTAAGAAGAGAAACGCCTTCTTATAATAAATAGTATTATGACAATGGTTGTCTAATGAACCTTTTGTTTGCTAACTCCATCACTAATTGAGACCTAGCATATTACAGTTATTCCTTCCTACCGGTATTATTGCTCTTTTCTCACTTTCATTCTTTCTGATTTGCTCCAAAACATGGAATGCCAATATAAATTTTAACAAAGCTAGTTATTATTTTTCACGTTTGTATTCTATGCTTTTTCATCCAGAGCTCAGACTGGTTTCATGGAATTGTCATGTTTCATCTCCCAAGAACTCTTAAATGTACAGTACATTAGATGTAGAGACTAGGTTTTGCTCAAGGACATCTTTAAAACATTGCAACGAAAGTGCAATTTAGTGCGCATATGTCCAGAACTTTTATTTTTAGGAAACTTAAATGTGAATAGGGGAGGACTCAGCAGATTTATATCCCCAAACTCCTCGTCTTTGGATTGAAGAACTTACTTAAGTATCTGACTCTAGTTTAGTTTAGATTATACTTGACTTTACACCTTTCCATTTTGTGACAATCACTTTCAGAGAAAGATGCTATCAATCATCATAGCACTGTTTGCATGCTTATTTAGCTAGTTTATAATTAAAGGCAGTTAAAAATATCATGCATGAATATGAATCAGGGTTTTTTTCTCTTCTCTCCTTTTGTTTTTAAAGAAAAAGAACCAACATGGTGACTTATTTCCTTCATTTAAAAGACACAAGTACCATCAATCAAATAGTTGGTTACTAAAGTCATTATGACTAAAAATTAAGACAATTATATACAAATGAATATTAATGATGCTTCCAGGCTTAATTAAGGAATTAATATTTTTTTAAACAAAAGATGTTACAAACCTGCTTCCTCTTTTGTCTTTGTTAGGAAATAAAGGAGAAGGCTTACCTTTTATATTTAAAATAACCAAGTGGATTATAGTTGAAGACAATTATTAATATTAATTTTTTATAGGGAGTAATTTGATGTGTTAATCAAGGCTGTCTATTCCATCATTGGGTTGACTTCAATCTACATCAAATGGACTACTCCATAGCATATATGGCACACCAGCGATGGGATTCAAATTTTTTTACTACTGGTTCTGTGGGCGTGGCTTGGTGGGCGTGACAGGGGAAGGGTACTGTAAAATCTCCAGACAGAGGTGATATTTGCTGGTTCTCCAAACTACTCAAAATTTCCACTACTGGTTCTCCAGAACTGGTCAGAACCTGCTGAATACCACCTCTATGGCACATTCTTTATTTACTAGGCAACGGGCCATCTAAATCTGAAAAATAAAAAAAAAATCCTGGTAGCATCTAAATTACATTATTTCAGCTTCCAATTTTCTACTGAAATTAAAATGACAGGTCTGTTTCCTACTGTTGCACTGTTGTACTTCAGAAAGGAAAAAAAATGGAATTTGTACTGAACCAAAGGAAAAAGGAGTTCTCCTACTCATATAACATAATCCCATTTCAATCTTCCTCTGTTCCCATGACAGTTTGCAGAAAAGCATTCTGTACAGTGATTCATTATCAGCATATTTTATGGTCCTTAGTCTACATCCAAAAGATTAGAAGTTACATCTATTCATATTTTGGTTTTGCATGGATGAAAAATACATGCTACAGATATATGGTGAAAGACACTTGAAACTATCAGATGTTCCTAGGCTGTAACTCCCCAAATTCTTAGCAAGTGTGGTGTTGTTTTTTTTAACTTAGAAACTCAAAGCTGTAGTCCAAAAGATTTTGATATTATCTAGCTGAAGAGAACTGTACTAAATGGATACAGCATTTATCTTGATGCCTAATTCCTACTTGTCATACTTTGTGACTACAGTCACATTTCACAGGTAGCTGAATTTCAGTCCCATGAAGCCAATTTGTAGGTTGGGTCAGGCATTTTTAATCCCAGTGGGTGATGGACCAATATAATAATTATTGACAATGGCTTGCTGGAATTGAATATTGTCACAGGTAGCCTAGTTGTTAACAATTTGCTTCCTACTGAGACAAGAACATAGGTGGGGATTGTTTCTGACAGCTCAGTTAAAACTTTTGGGGCTTTAAACTTGAGTAAGGTATTGGTGATGTGAAGATGGAGTGAACCCTCTGAGGAAGACTTCAAACTGTAGCTCTGTAGTATTTTTTTCTGCATTCGCTTTGAAAAGAACAAACTCTGGAAATGCTAAAAAAAACAGAGACTCTGTTTGCTGATCTTAGACTCAAAGGATAAGTTGTCTTCTAAGAGTCACCTTAAAATGCAAAAAATTTTAGATAGATCTCTGATATGGATTTGCAGCCAGGTATACATCAGGGTTTTTGAGTTCTGCTTGAGGAGCTTTTGGAAAAAACTATTATAATAAAACAACAACAACTTAATAATAATAATAATCATAGGCGTGCATAAGCGCACAATTGTACCTACCATCCCTGTCCTATTGTCCCCAATTATTCGTATCCATTTCCTATATTTATACTTATGTTCATTATCTTGTAAGCTATTGACAAATAACAACAACAACAACAATCTCCTACTGAGGTGCTACCTTGAAGTTGTAGGTCTTGAGTGCACCAAGGAAGATGAGAGCTATTCCAGAGGTTGTGCTGTCCCACTCAATCACACCCAAATGTAACTGTGGTTTAGTGAGTTTATTAATATTTCCCAGTTATTCCCTTTACCCAATTAAATCCAGCCACAGACAGACCAATGCTAGTCCACAGAGCAATAGCCAAAGAGTCCACAAGGCACTTGAAAGTTTCTTAATCAAAAGAAACTCAACAGGAAAACTTAAATTCAAGAGAGTTCATGAGGCAATTAAAGTCCAGAATTTTCAAGGCATGATCCAAGTCAAGGCACAGTGTCAGTCCAAAGTGGGCAAGACTCAAAATGACCAGAAAACACACATCTAGGAAATGAACATGTTGTTCCAGCATCGCCACGATCTGTCTGCTGTGCTAAATAGCCAGCTTCCATTGCATCCCATCAAGAAAGGTGAGGCTTTTTCCTCACGAGTATTTTGGCTGACCTTCTCTGCTCCTGGCTTTTGTCTGCCCTATGCGTTCTTGGATCAAGTGCGGAAGACAGTTCCTCTTCTTCATCACTGACCAACTGCAGCTGCATGCTTTCTACACCTTAAGCCTCAGGGCTGTTCTGCCGTAGTTGGCCAGGTCTCATCAAAAAGACACACTACGAGTATCTCTCCCATTATATGATGAGACATAAAATACAGGAACACATACTGGATCAACCATAGGTCAGGCCAATAAGGGCTGCACTAGATGTTGGAGTTCATGGGCATCGTTGACCAATAGGCTACAGAACTCAGAACTGTTGACTGAGCAACCATAGCTAGCAGCAGCAGAAGTACTGGAAGAAAAGGTGTTTACCTGTCACAAATATACAAAAATGCAATTTTGATAAAGGAGATGGATAAGAATAAAAAAGAACCTGAAATGAAAGAATTTGTAATAACAGCAGAAATAATAGAGAAAAGGGTAAGGAAGATCAAGAATTGATTAGCACCAGATGAAGATGAACTACATGGTTTTGGTTGAAACATCTGACTGCTCTATACCTACTCATTGCCAAGCAGTTTAACAACATACTTGCAAAGAGATGAAATTGAAGATTGGCAAACATCTGGCACCATCTGCCTGATAACAAAAGATCCGACGAAAGGGGCAGTGCCAAGCAAGTACAGGCCAATTACCTGGGTAGCAACAACTTTCAAACTGCTAATTGCTGTGGTAGTGATGCAGTCCAAAATGTTTAGTTGAAAACAAGCTCTTTCTACCTGAGTAGAAAGGAAATTGACCAAACAGCAGAGGAGCAAAAGATCATTGACATGATGATTCTGGAAAACTGTAGGAGAAAGAAAACCAACTTGAATATAGCTTGGATTTTCAAAGAAGTGTTCAACTCCCTGTCACATGATTGAATAATCAAGTGCCTAGAAATAACAGGATTCAGTACAAACATCAGAATCTTTGTACAAAGATTAGTCACACAATGGAAGACACATTTGCTGGTCAATAGTGATAGACTGGGAGAGATTAATAACAAGAGATAAATCTTTCAAGTAGACTCACTATTACCACTAATATTTGTTATTGCCCTGAATCCCCTGTTAACAATATTGAATAAATCAGGTCATGGCTATCAAACACCAAATAACCCATCAGGCTATCTCACCTCCTTTACATGGACAATGTGAAGTTGTAGGGACAACTCCGTCTGAAATAGAATCGCTGCTCAATATCATCTGTATATGCAGACAACATATTGCAATGGAGTTTGGACTAGACAAATGTACCACCCTCACCATCAACAGGGGATAAAATAGTGAAAATTGAAGGAATCACAATGTTCTACAGAAGTAACATCAAGAGTCTGGATGAAGATGATCACTACAAATGCATACAAAACCAGAATTGAGAAGATAGGACCAGAAAACAAATATCACCACTGAAAAGAAAGTAAGAACTAGTGGATCATCTAATTGGTTATTGCAAGACTTTCACACATTACGAACAGTGGTGGGATTCAATATTTTTTGCTACCGGTTCTGTGGGCGTGGCTTGGTGGGCTTGGCAGGGGAAGGAGACTGTAAAGTCTCCAGTCAGAGGTGGCATTTGCCGGTTCTCTGAACTACTCAAAATTTCCGCTACCGGTTCTCCAGAACTGGTCAGAACCTGTTGAATACCACCTCTGATTACAAAGGCATGACAAAGTAATGATGCATTGGAATATCTGCAAGTAAAACTATTTGCCTGAAGCAAGAGCTGGTAAAACCATAAAAGAAAGAAAATAATAGAAAATGAAGAAACTAAGGTGCTCTGGGGCTTTAGAATTCAAACACACACACACACACACACACACACACATACATGTTTTCTTAAGTTTTCGTGGGTATTATATGTATGGTATTTAGCTTTGTTCAGGTACTTTCCCACGTCATTATAGTTGTGCTTTTAAAGTTGTAGCGACTTTTCGGCAGAATCTCATCTGCCATCATCAGGCTTGTGTATTGTGTTCATCTGTGAGTTAGGCTTTCACAGCCATTTCTGTTTTAAATTTGGTGCTAGCCTACTGCTGTGTTAGAATGGTTTTTTCTTCGTCCTGATTGGTTGGGAGTCTTGGTCTGTGTTTGTTGGTCTTGGAGTTTGCTGTGTTCTGCTTGATTGGTGTTTCTAATATCTTCTATCTGTTTTGTAGCGTTTTTTTGTCTTGATTGGCTGTCTATATTGTGTTTCCTTATTGAAGGCTTTTAGTGAGGCTTGGCTTTGGGTAAACAAATGGCTATCATTTATTAGGAAGCTAGGTTTCATCTGGGTGCCTGGTTGGGGTGTGTTTGAGCTCGAGGTATCGGGGGGGGGGAGGGTCTGTTTGAGCACAGGTGTTTGCTTGGCTTCTGGTGTGGAGATTTTTTTGTTGGTGAGTGCAGGATTCCAGATAATTGACAGTCTGAACTCCAGGGAAGTATTACACGTGAGGCAGTTGTAATTGCCACTACACCACCTGGCTCTATCCTCTTCAGCTGAGGCAGGTGGTGTAGTGGCAATTACAACTGCCTCACATGTAATACTTCCCTGGTTCGGTTTGTTTTCGGAGGTTTTCACGGGTATTTGTATGTGGATCTTTGGTTCTTCGGGTTTTCTCCCATGTAGAATTGGAAATATCTAGGCGATGTTTCGATGAAGTCTCATTCGTCATCTTCAGGCTTATGTCTTCGGCTTTGTGCTTCTCAGAGTAAATTTCATCAAAACGTCGCCTAGATACTTAAAATTCTATGCGGGAGAAAACCCGAAGAATCAAAGATCCACACACACAAACACACACACACACACATATATATATATATAATAGCAAATAATAAGGGACACAGTGGCTCAATGGTTAAGGTGCTGAGCTTGTCGATCAGAAAGGTTGGCAGTTTGATGGTTCAAATCCCTAGCACCACGTAATACAGGAAGCCCCCATTATTTGTCCCAACTTCCACCAACCTAGTAGTTCGAAAGCACGTAAACATGCAAGTAGAAAAATAGGGACCACTTTGGTGGGAACTTGGAAGGTAACAGCGTTCTGTGCACCTTTGGCATTTAGTCATGTTGACCACATGACTGCGGAGACGTCTTCAGACAGTGCTGACTCTTCATCTTTGTAGCAGAGATGAGCACCGCCCCCTAAAGGAGCCGGAAATCACTAGCACAAATATGAGAGGGAAACCTTTACCTTTACGGATATCTGTAGTTCAGCTATAGAATGAGGATGAAGGTTCGTTCTCAAGCTTGTGGGTTGGTTTCAGAACATGTCATTACCAAGCTAGATAACACCTTCAGTGGATGTTGGGGTTGTCAGTGTCAGTGTTCTTCTGTTTGTAAGGACTTCAAGTGTGAAGTCCTTGTGAAGGACCCAACAGGTGGATAAAAATGCCAAATCCTGTCTGAACAGCTGGCTGACTATGCAATGAACCATAATAATAAAATCAGTGAACAATTCAAAACCTGCTAATGCAGGTTGTGTGAAAACCTTCCCATGATCTGCTTGTGAAGGCAATGAATTTGCTCCGTAGTTTGAATAATTGGCTTTCTGTTGATGTTCCAGTATGGTTTTCTGAAGACAGGGCTTCTCAATGGTGCTCCTGCAGAGTGGTATAAGCTTAATATAGACACTGAAGGCCAGGAATGTGAATTATATGGTCATTGTTGAATGTCTATTGTTAATGTTGCGCACTCTTTCTCCACCAGCTAATTCTAACTCATGTTTTCATACTCCATTTAATGCATTCTATGGAATAGATAAAATAATAACAAGATAAAGATTACCAAACAAAGCATTTCACAGAATGCTAGAATTTACAAGCCAAGAAGCCATAAGATCTATAAAAAATGAGTGAATATGAGTGAAAAAAAGATGATGGGTAAAAATAAACTTGGTAAGGAGAAAAGCAGTGAAATTAATTCATTTGTGTTTAATTCCGATAATGCTTGTTCTTCCATGTTGTTCTCTATTTCATTCTTTGCCACATTCTTGTCGCTGGGTTTAATTTTATATGGATTAGTTATACAGTTCGGCTTTATTCTGCAGGTAGTATGTAATTTAAAATGTAGAAAGAGATTGATAGGTGATGGGCAGGAACAATGAGCTGGAAGAGAAATAAAAAAAGCATCAGATGATGGCAGATAGAATCTTTTTATGCCCAAGAAGTTTTAAAAAGGTGAACTTGTTCAGATGGGATCTCCTGATGTACCTGCCATATGCTAAAACTGATACACCATATAAAATCATAAAAAGTATTATTAACAAATATTGTACATTCTCTGCTTGAAGAGAAGTACACATCTTTAATCTCATTACATAGTTATATCTTGAACTCACAAGAATCAAAGCCCATCTTAGCTTATTTTAATATACCATGGAGATTTATCAAGTGACATGAAAAAACAGATCTCTGTGTGTACATATACATACACACATATTCACCACACAAACCAGTGGTGGGATAAAAAAAAATTACTTTCCCGTTTTGTGGTCATGGCTTGATGGGCATGGCGTGGCTTGGTGGGCATGACAGGGAAAGGATACTGTAAAATCTCCATTCCTTCCCCTCTCCAGGGGAAGGTTACTGCAAAATGCCCATTCCTTCCCCACTCCTGGGGGAAGGACATTGAAAAATCCCATTCCCTCCCCGCTCCTGGGGGAAGGATACTGCAAAATCCCATTCCCTCCCCACGCCACTAACCTGCTTTCCAGCTCCATTCTCCTGTGCAGGGCAACAAAAGAAGACCCAGCTGATCAGCTGGGACTCGGGAGGCAGAGAATAAATGGGGGCAGCAGCAGTCAGAAGTGGTATTTGCCGGTTCTCCGAACTACTCAAAATTTCTGCCACCAGTTCTCCAGAACTGATCAGAACCTGCTGAATACCACCTCTGCCACACACCCATACACACCCGCATGGATATGGGATAGGGAATAAATGTATATTCAATTTGATAGGAATTAACATATTTTGCATTTTTCACTTGAGCTCAAAAAGGATTTACCTGAACTAATTTTAAAATAATTTCAGCTTGACAACATACTGTGAAGTATGTTATTCATATGTAATTTTATTTTGTTGTTTAGCTTTAGAATCTTCTCTTTAAGATTTTTTTTTCCTTAAAGGCACCTTATTTTAGCTTGTTATGGATAGTTTCATTGTTCTCAAAATGTTTTGTATATTTTTATTTGCCTGCTAATTTAGGATCTGATTCAAGTAACTTTAAAGATAACTAGAGTGCTTAAAGAAGCTATGTTCATTACAGTCTGAAGATATTAAGGCTCTTCCTATACAAATTATAAGATGGGAATGTAGTTTCCATAATATTTTTGGGTGCCATTATTCAGTAAAAGTAGCAGTTGCAATAGTTTGTTCTTTAACAAACTAAGAAGGTTGTTGTTTTTGACTTTAAATGATCAAGAGAAATTCGTTAATCAATTATTAAAATTTTTATAATCTGACACGAAGGACAGAAATTCTGAAAGTATATTACTGCTATGATATAAGTTTAAATACAAACTCCTATCTTTCTCCTGTATTCTTAGAACATGAATATCCTTTTGCTGTAACCTGTAAGTGCCAAGAAGGGATGGATAAAATGGGTGAAATCTGAATGACCCTGGTTTCAGTGTTTGAAGATTGAGTGTCCTATCCAGATTTTGCTTTCTTTGAGTTAGATGAATAAAGGAAACCATAAATACATTAAGACTTTTATTAAGTCTTATTAAGACTTTTTTTTCTGAAGGCAAATTTGGAAAGTTGGTTTGGGATTGATTTGATTACATGTCATCAAGTAGATGTTGACTCTTAGAGAATGCAAAGATTTTCTCTATGCTGACCTGTCCCTAATCTTGTCCCTCAGGCTTTTCAACAGCATACTCATGGCTACTATAATTGAGTCCATCCTTGTTGCTGGTCATCTTCTTCTATTTCCTTCACTCTTTCCCAGAACTGGAGACTTTTCAGAGAGCTGGGTCTTTGCCTAATGGGTCCAAAGTGAGATAATTTGAGACTGGTCTCAAGTGAGAATTGATTTGTTTGATGATTCATTTGTTTGTTAGTTTGACTATTCATGACTTCCTCACGACTTTCTTCCTCAACCCCAAAGTTCAATAGTTTCAGTACTGTGTCTTTCCTGTTTTTTCAGTCTAACTTTGGCTTCCATGAATTGTTACAGGAAATCCAAGACTTGAACTAATCTGATCTAACTCTGGGACTAGAAGCTCCTTAAAGGAGGTCCTGTGTGCAAGCGATCAACATAAATATGTGTACGTGTAAGTGTGTGTTTGTGTGTGTGTGTATGTGTGTGTGTGTGTATGAGGAGAAATAGTATGTGAATTTATCTGTGCTTTAAAGGTAATTTTACTGTACTTTCTAATAAAAAGTGCAAAATGTTATTTCATGACATAAATTTCATGTTAGAAATATTTTCTTCTTTTTAATATAGATTTTGAAATTTGGCTAATATGTGACATGCAACAACAGTTTTCCCTTTTCCTGCTTTGATAATTTGGGAAGCTGAATTTTTATATATCTTTTTATAAATTAATATTCTTTTGATAGATAGATAGATAGATAGATAGATAGATAGATAGATAGATAGATAGATAGATAGATAGATGACAGAGATAGAGATAGATAAATAGATAGATAGAGCTAAATACATATTAAGTGTTATTGCTCTCATATAATAATAGAACATTTATCAGTAATTGCTATTTTTAAACAATAAAGTTTTTTAAAAATTTACTTGCTTTGTAGAGATATTGTAGAGACATACAGCAAACTGTACTGGTTAAGCAGTAAATAGCTGATTAAAACTGGAGCTCAAATTCTCCAAAAAACTGAAGTTAAAAAAGCCAGTATTAAAAAAGCAAATTAGCATAAAAGTTCAATAACAAGAACCTATGATGAGTTTTGGGAGCCAAGGACATCATGCTTGATATTAGAACCCAAGAATAACATTAAAATTTTAGGACTAAGATATAAGCCTAAAATAACAGAAGCTGGCCCTAACCTCCTGGAACTTATTCATTAAGCCCAAACAGGATGCATAATGCATCTGTTTATATAATTTTCCTATAGAAAATGGAATAGGGTAGTTGAGAACCAGGGAATATATTTAGCCACTCATTCGGATGCTCCAATATCCAGTTCTCTGTCTCTCTACTTGGGTATCTATAAAGAACTAAATGTTCTCCACAGAGAACTGTGCATCCACAGCTTCGTTGTACTTGTACAATGACAATAAAGTTCTTTTTCAATTCTTTGTGTAGCACTTTCTGGCACAGAGCATGTTACATATACAGTACTGTTATTTTGGTACAATCTGTAGAAAATGGCCTACTGCAGAGGATGCTTGCAGTCGATTGGGAAGACATTGAAATTGCTGAAGGCCAAACATTTGCTGGGTGAAGGCAGACTAAGTCTGATGACCCTGATTCATGGATTTGAAAGGAAGAAAGAAGAAATGGTGCTTTAGCAAACCTTATTTAAAGTTCAATATATTTTCACTGAGGAAATATTTCTCAACTATAAGCTGAAAGAATCTGGGGGGGAGGGAATCCAATTTTAAGTCTTAATAACAAGACCCTGACAGTCCTCTTAAAAGTGTATAGTTCAGTGGGTTTCACTGCTAGGAAGAGATGTAAGGCATTGGTCCGTAATGATCCTCACTTAGGTAAGTATAATTGTTTCCATTTCTTCCTTTATCTAGCACCTCAAGCATATTCCAGAGAGATTTTTCGATGTGGTTTCTGAAATATTCATGAACATAGCTTTAAGATGTTTGGGAAACAAGGAGGAAAATACATTAACCTTCAAAGTAATTTATGTGCTTTTCAGGTTACTGATTTATTAAGACACTTTGTGCACCTGTTCCAGTCATTAGTGATAGATTGTTCCATGGTAAGCCCTCACTCCATCTTAGTTAAATTACTTTTGCTGGTTGGATGGATTATTGGGTTACTTCACAACACACTTCTAATTTGCTGTCTGCTATTTGGAAACACGTGATATATGTGTCAGGTTTGAGACACCAAAGTTAAGCAAATAAATGGCCCTGGAAACAATTCTACAGCCTTTGTCTTACCATGAAATTTTTCCCTATATCTTCAACAACTAACATTCACAACTTCTGATACCACAGCCTTTAGGTATTTGTATTCTCCATGAACTCAGCCATTTCCCTCTCCTTTCTGTCTAGATCCAGGACAGCCAATGCAATCTGGTGAATAACCAATTCAACCATCTTTCAGTTGTAAATTTGTTACATGATATTCTTTTGGTTCACAAAAAATATCATTTTGATAAATTGCAAAAGATCTTTCTTAAATTACCAGTGGTTACCAGCTTTGGATTAGAGACATTGGAATATATCAAGAATTGCCAGAATGGCCAAGGACCATGAATGATGGGAATTATAATTGCTCAGAAGACTGAATATTGGTGTATATTATGTGTAACTGCTTGAACCTTCTATACCTGGATACTCAGGAAGAAGTTTCATTGAATTAAATAGAGTTTACTTCCAGGAAAGCATGCATAGGATGACAGACTTAGTCACCAATAAATACATTTCCTAGCACAAGTATGAGACCAATAAAGAAACAGAAGAAAGAGTGCCAGAATATGTGATCAACATATAATTCTCTAGGAAAGCAATTGCTGCAGAAGGAAAAGAAAGTGCGGGGGGGGGGGGGAGAATACTGGAAAATCACTTGGGAGATAGTGGAGTGAATTAAGAACTGTGGTTGTGCAGTGGTTAGAATGCAGTATTGCAGGCTAATACTGCCCACTGTCAGGAGTTTGATCCTGGCCAGCTCAAGCCTTCCATCTTTACTAGGTCAATAAAATAAGGATCCAGGTTGTTGGGGGCAATATGCTGACTCTATAAACCACTTAGAGAAATGGTATATATGTCTAAATGCTCTTGCTAATGCTATTGAATAGATCTTTGAATCTGTTAGACTTAAAACCTTCATTTGTGATCTACAAATCTATATATTATATTTGAGTGTGTGTGTGTGTGTATTAGCAAATAATTAATTTTCCTCCTTTGAGTAGCAATTTCTCTTGCATGCAATTTTTAGCCAATCAACAGAATGATTTAGCCATCTATGGTTGCAACTATTGTCTCAAAAGCCAGTTTTCTATAATTCTTTCTTAAATATAAGCATAAATGTTTCCTGATTTTCATATGGCTGAGTTCTTAACAGGTTATTTGAATTTCTTGTAGAATCACAAAACAGTACCTTAGTGGTTTTTTATCTCCTTTTATCATTCACATATCAAATTATGGAGGAGCTATTGCTGAGAGCATACAACTAGCTTGAGAAAGAGAGGAGAGAGAGAGAGGAGAGAGAGAGGGAGGGAGGGAGGGAGAGGAGAGAGAGAGAGACTTTTCTACCCAATAACATATACATACACATATACATATACATATGAATATACATACAGATACACACACACACACACATACATACATATATAGATATAGATATAGATATAGATATACACCAAATATGTCCTTCAGAGATATATCTCAGTCCATGCACTAGAAATTAATCATACACGTACAAATACCCTAAGGACAAACAAATGTAATGAACTCTTTTGACATTTCCTGAAGAAACAGAATAGGGTCTTCAGAATATATATGCCTGCATTAGACAAAACTAATCTCAACTGTTTCAGTTGCCGCTTCCCTTGGGATGATGTCATTCATGGGCTACATAGCAAACAAAGCAATTCTTTTTCAAGCTAAGTCAACAAAAGGCCAGAGGGATGGAAGTGTTGTGTTTGTGTCAGCCATGTCACCTTGTTGCGCCTCTTTTCTAAAATGAAACAGAAAAGAACATGAAATTATGTATGTGGTTTTTCTGTTTTCGTGGTCTTTGTGAAACAATATTCAGTCTGTGATTTGTTCAGGTTTGTTTGTCGCCAGTAACCAGCCAAAGATTATATTATGTGGATATATTCAATTACCTCTCCCTCCTTCCCTCCCCTGCTTCTCTTTCTCTTGCCAGTCTCCTTTTCCCGAAGGTCTGGTAAAAAGGAAGCAAATGGAAAAAGGAAGAGAAATGGTTCCACTGTCTAGAGATAAATTCTTTAATCTTTCAGGCCTGAAGGTAAAAAATAAACTTGGACTGAACAGTTTACTCTGTAATTAGTTTTGCCAATGCAGCTTCTCCAGCTGTCCATAGTGAGCAGAAACTCAAGTTATTGCAATGCTGCTGGTTTGAATGTAGCAGCGAACAACATTCTTCTTACTGACAAGATGACAAAAAGCTGCTTTCTGTTACAACCAAGTTCTCTTGATTATAGTTTCAGGGTCCAGTTGATGCCAGTGTTCAAATGTTCCATTCCTGGTCCCTTTTTCCTAGAATGCTTTGATATTCCAGATGGTGGAAGGTGTAGGCACTTCTTTTACATGCCCGGGGCCTTATTAGAGAGGCTTGCAAAAAAATGTGCATTCAATATCAAATGAACACAACAAGAGAGAACTGTGGTGTAATGGTTGGGTGGACTGGCATCACAGAAACCCAGGGTCTAGTCTACCTTGAGCCACAGGTGCTGACAACGTGATTTGGGTCTAGTCATCTTGTAAGCTCAACTGACCTCACAGAGGGGAGAGGAAATTTGGAGGAGGAAGCAGTAGGTATATCAATTTGAGGTCCCAAAAGTGAAGCCTCATATTAAGCAAATAAATAGATATATAAAATGGACCAAGCTATTGTTTGTTGATTTTAGAAATGTCTTCTACTTTCTTTCTAGAAGTAGAAAACATTTCAAGACATCTATGAAATTTCTCAAAATTATGTATAAGAGAGATATCTCCATCTCCATCTCTTTCATCTGGTGGGAGAATTCTATAGAAATACAACCAAATTAATAAATCCAATAAATTCATAACTGAAAAGATAACAAGAAGGTATTAATTTAAACCCATCTTTCAGTGAAACCCATATGGACTTTATTTAGTCATAGAAAGAATGACTGAGAGAATAAAGCTGTTATTCTATTCATTTATTTCAAATTTAAAAACAAAATCCAATACCATGTGTGCAAGGTCTCTATGCTAAACTGTTATATGTAACCTCCTGTTTCTCACACAAATAACAAAGGAACATTGCTAGCTGTAAAATGAGACTTTATTATCTAACGATCTATCTATCCCCTGGAAAGAAGGTAGGGGCTACCTGCCCTCATAAGAGGTTTCCATTCAATTGTCATAAATCCTCCTTTATCCCCAAAGTGGAAACACCCTATTCTGGCATGTTGTGAGGTCTTAGGTGTGGAAATCCCTTTTACCAATTTAGTGATGTTACACAACTTTACCATTTACTGCAATATTGCAACTGATTTAGAGCCCCTAATCTGCTGAAGCACAAACAGAGAAGCTGATAAGAGTATTATTTTTATTGATCTTTTGGTGTTACCCCAGGAGCAATGCAGTGCCCCACTTCCCATCACTCGTTTCCCAATTTGCTCCTCCAATTTTCAGTCACAGGATGAGAAATCATTATCTAGCTTAGATTAAATCCTTGCAGTGATAATAGCCACTGCTGCCTTAAAACAATTCGAACTACACTTTTTTTTAGGAGTTAACCCTGCAAATTAAGAAATTTGGTGAGAGCTCTGGTGTATGACCTTATAATCACATCGAGCTTTTTGGGGGGATAGAAAAATCTAATGCTGCTGTTATTATCAGAAAAAAATATATTTTATCAGTCACTGTTGTTCTATCTGAAATACATATATGTACATCCAGAATGTCGACCAAAAATACTGAGTTATCTTCTCTGGAACATGCCATATTTATGAGTAGTGCTAGGTGAAAAACTCACTTTGTTCTCATGTTTAAGTCAATCTACCTAATTTTCTTTTCCTGAATTCATACACCAAATGTAAGCCCTCACTGCGCTGATATATAGAATTCTCTGTTCAAAATGTCTATGTGGAAAAAAAATGAGTGAGCATATAATAGGGAAAGATGAAAACAAAACTGCATTACATGAAAGAAAAATCACTGGCAGGAAAAAAAAAAAGTCTAAGTTAACAAATGTCTATACAAAATTGTGTGCATTTAGGGAAATATCCTAACAATGTAAATGCTTTTCTTGAGGGGAAAAAAATCACAATGTGATTGAGAAACAAGCCAAATTAAACTTTTTAAAAATAAGAAACTGAATGAAATCAAGTATGCCAGCTTTACCTTCTACTCATCCTTCAAATGTCAGAAAGATTGTAATTCAGTTCCAGAATGGTTGTAGATTAAACACAGAGATGGAGAAGGAGACAGGCGCAAGGTGGATTCAATCTTCCATCCTTCCGAGGTCGGTAAAATGAGGACCCAGATTGTTGGAGACCTTGTTTTGACTCTGTAAATCACTTAGAGCACTGTGAAGTGGTATATAATGTAAGTATACTATTGCTATAGAGATACCCACACACAACCTGGAAAGAAGTACAATATATCAATATGGCTTCCCGACCTATATAATATACATGACCCTGAGTAACTACCATCAGGTTAAAGCAGACAACCCCCTCCCCACTTCAAAACAACCAAAATAAGAACATGTCATGTCTTCTGAAATCAGAATAACTGTGACCCTGAAAAGACCCTGAAAATCATATTGAGATTGCCATCTTAAATAGTCCAATAATTTGACTTTCAGATTAAATTTATCGTGCTTCCCATGATTTTCTAGCCATGGTTCCATAAGCCATAGCTTTCAAGGCTGACACCATGATCATCTATTCATACGTTGGGTTAAGCCATTAAACAAAGTTTAATAGTGTGAAGAAAGGCTACTGAGTAATTTAATTATCCAGCTTCAGAAACAAGCATGCATCTAGTTTATAGACTAATAGCTCAGGATTATGAAAATGACCAGGATAGGAATGGTTTTAGAAGGAATGGTGGGACAATTACTAGCCCTTGAATCTTCTGTTGAGGTGACTATCTCAGGCTGCCTAGTGGACACACTCAACTTGTGAGAAAGGAATATTTGAAGTTTCCTTGTCTCTAGACCAGCTTCTATCTTAAAAAAAATTAAAGCAATTAAAGGCCAATGGTGTATTTGCTCTCTCAAAATGCATTATTGTGAAAATGCACAAAGTGAAAACATCAATTGTTTAGGTTTTTGTCTTGGTAACTCCAAATTAGTATTCCTGATAGTGTTCCTGACAAATGAGGTTATTACCAGCACATGCTGTAAACATAAATCAGATTGATATCAATAAAATTGCTTCTCTCTTTCTTTCTTCCTCCCTCCCTTTCTCTTTTATTCTGGTCTTGTTTATGGATTCTCTGTCACTTTCTAAGTATCCCATAAATACTTAGAATGTGTTGAGGAAAGCTGCCACTCAATTCACTCCCTTTCCTTGACTAGGAGCAGTAACCCTGATCATTTTTCACAATGTTTGCCAAGTCAAAGGTGTTCTACTCATTAGCCTACATTGCACTGGCACCACTTTATGACCATGAATATCTTACACATTTCTTTGCCTCCGGACAAATGGAACTAAGAAAGTACTTTGTTCAAGCAACTGATGCATACTGCTGATATGCTCAGTGGCGTACTGAGAGTTAGATTGCCAGCAGGAGAGATTTCTGATATTGAATGGTGATCAAAAGGAAGAAGGCAGAATGCCTTTGCCAAGGGAGAGGCTGTAAGACGGTGTTTGACACATGAAATCTCCCAAGCCAGCAGCATGTCCCGGTGGAGACTGACTCTGAGGGAGAGGAGGAACAGCTGACAGGGAGTGGAAGTGTGGTTCCGGAGATTGTGGAGGAGGCTGGGAATGGGCAGAGGCCGGCTGAGCAGTCAGAGGAGGACCCAGGCCCATCCCCTATCCATCCTAGGGCACGCAGGGAGGAGAGGATAAGGGAAAAATGTGGTTTCCTCGGGAGGAGAGAGCCTTGATTCTCTTCATGGGCTGCAGCTGTGACAACTGAATAAGAGTTTGGACCTGCATACTGGCAAACTCTGGAAACAAAGCATGTAAATATCTCTAGTTTATAGTTCCTCTTTGAATTTGGCGTCCTTCCCAGTGTATGTTATCTATGGACATCCTCCAGCCCTTATCATGCCTGGTTTGTGTTGCTTTTTCCTTCTTCATGTAACTGTGTGGGAGGGTTTTTTTTTTTTTTGTCTTCCCTCAAAGATATTCGGAGCTTGGAAGCAAACTGAAGGAATAAAAGGGGCTTCACCTGTTTTCTGTGACTGTGTTTGTTTTGTATCCCACCCTGGGTCATCACACAAATGTATGCAGCCTTAGGTTCAGGAACAGGTTTTCAGCAATTGAACCCTAGAGTCTCCAAGGAGTCTAACTTCTGAACACGGGGTCTGTAATTGTAAAACAAAATAATTACAGTATGTAATTAACAGTAGGAGAAGGTTCTTAATATGTGATACCACTACCAAATGCAAAACAACTGGTGATAAGTTCTTAATATGCCACAGTTTCTACTAAATATGGAAATTTGGAGCATCTGTGACCTATTGATAGGAGTCAAATATGTAAAAAAAATTCCTCTACCTGTGACTTATATGCCATTGAAACATCCCAGGCTAATGATCAATTGTCATAATTACCAGGCCTCTTATATTATGTTTTCCTCGTAATAAACCAGTTTGATGTAGTGGTGAAGGTACCACAATAGAAATCAGGGGTCCATGAATTTCCTGGTTCTGATTTAGCCACGAAGCCAGGTGGGTGACCAATCATTTTCTCTCAGCCATAGTAAAAAGGCAATAATGAACCACATTTGAAATTTTGCCAACAAAACAAAACCCTACAGGAACTTGTCCAGGCGTTGTCAGGAGTCAATCCTGATTTGAAAGCATAAGCACACAGTACTTTAATTCATTTTCATTATAATATACGATAAGTCATGAAATTGATGAACAGACACAAATTAATATTTTAAAATATTTCAAAAGATAAGACTTTCGTCCAACAACATGTGACAAAGTACCACTTGTACAGAGTTTTCCTTATTCACCTCCCAGTTTACTTCCTGCAACCTAAATCTATACCTGAGAGTCAGCAACACTAGAAAGAGTTAGTGTATTTTTTAAATTTGTGGAACCCAGAAAAATAGTGACCCAAAGGTGCTTTTTTTTTTTCAAGAGGCAACTGGACTTTCTGTTTTTTCTTTGAAGATGTTTCGCTTCTCATCCTAGAAGCTTCTGAAGCTGAAAGCATCCCTGGGACAATCATGACCTGGATGACTGAGTAGCTCCATAAAGAAAAATAGTGGTTACATTATCTGTTATCAATTGTTTAGTTAAATATAATAAATCCATTCTTTTATGTATTGGTTTGTCTGTTTAACTTCTAGACCACCCATTTCACCAAGGGGACTCTAGGCAGCTTACAGACATGCAATAAAAATACCACATAAAGCATTAAAACGATAAAAACAGTTAATTTAAAATTCAGTTAAAATTCAATTGGCTGAGATGGAGTGGAAAAGAGCAAAGTGTGCACAGGGAGGAGATGGAGTCTGCTTAATCCATTAACCACTAATGGCATTCCTCCATTGGGATCCTAAGCCAGGTGGCAAAGCCACAACATGCTTAGCACCAACAATTAGATAGATATCTTAACTGATGGCATTGCCACTTTGTGCATTTTTTTTCACAAGTGATATTTTAATTGCTCTCCTCAAACAGCAAATAGATGCATTTTACAGACTAAAGAATAGAATCCATAGGTTCTCTAATGAAAATCTTGCCACGTTGTATTCAAATTTGTATAACACCATAAAGTTAGGTTATCTGGTCATAAGTCTACCTGGAGCTGGAGCTAGTATGTTGCTGATCCCTGATCTTTGATAAATAAATTCTGTGTTTGGACCCAAAATAAATCAACTAGAATATCCTGGAATCAACTAAAATCTCCTGGATGAGAACTACTGTTAATATTATGATAAGGAAAAGTATATATATATTTTTTAACCTTCAGCTCAGTGGTGGAATTCAATTTTTTTTACTACTGGTTCTGTGGGTGTGGCTTGGTGGGTGTGGCAGGGGAAGGATACTGTAAAATGTCCAATCAAGGCGGTATTTGCCCGTTCTCCAAACTATTCAAAATTTCTGCTATCGGTTCTCCAGAACTGGTCAGAACCTGCTGAATATCACCTCTGCTTCAGCTGTATAACCACTGTTATACATTTTGGAAGTAGAAGTTCATAAATGTGGGCATTACTCAGATTGGTAAATGGCTATATGAATGCCTATGTTAAGTCTAATCATTTACATTGCTACTATTTATAGTTAAACTATTGTAAAAGTGAGTTGTTGATAAAGAGGTGGGAGGATTGATGGAAGGTTCTTGATGTTGTTTTTTGAACCTTTGAATCAGTCTTGGTTACATGGGTAGGATCCTGTAATGTTATTTTTGCAACATCCTTACATTTGCCTACTTCCTAAGGTGCATAGAGTAACAGACCCCAAATCACTCAGCTGGCTTTGCATTTAAGGCAGGACTGGAGCTCCCAGTCTTCCAGTTTCTAATCTAATGGACTACATCAAACTAGTTTTCATAAAAAAAGAATATATTACCCAGCATTATTCTACTTAACATTACAAGGAAGAAATTTTGTGTCTTATGCTTTACTAATCCAAGTGTGTTCTTTAATTTCTACTGAGTATTGGTTCAACCATATAAATTCAAGTAAAATGAACAGTGTGCTGAAGATGATGACAACATTCTTTTCTTCATACCTTCTTTGCTTTGTGGGAAAATAAATCCTCTTGGATGGATCCTCAATGCTGTGAATCTCCCAATTGACTATTCTAAATATTGTTTGTCTCAATAAACATTAGATTTTTTTTAAAAAAAATCTGATTTTAATTTTTTTCAAACTTGCCTCTCTTCCTTATTAAAAAAATGAATTGCTTTTTTGAATCTAGATGCCTATTTGTTACTTCCAGAATCAAGGGTTTCATGTTGGTTCCAACTGGCTAGAGAGCAACAGTTAAAGTGCAGTAGCTTGGAGGGTTTTCTAAATGCATTTGGCAAACTACCCCATAGAATAAGGGTCTTCAAACTTGGAAGTTTAAGACTTGTGGATTTCAACTCCCAGAATTCTCAAGCTAACATGATTGGAGGAAGAATTCTGGAAGTTGAAATCCACAAGTCTTAAAGCTGTCAAGTTTGAAGACCCCTGCTATAGAATATAGACAAGATGAGCTGATCCAGCAAGGTGCTTCTTCTTTTGTCTTTTGTTAATGTATATGTTCTTTTGATGCTGATTTTAAGTTTCATTTCATGAAGGCAGATGCTTTTCTCTGTTCATTGGTGCACTTCATTCTCCTTCAGACTCCAGTTGCCCCAAGCATGAAAGGAGTAATTTCCTCCTGAGACCATTCCCCAACAATTCACTGAAGTAGGAGATGGCAGGACACTTGCAACAATCAAATTCAGCATCAGCCACCACATATTGAAGGTAAATGCAAGATCTCTGTGCCTTGACTTGTGAGACATTTGAAGAAATGTCTATTTCTTGGGAGAATACTGAGAAACTGGGGCCAGAGATTTTTCGTAGAGGAACAGTTATGGATTTTAGAACCGAAAACAGTTACAAAAGCGTCTGTCGGACCCAGGAAATATTAACTGCTCTGCAGCTGAAGCAGTAACGGGTCGCCAAAATATGGAAAAGAAACTATGATGAACACATTATGTGTGCAGTTGACATTACTCTTTTTTTTTAAGGACACCACATAAATCAATAGCCTGTAGGCTCTTGTACCATGTAAAAGTAAATGACATTTCAGCAAAAATTGCAGCTTTGCAGCCAAGTCATTTCATGCTTTAGAACTTTTTGCTGTCTCAGAGACCAGAAAGGTCTGAACCTGAGCACTTGAATTTGAAATTTCTTGAAATACAAGTAAATGAGTAAGTGTAGATCACAGCCTACCTCAGCATTCCGTTTGGCAAAACCGTTTAATAGAGTATTTTGCTCATATGCCTGAAACAGCGTTATGTTATGAAGCTTGAAAGGCACTGAAGCATGCTTTTATTCTGGTCTCTGAAAACATCGGTAAACTTTTTACATCACTTTTACATCTGCACCAAAATATGACAAAGGATGTTGACCAGCCATGTCCTTGTCCAGATTCCATTTCTCCTTTTCTTTAGATTTTTCTTCTTCTTCTCCTAAGGAATATTTTGCTTTACTGTGATTGCTTTTTTCCTCTCTGCTTTTCAGAAAGCCTTCCTCAGATTTTTGACTAATTTACTAAATTATCCTGGAATTAATTGGCTACCATGCAAGCCTATGATTGGAAGTAGCTTTTTAAAGAAGGCACTTAAAAATACATTGTGTGTTCCTTTGCTTACTCTGAGCCATTTTTTCACTTCGGGTCCAAGTGCTGCACGTCCATATAACCTCTCAGTCTTAGTGGTTGAGTTGTTGGTCAAAATGTTGCTATATGGTGGTTCGAGACTAGCTAACAGATTGTGTCTAAAAAGTGACACAGGTACTCCTTGACTTACAACCACAATCGAGCCCAAAATTTATGTTCCTGAGAGAGACATTTGTTAAGTGAATTTTGCCTCATTTTACAACCTTTCTTGTCACAGTTGTTAAATGAAACACTGAAGTTGTTAAGTTAGAAACATGGTTGTGAAGCAAATCTGGCTTCCCCATTGATTTTTCTTTTCAGAAGGTCAGACCAGGCGATCACAGGACCCTAGGACGCTGCAACTGTCATAAATAGGAGATAGTTGCCAAGCATTTGTGACCATGGGGATGCTGCAAGGGGTCATAAGCAGAGGTGGTATTCAGCAGTGCCTGACCAGTTCTGGAGAACCAGTAACAGAAATTTTGAGTAGTTCAGAGAATCGGCAAATATGACCTCTGACTGGAGATTTTACAGAATCCTTCCCCTGCCACGCCCACCAAGCCACGCCCACAGAACCAGTAGTAAAAAAAAATGAATCCCACCACTGGTCATACTGTAAGTGTGAAAAATGATCATAAATCTCTTTTTCAGGGCTGTTGTGACTTCGAACAATCACTAAATGAACTGTGGTAAGTCGAGGCCTACTTGTATTGTAATGTTACTGTTTGACACCAAGGTCACTGCCTGGCACTCTATATCTTATTCTCTCTGCCTAGGTTCTGCAACCTGGAAAGATTTCAGAAGTGTAAATTTAGAATTTCCTAGGCAGCATGACCATGACTCAGGGGAGGGGAAGTGTCAGATGATGTATCTTGGTGACATCATGACATTCTAACTACCTTATTGCTGATTTTAATCCCACCAAGTCCCTCATCTCCCCTGGCTGACCCTAAAGGCCATTGAATAGAATGGAATGGAATGGAATAGGATGGGTTGGGATGGGATGGGTTGGGATGGGATGGGATGAGATGGAATGGAATAGAATAGAATAGAATAGAATAGAATAGAATAGAATAGAATAGAATAGAATTCTTTATTGGCCAAGTGTGATTTTGACACACAAGAATTTGTCTTGGTGCAAATGCTTTCAGTGTACATAAAAGAAAATATACATTCATCAAGAATCATCAGGTACAACACTTAATAATAGTCATAGGGTACATTGTTAAGGTTGTTAAGGATTCCGAGAGCTGAAGCCTCTGAGTTATTTATCTATATCTTTTCAGACTTGCAAGATTCTTTTACAAGATTCCATTACTGGAACCTTACAGTAAAGTTAGCATTAGTACCCATCATTGGTCCTTTTTCTCCTCCTGACCTTAAGGACTCTAAAGAAGTCTGAAGGGCGGACATCACATGTTGTGCATTGACAATAAACAGTGGTGGGATTCAAATTTTTTTACTACCCATTCTGTGGGTGACTTGGTGGGAGTGGGCATGGCTTGGTGGGCATGGCGGGGGAAGAATACTGCAAAAATCTCCCTTCTCTCCCTGTTTTCCAGCTCTGTTCTCCTATGCAGGGCAACAAAAGAAGACCCAGCCAATCAGCTGGGACTCGGGAGACAGAGAATAGATGGGGGCGGGGCCAGTCAGAGATGGTATTTGCCGGTTCTCAGAACTACTCAAAATTTCTGCTACTGGTTCTTCAGAACTGGTCAGAACCTGCTGAATACCACCTCTGACAATAAATGTTTGATTTGATCAAAATTGCTAGTCTGAAAGTACCTCTCACTTTTACCCTCCAAAAACCTAGAGTGGGAGGTTCCTTACTGAGATGCTTTCTCCACTCTC
This sequence comes from Bungarus multicinctus, assembly GCA_023653725.1. Taxonomy (NCBI): domain Eukaryota; kingdom Metazoa; phylum Chordata; class Lepidosauria; order Squamata; family Elapidae; genus Bungarus; species Bungarus multicinctus. The sequence continues at coordinate 142,010,282 of CM042836.1, read as the reverse complement.
AATTTTCCTTTGTATTCAGATTTTGTTTTTCAGATGGTTGTGCAAGTTACAACTCTTCCTCCTAACTCCCAAAGTCATTCCCACATACCATTGCACCATCACAATGTTATGTGAGACTAGCATGAAATGATTTTTGAAGCACCAGATCGTGAATAATGCAGATCTGATTCATGATGATCACAACTCATGTTTATGGTACTTAACTGATTGCTAGTTGGTTGCCAGGCACAAGTTAAGGGTGGATTTTAATTTAAAACCCCAAATTAACTGAGATGCTGATCCAACTAAAAGGGATCTCAAATGGGAATTCTGATTTGTTGGAGGGTATGTGTTTCTGTGAAGCAAATTTCAAAGCAAAGCAATGCCCCTCATATAAACAGCAGAATGCCCCTTTCTGGAGACCTAAGAATCTTCTGGTGATAAAGCATAGCAATTTTGCTCTGAGAAAACGAAAGGACATATTGACATGAATCAATCTAACCTTTGCTCTTTGCTTCTGCTAAAGAAGTTGCTTGTACTATTTTGCTAAGGATGGGAATCAGTTGCCAGGAATTCGTTCTGTAAGATAATTGTATCCTTTTCTATCTGGTTTCTCGCCTCTGCAATTTGCTTCAGAGCTAGACACATCCTTGGAGACAATTCCCAGGAACATCCTGCTCTATAGATAAGGGGGTACTGCCTAGGAGCACAAACACACAAGAACAAGGGTTACTGTGTAAAATAACAAAGCATGGACAGAGCACGGATAAAGAACCCTCCATGGATAAGGAGGGGGAGAGCATGGGCAAGAGATTGCCCACATTAATAACAAACTTTTGTCTCTGATTGGATAAACTTGGTTTCTATCAGCATAAAATGTATATAATACTCTGAGTCATGCTATTCCTTTCATGCATTTTGTCTGTATGTTTTGGGTATAGTATTCACGCAGGTTTTTTGCTTTGGCCAAAGAATAAAAAAGCTGTTATTTTTGCAAACCTTGTCTTGAGCCCCACTGGTATCTCAATGGCTCGGGGAAACTTCTAGGACCTTACAATACTTTTCGGCAAGGTAGATCTCAATATTCACAATCCTAAAAACTTACCTTCTTGTAAACTTTTGTGGGCTTTAAGATTTACAGAGAAAGCCATTTGGAAGATATCTTTTGTCAGAGGCACATTGACAGGGCATATGAAAGATGACCATCTCCTGTGTCTTTCTTCAAGGAATTGTTGTCGGCTAGTACACTCACAACTTTAGAAGAACAATTAAGGTACATTTTTAAATGTTAGTGATTTAAACGCAGCTTTAAATTTGAATGAATTATGCTTTCAGTTGGATTATTTTTAATCTTTGTTTTTCGATTGCAGTCATACGCGTGTGTTTATATCTATATTTATACCTCTATAAATACACCTTGAATGCGGTACAAATGGAATCAAATTGTACAAATAAATCATACTGATAGTTTTACAGTATATCAGGAGGATGATTTTTCCACTTATGTGAAGGGAGACATTTTACCTACTACTGCACTGCTATAAATTTTTCTACATCAAAAGCTGGTTTTAAAAATGGAGAAAGTTGCATTGTGGGCTGCAGTAAGGTTTTTTTTTTAAAGTAAATTTGCCCTTAAGTTGATCTCAGCTTCTTGTGACATCATAGAGACATCTGCATATTTTCTTGCTTAGTCACTGTCTTTTTACTTTTTATTCCACAATTGTGAAATGTTCGATAGCCTGCCATCCAAATCCTAATCCGATGTGTCCATTTTAGGATTAGCCAAGGTTAACCAGGTTCTGTCACCTTCCTGTGATACCATAGTTAACAATAATCAGAAAGACAAGTATTTGGTACTTCACAGTATACAAACACAAATCCCATTCATTGGGTATAAACAAATCTTAGTTTTGCATATTTTCCAAGTATAAATTTGCAGTAGCCACATTCCTGCTACTACTGTCTTTAAATTATCTGGCATTGTTTGCAAAAGGATCGCTCCTCAGCCAGGAGGGGCAAAGAAGTCAGATTTGTTTTAAATCGAGAGAAAAATTGTTCTTCTATCACTTTTTCTTTCGAGTAAGTAAAGTATTAGTTCAATAATGTCAATCCAAGTCATATTAAACCCCCTGTGAATTTTCCAAATGCAGTGAATTAGTAAGCAAATGTGCAGAATGCCATTTAGTTTGACAATGCAGATTTCACTTCAGTTATTTGGAACACTTCACACTTGTCAATGCACTGCACATACATTTTTGGGAAAAAGAATAATGAAGGCAAGTGTTATTATGATTTCTCATTTCAGAGGCTCCTCTGTTAAACCTTGGCGACGTCTGAGGGAGAGAGAATGCCATTTTTAGTCACATCTCAAAATGAGAGAATTACTTAAATGCAGATTAACGGCATCTTTGAAAGTGTTCCGTTAACTCTCTGAGTTGTGATGGTACCCTTTGGCTCAGTGTCCTTGGTCCTGGCAAAGGCAATATCCTTTTTTTGCACTATGATTCTCCCAAGTCATAATCACTGAGTCGATGCCAATTAGAACTTATGGGGCTCCAAAACATCCAAGAGGCATCAAGTTCTCCTATGCATTGTCCATGCATTGTTCTTTAGAACTCCTTAAAGTTATGACTGTTTCACTAATCAAGTGTAGCAGAAACGTTGGGAACAAAACACCTATTTTTAAACTTGCACATTATAAAAAAAAAACTTGGTGGGAAAAAAAGCCATGGTTAAGGAACCCATGTGATCTTCAAAAGAGCACTGCACGCCAGAACAACTAGACACACCAAAATTTTCTTGCAGCCCACCAGTGTGCCATGGCCCACTGGTTGGCGACCGCTGATCTACAACAAAGGAGATATTTCTTGACAGAACAATTAACCAGTGGAACGGCTTGCCTTCAGAACTTGTGGGTACTGTATCACAGGAAGTTTTAAAGAAGAGATTGGACAGCCATTTGTCTGGAATGGTATCAGGTTTCCTGCTTGAGGCGGTTGGACTAGAAAACCTCCAAAGTCCCTTCCAACTCTGCTCTTCTATTGCTCTGCATCATCTCCATGACACGCTTAATCCTATGCTGAGACTGCTATTTATATGTATCCATTCCATAACAATGGCTGTAGGAAACTGCTGGTGTTGCAGAAATACAGTAAGCAATTTGGCAAAGCCTATGATCCAAAGCATCGATTTTAAAGAAGCACATGCCATAGAAACCAATATATGGGGGAAAAAAAATAACTTCATCATTATATAGCCCGTTGATATCTCATAGAAGTTTTCATTGTTTAACTCTGTTTTATAGATCTAGATCAGTGGTGGCTAACCTTTTTGGGCTTCTGTGCCAAAAATTGTGTGCACGCTTGCACGCTCGCACCCGCGTGCACCCAGAAGGCAATGCGCACTCCTCCCACGCCCCCTATGCATGCATGCGTAATTCCCATCCATCACCCCCGCCGCCCCCTTACCTGCACTGCACCTCATAGCTGATTTTCAGCCTGTTTGAGGCCTTTTTCGGCCTGCCAAAAGCTTTAGGAAGGCTTCTGCGGGCTTCTGCAGGCCGAAAACTAGCCCCGTTTTGTCACTTCCAATATTTTTGGAAAAACAGGAAGTGATGAAACGGGGCTAGTTTTCAGCCTGCAGAAGCCTGCAGAAGCCTTCCTCAAGCCTTTGGGAGGCTGAAAAAGGCCTCAAACTGGCTGAAAATCAGCTATGAGGTACGCGCATGCCCAGTGAAGTAAGTTTGCCTGCAACTTGCATGCCAGCACAAATGGCTCTGCATGCCACCTGTTCACCATTATGGATCTAGATATTACTTCTGGTTTGAATGCATCTAAACCAAAATCTACAGAGTATAAAAGTACCAAAACTAGATTTAGCGACCTCTGGGCTGCATAGAAGGTCTAAATATTTTAAAACTCTAAGAGCCATTGTTTTCTTCCCCTGAGATGTTGAGCAGGGGTTGAAGGTAGGATTTAAGCTGGAAGAAGTGAGCAAGAAATTCCCCCTTTCACAATCCGAAAGAACAAGAGGTTCTGCAACCAACCAAGCCTATCAATGTTATTCCTTGACTGAATTTGGAAGTCGGTCTTTCTGTCCCAAAGCCCAGCAGAACCAGTATGAAAAAGTTGGCAAGCAACACACAGGCCGAAGCATCAGAGGTGTTTTGCTTCTTATCAGTTCTGTTTATTTAGTTGTATCTTAGCTGAAATTTTTGTTCCTCTGTCTCTTTTTTTTTTTGCTTGCTTGCTGATTAAAGATTGTAATCTTTTCTATGTAAATCTGAGCCTCCTAAACTTTGTTCAGCATTCTTATCCCAAGTACTTATTTTGCTGCTTTTATAAAAATAAAATCATTTTTTCTGTGATATACCAGTGTTGGGTTGGTGCTATGTTAACACCATACTTCAAAAGCAGCTAAACCTGATTAAAAAGGAGAACTAGTTATGTGAAAGTTTAGTTTTGGGTAAGGAAGAATTTCATGCAGATACCAGATGAAGGGAGGGCATCTTCCCATTCAAGAACAGCCAATGACAAGTACCTACACTGAGTGGAATTGTTTTTACCAGAAGAAAAGCTACACTCAGAACACAAGAGAACTCCATCCCATTGAAGTAATTCTAGGACACTGCTACAGTTGTTCCACAAATATGTCACAATAAGCAATTGAGAAAATGCCTTGATTCAAAACATTGCAAGTGGGAGGGAGGAGAGAGCGAAAATATTTTATAAGATATTCTAGTAAAAGTTGATTTTTATTTTACAGTGCAGATCCTGCAGGAAAGTGAAGGAGGTTAAACAGACAAACCCTGCTAAATCAAAACAGAAATAATCTCGGATCAATTTGTACAGTCAGGCACTTTTCTTAAGGAGGCCTGCATTGCAAGGTGAAATGCAATCCTATCAAGCCAGTTCCATGTTTGAGAAGACCGAGTCAAATTATCCTCTGATAGGCTCGCTTCCCTAATATGGATGCAGTGGAACCACTCCAGCCGTATTTTCCATAACACTTGATAATACATTTCCACAAGCTCATTAACATTGTAGGAAATGAAACCCTGCATCTAAGATAGGGTTACCAGATATCTGAACAGGCAAAGGAGGACACAGATAATTGAAAAGGAGAGCAAATGAAAGAGAAAGGTGGGCATATTCATTTTTTACCTTTCTTAGCATCCGTGACAAAAATTACAGTAAAAATTGCAAAAAAGGAGAGTATTTAAGCCTACATGTATATGCATTCCTGCTCCATCTCCCCGTATTAGAAAGACTGGATTTTCAATTGCAGGAATGTACTAGAGCAGCAAACAATGGATTACTGTCAATTTCAAGGGGCAGCACAAGTTAGCTGGAAGATACTAATCAACTAATTAAGGTCACAGAGCAGAGCTTGTTAACTTGTTAGCACTTGTTAGGGAAGCTCTTGTTAGAAAGCAACCATCCCTGTCAGCAAAGAGGTCAAAAGGAGAATTAGCCTGGAGTTGTTTAAAAAAAGCAGATGAGGGTAAGGTCTGCCCCCCCCCCCCCCCCCCCAAAAAAAAAAAAAGAATAGAAAAGAAAAGAAAAGAAAAAGAAAATGCCATTGGACTTTATCTAGTGTTTCGCAGGGGCGAACTGCCTGGAAGAGAAGATTCCTGTGAAATAGGTATTGAGCAATAAAGTAGCTAATTTGTACTCTACACATGTGGGTCTGGTTGTTCATGCCTGCTCCATGGAGAAAAGCTGCTCAAGAAGAAATAGTCAAGATAATATTCTATTTTAGGGCTATTCCTCCTGAAGGAGGACAGGAGGCTATCTTTGCTAGATATTTAATAATCCTAACCTAAGCAGTTCCAGGAAGCCATTTTAGGGCTATTGGTTGCTATGATCCTGCCGATATATTAGGCATGGACACTGGCTCAAATATACTAAGTGCTGATAGACAGGAGAACCCAGAGGACAAAAAGCAAGCAGTTCTGCCGCTAAGCTGCTTAAGTCTATTTATTTTTAGGTTATCCCCATTATTATTGTTTTTTTTAATCTTTCAAAAACTTTTTTACCCTATACCTTTCTTACATTTTACTGCCTAACAAATATGAAAAAAGAGGACCTTCTTGGGAATTTTCACAGAGAGAGTAAGAAAAATCATGGGGGAAAAAAAGAAAGAAAAATGTCAGAAGGTGAACAGTTGTCCTCTAAATTATCAAACCAACAAAGGCTAGAAAATTTTCTGAGAGCTGATAAAGCAAAAGTTATGTAATCATGAAGTAAATTCTGGGCAATTGGATGTGTTGGAATGAGACTCACAAACTGAGTATCTACTGTATAACTGACAGAACTGTCCTTTCTCTGCAAAAAAAATTGGATTTCCAAGACTCTTCTAACTCTCTAGGGCCAGCTACATCATCAGTTGGGTTTGCTGTCATGTGCTCAGTTTCTGCATTGCTGCTGGAAAAAATCCAGGACGGACAGAAAAAAATAAAAATAAAAATCATAGATTATATCTAGGCAATGCTTATTGTCAGGCCAGGCTTTGATATCAACGTTCAAATATTGTACTTATCAGCAATTAAAGAAAGAATAGAATACTTGAAACAATCCTTTATAACTTATTAAACTAAATTCAAGTCTGTAACAACATAAAGTTTTGACATAGGAATAAGAATGAATGAAAGACGCCAAGAAAAATAAATACATAAAATAAATACAAAGAATATCCCAACCCAGAGACAATCTGTTAGCACAAAATCCACCCAATATCTAGGAATTAGGAAGGCTTAAGTTAAGGACAATCATATTTTTCAAAATAATCTTCCTACAAATCACTCAAAACAGGTTTAATGGAAACCAATGGGATTCAGAGAAAGCTGCTCTTTTGTCTCTGAATCAACTTCCCCACTGTCAACAATACATAATCGACTTATTAGAAGTAGAGAAGGTAAAGCAAAATTGATAGTGAGAAATATGCTACATTAACTTTTATACCCAAACTACTTTTTGCACCCTGCAGTCTATCAAATATTTACTTCTTTTTGCATCATGCAGTATATCAAATATTTGCTCAAATAATCAGGTTCTAAGTCAACTATTCATCATCTCTACATGAAAGTACACCATTATTCACATTTCCAATCAACACATCTCAATAATCTCTCAAGAATTTTGTATGCATTTGTCCATAAATACATGAAACAATGAAGGAGGCATTAAACATCCTTGTGTGACTCTCAACTTGATTCTAAACCATTTGTTTTTATAATACATTATTTTCATTATTTACCATGCTTATTACACTGTATCTACCGGTAGCTATTAACTCAACTCCATATTTATGCCAAATGTTCAAATTCAAGACAATGTTGATATATATTTTCTTTAAATCAAGAAATATACAATAGCCTTTTTTCATATTAACATATTTGGGAACAACTGCCAGAGACAAAAAAACTAATTTGCACATCACCTGTCTGGCCCAAAGCAGAACTACTCTTACAAGTTTTATTCCTTGTCACCTGTTATACACTTTCAGTTAGAATTCTGCCAAATGTATTTCCAGGTACACTTAAAAGACTAATAATGATAATAATAATGATAATAATAATAATAATAACAATAATAGTAGTAGTAGTAGTTGTTATTGTGTTCGTGGTTGTTATATACGCTGTATAAAGAGACAATAATTACAATATATTTTTATAAGAATAAGCAAACCACATACTTATTTTAACATTTTCTAATTACACTATCTCTGACTAGAACCTTACAACTGATTCTATAAATTCCAATTTTCTTTTTTAAAAAAATAATTTTATTAACCCTTTTCACATTAAAAAACAATAACACATATACCAACAACACATATAAAAACAACATATATACAACCTTCACAGTAGTGTGACATCAACTTTCCCATTTAAATCAATATATACATATTTACATGGTTTTTTATTCCTACTGTCTAACCAATTGTATCATTTTTCCCAGACCACATAGTATTCTATGTCTTCTCTATCTTGCAATTGCAGTGTGAGTTTGAGCCTCTGTGGTGCAATGATTAGAGTGCAGTACTGCAACTACTTCTACTGCAGCCAGCTGCCTACAATTTGGCAGTTCAAATCCCACCAGGCTCAAGGTTGACTCAGCTTTCCATCCTTCTGAGGTGGGTAAAATGAGGACCCAGATTGTTGGGGGCAATAGGCTGACTCTGTAAGGCACTTAGAGAGGGCTGTAAAGGACTGTGAAGCGGTATATAAGTCTAAGTGCTATTGCTATTTCTGTGCAATCCATTATTTTCTTTACTATCATGCTATCCTATTTTCATTTGTATCTTCAACTGTCTAAAATGACAGCAGTTTATATTTTCTAGGACTTAATGAGCCTTTTCATTAATTAATTAAGACCATATTCCAATAGGATGTATGTATTTATCAAATCTACCTCACAAGATCAGACACTTTTAGTTGAGATCTACACTCTTCAAAAAGGGGAAAATATTTTATTCTAATCATTCCCTTTCACTTAATGTCATAGTTGCACAGCATACCTATTTTAAGTATGTACACACATACTTTGGACAGCCATCTTCCTGAGCCCAGAGTGCTGAGTATATCAAGGACCTAGTTTGTGGCTGTACAGGAAGTCCTTGACTTATAACAGTTCATTTAGTGACCCAAAGTTACAAAAGCATGAAAAAGTGACTTATTAATGTTACAACTTTTCCAGCATCTCCATGATCACTGATCAGAATTCAGATGTTTGGCAACTGGCTCATCTTTATGACAGTTGCAGTGTCCCATGGTCATGTGATCACTTTTTGAGATCTTCTGACAAGCAGTCAATGGGGAAACCAGATTCACTTAATAACCATGTTACTAATTTAACAACTACAGTGATTCACTTGGCTGCTATGTATACTTATTTTGGATGTTTTATTTATACATATGTAAGCTGTCCTAATTTAGTACATGCATGAAAGAAAACAATAGAAGGGAGTGAAGAATGTTCACCTATTGTTCAAAATACAACAATGTACATCCATTTTATATAAGAACACCAGCTTTTATTTCATATGCATGTAAGAAATGTAAATTAACTATATCTCCATATCCTCAATTAATAATACAGAACCTATTTTCTGAATATATGAATACAAATAATAATAACACCATTGGCATAAGTAACTAATATTTTTTTTTGCCATCAAGGTTTTTTCTAAGTGCCGGATTACATTATATGACTACTATATATTTCTGTTTGGATTTGAAATAACATATTTATTCTATTCCATTAGCGTATTTTAATAAGCCTTGCTTTGGGGAGACCATGCCTGCCAATTTAACTTTATCAGACTGTCAACAGAATTTACATGCTTAGGAAAACGTGATGTAAAATTGCCATAGTAGTTGCTGCCTGTCAAACATGGTCGACATGGAGAAATGAAATCCAGAAAAGCTCATATCAACAATGGCAAGTGGAATTAGAGAGGCAGGACTCCTCCCTCTGTCAAAAATGCAGAAGGTGTCGATGTAGCTGGATCGTAAGTCAAGCTAGGTCCAGATACTGTATGAGCAAGAATTCCATTTGGGTTTTAAGAGCAACATCCAACATTCATTACTTTGTGGCAGATTTAAATTATATTTAATTGGAGGGGAAGCAAGACTGATAGATTTATCCATCTCTAATTACATCCTTAGCTTATATTTGAATAGTCACTTGAATGATTTAAAAAAAATCAAGAACCATTTTTCTGATGAATAGTTTTAGACTTCATTTGGACATCAGATGTCCTTTTAAATCTGCATTCAATAGGCTTCTCAGAGAAAGAATGACAGCTAGTCACTAATTCTCCAACATTTTGCTGATGCCCCTTAAGTTTTCTCTGATTGCAATGCAATAACTGAAAATTAATAATATTTTTTCCTGGCAGAAAATACACAAGAATTATGATTAAAATTCTACAAGCCTGTCCTAGCTTATAGAGAAAGATTATAATTCTTTGTAATAGTACATGTATTGCACATGAAGTATGTTTATGGATTGATTTCCAGTATCTTTCATTAAATGTTTAAAATCCACATGAAAGAAGATCTCCATTTAAGGTGCTGGAGAATAATTTTATTTCTAACATTTAAGAGGCTGGATTAGACCTGGTATGAATTTAAGATATATTCTGATGTGTAAAGTTATCTATCTCCATGTAACAGAAACACTGGCAGCTATTTTATACTGTCAGTTGTATTAATCTATATAGCCAGGCATATTATAGTTGAGATGTAAAACTCTGAATAATCACTAGATGGCAGTAAAAACATTGTTTTGTTTTTGCTAATGGTTGTCTGGAGGTTGTCCCCAAAGGTTGTTGCTTTTTTTTTTTAAAAGAGGCAACTGGACTTTCTGTTTTTTCTTTGAAGACGTTTTACTTCTCATCCAAGAAACTTCTTCAGCTCTGCCTGGACGGTGGGGAGTTGAAGGATTTATACTCCCGACCATCCAGTCAGAGCTGAAGAAGCTTCTTGGATGAGAAGTGAAACGTCTTCAAAGAAAAACCAGAAAGTCCAGTTGCCTTTTGGGGGGAGTAAGCACCTTTGGGACAACCATGACCTGGATGATTGAGAATCTCCACAGACATTTGTCTAGAGGTTATTGCCCAGATGTGGTATTCCTAATGTAACCTAATATTACTGACAAATCTTGGTAATGACATCCTATGGCTTATGAGAAAGGTTCTCTGAACTTAGATAAGATTCCTGTTCCTCCTACGAAAAAGAGAAAAGAAAGAAAAAATATATTAACAATGCCTTCTGATCTTTACAGCAGTTATAAGTAAATTATAAAATTACCTCTTTCTCTGAAGTTACATCATGACTCTCTAAAATAGTATTCATTGGATTTTATAAAGGTTGTGAAAATTTATCCTCAAAACATTTATAATAAGACTCTGGTAATCCGTCTGGTCCAGACACCTTTCCTGGTTTAATCTTTTTTTATAGCTTCAGAAACTTCCCTTATTGTTATAGGTCCATTTATAATCTGTTTCTGTATGTCTGTAATCCTCGGTAAATTTCATTTCTTTAGGTATTCATCTATTTTCTCCAAAGAAGTATCTTTTCCTTTACACAAGTTAGAATAATACTTATGAAATGCTTGTTGCATAGTCGTACTGTCTGTTAATACAGTATCTCTCTCTTGTAATTTCAATATCATCCTTTTCTTTTCATAATTTGTATGCCAACCATTTTCTTTTGTTTGCAAACTCAAAGGTGTTTTTTTTTGCTTTACATAGTTCCTTTCTTTTTCCATTTCTCTTACTGTTAATATATATAATTGTCATTGTAAAAACTTAATTTATTGAGAAATACTTGTTTTCTTTGGAGATTTTGTTAATTCTTTACTTTCTATATCATCCAAATTAGATTGCATTTTCTCTTGCCTCTTCTTTTGGAGTTCGCTATTGTGTTGTAGGAAATAAGTTTTGATAAAAACTCTATTTGTATCCCAGACCATTCTTAAACCAATGGTACTGAGCTGTTATCAGAAGATCTAAATTATTTTGAAATAGTAATTATTATTTTTTAAATCCTCCCCAAGTGCTTTTTGGGGAAGTATGCGGTAGTATCTCCACTTTGTGAATCTTAATAGCCAAATTCTTCATAATTCAAATCATGTCTATTGTTGAAATAGTATGCTATTCAGAAAAGTGTATATACTCTCTTGAAGTGCTGTTGTTTTTTGTCTCCATATATCAACAAGCTCTAAATTGTCTATTAAAAGAAGACTTTTGGTAATTTGCCTTGAGTAATTTTCTTTTTTTTTTTCTCACAAGTATTATCCTGTTGTGGGGAGATAACTCCATTTCAATCCTCCAACAAATATCATTTTTCATAGGAAAAACCTATTAGTCTCTCCATAAGTCCTTTATCCTTATATGAGATATAAATTCCCAATATAAAAATTTTAGTCTCATGCAAATGATTTACACCTAAATAATCTACTATGATACAAGTTCTGGTTTTATTTGGAGGTAGATGTACAAAATAATTCCATTCCTCTTGTTGTTATTCCTACTGAAATAAATTCTTCATCCATTTTTTTTTATAAATCAAATATTTTAGTCCTTTTTTCTAACATGTGTCTCTTGTAGGAAATTATTTTGAAATAATATTTTGATGAATATTTGTTCCATTTAAATTCCATGTGAAGCGTTTGTAATTCATAATCAAGCCAAATCTTTAAAAATATCACTACCTATTGAACCTAATTAAGTATCATCACTTTCAGTTTCTTGTTACACCTGAATAGGTTTTTGTATAGTCTCTTTGACACTTCCATTTGAAACTTCTTCAATTCTTAACTTTTTTTTTTTTAAAGTTATCCTGTCTCCTGGACAGAATTCATTCAAAACCACTGCTATTTAAAAATAAAAACTTATTTGTTCTTTTGAAATCATTTTCCATTTTAGTCTATCAGTAAAAAAAAAAATTCTTTTTTTCCTCATGCAACATTCTAATAAGAATTTATTTAACAATTACATTTGTATTATCAATCTTCAATTTTGTATTAAAATCTACTGCAAAATTTGATCTCTTGTTTTCCTTCTGACATAGTGCACAAACTCATCCCTTGGAACATATCTTATTCTTGCATTTATTCTATATACTTTTTCAATTGCTTCTTCTGTATCCTTATCTCAATTCCCCCCTATCCCCAATGCAGTTAATATTTTTTTCCTTAATACAGGTGAAACTCAAAAAATTAGAATATCGTGCAAAAGTTCATTTATTTCAGTAATGCAACTTAAAAGGTGAAACTAATATATGAGATAGACTCATTACATGCAAAGCAAGATAGTTCAAGCCATGATGTATTATAATTGAGATGATTATGGCTTATAACTCATGAAAACCCCAAATCCATAATCTCAGAAAATTAGAATATTGTGACAAGGTTCAATATTCTAGGCTCAAAGTGTCCCACTCTAATCAGCTAATTAAGCCATAACACCTGCAAAGGGTTCCTGAGCCTTTAAATGGTCTCTCAGTCTGCTTCAGTAGGAATCACAATCATGGGGAAGAATGCTGACCTGACAGTTGTGCAGAAAACCATCATTGACACCCTGCATAAGGAGGGAAAGCCTCAAAAGGTAATTGCAAAAGAAGTTGGATGTTCCCAAAGTGCTGTATCAAAGCACATTAATAGAAAATTATGTGGAAGGGGAAAAGGTGGGGGGGAAAGGTGCACAAGTGGCAGGGATGACCGCAGCCTGGAGAGGATTGTCAGGAAAAGGCCATTCAAAAGTGTTGGGGACTTTCACATGGAGTGGACTGAGACTGGAGTCAGTGCATCAAGAGCCACCACACACAGATGAATCCTGGACATGGGCTTCAAATGTCGTATTTCTCTTGTCAAGCCACTCCTGAACAACAAACAATGTCAGAAGTGTCTTACCTGGGCTAAAGAAAAACAGAACTGGTCTGTTGCTCAGTGGTCCAAAGTCCTCTTTTCTGATGAGAGCAACTTTTGCATCTCATTTGGAAACTAAGGACCCAGAGTCTGGAGGAAGAATGGAGAGGTACACACTGCATGATGCTTGAAGTCCAGTGTGAAGTTTCCACAGTCTGTGTTGATTTGGGAGCCATGTCATCTGCTGGTGTTGGTCTACTGTGTTTCATTAAGTCCAGGGTCAACACAGCTGTCTACCAGGAGATTTTGGAGCACTTCCTGGTTCCTTCCGCGGACGAGTTTTATGGGATGCTGATTTCATTTTCCAGCAGGACTTGGCACCTGCCCACACTGCCAAAAGCACCAAAACCTGGTTCAATGACCATGGGATTACTGTGCTTGATTGGCCAGCAAACTCGCCTGATCTGAACACCATAGAGAATCTATGAGGCATTGCCAAGAAAAAGATGAGAGACATGAGACCGAACAATGCAGAAGAAGGCTGCTATTGAAGCATCCTGGTCTTCCATAAGACCTCAGCAGTGCCACAGGATGATAGCTTCCATGCCATCCCACATTGAGGCAGTAATTGCTGCAAAAGGGGCCCAAAGCAAGTACTGAGTACATATGCATGCTTGTACTTTTCAGAGGTCCGATATTGTTCTATGTACAACCCTTGTTTTATTGATTGCATGTAATATTCTAATTTTCTGAGATTGTGGATTTGGGGTTTTCATGAGCTGTAAGCCATAATCATCACAATTATGACAAATCACGGCTTGAACTACTTTGCTCTGCATGTGTCATGCGTATGAGCAGAAATAATTAGAACAGACTTGAAATACTGAAACACGTAACTGGCTTTATTTAAGATACTGCAGTATCGATACTTTTTAACACATACCAAAGATAGTATGAGGAAAAGGAAACACCCTTTCCCAGAAAGACCACATATTTATACCCAAATGTAGTTATATAAACAGTTACATAACACATGTTGTTTTTCAGTTACAAAAATACATAGGATCCCATAGGAAAGTTGTGGGTATTTCCACTGACCTTTCCCCACTTGACATTGGATTGTTACCAACTTCCTTTTTCCCAGATTTATCTCCAGATGTCCGGTTATGCAATTATCAGAGGCTATAATTTCGATTAATGTGTCTATATAATGTCAAGTTGCCCTTACACAAATTCCAAAACCTCGTCCAAGGACACACTTCGCAATCCAACATATTTGTTTCACAAAAACATATTTCTCAACTTTTCTGTCCTTTTAAAAGGTCAGGCTACGGACACAAATGGCTACAGTCTGGTTCTGTAGTTTCTCAAGTATAATATCCAAATTTTACTTATAACAGCATGTAATGAGGCTATCTCATATATTAGGTTCACCTTTTAAGTTGCATTACTGAAATAAATGAACTTTTGCACAATATTCTAATTTTTTGAGTTTCACCTGTATCTTCATTTGGATCCTCTGGCATTACTCTAAATCTCAAACAAATTCTCTTAATTCCATTAGTGCCAAATTATCTAACTCTCTTTCCAGCTGTGTATAACTTCTACTTTTCAAAATATCAACTTTGTCACCATTTCATTTACACTTCTAGACACTTGTTTTACAGAGCTTTCCATCTTCTTAAATTCTTCTTTCATCTCACCTTTCATCTCTACAATTTTTTTCATTCATTTTTTTTTCAAAAGCTTTCAATTAAGCATCAAGTGAATTAATCAATTAACTGTCAAGTGATTTAGTCAATTTACAATCAGGTGATTTAGATAATGCATTGCCTAAATCCTAAAACATTTTCTGAAACAAATCTGGTGTAATTCCTCTCTGTGGGTGGCTCTAGCAAATCCCCTCCTCTCCTGTTTCTGCCATTTGTCTGGTGGCCTACATTATGGCTGTGAGCTTAATTGAAACCCACTCAGCAGATCACAAAAACCTCAATTCCTGCAGTCAGCTCACAAAAATCCAAGTATCCATAGTGCAAGTTAGTATCACAATCTTTGTCCCGAAAGACTGTACTGGCCAGAATTTATCATTTAGCTGCCATTCTCTGCAGCTTTTCTGTCTTTCCTTCATTGGGAGGTCTAGTCTGCCTATCCTCATCTAGAAGCTGCCCTTCTTATTATCATAAGCTTTTCTTAATTTATTGTGTTTCAGAATTATACATTAGGTTCTTCTACTGCCAGGCTAAGTAGCACTTTTTCAAGCACAATTGTTACAAAAGCTTTTTAGCAATATATATGGTGAATGAAAAAGATTATAAGATTCCAGCAACAGAAGAATTTTTATTTTGAAACCAAGATTTGTTGGCATTAGGGCAGAGACTTTCTTTCTTCTTTCCAACAGCCTTCCTGTAGTCCCACCGATAATACAGAAGCTTGCAATTTGCTGTTTACTCTGTTTTACAATCTTCTATTTATTCTGGAACCAGCTTTCTATACTGACATTAGCCAGTTATCTCACAATCCAGAATTTAAAATGCATCTATGATCTTGTTAGAAATTCTGAATATAGCCCCAGAGAACAAAGTGCACAGTCACATGGGCCTTCTGCTTAACTACAACAGGAAAACAGGAATTCTACTCAGAACAACAATGAAAAAAACATAGAGTATATATACAAACTTCTAAACACTGCCATCTACTGGTGAATATTGCTGTAGTTGTTGCACGAATACATGAAAACTGTATTCCACAGTTCTCCGTATAATAAACATGATATCCAGTGGCTTCAGTATTCCCCACTGAGATCTCACCTAGCTCAGACTACACATTTCCTATCTGACAATTTAATAACATTTATTTTACTTTAAATGTAAAAAATATAAGAAGCAATCACAGTGCACTTGAATATCAGATCCAAAAGATTTTATAAACACCAACCAAGTGTGACTTTTATGCATACTTGGTAAAAGAAGGCACCTTTGTGGAGGGCAAAATAATCTTTTAAAGATTCTGCAATAGCTTTTGCATACCATTAATCTCTAGCGTTTGTAAACAATATTGAGCTCCCATTATGTTTCACACAAAGTTCACCTTTTCTCTCTCTCTCCTTTTCTGCAATGCGCATATATCAGCACATTATAAATAGCCCCAGAATCAGTGTTTATTCTATGCCATTAGGGTGTCTTAACAAGCCCTTGCTGTGGTATGGCCTGCCATTTTATGTTTATGGATCTGTCAACCTAATTTACTGACTTTGAAAATATTCAACATTGCCAGGGAGGCCCTGCTTGTCAGATGATTGTGTCAGGCAGAAATGGAAACACGCATCCAGCTGAAGAGAAAAGCGTATGCAATTACTACGAGCTCCAATGAATTCTTGTGACACAGTGAAATACATTTAATGCCATTTAACAGGTTTCTGAGGAATATATGTTATAAATGAGCAAGTGAGTGGGTGTATAACTCTGAGCAGCCCTATATTATACTGCGAGAAACAGATTTTTGCACTCACTTCGCTTGCTTCGGAACAAACTATAAGCGTAATAGCCAGACCTGAGTAATATTTGTACCTTGAATGCCTGTAGCCTGTAAATTTGAAGAATACTATCCTACCACCCCCACCCCATACACACACACACACACACACAAACACACACACACACACTGCAGTGTCTAACCTGTAATGAAAAAAGAAGCTGAACTGTTTCAAAGGGAACAGAAGTTAACGAGGGAAAAGGTTTTGAGCTCTGGAATGAAAAATTACAGGACTGGACTGTACACCTCTGTGCTTTCCTTGCCAATTAAATATCTTGCGCCATTAGAACTTTTAGAATAATTTAGAGCACAGATTTTTTAGAATGTCATTCCTAATTCCAGTTCTACCTTCCAGCAGTGTGCCTCTATCACTCCTGCAAATGTAGCTAGTAAGCTTATTAATATGATGCCAAATTTTCCAGAGATGCACAGCATACTGTGTTTGGTTTTCCTTTAAAAAAAATAATTGGCTGATTGTCATGACCAATTGCTAGACAGCTAAGCATGTTTTCACCTACGGATCTCACTTGAGCTTGTCATACTTGTGAAAAATCCAGCGTACTAGTAGTATCTAATAGTTACCTGAGTATGGTGGTGGTTTGATTTCAGATAAAGAATTAAAAAGTCTAGACAAGATAGAATTATGTTTAGCAGAATGACAGCTAACTATACTATGATGTCAGATCATCTGGAAAACTTAAAATTAGTATAAATGCAGGTACCCAGGTAACGCATTTAAATCATTCACTGCTCATAGCGTTGCTATAATCTTAAAGCTAGTAAATGGTTGCAGAGACCAGGATAACTAAATTATAGTCTGCAGGGATGGGATTCAACCGTGTAACAACCGGTTTAGTGAGCGCACGCAGCCAAATCCCACCTCTGACTGGAGATTTTACAGTATCCTTCCACCTGCCATGTCCACACCAGCCACGCCCACAGAACTGGTAGTTAAAAACAATTTGTATCCCACCACTGAATCCCCCCCTGATTGTCTCCCATAATCGAATTGGCCTTGTTCTATGGACACTGATAAGGACTTTCTGGTTTGCCTCTCCTCTTGAACTATGTGTGCTAGACATGCTTGAAAGATCCTTTTTTCATTACGGGTCATACCTGGCTACAGCATATTCTAAATCTAACTGAACGAAGGGAAGGAGAAATTGTCACAGGAAGAACCTTCTGCTAAGCAAACATTGATATGTTTCCATATGTTGTCTTCCTTGATTGAAAGCTGATTCCTTACATCGCAAGGAAATGGCTTTACCCAACCCTAAATCTGAAATTCCCTAAATAGTAATTCCAGAGTTGAACTTCAGAGCACATTTGGGGAAAATTAGAACTCTGATGATTAAACTATGATCTCTGCACAGTTCTGAGTTACAGTTCAGTTGCCTTCCTATATCTTTGCTTCACAAAACGATTGTTTTTGTCCAAAAGTGTAATTTTATTTCAGCTTATTATTATCTCGTGACTGGGACATAAATTTCCTTTCTTTACTGTTCTTCTATATACCACTGCCATTTTGTCCATTCACAGCGATCCGCAATACCTTTTCAAAGTGTCAACTTAATGCCAAATGACAAGTGTTGAAAACATAATAAAAAACTGGGACACATTAATCCATTGTATGAACATGTAGAAAGATAATCAGGTTCCGAATGGGATGCCAAGCTTTAACAATACTGCTGCTAAGGCATTTCTTCCAGCCAAGGGATCATACCAGAGATCTGATTAGAAAAGAATACTGCTCTGTCAACCTGCTCTACATTATGAAAAACTACCATACAATATGATACTAAGAATATAGTGGATATTTTTAAAAAAGAAGCATCGCATGCAAAAACCAATACATATACCGCCATTTGGTTACACAATGGCTTAATGTGAAACAATGAATGTGGTTTACAAAAAGATAGTCTGCTTCCTATAAAGGATAATATTTGTAGCTCAGGGTTGAAATGATGGGTCTTTGGTTCTCTCTGAACATGGTGTTTTCTTGCAGAGCTAGTTGCCTCCCCATATTTGGAAGTTATTGGAATTTGCTCTCAGATTTATATTCTGGTGGCTTGCCCTGCCAGTATTGGTGGGGGTGGCCTTAGAGCAGGGGATCTTTAAAATTGACAGTTTTAACACTTGTGGACTTCAACTCCCAGAATTCATCCTCCAGTCATGTTAGCTCAGGAATTCTGGGGATTGAAGTCCACAAGTCTTAAACTTGCCAAGTTTGAAGACCCTTGCCTTAGAGGTTGTGTGGTTTGATTGTTTACTGTTGGCTTGTTTGGTAGTTCCTTGATAGGGGGATTACTTGAGAGCAAATCTCATTCTTTACTAGCATTGACAATGTTACCTAGTTTGGGTAATGAAACAACTGCAAGAAAACAACCAAGCTCAGAGAGCACCTGGATTCCTCAATCTGCTTACTCAATTCATATGGCGATTGAAGACTTGTTAATGGTTATCCAATACAGATCTTAATCAGAGGCATGGGACATCCTCATCCAAGGTTGCATGAACAATTGCTTCATGAATTAGAGCAATGATCACTTCCTTGATCTAGCTGATCACACCACTCCATTCTTCTCCAAACTTAGGAGGATCATGTATCTAGTCACAAGTGGCAAAAGATATCCTAATAAGCACCACTGTGTTTCATTAAAAGCCATGGGCAGCAGAAGTCCTAGCTAATTGGCTAGATATTGCCTCAATAGTCACCATAGCCTCTGCCTATGAAAAAGTTTACACCTTGACAAAGCTGAACAATTTTATCATCAAAGTGCTATGCAAAGCAAGCTACAGCTACAGATAACAAACCCTGTTGTATAATTATGCTTTTCTCAAGAACTTTTCAGGATATAAAATAATAGTTCCCACTTCTGGAAACTACTGTTTTCTACTCAGTTCCTTTGGTATACTACAGTTCATAAATCCAACTGGTTGAATAAAGTCTAAGGAATAGAGCTTAATGGGCTCTGTGAAGGGATCTGTGTCAATTCACCCACCTACTACGGTATACTACTACTAGAGCACTCCATTTCAAATGATCAGATGCAAGGTTGACCCAGCTGGATTGATTTGCAATTCACTTTCCATCTCAGTTTGAGGAAGTGTGACCTATTATAAAAAAATAATAATAATAGCCACATATGTAGTTTAAACTATGGTTTCTGAATACTCCCTATTATGCACTCTTCCATTTTACAATGTGAAACAATAAGATCAATTTGTCTAGTTCTTATACTATTGCTATGCCAATGCCATGCCATGCCATACCATTACACTTTACTATATTAGCTATATTAGTATACTATTGTTCTTATATTATACTATACCTGGTTACCTGTTTAGCTTTGATTCCAAGATTCCAATATAATAATAGAAATATGTCACTATTAAGCAAGCTATTAACACACACCAGCTGACAGGCTCAATCCATTTGATGTGAGTTTGTGTGGTGTGTGTGTGTGTACGTGCATGAATCAGTTACAAACTACTTCTGAAATCATGCCAGGAAAACTGCAGGACTTGTCCAGGAAGTCTCTGAGAAACTGACATAAATGGAAGAAAAAATGTATGTGTGGTGGGGTGTCTAAAAGATTAAATCGTGGCAACTGGACCAAAGTTTATTAAACTGAGACATTTTGTTACTCATCCATGTAACTTCTTCAGTCAAAGTAAAAAATATATGTTAGGCAGAGAGCCAGAGACTCATTGGAATGTACTAACTCTTGCCATATCAACTGCAGGGTTTCTCCCCAAAATATATTGAAATATGTCAATGAAAGCTCAACCATCCAAGCCAAAAAACATCTAACAAGGTTAAATCAAAGGCAACTGGACCAACATTTATTAAACGAGATATTTGTTACTCATCCAAGTAACAAAACATAGGAAATGTTTCACCAAGCTTTCATACACAGCAATTCCCTTTGTAGTATCTTCACAGGGGCCATAAATATATACATGTGAGAACGAGAATGAGGGCAAGTATGTATTAGCCTGCAAACTACTGTATTGATCTTTCTATATAAGACAATAAAGAAATATGAGAGTCATAAACTGCAAAACTTCCGTAATTCTTTGGTACAGTTTTTTTTAGTTCTTCAGTAAAGGACTTCATGCATTCTGATTGTTGTTTCATGATAATTTATGTTTCAGTGAACTTGCTTGGTCTACTTCCATGATAGAAGTCTTCAACTAAGTTACAAGGCTGTGTCAAAATAAAGTAATAAGCTATCTGCCTTCATGCAGACAATAATTAATTATATTCATTTTGAAAACATGTAAAAATATGCAACCTTCCCAAGGTACAAGATAAGAATATGATAATGGGGCTAATGGAGTTAATATTCATAGACGATATATGTCTCACATGCGTTTTATTAACCACAGTATTGCATGTAATTATGATAGCTGACCTATTAAACCAATTGCCTTGGACATCTTGTAATAAAGAACAGAACCTCTGTCTTCTTTCCATCCCCTATCAAATGCATGAGAAATTATTAATTTCCTGTGGAATGAAACCAAGTCTGAAAAAGGAGAAGATGCAGTAATCGTAAAGATGATGATTTTGCCTTGTGTGCAAGCAAGAAAAATGGACTTTCTTTAAACATGTCATAACCCACTAAAAATAACTTCCGATAATTGCTTCAATGAAGTAAAATTATCTGTTAGAAATCGAGAATTAATATTACTTTTCCCATAAGCAAAAGAAAAAAGACATAGCAGCTATTTTTGCTCCATGTTAAAGCTGACAAAGTTTTTTTTTTTTTTTTAAAGTGAGGAAAACCCGTGTTTAAAAACGGTGCCTTGCTATTGAAAAAAAAAAGTCATTTCAAAAGACTGGGTGACTCATTCCTTGCATCCGTACCCTTGGAAGTGTAGACTTATTTTTCTTGAAAAAAATCACCATTCTTTTGTTAAATAGTCTCAAAGAGCACTCTTGTATATTGGAAAGAAAGGCCACCTAGCCCAAAGGTGTTTTTTTTTTTTTTAAAGCAACTGAACTTTCTGGATTTTTTGTTTGTTTGAAAATGTTCCCTTCTTATCCAAGTATGTCTTCAGTTCTGAATGATTGAATGGTGGAGAAGGGGAGGATTTATATTCTTTGCAGTCATCTGGTTATTAGCACTCTCTCTGACAATCTGAGGTCACTTGGGGGGGGGCGTTATCTGTATCCTCAGAATCAGCTGAAGCAGAATGTAAACTGGTGTGGAACCTTCTTGGGATTGCTGAAAGGACTGTGGGAAGCTCTCCCCTCCCTCCTAGAAGAAGGAAATATTTTGAGGAATATTAAAAAGGCAGAAGGCTCAGCCTTTCTTATGCCTCCCCTGTCAGTAGATATTTTGTGCCCATCAAGAAAGACTGGGCCAGCTTATCTACAAAAAAAAAGGCCTTCATCTCCAGAGTGATGGGATTAAGAACAGGACATGATCCTTCAGGACATAATAGGATTAATCCACTACCATTTCGCAGAAGACACAGAGCTCATCAGGGGTGGGATCCGACAGGGTTAACTACCAGTTCGCTGATTTATGAGGTTCGGTGATTTATGATGTGCTCCCTGCACGCTGTATGGGCGCACCTGTAAATCGTCATCAGCTTGCTGCCTGGACAGCTGAGCAGCGCTGAGTGCAGAGAAGCAGCGTTGAAAAGCCCATTTTTCCTGCTTTTTCAACTGCAGCTGTGCCTCGCACAGCAGCCGAGGTTGAAGAAGCAGGAAATAAAGATCAGGTAAGAGCCCGGGCAGGCAGGTGGGCTAAAACATCAGCAGACATCTTTAGAGCTACCAGTTCTACAGAGCCGGACAGAACTGGTAGAATCCCATCCCTGGAGCTCACTATATTGCACACTCCCCTAAGGGCATTTGAGACATTGCATAACACCCCCCCCCCCTCCCAGCAGCATCTTTGAAACTTATCAAAATCCGTGTACTCATCAAACCAATTGGTCAGCTGCACCAGAACCACAAGCCCTGGTGATGCTGTTCGTCAATAAATGGACCTTCTTTCCAATCAGCCTCAGCCTCTATGTTGTTTCCAACATCTTTCTCCCAAGTTGGAACTGAACCAGATGGATTTTCCTTCATCAGGACAGTGTTGTAGACAGGAGACAGCTGGTGTCGTATCCCTCTCCCACTTTTGAAAAGGGGGTCCTGAAATCTCAGCATATGAGGCTAAGACCAGCCAAGGTCAGAAAAGCCCTTAGAATGAGAATATATGAAAAAGGGACAGGATGCTCACCTAACTTTTTCCAGATCATCCTTCCCGAAAGCTACTGATAGGCAGGTCAATATAGTTCTAAAGGTAAACATATTATATAGTCAACAAGTGCAAGTCCCGTCAGTTCAAATGACATTAAAGGGGATGAGTATACAACATCTATAACAGAAGACATGTAGACCTGAGGAATTCTAGGAATAATGACTTTGATTGTGTAGTGCCTCCTCCTGATCAGTAGCTAATATAACACCCAAAGAAATGAGCGTATAGCTTTTGCTTTTCTAATTTCTCCCAGAGCAGGTGTTGGCTGCTTAGCGAAATCTTCCAATTTCTAAATACGGTGTATATTTGCACAGTCCTAAAATCTGATTTTACTTTGGACGTGCTCAAGCCTTGCATGATTTCTTTTCAAGCAGCTTTAATCTTGAGAATCAATATTCATTTTAGATGAGCTTACCTATTTTTTGTTTGTTGGTTTGAGCTCTCCTTTAAGTTTAAAGCCAGCCCTTAAACTTCTTTGTTGTTATGTTTTAATTAGCTCTAAATCAAATTTTAAACAGATATATTTAAAGGCAGTTTGTGACTTGGGAGGTTGTAATCTGGTAACACGCCTTAGGAAGTATAAGTTATTCTGCATTTAATACCAGCCACTAAGGATAAACTTGTCCTTGTGTCACTGTTGGTGTGCATTTTAATTATTATTATTTAATTAGCAGAAAAGGGGATAGCATCTTCTTTGGCCTTGTTCCTATAATTATGGGAGTAACTTTGGGAACTAGAATGTTTCAAGGCAGGCAGGTTGGTGGTCTCAGCACTCAGTAGCCTTCTAACTGCAAAACTGAGAAGGCAAAATGTCTATTAAATCATAGTAAGAACAGGAGTAAGGAGCACCAAAATGAAATGGCCACAGATATAAGAAGGTTCTCCATTTCATGTTGAGGAGAGGAGCATACAATGGCTTAAAATAGCTTCATCCTATTGTGCACTTCTCTGCTACATGAACTCATTGGAGAAGGGACAATTGTTCAACAGCTCTGTGTCAAATCAACCAAGGAATTGGGTATGTCTAGTCTAGTGAAAAGAAGGACTAGGGGAAATATGGTAGCAATGTTCCAGTATTTGAAGAGCTGTCACAAAGAAGAGGGGGTCAACCTGTTTTCCAAAGCACACCGGAAGACAAGGCAAGAATCAATGGTTGGCAACTAATCCAGGAGAAGTAACCTAGCATTACGGAGAAATTTCCTAATGGTGAGAACAATCAACCAGTGGAATGCCTTATTGCCTTCAGGAGTTGTGGGTACCCCACCACTGGAGGCTTTCAAGAAGAGATTGGGCAGCCACTTGTTTGAAATATAGCAGGGATTTGGATTAGATGACCTCTCAGGTCCCTTCCAACTCTGTTATTCTATGTACTGTGACTGGAACCAAAGAGAGATTGTGGTTCATCCGTGTTGCTTTCTTGATGATTCCTTTTGAAATCAACCAAGTAACTCAAATCAAGGAGGAGACTGTGATTCAATATTGTTTTCTTGATTATTTCTATTGAATAAACATTCATCCAGATAGTCGTATTGCAAGCTTAGGAATAGTAGTGCATGTAGACCTGAGCAGGGAGTATGTGCTTTTAACTGAGTTATTTTTTTCAAAATTCACCACGCCTCTATTTTGTCAAGGTCATAGTCTCATAGATAATAAGTTTATTATACCAGAATAGCAACAATAACAGATGCAAGAGACTCACTAAAGACATGGAGCACTGCTAACATGAAAGGACAGAAAATGTACTATAAGCAGTAACTGAAGTTTAAAATCTTAACTTGGCTGTTTGCTAGAAGACCTTTCATTACCCAGTAAGGTAATGTCATCAGTGCTAGCGAGTGAGAGGTTTTCTCCCTGTTTATATATAATAACTTGTCCTGCCAGTGTTGCCGAGGTAAATTTTCTCCATGGTAGTTCCTTAAATAGGGTTGAAGTATACACAAAAGTCAGTCTTGACATAATTAGCTTGAATTATTAAAGTGCCGAAGAGGTTATTAGCAAGAAAAGTCTGTGAATTGTAAATTATGCTGATCTTGATTTATCCGACAATTCCAAAGTTATTTTCTTTTTTTCTTTAAACAAAAAAGGGAGGGAAATAATAATTCAGGTTGTAGAGGAAAAGCTGTGAAATATTTCAACACAAAATGAACAAGTAATAGTTGCCTTTATTCCAACCAAGACTATAGACCTTTGTTTTAATAAGCCAATCTAACCTTGGCAGCTGAGAAAAGAAAAAGAAAACTGCAGTTAATCAAAATGATGATGATAGCAATTACTGGCAGTGGGAGAAATTGGTTTTCATATTTTAATGTGATCTTACCCAATTCAAACTTTCTGAACCTATACACAGATTGGAGCACAATTATACTCAGAACTGTGTTTTTATAAAAATTGTAGCTTAAAGGATACATGTTTTTAATGGATCTTGGTTCAATTGGCTGTACAAGAGACTCATTTTTCATCTGGATACCATCCCTACATAATAGACAAAGTCCACTGTATTCAGAGGCATTCTGAGGATTGGGTAAATTTATGCCATATGGATGAAATTATATTGAGTAAGATATGCAAGCCATGGGTCTGCACCCTGAAGACCATGCAAAGTGGTGTTCAATGATCCGAAAAGCAGACCCTGTACCTGCAGGAATACTCTAGGAAGGAGAAGGAGAAGGAGAAGGAGAAGGAGAAGGAGAAGGAGAAGGAGAAGGAGAAGGAGAAGGAGAAGGAGAAGGAGAAGGAGAAGGAGAGGAGGAGGAGGAGGAGGAGGAGGAGGAGGAGGAGGAAGGAGAGGAGGAGGAGGAGGAGGAGGAGGAGGGTACAGAAATGACATACAGGTAGTCCTCAACTTAAAACCACAATTCAGCAACAAATTTATGTTGCTAAGCAGGATAGCTGTTTTGCCCCATTTTGTGACTTTTCTTGCCATAGTTGTTAAGTGAATCACTGCAGTTGTCAACTTAGCAACGACATATTCTTAAGAAAAAGCCAGCCAATCTGCAAACATCAACTCCATCAACCAATCAAGAAATGACAACACAGCCAACCTCCCCACCAGTATATATAGGGAGACGGCAGCTCCGATCACACTTTGCTCGCACAAGCATGAAGCCGAAAGCACCAGCCTAAAGATGGCGAGTAAGATCTCATCGAAACATTGCCAAGTTACATTTAGTAGTCTGATGACCCATGGATAAAAGCTATTCTTCATTCTTTGGCCAGTTCCCCCCTCCCATAGAGAATTTCATTCCTGTGAAAGGACTTACCTGAAGAGGCTGAGGATCAGAAGCTAAAAGGAGTAATGAAGCAAATGGCCCATCCACTGAGGAAACGAGCCAGCTATAGTGCAAGCCCCTTAGACCTTCATGACTGCCACACAAAAAATATCCCACAACCCCTCTCTCTTTTTACCTCAGGGCCATGATACACAAAGCCAGAATGAAGGTGTTTCAGTTGCTGAACTCAGATGAAGTCAGGTGCTTTTGGTACAGAATCTTTGTATGAGTTTAAGAAGTCTTCATGATTAAACCATGGAGGCATCCCTACGTTTGTAATCCTTGGCTGCAAAGGTCTCAGGATTTAGAGAAATCCAGGTAGTCCTGGACTTACGACCACAACTAAGCCCAAAATTTCTGTTGCCAAGGGAAACATTTCTTCAGTGAGTTTTGCCTCACTTTATTTGGTATTTCTTGCCACCGTTGTTAAGAGAATCACTGCATTTGTTAAATGAATCTGGCTTCCCCCTTGACTTTGCTTGTCAGAAGGTCACAAAAGGGGCACTGCAACGGTCGTAAATATGAGCCAGTTGCCAAGCGTCCGAATTGTGATCATGTAACCATGGGGATGCTGCGATGTTAATATGAAAAACGATCCTAAGTCACTTTTTTCAGTGCCGTTGTAACTTTGATGGACACTAAAATGAACTGCCAAAGGACTGCCTGTAACTGTGGCAAATCCTGATGTTCAAAGGCTTCCCCTTTCAAATATCCATGTATATTAATGGACCTATGGGCAGGGCTAGTCAGAACAGAACACAACAAAATTGTTACTACCTACTTTTGGCCAGAAGCAAAACTTAAAGAGTTATGGAGAAGAGCACCTGTCCTACGATCTTTTGCTCACTTTTGTTAGCTGTAGACTACCTCGATGGAAGAGACTGAATAGAACATAACATGTGCATTTAGCATTAGAAAAGAAAGGAAAAACATATGTCCTAGTGGTGGGATTCAATGCTTTCTACTACCAGTTCTGTGGGTGTGGCTTGGTGAGCGTGGCAGGGGAAGGATACTGTAAAATCTCCAGTCAGAGATGGTATTTGCTAGTTCTCCAAACTACTCAAAATTTCCACTACCAGTTCTCCAGAACTGGTCAAAACCTGCTGAATACCACCTCTGATATGTCCATAGTACTTTCTGAATCCTATCCTCATCAGGCTACTTTATAATGAAGCAACACTTAAGTTTCCTAGTTTGTTGCTTCGTCTATATTCCTTTTGAGTTGTGTCTACAAAAAGCCATCTGCTTTTTGATGTTACTTTTAACAGGTGATGATGTGTCTGAAGCCCCTTTCCTTTTTCACTCATAAACATTCCAGTCAACCAAGAGTGATCGACTTTCCTCATTTAACCTATGTGTTTTGCTTCTTACAGCTCAGGGAAAGATCCAAAAGTTATTACAGTCTACGCTCTAATACGCTGATTTTTTTTTTAATATATAAAAAAGAGATGAAAACATTTGTGCATCCATATGGCACAGGGAAGATGTCTTTCTCATTATCTACTACTTCTCAGTTGCTCAAGACTATAATTAGTTTACCAGGCTGTCATGTCCAACTAAAAGCTTGAATTGCTACCATAGTTCAACTAAAATGTCTAATGAATCAGTTCAGTAAAAGAACAAAGCAAACAGGGAGGTTGGAGAAGGCAAGGCAATAAAATGTCACCATCTAGAGGACATCCACATCTTGCAGCCACAAGTAAAGGTATCCATGGACCACCATTCATTTGCTCACTTCTAATTTAGTTTACCAAAATAAAATATTTTATTTGTTAAAAAAAAGAGAGAGAGATCATTTGATTAGACCATCTCTCCCATCTGCCATGTATTTTCAACACACTGGGAGAGATTCTGCCTCTTACATTTGCGTGTGCAATAGTTGTGCGAAAAGAGACAATACAGCGGATGCAAGTAAACCCCACAAAATCTGGTCGCTCCATGATCTCATCTACAGTCAGTTGCATGAGGGAACTGTAAACATGGGATTATTTTCATACCAGCTGGGAAGCTTTATACGTAATGGGCCTATTGGAAATAGAGCTAAAGAAAGTAGTGCTATTTTTTCTATGATAAAGTAAAGATAAAGAAGTCCCGGCAGATTTTAATCCTCTAGTTATTGCTGATTATAGAGAGCGATACTCACCTCTGTTTCAAGGCCACTGAACCAGCACTGACTATGGTCATATGGCCAGTATGATGTCAAAGAGTGCCGTTACCTTTCCACCAAAGTGTTACCTATTTAGCTACTCACATTCACATGCATTTGGACTGCTAGGTTAGCAAGAACTGGGATGAGGATGGGAGCTCACCCTGTCACATGGCACTCGGGTCTTGAAACTGGGCGCTGAGGCACCATGCCATCCGTTATCATTTTCCAATGATATGCTTAGTAAATACGAAGACACACATTTTCTCACTAAGAATGAGGAAAATGCATGATCACAAAGGAGGATACGTGCTTGTCTAATATTCTAATTTATATTTCTAAATTGACATCTCTCTTATAATCGAGACTGCAATATTTTTTTTTTTAAATGAGGCATGCAAATACCGTAGTGTCATGGAGAAGATGATCTGAGTCAGATAGACAGGTTCCCTTGGCATAGTTGCTGCTTTGTGGAATATAATTGTGACAAATTTAAGCCCAGTGTGAAACGGTAAATACACAATGTTTCAGAAGTCTGGTCCTATTCTGGAGAGAAAATTTTCCTTTTTATTAGTTTACTATTTTATAATTTAGTTTGATTTAATTTAATTTTTTTTGCATGCCAAAAGGCAGAAATCTTGGTGCATTAATGTGGAAAGTTGAAACCATGTTGTAGATGCTACCATAAATAGGTCCAACTGTAAAGAGATGATGGGTTTAGCCAATCAAATATTCCTATTTTAGAAGGTGTTGAGGTAATTCCCTGTTAGGAGAATGAGTGCACACAGGGAGACGTACTAAGAATAACGTTGAATAACACACACAGCACACAGATACACTGTATAATAAAATGTAGATTTTATTTCCAGTACATGGTAAAGCAAAGTCCAACACAGTCCAAGTCATACACGGTTTTCAGTCCAGGGATAATCCAATAACAAAGTCCAGTATCAAAACAGTTCAGTAATAAACTCACATCAATCCAAGAATAAAAGACGATCAGCAACAGTCAATAGGGAAATGCAGGAACACAAACATTGACCATCTATCAAAACTCTCTCTCGCCCAGCTCTGAGCTTGGAAACCAGGTTTCTGGCTCCATCTTATGGCCGTTTGGGATACCACGCCCAATTACAATTTTAGCATTCCCTTAAAGAGACAGTATTAAAATGTCTATCCTGGTTATATATTTCCAACCCAACTGTTAGGTGACTTACATTCCTAACAGAAGGCATACAAGTAAGTTTGATTCTTGCCATCCCTCTAGCTTATATACACAGCTGTACAAACATACATATACAGTACCTGAATAATTTCTGCCAACACTATGTAGCTCTGTCTTTGTTTGTTTTTTTCACAGCAAGCAGCACATTTACAAACAAAACACTGGGTTGCAATCATGGACCATTTTAGTTCACCAATTTAATTTTCTTTAAATGCCTCTGCAGCCCAAGTGGAGTCCAGAAATATTCCTGGTAATAAAAAAATATGTTGGATGCTGATACTTTGCTGGGAAACTTTCTGGGCTCCTCTTTTTTTAATTATAAGAATTATTATTATTATTTTAATTAAAAGTCAAGTGTAGCAGGGTGGAATGGGACAACTCAGCACAGCCAACTCACCATGACCCACTTGATGTGGGACAACTCGCTGCGGGATCATTTAAAAATTCAATTTAATTATTTAAAATATATAAAACATATTTTAATTTTTGTCATTCGCATTTCATCCTGTCCCTCCTTTTGCATTCCTTCTTTAATGATTCTATTCCACCATTTCTTTGATTTTAGTGTACTCTTGTCTTGCAGCAAGTTGTCCCACATCAAATTGACCATGGCAAGTTGTTCTGTAGTGAGTTGGCTTTAGCAAGTTGGCCAAGCAAGTTGGCTGTGATGAGTTGGTCATGGCGAGTTGGCCATGGTGAATTGTCATAGACCCCACAGAATGACTGATCAAGTTTACCACAAAAGGCATCTATAGGCACATTGCTCATCTGTTCAGGAACCTCTCTGGAGTTTTTTTCCCCTTCTTTGCTGGTACTTTGCTCATGTGGAGTGACCATTTAAAGTTACAATGGTACTGAAAAAAGTGACTTATGACAGTTTTTCACACTTACGACTGTTGCAGCATCCCCACAGTCATGAGAAGCCAGGTGAGGAGATGCGTGCCTCGATGTGAGTGATATTGAGTTGGCCACGCCCAACCACCAAGCCATGTCCACCCAGTCACAGGACCACCAAGCCACACCCATCAACTAAGCCACGCCCGCAGAACCGGTTGTTTAAAATTTGAATCCCACCCCTGGATATAATAAAATCACAAGTGCAAAGCATTACATACTGGGATATATTGTCTACAGATATTAGCTTGATGGAGCTCCTTCTCATTCATGGATATGATAGTTTTCCTGGCAGCAATATGTAAGTGGTTTGCAAGTCTTCTGGGATTCTTTTCTTTTATTTTTTCCACCTCTAATCTATAGATAGCAGTCTTCCATCCAAGCACTAAGCATGACTGATCTTTCTTAGCTGGAGGGAATGGGTCTGTGTGTCAAAGATAAGCCAATGTAGGCAGAATTTTGTCATCTAAACATCATTGCCTTTATTTTGAAGCATAATCTCCCAATTGGAGCACAAGGCTGAGATGTATTTATTTATTTATTTTATTTATTAAATAGTTTTGTATACCGCCCTTCTCCCGAAGGACTCAGAGCGGTGAACAGCCAACTAAAATATATTGTGCATCCTTATTGTCCAACAGTATTTATAATTAGGGATTTTAGATGGGAGAGCAGTAGTGGCGCAGTGGTTAGAATGCAGTATTTCAGACTAACTCTGCCAACTGCCAACAGTTCAATCCTGACTGGCTCAAGGTTGACTCAGCCTTCCATCCTTCTGAGGTCAGTAAAATGAGGAGCCAGATTGTTGGGGGCAATATGTTGATTCTGTAAATCGTTTAGAGAGGGCAGTAAAGCACCATGAAGCCATATATAAGTGTAAGGGCTATTGCTATTGCTATGTATATATGGCAATGAGATGTAATATTCACAATCCTTAGTTTAGACTATATCCCCAGGTATCTCAACCCCCTCAAAAATACGCATGAAAAGAAATAGCCACCTTGATACATGAAAACAATCCATACTTGGATAATATAGCAATATCTTTTGGGGAACTGATCAAAATGGCAGTTTGCAAATTTTTGAGCATGTTTATGTGCCATGTGTGTGTTTCTTCAATAGCGCTGAAGCAAAAGCCAACAGTGTGTAGAATAATGAGAGAGAAAATGCACGTAACTGTTCGATCCCTCCCTCCAAAATTGTATTACAAATATTTCACTCAAACAAATATCCCTAGTGCAGAAAACACACACTAACAAGATTTGTAATTAAAGCCAAGCTCTGGCACCCTAGGGAATACATGTAAAATCCAGTTTTCACATTTATAGGTAATTTATCAGTAAATTTACAGGTAAACTCCCTGCTGAGAAATAAATCCAACCAGAGGAATAGATAGGGGTCTAGTAGCAGATGGTAAATAAAAGATCAGAGCGGTGAACCAAGAATTGCCCAGTGCAAATATTGCATTTGATATGAACTTACAGGATGACCTTAAGCAAGTCTCCAAGGACATTGTGTTCCAAGAAAAAGCTAGAACAGAAACCTGATATTTAAAGAAAGAATTCAGCCATCACTGTATCTTTGGCGATGGTAAGGATGATGTATCATGGGATTGCTAAACTTTTTAAAACACTGCTTGTATGCAAAACATCATTGTTTCTGAAATGAGAAAATGCCTATTGTACTTGTTTTAAAACAGTAACCTTTGAAAATAAGTAATAACCGCATGATGTATTGCATAAAAGCAATTCTCACTGCTTCATCTGGGTTTTGGCTCCTGCTAGATCCCTGTTCACATTTTGATCAGTTTTCCAATCAGCAGCACCATTCTGTTGGTTCTGCTTTTCGAAAAGGCATCCTCTTTGGGATGTGCTTCTCCTCCGAAATACTTCAGACCATTGGCAATTAAAAGATTAAAGGCTGCCGTCTCATAAAATATAGTAGAACCTAGGAATTGATGCTTTATCCATTGCAATCCATTTATCCTTTTTTCTGTTTCATGCAACGGATGTTGGGATTAAGAAACATTTGCATCATTAACTTGTTTTAAGAAAAAAAATTGAGAAATGAAATCTTTTTAAAAAGAAAGTTCCATGCAATGAGGGAAAGAAGTAAAACTAGACCCAGAATATTACAGGTTATTGGTCTAAGAAGAATAGTATGAAGAGATTATATTACGAATGAAGGTGAATATCAGTCAACAGGAATGCTGATTTACCACCAATCTATCAAGTACTTAGAAAATGAAGGCTGGGCAGCACAAGCAAAGGACAGACAATGATAGCCAGCCATCAGCACACCCCAATCAACATTTAAAAAGACACAAACAACAGGCACCATATAAATACCACATAGAGACACTCTGCACACATTCTGCTAGAGAGAAGTTCCCTGAAGAATGAATCTGAAAGCTCAGAAGACAAAACCTCTGGCCCCAGTGATCCACCCAGATTGGCTCCTGCAGTGATTATATTATACACTGCCCAGAGCCCCTCTCTGAGGGAAATGGTGTTCAAGAAATATAAAATATAAAATATATAAACAAATAAAAAATAAATAAGATCTATCTATTCATCTGTCCATCTCTATCTATCTATCTATCTATCTATCTATCTATCTATCTATCTATCTATCTATCATCTTTCTCTCTGCTTCATGATACCTACTAAGTGCCTAAATCCACAAATAAACAGGAGAAAAAGGAACCCAAGAGAGAATTCTTTGCTCCAGTGGAGTTAATGACAAAACTTCATCTAACCTAAGGGTGAGCAGTAGAGCTCAGATCTAAAAAAATAATATTTCCCTTCTTTTTTTTTTCCTTTTCCCTCTTTTTATCCCTGAATTATGATTATTATAAACTAAGTAAGTATTAAGTAATCATGCTTATATATTCCAGGTAGAACGTTATTATTTAAACTTTATTCTTTTGCATAACCTCTGCATTTCATCACATTTTTAATTATCTAAATGTCTTAATATATCAGTATTTTAACATTCTACCATTGTATAACAATACAGCTTTGCGTATTCTTAGCAGTCAAGGCTTTCTCACAATTTTCACATTCTTGCATATTTTGAATATAGTCTAGTACTCCAATTCTTCCCTGCTGTTTATTTTCCTTTTTTCCTCTCTCTTTTGTGTCTATTACTCAGTTAACCTGTCACACACTCTCCTTCACCTGTTTAATATTCTTACCGTATTACATCTGCATCTAATCATCAACCATAATAAATGGTTTTTAATCTGTGTTTTCAAGAATGAAAGGTCCTACGTGGCTCCGGCATCCAGAATCACCTCTATATAATGAAATTTCTAAATCAGAGAAGGGCAGTTTTTTCATGTTTTAAGAAGTTTTGAGAAGATGGAGGAGAAATTTACCAATTCACAAAATGGCTGCCATGGTTGGCTCTCATGTGTTATGAAACCCCACATTTACCAAAAGATGTAGTTGCCCTCCCAGGATAATTTCTACCATCCTGGTGCGACTTTTGCTAAAAGTCAATATTGGGTTGGTGTTTTGCTTTGTTTGCAATATGTACACATTCCACTCCTTTGCCTTTCCCCCTCTTCCTCTTCTATCTTCTTCATCATCACTGTCATCGTCACCCTCTGTCAAAGTATGCTGAGCCTGCATTCAGAGTGGCTCTATAACTACTTCGGTTTGGTTTTATCGCCATTTTTGCCTTTCTGTTTTTTAGGATGCAAGGCAATTTGCATGAGCATTCAGTTGCTCCACTAGGCATCTTCACAGCTCGTCTGTATGAACCCTGACTCCTTCA
This sequence comes from Bungarus multicinctus, assembly GCA_023653725.1. Classification (NCBI taxonomy): domain Eukaryota; kingdom Metazoa; phylum Chordata; class Lepidosauria; order Squamata; family Elapidae; genus Bungarus; species Bungarus multicinctus. Next base: position 141,975,816 of record CM042836.1, on the reverse strand, counting down.
ATCAGAAACAATGTCATCAACAGCACCCTTAATGATTAATAAGCAGTGAGCAAGAAAAGAATGTGTAACAGATTTTTTTTTTTAAAAAAAGGAAGAGGACAAGGAGGAGGTGGAATCAGCTGCAGCAGCTCTTTTCACACAGTTGCCTCCCATTTGCATCCATGTGCTTAAGAAGGGCATGATACGCATACATATCTCTATGTATCTGTATGCATTAGGACGCATGTGGTATCACAAACTTGATTTTCAGCATTGGCTTACTGTTTTCCTTACACTCTTTTTCAATGCTTGCATCGGGAAAACAAGTACAAGATTCTTTTCATATAAAAAGCAAAATACTTCCTGGACTGTTGTTGTGGTTGTTGTTGTTTTGTCCTTCAGTGCACCTATAAACCTGCACAAGTTAACCTGCAATTCCCACTCGGTGCTAAGATAAAACTCCATATTATATAATGAGTTCTCTTGAGATTCCAGAGGAGTCTTCTCCAATATGTTCAGAAGTATTAGGACTACACATCCCACCATGTCCAGCCAGCAATTATCTGAGTTGAAATTCCAATCATCCAGAAACCCCAGTTAGGAAAGGCTAGTGTGAGATGTTTCAGAAGCAGTCTGAGATCTCATACACCAACTAAGTATGAGTTACAACCAGGGGTGGGATTCAAATTTTTAACAACAGGTTCTGTGAGCATGGCTTGGTGGTGGTGTGGGCTTAGTGGTCATGTGACTAGGTGGACATGGCTTGGTGGTCATGTTATTGGCTGGTTGTGGCCAACTCATATCACTCACATCGAGGCACGCATCTCCTCACCTGGCCTCTCATGACTGTGGGGATGCTGCAACAGTCGTAGTGTGAAAAACTGTCATAAGTCACTTTTTTCAGTGCCATTGTAACTTGAATGGTCCACTCCACACAAGCAAAGTACCAGCAAAGGAGGGGAAAAAAAACTCCAGAGAAGTTCCTAAGATAGGAAGTCTAGTCCTGCCAAGAATGTAATAAGGGTTAATGGAGAGGCAGTTTCTCTAAGCAACACCAGAATATTTCCTTCCTGCCTTCCTTACAGGATTAGGCCACTAATTTCTTCTAACAACCGGTTCTCCGAACTACTTAGAATGTTAACAACTGGTTCTAGCGATAGGTGCTAATTGTTAGAATCCCACCCCTGGTTACAACATTTGATTGCTTTAAAATAACCTGTTTGAAGCAATACGCAGCATCATACATATCATGCAAATGTTATTTAGTTATTGCTTCCCTCCACCTTTCCATACTTTCGATCTCCTCACATCTTAAAAGCAGAACAAAAACATTTAATTGACAATTCAATGTATTGTGCAAATTTGGAATATAGATAAGTGGCAAGTGAAGCATATTGTGTGATTCTCCCTCAGCATATAGTCATGCTGGCTACATGACCATGGAAACTGTTTTCAGACAATGTTGGTTCTCTGAGCAAAGAAATAGAGATGAATAGAGTCAACTGGATGATGGAAACCTCTACCTTTAGTTTGCATCTAAGTGGATTTTGAGTTTCAATCTGTACTAAAGTATGCCATCCAGAATTAATTTCTGCAAGAGAAATACAACCTGTAACGAAAGCTTGCAGAGAAGGAATTCCACCCTAAAATTTCCTTCTCTAAAATAATTTGAACACTTATGCAATAGCTGGCAATTGGAAGGACATCAGATCTGGGCTGCTAAAATCCAGATAATCACTAGATGACAGTAAAGAACATCCATTTGCATCCACCTGGTAGAGGTAGTCCCCAGTTAACAATTGTAATTAGGATCAGCAACTTCATCCGTAAGTGACTCCTCATAAAGCAAAAAAAGTCAGATGACCATACCAACTTACAATGGCAGTTCTGATTGCAGCTTTCCCATTGTTGGAAATTGTCAGTGATGGTTGCCAACGATGATGACCATAGAATCAGGGCTGGAATTCAACCAGTTGGGTGAACTGGATGTTAACTTTACATCCAGTTTGGTTCAACTGGTAGTTCCAGCTGGCCTCCGCCCCACACCTCCCAAGAGTCCCCATGCACCTGGTTTTGGCACCCGGTAAGTGCAGGGAGGCTTGCTAGGCCCAAAATGGGGCACAGATGGTGCAGTGCCCCCCCCCCCATGCCCCATTTTGGCTCTCCTGAGGATCCAGGGAGGCTTGCTAGGCCCAAAACAGGATATAGGGGATGTGGCACTCTCCCATGTCCTGTTTTGGCTCTCTTGAGGCTCCATGGAGGCTAGGCCGAAAATGGGATGTGGGAGGTGCAAAGAAAGAGAGAGAGAGGGAGGGAGGGGAGGGAGGGAGGGAGGGATGGGATGGGATGGGATGGGAGAAAGAAAGAAAGAGAAAAAAGAGAGCGGGAAGGAAGGGAGAAAGAAAGGGAGGGAAGGGAGAAAGAGGGAAGTGTTGTGGCCCGCCGGCGGCTAGCAGACCTGGCAGCAGAATTGGACAGTGAGGAGATTGGGGAGGAGCATGGGCAGAGCCCTCATCTGAGGAAGGCTTGTCTGAGGGCTCTGCATCAGAGGCAGAGATGGGGCCAGAGCAGTCTGGCAGTTATCAGCTGCTTTTGGAGTTGGACAGCAGTGAGGTGGAGGAGCAGCTGGAGCCAGTTCCCAGCCTGCGCATGAGCAGAGCTGCCAAAAGAAAGAACAATTACGAACTAAGATTAATGTGGGAGTAAAGCCACAGGTGGACAGTGAATGACCCCTCCCACAGGGATTAAAAGAAGATCAAAAGGGGAGAGGGCTTTTGCAGGAAACCATTCATTCATTGCAGCAGTGTGAAGATCTGTCTGTGCATCTCAAAGACTCTGTGCAGAGTCCTTCCTTGTCAGCACTGCATTTGAAAATATTTATTTGGCAGCTCTCCGAGCTAGATAAGGTCTGTGCTCCTAATTACACCCTTGAAAGACTGTTTGCCAGGCCTTGGCTGAAGGTGAATGCAAGAAATTCACCTTTGTTTAATAAAAGGGGTTTTGCTGGGATAAAGAGTCTGCTTAGTGCTATTTGGGGAAGCTAGTGCTATCTAGGTCAGAATAGGAAGAAAACATGAAGGAGATATGCATGCATGCAAGTATGTAAGTATGTATGTGGAGAAAGAAAAAGGAGAGGAAAGAGGGACTACAAGCCCTGGCACTAGACGCAGCTTCAGAGGATACTTTGAAACAGCAGAGCAATCCAGGACTTGAAGGGATCTCGGAGGTCATCTAGTCCACCCCTGCTTCAAGAGCATTGTTAAAGTGAGTTTCTTTTTTGACCCACTCAGTTAACCGCACCAAAGTTGATTGCAGGAAATGCGACTTCAGCAACAGAGTGGTCAATGTCTGGAATACTCTATTTGACTCTGTGGTTTCTTCCCCAAACTCCAAAAACTTTAACCTTAGACTGTCTACTATTGATCTCACCCCTTTCCTAAGAGGTCTATAGGGAGTGTGCATAAGCGCACCAACATGCCTACCGTCCCTGTCCTATTGTTTCTTTTACTTTTTTATTTTTCTTATATGTACCCATGTATTCATAACTATATTTATACTTATACCTATTATCTTCTTCTTTTGTAAAATCAAATAAATTCTAAATAAATTCTAAATTCAGTCACATGACCACCAAGCCATGCCCACAGAACTGGTTGTCAAAAAATTTGAATCCCACCTTTGCATAGAATGTTCCAACTACTGTAATTATCAGTTGCCTAGTACCCAATCACAATCATGTTTTTTTTTTCTTTTAATCTTTTCATCCAAAAAGCTTTATCAGTTCTGGCAGAATGGTGGAAGCGATATACAGATTAATTCTAAAAAAACGGAGCTGGAAAGCAGGTTAGTGGGGTGGGGTGGGAATTGGGATTTACAAAATCCTTCCCCTGCCATGCCCACCAAGCCACACTCACAGAACCGGTAGTAAATTTGCTTGAATCCCACCACTATCCAGAACTAATGATCTGACCCAAAGATCTAGTGTGTGCATTGTTTCTATTTTGCCCAAAAAAATGTATAAAAACAAGATCATCTTTACCTGATTCTGATTTGGATTCTTTGGGGGGGGAAAGGCAAACCAATTTTTTTTTTCTAATCACTTTGAAAGGAGCATGTAACTTTCACAACTCAATGTGTTAATGCTTATGTAGTACCACTTAAATCCCAATTATAACTTAAACCACCTTAAAGGGTGGAATAGGTTATGCTTTCTGTGTGTAAATGAATATTACTGAGGGCTAATCTGCTTTTAGGAGATGTTCAGTGTTTTGTAAGATCAACTTTCAAAAGATTCTTGCTAATCTCCCCTCCTACGGGAGAGGAGTACATTCAAGCAACCTTGCCTTTCTGTGCAAAATGGCTGGCTTTCTGATTTGTAATTAATGCTTCCTGTGCTTGCTTCGGAGGGAAAGGAATTATAGAGGGTAATGTCATTAATGTAACTGAGGCAGTCCCAAAATGACAGATAGGGTGCTGCCCCCTTTTGGTTATGTGCAGTAGACAAAAAAAGACACTAATCATAATATAGTATTGCTTGGCTTATGCCGGGTTTTCAGAAAAAAAGAGAGAAAGTGTTATTTCATTAAATAGTTCTGGACAATTCCCATTTATTTCTTTATAGAGGAAATTATGGGATTTGAGATATTATAATCTGTCAAAGTTCTAAAAATGAATTAATCAAGCCTGTCTTTCCCCCCACCCAGAAATCCAAGCTAATTTAATTTGAATAATTTTTTTCCAGGACCTTTGCTCTTGGTAGGAACCATTATGTAAATCAGTTTCAAATAAAGAGCTGCTGCCTCTTCTCTCCAGCATGAATAAAAATCTTTCCCCTCTCCAATATTTTTTTTTTCTATTTACAACCCACATTGCTGCTGCAGAATTGCTTTACAGGTTTGTTAGATGAAATTGCTCAATGCAGAAAATCAAGTCCATTTATGTCAAATGCTTCAGTGCTGCCATTAAATTATATGTTGCATATTTCTCAATAGTATACTATTTGCTCCTTCCAGCTGAGAACCAGATACCAACAATAAGACAAAATAAAATAGGTGAATATGTTGGACATGAATACCCTAAGAGAGAATCAACAGAATTCAGACTGCTGGTGAACCGTGAGAGTCCACTCTGTCAAAATGCTTGGTTTGGTGTTTATTTTTTTCCAAGGGAGCAGGAAGAATTACTGGGGAGGGGTGGTTGTGGCACCACAGAAATAGTACAAGAGAGAATTAATGCTCCAACTGGCATTGCATTGTGCTCTCAGTGACACTCATTGTACAGATTAAGCAACTAAATTGATCACAGTGAACAAAATGTGGTTGACTTTCAGAAGAAGGAAACTGTGTGACAACCTCCCCTCACCTTTCAGTCTTTAAATAAGCAGGCCGCATGGTTTGAATATTTACCCTTTATTTTAATTTTTAAAAAGGCTACAAACTTGGGAGACAGATGCAGCATGCAGAATGAACCAGAGGTGGTATTCAGCAGGTTCTGACCAGTTCTGGAGAACCGGTAGCGGAAAATTTGAGTAGTTCAGAGAATAGGCAAATACCACCTCCGACTGGCCCTGCCCCCATCTATTCTTTGCCTCCCAAGTCCCAGATGAGTCCCAGCTGATTGGCTGGGTCTTCTTTTGTTGCCCTGCACAGGAGAACGGAGCTGGAAAGTGGGGTGGGGAGGGAATGGGATTTTGCAGTAACCTTCCCTCAGGAAAGGGGAGGGAATGGGGATTTTGCAGTAACCTTCCCCCAGGAGTGGGATGGGAATGGAGATTTTACAGTATCCTTCCCCTGCCACACCCACCAAGCCACACCCATTCCCACCACTGGAATGAACCATCAATTTGTTAAATAACATTCTCTTCCTTTTCAACCAGTGTCCCACAATCTTCTCCAGCTAATGGGGATGTTTATTGAAACCTGGAAAGGCCTAGGTTTCACAGGAGATGAAGGATTTACAAATACAGTTGATGTACAGTTTTTGAAGTGTATTTAACAGAATTAGGAAGCAATCCTGTTCAGGTTTTGTAAATAACAGAGTTGCAGATATGAAAAGAGGAAGCCCAACATTCACAAAGCTTGGTCACAATTTTTCATGAAACAATATTTTATTGGACTAATATCAACAACAATTCTCAGATTGAAAGGCAGTCACATCCCCCACAGAGCAGTTTCTTCAGCTTGACAGTGAAGTTGCTTCTACAGGTCTACTATAAAGAGAAGACATTCAAAGCTGGAAGGAACCTTGGAGATCTTCTAGTCCAACCCCCTGCTCAAGCAAAAGACTCTATACTATTCAGACAAGTGGCTGTCAAGTCTCTTCTTTAAAAACCTCCAGTGATGAAGCACCCACAACTTCTGAAGGCAAAGCTGTTCCACTAGTTAATTGTCCTCACTTTTATGAAGTTTCTCCTTAATTCCAGGTTGCTTCTCTCCTTGATTAGGTTCCATCCATTGTTTCTTGTCCTGCCCTCTGGTGCTTTGGAAAATAAATTGATCCCCTCCTCTTTATGGCAGCCTCTCAAATACTGGAACACAGATATCATGTCCCATCCCCCCTGTCCTTCTTTTCTCTAGACTAGCCAACCCAAATCCTGCAACCGTTCTTCATATGTTTTAATCTCCAGGCCTTTAATCATCTCAGTTGCTCTTCTTTATACTTTTCGCAAAGTAAAAAGTAATATTTAACAATATTTTAAATCACTTTAACATATTATTTATTATTAATTAAATTATTAAAATAATATTTAATAATATTTTAAATCACTTAAAAGGAAACTGGAGGCTTACACAGTTAAGACCAGAGCATAGGTGTATGTTTAGTTGGAGACAATGTAAAACATATTTTATCCTTTCCCTTCATTCTACCATATGAATCAGTAGTTCTGGATTCAAGGAGGAGAATAGAGAGTAACTGATGGGGCCTGTTTATTTTTATTTTTTTATTGTTATCTACTTAAAACCATTAGAGGCGGCACATGTGACTAACTAAGCACAAACATTATCAAATGTATCAGATCAAACAATGTTCTGCATAGCCCCAAAGGTGGTTGTTTTTTTTCAAACTTTCCCTCAAATTACAATTTTTCCCTGCTTATATGAGAAAATAAAAGGGCAATATATATATATATATATATATATATATATATATATATATATATATATATATATATATATACACATGTAAATCTACTCAATGTTTTCATGAAAGTCTCTCTTAAAGTTCATTTGCAGAAAAAAGACTTTCAAGAATCAATATATCTACAAGACACTCATATCTAAAACTGATCATGGCCAAAGTCCTGGTCAGGCAATACTTTTCCTATTTCATTCCATGATGCATTTATTTTATGACAGTTATAAAAGAGCATCAAATATAGAGAGACCAAAAATAAAGATCAAGCTATATAGTGCTTTATTATCAACTATTGATATTGTCTGCCAGAAGGACTCCATGAGCCATTTTTTTTTATTAAATCCACAAAAGATCTGTGATAAAGAAAAACACACACACACAAAAAGAAGCTGGATATCCTACTGTTTAGAAGGCTGTGAGCGTGTGTTAAGGCCAATCCTACTCTGGGAAGGGGGAATAATCATCTCCTTTCCTCCCAATGGGTCGCTGAATGCCCAGACCTGGAAGGACAATGTAAATGACCCCACAAGAAAGGTGACAGGCTTTGCACTACCAGGTCAGTAATGGACAATCCTGAATAGGAGTCACACCTCACATGGTGTCGGCTGAGACTCTCTGTATAAATGGGGCATGTTATCCTCCCCTCAGTGTGACTGTGGGGGTCCCATGTCAAATTGTAGATCACATCATGACTGTGTAAGCTGAGGACATATACCAGTCCAGTATCTGATTTAAATATATATATATATAAACAAAGCTGCGTTTCACCAGGGATCTTCAAACTTGGCAACTTTAAGATTTGTGGACTTCAACTCCCAGAATTCCTCCTCCGGTCATGTTAGCTCAGGAATTCTAGGAGTTGAAGTCCACAAGTCTTAACTTGCCAAGTTTGAAGATCCTTGGCCTAGACATTGATGTCTGAATATAGATCTTTTTAATATTTATATTTTATTGAGGTCTACTAATGTAACTGAAATGTTAATTTATATTGCTAGTCCAGGTATAATATGCCATACATTAAATAATAAATAAATAAATAAATCAAGTGAGAAATTCCAGCTTAGACTAAACCAACCCCTATTAGCCTTTCCTGGGTGGAAAGTGGATCCAAGGTGGGTTCTTGGTCCTATTTCTGAAGCCAACTAGAATGAATGCACACATACAACTTTCCCACACATATGCTTTCCAAATGAGCAAATTTTGCCTACTACCAAACTTTTGCCTACCAAAGCTAAATAAGGTCAAAAGTCATCTGTCCTTAATAAAAAGTTTGTTGGGGGGGGGGGGTGCCACCAAATTCAACCAGGAAACACAATAATTCCTACTCAGTTACAACCATGGACATCTGGCACTTGTGCCATAAAGGGAGGAATAGTCTGTTTCACTATCCCTGACTCACTATTGGATAAGTACACCCATATATGGAATGAAGGCTGTTTCATCTGTCCTCTGAGAAAGGGGAGATGGCAAAAGGAAGCCCCACCATGAGGTTACTGGGGCTGTTCTGGATTGGTTATATTTGAAATACTTACTGTTCATTGGTCTACATTCCGGCGGGAGATCCTCGCCCCGTCATTGGCTGACTTAGGCGCGGGAGCCCTTTAAAAGAAGGGCTGCCGCGCCGCCGAGTCAGTCGGTGTTCCTGTAAATAAACAAAAAGACTGAATCACTAACCGTGTGTGCCTCGTTATTGCCGCTACAAAACACTGGCGACGAGGATGGGATCGAGGCAACATGTTTAGAGAGTGAATAGCGGCGGAGAGCGAGCGGCATCATGTCCGGAAGCAACGCCCCGCCAGAGAAATTCAATCCGGCAAAGGAGGAATGGCAGACGTATGTGGACCGCTTCCTCATGTTTTTGGAGAGTAGCGATCTGAGCGGAGTGTCGGATCATCGGAAGAGAGCGGTTTTCTTGACCCACTGCGGCCAAGCCGTTTTTCGGATGGCAAAGGCGTTAGCGTCTCCAATCGATGTCAAAACGCTAACCTGGCCCGAGCTAGAAAAGATCCTGCGAAAACACTACGCTCCCACAGTCTCCTGCCTGATTAAGCGCCATGAGTTTTACCTCCGGAATCAAAAAGAAGGTGAACCTATCGCTGATTTCGTGGCAGATTTAAGAGAAATAGGAGGGGAGTGCGAATTCTCGGATTTCAACGAGGCTCTGAGAGACCGGATCGTATTAGGCTTAAAAGATCCAATATTGCAGAGTAAGTTACTAACCGACCCAAGATAACAGCCACAGAGGCCATCGAAGAAGCCACCGCAGCCGAAGCTGCTCACAAATCGGCGGCAAGAATGAAACAGATTAATCAAGCTGCACACCACAATCCCAAAGAGGCCACCAAAACTGAAGACGAACGGGGAAAAACCTCAACACACTACGAGGATCTGGAAACTGAGACCAGTAGTGAAGAAGACGAGGTTTGCCACCTAAAAGCCACGAGAGGGAAAAAAGAGCGGGCAAACAGGCGGTTTGATTTTGAATGCAACCGTTGTGGTGGAAACCACCCCAGATCAGAGTGCCGTTTCGTAGACGCAATATGCAGAAAGTGTGAAAAGAAAGGGCACATCGCAAGAGTATGCAGAGCCAGATCAAGCTACAGCCCAAGGCGGAGAGAAAGTCCTCCTCCAAGAGAGAGAGAAAAGAAAACAAGCAACCGTTGGAGCCAGGAAGGAAGGAATAGAAAATTTAAAGAGTCATCTTACAAGAAAGAAGAAACTCACCAAACAGTAATAATTGGACACTCTAATACAAAAAACGTTAAAAAAGTCCATGTTCAAGTAAGAATTGAAGGAAAAAATTGTGAAATGGAAGTGGACTCGGGATCATTCCTTTCCATGGTCTCGTGGGACACTATCAAAGACTTGATCCCAGACATACGGCGAAGCGAACTAGACAAACAGAACTTAACGCTTAAAGACTACCAGGGAAACAAAATTCCGGTAGTAGGGATTGGACATTTCCAGGTAACCTTCAAAAACCACACCGAGATTCTTCCCCTAACAATTGTGGACCGGAACAGACCAAGCCTTTTAGGACTGGAATGGTTCGAACCGCTTGGAATAGGGATGACCGGTATCAACATATTACAGACGCTGACTGGGAGGCAGACCTCATTCAAGAATTCCAGGACCTGTTCAGCGAAGAATTAGGCAAGTACCGGGGTAACCCGATATCTTTTAACATAGACCCTAAGGTAGCCCCAATTAGACTAAAGGCAAGACGGGTACCTTTTGCTTTAAAGCCAAAATAGAAGAACAACTGGATAAATTAGTCAAGCAAGGGGTCCTCGAACCAGTTGACCACGCTAAATGGGAGACCCCTATAGTGACCCCTATAAAAGCGGACGGGTCGGTTCGTATTTGTGGGGACTATAAGGCGACCCTTAACCATGCATTACAACAGAGCGCATACCCCGTGCCTGTCGTACAACACTTGTTACATTCTATCAAAGGCGGAAAAATTTTCGCTAAACTCGATTTGGCTCAGGCTTACCAGCAACTGCCCGTTGACGAAAAAACAGCTGAAGCCCAAACTATTGTGACACACCGGGGCGCCTTTAAATGTAATCGCCTCCAATTTGGCGTTAGCGTGGCACCTGGCATTTTTCAATCTCTTATGGAACGCCTCCTTCAAGGAATTCCAGGGGTCATCCCATATTTCGATGACGTCCTGATTGCAGCTAAACACAATTGCAACTGCGAGACCGCCTAAGAAAAGTGCTTACCAAATTTACTGAGGCTGGTTTAAAAGTCAAAAAAGACAAATGCACCCTAATCACAGACAAATAGAATTCTTGGGATACCAAATCGATGGCGACGGCATCCACCCAACAGCAGGAAAACCCGTGCCATCAAAAATGCCCCCACCCCAACTAACAAAGCTGACCTACAAGCCTTCCTAGGGTTAATAAACTTTTATCATGTCTTTTTGCCCCAGAAAGCCACGGTGGCGGAACCCTTGCATAGACTTTTGGACAAAGACCGTGTGGAAGTGGGGAAATCGGGAAGAAACAGCATTTAACAAAATTAAAGACATGATCACTTCAGCAAAGGTATTAATACAATATAACGAGACTTTGCCATTGTTATTAACTTGTGATGCCTCGCCTTTTGGGATCGGAGCTGTCCTGAGCCACCTTCTACCTAACGGCAGAGAGGCTCCGATTGCCTTCTATTCAAAAACCCTGTCTAAAAGCCAAAGAAATTACAGTCAACTGGACAAGGAGGCACTAGCCATAATTTCTGGTATTAAACGTTTCCATGAATACCTGTATGGCCGACCATTTTCTATTATCACCGACCACAAACCCCTACTAGGTATTCTGGCGGGAGACAAACCAACTCCTCACATTTTATCACCAGAATGACAAGAGGTCAGAGTTCCTTGCCGCTTACAATTACACCTTGTCTTACCGTCCGGGTCCGTCCATCACGCACGCAGATGCTTTAAGTCGTTGCCCGTTACCAGACACTGATCCTGAACCAAACCCCAGCACCTCAACATTTTTGATTGAAACCCTGCCCGACCTCCCGATGACAGCAGCAGACATCGCGCACGAAACCTCTAACGACCACCTACTGCATACCGTGAGTAGGTGGATCATAAAGGGATGGCCAGACTCTGATTTACAAGAACATTACAAACCATTTAAACAGAGGACAAATGGAACTTTCCGTGCTAAAGGGTTGTGTACTATGGGGGGATCGAGTGGTCATTCCACTAAAACTTCGAAATCCATATTGAGACTATTGCATGAGGGACACCCCGGGGTGGTGAAATGAAAAGTTTAGCCAGGAGTTATGTATGGTGGCCTGGGTTAGACAAGGATGTTACCGATTGGGTCGCGGGTTGCCAGCCCTGCCAGACATCCCGGCCCTCACCCCCAAAGGTGCCAGCCACTGAGTGGGATCTACCTAGGGGCCCTTGGTCTAGAATCCACATAGATTTTGCGGTCCGACTAAGGGGCATACCTTCTTGATTCTGGTAGACGCTTATTCAAACTGGCTAGAAGTAAGCCTAATGAAATCAACCTCTTGCGAGGCTGTCATACGACAGCTCAGTAAATGGTTTGCCACCCACGGATTACCAGACGTCCTGGTATCTGACAACGGCCCTCAATTCACGGCTACAGAATTTGAGGGTTATTTAGCAAGCTTGGGCATACGCCATGCCCTAACCGCGCCGGCACATCCGGCAGCGAATGGACGGGCCGAAGGCATGGTCCGGTTTACCAAGGAGACCCTTCTTAAGTTAGACCAGGGCCCTATACAAGCACGCATCGACAAATTATTATTTATCCAACACACTACACCTAGTAGCACTACTAACAAAACTCCTGCTGAATTACTTATGGGAGGAAATTACGTTCCCCTCTAGATAGACTACACCCTACATACTCTACAGACAAGCCTCTAGATTCTTCAACCAGAGTCCGAACATTCCGAATTGGGGATTTAGTTTACGCTAAAACCTGGTAGGGCACCCCTTATGGGTGCCAGCCACCATCACACACCTAACCGGACCACGTTCTTACCGGCTTACCACTTCTGATGGCAAAAGCTGGAAGCGACACATCGACCAACTTAGAACTCGCACCCTTCCCAGACCTTGCGATTTTCCTGGGGGGGAAGGGGAGCAACCACCAAGCAGTCAAGATAAGGAAAGCCCACTAACAAACAATGACCGCCCTAACTCACACACACACACCCTCAAATCTAGCTCCGGTCGGGTCTCGCTGCTACGCACCTGATCCTGGAGAACGTCCCGCTGAAACATCTGACAGGACCGACGATAATCCAGGCCGGGCAGGGAGCGGCATGGCCACATCAACTAGCCTAGCTAGGCCCGTTGGTAGTGACGCAGCCGGCTCGACCTGCTCGAAGTTTCCAGGGCCGGAGGCGAGAGGAGCAACAGGTCCTCCGCACCAGCTGATAGCAACGACGCAACTGAGCCGCGCAGGTCCAGTCGGACCCACAGGAGCCCCGCCTATCTACGTGATTACGTAACATAGGTGCGGCTCTGATTGGTCAGACTGGACCAAGGAGGGAGGGGTGTTCTGGATTGGTTATATTTGAAATACTTACTGTTCATTGGTCTACATTCCGGCGGGAGATCCTCGCCCCGTCATTGGCTGACTTAGGCGCGGGAGCCCTTTAAAAGAAGGGCTGCCGCGCCGCCGAGTCAGTCGGTGTTCCTGTAAATAAACAAAAAGACTGAATCACTAACCGTTGTGCTGCCTCGTTATTGCCGCTACAAAACAGGGGCCATATCTGCAATTTTGACTTGGCCATAGACATTTTCTCCTTTAGCAAAGGAGAGAGTGCCCTCCATCTTCATTCCCCAGATAGCAACCACAGGATTGATTAGGGAATTGGGCCTTGCTTGGGTTCAGGCAATGAGCCAGCCTCTTTAGCTACCTTCAATGGCTCATACAATCTCTCCCCAGCATTTTCTGCCCCATAGCATCTTATGCTCAAATTAGCAGCCTCACCCGATTTAACAGTAAGGCTACTGGTTAGGATGCCACCAGTTCTGCCTGGTTCTATAGAACTGGTAGTTCTGAAGAGCAGCAGACACTGAACTGATTCAGTGTCTGCTGCTCTGTTTGGCCCAGCCGCCCACCGGGCTCATGGCTGTCCTTTATTTCCTGCTTTTTGCTATTTTTCCTCCCGTCCCACCCCTCCAACCATCAGCTGTTCTGCTATGCTGGGAGATTTAGATTAGCTAGAAAACAGGAAATCATTGGATTTTCTTGCTTTCTAGATAATCTAAAAGCAGAGCTGAACCTGAAGCTTCCATAATTAAGTGCAGACTCAGGTAGCAGATGGCAGAAACAAGATCTCTAAGTGAATCTGTGATTCTGTGAGCAACTCAATCTGTCTGTCTGCTCTGCCTGACTTTGGTAAAAGTTGCTTTTTTAAAAAATAAAAAATTCAATATTTACATAGTGTGTTGTGAGTTAATTTTGTGAGTTTGCTTGCTAGCAAATCTTATGAGTTTGCTTGCAAGCAAATTTTATGTGACAGACTCAGGTAGCCAATTGCAGAAAGATAGATCTCTGAATAAATCTGTGATTCTGTGAGCAACTCAATCTGCCTGCCTGCTTTGCCTGATTTTGGGTAAAAGGTGCTCGTTTTTTATTAAAAAAATCAATATTTACATAAATATTGATAATATTTACGTCCAAGCCATGACCACCCAGTCACATGACCACCAAGCCATGCCCAATCAGCAAGCCACACCCACAAATTAGGCCACACCCACAGAACCAGTTGTTAAGAAATTTGAATCCCACCCTGAGTAGGGCCATTTGATTACTGTTGGCTTAAGAAAAGGTGTTCACAAAAATAGAGCTTTTCAAGGTGAGGCTATCTGCTATTTAGAGACCATGTTTGCAAGCGTTTGCATTTGAGACTATATATCTTTTGTATTAGTTCTTCTGCAAGTACATAATTGACCTGTCAGCCCACCCTGCAATAATAACTGTGATAGACAGGAAATATATTAAGAAGGACCTTTAGTGTCAGAGATGCTGTTAGATCCTTTGCTGTCCTTCAACTTGCTTTCTTTTTAATTAGGACTCAAGCATTTGCAGATTGTAATGCATTGTCATATTATTATTATCATCATCAATACATTTTTCTCTTCTCAAAGATTAATTAGGCAGCTGTACAAAAGACAACTTTGGGGTCCTTGAGGAGATTAGAGTTTAAAATAAGAATGCCATTTACACTTAGAGAAATAATATTTGTGAACATCCACTTATTAAATATAAGAATTGTCTGAAAGATTATAAAAGAAGTCACAAAAAGAAATTTCTGAGGGAAATGTTATAATTGGAATCAGACAGAAGTATATACTCAGTAAACTATTAATGTCCATTACTATTATATACTATAATCTACTATAGTAATGTAGTGAGAGTTAATGTATAGATGTTTTTAGCTTCCCAATTTAAAGAAAGAATAACTGGCCCCAACATCACTTACAAGTTTCTATGCCTAAAAGAGGACTAGAAAATCGATCTTTCCACTTCTAGTCCAACACCATAATTATTGCATTAAAGTGAGTTTTACTGTGCATGTATGTGTAAATCTACATGTCACAGAATAATAGATCCAGTATATAACTAATACACACTGTAAATCCTGGAACCCAGAAAAACACAAAATGTCAACAGTGTAGCATATATAGCACCCCTAAATCTCAAAACATGACAAAATAAAAAATTTCTTACAAATGAAGGCAAAATGTTATTTCTATGTGGTTATACTCTGGACAAATGGATTTCAGCTTGCAAAAGTTCCTTGCTGTAATAGTCATTGTTGAAAATTCTTGGTGCTAAACACCCCATATCTGGAGGACTATAGCAATAGTAAAAATGGTAATCTGCCTGTCTTAAAAAAAAAATCATAAATTCCTAAGATATCAGAGAGCCTCCAACAGAACAGAATATATGGAGTTCACTGTTGAACTAAGGAGTCTTCATTGTTCTCTGGGTTTCGTTGTTTGCTTACAGATATTTCATTATCAGATTAGATAACACCTTCAGTGCATCACCGATTATGCCATTTTAGATAACTACTGCATCTTTTCATGCAGATGTGTACTATATAAGATGCCAGGCCAATATCAGCAAATCATTACCACCAACCAAAATGGACATATCTGCTAATGCCATTTGCTTGTTATACATTGCTTGTTTCATGCAGCTCTTTACTTGTCTGCTACTTGTCACCATTCTCTCAATTACAATCCAGTCATCTCTTCAAGACTTACCTATTTTGGTCTTTTCATGATTATTTATTTTTTAGTGTCCATGTAATGCTTGTAAGAATGAAGGTATGTTTTGTGTATATTTTTAAAGCTTATTCATAAGTTGGGAAATAATATACAACATCAATGAATGTATTACTTAAAACTCTAAAAGGCCAAGTTGAAGGTAGATCATTGTGTTGACTCACTAAGAGTTGATACTGGACTTGATGGCATTTAATCCATAAATCCTTACATTACTACAGATCTTATAGTTTCCAGAACTTATTGAAATTAAAATTATTTTGTTAGCCATGATGAAAGTCACAACAACTACTACTATTTACATCTTAGAAGGACTATGTGTGGATTTAATTCAGGCTCCTTAAATGTAGCAGAATCGTTGGGATGCTTTTTCGTTCCTTTCTATCACTTAACCAAACATAAATGCTATAATATTAGATCATTTTCTGTCTTCTACACCAGGGGTCCCCAACCCCTGGGCCAAGGCCCACTATTGGGCCAAGGCCTATTCGAAAGCAGGCCATGGGAGAAATGGGCAAGCGTGAGCATGTGAAACTCCACTTGTGTGAGCAGAGGGCACTTGTGTTTGCCACACGAAGCTCCACATGTATGAACAAAAGGCACTCGCATTCATTGTATGTGAGCACAAGTGCCCTCTGCTCATGGGAGTGGAGCTTGTGCAGAAGTACAAGCACCCTCCACTCACACCTGAGGCTCCATTCATGCGAATGAACGGTACGCGGATACATCGCTAGCACAAATGGAGCTGTGCACCTGCCACTCACACAACCCACCCCCATGCCAGGGCCGCCAAGCTGGAAAGGTTGGGGACCGCTATTCTCCACAACAATCCATTTGTGAGATAGGGATTAAGGAAGCAAAACAAATAAGAAGCTGGATAGCAGGAGTTCTCTCTCCTACTTCCACATTGCATAGTTTACATAATCCATTTATCCTGAAGAAAAAAAAAAAAAGCTCTGGGTCTGGAAAAGAAGAACATAAGAGATAATAATTTATCTTCATAGCTTCAATAACAGCTGCAGTCTTCATGAGTTTGGTAAATAAAGAATGTGAGTGCCTTGAAAACATGATGTTTAACAAAAATGATAGACTTTCAAACTAAATATTTTGTGATACTGGCAACCTCTGCATCGCATTTTTATATTAAACATGATGTCATCTTCCACAACGGTATTTTGCATGGTCATTATAGCTAGAAACTTTCTTTGTTGTTTAAGTATTTGTTTATTGAGTAATTGAGTTCCATTATTGCAATAAAATAAATAACTCATAGTTTCAGGTTATTTTGTTTTATGGTAGGTCTATATATAATTCAGCAGTAATAACATTCAAATAAATCTCACCCTCTAAAGCAGTGAGTGTGAATATGACATGATAAAAAGTACATCAGACTGAATGATCAACAGTGTGCTTTAATGTGCTCATTGTATGTGTATCTGTATTTCTAAATTACATTTGAAAAAGACCAGTTAGTTGATATTTGTGTCTCATAAGTAATAAAGTATATTTGCTCACTCCAAAGCAACAAATTAAAAAAAAATACCATTGTCTTTATTGAATTGATATAGTCATTTGTTTTAACAATGGCTCTATATAGCGGTAATATTTTAGGGAAGACTTAAACATTTCTAATGTTGAAATCAATAAACCAAATTACTATTTAAGAAAAGAGAATCCAGAGAATAAAAATGATATTTGAGGTGATTTAGGATTAGTGATAATGATAGTGATTTGGTTTATTTGGAGATTTTAAAAAGGCTTTACTTACTTTTCCTAATCAACTTAGTTGGCAAATTAATTTGGCAAATTGACAGCTGTTAAATTTGCATAATAGACACAAAAATTCTACCTTTCTATGACTTTTCTGATTAGATGCCAACAAACCTGTGATACAGTGAAATAATACTTTACAAGAATCAGCTTCGGAAGCAAGATAATGGAAATAATTTTATCCATGGATTGCATCAATTTTGCATCCTTACTTTGGTCAAATTCAAAGTTTATTGATAGGAAACAGGATGCCATTTGGTTTTGGTACATCCATGAAGCATTTTTCTTCTTTTGGTCTTTGCTATTAGGTCCCCAGCTAGTACAATGCATTCAGATAATAGAATTCATGGTATTAAAACTAAATTTGAGAGCAGATTGGATTTTTTTTTCCAAATGATATAATACCCTCATTTGTAAAAACCAGTTGAGCATTTCTATAGAACCCTGATATACAGAATTACCATATATATAAATCTGTATAAATCAGAAATAATGTGCTTTTATGTGCCTGAATGCACCTGAAACAACAGTTTGACTGTATATGAAAAATATACTTTAAAAATTAAGCAATATTTGTCATCTACTAACAAATAACTGATAACATATTTGAAGATTAAACGAATAGAATAAATATAAATCTGGAAAGAAATGGGTAGAGTTACAGTTGACTTGCTTAGGAAGAATAACTGTTCCTAAAAATGGATATTTACCTAGATTGATTTAGCTGTATCAAATTCTTCCAGTAAATTACTTAGAATATAGATTTAATAGTTGGCAACAATTATTGAAACTGTTTATCTATGGAGCAAATATGCTAGATTGAAAAGTAGTATAACTCTGCCAAGGAAGATAGTTTAGGAGTACCCTTCTTACTTTAGTATTTTAAAACTTTTCAAATTAAACAAATTATTTGGCCTAATAATGTGGAATATAATCCCAATTACATATACATGTACTTCAAATGAACCTAATATAAAAGTACTACTGTTGAGAATTTGAATCAATCAGAAGAGAGCTGGAAGGGACCTTGGATGTTTTCTAGTCCAGCCCCCTGCTCAAGCTGGAAACCTTATACCATTTCAGACAAATGACTATCCAGAAAATAAGTTTGACCCCCTCCTCTTTATGGCAACCTCTCAAATACTGGAACACTGATATCATGTCCCCCATATTCCAGTGGTGGGATTCAATTTTTTTTACTACCAGTTCTGTGGGCGTGGCGTGGTGGGTGTGATGGGAAGGATACTGCAAAATCTCCATTCCTTCCCCGCTCCTGGCGGAAGGTTACCGCCGGTTCTTTGAACTACTCAAAATTTCCGCTACCAGTTCTCCAGAACTGGTCAGAACCTGCTGAATATCACCTCTGCCCTAGTCATTCTTTTCTCCAGAGATAAGCCACACCCAAATCCTGTAACCCATCTTCATATGTTTTTGTCTCCAGGCCTTTAATCATCTTAGTTGTTTTTCTTTGACCTTTTCCTGAAGTCTCAACATCTTTTTTTTGTAATGTGGTGACCAAACCAAATAAAAGGGTGGTCATTTATTTGCATTTCAAAACAACAATGCTGGATAAGGTATCTTTCCTCCTTCAAATTTGAAGTGCTTCATTGTAAAATATAAAGTATATTGCAGGGTGACTTTAAAAAAAATAATCTGTAAAACACACAATATGCTGTATAATTGCTTATTGCTATTAACACAGTTGCAGTGCATGACAGAAATAGCTTGCTTAATAGAGTTCCGGCAGACTAAGATCAATGAAGATTGAACCAGATGACTGCATCTTGCAGGCTTCCTTCAAGTATGGGATGCTTCCCTATTCCTTGGCCTTCAGAAGTCTTAATAATAACCTTCCTGCAGTTTGTCTTGTTTTGCCTATGGTTGCCTTGAATATTTTGGGGCTCACCTTGAAATTAATTTACTAAAAAATGTTTCCACAAGTCTGGTGATCAATTCATGGTAAATCTTGGAGCAGCCAAGCAGCTCCCACTCATATCATTATTTCTTTACTTGTTCCATTAAAAGAAGAGATGAAACATAGGCAGACATATGGCTAAAAAAAAAAGTATTCTGCAGCATGAAGGAAAATCAATACAATTACCATAGAGTAGAAGATACTTTTGGGTTATGTATTATGTTTATATTTAATTTTTGTTCTTCTTCATTTAATTATTTTCGATTAACATTAAAGGAGTAAAACAGGAAGGGGAAAGGGAAAGCCTTCCCTTTTCTGGAGTGTATAAATGGTATAGCTAATCATTTTCAACAGTTTTGATAAAGCAGCATTGACATTTCCAGCCTCTTTAAAATTATGCAAATCATTGAGAGGTGAAGCACTGGAGTTCTCTTCTCAAATAGAACGCTGCTGTTTAAAGTGGTGTTGTATGTCAAGTAGGCTAAGGTGTGGGTACTTTGATTAGAATATTCCTCTCTTCCACCCCCATCTTTTCTGCAGCACAAATCTGTGTGCCATCTGGTCGCCCCCAGTCCTTTTTATAATTCAAAATGGCATGCATTCAAGTTCCTCAAGATAGGGCTGCATTTTAATTGGTGGGAGTTAAAAAAGAAAATGCACTTTTATGGCCTACCCTTCATTCAAGTCCATCACATTTTAATCTGACAGTTGTGTTGGAGAACTCAGCCCTCTCTACAACTCATAATCATGTTTGGGTTTTTTTTTTTTTTATTATTACATGCGGTTCTTGAGCTTCTAGAGTTGGTGGTTGGGTCAGTGGTAGAATGCCCCAGGCTTTTGTACTAGGAAATTGTAACCTCCAATCTCAGGGAATAGGTTCCAGATAAACTCAAGGGTTTGTGGTCTTGATCTTCTCCCTGTAAAGCTCTGGCCAAAACATTCATATAGTCCCATGCTTGACCTAGCCTTCACACTAGAGCAGTTATGACATCGTCTGAACATGAAGGTTTTTTTTACCAGTACAATTACTTTCAAATCTATCTTCTTTGACCTGCCAGATCTCTACAGGGCTGTTGAATAGATTAAGATGATCTTAAGTCCAACCTTTTGGACCTCAGGGACCACCAAACTCATAATTTTAAATCCTGTGGACCACTAATATGAATTTTGTCTGATGGTGGCTGCAGGAAAAAATCCTGCAGGAAAATTCCCCATCCTGTTTTCCTACCAATCGATCATTCTTTATTTGGGATCACAGGATACCATCAAGCGCTACATTCTCAGGGAGAGAGGGGGGGAGAGGAAGGGAGGGAGGGAGGGAGAGAGACTTTTGGCTGCACACAAGGAAAGCAGCAGAAGCAGCAGAAGTCTTTCTTTCGCTCCCCCAAACTCCACCAGAAATGAGTCTTTGCCAGCGCAACCTTTTGGAGCAGGATGTCTTGCAGCGTCTCAAAGATTCATTTCTGGCGGAGTTTGGGGGAGAGAAAGACAGACTTTTGCTGCTTTCCTTTGCAGCCAAAAGCAGAAGAAGAAAGAAGTGGAAAGAAGCAGCCCGGTGGCCAGGCCGGGTGCCTGGGGTGAGTGGGGCAAGTTCCACCCTGCCCTTTCCCTCCTCCCCTTACTACCTCATGTTGTGAGATACAAATCTTTTGTTTCTGCGGGCCATGTGGGCGGCACAGTCTTGTGTTCCCACACAGCTTAGATTAATTGCTTTGAGGGATGCTTTGGGGGCGACATTTCTCTGTGGATCACCAAAATTTTCTCGTAGACCATCAGTGGTTCCTTGCCCACTGGTCGGTGACCACTGATCTAGTCTACGCATGTAATGGACTCAGTGGGCTTTTGGGCCAGTCTTTGGAACACAAAGAAGGAGGGAACATGGAAAAAAAATGCACAAATAACTTTCCTTTCTTATGGATTCTAGCAAATTCCCCAATTAGAGAGGATCTGCAGGAGATGAAGCTAATCTAGGCTTTTAGAGAAAAAACAATGAGTGAATCTAGCTGTTTGGGAGAAGAGTTTGGTGATAAGAGCAATGACGCATTTTTATTTTTCCAGTGGCTCTAAAGCTACTTATTCCTTTCCAGGAAAATATACTGTAGGAGTGAAAATCATCCACTATGACAATTTTGCAGATTTCTTTGCAAGTAAAATTGCTTCACTGTTTTTCAATTTTTACACTACAATGATCTACATACAAACACTAAGGGTGCATATAGGTTAGTAGAAAGATATTCTCCAACTTTGTACCATTTAGAGGCTGTGTCACCTCCTGTTTCTTTAGGAATTCAAGGAAGCAGAGTTTAACTAGGATATTTAAACTCAGGGACTCCACAGGGCAAATGAGAGAGGGCAAACAGATCAACAGTCTAAAAATGGTGGATGTGATAAGGCAATCAAAGCCTCATCCTTTAAAATGTGTTACATACACCATGCAACATAAAAAGGGGCTTGAGCTTTACCTTATTACTACTATTTTGACATTTACACACCCATGCATTGATGCCCCTGATAGCTGCAATTGCATAAACTTTAGGAGCCATGGTGGCACAGTGGTTAGAATGCAGTATTTCAGGCTAACTCTGCCAACTGCCAGCAGTTCAATCCCGACTGGCTCAAAGTTGACTCAGCTTTCCATCCTTCTGAAGTCAGTGAAATGAGGAACCAGATTGTTGGGAACAATATACTGACATTTGTAAACAGCTCAGAGGATACTGTAAAGCTCTGTGAAGTTTAAGTGCTATTGCTGTTACCTTCTTCCATGTAACACATAAGAGCTGAAGTAGGACAAAGAAATGTTCAAGCCCTCATGCCCCAATTTATACCTTCCCTTTCACCTTAAATAAGTTCTCTCCATTCAACTAAGAGTTCTGAAAGTGAAATATAATGGTGTTCACTTATAAGTGAGAACAATTAACCAGGTGAACGTAACAATATAGAAAATTATGCTTGTATTAGGCAAGCAAACAAGTTCAACTCAGCTTTGTATCTTCCAGCTAAAAACACTGTCAAGCCCCTGAACAGCCATGCACAAGGGGGAAAGCATGATTCAGATGGTCTTTTATTAATCATGCTTAATGCAAGGGAAAAAGGAGGGTTAGCATATAGAATTTTTGGTGCTTAATTAGCAAACCTCCCCTCGTTTATAGTGAAGTCAATAAGGTGGAGCCTCTGAGACTTGTTTGAAATTCTCTCCTCTGGATAAATAAATATTTTATTTATTAATCAAATTTATACAGCTTCCCTTCTTACCTTAGGTAACTTTATTGAAAGGCTAATGGCTCTTTTACCAAATAAGACTGAACTCTCCATCTGTTCTTTATTTTTCATGCTTTGAAATACTCCACTTTCTTTTCCAGCTTCTGAGAATGATCTTATAGTACATGAAAGAGGAGGGTAAGTGGAAATAGGAATAGGCATAACCAATACGTATAGCCCCGTCCTCTGACAAATTTAATCCTCATCAGTGGTGGAATTCAAAATATTTTACTACTGGTTCTGTAGGCGTGCACAGAGCATTCTAAAATGGGCAATTTTAAGCGTGAAAACTTACCTTACTGTCCGCTGTGCCGTGCCTATCAGCTGAGCTACAAACAAAGGAAATATAGGACAGGAAAGGGCGGGTGCGGGTCACCTGCTGACCAGTGCCAGCGGATCGCTAGAAACGTTGCGAACTGGCAGCATATCACCACTGATTCTCCTGTTAGATAAGATAAATGTCAATAGCTTGACATAGTTTGGGGAGAGCTTAGTTAGTAGATACAACTTATTATTTCACTTCCCTTATTTCCAAGAGTCTTAAAAGTGAGCTAGACAAACTCACAATTGCCACATACACAACTGATACTTTTGCTTGCTTTGCTTCATAAATAGACTTGTTTTGGCCACCTTTGTTAGGGTACTTACTAGTTAATACACTGACCAGGTAGTAAGGAGCTAGTAGGAAGAGATAAAATGCTATTCAACATTTGACAGTTTTCTTGGAGCATTTCAACTACTCTTAGAAATGTTGATCCCTGCCACAGGGAAAAGATAGGCTGTATGAGTCTCCAGAAGGCTCATAAAACCTGATTATTGAAATTATCTTGGAGGAGGAAAGCTTTTGCTAAGCCATTAAAAAAACACTGTCAGAACTAACCATAAAGTTTAATATATTTGGTGGGTGCGATCACAAAGCCTTTGTATCATGCAAACTTAGCAAACCCATAGTTTATGGGTAAGTCATTTTGCAGTTTTGGAAGAGATCAGCAGCAGAGAACTATAAAAATGGAAGGCATCTTGAAGTCTCTGCATATGGGGGTTACAGATATAAAGTGGCAGATTGACTGTCGCATAGCAATTCCTGTTTCCTGTCTTCACTTACTTATTTTGCAGATAAGGCAAATATTAGTGAAAAGCCTCCAAAACTACCTGTCCAAAGAGACTCAGTTAATACTGCTCCCCAGCATCTCACCCCCTTGTAGAAATGAAGTATGTAAGCACAATCATGGTTTGGAGGAAAATATAAACACTTTTTGCTATTTATGTTTGAAAAAAAAATACTAGAGTGACAGGGTGATCAGATGCTGCTTTGTGCTAAGTACAGATGTCACCCAATTAAAGAATTTTAGCTGATTAAGTAGATGCCTCTTTAATCACAATTAATTTTGATTAACTTTGCATAGGGGAGGGACCTTTCTTAAAACAGTGGAAATAGTAAAGCAAGAGTTTGGGCTATTGCACTGGCCACATAGAAAATCTTGTTGTGTCCACTTTTACTTTTCTCTTGTGTCAAGAGCTCTTCTTGAGAGGCAAATAGATTTGGAGTTGAAAGGTGAGAATATGGAACCAGACCCATATTGACTGTTTCAGGCCCCTAGCAGGCAGTGAAACAAAACAGGTATTTTAAGCGTATGATGGGCTGAAGACATACTTTATAAAAAATAAAATTCACTTGACATTTCCCCAAATGAGAAGAAATGGCTGGTCAGTTCCTGCCCTTCACCACAGGTAATATGAAGTTACTCAGCTGCAGAATATATGTAGTATGTCTTTATTACAGTCATATCCCTCTGTTGTTTTATACTAGTATCTCAGTATTGGCAATCCCAAACTGGATCTTCAGCTCACAAACGAGCAATTACAAAATTGCTCTATTGACTCCAGATATAATGGCTCCCAGTTTAACAACCACTGAATTAGAGGACCAGAGCCCTACCCTCAGAAAACTTCCATTTGTTAGAAAGAGAGGGTTAGGAATGGATTTAGTCCCTGATAGATAATTGATTGATACAGTGTAGAATCCAGTTAACCTGTTTATAACTTATTTCAGTTAGTTAATTATGTCACTTTATTTGTTTCAATATTAATCAGGCAATTATGCTATAGTATATTTTCCCCTTGTTCCTTGTGATGCTAGCTCAGAGACATAAAAAGATAAGAATTTCTAAATCAGAAAAGATTTATTGATGGCCATGAGATAAATACATCCTGTAGCAATCTCCCAGACCTTATGGGATTTCACTTAATTTTTAGGAATAACGTAATAGAAAAAAGACACCACAATAAGGAGAATCAATGACTTTTTCCTTAAAGGAAAAATAATCTTTTAATACATTCTAGATAGACTTATCTAGCAAGGGGTGTGTGAAATCATAGAAATAAACACTGAAGTTAGGAGTCTAATTCTTATGGGAGTTAGGGCTGGTGCTTGTTTGAGGGGGGAAAAAAGAGCTTTTTGTAGGAAATGATTAAAGGTGACAGAAAAGCCTGCATTACTTAGATCCATTGATAGCTTGGACTTAGTAATATGCTGTACTCCATTACAGTATGAACAGAAAATGAAACAGATTTAAGTCTTAAACTCTATAAAAGAAAGAGAGCTCAACTGAAAGAGAAGGGGTGAAAATCCTGAGGATATCAAGGCTACACAAGAGGCTTGCTACACAAAGACACACACAATTCAGTAGCATAGAAACTTTGAGATGTAGATTTCATTTCCCAGAAATCCCCAGCAGCATGTGTTGATTGAGGAATTCTGGGAGTTCAAATCCACACCTCTTAAACTTGAGAAACACTGCCATAATGCCCCAAAGAACACCATGCAAAGTATTAATTTATCAACTGGAAATGATTCAGCTAACTTCTCAGGTTTTTACAAAGTAGGAATTACCATTCCGTGCAAAGTGAAAATGCACATGGTTTCTTGAGCCTGGAGATATTGTAGCATCTTTGACCAAAACTTTTATGGAATATTCCTATCAATTCCGCATGACAATTTATCCCACTTGTTGGGATCCTTTAATCTGAATCTGCATCTCAAATGGGAAGGCTGCTTTATTTTGTGCTGACTCTTTCTGCCTACCAGCTTATAAGATCTTCAGTTATATCAGTTTCAATCACCTTGAATACTCACTTAAGTAGAAAGATGAGATATAAGTTTAATAAATGGTTTACATAATTTGTAGTTATTAAAACAAAGCAAAAGTAATTCCATGTCATATGTCCTGGTTTGGACACCATATTAATAGAAGAGAATTATTTATATTATATTATATTATATTATATTATATTATATATATTATATTATATTATATTATATTATATTATATTATATTATATTATATTATATATTATATTATATTATATTATATTATATTATATTATATTATATTATATTATATTATATTATATTATATTATATTATATTATATATATTATATTATATTATATTATATATTAAGAGAAGAGAAGAGAAGAGAAGAGAAGAGAAGAGAAGAGAAGAGAAGAGAAGGATTCTTTATTGGCCAAGTGTGATTGGACAAACAAGGAATTTGGTGCAAATGCTCTCATATTATTAGAATGGTTTAAAAAAATTGAAAGACAGATATATTAATCTGAACAGGAGATAAATAAAATAAAATAAAATCCTAAAAAAAGACATATTGATACAAATGTGCTAGCCCTCTCAAATATATGAAGAGTGCCCTACAGAAAAAGGCATAAACTATTGTCTTATTGTCTCAGAGTGCAGAAGATCAAAATAATATTAAATTATAGGAAGGCAGGTTCAGGTTGAATGTTAAGAAACCCTTGCTTAATGGTAGGTCATACAAATGGTTGATAACAATAACTTTGAGCTCATGCTTTTAATTATATTTATTCATCCTTCATGATCAGATGAAACAAACATGAATAGAAGATAAAATGGAGAGCTGGTTTGGTACTAATGGTTAAGGCACCAGGCTAGACTGTGAGTTCCAGTCCTGCCATAGTCATGAAAGCTGACTAGGTGACTTTGGGCCAGTCCCTTTCTCTCAGCCCAACTTACCTCACAGGATTGTTGTAGAAAAAGTAGGAGGAGAACCTACCTTGGGTTTTTGTAAAAAAAAAAAAGAGTTGCTTAAAGTGAGAAAAATTAATAATAAATAAAATAAATAATAATAAAGGTAGGTACAAATAAACAAAGTAATAAAATGCATGTTAATTTTCTCATGTTGCCCTTTTATTTAAAAAAATCATAATTAATATAGACATTTCATTAAACAGTTTTATGAATGAATACATCTAGAAATAAACTGGACAAATGGTAGGCTGAGTATCACCAGGTTACACTTAACATTGTTTTTCAAACCAAACCACTTTCATGGAAGGTTTTTCAGTCATCCAGAGCTAACGCCCACACACATAAAAAGTATCTGTTTCCCTGTCATCTCAACTTCAGACGGTCAGATAGCATTATATAAATACTACCAGCTCTTGAAAGTCATGCTGTGTCTTGCTTTTCAATATCACTTTTGGGGACTCTGACAAATAAAGCCTATTTGCTTCCTTCCTTTGCTGTTTACGGAAATCCTCTCCCCTGGTGACCTTATTTATTTCAACCATTTTTCATTTCAGGCTGAACCTGCCTAGGCTGTGATTGAAACTTGAACATTAATCAAATTTAAAAAGAAAAAAAAAACCCTATGGCAGGAAAAATAAAATTAAATAAATGCTTTTATCAGGTTACTTCAATTCTCTTTAGCTTCTTTTTCTGTAATTTCCCTCCTTCTCTCTCAGGTACGCATGACAAAATTGGATTAAAAAAAAAACACACACACACACTACTCCTTTGAGTGTTTTCATATCCAGCTGCATTCCATTCCAGCAGTGTTAACTTCAGTTCATCTGGGATTGTATATTATTTATTTTTTATCAAGACTCAGTGGGATCCTGATTGAAAAGCTTAGGTGAAAAATGTCAGGACAAATATTGAAGCAAAAAGTGTTTATCCCATGTGCTATAAGTCTGGGGTCTGCTTAACAACTTTTTTTCACCTCCTATTTTTTTTCTCTGACTCCAAACTGACACCTGGGTAAATTGATTTAAAAGAAGGAGGAAGAAGGGAAAATACAATCTCTATTCCATTAACATGTCACCACACAGAACAGTGAAGTGTAGAATTGTTTTCTTCAAATGAAGACCAGAAAGGTGCGTTTGATTCTCAGCTGAGCTTTCCAGCACTTGTGCTTGATCACTCATTTGGTTTCAACATATGTGAACAATCTCAAAACAAAAAAGAAGAAGAAGAAGAAGTGTGCTTTAAATTAAGTTAGTTAGAAAGCAAGGGTGTGCTTCGTTCCTTGACATTACACTTTATTTCAATGGGACCTAAATAACTCTGGATAAATGCTGTTTAGCAATTGACAATGCTACCAAATGTCTGAAGGTGTCTTTATTTATTCAATAGATACTGGGCTTGCCATAAAAATTGGGATTGAAGTGCTTGCTCTATGTATACATTGGAATTCTGACTGTCCAAAGGCTCTAGAAACATCCCCAATATAACGTGCGCCTTGAATTGAATCATATCAAGGATATGTTTTTGTTGAGCTTATGTGATATAGAAATGACTAAGAATATAAAAGATGGCATTTAGACCACATCATATAGGGATCTCTTATCTCTCATTGTATCTGCCTAGTCAATCTGACTTGATATCATTGGTGCACTCTGAGTTCTCTCAATTAAACAATATCATCTATCTCGACTAGAGTCAGGGGTGAGATTCTACCAGTTCGCACCTATTCGGTAGAACCATTTGTTAACATTCTAAATAGTTCAGAGAACCAGTTGTTAGAAGAAATTACTGGCCTAATCCTGTAAGGAAGGCAGGAAGGAAACATTCTGGTGTTGCTTACAGAAACTGCCTCTCCATTAACCCTTATTACATTCTTGGCAGGACTAGATTTCCTGTCTCTGGAACTTCTCTGGAGTTTCCCCCCCACCCTCCTTTGCCGGTACTTTGCTTGTGTGGGGTGACCATTCAAAGTTACAATGTCACTGAAAAAAGTGACTTATGAACATTTTTCACACTTACGACTGTTGCAGCATCCACACAGACATGAGAGGCCAGGCGAGGAGATGCCTGCCTCGATGTGAGTGATGTTGAGTTGGTCACATCCAGCCAATAACATGACCACCAAGCCATGTCCACCCAGTCACATGACCACCAAGCCATGCCCACCACCTTAGCCATGCCCACAGAACCGGTTGTTAAAAATTTGAATCTCACCCCTGACTAGAGTTATCTAAATAGATAACTAAACAGGCAAAGGATGACATGGGCAATTGGACAGGAAGACAAATGGGGGAAATGGAGAACACACCAGCTGTTTAATATTAGTACTTATATTCCCTGGAGAAGAAATTACGAGTGAATAAACTAGGACACAATGGGGATTACACACTGAGAGGAATGAGCTAATGCTGGCTGTTCACCTAATTGGGTTTAGGAGACAAAAGCCTTCAGTGCATAACTGATTAAAGTCTTGTCAAATTCAGGCAGCAGGGCAAGCCAGACAGAGATAGCTAATCAGCTAAATAAGGTTACGGAGCAAAGCTTGCGGTTAACACTTATTAGGGTAATATTGTGTTGCAGTGAAAAGCTGCTCAGGGAGAGCTAGCTTGTTAAATACTTAAAAAGCCACCCAATCAGAGGTGATATTCAGCAGGTTCTAACCAGTTCTGGAGACCCAGTAGTGGAAATTCTGAGTAGTTTGGAGAACCGGTAGCGGAAATTTTGAGTAGTTCGGAATACCACCTCTGACAGGCTCCACTCCTATCTATTCTCTGCCTCCTGAGTCCCAGCTAATTGTCTGGGTCTTCTTTTGTTGCCCTGCACAGGAGAACGGAGCTGGAAATCAGGTTAGTGGGGTGGGGAAGGAATGGAGATTTTGCAGTAACCTTCTCCTGGAATGGGGTAGGAATGGAGATTTGACAGTATCCTTCCTTGCCATACCCACCAAGCCACGCCATGCCATGCCCACCAAGCCACGCCCACAGAACTGGTAGTAAATTTGTTTAAATACCACCACTGCACCCAATATTTGATTTTAACGGTATGCTTGCCAAAGGAAGGACATGTAGGCTATGTCCTCCTTTTGCCAGATGTTTGGTAGCCCTAATCAGGATCTTGAAAGTGTGCCTTCTCTGTACTGCTCCTGCCTTCTGGAATTAGAATCCCTTAAGACCAGATGGCCCCCATCTTGCTAGTATTTCAAAAATGCTTGAAGACCTGAGTGAACACCCACATTCGATTTTTTTCTCCATTCCTGTCCAATTCTTGTCATTTTCCCCATCTTTTCCTCTTTACTTTTGTTCCTTATTGTATTTTTTAAACATTGTGACTTGGAAACCATCCAGAAACATTGGGAGTCAAATTGCATGTAAATATAATAATTAAACATATAAACAACCTGATCTCTTACCTGAGATTGGGAGTCAAGGGGAGAAAACTTAGATTTAACCTCCAAAGGAACATAGTCTTCAGAATTGTACATTAATGTATCTATGTATTTAATCATTTAATTATGCCTTCAGGTCCAAAAAGCAGCATGATTACCACTTCCTCCTTTAATTTCTTTTCTCCCAAAACTATCCTTTCAGGTCAAGAGAAAATAACTGTCCCAAACTAAATGTGGAAATTTCAGCCACCAAGTATGACCTCTGTCACTGAGCTGTACTCCTTTGAAAAAGCCAAATTGCTTTGCTCATATTAATATCATAGATGGTTCATGTCCAGTTGTACCAATCCCAAGCAGTGATGTGGCAACTGAAGAATTTCCTTGTTTTAGTTGAGTGTTGAAACTGAAGGTGGTGTGATGGCCCAGTGGTTAAGCTTGTCAGCTGGAGAGCTGAGAGTTCGGGTTTGAGACCCAAGCGAGCTTTTCTTACTTACCCCAGTGCAGTTGAAAGCATGCAAATGCAGGTAGATTAATAGGTACCAGTTCGGTGGGAAGGCAACAGCATTCTATGCACCTTTGGCATATAGCCATACTGGCCACATGATCATGGAAAATGTTTTTGGACAAATGCTAACTCACTTGGCCCAAGAAATGGAAATGGGTCTTGGT
The DNA here is from genome assembly GCA_023653725.1 of Bungarus multicinctus. Classification (NCBI taxonomy): domain Eukaryota; kingdom Metazoa; phylum Chordata; class Lepidosauria; order Squamata; family Elapidae; genus Bungarus; species Bungarus multicinctus. The sequence goes on along the minus strand of CM042836.1, from coordinate 141,944,840 downwards.
GGTGCAGGCTGTTAATCATCTAGCACTTAGCTCAATTGCCTGCAATTAGTGCAGGTTCGAATCCCAACAGGCTCAAGGTTGACTCAGCCTCCATCCTTTCGGGGTAGGTAAATTGAGGACCCAAGATTGTTGGGGGCAATAAGCTGACTTTGTAAAAAATGCCGCTTGGGGCCCCCAAAAAGCCCTAGTAATAAGCAGGCATATACAATGGAATGAAGGCTATTGCTGAGCACTTAACATGGTGCTCTAAAGACTGTAAGCCGCCCTGAGTCTCCAGAGAAGGGCGGCATATAATGTAAATAAATAAATAAAAAAATGAGCACCAAGCCCTAGAGTTGGACACAACTGATAGGAAAACCTTTACTGAATTGAATCTAGGGAATCTCGAAATTGCCTCCTAAATTTCCTCCACGCTTTTGGGATAAAATCTCACCTATTGATGATTTCAACCATTTGGAGGGAGTGTAAGGCAAGAGGAAGCAATTTCTTAAGGAGGAATCATCACATCACATACACCTTTGTTCACAAACATCTGCTGCTGAAATTATGATTATTTATCATCCAAAAAGTTCTTGCTCCAGCATTGTTGGTTTTCAGAGGATAAAACAATAGCCAACACAAAATAATAAACTTGTAAAATAAGTGGGGGGGAAATATGTTTTTTGTATGGAGCTAAAAAAGTGTTAGAAAGTTTGTTAGGGGGAAAAATAGTCTAGGAAATTTCTGCTGCCTCTAGTTCTAAGGAACTGTTCAATTGTTTAATGAAATTAAGTGTTTAATGAAGCAATCTGTTTCACAGTATTTTAGTGACTAGATTATAATTATAATTATCATAATGTATAAACGGATTTTAAAATTCACTTACAGTATGGAGCAGCCGCTAAATAAGAAAATGTTTCAACCAAAGTTACACTTTTTAAAAAGACTAATTGAGCTGATGGGTTAGTATTGAGTATCAAAGGGCAGGCTCTTCCATCAAGATTTAAGGTTTGTTTATTTCATTGTTTCACTTCATCTTCATCAGAGCAATATAATTAGAATCATGCAAGGGGGAAACGGAGATGCAAGTCTTGGCCATGCTTACTTCTGTGCTTCATCATCAACTTTTGCAACTTCTGTTGTGCATTAGATAAACTGTGTATTACTGATACTTTTTAACCACTCCTCATGTACTTTTGACTCATTTATCACCATTGTTTGTGACGTTTGATAGCAGTCTTAATGGTTTTTTCTCCCTTAAATAAGTCTTCTATCTGGACATGCACAGGTTGTCAGGATTCCGGCAATTACTCCAATTAAATCATGAGCCTCGAGCCACACTCCCAAAACTAAAATGGATTTATTTGAAGTTAACATTCTATGTCCGGCATTAACCTGGGCATAGCCAACTCTGAGATATGTAATTCACTGTCACCTTTGATCCTGCTTTCCCTCCACCCCTCTGGGTGTATCATCCAATGAAAAATGTCCATAGTCAAGAGTCATCAATCATGCTCTCCAATCAGATTTTTTCACAGCAAAAGCTTCAGTCATCTAATCAGTCTCTGAAGAAAATATGAATGGAATGTACTTTCGATTCCACACTGCTGCCTGCTCTGTGAAACTCCTCCCACTTCTTTCTATTGTCAACTATAAAACATGTGTACAAAATGTTTTATGAGTTGACACAGGTAGTTCTCCACTTCCAACCACAACTGAACCCATAATTTCTGTTCCTAAGCAAGACATTCGTTAAGTGAATGTTGTCCTATTCTACACCTTTCTTGCCACAGTTGTTAAGTGAATCATTGCAGTTGTTAAGTTAGTGACATGGTTGTTAAGTGAATCTGGCTTCCCCATTGACTTTCCTTGTCAGAAGATGACAAAAAGGGATCACATGACCTCTAGGGCACTGCTGCTGTCATAAATATGAACCAGTTGCCAAGTATCTGAGTTTGATATGGGGATGCTGCAATGGTCATAAGTGTGAAAAATGGTCCTGAATCACTTTTTTCAGTGCTGTTGTAAATTCAAACACTCACAAAATGAACTGCTGTAAGTCAAGAACTGCCTGTATTTTTGTATCTTTCTTTACTGGCATCCAAAGGTGGAATTTATCAAGATCTGGAGATCATCAGGCAGGTACTTAGTTGACTATTCAGGTGCTCTGATAAGCCATCACATTAATCCCTAATTGGAAACCTAAGCAGGTTGTAGCTTTTATTGTTTTTTTTTAAATGGCTAATTTGAAGAGTTTGATATTCATCAGCCAGTTTCTATTAATTGAGATGCAGAGATTTTCCTTTAATCTTGGAGTGAAAAACATGAGAAATGAGAAATTCTATTGATTGTCTTAGAGTCTGACATGTGCTATGACTTAAAAAAAAAACCCTCTCCGCTGGAGTTCCTGCTCCACTAGTCTAAAACCCTTGAAGAACTTCTATAATTATGCATTTTCTACCTGCATTTAGTCACTTACTGAGATTTAAATTTCACAAATGAGTTGAATGAACTGGGGGAGCCATTGCTGCTTATATAACAGAGATCCATAGCGCATCCCAATTTTGCAAGTTTAGAGATGTTTTAGAAGACATGGGAAGGGATCGTCTTATACTCTATATAAATGACCTTTCTGATCACCATATAAGCAACTGTGTCCTCTTTGCGGATGATTCAACACCACCGACAATGCTACTGTTCTTCAAAGTGACCTTGATTATGTGTCTGAATGGTCAAACTTTTGGCAACTCCAAATCTCGACCAACAAATGCTCTGTCCTACACATTGGTAAAAAAAAAAAAAATCAGTTCACCAAATACAAGCTAGGTGGATATCACCTCATTGATGACCTCACTTTGTCAAGGACCTCAGAGTACTCATATCTAATTATCTAAGCGCTAGAGCTCACTGTAACAGCATTGCCAAAAAGGCAATAAGAGTTGTAAATCTAATCTTATGAAGCTTCTCCTCTGGAAATATTGAGTTGCTAACTAGGGCATTCAAAATCTTTGCTAGACCAATACTTGAATACAGCTCATCTGTCTGGAATCCGCACTGTATATCGGACATTAATACAATTGAGCGAGTTCAGAAGTATTTCACGAGAAGAGTACTACACCGCTCTGCTCACAACAGAATACCCTATAACCACCAGGCTTGAAATTTTGGCTTGGACAATCCTGAACTACTCCGCCTATGGTTGGACTTAAACGTAGTACATGACTACTTCAGCTTCAACCGCAACAATACAAGAGCATACCACAGATACAAACTCAATGTTAACCGCTCCAACTTGATTGCAGAAAGTACGACTTCAGCAACAGACTGGTCAATGCTGGAATGCGCTACCTGACTCTGTTGTTACATCCTCAAACCTCCACTCCTTTAACCTCCAACTATCCACTATTGACCTCACCCCATTCCTAAGAGGTCTGTAAGGAGCGTGCATAAATGCACCATCGTGCCTCCCATCCCTGTCCTATTGTCCCCATTTATTTGTACCTATTTCCTGTATTCTTACTCATGTTTATACTTATACCTATTATCTTGCAAGCGATTGACAAATAAAATAAAATAAAAATATATGTGTTTACAAAGAAATAGTCCACAAAAGTTCTTATCTGAACCAAATTGACATTTACAAACACAGAGGTATTGCTCACTAAAATTGTATCCCTACAAATAATGGAACTCAGCAGGATGTAGATTGGATTTTGATATTTAAAATTTGTGGAAGATGTCTACTTAAAAGTAGGTATAAGAGGTTCTGTAGAAAAATATGGTTTTTCTCGAAGAAACTTCTTCCGAACTGAAAAACTGAAGAAGCTTCTTGAATGAGAAGTGAAACCTCTTCAAGGAAAAACAAAGAAAGTCCAGTTGCCTTTTGAAAAAGTACATTTGGGACAACCATTATCTGGATGACTGAGAATCTCCATAAACATGAGATGCTCTAATTTTTATGGCCCCTGCTGTTGAAATCAAATCTATTTGATAGCTATACAAGAGACATTTAAATATCTATAAAGTTTAAACTTTAAAGATATTTAAATGTTTCTTGTATAGCTATAAAATAGATTTGATTCCAAAAGCAACTCTGTATAAAATAGAATTAAAGTATCCATAATGGAACATCAATGGATAGAAGTCTTAAAAATGCGGTATTTGTAAAAAATTTACATTGGAATTAATCCATGAAAAATGTTTTTATTATTTCAGGTTTATTGGACATTTCAAAAATGCATCAGAATGATAAACTATAGATGTTTTCTGTTTGCAGATTTTAAAAAAATTGAGAGTTAACAAAAATATGTGGCCTTGGATGTTATTAGTTTCCTTTTGAAATATCTGATATAAATAGATTCAATCTGTTCTTATTAATTTTGTGTATAGTGTCTTAAATTATATCAAAAGATTCTAGAATTTTATTATTTTTAAGGAACTTTTGTTATATCAGACATGGAGAATATCTAAAGAGAATAATATTGTGAGACTGGAAAAATAACAGTTACACTGAAAAATCAAGGATTGGATTGAAGACATGTAATTTTTCAATTCCTCAGAAGGCCTTTTTCCTGCTATATTTGTTTATTTAGGTATATAATTTAGCAATTAGATTATATGCTGATTAGTATACATTTCTGCTTTTTAAAATTTGTTCTGTTTTCTGTGTAGTTTTTTTTAAACTATAATGAATATTCTTTTAAAAAGTATTTAGGTGATATAAATGAGAAGGTTCATTTTCTAGAAATGATTATTACAAACTTCCTAATCAGTGAATTGTGATACAAATAATTAAGCTGAGTCTTCCTGATCTCTAATTTACAAACAAAATAATAATAAATCATGGCTTAAAATTCACGATAAAAGTTCAGTTAATATAGGAAACGTTTTGCTACAGAAGTTGCAGTTCAGCTTAGACTCACAATCCTTGCCCAGACTTCAGGGTAGAATAAGCATTTGGTGTACAAATTTAAGATTGTGGAATGCAGGATTTGTAAGAAAGAAGTACCACTGAGCAAGCATATCATTCAAGGTGCAATAGTATGGAACCAAAGAAGTGAAACAAAGAAATGGCATCACCAACTTTCATACCAATTTCTCATTGGATAATTAAGGTAAGTAGCTATATCATTATGAATACATTTTATCTCAGGATAATGTATATAATTCCAATGGAAGCTTCCAACAGCAGAAAGAATTAAAAAAAAAACATTGTAAGAAAAAACTGATTCTCACCACTAAGAATCAGCATCTAAGGAGTGCCTATCATTGTTATTAGTCATACTACAAAAATAATTTATAAATTTCAAAAAGCTTTCTTTGAGGAACTGAGAGTTTATAAAATGAGGGTTGTAATCATTCCATTATTTCAATTTGCATGAACCCTAGAAATGTTCTTAAACAAGGACTTCTTGAACAAAAATGAAATTCACCCATCATTTATTTAATTTTTTATGTCAATTTATATAGCCAGCCATCTCACTGTGTAGTGAATGTAGATTAAAAACAAATACCACAATGGTATTTAAGACCTAATGGAAAGATGAGGCTGTGGAGAGATCATTAATATACTATAAATAAGGCATTTTAATAGCATTTACACCTAGTGCATGCAATCAATCAACTACTTTATGTTCTTCCAGGAAAAAGTCTTTGAAAGTTGGATCCAGCCCAAATATATCAGCAACTATCATCACTCACCCTTGATTGAACATGCTGAACTAGATGTCTCTAGTGGTCAAATCTATATGGCTCCTGGATTATTCTAATACTCCATGAAAGTTCTAATTTCTGGAATCTCAGAAGTTTGATGATCTGCTGATTATGATGTCAACAATTGAGGATCTTGCTATTATATTTAGAGAACTTTGAGTCATTCATTCAGGAAGTTCCCCCTTAACATACAGAAGACCTATAAGAAATCTGCATATCAACTGGGGTATACGGGGAACAAATCATTTGTATACCTGCTTTTAAGCCCTAATATTAAATAATGCAACCACCAGCAAATCGCTTTGTGATCTCATACACCCAATGTGTCATACCGCTAATGTATAATACCAAGCATAATTCTTTGTCACCCATAGCTGTACATCAACATACAGTTCAGTGATGTTTTTTATAGGAGAAAAAAGACCAAGTATATCTTTGGCTGAAAGAAGTTGATTGCAACATGTCAATGTGTGTGTCCCACCCCCCAGTCCCATCACTACCCAAGGACTGTTTCTGTCAGCAACTTTTCTTGATTCACAGTGAGCCTCCCAAGGAACAATCAAAAACACCAGGAAAGCAACAGCCATTATTTTGGAATCCATCCGTTTCCATTGTCAGTTTATATATGGTCTACACTTTGTTTCTCCCTAATGAGAACAGGATGCAAATCAGTGGTGGGATTCAAAATGTTTTACTGGTGGTTCTGTCGGGTGTGGCTTGGTGGGCGTGGCTGGAGAAGGTTACTGCAAAATGCCCATTTCCTCCCCACCCCACCAACCTGCTTTCTAGCTCCATTCTCCTATGCAGAGCAACAAAAGAAGATCCAGCCAAACAGCTAAAACTCGGGAGTCAGAGAATAGATGGATTGGGGCCAGTCAGAGGCAGTATTTGCTGGTTCTCTGAACTACTCTAAATTTCTGCTACCGGTTCTCCAGAAATGGTCAGAATCTGCTGAATACCACCTCTAATGCAAATGACAATTGGACAAAACCCATCTGATGGAAAATCCATTTGAAAGGTGAAATTCAGTTTCCAGGTAAAAAGATTCCATTTAGCAGTGTGAAAGCTGTGGGCTTAGAATATCCCTACAGCTGAGACCAGTCGAGAAAGGACAGATAAGCAAGATATTCCCAAGTGCATGCATTTTTAAGAATGGATTCCTGCAGCTATCAGACAGCCAATGAGGAGAGACTTGTGGTCTGTAGAACAAGCTATTCAAAATCCAAAGGGGTGGGGGGAGCCACACAGACAGCCTACTTTTTTCCAGTTGGAGTACATGAATGTGTGCCAAACCCTGTTTCCTTGGCAGTCTTCTGCTATCCACTCTTTTTTTGGCACCACATAAGCCCATGCATTTGGCATGCTGATACTCTGAGCAAGTTGGGTCTTTAATGAACAAAGGAATGGAATGAGAAGTGAGCAAAGATGGGAAGTGGGTAGATTCCTCTGCTGCTTAGGAGATGGGGATCTCCTAGAATTTGTGATCCTTCTAGCAGTGAAGACTTTTCAGGATGAGTGGCCACAATCTCAGCTTTCTGAGATCCTGAAGTTTTGCCAGCAACTTTGGCTGGCATCTTCAGGGGCAGAGTCAGCTGCTAAGGAACGTACTTCTCAGTAACTCACAAACAATTAACAGGAACAATATGGACTCTAATCTAATGAATAGAAAGACCAGGGGAGACATGATAGCACTGTTCCAATATTTGAGGGGCTGCCACAGAGAATAGGGGGTCAAACTATTTTCCAAAGCACCTGAAGGCCAGACAAGGAATAATGGATAGAAATTAGGAAGGATAATTTCAACCTGTAAATAAGGAGGGATTTTCTGACAGTGAGAACAATCAACCCGTGGAACAGAAGTTGCCTTCAGACATTGTGGGAGCTTCATCACTGGAAGATTTCAAGAAGAGACTGGACTGCCATCTCTCAGAAATGGTGTTGGGTCTCCTGCTTGGGTGGGAGGGTTGGACTAGATGACCTACAAGGTCCCTTTCAATTTTGTTAATCTGTATTTGAATTTAATATTTGAGAGGACAGGTTCAGTCTAAATCTCCACTGGATAATTTTATCTTGTCTGGTTGTGTCTTCTTTATGTTATTGAAAATAAGCCTTTAAATAACAGTTCCGCATTATTGCCCTAACTCCCTTTCCTCCCAAGTTATACATTTTTCCTAATGGCTTAACAAAAATTATTCTATATATGCATTTTGATAAGCATACATTTTCATTGACTTATGTCAGCCAAGGATAAAATAATGAAATGCAAAGGCCCAAGGACATCTGTATTCTGGTCCACCCCACCATTCAGGTATTTTGTTAGTCAGACTCATAATTCTTAATCTGCTGTCTTTGTTCTATGAGCCATACCCACAAAGATAGATTGATATGTAAATAGGCAGCAGCCTAGCTCAATGCCCTTTCCTGCAGAATTAGAAGTGTTTAGTGATAAAACTGTGGGCTTGGGAATCAGATGTGCATGAACCTCTGGAAGCCAGGCTACTTTAAGATTGGCAATGGTTTAAAGCCATCAGTATTGCAAAGTGACAGATAGTCTGGTAGCATTTCAATGTCTTAAACTCTATCTCTCACCACCCGTGATAATTAACCAGACTAGCTGGGGCTGATGAATGTTCTAGATCAGCATTTCTAAAACATTTTTGGATCACTGCCTGCTTAGTTTATTCATAAGTTTTTCATAACATCCCCTGTCCTGCATGTATCTGAAATATATTGCACACATATCATTTCTTTGCAAACAATTACAAATACATGCTATTAAGTCACAGTTTATAGTTACACATATAGTTATCATAATAATAATTTAGTTTGTTAATATTTAATATGGTGGATAGGCTTCGTGGAGATCTATCAATATATCAAACCTAGTGGATTAGGTTTAATCTCCATAAGCAAAAGTCATAAATTGTCATATTCAACAATTTACAGACAATTACTTTGTTTATTAAAAGTTGAGATACAGTTCAAAATTATATCAAAATTCTGATATCAATTTTGAGATGGTTGTTTCATTTCAATATCATTTTGCAATTCAGTAAGTGTGACTTCTACAAAACATCTATCAATAGTTTTCATTTCAAAATGGATTTCATTTATCTAACTTTCAAATTGAGATGATCCTCAATTTTTTCTTTATATCTTATGCAACCTTTCTAAATTATTACAAAAAATTAATTTAACTTAAATTTGATGTATTCTGCAGAATATTGTCTACATTTTTTATTTTTTTATTTTGCCATTAAATAAATAATATTAATAAATACATGTTTTTTTAAATAATAAGCACTAAGTACTATTGAGAAAGATGGCTGAATAATTTCCTCTTCGCATAATTTCTCCTGTGAGCTACTAAGATTAAGATAAGGTAAGAGAACCTTTATTGTCACTTTTTCGGTGTACACATTGGCATACATTAAAATTAATTTCTGATACATGCTCTCAAAAGAATATCTATCTATCTAGCTACCTATCTATCTATCCTCATACATATACATACCAGAAGTGATATTCAGCAGGTTCTGACCAATTCTGGAGAACTGGTAGCAGAAATTTTGAATAGTTGGAGAACTGGAAAATACCACCTCTGACTTACAGTATTCTTCCCCTGCCACGCCCATCAAGCCACGTCCACAGAACCTGAAGTAAAAAAAATTGAATTACACCATTGGTGGAGAGGGAAGGAATTTTGCAGTATTCTTCCCCTGCCATGCCACTAGCCACGCCCACAGAAGCGGTAGTAAAAAAAACTTGAATCCTACCACTGCTTTCTTCTTTCAGTCTCCATATCTTTTCCATCTTCTGTCTCTTGCCTTCGTATGCACAGAAAGAACAACTATTCTCAGAAGCCATCTTCAATAAAAGACTCTCTGGGCAATATGAATCCCATCACTGATACATACACACACATATGATATACTTGATATTTCTCTGATATTAGGGGCAATGTGAATGGACATAGGATGTCACCCTAAAAATCGATCAACGAAGAACCTATTCCAGTTTGTTCTCAACATTATGAATTCCAAAGCCTTTGACATGAAAAGGAATGTATTTCTAAGTAATCTGGGCAATAGGGCAAATTAAGAACAATATTGTCAAATTCTTTGTAGCAGGAACTTGCCAGTTTTTAAAAATTCTAGTTACATTCATTTCTGTGGAGTGGATTATATCATGCAAACATTTCCCCCCAAGACAGCAAAGAAAAGAAGAAGAAAAAACCCTAAAGAACAAATTACATGCTGATTATCTTGTTTTTTAATTCAAAGTGAAAAGAAAAAGGAATTTAGATATGATTGATTTCCTCTGCTACCATTAACACCTCTGCCTATCAGTAGAGCATTTGATGATACATGTGTTTAGCCCTCACAATTCCAAAGATGCTAAATTGTAGACAGACATGCGAAGGAGTGCAAGATAATAATTTATAGAATTTTTGGTCCATTGAGCATTGGATAATTTTGATGACTTCTAAAACCCTTCAGCCTAGAAGTGCTTTACTTCAGATCCCACTATAATTAGCTACAAAGGTTATTTGAGTTAGACGTGAAGGGAGGCTGGAAGGTTATTGTTAAATGAAATCAATTTCACCTACCCTGCTTTCTAGCTGCAATATTTTCTTCTTAATCTCTGTTGGGGTGGATAAGTCATTTCCCCACAAACAATAACATCTGACGGTTTAGAAATATCTTCAGTGCTTTCTAAATCTTTTTTTAAGTAGAATTGGGTTGTTGTTTCTCTTCAAGACAAGATAGCTTAGAGATTCATTGCAATTTTGTATGTGCCAATTGAGAAAAGCCTCATGCAAGCTGCATACCTATGGCCATGCACGCAGGGAGTAAGGGCCATTTACTTGTTTGTCAAAACATTTTAACTTCATTTTCAAGACAATATGCCCTCCCAAAGCAGTTTACAAGGTTATAAATCAACGAGACTCATGAATCTGCATATCTTTGTCTGTACCTGTGTAAATTTGTACTGTAAATAGGCACATGGGTTTTTTTTCTCTCTCTCTGAAATTATCTTTTTCTTTTCCCCTCCATTTTGTGGTTGTTGTTTTTTTTAATGATTCAGCTAAAGATAAAGCTGCTTTATATCTTTTTAAAATGAGAGTTACTTGCACTTTGGTGATTCGAAATAGAAAGGCCTTAATTTACAATTTTGGGACCATTAACAAGTACCCCTGTACTTTTAATAATTTCTGCATTGCATTTAAAACATAAACAAGCACACTCATGGAATATGGTGGCACACCTCCTAAAAGTAATTCTGTTTGCTCATACATAATACATAATACAATAAATACATAAATTATGATATTCCCTCCCCTACTACCAACCTCCCCCTCCCCTACTACCACCTCTTACAATACTAGACAACACAGTATTAACAGTAGAGACCTTCACATTTCTAGGTTCTACTATATCACATGACCTAAAATGGATAACTAACATTAAAAATGTCATCAAAAAAGTACAACAAAGAATGTTCTTTCTGCGCCAACTCAGAAAGCTCAAACTGCCCAAGGAGCTGCTGATACAGTTCTACAGAGGAATTATTGAGTCTATCATCTGCACCTCTATAACTGTCTGGTTTGGTTCTGCAACCCAACAGGACAGACACAGATTTCAGAGAATAATTAGGACTGCAGAAAAAACAATTACTACTCACCTGCCTTCAATCGAGGACCTGTATACTGCACGAATCAAAAAAAAGGCTGCAAAAATATTTACAGACCCCTCACATCCTGGACATAATTTGTTTTCAACTCCTTCTCTCAAAACGACACTATAGAGCACTGCACTCCAGAATAACTAGACACAAGAATAGTTTTTTTCCCCAAACGCCCTCACTCTGCTAAACAAATAATTCCCTCAACACTGTTCAACTATTACAATTCTGCACTATTACTGTTAATCTTCTCATCATTCCTTATCACCCATCCCCTCCACTTGTGACTGTATGACTGTAGCTTTGTCGCTTGTAGCCTTACGATTTATATTGACTGTTTCCTAGTATGATTCGATTGCTTATTGTACCCTACAACTATCATTAAGTGCTGTATCTTATGATTCTTAATGAATGTATCTTTTCTTTTATGTAGTCTGAAAATATTTGCACCAAGACAAATTCCTTGTGTGTCCAACCACACTTGGTCAATAAAGAATTATATTCTATTCTATATATGACACAATAATCAAATATTGGACATCACCCTTCTCCTATGTGGCTTCCAAATGTCTAACATCACTCTTGTATTAATTCTCAGGAAAAGAGTCACACAGAAAAAGAAAACATACACTGAAACCTGAATTCAGAGGAGCAAATGAGAAAAAAAAACATGTCAAACAAATACTAAATTATTAAATATGTAAATAAAACCAAAAGGTCCAACAATCCTGGTCCTATTAAGAATAAATCTGAAAATCTGACTTTTTAAATATATCATTATCCTTTTCTGAACCAGATCTGGCTAGAACAAAAAAAAGCTGTGCTGAAAGAAATTCAGAAAGTAGCTGCTTCACCTGTCACTACAGATAGTTCTCGACTTACAACAGTTCATTTAGTGACTATTCAAAGTTACCACGGCACTGAAAAAAGTGACTTATGACCGTTTTTCACACTTATGACCATTGCAGCATCGCCATGATCATGTGATTTATATATCCCAGAATCATGTGATCCCTTTTTGTGAACTAGAGAACATGTCCAGGAGAAAAAGATGGGCGTATGGTAACTACAAAACACCAATTTTTCCCCAATTCCATCCTAATTCTTCTTCTGCAGCTTTTGTGGAGTTAACAGTATTCTGGAAGTAATAAATCACATTTCCTATTCTGTGTTTGTTTAGCATTGCCCCAAAGAAAATCCAGAAGAAGCCAAGTCGAAGACATTTATGGATGACGTTTGCCCTTTGTTGTCATTATTGAACCATTCATAGCACATAGTGCAACAGGTCACCCTAGCAAACAGTTGTATTTTGATGAGGTGTGCAGCCAAGGTCATTAAAGCCTGTGACCATTTAAGGCCTCATTATAATGTTTGAAAGAGTAAGAGGGTACTCCTAGAGAAGTTTGCTCTGTTAATGATGTAGTTTCCACCATCTATTTTATTAGTTTCTCGATCTTGTAACCTGGCTGCAGTAATGCAAGCTATGTAAGCAAACATTCCCATTATTTTTAATGTAGTGATCATTATTATCAAAAGTTAGTGCACGTTACATTCTTATTTATATAGCTTTCCTAACTGAGTGCATAAAAAATATACCTCGGACATTTGTATTGATTTATTTATTATTATTTTTAAATTTTAATAATTGTTTTTCTTTCAAAAATAATTGGGATATGTCCAATCCATTGAACTATATTCTTAAAAAACTAAAACAAAACAAAACTGTTGAAAAAAATCACCCTAGCATTTTCAGGAGTAGGAGGTAGTTGACCTTAGCAGCTCCAATCTTCTGTTTAAAAACTGGCAAAATCATTGGAGTTGTCCCTCCTCTACTTCCTGGAATAACCTTGCATCAGAAGCTGAGCACTAAAGACATGAAACTCTGTGCCTAATGAGTGTTCCCAGTGATGTAGATGTTTTAGCAAGGTGGACAGAATAAAACCTGGAACATCCCATTATAAAAACACTGGCAACCATTGAGTAGTCTCTCAGTACTAATCCTTGAAAGCAAACCATAAATAAAGTTATACCCAGATTCTCAACACTCTACAGTAGTCCATGAGGCTACCAAGGGCAACAATGCCAAAAGCTACCTAGATATCCAGAGGCATCCATAGGAATACATAGCCCAATCCTACTCACTCAATAGTTTTGCCCATGTGGGATGACTCAAACCATCTCTTTGCCTAAACTTACCTAAAAGGAACCTAATAAATAGGGATGGGATTCAGTTTTTTTAACCACCAGTTTTGTGGGCGTGGCTTAGCTGGTGGGTGTGGCTTGGTGGTTATGTGACTGGGAGGGCATGGCCAACTCGACATCACTCATGTCAAGGGGCACTTCTTCTCGCTTGGCCTCTCATGACAGTGGGGATGCTGCAACGGTCATAAGTGTGAAAAATGGTCATAAGTCACTTTTTCAGTGCCATTGTACTTTGAGTGGTCACTAAATGAACTGTTGTAAGTCAAGGATCGCCTGTACAAAAATACAAAAAGCTTCTTTGCTTACAAAAAGCTGCCCTAAATACTGAGCATTAGATTAAAAATACCTGCAAGCCGGAGTTACAAATCAAGCAGGGTGCCAGAGCACCTTGAGGAATTAAAATAGTTAAAATGCAATGATAACTATCAGCAGCCACTCTTGCTCATAAAGTGAAACCCTTTAGCAGAGAGATCATTTAAGCTCTCCAGAAAAAGCACACCCAGGAAAAGCAATCCTTAGATCCATTTGCAACACTTAAAAATACCAGCTGGTCTCACTCACCTCACAAGATACCTTAAGGAAATCATCCAGATTTAAGGAAAGGTCACATGCCCCCAGAAAGACAGTAAAAAAAAATCAGTGCCAAGCTTGCATCCTGCCTCTTGAAGTGCACCCCCAAAAGGACAGTGCCAGATAGTATTAAAGCAGTGAAGTAAGACCCCCTCCCCAATAGAAAAAGAAACCATGAGGCATGAATAAATTCAAACACAATACAAATAATTAAATCACAATGGGAGCTGTTGCTTGATGAAGTTGAATAGGGGAAATTATCCCATCAATAAACACAGGATTAAAGTACAGAATTAGCCTTCAACCAAAAACCAGTTTTAGACCAAAACTCAGAAAGGCTATGTAAACTCACGTTTGAATGTTAATCTTTCTAGCTAGCCAAGAAGACTTGCTGAATGTCACTCATCTTGGTTCCCTGTCCTAAAAGCTTGCTTCATTATTCAAATATTTCTTCAAAGTGCTGATTGTCCAGGAAGTATTTCCTCTCAAAAGCAGTGTAAAAATCTTAAAAAACCCTTCCCCTTTAAGAAAGCCAAGCCCCAAAAGCTCCAGAGACAGCAAGTCTAGGCTGTCTGCCAAGAATGTAATAAGGATGGAAAAAAACAAATGGAGATTGTTTCTAACTACTGGTTCTCCGAACTGCTTAGAAAGTTAACAAAGGGGTTCTATAGAACCAGACAGAACGGGTTGAATCCACCCCTGCTAATAAAGTAGAATATTTGTAGCTCAGCATTGAAATGATGGACCCTTGGTGCTCTCTGAGCCTGGTTGTTTGCTTGCAGACATTTCATCACCCAAATTAGGTAACATCATCAGCATTGTTGGAGTTACCTATCTTGAGTAATGAAATGTCTCCAAGAAAACAACCAAGCTCAGAGAGCATCAAGGATCCTTCATAAAAGGAACCGAAATAATCCATATTAACCAGAAGCACTCAAAGTTGTTCCATCATCCCCATCTCAACCATCTGGCAGAAATGGCAAGTTTGATCTTGCCTATATTTTTTTTTTTAAAGAAGACATATAAGCATGGTCTCCTTAGGAAAGTATATACTTGCCTCCTTCAGTGTATTAGCCCGCACTTCTCATCCATCAAGAGAAGCCTTGATAATCAACCATAACACTTCTATAATTCTTAGCCATGTGACATGTCTGTCGATGCACCTCTTATGGCCTAGTTCATCTTCTTCCAGCACCAGGTGTCCTATCCACCCCAATCTAGTTACGCTACAAATCTTGCAGTCCTGTTTTGGTCACTAATATTCAGTCAACTTGAAAACATGCTTGAAAGCATCTTTATGCTACATCACACATCTGACAATGTGCACCCACACGCATGAATAAAGCCTATTAATAATTCCAGAGGGGACCATTACTTAGGGAAGACTAGAGAGCATATACTTTTAAATCAGGTTCTCAGCTATTTTCCAGCCCAATGTGTTCAGTGCTGAAACAACTTTATCTTTCCGAGCTAAGCCACATAGGATTGGTGAGCTTTGAGGCTTACATTGGCTGCTTGCAGTTTGTACAAGCAAATGAAATATTCCCAGCACATTACGCATAATCAAACAGGCCCAATTAAGCTCAGTACTCTATATTCCACCTCATTAATTGCAACTCCTAAAATATAACAGATGTGATTGCTGTGGGCCATGAGTTAAACACAAATTTTTCAGTTATGCACTTACAATGCAACCTAAAAGTTACATGAAGATTTAATTATTACTTTCATTTTCATGACTTCCTGTAAAAGCTCATCTTTCACTTAACTGTAGTAGTGTTCAACCACAACCCTTTGCAAAGAGTTCAGTGTTGCATGCTGCAGTAAAAAAAAACTATATGTGTGTGTGTATATGTATATGTATATGTAGGATGTTTAATTTTCTTTTAATTTTTATAATTGTAGAATGTTTTAAGGTTGGCTGTACACCGCCCTGAGTCCTTCGGGAGAAGGGCGGTATATAAATATGTTAATAAATAAATAAATAAAATAAATAAAAAATATGTATATGTATATGTATATGTACATGATATGCATGACATTATAAAAAGCAAGAGTATTCAGGAAATTCACAGTAATTTTCTACATACTGCATGGGGAGCCATTTTACCATTGCTTCAAATACCATTATTAATGAAGGAACAGTGGACATTATCTGATGTACTTGAAGACCGGTGTGATTCAATGAAATTCCATGGAGGGTCAGGTAGCCATGAGTCCTGTTTTACAAAGGACAATGTACAATCTGATGACAACCTTCTAGTTTTTTTATAAAAAAGCTTCTGTCTAAAACACTATTCCAATCCAAGAGAAGAATCAGCATCTTTGAAGTTGCCCATTAATAGTATCATGACAACAGATTAAACAGATTTTGGAAACTCTCTTTTCCCATTATTTCTACTTCAGTTTGTTGCAACTGTTTTTGACATTAATTATAACTACAAGTTATCTCACATACATGTTTCAGCTTGCACAACTTTTGAAATTTGGATTTTATGATGCCTTTTTGCTGGGATAGTGGGACTACTGTAGTGATGGAGCTTCTCGATGTACATTTTTTATGTGAAAATTTTTATATATTACAATTTAAAACAAGATTAGACAACTTGACAACCTCCCAATATTTTGGACTAGTGAACTTGCCTTTGTCACTCCCCTTGCTGACTTGTGCTAATAGGCATTGAATTGAAGCCACACCAGATATTTTTCGGTAGCCTAGAGTATACAGGTAGTTCTCAAGATATGACCGCAATTGAGCCCAAAATTTCTGTTGTTAAGTGAGACATTTGTTAAATGAATTTTGCCCCATTTTACAATCTTTCTTGCTTCAGTTATTAAGTGAATTGTGTTGCAGTTTAACCCACAATTTTCACCGAAGGAATCCATAGCAACCACTCTGATGTGACATTTCCCTACCTTAGTAAGACTGCAGTACAAAATCAAATGAAAATAGACAAGCAACCATACTGATGATGTTTATTACTGAACAACCACAGCTGGTTCTTACTCTTTTCAGTTGGCAAGTTAGTAACCCAATTGTTAAGTGCAGTGTTGGGATTCAAAATTTTTACCACTGGTTCTGTGGGTGTGGCTTGGTGGCCATGGCAGGGGAAGAATACTGTAAAATCTCCAGTCAGAGGTGGTATTTGCCGGTTCGCTAAACTATTCAAAATTTCCGCTACCTGTTCTCCAGAACTGATCAGAACCTGTGGAATACAACCTCTGGTTAAATGAATCTAGCTACCCCATTGAATTTGCTTGCCAGAAGGCCACAAAAGATTATTTTATTTTATTTTTTATTTATTACTTATTTTGTCAAAAGCTTACAATACAATAGGAATAAGAATAACATAAGTCTAAATATAAGAAATAGGAACTAATAATTGGGGACAATAAGACAGGGATGGTAGGCACGATTGTGCACTTATGATCACATATGATAATCACATATGATGATCACATGACCCCAGGACACTGTAACTGTCATAAAGATGAGTCAGTTGCTGAGCATTTGAATTTTGATCACATGATCCTGAGGATGCTGGAAAGGTCATAACTGTGAAAAAAAAAGGTCATAAGTCACTTTTTTCAGTGACTTTTTCATTGTAACTTTGATCAGTCACTAAGCAAACTGTTGTAAGACAAGGACCGTTGACTTCACTTTGGAATTCCCCTTTGTTCACTTTCATTTGTGGCATAAATGAACTCCAGAACCTGTCTTTTCCCATTCACTCATCACATGATCAGGAGAAGTGAGAAAATGTTTAAGTGCTTTTGTTTCCATGGCATTGGAATCTTGAGCAATGATGACGCATGAGGGATGATATCATTAATAAATTCCTTCACTTAAAGTACTTGCTTCAGAAATTAGGACTTAAGTAACCAATGGCAAATCTTTGCAATTGCATCTTTCAATTACAGTAGTCTTTGACTTACAACAATTCATTGAAGTATTCATTGACAGTAGGACATTGCAATGTATGATTTTATATCCTATACTTAGATCAGACCAAAGGTGACGTAGTTCTAGGTTTTCTAGGTCTAGAATTTCTAGATGGTTCTGTGGGCATGGCTAGGTGGGCATGGCCAGGTGGTCGTATGACTGGGTGGGCATGGCTATGTGGTCATCTGACTGGGGGGGGTGTCAAAAGTCTTTTTTTCTTTGCACCACACCCCCTCCCGTGCCCCCATTTTTG
Organism: Bungarus multicinctus; assembly: GCA_023653725.1. Classification (NCBI taxonomy): domain Eukaryota; kingdom Metazoa; phylum Chordata; class Lepidosauria; order Squamata; family Elapidae; genus Bungarus; species Bungarus multicinctus. The sequence goes on along the minus strand of CM042836.1, from coordinate 141,926,496 downwards.
GCTTAGTGAGCCTGAGGGAAGCCTCCTGAACACTGAAAAAAGAAGTATTTTGAAGCCTTCTGAGGTAAGTACAACAGTGAGGAGGGTGAATCAGCTGTGCTGCGTGATTTAGATTAGCTAGAAATCAAGAAATCTGATGATTTCCTGCTTTCTAGCTAATATAAATCGCATGGCACAGTTGATTGTCACCCAGCTGATCGGTGGAAATACAGTTGGATGAACCGGTAGCATTTTTTACTACCAGTTCATGTGAACCGGGCCAAACCAGCAGCATTTCATCTCTGTTGGCAACTGATGCATATTTATGACAGTTGTGATGTCCTAGGATCATGTGATCACCTTTTGTGACCTTCTGATAAGTAAAATCAATGGGGAAACCAGATTCAAATTAACAACTGGGTTACTAACTTAACAATTTCAGTGATTCACTGAACAATGGTGGCAAGAAAATTTGTAAAGTGGGGCAAAGCTCATTTAACAAAGGTTCACCTAACAACAGAAATGTGATAGTTTAGTCGAGGAGTGCCTGTATTTGGCAGCAATGAAGAATTATAAGAAAGTAAATTTGATGCCCTTTCAAATGAACCATGATATTTGTTTGGAGTTAATGCTAAGTACTGGTTGGATTTAACATTTTGTACAGAATATTGTCATGTTTGCCAAATTCACGTTAAAGCTAGACACATACAGTACATAGCTGTTTCAGCATGCATTTCTAGCCAAATCCAGACAGAATTGGGAAATAGGGCAAGACATTAATTATAGGTATAACTTGTGTTGCAGTTTAACCCACAATTTTCACTGAAGGAATCCACAGCAAGCCACTGCGATACGACATTTCCCTACCTCAGTAAGATGGCAGTAGAAAATCAAATGAAAATAGACAAGCAAACATGCTGATGATGTTTATTACTGAACAACCACAGCTGGTTCTTGATATTTTCAACAGCATATCTGGGGTTCTTTGAATAGTTGTAAATTTTTCTTGTTGTTTCTTTTGTATCATGTCATTTAAGATTCATCAAGAGGATAAGCGTGTTTCTATTTTGAACTGTGATGAATAAAACACTTGTCCTGTTTGTAGATATTGAGAGCAGAGATAAATAATGAAGACCCTTGTGATTAGCTTTTGAAGTCTTTGTTTTGGAATTGTTAATTTATATTTTGCTTTTTTATGATGCTGTTTTAATTTCTGGGAGCTGCTCAGACTTACATGTGTGTGATGGATGGCTATATAAGTTAAATAAATAAATAATCATATTCTTGCATTACTAGCATTAGTATAACAATACTATGTCACTACACCAATATATAAATGTTAGCAATTATGATAAGAATCATTCTCTCTCTCCCTTTCTCCCTCTCTCCCTCCCTCCCTCTCTCTCTCTCATCTGTCTCTGACTTCTAATCAATTCCATTTATTCATTAATAATGAAAAATACTGGTGTGCTAGCTCAAATGTTGTCTTGTTCTATATTGTTTTCATAATTATTATTTTTTCAATGACTGTTGCTGCAGTCAGAGTTGATATTCAACTTTACTCCAACATAGAATATTATTGGAAAAAAGACTGGAGTTATCAGAACTGAATTGATCTTAAGTACCTGTTAAAATTCTGGGGCCACAGGGGATTATTGGATAGCCTGACACTTTTGCTGCCATTAAAAATTTAGCAAGCCAGGAGAATGGTGTATTCCTTTCTTTTCTTAGCAATATGATGCAGGCAACCAGGAACAAAATATTTCTTTTGAATTCTTGGTAGAGAATGTTTCGTGAATGATTATTTCTCCTTACCTGACAGCATAAGCAGCATCAAAAACAGACCATTCAGAAGAGGGGAAGCAACTAAGGTTTCATCTGCATCATGTGAGTATGGGCAGTTCTTGACTTACGATCACAGCTGAGCCCAAAATTTATGTTGCTAAGTGAGACATTTGTGAAGGGAGTTTTGCCCCCATTTTATACCACCTTTCTTGCTACAATTGTTAAGAGAATCACTGCAGCTGTTTAGTTAATACCACGGTTGTTAAGCAACTCTGGCTTCCCCATCAACTTTCCTTGACAGAAGGTCACAAAAGGTGACCCAGGGACACTGCATCCATCATAGATATGAGTCAGTTGCCGAGCATCTGAATTTTGATCATGGGGATGCTACAATGGTCATAAGTGTGAAAAACAGTCATAGGTCACTTTTTCCAGAATCATTCGAACGGCCGCTAAATGACCTGTTGTATGTCGAGGACTAGCTGTGCCATGAGGAATAACCCTTATAATAGAATTACATGTCTATTCACTAAGTTTCAGTTGTGCTATTAATATATTTGAAAACATGTTATTAGAGCTATGATAAGAAGGGAGATAAAAGAAGAATAGAGTAGAGTAGAGTAGAGTAGAATAGAATAGAATAGAATAGAATAGAATAGAATAGAATAGAATAGAATAGAATAGAATAGAATAGAATAGAATAGAATAGAATAGAATAGAATTCTTTATTGGCCAAGTGTGATTGGACATACAAGGAATCTGTCTTGGTGCAAATGCTCTCAGTGTACATAAAAGAAAAGATACATTCATCAAGAGTCAAGAATCATAAGGTACAACACTTAATGATAGTCATAGGGTACAATAAGCAATCAAATCATACTAGGAAACAGTCAATATAAATTATTAGGATACAAGCAACAAGGTTACAGTCATACAGTCATAAGTAGGAGGAGATGGGTGAAAGGAAGGATGGGAGGATTAATAGTAATAGTAATGCAGACTTAGTAAATAGTTTGACAGTGTTGAGGGATGGGAGATAGATGTTCACGTTTGTTGAATATAAGTATCAATTTGGCAAAATAACATTGATTAAGAGCCATCAAATTAGTGTCACCTCTCAGCAATCACATAGCTATTTTTTTTTCCTGATGATCTATCTTGGAACTGATTCTTCAAGTCATCCAATGGTGTTGCAATTACCACTGCAACTGAATTCATCTACATTGCTGCTAGTCATCCTCTTCTTCCTCTTTTTCCTCCTCACTTTCCTAGGATTAGAACCTTTTCCAGAGAACTGAGTCTTCCTATATTCTGTCTAAAGTTGGATTGTTTGAGTCTGATCGTTTGTGCCTTGAGTGAGAACTCTTGGATGATTTTTTTTCAATGACCAATGTTGTTTTCTTGAACATCCGTGGTATTCTCAGGAGAATCTCAATATTCTTTTTATCCTGCTTGTGTTCTAAAATAAAAATAAATATGAGCTTTAAAAAGCGGGACAGCTCAGCATCTTAGCAGGAGTAAGTTGGAAATTGGCTTTCCGAGAGGTCTGTTCTTAGAAGTATTTTCATATAATCACTGTTTGTCCAGGGCAGAAAATCAAGAGTGGAGAGCTAGTGCTAAATGATTGCAGTTGCATTATCTCACTGCAATAAGTTTTCACTCCAGGATCCATCTCAAGCTACACCTCAGCCATACCTTTAGGAACAGGACAAAAAAAATGGAGAAATTGACCACAGGAGACCACAGAACCTTTTGTCCAATTTTAAATCAACCTCTCTATGGTTTGTTACTCTTTTGCAAATTGTTTGGAAAAAGTCATTGCTAAAGTGGCAGAGCAGTGATTTGAGGAAAATCTCAACTCTTTTCTTTCAAATTCTTCCTTCACTGTATCAATTGGACTGCAACAGAAATAGGTAAACATCAGAGGTGGTATTCAGCAAGTTCTGACCAGTTCTGGAGAACTGGTAGCAGAAATTTTGAGTAGTTTGGAGAACTGGAAAATACCACCTGTGATTGGAGATGTTACAGTATCCTTCCTTTGCCATGCTCACCAAGCCATGCCCACAGAACCGTTAGTAAAAATAATTTGAATCCCACCACTAGTAAACATGCATTTCTTGTATCTGTTGTATAATTTATTAGATATGTTAAAATAAAAAAACAGCATTTCAAATAAACAGCAATAAGTATGCAATTAAATAAAAACCTTAACAGGAACAGCTATTTAAAAACCATGCAACAATTTAAAAAAAAATTGTCTTAAGGAAATAGCTTTAAATTAAATATAGAGGAAAATAAAGCATAGAGGCAAAAAAAACCACTAATAAAAAGTCCAAATGGATCTCTATTATCAAAAACAATGGAGTGTTTTTCACAATAGGTGTCCAGTATGTTGTAGGGTCAAATCTAATTGCCATGATTCTTCAGCATCTCTATAGGTAGTCCTCGACTTAAGACTACAATTGAGCCCAAACTTTCTGTTGCTAAGTGAGACATTTTTGACACATTTGTTAAGGGAGTTTTGACCCCCCCCCCCATTTTATGAGTTTTCTTGCCACTGTTGTTAAATGAATCACTGCAGCTGTTAAGTTAGTAACAGGGTTGTTAAGTGAGTCGGGCTTCCCCATTGACTTTGCTTGTCAGAAGGTTGCAAAAGCAGATCACGTGATTCTAGGACATTGTCAACTGAATCAAGCTATTCTCCAAAGCACCCGAGGACAAGACAAGAAGCAATGGGTGGAAACTAATCAAGGAGAGAAGCAACCTAGAACTAAGGAGAAATTTCCTGACAATCGAAACAATTAATCAGTGGAATGAATTGCCTCCAGAAGTTATGAATGCTCGAACACTGGAAGTTTTTAAGAAAAGATTGGATAAACGTTTGTCTGAAGTAGTGTAGGGTTTCCTGCCTAAGCAGGGGGTTGGACTAGAAGACCTCCAAGGTCCCTTCCAACTCTATTATTCTACTCTAAATATGAGTAAGTTGCCAAGCACCCGAATTTTGATTATGTGACCGTGGGGATGCTGAAATGGTCATAAATGTAAAAAATGGTCATAAGTCACTTAAGTCACACATAAGTCACTTTTATACTTTCAATGCTGCTGCAACTTCAAATGGTCACTAAATGAATTGTTGTAAGTTGAGGACTACCGAATTAGCTATGAGAGAAAGCCAGGAGTGGTCAGAGTTAAATGTTTTCTGCTGATCCTTCATGGTCTATTCCTCTGTCTACGAGCCTGCTAAGAAAGGACCGCTTCCTTGTATCCTTTTTCCCCATTGAACATAAATGGAACACTGGATCCTGCACTCTCTTGCTGTTGGGATGCTGTTGTGTTTTGCCTACAGTAATCATGTATTTCCTTTTGTGATAGTTATGGAACATGCTTCACTAATCATTGCTCAAGTGAGATTCCCACTCTACTCACAAACAGAGCAATTGAGCATGGAATTTCCATTGTTATGGGATGTGGTCATAAAGTACAACATCATGTGACCACTCTGCTTAGTGACAGATATCCTGGCAGCCCCCATTACCTTCATTAAGTGAGAACCTTATGTGGAACCATGACTTGGGAAGAGGCACTGAAATGGAGTCTCAGGCAAACAAGCCAACAGGTGAGAGCTATAAACAGGCATTTGATGTTGGAGGGACACTATGGAGTGTAAATAGGCAAGGACTACTGAATGCCGGAGGGCGAGTGCTGGAGGAAGACATTATGCAATACAGGCAGACATTATGAAGTACAAGATCCCCATGTCATAAAATTGAATTCAATCCGCTCAAATAGAGCTTTCCAATCGTTCTTTTATTCTTGTGTTATTATCAGGTTCGAATCCCACCAGGCTCAAGGTTGACTCAGCCTTCCATCCTCTCGGGATAGGTAAATTGAGGACCCAAGATTGTTGGGGGCAATAAGCTGACTTTGTAAAAATGCCGCTTGGGTGGGCCAAAATGCCCTAGTAATAAGCAGGCATATACAATGGAATGAAGGCTATTGCTGAGCACCTAGCATGGTGCTCCATAGACTGTAAGCTGCCCTGAGTCTCCGGAGAAGGGCGGCATATAAATGTAATTAAAAATAAAAAAAAAATAAAAAAATAAAAATTGAGACAAAAAGCAAAGTGTCAACTCATAAAACATTTGTATACACGTTTTATAGTTGACAGCAGAAAGAAGGGGGGAGTTTCAAAGAGCACGCGGCAGTGTGGAATTGAAAGTACATTCCATTAATATTTTCTTCAAACACTGATTAGATGACTGAAGCTTCTGCCACACAAAAATCTAATTGGAGAGCATGATTGATGACTCTTGGCTATGGATGTTTTTCATTGGATGATACACCTAGAGGGGTGGGGGGGAAAGCAGGATCAAGGGTGACAGTGAATTATGTATCTCAGAGTTGTCTATGCCCAGGTAAATGCCGGATATAGAATGTTAACCTCAAATAAATCTTTTTTAGTTTTTGGAGTGTGGCTCAAGGCTCATTATTTACTTGGAGTAACTGCCGGAACCCTGAGACAAAGCAAGTGTGCCATTAACCTTAACTGGTTCCTTTATATTTGTCTGTGTAGTTATCTAATTTCAGAGTTATCTTACTACAATAAACTATGCCCTGCAAGGCTATTCAGGCTACTGTGCTCAACAAGGCTACTCAAGTTGTTGTAAGAATTGTTGCCCAACTAGGCTACACATTCACACACACTCTCAACACGTGATCTGGCTGCATTAGAGTGATCTGGGAAGCAGACTCAATGTCAATCCTGAAGCTGACTTGGCCGAAGCCCCCTGGGAGCTTCAGTGCCACCACATTAGAGTTGAGGGATAGGGAGGGGGGAATTAGAGACAGCTAGGGCTGCGTGGACAAAATACAATGCTTTCTCTTGGGAACCAAGGATGTTCTCACACCTGGCTGGAGGAAGGACGAGTTATATCACAAGACCAGCAAATGCTGCCTTGACTGGGCCATGTGACTAATTGTTTGGGATTGGGGGTAAAACTTTCACTTTTAATTAGATGAAAACCAAAGGACCCTTCAGAATTAGTTTTCACCAGGTATGTGCCAATATGATATTTCCAATAAAGCTATTCTCTGAGAAACCTACTTGCCTTGGAGCTTTTGCTTGCAATGGATCTATTACTTGGAACGCTGACACTCAGGATTCCAACTCTTGCTTCAACAAGAGTTGCTCAAACTTCGGGGGTCTGGGTTTATAACTGTCTTCTCTTTATATCTATCTTGTTTACTCTGAATCCATGTGTATGGTTATGGGTGGAATACAACAGGGTTAACTTCCGGTTTGAGATTTATGAGGTTCGGTGATGTATGATGTGCTTTCCTGCACACTGTGAGTGGGTGCCTGTAAATTGTCGCCTGTAAATCGTCATCAGCATGCTGCGTGCAGAGAAGCAGTTATCTAATTTCAAAGTTATCTTACTATAACAGCCCTCTTTTCCTGCTTTTTTAACTGCAGCTGTGCCTCGTTCGGCAGTGAAGTTGAAAAATCAGGAAATAAAGATCAGGTAAGAGTCCAGGTGGGCAAAAACACCAGCAGACATAGAACCGGTTCTATGTCTGCTGCTCTTCAGAGATACTGGTTCTACAGAGGTGGACAGAACCAGTAGAAACCCACCCCTGTGTATGGTACATATTGTCCCCGGTCTTGTCAGGAGCTTCATATTCTTATTCCCTGTTCCATGAATCCACTACATTCCTTATGCCACTAATGTTCTCCCTGGTATCACCAAGAATAAATCATTCATACATGCATTCAGAATCTTTCCTTATCAGTAGTACAAAACTCCAGCAATGGGAGTTCATGAAAAGGCTAACTATGGTTGTACTACAGACCCTCTACATTCATAACTTATATTTGTGATATATGCATAGCATATAACAGAAAATATATAACACCCAGTGGTGCGTTTCAAATATTTTTACCACCGGTTCGGTGGGTGTGGCTTGATGGGTACGGTTTGCACGCGCGCACACCCTTTGCGCACGCCCGCATGCAAAACGTGCAATTTGCGTGCATGTGCATAAAAACAGGTACTTTGCGCGCATGCATGCCAAACACACATTTTATGCATGTGTGCATGCCAAACGTGCACTTCGCGCAGGCGCAGAGACTTGCTGACTCACCTCCTGCAATCCTGCACTCTCCCTGTCACTTAACCAAGTTTTCTTACTCAAATTCTATGAGCAAAATAACTTTTCAGCAGCACCATTGTCTTTCATTCCTAGCTCTGGGTGAGAAAGATTGCAAGGTACTTTTAAAAAAAAAGTCACAGAGTTTTATTTATTTATTTAAATATTTATCCAGATAATGGGTGGGTCACATGCAACATAAATACATAATCAATCAAAAGGAGAAAAAGTAAAGCAAACCACCTTACACACACACACACACACACACACAAATGATGACCAAACACACAATAAAAATGTCACAGGAGAGATTTCCACATAACCAACCTGCAATGCCAGGGGAAAAAGCAACTAGTACTTTCCTTTCTGGGATCATGGAAACAAGATTAACTCAATAATCAATGAACCGGGTTTCTACATATAACCTGAAATGTTAAATTTCTCAGACTGATCCTGATTTAAGGTACTTAGAGATTTAAAAATGGTAATCAGTCCTAGAGAATCTGTGAAACAAATCCAAGATTGCAAATGAGTGAGAAAGAAAGAGAAAATGTTTTGTCAAGAACAACACAGGAGTTCAGTAAAATGCTCTACTTGCTGACACAATTTTTCCCCTCCCTCCCATGGTATACATCCAGTTTCCCTCCATCAACTTCCCACATTTTCTTCAGGCAACACTGTAGTTAGATCAGAAGAAGACTATCTGTCTGAAATACTGAAGACCCATTCTCTAATCAGGATACATGGAGGATCCAAATGTCCATTTTCTCCCATAAAATAGTCAACATCAAAGGCTAAAAGAGAAACCACTCCTAGAGTCTTGAATATACTACCACTGTATCCATCTACAGTGCCCTGGAGTCCAAAAGCTAGTCACCAGCCAAGGAAGTTTAGATCTTATGATGATGTTATGGTTCCTTCTAAAGAGCAGTCTCATTAACATGACAGCAAGGCAAGATTATGATAAATGTTTCTCATAATGCCAAGAAACTTAAGACCTTGTCAGCTCATGGTCCTAAACTACCTCAAAGATTCAATTAATAAATCTGCCACTCATTGTAATCACCCAAGTTTTGCCAACTCTATTATTAGATGAGGTCAATAGAACCTGGGCAAAAATGTTCCATTCGGAACTCCTATGGAGCAATTTAGTTCATTATTTCTTCTTTTTTTAAAAAAAAGATTCAATTTTGTACATGATTTATTTTTATCTTATAGTTATATGGGTAATTAAAATTCACTTGAAGGCAGCCTTCCTTGATAAAGTGGTGTACAATATAGTCTATTGAATCTCAAATCCACTGAGATTTGCAAAAATTCTGAGATTAAGTGGTTTATCTTCCAGTATGGCTCTTCTTAAAGGTCTGAAAATGATTTGGTAATTTGGGGGTCCCCATTGGAAAGACAGGAATACAAAGAAAGAGGGGACATTTACATGCGCTATTTAGCCAACTGGCAAAGCATTGATTCCTTTGCCCTTTGCAATTCTATTTTTATGAATATTTTATTTCATACTATTATAAATCAATATTGATCTGCTGGCCTCTCTTCTGCTATGTTTGATTCTGGATGTTGCTCTAACTGGGGAATTGTTTTGAGATATTCCTTTCTTATTGGAGATGATTTGTAATAGCAAATCATTATTTCTTTATTTTCAGTCTTTGCATATTTGTGATAGGTAAGCAACTTTTCTTCCAGTAGACCCAGAAGTGGGCTGATGGGGGTTCAGGAGATCCTCTAGCTAAGATTCTGCACTGTTCAGAAAACCCCCAAATCCCACTCCTGACTGGCCCCTCCCACCCCACCCCTCCTAGGAGTCCCCATGTGGCCCATTTTGGATGCAGGTATGTACAGTATTACAGTATCCCATTAGTAGGGTTTTAATTTTTAAATCTTCATTTTTAATGGGGTTTTATTGGTTTATTTTTAATTACAGCCTTTAATTCTCTTTTAATTCATTTTAAAATTTATATCAATTGTATTTTATTGTGGCTGTTCACCGCCCCGAGTCCCTATTTGGGAGAGGGGGCAGTATAAAAGTTTTAATTACTACTACTACTACTACTACTACTACTACTACTACTACTAATAATAATAATAATAATACAGGGCACATGCGGAGGCTCGGGGTAGGAGAAAAACGGGCCTCCTGGAAGTTTGGGAAGGCCAGAAACAGGCCCGTTTTTGGCTTCCAGAGAGCCTCCGGACCCTGGGGAAGCTGTTTTTGTCCTCCCAGAAACTCAAGGAAAATCTTCGGACCCCGGGAAGGGCAAAAACGCTCACCCCCCTGCCATGGTGCAGGAAGCTGACTAGGGCATGCCCACCATGGACACACCCACCCAACAACTAGGCAATAGATAACGCTTTGCTAAAATTTTTGAGAGCCCACCCCTGAGTAGACCTGCAGTTGCTGACCCTGGTTGGTGAGCTAATAATCCTAAATCCTGAAGCTCACTTGTCGTCAGATGTCCAGGAACTCCATCACCTGGTGCAGTCCTTATTGACCTGAGTGATGAACAATCCAGTTCAAATTTCTATAAGTGACTTCTCACCATATTGTTTAAGGGAAAGAAACTCTTTATCTGGCTCTCTGATGAGATCTGTTCAGTATGGTTGAACCTCTGACATAGCTCTCATTTTTCTCAGAGCGTGCAAACCCCACAATCACATAAAGATAGTATCTCACTGGATTACTATGATCTATATTATTGGTAGCAATATTTTGGAGAGGGAGAGAAAGGGGCGGGGGAGACTAAGCACAAGGCTGCAAACATACCCAATAACCCTACATGCAACAACAACCCTGTGAGGTGGATTGGATTGTGAGTGTGATTGACTCTAAGACATCCAACAGCTTTCACGCCTATGAGAGACCTATTTATTTATTTATTATTTATTATTCAAATTTGTATACCGCCCCCTCTCCCTAAGGACTCGGGGCGGTGCACAGCCAAATAAAAACATATAAATACAAATACAATAGTTTAAAATACATTAAAAGGATTAAATAAATTGGCATTAAAAATTAAAAGTAGGGAATTAAGAAAGTTAAGAACTCACAGTATTCTGGTTTCTATGCCAACATCTTCACCATAACACCAGACATGCTTGCACTGTAATATTCTTCATGAAGAGAGAGAGAGATCTTTACAATAAAATAAATAATTTAAATAAATGATTCAAGATAGCAAATATGTAAGTTTTGTTCATTGTAAAAGGTGTGGCATATATGTGCTGATAGGATCCCTCCTCTGAGGGATCTTTGTAAAAACATTATTTATCTGACAATTGCATGTTTCAACACTTCCAAAGTTACACTCCACTCCCAAGTTTCATTCAATTCTCTAAAAAGCTAACAGCTAATAACTGTTTGTTGACTTTCTCATTATAGCCAATTGAAAGACATTTCTTGTTTCCTAGATTTGAAGCAAGATCCTAACTTTTGACCTAAGACAAAATGGATTGCCTATGCAGTAATCTAAATTAAACTAGAGTCATTTATGACATGTACCGTGAGTCCAAAAATAATCTTGCCTCTCATTCTCATTCCTTAAATTAAAGAGCCATACGGCTTCCAAATTTCTATCTTATCCTACAAATATTGTACATATATTAGATCAAAAATATCAAAAGAGCTTGGGTTTGAAATATTTATTTGTTATGTTGATTACAGGTTCTCTAAAATCAATGTTGTTTTCTTTGCTAGTGTTTCATGACTGCCTAATTCAGGAAAATTTTTGCAGAAGTATTCCAACAACTAGCATGGCTAAGATGGTTTATATCTAGCCAGATTGCTTTGCTGTAGTGTGAAGGAAGGCCCCCCAGTGTACAAACACATCATCCACAAATGCAATATGGTCATAGTTATTCAACCATAGTCTATCCCTATAACATAATGATAAATGCTAGTATTTACTAAAAATCATAATATGCCAAATGTTCCAATCTATGCTGTTTAGATCATCACAGTAACACTGTTTCACCCCCCTGTCACTGAAGGAGGCATTAGCCATCTGCTCCTGCCCAGATCTGTAGAGTCTTTTGCGCAAGATGTGATCGTGTGTCAAAAGGGCATCAGCAACAATTTATTTCACATACATAGAGCAGGAATTCTAAGCTTTAGCATTGGCTATAAAGGTCAGGATAAGTTAATGGAAAGGGAACTTGTCTTTCCTAAGTACTTAGGATATTTCAGAACCCATCAAATTTGGTGGACATTGAAACCCAAGTATTGAGTTGGTGCAGGAATTACTATTATATCATCCAAAGTTCAATTTCTCAGGTGACTTTTGACATATGACAGCACAGGGAGTTTTATTCGTAAGCTTTTGCCCGTAGAAGAAGCTTAGATAATCATAGTAAAATGATAATATGATCTATGATTACCAGAATATCATATCAAACCTGCCACCAAAAAGTCACCTAAAAAAATCAACTGGTTGTTTTTTTTCAAATATTCCTTTTCTACCAGCGGAGGAGCATGATTGGATTTTTTCATGTATTCTTTTTTTATTATTGATCCATGGCTTTTGGGAGCTGGTGGGGAAAAAGGCATATTCAAAATGCTGAAAACAAATTTCCTACAGTTCCAGAGATATTGTACAGATGTGTAGTTGGAAGAGGAAATAGCATCTTCAGAGATGCCAAAAATCAGAAGAAACCTGTTAGCACTTTTTGTGATTAACAATTTTATTAAAGGCATATATTTGTGTCAGCCACAGTTCACTTCATCAGAAGCAGTGGAGTGGCTAGAAGAATGTAAGATTTAAATTCAGATGAAGCATAAGGGAGGAGAGGAAGACAGAAGGCAGGATGTTTATGTAAATGTAGGTTACCTATGAATCAGATTATAAGTACCTTATCCACTAGTTAAAAATCTATTGTGTTTGTTGGAAGTTTTAGATGTATGAGTTCAGCATTTTTTTAGTCAATTGTGCTGGCAGTTTGTTTCTTTCACAGATGGCTGCTTTGAGAGCTGCATGTGAATTGAAATGTTCTGATATTACTTATCCTTAAGAACGTAAGTAGTACCTGCTCGATTGGGTCCCGGTCCATATAGCCCAGCAAACTGTTCTCAGATTGGCCAAGTAACTGAGCAAGAAAGCATAAACAAGTCTTAGCAGTTTATCCAAGTTTATCATAGTGCCATCAAAGCAGGCAATTGATACTCATGTTTTGAGTCTTGAACTATAACATGTGCCCAGTAACTGTTTGGGGTAAAAATTGACCTATTTCTCCAACATGGAACCCAAAGAGACACTTCTGGAGATGACGACATATATCACCATACAGGAAAACCACATACTGACATATCTAATCTTATTATCTTGTTGGAGTTTATTATGATGCTTTTGATGTAAATGTGATGGTCAAAGTATACATCTGGGTTGTTGCAATGCCAGTTCCCATTTCTGTTGTTTCTTGTTCCTTGTGAGAATCTGTTTCAGTCTGAATGATCACCTGTTGTCATGCCCCTGGTGGAGACTGACTCTGAGGGAGAGGAGGAACAGTTGACAAGGAGTGGAAATGTGGCTCCGGAGGTTGTGGAGGAGGCTGGGGAAGGGCAGAAGCCAGCTGGGCAGTCAGAGGAGGACTCAGGCCATCCCCTCTCCATCCTAAGGCATGCAGGGAAGAGAGGATAAGGGAGATATGTGCTCTACTTGGGAAGAGAGAGCCTTGATCCTCTTCATGGGCTGCAACTGTGACAACTGAATAAGAAGATGGACATGCGTACAAGTGAGCGCTGGAAACAAAGCATGGAAATATCTCTAGTTTATGGTTCCTCTCTGAGTTTGGCAACCTTCCCAGTGTATGTTCTGTTATCTGTGGATATCTCCAGCCCTTATTTTGCCTGGTTTGTGTTGCTTTTTCCTCCTTCTTGTAACTGTTTGTTAATACTCCTACGAGTTTTATGTCTTCAGTCAAGGATATTTGGAGCTTGGAAGCAAAGTGAATGAATAAAAGGGGATTCACCTATTTTTTGTGACTGTGTTTATTTTGTATTCCCCCCCCCCCCCCCCCCGTGTCATCTCACCTGTACTACATGCAAGTATGGGCCTGCTACCACAAGTGCCAGAGAAAATGCAGTGCCATTGTCAAGAATTGTAGATTATTAATAGTGGGTTAATTACTGAGCTAATTAATGGAAGAACCAATTGAATGGAAAACCAACTTGAGAACTAATGGCATTCTTTTGTCCCATATTTTAATAAGTACACCCTGGTTCTGGTTTTGTTGATTTGTTTAATCATCTCATTGGGTGGGCAGTTCAGTTCCCTGAATATCTTGTTTGAGCCTATCCTTTGAGCATCTCTGTCAAGTGAGTCAGAACAAATGCAACTGTAGAGCGTACAATGGATAGATTTCATGGTGGGTCATGAAAAAGGCACTTTTTTCATGCATACCTACATGAAAACATGTAGGCTCTTTGTGGGTTTCCTATATAACGTGTTATAAAGGCAGAGGTCAGAGGCAAAATAAAAAGACGGCTGCCAGACAACTTGGATTCAGTAAGGAAGTCAGAATTGGAGACTTCTATTACATATACTTTCATTTTATATATAATTTACACACACACACACACACACAAACACACACACATACATATATAATTTTTATTAATTTTATTACAGAAATTATTTACGAAATTAAAATATAACATGAAAAAAATATAAAGGGGGGAGGGAGGGCTTCCAAAAGTTTTGATTTTTCATTTTGTATTCACATAGAGCTGGGCTGAGATGAGAATTTCCCCTTTACTCCTCTCTGATTCTCCAGAGGACTGGCGGAGAAGGGAGAAATCAGTTTATAGTATGTCTGTATATGGGGAATGGCAGCAAATAGACCTGATTTACCGGTAGCTTTTACCCACAAACATGGGTGACCTTAGAACTGAAGGACCTCAGAGAGGTTGGTTTGATCCACATTTATCTCTTATTACACAGACCTTACACAGATATATTACAAATTCACTTGTTTTTTAAGTCATTAAAAGGGGAAACTGTTTCAATGTTTCCCAAGGACATTGCCCCTTAACACACATATCCGAATCCCGTAAGTCAGAGGCATGCTTAGCAACCTTGATTAAACTGAGCAGGATACCCCCTGAAGCATTCTGCTGGGGAGTGTCTGGAAGTGTCCATTCCTTGAACCCAGAACAATTTTGGCACTAAGACAAGAACAACACAAGTATTCCATCTGAGGCTATCTATGTGCAAAGCACCATCTACTCTTCTGTTGAGCTCTGGCCCTTTCAAAGGAAAATGAAGGCAGATCTAATTTTACAAGACAGATTGAAACACCACTGACAGTTCTGGATCTGTATCAGACCTGCAGGAAAAAAAATAAGTTTGAATGTAATAACAATACACTGACATAAGAGAAAAAGTTATAAGGCAACCTCAAAAGAGGTTTAAGAAGATGAAGATTTGTGTCTAGACTAGATTGATGGAGACAAGTGCAGAAAATTACATTTTACTTTCTTGCCTTTTTAGCAGTTTTCAGAGCCTTACTTTGGCAGCTTCATAAGATTCTTTAGTGAATAATAAGAATAAAAATGATGCATCAAAAAGAAACTCCTGCGGTATTAAAGCTCAGATTCATAAAAGATGAAAAATCTGTTGACTCCATCAAGTTTTAAAAGAGAATGAATTCAACCCATCCTTAGCCATGATTAGAGTAATACATCAAAATCCATGGGACATATTAATTTATTAACTAATTTAACTCCCAGTGATGTGATTTAAATTAGTAATGATTAATATCAGCCTTATTAATTTCAGTGGGTTTTCTTAAACATGACTGAGACTAGATTCTATCACTGCTACTCCCTTTTCCTTTTTTTTTCCACAAACAATGAGGCAAATTTAGAATGATACAGTCTGATGCTCAGATTACAATGGAGTAAATATCAATAAACACAGGATTTAAATACAGTATAGGTCCACTTTGATTAAAATTTAGAAAGATATGTGGGATCAGTCCACCAGAAAATCCCAAGACTGTAGAACAGATTGGGAAGTTGTACGAGGGAGGATTCTGGTAAAAGAACAAGGGAAGCATCACTTGCATATCAGGAAACAGCATCAACTGAAAGAAGACCATGTGTCACTAGAAAGTTTTCCCAAAATGTTTTTCATTTATGTTTAGTAGTTGTTTCTCTGTCTTTTTTTAATTCTTGTAGACTTTTGTCCTCTGTATTTTGCTATTCTAATAATGATTTAAAAAAAAAAAACTTCAAAAAGGAAATAATATAAATGTATCCATGTAGTTATGGGATGCGGTGGTTCAGTGACTAAGATGCTGAGCTTGTCATCAGAAAGGTCGGCAGTTCGGCAGTTCGAATCCCTAGCACCGTGTAACAGAGGGAGCTCCCGTTACTTGTCCCAGCTTCTGCCAACCTAGCAGTTCAAAAGCATGTAAAAATGCGAGTAGAAAAATAGGGACCACTTTGGTGGGAAGGTAATAGTGTTCTGTGTGCTTTCGGCATTTAGTCATGCCGGCCACATGACCACAGAGACATCTTTGGACAGCGCTGGCTTTGTAACGGAGATGAGCACTGCTCCCTAAAGCTGGAAATGACTAGCACATATGTGTGAGGGGAACCTTTACCTTTACCTTTTTATCCATGTAGTTATCAGGATTATTTAAATAAGGCTTTATATTACACTTTTATGCAATTATAACTCTATCATCCTTGTAATGTATATGTTGCTAATTCATTTATTTATTTAAGCATTGAATGATCAAGGGGTGGAATAACTTCTTTTCTTGTGCAGTCAAGTAATTTATTCTCTCCAGCAAAATGACTGATTATTTTAGCACTCATAATTGCTGAATTATTACCGACAGATGTATCCTACACTTCGAAAAGAAATCTATCTTCCAACATTCACTGCAAGATCTCCTGTGGGAGTTCCTTCTTTCCAACTTGTGTGCTATGAAGAGTATTTCATTTAGAGCTATGTATACACCTAATTTATTAGCTGAGTCAACATTGCATCATGTTGATAGATCAGAAAGCAACCATTTCTTCCTGCTGTTTTTTAAGGTCAAGGATATTAAGCATTAATGACAATATTGTTAATTATGATAGAAGCATAGTTTTCTATTGAAGATTTATGTTATTGTTTTAAAATATTCATAAAGAAGAGCTGCACTTTGTACAAAAACATAACTTTGTTATATTGTATTAAGTTCCCAATTCCAAATATATAGAGTAAAAAATATATTTCTGAACTCAGGAGAACTGTTACTAATCCTTATTACAGGTAATGCTGAATTGCAGTTTCCGAAGCCACTTCCAGCAAATGATACAGAAGGTTGAGGGGTGTAGTTTAGCAACATTTTGATCATCCCAGGATTCCTATCTCATTTTAGGCATATTGAGATAGTTGAACCAACATGCTTGCTTCTGAAAGGTTAGCTTCTAGGAAGTACAGAAGCTATCCAATAACATTCTTGTGGCTTCCCTAGAGCTATAAAAAGGGCCCCATCCACCTTGTGTCACTCTTGGACAATCACACTGATACCTGAATTGGAGTGGAGTGCTTTTTTTTTTTTGGAACAAATAAGTATTTTATTTCCCCCATCATCTATTATAGTAAAAGTATCAGTGGTTACAAACCTTTTGTTGATTTGCAAGCAGTCTAAAACTTACGTAGGAATGAACTCACATTTTATAGATACCAGCATGAAGAAAAAACTACATTCCTTTTGAATCTGTATTTTTAAAATGCCTTTAACTGTGGTTTAAGACACATGCAATGATAGTAGTTCGTTATAGTGGTGTCAAATTTCAGGCAAAAAGGCTGAGAAAGAGATTTCTTAAAGAACAAATGATGACCCTTCCTGAATACGACATATTTTTCTATATGG
Organism: Bungarus multicinctus; assembly: GCA_023653725.1. Taxonomy (NCBI): domain Eukaryota; kingdom Metazoa; phylum Chordata; class Lepidosauria; order Squamata; family Elapidae; genus Bungarus; species Bungarus multicinctus. The sequence goes on along the minus strand of CM042836.1, from coordinate 141,908,709 downwards.
GAATGGGGTAAAAGAAAGATGAACTTCTTCTGATATGATAGTTTGAGAATGATGAATGGTACATCCAGGATATAGCATGGTAAGTCCCACTGAGAAAATTATTGACTTATCATTCATTCATTCATTCCGTCATTCATTCATTCATTCATTCATTCATTCATCATTCAGTCATTTGTTCAGCCTTCAAATCAGTCTTGACTTTGGGTGAATGCCTAGAAAAATCTATAGGAGGGAGAGAAGGAGGGAGGGAGGGAAGGAGAGAAACTAGATTAAAGTTATCCAGATAACTTTTGCTTAAAATGGGACTAGGATCCCAGATGTCCCAATTTCTAATCTGATGCCTTACCTATTAAACCAACCTGGCTTTTGTGTGGCCAATTACAAACGTCATATACCTGAAGATAGTTAAAGCTCTGAACTGCATCCACCCGCTATCTCCTTGTGTAAGAATGATCCTGTGCTCTATGTAACCCAGCAACATTATGATGCAAATTATCTTTGAAACTACTGTTTGCTTGCAGCATGCTTATTTCTTTCAGGTCAGCATTTGCATAGCTTAATATTTCTTCATCCTATTTGTGAGCTTTTGTAAAGATTTTACTAAGACACACAAATTCATTTACTTAGTCTTGGTTTTGACCATATACGTATAATTTGCAATCATTCCTTTTATTTTCTCTGCCAGACATAAGTACCCTTGACCTGTGAGACAGTAATATGAAGTTTCATACTTCTTTTGCATTATACAATCTATCTAATGTTTGTCTCAAATCATTTTGATTCATTGATGACAAGATATTATTTGCATATACAAAAGTACATATCCATAAAGCTTTCCAGTCAACACATTATATTTATATTTTCCTATAAATACACTGAAAAAATAATTAGGATCACATATCCTGCCTTCCCCTCCATTCAGTCCAAGCTACCACCCTTTAGCCCTATATTATTAATACAAAACTTTGCATAATTGAAGCCTCCGGACTTCATCTTATGCTGTTTTTCTAAACCAATAAGTGTATAGCAATAATTTGTTTCTTTCATATATATGGATACATTTTTCAGTGATATCTTGAGTAAAACAATTATCTGTACCTACCCTGCCAGGTATAACATCAGATGTCACTTCTTGAATTGTGTTTGATTTTCATCTCTTGGACCCTTGCAAGTAGAATTCTGCCAAAGACTTTCCAAACATTCTTAACCAACAAATGTCCTTGTATCTCTATTGATGTCTTTTTTTCTTTGAATTGGGGTGAAATAAAAGTATTCACAACATCAACATTATTCCCAGTTACAGATACAATCTTCACACACGTCTTAACTCGTGCAGAATGAAACTTATCAATATTTAAATTTCTGTAGTTATGGCATTTATAACTGGGTATTTTTAATTATTTTTCAACTTTTACAGCTTGTTTCTTACCTTTCTTTTTCTCTTTTCACAATCTACATTGAGTTTAGCAGCTTTTTACCCATGTCCAATTTATTTATTATTTATTTATTTGTCAATTGCTTACAAGGTAATAGGTATAAGTAAAACATAGTTATGAATACATGTATACATATAAGAAAAATAAAATATAAAAGAAACAATAGGATAGGGACGGTAGGCACGTTGGTGCGCTTATGCACACCAACATCTTTATTTTCCCCAAACATCTACTTTTAACAACATCAAAAAAGATTTTGTTCCACATTCAATATCTTCCACCCTTGTAGTAATATTTCATCATTAAAAAAAAATCAAATCAATATACTTTAGTCTAAATTCATTCATTTGTGATTGTACGTGTCAATAGACCATTGTCTGAAAACAAACAAACCTTCTAATCATTCTCATTCATTTGCATCTTCCATTGCTCAATAACTTTTCTACCCTTTTGTTTTCATTCCCACTCATTTATTCATGGCATAGAAGAGACTTATTTGCCAGAGGGTCACATTTATGCAGAATGTTGCACATTTTGAAATGAACCATGGCATTTCATTTGTTCATCCAGGCGGTCATTAATCTTCCACATGTCATGATTATCGCCAGATGTGCTCATATATAATGACTTCTGCCACCCACTATGGCTATGTCAATTTAAGCTTTCCTAGTTTAGACTAGTTGCTATCCTTAGCCATATCCTTACTACCTGCAGCATTCTCCTACTAAGGTTAAGGACAGTATTGGTCAGGTTTCACATGTTTTGGCTTGTCTGTCAGAAATGCAACCAACAACTGAGCATCAACTGCATACTGTTCTATGTGATCTGAGATCTCTAATCAAAAGACACCTTTTCAAAGCAATGTATTGTTGCCTGTATCTCACACCGTACTACAATAAGAATAACATTACAAAAAAATAAAGGAAAGAAAAAAGATATTTTCCTGCAAAAAAAAATCCTGCTACATTTTTCTGTAGGTTACTACAATCTTATTTTTTCTTTCCTGGGCAGCAAAGTAAACTTTTATGACATAGAAACATATTATCTGATCTTTGTTTACTAATTTACATATTATCTAACTTTGTTTACAACATAAAGCATTTTTAATTAATTTTAGCAATAGGAATAACAGGAATAGGAATAGGCTTACATACTGCTCCATCGTGCTTTACAGCACTCTCTGGGTAGTTACAGAGTCAGCATATTGCCCCCAATAAATCTGGGCCTTCATTTTACCGGCCTTGGAAGGACGGAAGGCTGAGTCAACCTTGAGCTCTATCAGAACTGGAAAGCTGTGACAGAGTTTGCCTGAAGTACTGCATTCTAACTACTGCATCACCACAGCTCCTAATTTTGAATGTTATTTTTTATTAAAAAGTTTGTAGATAGCTAAAAAAGATTATAAAGAAGAGAAAAAGAAAAGAAAAAGTGCAGAAAAAGTACAAAAAAAGTTAAAGAAGGTGAATATATATATTAAATAAGCAATTTTCTGCTCTCTTCACAACATTATAAATTCCTCCTCCCTCCTTAATGTTACAATAATCCCTGCAGTCCTGTATTCAATTTTTTTAGTCATCAAATCCAGAAAATCACCATATGATTTCCCCTTCCCATTTTCAGTAAAATTCTATAAAAGATTCTAATCTTTTATGAAAGTACGTATTGCTTTGTTGCTGATCAAACCTCTCATTTTGTTATCTCGGCCAATTCTGCCATCTTCACAATCTACTCCTCTGCTATGGATATTTCGGTATGCTCCATCCTTTTGCAACAATCTTATTGCTGTTGCCATATGTAAAACAAGCCTCCTTTTCTAATTAACTATCCGCAAGTTCCAATAAAAAGCATTCTCATTTCATCCTGATATTAATCTCCAAAATTCTTTGTATTATCATATGTGTTATTTATTTTATTTTTTCTATTTCAAAAAGCCACCATACATAGTAAAATGTCTCTTCATGTTTCTTTATTTCCAACATTAACTAGAAGTACCTTTATACATCCTAGGTAACATAAGTTTTTTTATGAATTTATAATTCATAAGTTCCAGGGGCTTAGAGGTGGAGCTCTCACCTCACAATCCTAGGTAGAGGCTAATATTGGAATAGACTTTCCTGCTCAAGCAGGGGGTTGGACTAGATTACCTCCAAGGTCCCTTCCAACTCTGTATTCTATGATAAGTATCTTGTGTTCTACGTAATGATACATCATTTTGTAAAATCTCTTAAATTATAAAGTGAATTTCAGTCCCTTTATCCATCTTCCTCCCCACTGATTTATCTGTGTAGTATAACCAAAATTCTTAACCGTTTTATCATGCAATCTTTAACCTGTTTCTCTTCTGTTTCAAATTTCAACAGAAGTTTATATACTTCCGTAATCACGTTTATCCATTGTGCACAATCCTTTAAAATTTCTGTCCTATGTTGTTCAATCCCCATTATCTTTTTATCCATATTAAATAACAAGTAAATTCTAAGACTGGTAATTGACTGATACTATAGGCCAACCTATAGATTAATCCATACCTATCCTTCTAGAAGAACAGATCATATTTTTTGGTCCAGCCTAAGCACTATAAATCCAAGTGTTTGTAAATGGACAGAATTGAGATTTGGTGTGGATAATTTAATAACTCATTAGCACCTTTAAAGTTTATCTTCCAATTCCAAAGGAACTGGCTGCCCTACTAATAATATTTAAGAGGGGGAAATCAACAATAGAAATGTCCAAGAAAATAGGCTAATATACCTTCAATGGACAATGATCAATCTTTTTAAACATCCATAGGGAATTCCATTAGGGAAGTCCAAAATTATTTGTATTGGATTATCCTAGTTTTAAAATGATAAGAATTATACTTCATGTTCCTTAAAAGTTGGGATCATTTGATGGTATAGGACTTTTTTTTATTCTATGTTTTTCATATATTGCCCAAATTTATGTTGTTATACTTTCTAAATTGCTGATAATATTGAATTGTTGATCAGCCTCTATAAAAAAATCTTCCCAATGCATTCAAAACTCTCAAATTTTCAGAGGTTGTACAATGTCTAAATCAAATACAGAATGTAGCAAATGCTTTACATCAGCTGTTTGGTACAGATAATATTGTTGTTTTTTTTCTGGGAGTCTTTAAAAAATTTCTAAAAACAGTATACAATTAATTATACAAAGAACAACATCAAAAGCACATAAAAACTACTTTAATAGCAATGCTTACATATATCCTAAATACATATATTATACATATCTCAGTCCCCAAATCCCTTCTTAAATAGCCAAGTTTTCACTATGTTTCTAAATATTAACCAGTAAGTTGCTCTTATTTCTGATTAAAATCATTTATCCCATATTTTTTAACTGAAGAAGAATTGCTTTCAAGTGTAAATTTCTCATGAGAATTTGGGTACAGCTTAAATTTCTTACCAAATATAATCATTCATGTACTAACAGTTTATATGCTGGAAATATCATATTATTCCAAATACGAGGGGTCCTTGGTGCTCTCTGAGCTTGGTTGGTTTTTTGGGAGATGTTTCATTACACAAGCTAGGCAACATCATCAGTAAGAAGTGGAGTTTGTTCTTAATTTATATTCCAGTGGCTTGCCCTGTCAGTGTTGATATTCCAACAAATGAAACAAAATTGTTAAAAAGTTATGATATTTATGTAGTTACTTTCCAAATACATCTATATTATATTAAAATAACCAAAATACCTTTACAGTCTCTAAGGCATGCCACAATTTTTGAGCACCCCTAATGTTGGAAATTGGAAGTTGAAAAATTTGATATGTCCTATAACTATAATTGGAACTAGGTTTTTATCAGAAGTTCAGAACTATCTAATTGTGTGTATAATGGTATATATTCAATATTATTTGCATTACAATACATTACTAATATTAACAAGTAAGTCCAATGGTAATTTAAAAACAGGAAAAGCTGAAACCACCACTGGTGTGTTGAAGCCATAAATTTCAGAGAAAAATCCTTGGTTTGAGCCTTAAAATGAAAATTAACCATTAAATTGTCTGTTTAAAATATGCGAGTAAAATCATATAGACATTATTGTCAATGTTTACCATGTAAACCCTAAAGTCATATTAGTTTTCACTACGCATTTTTCTCCAGAGAATCATACATGGAGTGGAATGAGAGAAAGAGAGAGGTTCAGAGATGGTATTCAGCAGGTTCTGACCAGTTCTGGAGAACTGGTAGCGAAATTTTTAGTAGTTCGGAGAACCAGCAAATCCCACCTCTGACTGGAGATTTTACAGTATCCTTCCCCTGATATACCCACCAAGCCATGCCCACAGAACCGGTAGTAAAAAAATTTGAATCCCACCACTGGGCAGAGCATGCTAGCTACTATTATGCAGCACAATGAAAAAAAAAACTGATTTGGGTTTCAGAAACATGCTACCTTTTAGATTTATTTTACTAAATTAAAAAAGAAGATATTTCAGTGTTACCAAAAAGCTAATATATTAACAATAAATAATATAAAACAAGCTTGACACTGGAATGAGACCAAGTTTAGATTAATCTGCTCAATCCTAAACAAAATATGGGAACAAGGATCTTATTTCTGACAACTTGCACGTTAAAGGAATTACTCGGTTCATCCTCCAAATAAACAAAGAAAGGTGAAAGACGACAGGAAACAATGAAGAATGAAGAAGGATGAGGCAGAATTGAGTGACTAACAAATCTCTTTCATATCACAGGGAATAATATTCTGGGATTCTTCAATTGGTTTGTGGGAAGAAATGTGGGTTAATCCTTTGCTGAACTTAATACTCTTCCTGTTGGTTCAATCTATCTCAACAGAGCAATAATGTTTGTCAAGCTTTGATAGAGTTAGGTTTTTACAAAGGGAGCTAAGATGAATGTGGTTTATTTGAATTTGACTTAATGTAATGTATGACTCCAATATGTTTTATAATACACAGTTTATTGATCAACATTGTGTCAACCAGGATATGAGTTTATTTAGCAAACTATAGTTTAAAGAAATTTGCTCTAGCAAGATGTGTGAATCTCTTTAGTAAAATAAGGTATTTATAGCTTGCATACTTAATATTTATTGATTTCTTATCTTGATTCCCAATAGACCTGATATTCCCAATAGACCTGATATTCCTAAAATATTTGTTTTCTATTCAAATACTTTATTTAAAATCCTTTAACTCTGCTCTAGAAATTGGCACATAGAGTTGCTTTGAAGTACGCTGAAACCAGGGGTGGGATTCTACCGATTGGGTCCACTTCTGTAGAACCGGTTGTTCTGAAAAGCAGCAAACAGAGTGCATACATAGAACTGGTTCTATGTTTGCTGCTGTTTGGCTCGCCCGCCCGCCCGGGCTCTTAGCTGACCTTTATTTCCTGCGTTTTCAACCGCAGCTGCTTTGCACAACACAAAAGCAGGAAAAAAGTGCTTTTCAACCACTGCTCAGCTGTCCAGGCAGCTAGATGACAATGATAAACACGCATGTGTGTGTGCGAAGTGCGTATACACGCGCAAAATGTAAAATCACCGAACCAGTAGTGACATTGGTCGGATCCCACCTCTGGGTGACACCAATAAAATTAATTATATAACAATATATAATGTGTAATAATATATATTATATAATAAGAAATAAAATTAATAATAATAAACAAATAGATACATTTCATTACTTGCATGAAGCTTATAATTCACAGCATTAGATCTAAACAAACCTTATAGTACTTCGAAGGGTCATAAAATAAGCAATTCCTTCAAAAGCTTCAATCTGAATTATTTTATTTTCTCGGGTTAAAAGAGATTACCCATTGTAACAGAATCTTGCAAGCTTTTTTTGCATTTTTTCCTTTTCCTCCTATACCCTAATAAGTGAGGAAGGAACTAGACTGAAACTCTTCCTATTGCTTTCCCAGTTTCCCAGGCTCAACACAATGTCATAGTAACCATCTCTGAATAGTTTCACCAAGCAGTGTGCAGCTTACACATAGCCTCAATGTATGGCTGGTTGTTCAAAGTTACCATGGCCTTGGAAAGGTGCTTGCAGTCCATAAAACAATTGGGGCCATCATAAACTGTTGCATTTCATGCCCCCCTCCCATATCACACACAACTACATTTCAGGCCCTTTGACAACCAGTCTGCATTTTATAACCAGTTGCAGTATCCTGCAGTCACATAACCATGATTTGCAACTTTTTTGTTAATTTCTGGGGTCTGGCAAAAAAAAAGAAGGGCTATTGGGGAATATAGATTTGCATGATTTCCTTAACAACAAGGTGATTTGAACTTACATTGAAGATCTATGAAGGCAGCTGCGTAGAAGTCATGTAAATACATGAAATGTTTCTCAGAATGTTCCACCATATTCCTCTTGGACAAATTATAGGGAATGAATCACAGGGAGTCTGATTCTAATTAAGTAATTCTCATTCCAACAGTATCCAACAGTCTTGTTCAGTATGCCAAGCAATTGATAATGAGTTCATAGTAAATGGAAACTCCTGGAGCTGTCTCTCTGAGAAGCATTTGCATTGCACTGGATGCAAATCTCACTGAAAAGATCCCAGGTTGCAGTAGCTTATTCTAGTTTAAAGTCCATTGGAGATGCCTCAGCTCTTGCACTTTTTATCATACTGACTATTAGAGAGAGTAAAGATAACAATCAATTTGCTTCCTCTTTCATTATTCAATTTTCCCTATATTGGAATGCTGGTAATTTTAGGCTCTTCTCTTTAGCCTCTTTTCTGAAGGAAAAGTTCCTTCCTTCCTTCCTTCCTTCCTTCCTTCCTTCCTAAAATACAGACTTTCTTCTGGAGCATGTAACTTCCTTATTTATTTATTTATTTTTATTTGATCTTTAAGACTTCAAACATTCTCTCTACAGCTACTGTTAACTGTTTTATTCACAAACCTTTCCTTATTTTGCTAAATATAGACCAGTTAATAAATTGGAGGATCATAGCCTGTTACCTTAACATTACGTCTACAAAGTCAACATCTAAATACTTTCTATCTCTTACAATAACTTTCCGTATTTAAATAGGCAAGTTACTATTTTTTAGTCCCTGCTGATTCTGCTAAATGTGAGCACACACATTCAAGGAGATGTGGTTTCTTTAATGTTGCTGCTAAAAATGTTCCAGTCTCAGTTGTATTACTTCATTAAAGAAATATTTGGGGAGGGGAAACTTTAGGCCAAAGTGCCTCCCCAGGTGAATCAGCTTTGGAAGTGATTTTCAATTTTTCATGCAAAATGTTTGTGCTTGAGGGAAGGATTCCAACATTTAAATGAATAGTAATCTTTTTCAATAGCATCAAAATGACATTGAAAGCTCGAAAGTCCTTGAACGTCTGCAATAATTGAGGAGGCATCTGAATGAATTGTCCAGACAGACATAGACTAAAAAGCTCTTCTTTTACTGTTGATACTCAGCTTCAATTATGTTCATTATATGTCCTTACTTTTGCCACCTCATTGTTAGCATTTATCTATTACTTGAATCCAATGAATGGAACGGGGTGGGTTTCAAATTTTTTAACAACCAGTTCTTGGGCGTGGCTAGATGGGCATGGCTAGGTGAGTGTGGCCATGTAACTGGGTGTGCATGGCATTTTTTTTTGCAACACCCCCCTGTGCTCTGTTTTTGGGCCTCCTGGGCCTCGGGGAAGCCTCTTGGTGGGCTTGATTTGCTCCCAGAAAGCTTCCCGGAGGCCCATGGTTAGATCCTAACCCTAACACACACACCCCGCTTGCCTCTTTTTGCTTCCTAGGCTTCAGGGAAGCCTTCTAGCCAAAGCAGTAAGACAGCAAGGGGGATCCCAGCACAGCTGATAGTCGGAACAGCTGATTGTCAGAAGAAAAAAAAAGAAATACCTTAAGGCGTGACTGGGCAGGGGAAAATGCAGTCAGTGATGTTGTGCATGTGCAATAAGGACTGACTGGGAGGGGAGGAGGGGACAGAGAGGGGTGGGGCCAGCCAGGGGCATGATTTGCTGGTTCTCTGAACTGCACAAAATCGTAACAACCGGTTCTATAGAATTGGTCCAAATTGGTAGAATCCCATCCCTGGAATGAAAGAATAAAATGTTACGCTTTGTATATGGAATCAGATTTTAGCAGACAGAGACTGTAGCAGACAGAGGTGAAGAAGATGTTCTCGTTCCTATATGTGAAAGAAGACCAGATCCATTTTGTTGCATATTTCTGAGATTTTTGCTGCCACCAATACCTGATTTGAAACTATTATAAACTTTGATCTGAACAAGCAATAATCACGGTTGATTGGCTAACCTCTAAGGAAGATATCGCTGATCCAGTATGATCACCCAGCACTGATACATATAAGGTCAAGTCAGAACTAAACTAATCCATTTTCAAATATGTTATTAAAAATCCCAGCAGAGAAGAGTCAGAAATGTCAACTTGTGGCTTAAAATAGAGTACCAACATAAATTCTTATTAAAACCTATAATTATCTATCCAGGTTGATTAGGAACTTACTTAACTTACTTAACCCTGGATTATATTTACAGTGATATTCTATAGATCTCTTCTACAGAAGAGATTTGTCTCTGCTAGTCTTTAGAAGATAAAACAGGTGCCCCAATGTTGTTCAATGGGAATAGCTCCTGAATTGATGTCCATGAGCTCACCAGAAGCCAAGTTAGACTTGGAGGAGACTTACTATTTTATATTTTCATTCATATTTATATTCATATTTCATATTACATTTATATTCACAAATGACACCCTTTGCACTGCAGTAATTTCTGCATCTCTCGTTGATTCTGTTCTTTATTTGAAAGAGGCAACTCATTTTGCTAAGACACAATATTCTCTGAAAGAACCCCATCAGAGAGAGGAAGAATTGCTTTCCAAATGCATCGAAGAATCCTTGATTACAGTTATATTGTCAAGTTCATCTCCTCGTTTTGCATATATATTGCAAAATGATATTCTTTAGAATCTTTTCCCTTTGTTTACTTTCATCCTTGCTTTGATATAATTGAATATTAGTTACTTTTCTGCTGCATCCTTATATGACAGTAAGAATTATGCACTCATTATGTTGGAGCCAAAGTCAGGTGAACAATAGTTGATGGAATTAAACAAGATAGTTCTTGACCATTTCAGGATGGTTTAGGCATGCTTCCATCAGTCCATTCCCTAGATCAATCTTATCTGTCACCTTTCTTTCCATACAGAGATGGATGAATTACCTCTCAGGATTGGAAATAGTTCAGCACATGATATGACAAGATTGGCGTTGCCGCTATTGCTTCCCAAATAAAGTACAGGAAGCCTCAACATAAGACCACAATTGAGCCCAACATTTCTGTTGTTAAGTGAGGACAGTTGTTAAGTGAATTCCCCCCTCCCCATTTTACAACCTTTCTTGCAACAGTTATTAAGTAAATCACTGCAGTTGGTTAGTAATACAGTTGTTACGTAAATCTGACTCCCCACTGACTTTGCCTCACAGAGGGTCACAAAAGGGGATGGTATAACGATCATAACCATGAGTGTGTTCATAAGTCACTTTTTTCAGAGGCATTGTAACTTTGAACAGTAAATGAACTGTTGCAAGACAAAAACTATGTGTACAGAAGAACATGGATGTCAGTCCTGGAAACGTAAAGATTGTCATTAAGCTAATTGCTGTTTCTCAGCACCACCACACAGGATTGTTGTTGTAGGGCAAGGGTGACAAACCTGCGGCATCACATTGCCAACACGTGATGTTTCATGATGTTTTTTTTCCATTCACAGAGCTGGGATGGGCATGGCCTGCGCATGATGCATCTGGCTCGCAGTCTATCAGTTTGATACCCATTGTGTAGGGAAAGACAGAGGCCAAGCGCTATGCATACCATCTTCAGCTTTTGAATGCTAACAAAAACATACATGCCTACCATTAGTTGCCCATATAAAGGGAAAAAAAGGACAAGGAGACAATTTGAAATCTTGCTTGTGACTCTGCTCCCTTCATAACCTTAATCTGTTTTTGGCTTTGCTTCATGTTATTCACCGTGGGTTACAGCAGAATAGGGTGCAGGAAGTGGAAACTAGAGGGGGATAGAATCCTCTAGCTATAATCATTTCCTTTCCAAATTCATACCATACTGGGCAGATGTTTTTCTTGCTGACTTCAGGTGTATTGAGGGAAAAGTAGCAAAGTCGAAAGTATTGCTCAATTGTTTTGTCCCTTATATACTACATAAGCAAAATGAGAATATCACCGTTAAGCAATGAGTGCCTGAAGAAGCTACTTGAGTGGGAAGCAAAATGTCTTCAAGGAAAAGACAAAGAAAGTCAATTTGTCATTTGAAAAAGCACCTTTCGGACAAGTGAGATGACTGAGAATCTCCATAGAGATTAAGCAATGAGTCAGAACAGATTCCATTGAGAATAGAGAGAATAAGGATTTCTTGCCAGTAAATCTTCAAATTGTTATTTTGGATACAGTTCTTGAAATAGGAGGCTCCACATCTGGAAGGGCACAAGTATGTATTTATATTTTATTATTATGGTTTATCATACAGTCAGCCAGATGTTTAGACTGGATTTGTTATCCACCTATCTTTTTCTCTACCTGTTGAAGCAAGTGTTGTTTGATGGTGTTAAAGGCATTGTCACAAGATGCTATCTATTCTGAGTAAAGCTGCCTAGATTGGTTTATTTGTTTCATTTCTATTCTCTTTTTCCCTCCAGGAGCTCAAAGTAATATACTTAACACAACTTTCTGGCATTCCTCCCCAAACAACGCACTTGTACCTTGGACTGAGGGAATGTGATTGACCCAAAGTCACTCAGTGAGGTCTATGTTTAAGGATGCTATCCCCTTATAGTAGTAAACTTAACCTTCCTTTAAAATCTTTTAGGAAATTCAGTGGTAAACCTTGTGGTAGGAACAATAAGGAGCAATCAGGTAATTTTATAAATGTAGTAAGTGGTATTTTTGATTAAGCAGTAAATAGTAAATATATGCAATTATACAAACAGATCTTAACTTCCTATTCAGGCATGAAATGTTGTTGTTGAATATGTTTCACTTGTGATTATATTACAAACAGTACTCTTAGGACAAATGCAATGTAAAACTTCTGCTTGTGTATTCCTTTCAACTGATAGGATTAATATGATATCTTTAGCCTTGGAAAACAGAGCATGAGAGGTAATCACAGAAGTTCAGAGAGGCGAGTTTTCAGCAATGTATTTCAGATGAGTAGTTAGATAGAGACCCCTGGGTTGAGAAGAGCAAGCAGTGTTATAAGACCCTGATAGGACCTACTTCCTCTGGAATACATTAGAAATTATAGTAAAAGATTGCTGGGAGTATGGAATATGAGCAGTCATATGCACCATCTGGTATTCAGAGTCACAGAAGCCTGAGGGATTTGATCTTTTGCACATTCTTATGTAAAAGAACCTGATAATTTTATATAGTGGTTAACTAATCTTTATTTGAAAATTCTTTTTTTCCACCATGCCTGAAGGAGCCCATAGCTTATTTCATGTTGGGAAAAAAAACCTTGCTTAAATCTCTTTTTGGGCAAGGTCTTTGACATGCCTAGTGGCATCCCAGCATGAAAAAAGAAGGTAGCAGCTAACAGACTCTAAAAGATTCAGAGAAAGTTCATTGTTCAGTTCTCTTCTTCTATGTGAATTCAAACTGCTTGGTTTTGACCTTTAGCACACTAAATGGCTTTGAATCAGAGCATCTAAAAAAATCACTTGCTCCCAAATAATCTACTAAACGTATAAGAGGACACTTTTTTTTTTTTTGGAAACAACGAGGATATTCCCAGGATAGAAGCAAATGCTCCCATTTTCTGGAATTCGTATCTCTTGAAGCTGTTTAGCTCCAACTTTTGTCTTCAGGCATAAAACGATGAGCTGACTTTTCTTGGCTTCATTTCAGGCATTTTCTGATTCTGGTTCCTCTGCTCAATTGAAGGTTTAAATTTATATTTCACTTCCTTATTGTATTTTTAATGGAGCTTTTAAATGTGACTTGCATTTTAATGCTGTTTTCAATTAATTTGTTCATTTCTTTGAGTGGTTTTTAAATAAAAAACAAGATAATGTTTAAAATAAACAATGCTATTCATAATATAATGAAGATTGAAATTTAGTTTTTCTCTCAGTTTTTTTAAACTGTAGCAATATGTACATTTAGAAAAAAATATCTAATTTCTTATGGATTTTAATGATTATCCAACTTTAAAATCACAAGCATTCACGTATATGACATGCCGAAAATATCGAGAGTTATAATCACTTAATGAGGTAGTTGCAAAACAGTAACATCACATGTAGCATAGTGCTGATGAATCAGTTGTACATACAAATAGTTCCCGCTTATCAATTGGTCTCTTAGCAACCTTTGAAGTTATGATAGGTTCTCCCCAGTTCAGAGTTCTGATGGTTGCACACATACATGCAATCTCATGACCACATTTGGGGGGCTTGGCAACCATCTTACCTTTATGGCCATGATTTATGTTTTTTGCCAGTTTGTGGCATTTCCAATTTCTGACCAAAAAAAATGCTTTTAAGAATACATGGATTTGCTTATCAGTCATGGTGTTCACTTAATTACCTCTGCAAAAAAAAAAGTCATAAAATCAAGCCCAGTCAAATGGGTACTCCAACCTATAACTATCAAGATTTATGACAGAGATTCTTGACTCTATTATAGTCATAAGTTGAGGATTACTGTAGCCCGATTAAGGAAAACAACTCCTTTTGTCTCTGTTTGAGCCATAAGTTATACAACTGAATTGATTGATGAACTGTAATTTAGTTTGTTTCATGTTGCAATCAGTGTTTTAAATGTTTTTGTTCACAGATGACAATTGTAGGGTTAGTGACATGATATTCTGAGAGACCAAAGTGTTTTCTGTTGATTTTTTTTAATATTGCTGTTTTCAGTGTTGGATCTGGGTCAAGATTCTTCATCCAGATCACCTGTTTCTTCTATGTAGATACGATAGGGCATTTGTGACAAAAGAAGGCATATCTTTCCAAAATTCTGATTTGCAGGTGGTATTGTTACAAAGTCCTGTAAACACAGTGGGTGGTAAGCAGTGATGGCTTTCCAAATTTTTTCCTACTGGTTCTATCATGAGTGTGTTTTGCTCTCTTCAAAAACCACCCTCTGTATCAGCGCTATTAAGCTGTTTTTTGGCTCAACAATCAGTTCTGCCGCGTAAATCAGCTGAGCTAAAAAAACAAGGAAATATAGGATAGGAAAGAGTGGGGGAGCCATAGGCAGGGTCAGCCAGAGGAGGTATTTGCCAGTTCTCTGAACTAGTCAAAATTTCCACTACCGGTACGCCAGAACCGGTCTGATCTGGCTGAATACCACCTCTGGTACTAAGAATGAGCCGTCACCTGATCTATCACAGCATGCAGTTGGTCCGCTGTTTTAGCAAGCACAGGACTGCTATGGAAAGTGAATGAAAGAAAAACTTAATTGTCTAGATTGGGTTAAAGATCATTAGTGAGAACCTATTGTGAGCTGCTGTTTTCTCTACTGGGGTTATCTTGTAATAAATCATTCCCAGTTGTCAGTTCAAGCCAACGAACCTGTTGTTCCCCTGTTATAAACAAGAATCATAAGATATGAACTCATTAGTGTTAAGCCTCCATACGAACACAGGACAGTGCATCAAAGGGTAGAAACAGTAGATTTTTGTGTTGTAACAAAACTCAGAAGTGTACCTGCGTGGGTAGCAATCATTAGTTTTTCCAATGCAAGGCAGTATTTCCTGTGTTCATTATAGAAATGTACAGTAATGTCCAGAAAACAAGTCTATTGTATTGACTGTTCAAGACTGAGACTGTGTAGTTTAGAGTGAAGGCTTAAAATAATGAAGATTTGTCAGGACCTCCTATCTAAGCTAAATATCAACATATCAGAGACAGGGAAGCCACTTTTGTGACAGGAGCTGAGCAAATGTTGTTCTACATCAGCCTTAAAAAAAAAGGTGTCTTTTTATTTTTGTTTAGCAATGCAGAACAGATTCTAAAGACACTTCCAGTACTGTATGCACTGAAATACATTTTGTCAGTACATTTTAATTATGGGTTTTGAACCAAAAAATGGTTGCCTTTTAACAAGATATTTTTAATTAGACATTCATGCAGAAATGAGCAAACAGGCACATACATAATCAGATGAATAAATACTGACTTGAAATCAATAGTCACAGTTCTCAATATTGTGGCTGGTTTTCTTCATGCATACCATAACACATGATGCTTTTTTACCTCTAAAGGTCACATTAAAATGCCATTTGACCCCTAACCGGACCTTTTAATACAGTCTATCAGCCCAACAACTGAAGCATGCCTAACACCACTAACTGAAGTAGCCTTATGATCATCCCACATAAATATGTTAAAAGCAGGTTTTTTTTAAAAAAAGTCCACATTTAATCCAATTATATAACTTTGACCCATTTAGAAAGCAGGGAGAGGGACTGTTCAGAGCTTCTACTTTTAATTCACAAGTTATAGAAATATCAGTAGCTTTCTAAATAATATTTTATTCTTATTTTTAATGGAACTTTATTTAAAAGGAATAAATTAACCATGCGAATGACTTTCCCAGAATAAAAGTCTTTTAGGCACATATTTGCTTTGTTCTCTTTACTCTTAAACAGGTAGATTTCAACAAGTTAATTTGAAAATTCTTGCCTTGACATGGAACTACTCTCATATTCTGCAATTTCAGTAATGATATCCCTTTTATTGTTATCTTAATTCATAAAAATAATCTATATATAATTATCCATTTTCAGCTCTTTTGAATTTTCCTATCATGCATTATGAAACTCAACAAAAATGGGAACATCCAATTTAAATTCAGTTTATAAATTAGATCTTCAGTCCAGATATTCCTTCTCTTCAGATACAAAACTTGGCAAAAGACTTTGTGAAAAATGCAAATGATCTTTCTTTCTATGGTGATATTTAATGGCACATTCCTTTTTTTCCCTATCACCAAGAAGTGCTGTTGGCACTGAGGTTTTTATGCAATAACAATAATAATGAAAGGTTTACAAGTCTGGATCTGTTCAAACTGATATTAAATGCATTTAATTTTTTTTTAATACAGCACCATGCAACTTGCTCAGTTCATTGACTTTCAGAGAATGTTTCTGATTCTGGCTTCTCCAGAATGTTCTATTACTTCTTTAAGCTGCCAAATACATTGAAGCACTTTCTAAACTCTAAGTAACATAGAGCCTTATCCTGAACATATTTCTTTATTCAAATCCAGCTGTTCTTATTACTGACTATTACTGCATTTAAAAACTAAGCGCCACTTTCCTGTATGGATCAGTAGGAGTAGGATTACAGATCAATTCTTTTATGGTTTCTTCAAAGTTAGGTCTGATGTTTTATTTATTTATTTACAAAATTATTGGCTGCCCATCTTATCATAGGGTAGCTCTGGCCAGCTTACATATACATATAAGCTAAAACATAAAAAGTTAAAAACAAACATTAAAACCAAGAACACATGGGGGGGGCAGAGTGGTGAGGGAGGTGGGGTCTGTTGTTACTGAATCAACCACATCTATTGCGCTCCTCCCCAACTGGGGTCCCAAGCCAACTGGCAAAGCCATGTCTTTAGGCCCTTATGAAAAGATAGGATGATTGGGGCAGATGCGCCAGATGTTCTTTATAAGGAAATCCCACCATAGATCAAAATAGTTGTAAGATAAGCAAAAAAATAGGAACGGGAAGCCGTACATTATTTTTATTATTTTTTTGCTGAAGAAAGATAATTCTTACTTACCCATTGCATCTTACCAAAATATATTTTAGGTGAACATTCATGGTTCGGGAGCTTATATTGCCTTTGCATCTGATTAGCTCTGATTTCCTGGTATTTTGAATTGGCAGGCCAATATGAACAGCCTTCTACAGGGAAAGTTTGTTATGAGAGAGTCTCTCTGCTGACTTCATTTGAACAGATCTAGGATAGATGGATTATGATTTGTAACTGTACACTGAGTCTTTAAATTCAACATTTAACCAGGCTACTCTCTCTTAACCTGCTGGAGACTGTGCTATGAAAGTATAAGGAAAGCAAAGATATCTGTTTCATTGTTTTGCATGTAGCTGACACACTGAAAGTATTGATAAGAAGTGTCTTCTCCATTAGAAATGATGACACATACTAATTTATAGG
The DNA here is from genome assembly GCA_023653725.1 of Bungarus multicinctus. Classification (NCBI taxonomy): domain Eukaryota; kingdom Metazoa; phylum Chordata; class Lepidosauria; order Squamata; family Elapidae; genus Bungarus; species Bungarus multicinctus. The sequence continues at coordinate 141,891,050 of CM042836.1, read as the reverse complement.
ATGAAGTGGAGGTTTGTTCTGCAAATTAACTAACACGAAACAGAAGTAACAGCAAAACCTTTTAATGATTCTTTATGAATTCCGTTCTTTCGCGGTTGTTTCAAATTAATTGTCTCTGATAAGAACGAGCCTTGACAAAGTTATGCAAGGCTGCCAAGAACACTAAATAAAGTTACTAAGAAATATTTCAAACCCAAAGAGTGTCCAAACACCAACCAAGATATTCCAAATGTCCACAGGCATGAATGCAAAAGCTTCTTTGCTTCCTGCAAAGAACTCGTTTCTCAGCTGGCTTTTATCTCTTAAGGGAGGGGCCATTACCTTGCAGCCTTACTCCCAAGTCACCTATGCTGCTGCAGCTGCTGTTTCCTCGAGTAGCCCTGCGCTCATGCGCACTGGGCACAGGCTCCTTGGGGACCTCTTCATCACTGCTGCCAGCCTCCACAATCTCTGAAGGCAGCATTTCACTCCCTGATGGTCCTATCCCCATCCCTTCATCACACGCAGGCCCCTCATCTGAGTCCTCACTCTCCAAGACCTCAGCCATCCGCACCAGCTTCCAGCGTACCACAACACTAAGGTAGGTAACATCTTCAATGGAGTTTATGGAATGTCAGTATTGATGGTAAGAACTAAGAATTCAAATCAACTGAACAACCAACTAGCAATGACATTGACCCTCAACCAATCCACACAACCTTCTCCAATCAGCACTTCCTTCCCAATAACCCTCACCTGATTTGATCTCTCCACCACAAGATCAACACAAGGCTGACCTGATGTAACCCACAGCTGACCTATCACAAGACTTATCACTAGATCCATCACAAGACCCTTACCTGACATGACCCTCCCATCACAAGACCTACTGACCACACAAAGCCCTTATAAGTAGAACATCACCAACACCGACATCCCCTAATTTCCACTAAAGATGTTACAGTACCTAGCCTGGTAACAAAACATTCCGAAACCAATCCACAAGCTTGGAGAAACGAACCTCCACCCTCAACATTCTCATTTGTGGATGAAACAAGGCAGAGGTGGGATTCAAATTTCTAACAACCAGTTCTGTGGGCATAGCCTAATTTGTGGGTGTGGCTTGGTGGTCATGTGACTGGCTGGGCATGGCTTGTATGTAAATATATATGTAAAGATTGATTTTTTTATTTTTAAAAAAGAGCAACTTTTACCCAAAATCAGGCAAAGCAGGCAGGCAGATTGAGCTGCTTGCAGAATCACAGTCACTCAGAGATCTACCTTTCTGCAATCTGCTGCCTGAGTCTGCACTGAAAAATAGAAGCTTCAGTCCTAAGGAAGGTTCAATTCTGCTTTCAGGCCACTTCTCCCTCCCCCAACCCCCTGAATACCACCCCTGACTGGGCCTCAGGGAAGTTTCCTGGGTAGGGTAGGGGGGAGGGGAGGGGAGGGGCCAGCCAGTGGTGTGATTTGCCAGTTCTCCAAACTGTGCAGAATTGTAACAACTAGTTCTATAGAACTGGTCCAAACTGGTAGAATCCCACCTCTGAAACAAGGATTGCATCTTTATAACCAGGCAGAACAGTCCTTAAGTAGCAAAGATTGAATATCAACATTTATATTCAATCAACGCTTAAAATTATTTTCTTCCATCATTAGGGAAATGATTAAAAATGCCCCCCTGAAAGATAAAGTTTGTCAAATTGGAGAAAGGCACTAAGATTCACAGTGGAAGACTGCATTGATTAGACAGTTTTGGAAGTTTATTGGAGTGATTACAACTAATGAAGGCTAAGGTTGGGCAAATATTTGAAGGCATATTTCATGGAGTTTGATGCACAAAAGAAGATCCTTCCCCTAAATTGTGAAGGAACTGTGTCCTTCAGAAGACTGAGCATGGCTGCTTTAAGGGCTTTCAAGGACTTTTCCAGTTGTCTCTAAACAGGTCAATATAGGAAAACCTTCCAAGCACCTGCACCAATCCCTCCAAAACATGTGCTGTTTCAATGTTTCAAGAAGGGGCATTTTACTCATTCTGAGAGTTTTATGAAACATTCCTTTCAGTGCTTTACACTAGCGGTCTCCAACCTTTCCAGCTTGGCAGCCCGGCATGGGCATAGATGCTTTCTGATGAGTGGAGTATCACATGTGCAACCTTGCTCATTTTTCCTGTGGCCTGGCTTGAATAGGTTGCGGCCCAGTCATGGGCCAAGGGTTGGGGACTCCTGCTTTACACAACTATGGTGGGGGGGAAATAACAAAAACTGAAAATAACCACTCTTTTTAATCCACTGCCTAATGTTAGCAGCAAAAAAAGTGGCTTCAGAATAACCTCTGGACCCCTAGTTGCCCATCCGCACAACAGGTCAATGTAGCTACTCAAAACATAGGAGAAGCAAGATAATTAGTTCTAAAAAATGCCTTTGAATGATAAAGGAATGGCAAGGTAGGAAGGGATCTATAAATAGTGAAAAATATGAAGCACTTTATACTGAATATAGTCAGAAAAAAATAACTCTGCCAGATATCCTTGTACTATTCAACATCTAATTTGTTTTTCAAAAGAATAATATTTATTTAATACTGACATTTTTACTCTATTCAGGGTTAATGGAGGTTAAGTAAAGACACAAGAGCAACACAATTGTGTGCTTGCTCACAGCACAAGGACAAAAACTGTTATGCAAATAAAGAGGCTGTCTTTTCAGCCCCCTCAATACTATTTGACACAAGGACCTAAGGGCTGCACATCAGTGTGTGGAAGTTTTTTGTAATACTTGGCTCATTTGCGTTTGGAAAGATTGAAATCACTCTTGTCAAAGTGCTGTTAATTTTTTAAGCAAACTTTTTTTCCCTTGAACTTGTTACTATGCTAGGTAATTTCAGGCCGCATCAAATTTTGCTTCATGATCTGCATAGTGAACTTTCCCTCAGTCCTTTTACCGGAAAGTCTCTGGTTTTTCTTTTTGTGCCACAGAGGCCACATCTGTACACCCACAAAAAGCTTTATTCCACCTGATATATGATTGTTAGATATTCAGTGCTACTCTCATGATTAATTGAAAAAGAAGAAATGGAATTCTATAATAACGCAATGAGAAATATTCCTTCAGCAGGAAGGAAGATGGCTGAAGTAAAGCAGTTGCCTTCCAATCTCCCAATTATCTCCATCTACCTCAGTGATCTAGTCCGAAAAATAATATCTTTCACTGAAATTCAAATGCTGTAAATCTACTAGCAGGATGAAAATGCTTCACATGTATATTTCAGGAAACATTTCAGTCTTCACTGTGAGTTGTGTTGGGGGGGATGCACAAAGGGAGGACCAGCTAATCTCATTGTATACATGTTGTACTCTGACAATAAAGGTTGATTGAAATGTTTTAGGTAAACAGGGGAAAGAAACCAATATTTTCAAAACACTTTCCAAATAATTTCCTATTGCCCACTATGTTAAAACGGTAAGAAGTTTGTAGAAACAAAACCTATACTAAGGATTTTCCATTTTTAAAAATTCACAATACATCAGTGCAGTTGGTAAATACATTTTCTAAATAAAACTAGATAACCTCTCTGTTCCACTGTCCTTTAGTGAGATCTACCAATAAATTTGACCTTTCTTCTTTGAAGCAATTAAGCGTAAAGCTCCATGTGCTGTAATCATATTGATCTTCTAAAATGTTGGATCAATTTAGGCTGATCAAGTATTAATTAAATACTATAAATATATATTTTATGTATTAGTTCAAGAAAATGTGTACTTCACAAACATGCTTGACATTATGTAAACAGCTGACAACAAACTAACACATTTTTATTTGTAACATGCCATTCACCAGAAGGCAATCTATTCATAAAAAAAATAAATAAATCAGAACTAAACAGCAATTAAAGTTAGTTACACACAAGAAATAAAATCAATCTATGCTATAGTATATTTACGGTCATATAAAAAATAATGCTACAGTTATAAAAATCTAAACCTGCCTACCATTTAATTTTACTAATAACATTTACAATAAAACAGCCTTATAACCATTCTCAGAATCTTCTCCCAAGAAAATTAAAATAATTTAGTTAAAGAGTTACTGTGAAGCATTTAAACCTATACATGTATGTGTGTTTGTGTGCATAATGCATATATATGAACATATGAATGTATTTTTGTGTGATGCCATAATTGAAGATGTTTCTCTGAATGTGAGTGAGTTACTGGAAATGTTTGCTTTATTTTTCTTCTAAGACATTAAGTCACTGGTGATTTATATCCCTATTGCTGCAGTTAACAAACAATATTGCTTGCTATTCCTCTGTTTTGCTCCTGGATGGTGTAAGGCAACATGCTAATATCTTTGCTGTGTGAAGTCAAGTTTCCTTCACTTCATATCATGCTGACAAAAGAAATGTTAATATTCAACTTCAGATAATATTTGCCTATGCTCAGATAAAACAGGATAATTTGACCATCTGTATTCACTAGCATTTAACTCATGGCTGGCTTTATATTTGAAGTTAAAGTGTAGTGCAGTTTGTTTTTGGTTTACTGTAATGTTTAAACCCAGCCATTTAGGTTTATAAGTCAGGCTTTATAGTGGGCATTTATTCAAATTTAAGCCTGATTAACCCATCAATTTAGTTGATAAGGATTGAAGTCCAGTAGTGGATTCAAATGAAGGACTCTTTTGAAAATACATGCAAAGCCATAGAAAATATTGCCTTTAAGTCAGACTAATAAATAAAATAATTATAATCCTTCCTATTTCTATGAATCATAGGTAGGAAAGTCACCCTAAATTACAGTGTTTGAGTAAGGTGGCCATATAAATTTCTTAAATAAATAAATTGGAAAAGATGAGGTAATACATGGATTTTTTTTTCTTTTTTTCCTGTCCGTCACTGTCCACTGCCCATACCCTACCTCTCTTTCCCTCTCCACAAATTATTTTCATTTCCACCAGAGAAATCTGTTTAGAATAATCAGTGGTAATTGATAATCCAAAGTTTATTTGAATTTGAGGAAAGAGCTGTCTATCACCAAAACCCATTTCTTGTCCCACCATTTATCGCCAAGGTATTTTATAAGAACAAGCATGAAAAATGAGCTTCCTGAACTGAGAATAGAACAAAATGGAACTATTATTTATTTATTTATTCGAATTTGTCAAACAAAAATGAGAACAAGAATAAAAGAATAAAAATACAATGGCAGGGACTATCAGTCCACATCTTGAATTAACCCTCTCCTCCCCCAGCTATCTATAAACATGTAAGTCACAATAATTTGGAGCACAGCCCTCATAAAATAGATGTTATTAGAGTGGTGAGAAATGGGATGTGTATTAAACCATCTTCTAAAATGTCCACTGTCTAGAGTGGAGATGGACTCGCTACAAAAACCATAGATGAGTACTCAATAAGAGTCACCTCTTTCAGATTCAGACCTGCAAGGAGGAAAAAGAGAGAGAGAAAACAGCTGCAGACAAGCAACCCAGAATTGCACTGTGCTATTTTGGACTTTTTCATAAAGCCTGAAAGAGTACTGTAAAATATTAGCACCCTGGGAAATAACTGGGCCAGCAGAAGCTGGATATTTTTATGAGTTTCATATTCCTCTGCCACAAGCTAGCTGATATGATAAACACAGAGACCTTACCGTTGATAAAGAGTTAATGTCTGTGGTTTCACACATATATGCGCTTTTATATGCAGACATTTTGTGTCATTAACTTTGCAAAATTGCTTCCACAAGTAGAAAGTTAGCACCCACCCATCTTCTAGAAGAATGAAATATTCTAGGAAATATTAAAAAGGCAGAATATCATATTTCCCTGGATGAGAAAAGGAGAAATGTGTTTTTAAAGACAAAGCAGCTTCCTGCAGCTCCCTGCCCCCCTACCTTCAACTCCAGGGTGATGGGATAAAGACATGGCCCTCAGGACATGATAGGATTAGCCCTCTACCCATTACACCACATGGCACCTGGGAAGATTGCAATCACCAGCAAGATTCAACCAAGCTTGGGACTCAAGGCAACCTACAAAGTTACCCCTGCATGGCCCCATTGGTATATGACAACCAATCAGGATACATTTCTTTCCACAGGAACCAGAAGCAAGTTCAAAGCTCAACCCTCTCTCTCTCTCTCACCCATGTGCTCTTTTTTTGCCCAAGACTTCAGCATGGTCCTGTCCACCATTAAAGCATCTTTCCAAGCAGTCTCCATGTTTCCAGTGTCTTTCTTCCCATTTGGAACTGAACACAGATGGACATTTCTTCCAACACACACAATGTGTTACAAGCCTTATGGGACACAAAGTCCCTTCTTACTCTTGTTATAATATAGATTGACACATTAATCTTGTGAATATCAGCACTTTTCATGCAACAAACAACAAAACAATTGAACTGTGATTTTATAAGGTCAAATTACCAGTTAAAGGAATCAGGAAAGATTCATTATAATTTGTTGAACTGTAATATTTAACGTCTATTCTAAGAACCAGATAAACTATGTGTATTTGCTAGAAGTATATGAGTGATATAAATGGGGGTAAAATCTAAGTCAGTCAGTAATATTTGGAGGGGGAGGGAGAGAGGGAGAGAACATCTCATCAGCACATCTAGATTATTCAAAAATTAAATCTTGTGGACAGAAAAATTGTCACATTATGTTTCATTCCCCAGACAGAACAAAAGTATGCCTTTGATGGAATGAGTAATCTATCTTTATAGAGATCATTAGGTTTAAGACAGCTGGTAAAAAATATAATAGGATCTTGCTTGTCCTGCATAAAATTTCCTGAAAAGACAAAAATGAAGCTCATTTACATTTGAATGGACAAAAATGTTTTCAGAATTCACTACTGGAGTCTGGGAGATGCATTGATATTTATTTATAAGCGTCTGTACATTTTCCCATACGTTTACAAAGAATTTATCACAGAATAAAAATAATGCTTGGGATTCCATTATCCACTTAGCAGGATAAGGTCAATGAACATGCTTGTTCAGAATGAGCATTGCGATAACAGGAAGTTGGATTCTTTGCATTTCATATGAGCCAGAATTTCAGATCTGAACCTTGTTCAAATAAATGACTTTCAGTTAAAAAAAATAAAACGGGAGAAAGGAAGTAGTGTAGATATGTCTAATAGGATTTTTTTTTTCATTAGTGTTCCTTAAAGGGGAGCTGCACTTCAGATTCAATTCCAGAACAGCGCTTCAAAAATTACAAGCACATAGATATACCGACCTGTCTGAAACTTTTAAAGTGAAGAAGGGACTGCTTTACAGAATTGCAGACATTTGTATCTCCACATGGTATAGCTTCTTTGAGGAATCAAATCAAAAATGCTACGTACACCAGCCTACCCATGTATCTCACAACTCTTACCCCACATCACATCAAGAACAATGTGGATGTGCTGTGTGAAGGAGGGGAAGGCTATTTAAGCAAAGGAATCCAAAATTTTCTGAGAGAACAACTTTCAGTAAACATACATTTTGATATGACTAGAATAATTGAGTTGCGTCCATTCTTTTCCAGGTTAATTTCATTTTTTGAGTTTTCTAGATGCTGCTGTTTGGTTCTCATGGGCACAGCGAAAGGATAAATAAATGGTGACAAAAGTTGGGTTCCAGAGGAAAATTCTCATCCACGGCATTGATTTTCTCTGGGCAGAGATAGCAATAGCTCCTAGACCACTTTATAGTTCTTTACAGCCGTCTCTAAGCAGTATTACAGAGTCAGCCTATTGCCCCCAACAATCTGGGTCCTGATTTTACCCACCTTGGAAAGATGGAAGGCTGAGTCAACCTTGAGCCTGGTGAGATTCAATTTGCCAAATTGCAGGCAGCCAATAGTCAGCAAAAATGACCTGCAGTACAGCACTCTAACCACTGCGCCACCAAGATAGGGAAGGAGCAATTCAGGAGTAATCATTGCTTTCTGTATGCAAAAGTGTGAGTGTGTGTGTATGTGTGTGTGTGTGTGTGTTTGCAGGAGAAAAAAAAGGACTAATTATATTATTCTGTCATGGATTTGTTCAAATGAAGTTTATTATCTCTGCCCAGCTCTCAAAAAGTTTACTTTTCTGAGCACTGAACAGGGAAAGTCTGTATGATTAATCAACTGATTAAATTTATTAAATTTACTGATTAAATCAGAAATAATCTCCCCATCTACCCCTCACCCCTGCAGTCTCAGCTTTTTACTATTGCTACACATGCAGCTTAGTTTAATAGCGCATGGGAAGTCTTTCTGGAGTGCTTTCATTACAATTGTACCCCTATAAGCAGATGTAAACTTCTTTATCCAAATATCCATCTGGCTCAATTCCAAGCAGGGAGAATGACACTAGAAACATGGAGGCTGATTGAAAAGATGGTTTATTGATGAACAGGACCACATGGGTTTGAGGTCCTAGGCAGCTGACCACATGGAGTGGAGAGTGAGGGTTATTCATATCCTCTCTCGGGCCTTGCCCTTGAGCTTCCTGTTCCTGTGCAAGAAATGTATTCTATTGGCTGTAGTCAGACTCCCATAGGGCCATGTGGGGTTATATTTGTCTGAATCAAGTTTGGTTTAAGCCTGAAGAGTGATGCTATGTCTCCAGGTGATTTTGCAATGCAGTGAGCCCTGCTGCTAGATAATCCTATTATGTCCTGGAGTGTCATGTCTTAATCCCATCACCCTGGAGCTGAAGGTCTGTAGATAGGTTGGCCAGGTCCTTCTCAATGGGCACCAAATATTTGCTGGGGGTCAGGGAGCTGAAGCTCTGAGTTTCTGTCTCCCTTAAGATTTCTATTTCTCTTTTAGGGGAAATATAATATTCTGCCTTTTTAATATTTCCTAAAATATTTCATTCTTCTGGGAGGGGGTGGGTGCTAACATTTTCTACAAAATGTTGCTCTTCCCTTCTCTCCAACTCTTGTTTTCCTTGTGCTTCATTCTGACTTATTACATAGCAGAATAAAATTAAATTATGCTGGCAGAAGCTAAATAGAGAGGCTAAAGCTAATGAAATATTAATAAACTACTGATACGTTTGAAAGAAATATCTACTATTAGCTCTTGGCCTCTATTTCTATTTTAACAGTTGTTGCCATTTGTTCAGAAGAATTGATATGAATGTACTTTTCAAATTCTCCTTACAATCAAGATTTTATTTCCTTCAGATATACTACAAAAGCTTTTCACCCTCCAAGGAGAGACCTGCAATGAGCTTGTCAACCTGACAAAAAAGGAAGAGTGCCATTCTGGGTGTGGCTTTTGAACAACCCAAAGAAACACACCCAAAAATACAGCTTGGATAAAGAAAGTGGATAAAAAGGGAAAAAAAGAAGAGGAAATGAAAGAATTTGTAATAACAGCAGAATCGGTGAAGAAAAGGTCAAGGAAGATCCAAAATCGGTCAGTATCAGGTGAAGATGAACTGCATGGTTTTGGAAGGATCACTGACAGATGCATTTGGGGATCATTCCATCAGTGTTCATAAAACACAGAGTGTCGGAAAGAAAAATAAGATTAAGTTATTGATATAAAATGTTAATGTATATATCCCAAATTTGGAATTTACTTGTATCCAGGATATTCTGATCCAGGGATACATGGACTATACTTCAAAACATTTGTTCTACTTTCATAAGAAGACTCTGTCCCACTGGATTTTTAAAGCTTGGATTGAAGAAATGCATAAGTAGTTCTCAAATTGCAACTATTCATTCAGCAGTCATTCAAAATTACAGTGTTAACTGAAGAAAAGGATTTATGACCAGTCTCTGAAATTATAGCCATTGCAGTGCCCCCCCTGGACATATGATCAATAATGGGAACTTGGCTGCCTGCCCACCAAGGAGCATTTAAACTTTCCCTCTCCATCTATGCTTCTTTGGCCCCTTGCACTCTGGACCCCTTGGGCTTCTTGGTGCACTATGGCTCTCAGGCTGCAAGCAGTCCCTGAGCCACGGTGCAGCACTCTTCACAATACAAAATCTGGCTCCAGCCTGGCCCATTAGAATGGCACAAAGCCACAGCCACCCCAGCCCAGTCCCAGCCACAGTCATCCTTGCCATGCCATCCTATACTCCAAGGCTGTTGCTACCCTGTACTCTGCTACCCCAAATAGCGATAGCACTTAGACTTATATACTGCTTTATAGTGCTTTACAGCCCTCTCTAAGCAGTTTACAGTGTCAGCCTATTGTCCCCAACAGTCTGGGTCCTCATTTTACCCACCTTGGAAGGATGGAAGCTGAGTCAACCTTGAGCCTGGTGAGACCCGAACGGCCAAACTGCTAGCAGCTAGTGATCAGCGGAAGTAGCCTGCAGTACTGTATTCTAACTAACTGCGCCACTGCAGCTCTTTGCCATCTTCTTGCTCCCATTGCTGACCAAGCATACTTGACCTGGCCCTTCACAAGATAGCTGCTGGCTAGGAATTTTCTTCTCCAGGTCCCATGGTAGTTTTCTCATGAAACTTGGAGCAGATGGCCTTGTGTGATCTATTGCTATTTGTGGCTGAGGTAAAACTCTTCTCAAGAAGAGTTACAAATATATACACTTTTGTTTGTTTGAATTTACAGTACATACAAATGTGTATTTCTTTCTTCCTTCCTTCCTTCCTTCCTTCCTTCCTTCCTTCCTTCCTTCCTTCCTTCCTTCCTTCCTTCCTTCCTTCCTTCCTTCCTTCTTTCTTTCTTTCTTTCTTTCTTTCTTTCTTAGGGTTTACAACATTAGAAATCCACATTGTACAAACCATAAAGTGCCATCCCCACCCCCCATGACAGTAGCAGCACAATCAAACCAACCACTTTGATCAGATCCATCTTCATATCTTTAGGACCTTTTGGAAAAGCAATAAGGTTGGGACCAATTGTACCTCTAGGGCAAAGTTCCTCAACCTTTCTAGATTGGTGGGCCGGAGCAGAGGGAGAGGGGGAAAAGAGGAGATGATTTTGTGGGAGGGGCAAGTGTATACATGTGAATGCCAGTGAAATTCATGGTGATGCTCATGCAAGCGGGACTGCAAGTGCCTGAATTGAAGTTCACGTGAGTGTGCACTGGCCAACCACTCATGCAGCCTGGTGGTGATTAGCCCACAGTCCAGTAGTGGGCTATGGTCCACAGGTTAGAGATCCCTGCACTAGAGGAATGATGTTCCATAGAGCAGGGTTCTCCAACCTTGGCAACTTTAAGACTTGTGAACCTCAGCTTTGCTGGCTGAGGAATTCTGGGAGTTGAAGTCCACAAGTCTTAAAGTTGCTAAGGTTGAAGACCCCTGCCCTAGAGAGCAGATGACCATGCAGAAACCCCTTTGTCATGGTTCCATCAGATGTACATCTCCAATAAATGGGACCCATAACTAGCTTCCATACTGGTGGACTGCGAAGATGTAATGGGCAACGGATATGGTCCTTCAAATAGCCTTACTCGAAGCCATATAGAGCTGTAAAGATGATACAGTGATAATCAACCCCTTGAATTGTATCCAGAAGTAGATTGTCAGACAGCGCAAAAGGTGACAGATGGGCAAGCCTAGACTGTTTGGGCTGCACATTTTGAACTAGCTGAAGTTTACAATCACTCAAGGGCAGCCCCATGTCGAGCGCATTGCAATACTCCACAACAAAGGTAACCAGGCAGGGATGACTGTGAGAAAGGCACATTGGTCCAGGAGTGTGCATAACTGGTGTACAACTCAGAGAAATGCAAAAGCTCTCCTGGCCATAAATGCCATCTGCTCCTTGAGATTGTAGACCAGATTAGTCTGGGGCAGTATAACTCCATCCATGACCAAAGATGGTAATCCTCCAAAAAAACTAAACAACCCCTAACCCAGAGCCACTACATCTAATGTACATAAACAGATAAACATTTAGGCAGACACATAAGCAGAATTAGGCTCCTATGCATGGCCTAATTCTACTCTACTTTTAGTGATCATTCTTTGTGTATAATATTGAAACATAACATGTCCAATATTAGCATCGGTTCTACGAAGGTAAAGTTTCATCCAGTGTGGCTTGAACTGCTACATTTACCATGCATATATATATATATCAGACTTCACTGGGATTTTCCGCTCCAGAGTATACACCTTTTTAGTAAATTATTTTTAAAAGTTAGTTTTTAACTTGTCTTGTAGAACTTTTTTCCTTTTGGAAAGCAAAAGGCAATTAAAAACAGTTTACAAATGGAAATTAAAATAATTACTGCATTTTGTGTGGAACTATTTCAGCTCAGGATAAAATATGATGATGTTAAGAAGTAGAAAATCATTTTCATGTGAAATGTTTTGTTATTAGAAATCTCTCTTTCATCCTAATTGTGAGTCTCTCTGTGCAATCTCTGTTCTCATTAGATGAAATATCTCCTCGGGTTTCCACCCACCAACTTCCAGCCAGTATGCCTACCTGCTAAGCTGCAATAGACCAAAAGATTTCCAGAAACATGTTTCCTACACATCATTTAATCCCTAATATGATGCTATTGAGAAGAACCAGTTTGATTTAATGGTTAAAGCATCAGGTTAGAAATCAGAGGAATGATCTCGTCCACAGTGAAAGCCATCTGGGTGACTTTTAGGAAAAGTTGTTTAAACATGGCTCATTAAAGCTGTTTTAAATATTATTTTTTTTGCTCTATAGTTGTACTTCAAATTGCAACTAAGATTATCATATTTACATATTTTATCCTGATTCATTTCACAATACACAATTGGTTCTCCAGTCTATTCCCCAGAGCAATTTATCTCTATATTTCACTTATTTTACATTTGCTGTTCTGTTATCTTTTTTGATGATTCTAGTATCTATGTACTATAAATTTATATTTGTACCAGTCTTGTAACAGCTAATGAATTTACAGTTGTTTTTGATGACAGCAGATGGAAGGCTATAGGTTCTGTTTTACTACAGCTTCCCTCATTCCTTTGCCCTTGGGCAGATGGCACAAGATCAATCATTAGGAAACCCATGTTTGGATGTGCATTATACAATAGTAGACAGCTGTCCAATCTTTATTTTAAAAATCTGCATTGTTGCACAACTGACCAATTGTAAATGTAGGCTAAAACTTCAACCTGAAATAACAGCACAAATGGAAAGCTTGTTAAAACCAGGAATTTGCTGGGTTCCATGAGGAAGCGGAAAGTAAAAAGTGTATTCAGTGGATCGCGCTGGCCGTATAAAACAACTGCAAATTTCTGCACAATTCTTGCAGAACATCTCATGATGTTATCAAACTTTTTTAAAAAAACCTCCTCCTGCTTTTTCCACAATTACAGTCTAAAAGATGGCTTGGGTCTTGTATAAATTCTATAAACATGTGTGAGTGTTCCACTTCTGCCTCATTTTCCTGCAAGTAGAATACGCTCTATTGAGGTGCGACGCACAGCACCCATCAATCATTAAATGCCAAACGGAACTCCAGTGTAGATTCTGACTTTAAGACTTTGTGAAAAACAGACTTACCGCATTCCAATTTTAACTTCATTCAGCATGCAAAGAAGTGACAAGGAAATCTCTATAGAGTTGGCAAGAATCATTCATGAATGTTTAATAATGTCAAACTCCTCATTTTGAGTCACCAATTAAGTAATGAAATAGGGTGCAGCAGCTGCAGCAGGAGGCCTGGCTCCTGCTGTGAAAAGGAACTGGGTAGTAAGCCTGGAGAGGTCAGGCTTCAATGAAGAGTGTTGAGATGCCACGCAGATGCTCCCTTTCTGCTCTTCCTTGCCACAAGCGGTAAGGCAGAAGGTTGAAGCCGCACTCTGCAAAGAACTGCTACTTTCCTGTCTTTACACACAACTTTGGTTTCGCTGGTCTTTTACCAGAGTAGAGCTGGAGAAAGATTTCTTTCTAAATTTTGATGAGTTCTTTGACTTTCTGAGTTAGGAGAATGATTGTAATGTTCAGATCTTTGGAGGAAGCAAAGAACATTGTTTGGGAGAACGAAGCACTTTCTGAACCAAAGATAGAGTAGGTTAGAGAGGTGCACAAATTGCAGGCAATTTGTCTGAAAGAACCACAGTACCTTGCTCCACCTCAGGAAAAAAACAACCCTGAGTGGGTCTAGTTTTCAGAACTAGCAGCCTATTTGCTTGTGTACTTACGGTGGTGAGACTTTTTGTGAACGTGCTACCAATTCTTTCTGAATTGTTCAGAAAGGGCATTTTGCTCAGCTATCCAATGAAACAAAGCTTCTTTTCAACCATATGGACAGCTATAATGATGGCATAACCCTTCTTTTCCTCCTAAAACAACCCTTCAAACTTGCTGGTTCCAGTACTTCCTTTTCTTTAAGATGTGTTGTTGGTTTTTTTGGCTCTTAATTTTTACACAGAGTCCCTAGAAGAACAACATACAGGTAGTATTTGACTTATGACCACATTGGAACCATTGCTAAATAAGGCGGCTGTTAAATGAGTTGAACCCAGTTTTACAACCTTTTTTTTTTTTTTGGCCAAGATTATTAAACAAATCACTGAAGCCATTAAGCGAATCACCCAGTTGTTAAGCGAATCCCGCTTCCACCATTGATTTTACTTGTTGGGAAGATTGCAAATGGCAATCACAGGACTCCAGGACATTTCAATCATTGTAAATAAATGTCAATTGTCAAGCACCTAAATTCTGAGCTCATGATCGTACGGATGCTGCAATGGTTGTAAATGCAAGGACTGGTAGTAGGTCACTTTTTACAGTGCTCTTGCAACTTTGAGCTGTCACTAAATGAATGGCTGTAAGTTGAGGACTACCTATAAAACATCAGACAGGCTAGATCAGGTCAGTGGCAGAAGCCACAGCGATTTAGGTTAGTTCCATTTTCTCTTTAACTATTGCTCCGCTATTTTGCCTTGAGTAGAATTTAAGCTAACTGGCCACATCTCTGCTCAAACACTTTTTTAAAGGAATGATTTTGTCCTGAGAAAACAGGAGAGTTCACATTCAAGAGCCTCAGATATGATGCCTGTCCTACGGGAGAGTAGAAAGCCTTAAGTGGGTCACTCTAATTTGATTTGGGAAATGTATGGGGATCTCAGGATTGTGGGGATGCATTGCAGCATTCCCATGATCATGAGATCAAAAGGGAGTAATTTCTAGAGTGTAGAATTTTTTTATTAGGATCTGATAAGAACAATTGATGACTTTTCAACTATCATTTTGTCTCAATGGTTTTTTTTTTTTCCTGAAAGAAACATGTTTGCAATAATTGGGATTTAGAGATTCTGAGGTTCAGCAACATGGGGTGTCTCAGAATAAAGATGTGAGTAACGCACACACAATTTAATTTTTTGAATGTTAGCCTTTAGTTCCTCGACTCTCTCTCTCCCTCCGCCACACTCTCTCTCCCTCCCTCCCTCTCTCTCTTTCTGTGTATGTGTGTGTGTGTGTGTTTTTTGTTGGAAAGTAAATCCAACCATGGAGATACAACTCTGTATCCCACCCTGTGTATTGTGTCTGTATGTATTTTGATCCTTTAATTATGTATGTTTGCCCCATCTGTAAGTTCACATACCCATATAAAAGAATCTATGTTCAGGAAAATCCATCCATGTGAAAAGTGGTAGATAGCAGCAGGGAATTATTCAATGGAAGGTCATGGTAGCCTGCCATCCAGACTGAATGCAAGCTGTTGCCAAAAGATTTCTTTCCGGTCAAGCCAGCATGAACAAAGGACTGGAGCACCTTAAATGGGCAGTGCAGGTGTTCCCAGGGTGTCTTTTCTTTTGACGCTAGGAAGGTAAAGTAAAATCTGATCTGATCGTTTTGTTTGCTATCTTTATTACTATTCTGAGAATGAACAGAATCGTAATAAAGAGAGAACATTTTCAGAAACAACATTCCTTCAAATGTTATGGGATCTAGTAGGATCTAGGAAGTGCACCTTCTATGTAGCAGCCCCGTCCTGTGGAATATCCTTCCCCTGGAGACCCAACAGGTATCCCCACCTCTGCAGGGATAGGATATAGGTTTGGGTCCCCCCATCCACATGCAGGGATAGGGTGCAGTTGGATTGTATGATTTGATGGAACAAAGATTGCTAGTTTTTTATTTTACCTGTGTGTTTTTTTTAATTGTCCTCATGATCTGCCTAGAGTTGTTTATCAAAAGATAAGCAACCATCTAAAATCCAGGGGCTTTTTTTGTTGGCCTATTTCCAATTTGAAGAGCAAGTTTCTCACTAACACAACATCGTTGTCATAATAATAACAATTTTCCTGAAAATAAGCCCTCTCCTGAAAATAAGCCCTACCATGTTTTACACATGTGCCTAATATAAGCCCTACCCCCCAAAATAAGCCCTACTTAAGACCTGTGCAGCCAGCCATTTGCCCATTCCATCCAGTTACTCGCAGTGCCTCAGCCATGAGATAAGGTGGGAGGTGGAGCTACCCCATGCACCACACACCAGCTCACTTCAGGGTCCCCACATCCTGGCCACCCATACCCTGAGACCCTGCCTTGCAGCAGCAGCACCAGCAGCCATGTGCAGCAAGAACTCATCTGGCTACCAAGCCACTTCTGCTTGCTCGCAGCTGTAATGGAGCTGGAGGCTAAATGGTGTATTGGTGCCGCAACCGCAAGGCAGGTGTTGGGGCATGGATGGCCTGGATGTGAGGGCCCCGAGGCAAGCCAGTGAGAAGTTCATAGGGCAACTCCACCCATCCCACTTCACCTTGTGGCCATGGCACCAGTGTATCACTCAGCTTCCTGCTCTGTTGTGGGCCTGTGCAAGCAGAAATCAGTGGCCATGCGGGATCCTGTTGGGTGGAGTTGCCAGAGCCACCACTGTGAGGTAAGGCAGGTATCCAGATGTGGGTGGTCTATCTGCTGGGATAAGCTGATGTGAGATGAGTGGAGCAGCTCCCCCCACCTCACAGTGGTGGCACTAGTGTGCCACGTGGTCTCCTACCCCACCACAAGCAAGCAGAAGAAGCAGGCCTCCCATACAAGGGGAAAAAAACAAGACACCCCCCCACAAAAAATAACCTTAGTGCTTATTTTCATGCCCAAAAGAATGTTCATGCCCATAAGATCCAGTCTTATTTTCAGGGAAACAGAGGTAGTTCCTCACATGGTTGCCATTTACCAAAAGGCCAACTGGTGAAGATATTTCTCCATCAGTTTACTTTTCTAAGCATTGGGCATTCTTTTCAACCTAATCAATCAGGCAGAGACACTCATCATTTTATTTTATTTTCTAAAAGACCTCCAGGAGCTACGTGGGGTCAAGACACTGTTGGGAATAGATATTATGCTTGACAACAATACTTTGCAGCCTGCTAGTCCCTCACTTTTTACTAGGCTGTATTATAATCTAAAACCAGATGGCAATCATGTGGGCAGGGAGTCCAGCTGAAGCCAAAAATATTGCCCTAATGAAAGGATTCATTTAAGAAGCTCTTTTCATTAAGTACAATGTTTGAGTAAGAAACTTCAGGCTTGATATTTTTGTTTAACATCAAAATAAAGGAAAGAGGTGGGAAAAGGAAAGAGGATCATTCCAAAGATACCAAGAAGAATATAAACAGGCTTTTAAAATCAGTGCTCTTAGTTGGTTCCTTTAAGGGACTGAGTGTGTGCATATGTGCCCACATATTGGGAGGACAGGCAGTGGGGAAGTAACATAATCAGTTTTATTCATAAATGCCCATTAGAGGCACCCTAAGCATAATTTACATTCTCTCCTGGTTCTCTGAGCTTTCAGAGTCTGCAGACAACCATGCTTTATGTTGCATTATCATCTTGATGGAATGAGCAAGGTCAATACTGTCACATTTTTGCCTATTCCCACCTTCATTCAGGGACAGAGAATTATTCTAAAGCCAATCATCAATCAATGGATGTAATCAACCGCTTTAAACTTCCTTGCCATCGTCATGTAACCTGTTTTTGATTGTAACAAAATTTAAATATCAATGTGTTGGATTTGGGGTTTGTTTGTTTTTTTCTCTTTCTTTTTTCTCTTTCCCAGCTTCACTTGATAGTTCTCCCGCATCCCCTCTAAGATAGTAAAAGGCCGACAAGGATTTGAAATGTGTTTGGTGATTAAAAAGATTATTGCAGTAGATTGATTCCAGAGATTACATCATTCCCACTCCAGGACCTTTTGCTGTGTGAATTCATTTACATATAATTGTATATCCATTATTGCTACACCTCATATACTCCCACTAACTTTATTTCCATTCTAGAGGTTAATAGCTTTCTGAATAAATTTAATAAAGGCATACCAACAATTGGCACTAAAATCAAGCAAATAAGTTTCGGATATAAATGTAAGCACTGCTGACAACCAATACAGCCTGTCATAAATAAATAACACAAATCAAGTTGTGTAACTTTTCCAGCAGTGGAAAGAATAACCCAGAATCTGTTGGTCTGCTGGTGCTCTAGTAATCATAGCTCTGCTCAGGGCTATAGTAGAATGTCAGGGCAAGAGTCAAATAGCAATGGCATTTAGGCTGATATACAACCCTGTATTGCTTTACGGCACTCTCTCAGAGGCTTACAAAGTCACCATATTGCCCCCAACAATCTGGTCCTCATTTTACTGATGAATGGAAAGTTGAGACAACCTTGAGCCAGTCAGGATCAAATTCCAGGCTGTAGGCAGAGTTTGCCTGCAGTACGCCATTTAACCACAGCACCACCAGGACAACAAACAGAAATCACATGATCCATGTATTGTTGGGCTGTGTTGGTTTCTGACTGTATGAGTACTTCCATATTTAAACAAAAAACTCTAATGTGACAATCTCTTAGGCACATGGATCTCTTCAAGGATTCCTTTGTCTCCTCTCTTACCATTCTTATCTTTTTCCTCTTCAGAAGTGTCCTCTAAATCTTAACTTGAATTTGGGAGATGGATGGAACCATGGACTGCTGACATGTTATCGTTTTTTTTATATTTTATACCAACCTTTTCACATAGTATCCCTGCCTGAGATTTTTTTTTTTTTTTAAAGTAGACAGTGGAAATATGAGAGTGGGCTCGGAAGAGAGTACCATGAAAACAGGTCTCCAAGAAACAACAACAACATTTTACCAGCTTTTCTTCTTTAGCCAAAAAAAGCTTTCTTCGTTTCACTTGAGCCATTATGGAACAGCAGCCATTTTAATTTTGCCACTGCTTGAAATAATGGTGATGCCTCTTCGTTTAGAAAAAATAGTGAAAAAAACCATACATATACAAACTCCTCAGCTGCTTCCTTTTTCACGGCTCATTATTTAAAATGCACCCCTCCACATTTTTCACAGCCTGAAAATGGTTCTATAAAAGGGGAGAGGGTTCACCAGGCCTCCTCGTTCCCATACTCATGGAAAGGAAATGCACTTCACCCCTTTTTAAGGCCTCGTCAATTTTATCACTCATCTTTTTTCCCCTACCGGACACCTTATTATCTTGTCAGGTGTTTATTTCCAGCTTTTGAAAACTAGCAAAGCTGTTATTTGTCTATTTGTGCAATAATCCATTTTTTTTCTGACTCTCAATAAGCAGTCACGCAACACCAAGTTTATTGTGAAATGTGAGAAATGTGAGGGTGGGAGTGGGTTGGAAGTGAACCAGCAGGCCTCAGACAATCAACCTAATTAGTTACTTATTTGCATGGGACTCACAGCTAGCAAATCTAGGTAAGAGTCTTCATTAGGAATTATAATAATACGAGAGATTTCTAGTTTTGAAAAGCCATTGAAAACTTGAAATTGTCCTTGTTTAAAAGAGAAGTCATCTTCTGTTACAATGATGGCTTGGGGCAAGGAGAGAATTTTCTCTGTGCTAATCCAAAGCTAAATTTTAAAAGTATTTCCCAAATGTAATTAGTCTTTTATTATTTCCAAAGACCCAGCTCCTATTTACATAACAAAATGGTAGGCTACGCATTTCTGTGCCTCCGACTACACCCTTAGGTCCTGCTAATGCTGTCTTGCAGTGTCCACAAGCAACAGATTTGGAACACTCTTTATTAGGGAAAAATACTTTTACTTTTGTTTCTGCCAAACAAAAGGAAAATAAGAGAAACTGAAGGTGACAAGAGGTCATCAGCACGAGTAATAAATTTTGAAAGAAACCATTGAAGAAAAGAAAGATTCATAAAAATGAAGTATATCTCAAAACAAAAAACAAAAAACCCAATCAACTCATAAAGGCACACAAGAGAATACAGAGGTAAGGAATGCCAAAATACATAAGCCTACCTCTATACAACCAACCATTTTAAAGAAGTGAAATAAGAAGGAAACTGGCTACAATTGCTGAATGACCAAAGGATTAAGGGAAATTAAATGTGCATTAATATTACTAATAATCTGTCTTCAGTGTAGATGTAGAATGAATATTGGCACCAAAATGCTTGGAGGTGAAGTGAAAGTTAATAGCAAGATATAGGATTCCATGCTTGATTGGCATACTGAAACACATTTGGGGTCACCCAACTGGTTTTCATGCCTAAGGCAGAACTAAAACTCATGGTTGCCTGGTTTTTAGACTAATACTACACCAAACTGGATCTCTGACATCAAAGACACCATAATATGGAACAGAAATGCAAAGGAATATTTCCCTTTCTCCATTGTCTTGATGTTGATGATGATGATGATGATGATATTGACGATGATAATGGAGGCTGTGAGTCCAAACCTAAGTAGCGGCAGATATTTCTTTCTCTGGGCATAATGAGTAATCATCTGCTCAAACTCTGCATTGGTAACAGGAAGGGCATCCAGCCAGTAAACACTCAGCTCCATTCAGTTGCCCTGATTCCATCCTGATGTAAGGGATTATGGGATCATTAAAAGACAAAAAAAATGATCATCTGACCATGCAAAACTGTAGGATCAAATGATCATTGCCAGAATAAAAAGAAAAAAGGGGATAAAGAGAACCTCTTGTGCCATTGTGGTGCTCATGTATTCACTACAAAGGGTTTTGCAAGTTCAGATCTTGACTATTGTCAAGGTGAGAGAATTTCCCCAATACCCCTTAAATCTGGGTCAATTTGTTTTCCATTATCCATCACATGCTGCCCTTCATTTTTACCAGATTCCCTCCATAAAAGAGGCAAAATCCAAAATATAATAAATACTTGGGACGCCACTAGTTAGTGCAATGGCTAGTTCTTAGAATGTGTTTGTGAATTATTCAGAGATAGAGATTAACCCCTTGGTGGCTACTTCAAATACCCAACACTGTTCAAGCAAACAGTTGTACTAACAAAAACTTCATCTCTCCTTATTTTTAAGTGTGAACAGAAGCTGGGTGCTTTAATTTATTCAGAGTCCTTAAAAATACTGATAATGTAACAGATTTTTTTTAATGCCAATGATTCCTAGACATTAAAAATTGGATTTGTTTTTAAGTCAGACTTAAATAAATGGAAAGTACTGAGAATTCTGGAGAACCCAGCTCAAGCAAGATTTCCTGAGGAATGCCCACAAGATAAAGTTTAAACTATTAAGATTCATTCTCCCACTTGAACTTTCCACTATGCATATACCAATCTTCATGTGTATGTTCTTTTAATTTAGAGCAGGGGGTCTTCAAACTTGACAGCTTTAAGACTTGTAGATTTCAACTTCCAGAATTCCTCCTCCAGTCATGTTAGATCAGGAATTCTGGGAGTTGAAGTTCACAAGTCTTAAACTTGCCAAGTTTGAAGATCCTTGCTTTAGAGCATGTTAATACCAGATGCAAAATTCTCAATTATTTTTAACATCACATTGTAATGATGTGTTATAGGTTTATGCATAGATATTTTAAAAGAGAACAATAAGCAATAGTAAGGGAGGGAGAGGAAAAGAGGGTTACCCCAACCCCTATAAGTCACTTATAACAAATAATGATGTGAATAATTTAAAATGAAGAGTTAAAATTACCAGATGCTGCAGCATATGCTAAAGAAAGATATTCTTTGAGAAGTATTTCCTCTTCATTAAAACCTCTACTAAGAATCTGCAAGGCAATAGTAAAAAAAAGAGAGTTAAGGATTTAAGGATTTCCCATCTTATTTCTTAGCAGTTTGTGGATTGCTCTGTCTGTTTAAATCCCTCTGGCAGCTGGGAGAGAGAGTGTGAACATATTGGGATGTTTCAAGTTTTTTGACGTTATTAATGTCAGTGACCCCCAAGCATTTAGATGCCAAGTAACCACTACTTCTCTGGCTTCAACTAAGCTTAAGTGCTAGCAATAATGGCCTGTTTCAAGAGATGATTTATGCTGTTATTTTCTTTTCAATAAATTTACAGACATTTCTAAAATTCTGTTTTCGCTTTGTCATTATGAGTGTAGATTAATGAGAAAAAAAATGAATTTCAATAACTGTAGAATCCGGCTGCAGTATAACAAAATTTACTTAATGAAAGAGGTCTGAATACTTTCTGAATACACTATATATACTGCTTCATAATGCTTTACAGCCCTCTCTAAGTAGTTTACAGAGCCGGTGTATTTCCTCCAACAATCTGACTCCTCAATTTAATCACCTCAGAAGGATGGAAGGCTGAGTCAACCTTGAGCCTGTCAGAATCAAACTCTTGGCAGAGAGCAGTGAGTTAGCTTGCAATACTGCATTCTAAGCATTGTGCTACCAAAAATAAGCATCGTCATTTTTGCTTCAGTCAACTGAGGTGAGACTTTCACGTATTTTTGGTAAGATAGAGGAGGTAGGTGTGGATTACAATACCAACCTTAGTCATACTCATAACACATGTAGCATTCCCTAGCAGTGAGAAACATACCAATTAATGTTGGCACATTTGGGCTAGTTACACAACTAGCACAACTAACACCCAATTTTAATCCCAAAATATTGCAAGACTCTATGCAAACCAGGTCTTCTAATCTAAAGACTACTTTGCAAGTCAGCATACTGTTAGCTCCATGTTACCACTGGGAGATATATGTAGTGTGCTGATATAGGACATCTTTAGCCCAAGATACAAAAGGCCTTTTCTCCCCCCCCCCCCCCAAAAAGCATCCTAAGTGTTACCAATGGTGTTCTGAATTAGCCACAGCTGGATAGCTTTGTGCTGCCTCTTTCTTTCCTTTCTGTAGAAAAACCAAGTGATGATTAGATTTTACCTAGATATCACAAACACTCCTGCATTTTCCCACTAGTTATCTATAAATTGTACATGTTCTAAAGTATCAGCGCTTTCTTCGGCCTTCTCCCACACACATACCTTTTTATTCCTTATCCTCTTTTTACTGCTAGTAATATCCTATGTTTTGTACAGTAAGCAAATGTCACACTTGATTCATTGCCCTGTCAAGCCTGGGGAATTAAACAAAAATATATATATAAAAAAAGCAGAGTTGATCCCTTTCTGTGGACCGACATCTCTTGGTGAAAGGAGTCCTGAGGACTGAAGAAAAAGCTTGCCAAAGGTGGCTTACTGAGTTTCTGAAATTCTTAGGAACTGCGCTCTGTGGTAGATTTCCAGACAGTAAATACCATGAGGTAAAATTTTATTAAACACGGTTTTTATAAATGTTCACTGAAGATGTGAAGATGCATCTAGAGGAAAATACCCAATTACAGAAGGTTCATAGGATAAATACTTCTTCAAAATCTTGAAAAATGCTTCCCCGTCCCCTGTTCTGCTAACTTTCTTTGTTCTAATTCCTTGCCCTTTCTCTTTTCTTTCCACTTTCTTTCTTTTTTGAAAAATCTCCTTGACATTTAGCTTTGTGCCTGCACAAAATATACTTTTTGAACATTTATTCTACTGCAATGCTCCCTTCCTTCACCCATGGACATCCAATGTCTAATGTTAACCTTTATTTTCCTTTTGGATATGACTCTAGGCCAAGGGTAGACAGACTTCTTGTTCCAAGAGTTGGAGTTTTTCTTAAACAACATTCTTTGAAAATATTTTTTCCAAAGGTAGCAGAGAGTTTGGTGGTTCCACAATGATATCAGCAAAGAGGACACGGCTGAAAGTTTTGTTCCTTTCTTTTCCCCTGATGGGAGAGATTTGTTGTTGTCTTGGATGCTTTCCATACCAGCTTTATTTTATTTTTAATGAAAATGAATATTTCATATGAAAAGGATAGCACTGCCATACATTAAAACATGTCAGAAACTTACCAACAGACTATTAAAGCCATAGCTTTAACTGGGAAACAATGATCATCCTAGAGCAAACTTAGTCCAAAAATAATAGAGAATTCCTGGAAGCCTGGCACTCTGACAAATTGGCCACCAACAGGCACATAGACATAAATAACATCTGAATACCATTCATAGGGGACAATCAACAAAGGAACAGAAAGACCAAAACACCTCTTCATCAGCAATCAATGCCCAGATTAGCAGAGATTAACACCAAGACTAATAAACAAGAAGCAAACAATATGCCAATCAAGGAACTGTCAAACAAGCTAATAGTAAACAGCCCAACCAAAGAACCACCAATCAACAGACAGGCCACTAGCATATAAAATGGAAACAAACTTAGCTCCCTACAAATACTGATGACGTTACCTAGTCTGGGTAATGAAAGGTCTGCAAAAACAACAACCAAGTTCAGAGAGGACTCCTCATTTCAACCCTGAGCTACAGATATTTCCCTGTATAAATATTTCAGTATCTTGCTTTAAATAATGCAGGGTGCAATCTAGGGAACTGCCCAAAAAGGTAATTAGTGGTCACAAACAACCCACAGGCAAGTGTTATTCACCTTACCCAAAGAAAATGGAAAGAAGGATGTCAGCAACAAAGCATCGTGATGCATCACAGACTTGCTGAATGGCAATATTCATTTCCAACTGTGGAGCAAATAATTGTAGACTGCAGCTGTGGGCTTGCAGCTCCAACTGGTCTTCTGTGCCAAAATTCCTTCTAGCAAATGGAATTATGATGGAATTATTATAATAAAGCAAAAGATACACTTAGAAGCAGATGACCTAATGCAGTGAGAGGTAGGCGTTGCCAAATTAGGGGTGATACAATAAATTGTCTCTCTACTGGATTTTCATCAGCCTGGAATTGGGTCTCCTAGTGTAGGCATAACTAGTCTTTTGAAGTGGAGCTAAGTATTATTTTCTGTTGAATCTTAATAAGCCCTTGAAGATTACTGTTGAGGTAATTCCCCGTTAGGAGAATGAGCGCACACAGGGAGACGTAGTGAGAGTGATGTTGAATAACACTTACACAGTACACAGATACACTGTATAGTAAAATGTAGGTTTTACTTCCAGTAACTTCCAGTTAAGCAAAGTCCAACCAACAGTCCAAGTCATACACGGTTTTCAGTCCAGGGATATTCCAATAACAAAGTCCAGTATCAAAAACAGTTCAGTAATAGACTCACATCAATCCAAGAATAGCAACTATCAGCAACAGTCAATACAGGAACCAGAAACAGCTAATCTTTCTCCTTCTTCTTCTTCCTGGAAAACCAGGTTTCTGGCTCCATCTTATGGCCGTTTGAGAAACCACACCCAATTACAATTTTAGCATTCCCTTAAAGAGACAGTATTAAAATGTCTATCCTGGTTTATATATTTCCAACCCAACTGTTAGGTGGCTTACATTCCTAACGATTACTTCTTGTTGTTTTTTAATTTTCTACATGTTTTAGGCTACTTATTCTATCTCAAGAGTAATTTAAAAGAAGGGTTTTATTTACTTACTTACCAGGGCTTATTTGCCTCTCCAATCCAAAGAGCCTGCAAACAATTGCATTCCATTGTTTCAGAAAGAAGATTAAAGTACTAAAAAGCAACATAACAAAGATCAACTAGCAGCAACATAAGCAGCAGTAACTAAAACAAAACAAAGATGAAAAAAAAAAGACTTCAGGCACCAAAGAACAGTGAACACCCTGCCACCATCTAGAGTGAGCTAGATTGTAGGAAGTCCATGCTGAAGCATCTCTTTGTAACCACAAGGATGTCAAAACAAAATGCATCCTGACATTACAATGGAAACCACATCCTTTTATACTTAGATTACAACATCTCTCATGAATATATAAGACCTGGGCTTGCGTTGTGATAACATTCACAGTGTTTCCTATTCACCTTCCCAGTGGTGCGATTTAACTGGTGTAACAACCAGTTCGGTGAGCGTGCACAGCATTTAGAAAGGACCATTGTTAGCTATAATACTTATCTTCTGCTGCATCCCCAGTGAGTAAACTAGCTGATGCGTGGCAAACATCTCTGCCGTGTGAATCAGCTGTACTCAAAAACAAGAAAATAAAGCACAAGAAAAGGACAGGGGTAGGTGGGCAGGGTCAGTGGTGGTATTCAATTTTTTTTACTACCAGTTCTGTGGGTATAGCTTGGTGGGCATGGTGTGGCTTGGTGGGTGTGGCAGGGGAAGAATACTGTAAAATCCTCATTCCCTCCCCACCTCACTAACCTGCTTTCCAGCTCCATTCTCCTATGCTGGGCAACAAAAAAAGACCCAGCAGATCAGCTGGGACTTGGGAGGCAGAAAATAGATGGAGCAGGGCCAACCAGAGATGGTATTTACCGGTTCTCTGAACTACTCAAATTTCCACTACCAGTTCTCCAGAACCTGTCAAAACTGGCTGAATACCACCTCTGGGTGGGGCCAAATGATTACCAGAACTACTGGTTTGGCCAAACCAATCCGAACCAGTAGAATCTCACCCCTGCACCTTCCCCATGGATCTTTAGAGCTTGAATAATTTAGAAAGTATCAGCTGGTTGTAATGCCACCCCACTCCCAAGATTAAAATAAAGATTTAATTTAATTTAATTGTATTTATCTAAGTCTCTGAGGCATTTATTGCTTAGTGTCTATCCATCTTAGGGAGCCTGAGTCTATAATCTGGTTCCCTATTTAAGGGGATTTGTAAATCCAAAAGACCTTAAGGTTAATACTTATGGATAAACCAGTATTCCATGAATTGATCCATTTCCCTTTTAATTCCATCCAAATTACTAGCCTTTATCATAACTGCAGCGAGTGAATATTATGTATGCTTCATGTAAAATATGTGCCTTTATCAGTCCTGAATCTCCTCACTCTTAATTTCAAATTTATGTCTCTGACTCCAAATATTTGTGACAGCAGGAAAAACACTTATTTCTACGTATAGTTTCCATGCTAAGATGATTTTATGTAAGTCTGTCATGAAGAATAGCTTACTCAATTTCATTCCAAACAAAAATAAATCCTAATTATTGTAAAATTTCCTAATTTGAACACAGTCACCTGATCATTATAGTTGCTCTATTTGGAGTCACTTTGAGCTTTTCCAGGTTGGAACTGCTCCTTGTGTTTTCACAACAAATGTTATGCTGGGTTAGCTACAAATTAGTTTTCTGCTTTGATTTTATAACATGTATGGTGTGTTGGTGGATGTGTGCGTATGTGTGTGTATGTGTTAGTATTGACAAAAGTGTTTGGATTTCCAAGAACCATTAATGACCAGACACAGCAATATCCCATTGTGCTGCTTGTATATTCTTAATGAGGATAATTAAACCCAGAAATCAGTGCATTCCCCTCTCCCTTTTAGGTATATATTATACATTTTCTTAACTATATTTTCTTACATACTTCCCTTTTCTATTTCATGTCAGAATTGATGATATCTGCTTTGCAGAGCCAGCAAACCACAATTGTCACATTCCAATCTTCTATCTTAACAGAATAATAGATTTGGAAGGGACATTGAAGGTCTTCTAGTCCAACAAAAGAAAAAAGAAAAAGCACTACAAAATCTAAAACCATCTCTATTTATTGGACCAGATGGAATATGTGCCTATTTCTTAAAAAGCAATCCACTGCCATAGCCGAACCTCTAAGCATAATCTTTGAAAAATCTTTCAGGTCCAGCTCCTTGCCAAAACTATAGTCACAAGCCACGTTCATCCCCATCTTCAAAAGGGAGACCCCAGTCTAATTGAAAATTACAGATCAATCTCTTTATGCTGCATTACCTGTAAAGTCATGGAATCAATTATTAACCAATCCCTCATCCTCCACTTAAAACAAACAACCTACTCTCTAATAAACAATTTGGTTTTCAGAAAAAAACTATCCTGTAATCTGCAACTCTTACACTGCAAAAACATATGGACTACACAACTCGATCAGGGCAAAGCAATAGATGCAATCTACATAGACCTCTATAAAGCCTTTGATTCAGTGATACACGACAAACTACTCCTAAAACTAAAATCTTACAGTATCCCTGAATACTTGCATAATTAGATAGAAGCACATTCCTGTCAAACAGGCAACAAATGGTCAAAATTGGGAGCGTCCTATCAAATTCTGTACCTGTCAACAGTGGTGTCCCTCAGGGCAGTGTTTTAGAACCAACCCTCTTCATACTCTACATAAATGACCTCTGTGGTCATATTAAGAGAAACTGTGTTCTCCTCGCTGATGACGTAAAGCTATTCAACACCACAGACAATACTGCTACCCTTCAAAAAGACCTTGACTATGTATCAGAATGATCAAATAAATGGCAACTTTAAATCTCAACAAATAAATGCTCTGTCTTACAGATGGCAAAAAAAAATCAGAAAATAAAATACAGGCTGAATAGTCAAGAATAGTCAAGACCTTGCTGATGATCTTAGAGTACTCATCTCTAATGACCTAAGTGCTAGAGCCCACTGTAACTACATAGCCAAAAGGCATTAAGAGTTGTTAACCTAATCTTATGTAGCTTTTTCTCTGGTAATATCACACTACTAACTAGAGCATACAAAACATTTGCTAGACCAATACTCGAATACAGCTCATCAGTCTGGAACCCACATTACGTATCTGATATTAACACAATTGAGAAAGTCCAGAAATATTTCACAAGAGTTCTCCACTCCTCTACTCGTTGCAGAATACCTTATACCACCAGACTCGAAATTCTAGACCTAGAAACCTAGAACTACGCCGCCTTCGGTCCGATCTAAGTATAGTGTATAAAATCATACATTGCAATGTCCTACCTGTCAATGAATACTTCCGCTTCAACCATAATATCACAAGACCAAACAATAGATACAAACTCAAGGTTAATCGCACCAAACTTGATTGCAGGAAATACGACTTCAGCAACAGAGTGATCAATGTCTGGAATACTCATTTATTTGACAAACCAAATAAATAAAATAAATAAAAACATCATGTTCAAACAGGTGATCCTATACTATTCTGGAAAAAAATGGTTGTCCAATCTCTTCTTTAAAAACTCCAGTGATGGAGCACCCACAATGTCCATTGTGGGTACTCCAGCAAGCAATTCCTTTGATTAATTGTCCTCACTCTCAGAAAATTTCTCCCTAATTCTAGATTGGATCTCTTGTTGACAAGTTTCCATCCAATTACTTGCCATTGTCTTGCCTCAGGTGCTTTGGAGAATAGGTTGGCCTCCTCTTTTCTGTGGCAGCACCTCAGATATTGGAAAACTTGTTATCAGGTTACACCCAGTTACTGCAATTGTTCATCATATATTTTAGCCTTCAACCCTTTCGTTCTCTTGTGACTCTTCTCTGCACTCTTTCCAGAGTCTAAATATCTTTTTGATTTCAGTATTCCAAGTGTGGTCTTACCAAAGGAATATAAAGTGATATTGATATTTCATGCGATCTTGATATTATCTCTCTGTTAATGCAGCCTAGGACTGCATTGGCTTTTTTGGCAGCTGCAGCACACTGCCGGATCATACATAATTGGTTGTCCACTAGGATTCCTGGATCCCGCTCACAGTTACTGCTGTTGAGCCAAATATCATCTATTCTATAACTGTGTATTTGTTTTTCTTGCCTAAGTGTAAAACCTTATTTTTCTCACCATCGAATTTAATTTTGTTGGATAGGGCCCAGTGTTCAAGTCTGTCAAGATCCTTTTGGATCTTGAACCTATCTTCTAAAATGTTATTTACTCCTGCCAACATGGCATTGTCTGCAAATTTGATGAGTTCCCCTCATTCTCTCATCTAAATTGTTTATGAAGATGTTGAAGAGTACTGGGCCTAAGACAGAGCCTTAAAGAGTATGCAGCATGCTTCCCTCCATGTAGATGCAGTTCCACTAACTACATGTCGAGTGCAGTTCATCAGTCAGTTGAGAATCTATCAGGTGGTGATGCTGTTGATGCTGCCTATCTTACATTTTTCTACCAAGTAGTAGATTGTAGTCTACTTTGTCAAATGCCTTACTGAAGTCCAAATTTACAATGTCCACAGCATTTCACTGGTCCATTAACTTAGTCATTTTGTCAAATAGTGCAAAGGTTTTGTCTGGCATAATTTGTTTTTAACAAATCCATTTTGGCTTCTAGAAATAGCTTTGCTTGTTTCTAGGTGTTTGAAGATCAGTTGCTTATATTTTCCAGGATCTTCCCAGGTCTTGATGTCAGACTGATTGGTCTGTAGTTTCCACACTTTCCAACAAGTCCATCAACCACAAACTCTGGAAAGTATTTGCAGCATTTGGCCTCCACTCTGATGCACGTTGAGTCACTCCTTGACTGACAATGCAATCACACATCTAAGCCCATTAAGTCTTGCTAGCTCTAGTTAACAGGATTCATTAATTTATATTAAGGACAGTAACAAGTACCAGGCTTACTTTTAATTATATTG
This sequence comes from Bungarus multicinctus, assembly GCA_023653725.1. NCBI lineage: Eukaryota > Metazoa > Chordata > Lepidosauria > Squamata > Elapidae > Bungarus > Bungarus multicinctus. Next base: position 141,860,487 of record CM042836.1, on the reverse strand, counting down.
AATGAACTATAGTGCCTTTCTATAAGATAAAAATTAACATCAATCAACATAACAAACTCTTCAGGCCATGAAAATCATGATCAACCCTTTCTCCCTTTATTGTAGCAGAGGAAGGAAGAACAGAGTTATTTCACTCAGAACACTGTATGAGTGAGATGAAAGTTGGGCCGATCAGACACATTTTCCTTATTCAGTCAATATTTATTGACTCAGTTGAATGAAAAGATAATTCAGTTTCTCTAGAAAGAGAGTTCTGTGCAGGCAAGCCATTTTCATCATGAATTGCCAGTATAGATGAACTTATCCATCTCTACTGGGATGTCATTCAAGGCTAGCTGGAAAAGTTGAATGCATCTTTGGATATCACAGCTAATCATTTGAAGCTTCAGATGAACTGGAGCCACTGTGCACAAGAAGTCTACAATGTGATGGTCAAGCACATTGTGCAGAAATTTTCAGATTCAATCTCACATATGTCCAGTAATAACATAACATAGCCAAATAGTCTGGAAGGCTTCTCTCTGAAGCCTTGAAGAACTAGGCTAAATGGACAAATGGTTGAATTGGCAGCTTCCTATGGTGATCTTAAGTCGTTCTGTTCTGTTTTAGTGATGGATCAGGAGTGCACAGAAGTCAAGATACTATTCTCTAGTTTTCAAGAATGAAGGCATATGCTCAATGACTTAATGGCAATTGACATGGTCTCTGCTCCAATGGTTTGAGTCCTAGCACTGCAAGTACAGCTGTGCTTCCATCACTTGCCTCACCTTCCACTCACTTAGCAATTTGAAAGCATGTACTATGCAAGTAGATAAATAGGGGGAGAGAAGTAGTGCTTCGTGCAGATGGTCAGTTTCCTATCAAGTCTGAACCTTCCCAGTTGCGATGCCCATTTGCAAAGTGGCTCTGGTGGAGGGAGAAAGCCTTGGGTGACACTTACAGGAAACGTTGCTTGTCTTTCTGGTACAAAAACCATCTCACCTTGAGAAACACCTGGCTGTGTACCAAAACAGTGCTAATAAACTGCTAATAACAACTATTCTGCATTAGTATTGTAGTCTCCTGGCTAACGCCCCAAAGCTCTTTTATCAAAAGGCAACTGGATTTTTCTTTTAGTTGCCTTTTGAAAAAGCACCTTGGGTCAACCATCATCTGAATGACTGAGAATCTCCATTCTCCTATGATGTAACAATATTATACACTAAATAAATAAATAAATAAAGCAAGACTGAGAATTTTGCATTTACAACTCCAAAATGCCAGGAGACCACATGAAGACAAAACAATGCAGATATGCAAGATTCCTTGTGTTAAAAGATTTCAAAAGTAAAAATGCAATCCAGAATTGGAACCAATCATATTCAGATCATTCTTTTAGTGTACGTACAATGCACACATAAAGCATTATGAGCCGCAGGGGCACAGTGGTTAGAGTACAGTATTGCAGGCTACTTCTGCTGACTGCTAGTCACCCACAATTTGGCAGTTCAAATCTCACCAGCCTTCCAGCCTTCTGAGGTGGGGATTGTTGGGGGCAATATTCTGACACTGTAAACTGCTTAGAGAGGGCTGTAAAGTACTTTGAAGCAGTATATAAGTCTAAGTGCTATTGCTATTATAAAGTGAGTCCATTTGAGTTCATTTACTATAGCTTATACAGAATGCACCACGAAACTGAAGTTTCATGCCATCTTTAGAAGGAGCAGATAGTTTACTTTTTGTTTTTGTTTGCCAAAATCATCAACCCAGGTTGTAATACGAACATCCATTGGCATAGAAACTGAAATGCTTTAGAGAGACTGACAGATTTGCTTCCTTCCTTTTAAATGCTTTGGTAAATGAGAATACTGTCATCATTTCGGTCTTTGGCAGAAAAGCAATAGACAATCTAGTGGAACCTTAAATATTAACACAAATAGAGCCATGCTCATCTTTCAAATGCTTCATTATTATTTACTTGCAGGTTAATGTGCAAATGGAATCCATGCAAGACAAACTACTGAGCATCTCCATTACTAAAGTGCCAAAACCCAGAACTGGGACAAGGTGGATAAGTACAGTAGAAAATATCAAGTGACATCAAGCCCCAAGCTACACTGCAGAAAGGAGTTCTTTATAGGAAGTGTGAAATCGTTTTCTAAACCCCGCAGTCTGCAAATTTTATATGTCTTAGAGCCTTTGGATGTGCTGTCAGTCAAACAAGAGCTGAAGCAAGTTTGAAGATTTTCTATCTTGATCTAAATATTTCGTATAAATTAATCTTATATTTGCAGTTTAAATGGATGCGCATTGGGCTTTGTGCCTAGGAAAAGGTTACTTGTCAGAAAGGTATTTCAGATCCATTCTGTCTGAATTGACAGATTGCTCTATGAGACGTCTTCAGATCTATGGCTCAAAAAGACAATTTTAGGTAAACTCGCATTCATGGCTACTGAAGTACCTTTGGTTCAATAAGGCTTACTCCCAGGTAGCTGGGTATAGATTGGTTTCCTATTGAGAAACGATTGTAAAAGCTTTCAACTTTAGCAAATTGGTTTTAGAAAGAAATAGTCATATTGAATGAAATGAAGAAATAAAGAAAAGTAGAATTTGAGGCAGTAGGAGTAGCGATAACATCATGGGTAAAATGTTCAAATGTACCTCAGTCTCCCATATGGATTCATAGGATAATCTTACATTATACTATGTCATTTTCCCGTTCCTGTTTCTATGGAAATGACACAGATACAGACTCAGTTAACTGTGTTTAAGGAACTTCTGGTTTGATTGTTACGGTACGGCTCAGAAGGTGCATCTAGCACATAATTTTGCATGTCAGGTTCTGATGAGAAGAGGCCATAGATCACTAAGATCTCAGCCCAGCTATATTGGTTGATGAGATTGCTGATGCTTAAACATATTTTAGTTTAATATCGTCCATGATCACAGACCACAGTCATGGTCATAGATTGACCAGATGTTATTCCGAGGGGGATAACTTTTGTATCAGCTATTATATAATCACATATAAGTCATGTAATGCTTTCAGCGATGGGATTTTTCAGTTCAGGAAAAAAAAAATATGAAAAGTTTCTACAGCCTCGTGTTTAGTCATGACAATCTGTCTCCTGTTTGGATGACTGATCTGTTGGCTTCAATTATATTTGGCTTACAGTGTCCAATTATTCAAAGACACACACACATATATACATGTACATATATACATAGACACACACACACACCTTAGTGGACTATCTTCTGTACAACAGTCTATAATGAGGAGGAGCAGATAATGATGTGGACAGATTATACTTAACTGAGTACAGAATTCCACATTTCATTTATTTAAATTGCCCGTAAGAAACATATTTCTTCTAAAAAAATCCTGAACAAGACATATCTAAGATGATACCAAGATATATTGAGATTTCACACACATATGCATATACTGTCATTTACTGTGGCTGCCCCATGTGTAGGAGGTGGTAATTAACCCAAATAGGGTTATATTTCATTGCCAAATACCAAAATGTCAGTATTATAAATATTCTAATGCAAACAGTTGAGAAATGGTAGGAAAGATACAGATGGAGCAGGATTTGAAGGGAGGGGAAAGCACTAATGAGAGACTTACATGATATAAAAGCATCTTTGGAAGTTCTGTTTCATGAATCATTGTTTTTTTTGTTTTTTGAAATTGAGAGAGGGGCATCTTTGGTGTTTTGTTGCCAGCTGTTGTTTTTAGATGCAATATTGCTTGAATTACTTTGAAGTATTGCTGCCTTCAAATAAAATTTCTTACCCCAATTTTTAAGATGTAGTTTCATGTAGTCTCCTGCAGATTAACAGGGATTTTGTAAGCTCTGTCATAATGCTGTACATAGTCCACTTTCCACTAAGATCTCAGAGATACAAAAGTGGTATTATGTCATGCCCCCCCCCCCCCCCCAATGTAAGGCTATACAGCCTTCCTCCCATCAGGCACATTTTTGGGTGGTCAAGGTCACACAATATTAAAAGAAGACTGAGAGTTGCAGTGGGTGAGAATATGTCACAGATGTAGACAAGGCTAAATTGAATGCGGTGAATGTTGGAGGTTTCTTTCTCTTTTCACTTTTAGTGGTGAAATACCCAATTTATTTATTTAATAGGTCTACTTCTTTCCTTTTGTCCAGGACCTCAGGAAAGTTAGGCACAGCACTTGCTACCTCCCATTCCCACCCCACACACACACACACTCACACAACACACCTGTGCTGAGACAGAGTGACTGGTCCAGAATAACTCAATAATGCCAGGCGTGAAGGATCAGGAGCATAAATTAAATTGCAGTTCAAAAGATCTATTGCTCAGCACATACACAAGAATCTAGTCAGCTAAAATTCAATAGTAAATTGGGCCCCGGTAAGGGATCAACAGAATTCAAGAGAGGGCTGAACTTGGACTGTTTGTTGGAACATAATGACTTTAAGCTGTTGACACAATTAATTCCAACCTCCAGCCTCTGCCTGCTCTCCTCCTACAATAAGCTATAGCAAGCTGTCAAACTCACAGCCCATGGGCCAGATGTATCACGTGCGCCACACCTATGCCCATTATAATGAAGGAGGGGGGGAAATAGGTCACATGACACTTCTGTGACACTGCGAGTTTTCACACTCCTGTGTTTATAGTCTGAGGATGGAAAACACCTGGATCTTCCTGTCCATGTGATAACCAGAATTCATTTGGTAACCAGAGTGGCCTCATTCATGTACAATGCTAAACCATAATACTGTGGTGAAGCTTTACCTCCTGAGCATATGTTGATTATGCTGAGAGTATCATTCAGCAGGCTTGCAGAGTGTACCAGTTTTGAAAGAGTAGCACTGTGCCAATTTCAGGGAGAGGGTATCTAACAACAAATTGCTATGACCAGTTAGTTCTAAGGTGATTTCATGGCTGTTGGTCAACTGGTTGCAAAGCACATGAAATTACTATTGGTTTTCTCATAAAAGGACAGCCCTTCTTTACCTATGTTAAACTTGAGGATGAATTAGGGATCTTGGAGTCCTAAATGGACAATCACTAAATGTGAACCAGCAATGTGCTGCAGCCACCAAAAACATAACCAAAACCCTAATTCACTCTTAGGCAGCATTAACAGAGGGATAGAGAGAGTCAATATCAACATGAAGTGGTTGTACAACTTTATAATGCCTATAAGACCACGTTTGAGATGCTTTCTGTTTTGGTTCCCATGATACAAAAAAGATGTTGAAATTCTAGAGAGTGCAGAGAAGAATATCACAATATTAGGAGACTGGAGCTAAAACATATGAAGAATGGTTGTAGGGATTTGGTATGTCTCATTTGATGAAAAGGACTAAGGGTGACATGATAGCAGTATTCCAATATCTAAGAAGCTGCCACAAAGAAGATGGAGGTCAACCTATTCTCAAAGCACCTGAAGGCAGAAGAAGAACAGTGAATCAAGGGAGAAACAACCTAGAACTAAGAAGAAATGTTCCAGACAGTTAGAACAATTATTCAGTGGAATGGCTTGCCTTCAGAAGTTGTGGATGCTACATCAGTAGAAGTTTTAAGTTGAAATTGGACAACCACTTGTCTGAAATGGTATAGGGATCTCCTGTTGTGAGCAGAGGGTTTGACTAAAAGACCTCCAGATCCCTTCCAACTCTGTTATTCTTTTATATAAAATTATAATTAAGGTGGTTCACATATAGTTTGAGCATGAAATGATGGCACCATTTTATGATATGGCAGAGTGAAATATATTACTAGGAGATGTTTGTACAGGATGAAATGTAAATGGAGAAAGGCCCTAAATGCACTTGAAAATTACTTTGTCTTGTATGTCTTACTGTGCATATCAAATAGCAATGACTGGAAAATAGGGGACACAGTCCATTGTACTGCATTAGACTGGAATTATGTTCACATGTAAGCACATTCTTGTCATAGAGGATAATACCAGTGATGGTGAACCTATTGCACACGTGTCACTGGGGGCATGCAGAGCCATTTGTGCTGGTATACGAGCTGCAGGTAAATTTACCTCACTGTACATGCGTGCCCTCACAGCTGATTTTTGGCTGGTTTTGAGGCCTTTTTTCGGCCTCCCAGAGGAAGGCTTCTGCAGGCTTTGCAGGCCGAAAACTAGCCCCATTTCATCACTTCCTGTTTTTCTGAAAATACTGGAAGTGATGAGAACGGGGCTAGTTTTAGGCCTGCAGAATCTGCAGAAGCCTTCCCTCAAGTCTCTGGGAGGCTGAAAAAAGGCTTCAACCAGCTGAAAATCAGCTGCAAGGTGCAGTGCAGGTAAGGGGGCGCAGGGTAGAGTGGGTGGGGATTGCGCGTGCATGCATAGCGGTGTGAGGACGCGTGCATTGCTTTCTGGGGTGCTGTCCCCTGATTGCAAGCATGCAAGCACGTGCACAATTTTTTGGCACAGGACCCAAAAAGGTTAGCCACCACTAATATTACTGGTATTTCAATTAAAATAATCCTGTGGAAACCACTATGTCTGATCTAGCAAAAATCACAATAGATCAATCCGCACAAAGGTTGTTTCAGATCTGATGACATTATTTGGCTGCATAATGAAATGTCTGCAAACAAACAACCAAGCTCAGAGAACATTCAAAGAGTCCAGGTGAGTCAGTCTGGATGTGCATTCATTTTTATATCCATTCATCATGTCCATTCTCAGGACTGCCTGGATAAGATACAGGTTTTTTGGCAAGGTTTTTCAGAAATGCTTTGGCCATTTTGAGAAAGCTCAAACTGCACAAGAAGCTGCTGATACAGTTCTACAGAGGAATTATTGAGTCTATCATATGCACCTCTACAACTGTTTGGTTTGGTTCTGCAACACAACAAGCCAGACATCGACTTCAGAGAGTAGTTAGGACTGCAGAAAAAACAATTACTACCCACCTGCCTTCCATCGAGGACCTGTATACTGCACGAGTCAAAAAGAGGGCTGTGAAAATATTTACAGACCCCTCACATCCCAGACATGTACTGTTTCAACTCCTTCCCTCAAAACGACGCTATAGAGCACTTGCACACCAGAACAACTGGACAGTTTTTCCCCGAACATTATCACTCTGCTAAACAAATAATTCCCTCAACACTTTCCAACTATATACAAAGTCTGCACTACTATTACTATTAATCTTCTCATCACTCCTTATCGCCCATCGCCTCCCACTTGCGACTGTATGACTGTAACATTGTCATTTGTATCCTTATGATTTATATTGACTGTTTCCTAGTATGATTTGATTGCTTATTGTACCCTATGACTGTCATTAAGTGTTGTACCTGATGATTCTTGACTGTTGATGAATGTATCTTTTATTTTATGTACACTGAGAGCATTTGCACCAAGACAAATTCCTTGTGTGTCCAATCATACTTGACCAATAAATAATTCTATTATCTATTCTATTCATTGCCTTCTTCTTAGGGCTGAGAGAAACTGACTCTCCCAAGGTCACCAAGCTGGCTTCATGCTCAAAGTGGAACTAGAACTCACTGACTCCCAGTTTAGCCTAATGTCTTAACCCAGCTAGTCACTTTCTCTCAGACCTATGAAGGAGGCAATAGCAAACCAGTTCTTGAAAAACCTTGACAAGAAAATTGCAAGATCTCCATTTACCTCTGTGTGATTTTGTATTGATCCAGCTGTATGCACACTTTTTGTTTTTGAATGGAAACGTTCATGTTCTTTTTCAGGGACACTAATTTTTATTCCCAATTAGCTATATGGACAGGGTCCCTTATTTCCTGTCTATATAAAATATAACCAATAATATTTGTGGCCTAACATCAGGCAATTGCAATATATGATTTCATACTGACAACCAGCACTTTATACCAGATGCATTTTGGAATTATACATTCAGTTTGGTGGAGGCCATAACTATTGTCTACTGAAAAATCTGATAAAATAGTCTTGTCTTGACTACTTCCTGGCTGAAGCATCAGGCGAGCAAAAACATAGAAAAGAAAAGACAGAGTTTTGATGAACTGTAATATCAAAACTATTCTAGAAACAATTACATTGTCAAATCTAATTATTTGTTGAAGAGAAATGTAATGTAAATAGCAAGGCAACAGCATGTGCACTCAAAAAATAAATTGGATTTTAAATTATGCTGGATATAACAACTACCCCAGTATAAAATGATGTTACATTAATGCACGACATAGGTAAAGAATGATAATCTAGCTTTCATTATACATAATGTCACTTTTGCTAATGGAACTATAATTTTAAGTTGTTGCTTTGATAACAAAAACAAAAACAAAAAAAAAGAAAACTCTCCATATAGAATCTAGTTTCACATAAGAGTTGCTATTCCGATGTGCAAAAAATGTGTCGCCTTGTGGCTTGGACCAATATACTCTCTCCCAGCTGGTGTTTTTGAAGAGGAATGGAAGTAGAAAGAATAATCACTCTTCTTACAGAATAATTACCACTAGTTTACCCTGCCAAGATCTATTCAGATACCTTCATCTACAGAGAAATGAATTGGATATTATTCTATATAGTGAAGCATATCAATATGATATAAATCTGATGCTATGCTATCGTTTCAGTATCATAATCACAGACCATTGGCATCCACACAGGGCTTTGGGGGATAGCTTTTCAATCAACAGAATATGTAGTTTCTTTCTTAATCCTTTCCTAAAGAAAACCCTCGAGTTCCGATTTAGTACAAATTACATCCAACCCAATTAAAATCAATAGAGCTAATCATAGTGCCTACTTAGGAAGTCCAGTTCAGATATGTCCCAGGTGCAGTTGGACAAGGATGACTTTTAACTATGATCTGAATACTGGTTCTCCTAAAAGCATACTATAGTGACAGTTACTACATCTGCATCATAGAAAGGTCTCTCTGTAACATAAATATTTTGTAGATGACCAGGCTGAGCCTGAGAATAAGATCAAACCATTGGTAGCGCAGTGATCAGAATGCAGTACTGCAGGCTAATCCTGCTGACTGCCAGGAGTTCGATCCTCACCAGCGCAAGGTTGATTCAGGCCTTCCATCCTTCCGAGGTCAGTAAAATGAGGATCCAGAGATGGTAGTCAGCAGGTTCTGACCAGTTCTGGAGAACCGGTAGTGGAAATTTTGAATATTCAGAGAACCGGCAAATACCACCTCTAACGGAGATTTTACAGTATCCTTCCTCTGCCACGCCCATCAAGCCACGCCCACAGAACCGGTAGTAAAAAAAAAATGAATCCCAACCACTGATCCAAATTGTTGGGAAGGGTGACAAGCTGACTCTGTAACCACTTAGAGAGGGCTGTAAGTACTGCGAAATCCTATTTCTATTGCTATCAAAAGTATAATCAGTCTAGGGTCCTTATGCTCCCAAAAGGACTTAAGGTCCAACTCCACTTGAAGTCCATTGACATTATCTGGTGCCAATTTACCTTGACTCTTAGTAGATCCGATTCTTATGTATAAGGTTGAATGGAATAAATTCACTCTATTCCTGACTCCTGGTTTCTTGTGCCTGACATATTCCTTGCCTCCCCATCAGCTATTTATCCTTGTAAAACTAGTTAGATTTGGCAGAGAGAAAATGAAGCTTTCTAGCTGAACTAGTATGGATAGTCCTTCGATGTACTATCTCAGATGAGCCCCACAGTTTTGTTGCTGATGAGACAATTTGTTAGGTGAATTTTGCCTCAGTTTACAACTTTCTTGCCACGGTTGTTAAGTGAATCACTCCAGTTATGAAATTAATGGCTTGGTTGTCAAGTGAATTTGGCTCTCTCATTGACTTTGCTTGTCAGAAGGTCGCAAAAGGGGATCATAAATATGATTCAGTTGCCAAGCATCTGAATTTTGATCACGGGACCATGGAGATGCTGCAACAGTCATTAAGTGTGAAAAACAGTCATAAGCTTCTTTTTTCAGTGCCGTTGTAACTTTCAATGGTCACTAAATGAATAGCTGTAAGTCGAGGTCTACTGGTAGTGAAGACCACTTCAATGCTCCTTACCTGCAATTGACATAGTCACAACACAACATTTAGGGCAGGGATGGGATTCTACCAGTTCACATCTATTCGCTAGAACCAGTTGTTAACATTCTAAGCAGTTCGGAGAACCAGTTGTTAGAAGAAATTAGTGGCCTAATCCTGTAAGAAAGGCAGGAAGGAAACATTCTGGTGTTGCTTATAGAAACTGCCTCTCCATTAACCAGTATTACATTCTTGGCAGGACTAGACTTCCTGTCTCTGGGATTTCTCGTGAGTTTTTTTCCCCTCCTTTGCTGGTACTTTGCTTGTGTGGAGTGACCATTCAAGTGACAATGGCACTGAAAAATGTGACTTAGGACTGTTTTCACACTTACGACTGTTCAGCATCCCCACAATCATGAGAGGCCAGGCGAGGAGATGGGTGCCTTAATGTGAGTGATGTTGAGTGGCCATGCTCAGGCCAGTAACATACCACCAAGCCATGTTCCCACCCAGTCACATGACCACCAAACCACACCCACCAACTAAACCACGGCCACAGACCGGTTGTTAAAAAATTTGAATCCCACCCCTGATTTAGGGATTGTTCCTGTGTGTGTGTTTTCACATTTTGGGGTGCTGGTGGATATCCATTGGAAGGAAATGTCACCTCCAGATTGCAAAGCTCAGGTGCGAGAGTCACAGTGTCTTACTGCCTAACATTTGAAAAGTTAACAGTTGATTTAAAAGTTTATTTAGCTGTTGGTTTTACTGTTAACTATGTTTTTTTTATATTTAGATAGATGTCAGGCAGGGGGGCTGGGTAAACAGCCTTTTACAAAATTCACAAATTGTGTGTCTGCTTCACAAGAGGAGGAGTCAGTACCTTATATTTATCATATTCAGTGAGAGGATATACAATTATTTATATATTTGTTTCGTTCTTCTTTTATGTAAGAATATTCTTTGAATATAGTCTTCTTCAGTTTATCTTGTTTTGTATTTTTTTCTCTCTTTTTGGAGTTTATATTGTAACAATTTGAACAAAATAAAAAATATGCCATTTTTTTAAAAAAAAAAGAAAAGTTGATCATGCTTCTAGCAGTGATGCAGTGGATGGAATGCAGTACTAAAAGCTAACTCACTGCTCACTAACAGGGGTTTGATCCTTACTGGCTCAAATTGACTCAGCCTTCCATCCTTCCAAGGTTGGTAAAATGGGGCCCATATTGTTGGGGGTAATAGACTGACTCTGTAAACACTGCTTGTAGAGGGCTTTAAAGCAGTATAAGCGGTATATAAGTCTAAGTCAGAGGTGGTATTCAGCAGGTTCTGACCAGTTCTGAAGAACTGGTAGTGGAAATTAGAGTAGTTCAGAGAACCAGCAAATCCCACCTCTGACTGGCCCCGCCCCCATCTAATCTCTGCCTCCCGAGTCCCAGCTGATCGGCTGGGTCTTCTTTTGTTGTCCTGCACAGGAGAACGGAGCTAGAAAGCAGGTTAGTGGGGGTAGGGAGGGAATGGAGATTTTGCAGTAACTTTCCCCTGCCACGCCCACCAAGCCATGCCATGCCCACCAAGCCACGCCCACAGAACCAGTAGTAAAAATATTTGAATCCCACCACTGGTCTAAGTGCTATTGTTATTGCTAGTGGCAGAGATTCCTTGTCTTGGCCCATCTTCTTGCTACTGGCATCCAATCATAGCAGCAGACTGCACATTATGAAAAGAAACTCAAATCTCCAACTTTCAGTACACCAACATTAAAAGTTTAGAAACTTTGCACTGTGCCAGGTAGAGAAATACAGGTGATTCATTCTCATTCTCTTTTGTGAATAGGTCAAAGGGATTCCTCTAGACATAAACCTGAAAAGGAAGAATGAGACACTCAATATCCTTCTGGCAAACAAGCCAGTATTGGCTGATGGTTCTTTGTGCGCAGCTAATGATCAGAAAGTGGCCATTAGCACCAGTTTCAGTTCCTTCAACAACTCCCCCACTTTACTTTTGTTCCAAATTCAGTGATATAATCCTGCTCTCTGATGCTAAACTGTCAAACTTCCTTAATAACAACCTCAATTTTGAACACTTACCGTTCTGAAATTGCCAAGAACATTTTCCTTTCCAGTTTGTATTTTCTGCAAACTGTGCAGTTTAACAAGCCTGCAGAGTTTTGATAGCTCACAAACGGCATGCCTGCTTTCCTGGAACAATTTTGGAGGGGTAGTTCTCCAACGGGACCTAGCATAGAAAACCCACAATCATAGAAAGATTCTGGATAATCCTTCTATCTAGGGTACTTGCAAGGGGAAAGAGAAATGCTAAACGGCGATTTTTCTTAAACCTACATTTATTTATCAAGACAAATAGTATGGCTCAGAAAAAAAAAAATGGAAGCAATTCTTATTGCAACCTTAACTACAGCTATAGCAAAAAAAAAAAAAAAAAGCATACAACACCAGATATAAAAAAAATAAAATGGGGAAAGGAGTCAATTTCTTACCCTTAAATCTTGATAGCATCCCACATACTATGGAGCAATTGACCGATTCTCACTGAAGAGATATCAGATGCTCTCTGAGTGTGAATATAACTAAACACACAGATCCTACAGTTCCACTGGAAGTTACCTATAAGATTGAATCCTGCAGTAAGGAGGAAGAGGATGGAACTATTGTGAATTCTATCTATGTCTTTACCAAATATCTTCTCATTGCCAGCTTAATGGAGCACCAGCCTGGTCTGATCTTATTTATAAAAAAAAACTTTAGATGGCTGCCCATGTTGGATCAAATAACTCTAGGTGTCTAATAAACAGCTATACAAATAATAAACATGATTTTTTTTAAAATAAACTCTTACATACCTTGTCAACCAGCATAACACTATCCTCCCCAAAACACCACACCAGGACTGACCACCTATCTAATCTTAAGAGCCTTCCAGAAGGCAAGGAGAGCTACAGAAAAGTCTCATTCCAAGTTCCACCAATGACACCTTTTAATAGAGGGAATCTGTAGTGAGCTCACCCTATTCAAATCTAATAAAACCACTAGATGTTCTTAAAGAGAAGTTATCTCTCAAATATTGGCAAACTGCAATACAGGCCTCTCCTAGGCGGCACTCAGAAGAAGCACCATAGATTCACCTTTATAGAATAGTGTAAATTTGCTACTTCTCATGACTGGGCTCTGTGGAGGGCATAGCTGATTGGACATCTTGGGAGGGATCCCTCATTACTGTCCAGACTTGGTTCTTTCATGGTTATGCCTTGCTGGCTATATATAAGAAGTGAGTTATGTAATGAGATAGCAGAATGGGACAATGTGTCACAGCCAACTTACCACGGCCAACTCACTATGGCTAACTCACCACAGGACAACTCGCCATGGCCAACTTGCCACAGGACAACTCATCGCAGGACAATTCAACAATTTAATTTAATTATTTAAAATAATTTTAAAATTATTTCATTTTTGTCATTCACGTTTCATTCTGTCCCTCCTTTTGCATCCTTTCTTTAATAATTCTATTCCAACATTTGTTCAATATTAATGTCACTCTTGTCCTGCAGTGAGTTGGTCCTGTGGCTAGTTGGCCATGGCAAGTGTCCTAGACCTGCAAAAATAGGTTGGCACAGTTAACAATAATGCCACAAAGATAGGCAAGTGAGAGAAAACAAGACTAGGACAGGAAGAGTAACATCTATACCCCTTACAATTAATATTTGGGCTAGCCCTCGCAAGGATTATTTTAACACCTGCGTTTTTTTTTTCTGCATAAAGTTTTTCATTGTATAACATAAAAATTCCACTATTGATTAAACAGTGTGTGTCCTGGGTATAAATATTCTTAGGAATTAATCATCAAGGTGTTTACAACATATTCATTACATTGATATTCATTCTATCATAACAATCATAATAATAATACTGATATTTGCTTATCCAGTTTAACCTTTTTTCATTGTTTCCTTTTCTTATAGTTCTATGTTTCTAACTTCTGTTGTTGTCAGCTAACCATTGATAAAATAAGTCCCAAGTCAAAAACTATTCAGTTTCTTCCTTTTCTTTAATTGTAGTGTTAATCTATCCATTTCTGCACATTCTAATATTTTTTTATCACATTTCATCTGTAGGGTCTCTTCATTTTCCATTGTTCTGCAATACAATTTTGGCTGCAGTCCAATATATTAAAATCAAATATGTACTCCCCTTGTTATACTTGTCTGGTAACATGCCCAACAAAAATATTTCTGATTTTAAATCAATATGTTGTTTTACCATTTTTTTCCAACCTTGTATGTATTTTTGTCCAATTTTTTTTGGGGCATGTACACCTGTTGTTGATGGACTTAAACTTCTCCCCATTTAAACATAATCTTAAATTAAACATAACGCTTAGAGCTGTGGTGGCACAGTGGTTAGAATGCAGTACTACAGGCTACTTCTGCTGACTGCCAGCTGCCTGCAATTTGGAAGTTCAAATCTCACCAGGCTCAAGGTTGACTCAGGCTTCCATTCTTCCAAGGTTGGTAAAATGAGGACCAGATTGTTGGGAGCAATAAGCTGACTCTTAAAACCGCTTAGAGAGGGCTGTAAGGTACTGTGAAGCAATATATAGTCTAAGTGTTATTGCTTTTGCTATTGCTGTATAATGGACAGAAGTGGGATACCCCATTAAGAGAATAAACAGCAAAGTTGAGAAATGATGAACCATAAAAAGACAAATCCTTGACACCCAAATAGATCTCCTATGGGATTGAAAGTTAAATGAGATATTAAACTGATTAGTTGACTACTCATATTAATATCAGTGACCATATGACATCACTCAAACCCTTTTAAACATTCTCTGCATAAATAATATAGAGTTGCAACATTATAAGAACCCCCAAAGCTGTAGAAAAAGCCATCGTATTAGTGAACTGCTTCAAAAGGCTATGAAGTGCTTGGAAGGCATCTGATCCTATGCAGTACTTTGAAACTGGTCCCCACTTCAGTTCATAAACCTGCTTTGATAGATCAATGGAACCTTTGTTGGTCCAAAGTGCTATTTGAAGTTTTGCATAGGCTTAGGCTCTCCTAAGCAGTACGACTAAGTCTAAATCCAGCTTTATATTCCTAATGAGCTACAATTTACCATGCTTTGCCCTTGTGTGTAATACTGGAATTGTGAACAAGTGAGTTTACATGGATATAGATAGAATATATAGTAAATATTTTTTTTCTGCCCAGGGCAAAATTTATCCTTTGGATGAAGAACATGTTATTCAGTCTAATTCTTTCTATAGAAGGGAATGGACTGGAGAATATTTACATAGAACTTTAATGAGTTGCGGCTAAGTCTCAGATTCTTAAAAAGACAGACAGGTTCTGAATTCTACAACAGAATTCAGTTACTGGTGGATACCATTTTAGCAGCCGCTTCAAGTTGTATTGTATGTCCAGAGGATTTGCCCTGTAATCTTATCACCAAAGCATCTCAGATGTTCCTTTTGATGCTGGGGGAGGAGCGGGCTCACAGTCATTTGCAGAACATTTTGCCCTTTTAATACCCTTTCATTATTTTTTTTGCAACGTGCAAGGAAAGAGAATACATTCCAAAGAGTGAGGTTGCATTTTCCTTCCTCTCTAGTGAATAAAACCATTTCTTATTTCCATCGAATTTTTGTTTCTGTATAGCCGACAGGGCTCTTTGGGCTACCGCATATGTCATCACCACCAGGGCATATCTAGATGTCACATGTATGGCTTGCTAAAGGGCAAGTGCGGATAACTAATTCCCCTACAAAAGAACAACAAAAAAGTTGTACATCTAACAAAAAGTTGTTTCAATCAGAGGCCCAAAAATAATTGCCCCACCTCTCTCTACCCCAGACCAGTTGGTAGAGAGAGGGGCAATTTATTTATTTTTTTCCATGCAGTCAAAGAACCAAATAGGTTCTGTGGCAGCACAATCTTTATTCTTCGATTGGACAATATCCTCCTCATTTAAAGAAGATTGTAAAGCAATTTTATGTGCAGTCAAATACATAGTACAGAAGGAACTGGAACTGGAGCAAACAGCCTGGACAAATTGAGTAGAAAAACAAGTCGCTGGCAGAGAAATGGTTCACTGGTTTGCCGTGATTCAGCCAAAAGTTGCACTTCATTGCAGAAAACACTCAGATTCCATTACACACTCTTGACTCTGATGTGTAGCATGTTCTGTCACTGTCATCCATTACCCTGCTCCCTAACCATAGAGATGGGGTCAGTTGCTTTCTCTGAGAATAATCAATGCACCGGGAATAATAAATTGCACCAGAGTAATTAGAGAACATTATATGACTAATTCCCTAGGATATTCAGTGTATAGCTGAAACAAAGAATTCTTTGACTGTTCTGAAGCAACCATTCTAAATAACCAAGAGAAATTCACAAGATGCTCAGGAAAGAATCTCAGTTGTAAGCAACATTGAGAAAAATCTGAATAAGGTCTGGCATAAATCGCAGAGCAAACAACTCTGCCAGATGTTGGCCAATTATTGGCTGAAGATGTCTTGATCCTGCCAGCTCTTGAATTCAGGTTGTGCAGTCTCCGCTCCAGTAACCTTAATTGCCTCCACTCCATGGATCTGGAGAAGGAGCTTTTTCCATAAGGTCTTCTCCAGATGTGTCCTCTTGTGGAAAGACGGTTTTGCCTCAAGCTTCCTGCCAACAGCTGGCTGGAATACTATTTATTTCCTGCAAGTCGTAATCCTGCAAAGTGATCAGCTCAGTCATCAGAGCAAGACTCGGAAACAGGCACGACACCCAGGTCCCTCCTGTGATTACCTGAGTATTCCTACCTTAGCTGTGAATGTCCTGTTATTTCTCTGATCTTCTTTAAAAGATTTTATTTTCCCTTTTTTATTATTGTATTCCACTATTTGTTGACATTCTGCATTAAGATATCTTGCTTGTTCTTTCTTGTTTGATGTTGGAAGTCTGCATTAATTCATCATACATCCTTTTTGTTGCCTAAGGCTTTTATCCTCTCTCTCTCTCTTTTTTTTTCTCCTGGCTATCATGATAGCTTGTTCTGAAAGCCTCTTGAATCTCTTTGAAATATTGGGGATATTTTTCTGCTTCAGTTTTCTCAGGGTCTCTTATCTTATCCATACTTCTAAGATTCTCTTTGCATAAGTGAAGAATACTAAATTTGTTCTCATTGATTCCACTTTCTGACTGTGTGTTTGCTGGGTTGTATCTTACTTGCACACCCACTCTTTAGTTTCTAAGTTTAAACCATGTACTTGGCAATCAATAATTCATAATGTACTCTACAATCTGCACCTGGAGGTCTCCTGACTGAATGGACTGCACTTTCCCACCTTCTGCTCCCTATTATGAGGTCAGCTTGATTCCAATAATTTCCATCTGGTGTTGTCCAGGTGTAGAGTCTGCAGTTCTGTTGTCTGAACTAGCTACGGTCAATAAAAAAAAAAAGATTTCTCTTTGCAAAGCTTCATTATTTTATCACTCGTATTATTGCATCTATTCAAGTCAACCTTTATCGTTTATTTATTTGCTGGCTGGCTGTCTGGCTTACAGACCATTTCAATCCATAGATGCTAAGATCCCTTATGTGTAATTGGGATTAAAGACATATAAGTCAAATTAAAGACCACAGATTCATCAACATGTTATACACCAGAAGTCATGGCTAAAACATTAATTGACAATGATAACATGCATTCCATTGACAGGAGGGGTAAACATAACAATCCTTCCCCCAGAATTGGTTAAGTTACTCAGTTCCTTCACTTACCCAACTTTTGCAACCAATTATCTATCAACCAATGGACGCGGTGGCTCAGTGGCTAAGACGCTGAGCTTGTCGATCAGAAAGGTTGTCAGTTCGGCGGTTGGAATCCCTAGCACCGCGTGACAGAATGAGCTCCCATTACTAGTCTCAGCCTCTGTTAACCTAGCAGTTTGAAAGCATGTAAAAATTCAAGTAGAAAACTAGAGACCACTTTGGTGGGAAGGTAACAGCGTTCCGTGCACCTTCGGCATTAGTCATGTTGGCCACATGACCATGGAGACGTCTTCGGACAATGCTGGCTCTTCGGCTTTGTAACAGAAATAAGCACCACCCACTAGAGCCAGAAACAACTAGCACATATATGCGAGGAGAACCTTTATCTTTACTTTATCTTTCAACTACCTATCTATTTTCTATGTCTTTTCTTGATATTGCACTTAGCACTTACTAGAATTTGGCTCAATGTTTTCCTCTATTGCATCTATATTAGAGGCATATCTCTGCATACATTATCTGCATATTCATTCATTCCAGCAGATATAACTTGTTATTGTGCTATAGTCAAACACAAAACAATATTCTTTTGAATATCATTAACACTCCATTCCTTTGAATGGATTTGTGCTCAGCCTGGCAATTTATATACCAATCTAAGTGATATTATTTATAAGATATCCTGGCTGATAGTTACCCTTCTGCTTTGGCAATTTCATTTATTTCTTGGTTTGTATTTCTTGCTCTCCATATTTTGATCATACAAAAAAGCTCCTCTTTCAATAGTGGCCCTGTCAGTGCTGGATTTTTTTTTCGTGCCTTTGGCCTGGCCGCATCACCACATCCAAATTCCATTTGTGGACATACTACAGCTACACCTGTAGGTTTTGACTTTCCTGATATCTGCCTGTCCTTCATTGCCATGTGCTGCTCTTAGCTTCTCTCTTTTTTTTACTGCTCAGAGTGAAGTTCTGGATCCGCGCTCCAGTCCAGACTGCCTGCTGATGCCACTTCCAAATTAATTTGAACTTCTGAACTTTTCCATCTCATCAAGCTGGCACTCCTGAATGGAATAGATGATGTAGAACAGGGCTGTCAAACTCCCGGCCCACAAGCCAGATGCATCATGCACTGGCCTCGCCCATGTCCGGTTTAGCAAAGTGGGGGGAAAGTCCCAATTCACCATGTGATGCCGCCATGACGACGTGAGTTTGACACCCCTGATATAGAAGTATAGAGAAAAAAGCAAAGCAAATGGAGGGGGAAAACAATAATGGAAAATTATCGGAGGTCAGATCTGTTGCAGTTAATTCACCCAAGTCACTGTATAACCAGTGACTTTATTCCCACGAGACACTTAGCAAAATTTAATGAGGAAGCTAATCTCTTCTGGAAACACCAAGGGGAGGTGTTAGGTTGGATTACATTTAATCCAAAATAGATCTAGTCATCACAGCGTTAAAGTAATTCAAACCCAGATTGTTGTCTTGTAAGATACGCCTACCCCTCTCAAAGGATCTATTATACATTCCTAGTCTAAGGAATGTAGAGAGGGAAAGTGACTCAAAACTAATCCACACCATTACTGAACTCACTGTCAAAGTTTGGTAGAATAGAACAGTTTCAAACATGGATTGGCTTCAGCGGACAAACTGTGATTATTCAAACTTGCCCAGTAAGGCAGAGAGGTTAGTCATAACGAAGCCTTAACTAGTAGTAGTCCTCGACTTATGACCACAATTGAGCCCAAAATTTGTGTTTATGCGAAGTGAGACATTTGTTAAGTGAGTTTTGCTCCACAGTCGTTAAGTGAATCACTGCAGTTGTTAAGTTAGTAACGTGGTTGCTAAGTGAATCTAGTTTCCCCGTTGACTTTGCTTGTTCAGAAAAATCGCATAAGGTGAACTCATGACCCCGGGATACTGCAACCGTCATAAATGTGACTCAGGTGCCAAGTATTTTAATTGTGATCACATGTCCATACAGATGCTGCAAGGGTCATAAGGGTAAAAAAACCTAAAACCCCAGTCATGTAACTTTTTCAATGCAATTTGTAACTTTGAACGGTCACTAAATGAACTGTTGTAAATCGTGGACTATCTGTATTCTAAAAAGTATCACGGGACATCTAGCACTGCCTAGAAAAGGTGGTTGAGATCTCTATGTTTCTCAGGTGAGGATTTATGACCAGGTTCTGTGATTGTGCGCTGCCTGAACCCCTGGCAGAATTTGACTAGGTTAGCGGCTGATTAGGTTAACTGGTGAACTATGTGAATCGGGCCAGTACATGTTTAGGAAGAAATAGATAAATCAAGTCCCAATACTCTAGGACTGTAATATACTTTCACCACCTTGTCAGCATTAAAAGGACTAGCAAAGCCATTATGCAATGCTATATCCCTGTGGTGGGATTCCCATTTTTTTTACTACCAGTTCTGTGGGTATGGCTTGGTGGGTGTAGCAGAGGAAGAATACTGTAAAATCTCCAGTCAGAGGTGGTATTTTTGCCGGTTCTATAAACTACTCAAAATTTCTGCTACCGGTTCTCCAGAACTGGTCAGAACCTGCTGAATACCACCTCTGCTGTAGCACCTACATTCTAGATCAGTGGTGGCTAACGTTTTTGGGCTCCTGTGCCAAAAATTGTGTGCATGCTTGCACGCTCGTGCTCATGTGCCAACACCCAGAAGGCAATTCACATCCCCCTATGCCTCCTACACATGCGTGCACAATCCCACCCCACTCCCCTGCCACCCCTTTATCTGCACTGCACCTCACAGCTAATTTTCGGCTAGTTTGAGGCCTTTTTCGGCCTCCCAAAGCCTTGAGGAAGGCTTCTGCAGGCTTCTACAAGCTTTGCAGGCCGAAATCTAGCCCCGTTTTATTACTTCCTGTTTTTCTGAAAAAAACAAAAAAAGTGACAAAACAGGACTAGATTTCGGGCTACAAAGCTTGTAGAAGTCTGAAGAAGCCTTCCTCAAGCCTTTGGGAGGCCAAAAAAAAAAGGCCTCAAATTGGTCAAAAATCAGCTGTGAGGCACGGCACGGTGAGGTAAGTTTGTCTGCAGCTCGCGTGCCGGCACAAATGGCTCTGCGTGCCACCTGTGGCACGCGTGCCATAGGTTCGCCATCAGGTTCTAGATATAGTGTTGTTTTATGACTTCTGCAACGAATATCCTATCTATAAGGATTGAGAATGATAGGTATCCCATCACGGGTGGGAGAACTGAGTGATAACAAAGGAAAACACAAAAAAGGTTCAGATTTCAAAAGGAATGGACACAAATCTCATAAAATGCCTTTTCTGCATTACAGACGGTCCTTGCTAAGCAATCACAACTGGGGCTAGCCATTCAGTTGTGAAGCAAAATGGTCACAAAGTGAAATCATGACTGTGCTTATGATCTGCACATCAGTTTTCCTTCATTGGACAGGCCTTCAAAAGTCATAAATACAAGGACTTGTCACAAAGTTACCCTTTCATACTGTTGTAACTGCATTGATTACTAAATGAGGTGGCTGCTTAGCAAGGAAAACATGTATTTGAAAGTCTCTCATTCTGAATTCCTTCCATCTTTGGAATATATATAATATCCACATATAGTTGGAATTAATAGCAGAGAGGATGCAAGAAAGGGGGAGAGACAGAGAGAGGGAGAGAGAGTGTGAAACATCATTTTTCATATTTAAGTTCTTAATAATAAGCTATAGTGCTGTGTTGGCGAATCTATGGCACACGTGCCAGAAGTGGCATGCAGAGCCATTTCCCCCGGCATGTGAGAGGTTGCTTGGAAGAGTCCCACTGCGAATGCATGCACATGCTGCCGCCCGACAGCTGATTGTCGGGTATCTGGCAGCACGCACAGGGGGTGGGGGGGTGGGTGGGAGATGCGCAGAGATGTGCAGTGCACATGGTGGGAGATGCGCAGAGATGTGCAGTGCACATGGTGGTGTCTCATGCACATGTGCAGAGACATGCGGTGCATGAGGGGGGGATAGTGCGCGCATGCACAGAGGGCGTGGGGGGCAGCACACATTGCCTTCTGGGTGCTGGCACATGCAAGCGAGCAAGAACGCAATTATTGGCACAGGAGCTAAAAAAGGTTAGCCACAGGGGTGGGATTCTACCAGTTCGCAACTATTCTCTAGAACCAGTTGTTAACATTCTAAGCAGTTTGGAGAACCAATTGTTAGAAGAAATTACTGGCCTAATCCTGTAAGGAAGGCAGGAACACAGTTTCTGTGTTGCTTACAGAAACTGCCTCTCCGTTAACCCTTATTACATTCTTGGCAGGACTAGACTTCCTGTCTCAGGAACATCTCTAGAGTTTTTTTTCCCTCCTTTGCTGGTACTTTGCTTGTGTGGAGTCACCATTCAAAGTTACAATGGCACTGAAAAAAGTGACTTATGAGCATTTTTCACACTTACGACTGTTGCAGCATCCCCACAGTCACGAGAGACCAGGCGAGGAGATGCATGCCTCGATGTGAGTGATATTGAGTTGGCCACACCCAGCCAATAACGTGACCATCAAGCCACACCCACCAACTAAGCCACGCCCACAGAACCGGTTGTTAAAAAATTTGAATCCCACTCCTGGTTAGCCACCATTGCAATAGTGCATGATCCCATTTCTAATGGGTTTTATGCTATTTTGTCAATGAAACCTCTAGACTTTTAAGTTATTTTTCCCTTCAGTTTGTTCTGTTTCTTCTAACTTAGTAGAATCCTCAAAGTAACCATTATGGTGGCTTACTGAAGCAAGTGCCTACTAATCATTTTAATTAGCATTTAAATGTGGACTTGTAGAACCACATAAAACATATATAAGAAAAAATTAGGGATGCTGATACCAAAACAAAGCAATTCAAATCCAAAAGCTGCCTTTAAAATCATGCATGAAATTTTTTATCGACTTTACTTTGACAAATGCATAAGGAATATATGTAGAACCTTTTCCCGAGTTAAGCTATTACTGCATCTGATTCCTCCTGTCTAGACTTTGAGATAGACCTGCGGGATTAAGCTATATTCATTCTTTCATCAATATAGATTTATTGCAACAAAGCCCACTGAGGCATGATTTCCTCATTTATTTGTTCTTACAATTTGCAGCCAAACAATATATATTTTCAGCTGCATTACTAGAAGACAATTGTGGATCAATATGATCATGTTAATTTTTAAGAAGCGATTGTAAGGTCAGCAGGACACATTCTTATAACATATTATCCTCTGCTAGTGATTGCATTGCTTAAAGGCACACAACTTCTCATTTCTCAGGCACCCAGAAAATAACTCTGCAATATTGCATGCAAGCAAAAATAGTGTTAACCCTGCGTATAATCTAGAGCAATAAACCTAGGCCAATAAAACCCTTTGTGAACAGCGTCTTATGAATTCAAATATCATCAATGGGATTGTTTCTGACCTTAATGCTAAAATGCTTAATAAAAATTAAAATAAAATAGAAATGGGGGGGAAAAAACCCAATCCTTTTGTGCCTCTTACTCAGATTAAGATAACCTTTAACCTACTCACATTAGGCTAATCTTTCACATTAATCAAAGCTGTAGACACTTCATTCTTCAAAATTTTCATAAATTTGCATTGAGACAAATGCCATGCAAATCATACAACTCTTTAAAGAATGCCTGTTTGCTGTTATAATAAAATAAATTTGCATTCTCCTGTACTGACAGTCACTCAAGAATTCCAGAACAATCCAGCATCTGAGCAGGCATACCGTATCTGACTGCAAAAAAGCAGAAGATCACAAAGTAGCAGCAAAGAAATGCAGACAACTTGTTCTTTGCTATCTTTGGTGAGTCCTCTACATTTTTGTAGTCCAGATATGATAAGCCTAAAATCAGAGGCTGCAGAAGTTAGAAATTTTAATTAGTGACTAGTTTTTACGTGCAAATGGTGCTCAGACTGATATCAGTGCTAACTGGGTGCCGCTTCTGGCATGGTTTAAGTCATATCATATTTATTTCTGTTCTAGATGGAGTCAAGGAAATACAGATAGCCCTCGATTTATGACCACAATTGAGCGCAAAATTTATGTTGCTAAGTGAGACATTTGTTAAGTGAGTTTTGCTCCATTTTAGGGCCTTTCTTGCCACAGTAGTTAAATGAATCACTGCAGTTGTTAAGTTAGTAACACAGTTGTTCAGTGAATCTGGCATTCCTGTTAACTTGTCAGAAGGTCAGAAAAGGTGATCACACGACCTTAGGACCTTGCAGTTGTCATAAATATGAGTCAGTTGCCAAGCGTCAGAATTTGGATCACATGACAGTAGGGAAGCAGCGACAGTTGTTAAATGTGAAAAACGGTCATAAGCTTCTTCTTTTCAGTGTCGCTGTAACTTCAAACAGTCACTAAATGAACTCTTGTAAGTAGAGTACTACCTATATATTAAAAAACCCTCTTTATTTTACTTGATCTTGAAAAGCTGTTGGGTCCATCCATCTGCATATAGACAGGATCCTTTGCAACCAATGTATTCTTCCTGCTATGCCAGCTTCTCTATTTGCTAATTCAGCAAATAGAAGGAAGTTGAGACAATGGACAAAGAATCTGAAGAAGAAGAAGAAGAAGAGGAGGAGGAGGAGGAGGAGGAGGAGGAGGAGGAGGAGGAGAGAAATGTCTATCAGAATTTTAAAAGATCATTTTTTTCTCCACTTTGCAGTTTCCTCCTCAGCAGAGCACTGTACACTCAAACATTGTCCTAAACCAGGGGTGTCAAATTCATGTCATCATGGCGGCATCATGTGACGTATCAGAACTTTTCCCCCTTCATTAAACCAGGCGTGGGAGTGGCCAGTGCGTGGCACATCTGGCCCATGGGCCAGGAGTTTGACAGCCCTGTCCTAAACTGCCATCTACAATCACAAAATCATAGATTCAATCATAGAATTATAGGGGGCTGGAAGAGACCTTGGAAGTCATCTAGTCCAACCCCTGCCCAGGACAGGAACCAAATTCATTTTCATTTTTCATTCTCATTTTCCATCCCATTATTTCCAGCTCCCCACAAATAAGTTTCTCACAGGACAGATCTTGCTTGCACAAGAAAATGAAACTGGGAGGTTTTGCCTCCTCATTCAGAACACAAGAAATCCCAAGGCATAATCTTACAAAAGATAGAACTGGAACTGACAGCCACACAGCACAGCTGGGAGGTGTGCAGGCTGGAAGGAGGGGAGGTGTTACTGATGAGATGAAAATCACCAGTGTATGTTGAACATACACTGTTGAGGCTTGAAGACCTAAATAGAGTACTACTTCTAGCCTCCCCATTTCCACTGATGGTTGCCCTCTCTCTGCTGGGTAGCAGGAGAGGAATAATTTCATAGAAAATAAATCTTTATCACTCCAAAAGCTTTATAACAGTTTCTACAGAGTGCCTTGCTCTTACTGCTATTTTCCTCAGCAGTAAAAATGGGAACTCTGCCATTAATAACTGCTGAGCTGGCTAGGCCTCTGAAGAGCCTGGTATCTCGTTGCTTGACAATTTACAGAGATGAAAGGTGCTAATCTCTGTTCTGAAGTAAAACCTATCGCCTGCATCATCAGGGTTGTTTTTTTCCCCCTAGTACTTATTGGAAAAAGAGAAACTAGTAAAACTTGAGACTGGGTTCTCTCTCCCTCTCCCTCTCTTTCTCTGCCTCCCTCCCTCTCCCTCTCCTCACTCCCCCCCTCCCTCTCTCTCTATAGTACATAGGGCTCCATTAACACCAGTCAAGCATGGCAAAATATTCTTTATGCTACTTTAAGATCTGTGATGATGGGGAGAATGGCACTGAGAACATTCCTGTAGAATCCCTTATAACTTTATAGGACAGAATTCAAGATCCAGAGAATCCATCATTTCTGTTCCTATTGCATTGTTCAGGCCAGCCTTAGATCATTGCAGCTTCTTCTGGGCACTTCATTGACTGGAAGACATAGATAACTAGAAAGTGTCCAGAGATGAGAAAATATGATGATAGAAGGCCTGGAGGAAAAAGCTTATGAGGAACAATTTGGGACGTTGGGGATGATATTTAACCTGGGGAAAGAAGACATGTTAGCTGTTCTTACAGTATCTGAATATTTGGTTTTGTTTTGGTTGTTTTTGTTTCGCTCATGGCCCAGAGTTCTTTGGACAAATAGGCTATCAGATATATTGGATGGGCAAACAAATACATAAAAAATAAAGATGGGGCAGACTTATTCAGTGTTGATTCACCAGACTGAAGAAGAAACAATGGGTTTGAACTTCAAGAACTTGAAGCATAAATGCTGGACTCTCCTCCCTGAGAGGTATTTAAAGAGAAGTTAGAGCACCATCTGACAGAGGTTGCAACTTGCAATGGATAGCTGTACTAAACAGAGAACTGGACTACATGATCTCCACGATTCCTACTAACTCTTACATTCTGTAGTCTGGAATAGGTTTGTTTGCAATTAATAAGTCAAAATAAAATACAAGAGAAAGTCAAACCTTAGTTACAAAACTACATAGTTGCAACAGAATAAACTTGTATCACTCTACAAGCAAGGTACATTCTTTCACATCTGTTGGTCATGCCTCAGGGCAAAAAAAGTATTGGAATAAAATAAGAAATTGGTTGCAGGAAATTATTGGTCTCCAAATAGAATTTAAACCTGAAATGTTCCTATTAAGAATAATCAGAGGAGTATTTGACAAAGGAACGAAATATACTATAATACATATATTGACAGCGGCAAGAATTGCCTACGCAGAGAATTGGAAATTAAATAGCACCCCTTCCAAAAGCATGATAATAAAGAAAGGAATGGATTGCGCAGAGATGGTCAAACTCACATTGGAATTGCAAGATAGAGCAGATATGGAATACTATACGGTCTGGGAAAAGTGGTAGAATTGGTTAGAAGTAGAAACAAAAATTAATCTATATGTATATTGACCAAAATGAAAATGTTGATGTCATAGTGCTGAGAAAATTATATATGTTTCTTTTTTAAATGTTCAAAAGTACAATAAAAATTACTTTAAAAAAAATTCAATCGTTCTAACGCAGCCAAAGTAATGATTACTCAGTCATGTGGCTCTGAAAAAACAACCAGTTTTAAGAACATCCTGGTAGTTTTGTCAATTAACAGTTATTTGATGTATGGTTTAGCAGACCTTCCTGATAGCACAGTCAATAAGGCTATGCAATGCTTCAAATTCAAAGGAAAAAAAAAAAAACCCTCTTCAGAGCCCAGAAGGGCAAAGCATGTAACATCTGTATGAAATATCTTAAACCAAACATGTTTTCTTTCCCCAGGACTCTACTGCAGTTGCTTAAGAAGTTGCCAATGGGTATTACAAGATATCTCCCTCACGATTCAAAGCACCTCTTGGCCTTCAGATCCAAAGCACTGCACAGCCTCAAGAACTAATAACAGGGCAATCATTTCTTGACAGGTTCCAGCATAAAAATGACAAAACAAAAGAACATATTCCGCTGCTTCCATTTCATGGTTACTGCCGAAAGGAGTTTGTTAAGAACCAGCCTACCTCACAGGTAAAATAAACTTGGAAGTGGGCTTACGACTTCCATTTTGAGTGGAGTTTCCAACGTTTCTTAGAACCACTAAAGAATTTATTGTCAACGGACAGTTTAAAAGACTCACACAAAAACACATTTTTCCAGCTAAAAAAAAAACCCTGAACTATTCCACCTGAACAATAGAATTATTTTCATTAAACAGAAAATAGAATTATTTTCATGAAATGCTAGTGTAATCTTTAAAAGCCACATTTTTTTACATACAGAAGTTAAAATAGTGAATTGTGGCTTTCCTCAGTCCTGACAACTTACTGGATTGTTATGGAGTTGAAATGATAGATCTTTCCCCTGCCCGCTGCAAAAAAAAATGCTAAGCTAGAGAGAGAGAAAGAGAGAGAGAGAGAGAGAGAGAGAGAGAGAGAGAGAAAGAAAGAAAGAAAGAAAGAAAGAAAGAAAGAAAGAAAGAAAGAAAGAAAGAAAGAAAGAAAGAAAGAAAGAAAGAAAGAAAGAAAGAAAGAAAGAAAGAAAGAAAGAAAGAGGAAGTGGAAACAGATATAGCTTCTGTACTTCAAAGCATTCACCTGTCCAACTGCCTTTAAATATATGAACCCTAAATAAAAATTGTATCCAAGATGTACCATCAATGAAAAATCATGTGGAAATACATTTTTAGATCTATCCTGATTTTTTAAAAAAGCAAAGAAAACCAGCAGGGAAGCGTCATTTATTAATCCCACAGAGAACAAATACAGAAATGCGAAAATAGCGATAGAAATTAATAACCATGATGTTTAAAAAGTAGCTTTTGGGGTAAGATATTCAGATTGAAGCTTTATCACATAAAAACTCAAAAGCACTTGCTATTTTTTTCATAATGAACAATTAATGAATAAATGTAATTAGCAAGATGTGGCCTCTCATATCTCTCTGGCAATAGTTTGACTTGCAAACTTCTTGTCCCTCGTAATTGTAGTATAAACGTCTAAATTAACCAGGAGACTTTTAAAGCAGTAGTAATCAAGAATTCTCATACTCATCACCAGTCTTTTCTCATTTTTAGCTTATTCCTATTTACAGTCTGAGCCTGTATGGTCTTTGACTAAAGCTAAATAATGAGGTCAATGTTTCAAAGACTGGGAACCAAAATCATTCAGTTTTGCCCTCTCAATTATCTATCTGTCTTAAAACTATTTAAACTCTCTTTGGGAAATACGTTTCCTATATTCTCTCATCCCCTGTTAAGTATTACAGGAACAGTTTGGGGCTGATGGATTGTTTCAGGTGTTTGTTTTTCTTCTTTTTCTGGTTGGATATGACCTTAATATTTATACATTATCTCACTAGATATCACTTTTTGAAGGCAAGTGTTTTTTTTTTAAAGGAAATCCATTATCTGCTTAAAAGAGCACTTTGAAAAGTCTAAGAATCAAGAGGTAAGTTTGTAATCAATCAGAATTGCATTAGCAGTTGTTCCAATATTTCAGGGGCTGCCACAAAAAAAGAGAGGTTCAGTCTATTTGTTAACAGTCTGTTAATAATTTCTTACATACTGACCACATTTTACCTAATATCAATTCATACTTTCTGACTTATATTAAGAATCTTTGGTTCCTAACTAAATTTTTACTTTATAATTTTCATTCAACTTCATTCCACAAGATCTGGCTATCTTCTTCACATCTTCACAGTGTGAACTTTATGTTGATTTGTTTGAAGATCCCTTTGGCTGATGTTTTGACTTTCCACAGTATTCCCAGCAGTGGTGGGATTCAAATTTTATTACTACCGGTTCTGTGGGCATGGCTTGGTGGGCGTGGCATGGCATGGCAGGCATGGCAAGGGAAGGATACTGTAAAATCCCCATTCCCTCCCCACCCCACTAACCTGCTTTCCAGCTCCATTCTCCTGTGCAAGGGAACAAAAGAAGTCCCAGCTGATCAGCTGAGACTCAGGATACAGAGCATAGATGGGGGCAGAGCCAGTCAGAGGTGGTATTTGCTGGTTCTCTGAACTACTCAAAATTTCTGCTACCGGAAATCTCCAGAATTGGTCAGAACCTGCTGAATAGCACCTCTGATTCCCAGGACTCTTCTCCAACATCTAAGTTCAGAAGCATCCATATCTTCTTACTTTGCTTCTCCAAAATCCAACTTTGGTTTCACAGAGTGTCACAGGGAAATCCATGGCTTACACAATTCTTATATTTGGAAATATAGACGCATTCTCCACCTCCTTTTATCAAAAATATAGTCAATTTGATTTCCCTATATTCTACCTAGTGATGCCCATGGATGAAGGCATTTTGGCTGTTTGAAGATCTATGAGGAAATAATTGGAGTGGCAGAAATAGATAAATCTGTTTCCTGCTTCATTTCAGTTTCCTAAGCTATATAATCCAACCTGTTTTCAGCTTTGGCATCTAGTTTCCAATCACAAGCAGCATATCTTGCTTGCTTCAATTGAACTTGATCATAAAATGTATCAACCTCCCTTTTTTTCTGCTTTGGTGTGGGTGTGTGTGTGTCAAAGCATAAACTTGAATGGTCGTCATATTGAAGAGTTGCCCATGGAGCCTAATCGATAATATTCAGTTATTGATTATGTTGTACCCAAATACTGTTCTTCCTATATCTCTTCTTACTGTAAATGCTACATTTTTCCTTCTTTGTTCTTCATGTCCTAAATCATAAATAGTGCGATCATCTGACTGAAAGTATTTCAGCTCACTGACATCTAAGATATTAGTCTGTAGTCATTTCATTTCATCTTTCACTCTGTTGAGCTTTCCCTCTGTTCAGACTTCATACGTTCAATGTTCCCACTGTAATTCCGTCTTTGCGGCTTTGGATTTTCTTTTCTGTATGGCAGCATTGGCCACTGGATGCTCCAAAGGCTTTAATCTAAACATAAACACCCATTAGCAGTGCGAAAGAGACTCAGTCTTCTTCAGTAGTGTGACATCTGGCACTTTATCATCCAGCATTTTATATTTCCTATCCATGTGGTTTTCTTGGTAAAAAAATAGTGAATTACTGTCGTCTTCTCCTCGCCTTTGCCATTGTGATCCTCTGCCACTGGCACCTCCATATAGGAGGAGCCCTGGTGATGCAGTGGTTATAAATCAATACTTTAATCCAACTCTGCCCATAGCCTGGAGTTTGACCCTGACCAACTCAAGGTTGATTCAAGGACTTCCGTCGTTCCGAGGTCGATAAAATGGGAACCCAGATTGTTGGAGGCAATATGCTAACTCTGTAAACCATTCAGAGTGGGCCATATTGCACTATGAAGCGGTATATAAGTCTAAGTCATGTTGCTGTTGCTATATCACTAGTGCCAAATATAGGTTCCTGCTTTCTTTAGATGGGCAGCTGGAATGGTCCTTATGCTGTGAGTGATCTTGCTGGGTGATCATCTTGGCATGCATTCTCAGCATTTTTTGCTCCCTTGCCACAATGAAGCGATACAGAAAGCCTTGGGGGTGTGAGGGCTATACAAGTAGTCCTTGACTTACAACCACAATCAAGCCCAAAATTTACTGAGTTTAATTGAGACAGTTGTTAAGTGAATCCATTTTATGACATTTTTGCCACAGTTGTTAAGAGATTCACTGTAGTTGTTAAGTTAGTAACTGTTCTATTGTCACTATACATGAATCTGTGTGCAGCTCGGCATGCAGCTAAGCCCACCTATCCTCCAATAAAACAGATCCTGTGGGTAGATCTGGATGCTTTATTGAAAGAACAGGATATGGTGAAACTGGGGAAAATAGGGATACATACAATGAGAACCAAATACAAGATAGATAATATTGAGTTACTGCTCAATAACAATTAATAAATACAAGCAATCTAAATCTCACCCAGCGATGCTCTGTGTGCGGGAAGTGGGTTTGTCCTTGCATGACCATGTGCCATAGATTAAGATGGATTCTTCTTTGTTCTTCTGCTCTCTCCAAATGCTAAAGAAAATGGAGTCTGGCTTCCCAGCATACACTTGTTTTGAGAGTGTAGGCTGATGAGTAAAGAGGTTGGATCAGCTTCAAACAATATAATTGGTATTTGTCCCACTGGCTACTAGATGGGGCTAGAGAACAACAGCAGTATATAAAGATATACTGCTATATTGGGGCATGATAATAACATAGTTTTAAAGTGAATCTGTCCTCCCCACTGACTTTGTCAGAAGTTGGAAAATGTGATCCCGGGATACTGCAACCATTATAAATATGGGTCAGTTGCCAAGCCTTTAAATTTTGATCACATGACCCCGGGGATGCTGCAATGGTTGTAAGTGTGAAAAACAATCATAAGTCACTTTTTTCAGTGTCATAACTTTGAATGGTCATGAAATGAACGGTTGTTAATTCAACCATTAAATTGGCTTTAGTCCCATTAAGTCCACCATTAACCGAGTCTTAACCATAAGACATGGCACTTATACTTTCTTTGTCCTAAAAAACAGGGCTGCTCTCATGTTGTAACAGATAAACTAATTAACAGCTTAATTAAAATGCCTTACTTCTTTTTTTTTCAGAATTCCAGCTTGAAGACAAATTACTGCTATTTTAAAAGTTGCATTACTGTAGGGCCCTGAAAGTAGAAGAGTATCTTTCTTTTTTCAGGCTTATTCAGAACCCTAAAGACAATATTGGGCTGCTTTAATAAACAGCAGAGAATGTTAAACTTGCACTGTTTTTAATCATGTCTTCCTATTCATATCTGAGGGAGGTATAGTCTTATTGTAAAAGCATCTGACCCTTTCACAGTGTAAGCCAAAACAACCTCTTCAAGATAAGTAAGTATGGGTTTTCAGTCTAAGCTTCTTGAATAGTAGATCCGTGGGAAACCAGTTCTGAGTTTATTGGAGGAGGAGGAAGAGAATAACATTTTGAATAAAGCAATCGCAACACAAAGGCAATGCAATCTTGTTACATTTATTTGTTGATATTTTCAGCAACCGGGACCAAAACAAGCCATCAGCAGAAATGCTTGGTGGAATACAATGCTGGAAAATCTCAGGTAATAAAGACAGGAAAACACAGGCATTTTTAATACTCTTTTGTGAGCTGCTGCTGTCACTCTTCATTCTATGCCTCCCCCCTCTTCTATATTTCTTTTTTCCTCCTCAGAGGGAAGTTGATCATTGCCTGTACCTTCACCTTCTTCTTTTACCCATGGGTGTCAGCCTTGTCAATCACCGTGCAATGATGCAGCTCATGAAAATGTGTCTCAGCAAGTAGCACGGTGACCTTCAGCTCTCTCTTTTGTTGTGACAAACGGGTTTCATTTGCCAGCTGAAGAAATGAGCACTCCCCAATTCTTCCTTGTCTTCCCCAGCCAAAATAGATTCTGACTTCTAAAGAGAAAGGAGAGAGCAGGCTAAGACCGAAGGTGCCCCCCTCCCAAATCCTATAGCAGAGTTTTTCTCTAGCACAGCTTTCACTGAAGTTTGAACAAAAACATGTATGTGGCTAGACAGTTTGCCTCTTTCAGTGGACCAGTTTTTTATCCTGTCAACAAGAGTCACAGAAATTGTAGGGAACACAGACTTCTCTTGTGATGTTATAGGGGTTAGCCTTTTCCTAGGTAACATTGTTTATTCCGAAGTGCGATGCTATCCTAGACATTGACCAACTAACAAGCCTGGTTGGAAAGCAGCACTTGACCCACAGACTTTCTGGTTTTTGTTATTTTATTTTTATCATTTATATGGCCACCTGTCTACTTCACATAAGTGACTCTAGGTGGTGTGCAAGGATTAAAAACACACACCAAACCACACACAACATATTTATTTATTTCCTACTTTTATTATTTGTGCCTCAGTGGCGCAGTGGTTAGAGTGCAGTTACTGCAGGCTACTTCTGCTGACTGTTGGCTGCCTGCAATTTGGCAGTTCAAATCCCACCAGGCTCAAGGTTGACTCAGCCTTCCATCTTTCCGAAGTGGGTAAAATGAGGACCCAAAATAGTTGGGGTCAATATGCTGACTCTGTAAACCGCTTAGAGAGGGCTGTAAAACACTGTGAAGTGGTATATAAGTCTAAGTGCTATTGCTATTATTTTTACAAATAACTCAAGGTGGTAAAGACACCTCTGATTTTCCCAAAACAACCCTATCAGATGAGTTGGGCTGAGAGAGAGTGACTGGCCTAGCTGGCTTTCATACCTAAGGCAGGACTAGAACTCCCAGTTTCCTATTTTCTCATGCCTAACCCATAAGGTTAACTTTATTTTTATCTCAGGTAAACCACTTAACCATAAGACATGGCACCCAAGCATCAACAGTAACCCCACTCATAGAAGTGACCCAAATGTCTGGGGAAACAAGTAGGTCTTCAGGGTTGGGGCCATCCAAATCCCCAGAGGGATGCTGATCCATAGGATAGGTGCTGTCACTGAGGTCCAACAAGATGACATCATTTGATAGAAGGCACCCCGAGTATGCCTTCTATACTAAATCAAGTAAGCCAAGCAGAACAATAAGAAAAGGACATTATTCAAGTAGCCTGGCCCTATGCTTTGGA
Source organism: Bungarus multicinctus (assembly GCA_023653725.1). Taxonomy (NCBI): domain Eukaryota; kingdom Metazoa; phylum Chordata; class Lepidosauria; order Squamata; family Elapidae; genus Bungarus; species Bungarus multicinctus. The sequence goes on along the minus strand of CM042836.1, from coordinate 141,826,677 downwards.
GATTTCATTTTTAGTTTCATTAAAGCTTGGAAGGAGCCAGTGTAGCTCACAGAACAGCAGTGTTAAATTAACAAGTATATCAAGAAATACCAAAATCTTCCTGCACCTCTTCATGCTGAATCAACTGAAAATTCCAACTCCTCTTCCAGGGCATAGTAGAGCATGAGCCAGACAGGAGATGACTAAGCCATGAGTCATAGAAAGACCACCCATTCCAGGAATGGGTGCAGGTGGTGCAAAACATGAACTTGAGCCAAGATTGCCCATAGCTGCCATCTGATCTTTGAATAGGATCAGTATCCAGGAGGACCCCCAAACTGTATACCAACTCTGGCTAAGAAGTATATTCCAAGCAGAGTTGCAGATGGAACCAGGGGTCCTTAAAACCCATAGCCGCTCAGTCTCAGTCCTGAGGATGAACTGAATCATATCCTCCTCCATTCAACCTCTCACAGCTTCCAGGTACTGGGAAAAGACAGCATCACTTGATCAACCCAGTGTGGAGATGTACAACAAGGTATCATCAACGTATTGTTGACACTCAGTGGTGGAATTCAAATAATTTAACAACCGGTTCCCTGCCCTAATGATTTCTTCCAACAACCAGTTTACCAAACTGCTCAGAAAGTTAACAACTGGTTCTCCCAAACTGGTGTGAACTGGCTGAATCCCACCACTGATGATACTGCATCAAGAATTCATTCTCTAGTGTCTGCTCTAAGAAAGACCAGCCTGAGAAACTAATATCATACAGGCTAGCACTATTTTTATTCCAACAGATGAAGTGACAGAATCTTGCAAACCTGAACATATTTCCTCTCCCCCTCCCCAGCCAACTTCATCTTTGTGCCAACTAGGGAGGGTGTTGTCTGAGGCTTTTTCTCAAGTTATTTTCCCAGTCCGAGGCTCAATCTCTGTTTATCTGATTATTGCCTCAAGTAGAGGGTTCTTCCTCCTGTCTTCAAGGCCATTCACTCTTCCCTCTACATTTGCTCATAAACTGTCCTCAACCACCCCTAATTATATTAAAATGATTTTTAAATTAAATTTAAATTCAAATCTTGCAAGATATCATGCCAGAATGTCAGATGAGCCCTTCTCCCCAGTTGACACAAAGGTAAAGTGAAAAGAGGAGAGAATCATGTTGCAAGATTCTATCACTACAGCTGTTACAATAAAGGGAGTGCTGGCCTGCATGTGGTTGGTTTTTTTAGGCTGGTCTATCTTAAGGCGATCACTAGAGAATGAATAGCAAACTGCTTTTGTATTGCTGCCAAGAAAACAAAACAGATGCTCTACACGAAGCCACCAGGAATCCATCTTAACCTGAAACTTATACTTTCAAGAAACTTTGGGATGATGTCTTTTGCTTTTGTGACTGTGACAGCATGGCTGTCTTCATTATCTCTTTTCTTCCGGTTTCTTCTAAATCTTTAGATGGCAGTCTTTATTTAGTGCTTGATTGTTCCTGGGGCTCTTCAGGAAAATACGTCAGCAAGTTAATAAGCACAGCTGTCAGCAATAAAAGTAACATTGGGGTTTAATGCACAAATACTATTTAGCATGTAGCTGGTGACACAAGACTCAGAGGCAGCTAATGCCTGACGACTGAGATCCCGGCAAGCAAATAATGATAGCAAACTGAATATTTTATCAGTGCTTTTAACAATGATATAATCAGAACACTCTTTTAAAAAGGAAATATTACTGCTAACCATCCTCCCTCCTTATTCTCTGCCTTCCACCCATCCATTTTTTGGTTATCATATTGATGTATTCTCATCTTTTTTCATTGTTCATTTTAGCAATAGCAATAACACTTAGACTTATTTATCGCTTCGCAATACTTTACAGCCCTCTCTAAGCGGTTTACAGAGTCAGCATATTGCCCCCAACAATCTGGATCCACATTTTACCAGCTTGGGAAGGATTGAAGGCTGAGTCAACCTTGAGACAGTGAGAATTGAATGTTGAACTGCTGGCATCTGGCAACCAGCAGAAGTAGCCTGCAGTACAACATTCTAACCACTGCACCACCACGACTCTTACTTTTGTTGTTCTATTATTTTACTCCTGTTCCGTTTGCACTCCTTTCATTTTCTTCCTTTTTAATCATTGTAAGCCACTCAGAGTTGCCCCACAGTGAGATAGGTGGCGAATAAATGTTAAAAAATAAATAAAATAAAACCATTTTATTGTAAAGTGGAATCAGCTGGTAATCAAGAAAAGGCATATTACAGCCAGCACCCTGAAGTTCAAGTGGCATATAAAATATCAATATCAATAATTATGGATATTTGCATAAGTTAAATTCTACTTCGCAAAAAAGAGTATTTTTCCAAGTTTTCCACTGAAATTAGCTGAGGTTAGGAGCATACAGCTCTATATGCCAAAAAGCAAAGCAAGAGTTAGAGGGTTTTCTACCAGAAAATCGAGTATAAAAATATTGTGTATGTACGTTTTAGAGTCCTTATGCATGATTAGATATGGGCAAAGCTTCCTTCAGCTACATCTGAAGCCTGTTTGACATTCACAAGCATTTAAAAAGCTGTTTTTAAAAACTCATCTGTTTGCTGCCGAGTTCCCTCTGTTAAAGCAACATTGGAGCATGGTTGTTGATGGGTCTCCTGGGAAATGTTGAAGATCTTTGGAAATTCAGCTATCCTCATATAAATAACAAAGCACCTAAAAACAAAAACCTGCTTTAATTCTTGCTCGACATAGAAAAACAACTGAAAGAATTGACCTTCACTGAAAAAATGTTCCCCTAAACAGAAGTCTAGTTCTGGATTCCTAATTTATTGCAGTCAACAAGCATTTTGTCAGGACTAGGGAATTAACATTTCAAAACAGCTATAGGGAACATTTTGTTTCATCAAGATCAGTGGGAGGTTGGCTTTGTATGAAAAGATTGCTTTCCTGCACCCACGAAGCAAGCAAACCTGTGGACTTAGTCACACAGCTGCAGAATCTCCTAACATTGTGGTCTGGAAAATAACTTCCAGACTCAGGAAATGAACACAAACCAGGTAGTCCTTGACTCATGACCACAATTGTGTCCAAAATTTATGTTGCTAGGTGAGACATTTGTTAAGTGAGCGTTGCCCCATTTCACAATCTTTTTTGCCATCGTTGTTAAGTGAATCACCGCAATAGTTAAGTTAGTAACATGGCTGTTAAGTGAATCTGGCTTCCATATTGATTTTGCTTGTCAGAAAGTCACAAAAGCTGAGTACATGATCCCGGGGTACCACAATTGTCATAAATACAAGTCAGTTGCCAGGCTTCTGAATTTTGATCATGTGACCTTGAGGATGTTACAATGATCATCAGTGTGAAAATTAGACATAAGTCACTTTTTTCTACTTCTGTTCTGTTTGCATTCCTTTCATTTTTTTCCCCCTTTTGTTATTGTAAGCCACTCAGAGTAGCTCCATAGTTGGATAAATGGCAAATAAATTTAAAAAATAAATAAATAAAGCCAGAGAACAGTAGATTATAAGGCAGAATCAGCTGGAAATTAAGTAAAGCATACATGAGCCATAGTGATGCAGTGGTTAGAGTGCAGTACTGCAGGCTGCTTCTGGTGAATGCCGGTTGCCTGCAATTTGGCAATTCAAATCTCACCAGGCTCAAGGCTGACTCAGCCTTCCATCCTTCCGAGGTGAGTAAAATGAGGACCCAGATTGTTGGAAGCAATAGGCTGATTCTGTATGCCGCTTAGAGAGGGCTGTAAAGCACTGTAAAGCGGTATATAAATCTAAGTGGTATTGCTGTACTACAGCCAGCACCTTGTAAAATGCCACTGTAACTTTAAATGGTCACTAAACAAACTGTTGTAAGTTGAGGACTACCTGTACTTATCCGTACCAAACAAAGTTGGGATTTCTTTTCTTCTTCCATTTGGGCTATATACTGTTTGGGGAAGAGCAGTACATCAGGCAACTCTTAAATGTAGGTTAGAAAAGCATACTTCTTGCAAGCCGGAAAAAAATGTTTTTGATAGGAAAGAAGGGGGTAGCCTAGGGGCTAAGTCAAATATAAAAATGTATGTTGTCTCCCTGAAACATACCTACCAACAACTTTACTTCTTTATCTGGTGACCCCGAGGAATAGAGCCTTCTCTGTGGGGGCGTCTGCCCTCTGGAATGGGTTGCCTCCAGAGTTACGGACAGCCACGGACCTGGGGACCTTCAGGCGTGCCTTGAATACCTGGCTCTTTGACCAGGCCGGCTTGGGCTGATTTTAGATTTAGGTATTTTAATTTTTTATACTAAATTTTAGGGTTTATGGGAGGGGTTTTAACTGTTTTACAGCCAGGGTTTTTAATTTAATTTAGTTTTAACTTTTGTATATTTAATGTTTTTAATTGTATGGCTGTGCACCGCTCCGAGTCCTTCGGGAGAGGAGCGGTATATAAATAAATATTATTATTATTATTATTATTATTATTATTATTATTATTATTATTATTATTATTATTATTATTATTATTATTATTATTATTATCTACAGATGTAAATCTCTAAAGTCACCTGTTTTGATTCATCTCTGTAAGAATGGAAGCATTCATATTCCTACTAGCAATAGTAATAGCACTTACACATATATGCCACTTCACAGAGCTTTGCAGCCCTCTCTAAGCGATTTACAGAGTCAGCCTATTGCCCCAACAATCTGGGTCCTCATTTTACCCAGCTGGGAAGGATGGAAGGGCTCTAAATAGGGTGAGTCAACCTTAACCCTGGTCGGATTCGAACTGCCAAATTTCTGGCAGATGACTGTCAGCAGAAGTAGCCTGCAGGACTGCATTTTAACCACTGTGCCACCATGGCTCTTGATGCTGTTGATCCTTATGGCATCTGGCAACAACACAGGACACAACAGAATAGGAGATTGTCACCTCCTTTCAGGACATAGCAGCTGCCTTAGGAAAAAAAAAAAAAAACAGAACAGTCATAAGCAACAGCAGAACTGTTTTCCATGGTTTACCGCTTATCACTCACCATTTGCCAACATTAAGGTCACAGAAGCAACATTTCATAATTGTTGCCTTGGAGGAACTGTGATTGTGTTGTCTATTGTCAAATGTAACCTTTATAAAAAGGAGGGAAAACTATTTTTCAGTATAGCTTTATTTATGGCAAGACGGGTAATTTATCAAGAACAAAAGAAAAGCCTTTGGCTGCAAAAGATAACGTTCCCAATCTTAGATTCACTCACTCTTAGGTCAATCAAGGTCCCTTTGCCCACATTCCAAGTTTTCTAGTGAGGGCTGCCTCAGATTTTCATAAGTCTGAGTCCTAAATATGCAGTCAATTGTTCCTCTCCAAATTCAGCCAGCACAACAAAATTCATTTCAAGGAATCCGTCTTATCTTTATCTCAGCTTTGTAGTTGGGAAAGACACATGTGCATATATGAATTTCCACATCGCAAAGATGAGTATTTTTCCAAATTTGCTGTTGAAATCAGCTGAAGTCAGAATAATACAGCTGGCCTAGACTGGGCTGAGCTAATACATCTGTAAAACTTGCTCTCAGCCTGACTCAGTTCCACATTTTCAAATAGCCTCAAGGAGGTGAGATAAACACTTTTAATTGCAGAGAACTGGAAATTCATACATATGACGAAGTTCTACATGTCCCAAGAAATATAAACGCTGCCTGTCTGTTCTAGGGCTGAGATCCTGGAGCTGTTGAGCCAGGGGGTGTCTGGCCTTGAAGATACCTACCATTTATTCCCTAGTTTACAAATTGCTATTTCTGGCATGGGAATCTTTCACATCACCAACTTCAACCTTTGAACTGTTTCTCCCTTTTTCAATCTCTTCTATGCAGGCATAAGGCCTTTCCCATCTATGCCAGACACTATAATGGTTCTCCTCCACAATCAGTTCTGTCTCGCTTGGAGTCAGAACACATATTCCAGGGGAATGGATTTCCACCACCAGAAGAATAGAAAATAAAACATTATTTATTTGATATATACAGCTGCCCAATTCAGCGCATGAGACCACGGGGTTGATTTTTCAAATACCATCTAGACTAATATACCACTTCATAGTGATTTACAGTACTCTCTATAGCCGTTTATAGAGTTAGCATATGGCCCCCTACAATCTGGATCCTCATTTTACCAACCTTGGAAATATGGAAGGCTGAGTCAACCTTGAGATGTGGTTTCCAACTGCCTCAAAAGGCCTTTCTCAGGGGTGGGATTCTACCAGTTTGCACCTATTCGATAGAACCGGTTGTTAACATTCTAAGCAGTTCAGAGAACCAATTGTTAGAAGAAATTACTGGCCTAATCCTATAAGGAAGGCAGGAAGGAAACATTCTTGTGTTGCTTACAGAAACTGCCTCCCCCTTAACCCTTATTAAATTCTTGGCAGGACTAGACTTCCTGTCTCAGGAACTTCTCTTGAGTTTTTTTCCCCTCCTTTGCTGGTACTTTGCTTGTGTGGAGTGACCATTCAAAGTTACAATGGCATTGGAAAAAGTGACTTATGACCATTTTTCACACTTATGACTGTTGCAGCATCCCCACAGTCATGAGAGGCCAGGTGGGGAGATGCGTGCCTCGATGTGAGTGATATTGAGTTGGCCACGCCCAGCCAATAACATGACCACCAAGCCATGTCCACCCAGTCACATGACCACCAAGCCACACCCACCAACTAAGCCATGCCCGCAGAACTGGTTCTTAAAAATTTGAATCCCACCCCTGGCTTTTCTGGTAATCATAGTCAGCAAAGTGAATTTGATCAAGAATCCAATTTTTCTTTGAGGAGGGACTGAGTGGTTCTTGGAAAAAAATTAGAAACTTCTAGCATAGGAGAGGGACAAACATCATTTGGCAGCAGAAATGAATGATAATCTTAAGAGGCTTAAAATGGTAATATCTGAGCAGAAGAATGAATTGGATAAACATATTTTTTAATTTATACAGTAGCTTAAAGATTAAACTAGTTTCCCAGTTTGTTAAACTACTTAGGTATTTCTTCTAGGAGGCATTCGTTCTCTTCTTTTACCAGCAGATTATGGATGATGAGTAAAAGAGAGGTAGTATTTTATTCCCAATAGTAGAAGAAAAACAGTTTTCCAAAAACATATCATGAATTGGGAGCCTCTTTTTTTTTAAAAATGAGATGATTGAGCAATTCATGTTTGCAGAAAAATTGTTTCCTAAATAGACAAGTCATCTTAGTGGTAGAGAAGCTACCAAAGCAGGCAATAAAATCAGCCATTGTGGTGGAGTCAATTGCCATTAAAATGGATTCTGTTCAGCATGTATACTTGTAGCTGCCAGCAGAAAAAACCATCACTCCTTGGCTATATTTTTCATCTATATTGGCTATATTTTTCATGGCATCAGAGCACCCACAGGTGTCAGGGAATTCACAATCTGACCAGATGTAGCCCACAGCCCCCAACCTTTAATAATTCTAGTGATTTTTATTCAGAATTTCAGAAAAGACTTATGCAATCTTGTAAGAGAAGTTTGAAATCTGGAAACGGTGGAGAGCAGGGGAGATGGCGTGCAAAGCATTGTGCAAAGATGCACAAAGCAGATAAGATTTGGTGTGACCATACTTAGAATATTGCATGTAGTTTCAGTTACCACAATATAGAAAAAGATGTTGAGACTCTAGAAGGAATGCAGAGAAGAACAACAAAGATGATTGGGGGACTGGAGTAGAGATAGTATTCAGCAGGTTCTGACCAGTTCTGGAGAACCAGTAGTGGAAATTTTGAGTAGTTCAGAGAACCAGCAAATACCACCTCCCCCATCTATTCTCTGCCTCCCAAGTCCCAGCTGATCGGCTGGGTCTTCTTTGGTTGCCCCGCACAGGAGAATGGAGCTGGAAAGCAGGTTAGTGGGGTGGGGAGGGAATGGGATTTTGGAGTATCCTTCCCCCAGGAGTGGGGAAGGAATGGGGACTTTACAGTATCCTTCCCCTACCATGCCCACCAAGCCATGCTCACCAAGCCATGCCCACAGAACTGGTAGTAAAAAAATTTCAAATCCCACCACTGGACTGGAGACTAAAACATACAGAGAACGGTTGCAGGAATTGGGTGTGGCCAGTCTACAGAAAAGAAGGACCAGGGCTGACATGATAGTAGAGTTCCAATATCTGAGGGGCTGCCACAAAGAAGAGGAAGTCAAACTATTCTCCAAAGCACCTGAAGGCAGGACAAGAAGGAATGGATGAAATCTAAGCAAAGAGAGAACCAATCTAGAAGTAATGATAAATTTCCTGACAGTTAGAACAATTCAGTGGAACACTGTTTTTAAGAAGCAGTTGGACAACCATTTGTCTGAAATGGTATAGGGTTTTCTGCTTGAGCAGTTGGGTGGACTAGAGGACCTCCAAAGTCCCTTTCAACTCTGTCATTCTGTTATTCTGTACATCAAAGATGGCCAAGTTGCACTTTAGAGTTATACATCAAACATACATTGACCCATTTCAAATAAATATAAATCATCAACAGAAGAAAATAAAATTGTCTCTAACAATATTGCAATCATCTACTCTATTTACCTTGTATAATGCTGACTTCTATTTAAATATTTGTATGTATGTATCTGGAAATAGAGAGAGAGAGAGAGAGAGAGAGAGATTCATGTATACTTCTTACTTAGTGGTTCATTTGGACATGATGATGCATTTTTTATGTTCATTTCTGTGCTTCATGAACTATCATGAAGCCTTTGTGATTTGGTGGCAACCTGGGGATTAAAGTATCTGTTCACTTTGGGAAAAAAAAATAGATGTACTTCATTTGTTTACACTCGTTTCTTAAAACTCCCTTTTAATCATTTTAAAACAAAGCTCCTTCATGTTCTGCACAGAATTAAAACCTGCACAGATCTCACGCTTTACAGTTACGTTTTCAGAAGAAACAAAGTACATCAATACAAACAGCTGGATATCCCCACAGGTATGAATGATGCCAGATCAGGCAAACACTATCTTAACACAACCTTTTTTGCCCCCTTTTAGTCACTTCCAAAGCTGGTAGGAATAAAGCATCTTTTCAAACACTGTCACCATTTACAAAGGAAGTCTAACAGCCGTGAAGGGTACATCTTATCATATCATGTCAGGCTGGAATATATAAAAAGAAAGAAGTTTACTGGAAGTTGTAAGTTTGGGTGAGGAGGAGGACTTGGGGTTTTGTGTGTGTGTGTTTCTATTTTTTGCACTTTTTAAAAGCACAGTTCAGAAATTCCCCAAGCTGCAGCAAATCCAAGATGTGAGATGGAGAAAGAAATATGTCAAGTATTTCATATCTTTCAAACATTAAAAAAAAAGAATCTTTCAAATCTCTTTTCAAGTGCTTTCCAGGAATGTTCATCACAACATTTGGTCAGTGGAAAATTGCTTTTTCTTTTGGCATAAAGCAATTTTTTTACAGGCTAGTGCCAAGAAAGAAACAGAGAACACACATAAGCAGTTCCGTATTTTTCTTTGATCTTGTTCCTTTGTCTTTTCTGTTGTTTCAAGAAAATTTGATAAGAAAGAAAAAAAGTAGCAACAAAAAACTTCTGCAAGATTTTTCAGCTATATCCACAAAGGATTAACATAATGGTAAAAAGAAGCAATGTTGAACAATTTAGAAATGTTTGACAAAACTCTTGGCGGACTCAATTAGATTTGTTCTAGTGTTCCAGCCTAGAATATTCCTGAAAAAACACAAGTAGATTGTCATACATAATGCTGCAAAATGCCTCTTTAAATTAAAAGGTTTTGGAAGCTTCAACAGATGCAAAATATGGCTGTGTCAGAGGTAGCATTCAGCAGGTTCTGACCAGTTCTGGAGAACCGGTAGCAGAAATTTTGAGTAGTTCAGAGAACCGGCAAATACCATCTCTGACTCGAGATTTTACAGTATCCTTCCCCTGCCATGCCCACCAAGCCACGCCCACAGAACAGGTAGTAAAAAAATTTGAATCCCACCACTGGGCTGCACCTAGAAGGTGCATTTGTGCTCCTAGAAGGCATTTGTGCTCCTAGAAGGACTAGAAGGACCTAGAAGGACTAGAAGGACTCACATTGTATCTCTGCTCTGCAAGCTGCTATAGTTGCCTGTTTCCTTGTGAGTCCAATTCCAGGTGCTGGTTTTGACCTTTAAGTCCCTACATAGCAGGGGGCCAGGTGATCTGAGGGATCACCTGTTTTAGGTTACTCTGCCCATCCCATTAGATATGACAGAAAAGGTGTATTGGGAGTCCCATCTGTAAAGGAGTTTCATCAAACGGGAGCTCAGAGGCAAGCCTTTTCTGCAATGGCAGATGCCTTCTGGAACATCATCCTCAAAGGTTAACAACTTTGTGGACTTTCAGAAAGTTATATTTAAGGAGATCCCTTGGCAATAGGGAGCCTAAGCAGTGACTATATTATATGTGATATTGTCTCTCTTGTGATCTTGCTTTATTTATATTCCTTAGTTTAACTGGTTGTATAGAATGTCTTACTGGCTTGCTTTATTGTGCACCATCCAGAATCACTAGGTGTGAAATTTGACAAAAAAATAAATAAAAATAAAATAAATATTAAAAAAAAAATCCAAACGATAGCAGTTGAATAAAAAAAATGTCCTTTTAATCTTGCCACTTCAGAAAAATATCACACTCATATTAGGATCTTTGCAAACACCCAGCAATCGGTTTAAGGTTTAGTTCAGGTACATTATATTTGAAGCATATTTTAATAAATCTTCACGCTCATTAATATCTTAGTTGAAAATGAATAGTCATCCAAGCATACTTAAACGGAAAACTGAGCTAAAACTTCTCAAGAAATATTTTTGTAAGGAAAGAAGTTTCAAGATTTTAAATACAGCTTCCTCCCCACATACACACACAATAATTTCCATCTCCACCACTTTCCTATAGCAGTTGTAAAAACTCCAATCTTTTCCCCAAATAGACTCAGAATGGCTCAAAAGATGCACATCAGTAGGGTCCAGGCTAGCATCACAATTGTTTCTGTGTGTATTTGCAGTAGCAGTAGCTGGAAAAAGAAACATTTTCAAAAAGAAACAGGGGCTTTTGTGCTATAGTCATTGATAACAATGAGCCTACCTCTGACACCCTATTCAAGAATTTTTCCTGCTCCTGCAGAAATGTAGAGCAATTGCCAAGGGAAGACAAACATTCACCTCCTTCTATCACCTCTCTCTGCCCTTCTGGAATATCGCAGATGAAAAGTCGAGTCCAGAGACTTAGGACTCATCAATTTTATCATCAGTTTTTATTTTGTTCTATCGCAGGAAACCTGGTTGAGAGAGCTGCTAAAGCTGGATGGATATTATGCAATTTCACTGGATGCGGTTGCTTCCCCATTTGGAGCGCACCCAAATGAAAGGATGGCAACACTCGACTGTACCAGATTGGAAAGCACGTTAACATTAAGCTTAACACATTTAGGAATGTAGCAATATCAATTCTAGTTAGGCTTAAGCACTGTTCCATTTTGCTGACAGATGTATGCTTACCTCTTACAAAGACCCAGTCACAATATACAGAAACACGGCAAGGTCATGCGATTGGTAGCAAACTGTACACAAGTATCGGTTGCCTTAGCAGGAGATGTTCTGCCATTTTCCTCTCACCGTCTGGTGCGCTCCCACAGGGAGGGTCTCCTGCGGGTCCCGTCAGCATCTATGTGCTGGCTGGTGACCCCGAGGAATAAGGCCTTCTCTGTGGGGGCGTCTGCCCTCTGGAATGGGTTGCCCCCGGAGTTGCGTACAGCCACGGACCTGGGGACCTTCAGGCGTGCCTTGAAAACCTGGCTCTTTGACCAGGCCGGCTTGGGCTGATTTTAGATTTGGGTGTTTTACTTTTTATTAAATTTTAGGGTTTTAGGGAAGGGTTTTAATTGTTTACAGCCAGGGTTTTAGTTTAATTTAGTTTTAATTTTTCACATATTTATTGTTTTAATTGTACGGCTGTGCACCGCTCTGAGTCCTTCAGGAGAGGAACGGTATATAAATAAATATTTATTATTATTATTATTATTATTATTATTATTATTATTATTATTATTATTATTATTATTATGTTGTTGTTGTTGTTGTTGTTGTTGTTGTTGTTGTTGTTTACTCGAACTTAAGTCCTAATGACAATCTGACCCTTTATTTAAAATATCATCGCCAGCCTCCAGAAAATTATCCTCCACCACCATTGGACCAATGCCAATCTCAAGATGGGAAATGTAATTTTACAGGCTTTTGCTTCATATAATGTCTCAACAAATTGGATTTTCACATCTTAGACAGAGCCTGCCCCACCCCATCCCACCTGAGACAGACCAGGACAATTTAGGCTTGATCAGGCCCAAAAGTAAGCTCAATAGATTATATACTCTCAAAGACTATATAGCGGTTAGTGCTCCAAACAACTACCATCGATTCCCTTTCTACCTCTTCATTAAGGTGACAAAATGGAGTTGGGAATGATCCCTTGCCTTATAACCCCAAAGACAAATGTTTTTGCTTTGACATAAGATGGTCAACTAAGGTAAGCACCACCCTAGAAGAACCTTTGAATTCTACTCATCTAAAACTGACACATCGTAGTTCTAAATCTGGCTAATAAAATACATAGAAACATTACAAGCAAGTTGAGCCAATACAGCGAACAAATGTAGGACAATGTCAATCTAAAATTCAGGTACTGGTTTGTATAAGGACTGCCAGAAAGGAAGGAGGAGGAGGAAGAGGAGGGGGGAGGGGAAGGGGGGAGGATATCTTTGGTACTGTAGACAAGTTCAGTTACCATACATACCTCCTTCAGAGGAAGCATTATAAAAGCTGAATTCCTACTAAAAAGAGAGATGATACATGAAACCTGGACACATATAACAGCAACCAGTGCAAAAAAAAAAAATCTACATTTTGGGACAACTGAAAACCTACTGCTCTCCTCTGGAACATCATGTTTCAACAACTATCTTGAAATGTATTTCAAGCTTTATGTGGAGGCGACAACTCACAAGATGGTGATAATGATTTAGGAGTGATCTCTAGTTTCAGCTGCTAAATTTATTAGGCAATTAAAACTTAGAAAAGTCTCAAGTCTACAGTTAAAAGTTCCCTTAAGAGTGGTGGACTTCAGAGGGTTTTTTATTATTATTTCTATTAATAATGAAGCCTCCATTCCTAAAGCCTGGGGCATAGCCATAATCATCCCTATTTGCAATATAATTCTTTATTGAATAGAATAGAATTCTTTATTGGCCAAGTGTGATTGGACACACAAGGAATTTGTCTTGGTGCAAATGCTCTCAGTATACATAAAAGAAAAGATATATTCGTCAAGAGTCAAGAATCATAAGGTACAACATTTAATAATAGTCATAGGGTACAATAAGCAATCAAATTGTACTAGGAAACAGTCAATATAAATCATAAGGATCCAAGCAACAAAGTTACAGTCATACAGTCACAAGTGGGAGGGGATGGGATGATAAGGAGTTCTGAGAAGATTAATAGTAGTGCAGACTTTGTAAATAGTTGGACAGTGTTGAGGGAATTATTTGTTTAGCAGAGTAATGGCTTTTGGGGAAAAACTATTCTTGTGTCTAGTTGTTCTGGTGTGCAGTGCTCTAGAATAGAATAGAATAGAATAGAATAGAATAGAATAGAATAGAATAGAATAGAATAGAATAGAATAGAATAGAATAGAATAGAATAGAATGCTTTATTGGCCAAGTGTGATTGGACACACAAGGAATTTGTCTTGGTGTAAATACTCTCAGTATACATAAAGAAGAAACATTTGTTAAGAATCAAGAATCATAATGTACAATACTTAATGATTGAGTAGGTGGATAGTCATAGGGTACAATCAACATCAAATCATACTAGGAAACAGAGGATACAAGCAACAAAGTTACAGTCACAAGTGGGAGGGGATGGGTGATAAGGAGTGATGAGAAGATTAACAGTAGTAGTAGTGTACACTTTGTAAATAGTTGAACAGTGTTGAGGGAATTATTTGTTTAGCAGAGTGATGGCTTTCGGGAAAAAACTGTTCTTGTGTCTAGTTGTTCTGGTGAGCAGTGCTCTATATCATCGTTTTGAGGGAAGGAGTTGAAACAGTGTATGTCCGGGATGTGAATGGTCTGTAAATATTTTCACAGTCCTCTTTTTGACTCGTGCAGGATGCAGGTCCTCAATTGAAGGCAGATGGGTAGTAATTGTTTTTTCTGTAGTCCTAATTATCCTCTGAAGTTTGTCTGTCCTGTTGGGTTGCAGAACCAAACCAGACAGTTATAGAGGTGCAGATGACAAACTCAATCATTCCTCTGTAGAGAAGGAAAAGAAAGATGTCCCAGCCACTTTGAGCCTCTTTAGCATATCTAATAAAACATATCATAGACAACCTTATTTTAGACTGGCTGGAAGAAGAGATCCTTCTAGCAGAGGAGCAGGAAGGATCTCAAGCAGATTGCTATATATTCAATCAAAGCTGATTCTCTCCAGTTTCATTAAAAATGTACCCAGCCATCTAAATCGGCCCTGCTTGAAGAGCTCAGACAGGTCTTTGATTCCACTGCTAGTCCCAAAGGTGCTTTTTCAAAAGGCAACTGGGCTTTCTTTGTTTTTCCTTGAAGACATTTTGCTTCTCATCCAAGAAGCTTCTTCAGTTCTGATCAGTGGTGGTATTCTACTGGTTCCACCCAGTTCTGCCAAGCAAGTAGCGGCGATGAGCACCGGAGACCAAACTGGTTCTCTCTGCTGCTCTGCTGTTGGCCCGCCCACCTGCCCGGGCTCCCATACTCACTTTTATTCCCTGCTTTTGAAGTGCAGCTGCTTTGCGCAGCACAGCAGAGTGCCGGGCGGCAGCTGCTGAAGTGACAGGGAGTTGGAATGCCTCTGCGCCTGCACAAAGTGCGTGTTTGGCACATGCGTGCAGGCAAAGTGTGTTCATGCATGCAAAGTGCGCCCACCAAGCTACGCCCACCGAACTGGTGGTAAAAATCTTTGAATCCCACCACTAGTTCTGATGGTTGGTGCCCTAAACCAGGAAGAGTTTCATTCCTCCAAACTGGCTAACAGATCTATAAGCAGGGGTGGGATTCTACAGCTTCTCCCCTATTCGCTAGAACGGGTTGTTAACATTCTAAGCAGTTCGGAGAACCAGTTGTTAGAAGAAATTACTGGCCTAATCCTGTAAGGAAGGCAGGAAGGAAACATTCTGGTGTTGCTTACAGAAACTGCCTCTCTGTTAACCCTTATTACATTCTTGGCAGGACTAGACTTCCTATCTTAGTAACTTCTCTGGAGTTTTTTCCCCCTCCTTTGCTAGTACTTGGCTTGTGTGGAATGACCATTCAAAGTTATAATGGCACTGAAAAAAGGGACTTATGACCGTTTTTCACACTTGTGACTGTTGCAGCATCCCCACAGTCATGAGAGGCCAGGCGAGGAGATGCGTGCCTTGATGTGAGTGATGTTGAGTTGGCCACACCCAGCCAATAACATGACCACCAAGCCATGCCCATCAACTAAGCCACACCCACAGAACTGGTTGTTAAAAAATTTGAATCCCACCCCTGTCTATAAGCTATATTGCTATATGTGGAGCACAGTAGGACTTAGAAGAGCTGTGGGACTGCTGGTCCATTTTTGTAGGGAATGCTCTTAGAAGTTAACTATCAGAAAACATCTCCTACGTTTTGTGAATGGCTTCAAAAAATTCCTCTGGGCTCTTGAAGGACAGAAAATAGAACAAGTCCCTTGTTTTAAGTACTTGCATCTCATGCTATCTTAGACATAATCATATCGCACAGTTTGTTCTGAATATTCTTATTCTATCCCTAAATGCTCTTTTTAGTCTCTTCAGGGGAGTCCAGTACATACCAGCTGCTCTGAAACTTTTTGAAGCCAAGATGCTGGTACAGTTCCTCTACGAAGCACAATTAAATCCAAGCGTCAACTATGAGAAGCTGCAGAGAGTACAAACTAGCTTCCTAAGAAAGTGATTCCAGATATTTGAAAGGGCATCTAATGTTGCCCTCCATTTGCAAGCAGAACTCACAAAGCTCAAAGCAAGGGCATGTATATGGCTGTTCTGATACCGGCTAAAAGCTCATTTTCAGCCTCATGGTCTGATGCTTCTTATTACCCTGTTAGATAAATATTATTTCTTTTTGGAAACTCTAAATAAATGATAGGTTACAAAAATTGGGCTCTTCAAGTGTGACACCGATTTTTGCTGGGACAAAATCTGGAAATAGTAGCTCTTTCAAGAAGATGCCTTGATATGGGATTGCAAAACAGAACATAGCAAAATGTTACTTAGCCTTCAATTGGAGCACAAGAACTTATACCAGTGTTATATTTAGTCTAGCTTACAAACAATAAATTTTGGAAAGCCTTTGCATTATTGCGATTTCATATCTTACCGTCAACAGTATTGAAGGGCAAATATCTCAAAATCCCTAATACTGAAAGATTTTGCCCTTGGAAAGATGGAAGCTTTCTGAATCATAGGATTACAGCCTTCCGTACTGTAATTTTACCATGACACTTGCAATGAGTTACTAACACCTCTTCTTAGTACATATCCAGCTCAGGCAAAAACATTCTACATGAAACTTCTTTTAATGAATAATACAGATACACTTGCTGTTCCAAAGTTTGTAATTTGCAAATTGTAGAACTCATGTCTATGGAGATTCTCAACTATTCCGGTCATGGTTGTCCCAAGGGTGCTTTTCCAAAAGGCAAACAGACTTCCTTGGTTTTTTTTTTTTCTCTTTTCTTTGAAAATGTTTTGCTTCTCATCCAAGGAGCTTCTTCGGTTCTGTAGAATTCTGTAGAATTCACGTGTTATTGGAAAGTAGACTAAGCACAATTACAGGCTTTTTTTATCATTCATGCTACATGGTGTTTTGCATTATGTACTTTATTGTCTTTTAAGCAGTCTGGATCTGTGATTAATTGAATTCCTAGATAAGTGGATAGGTCAATAGATGACTAAATGAGTGATTGACCATACAGACCATCACCCCCATTGCTTTCTGAGATGTGAAATCTCCCAGATTTTGTGGAGTCTTAAGAATTTTTTATTGGATGAAATAGATGTTCACTTGCAGAAGCTTAAGACACATATTTTGCCCTTTCAAACCCCAATTCCTTTCCTCCAAATAACAGATAATCAGAGTTGGAAGTGTCCTTTAGGTCATCTAGTCCAACCCCACCCCACCCAAACAAGAGAACCTACACCATTTCTGACAGATGGCACTCCAATCTCTTCTTGAAAGTCTCAAGTGATGGCGCTCCCACAACTTCCGAGGGTAAGCTGTTCCATTGGTTGATTGTGCTCATTGTCAGAAAGTTTCTCCTTATTTCCAGGTTAAATCTCTCCTTGATCAGTTTCCATCCATTGTTCCTTGTCTGGCCTTTGGGTGCTTTAGAAAATAGCTTGAACCCTTCCTCTCTGTGGCAGCCCCTCAAATATTGGAAGACTGCTATCATGTCTCCCCTGGTCCTTCTCTTTACTAGACTAGCCAAGTCCAGTTCCTGTAACCATTCATTGTATGTTTTAGCCTCCAGTCCCCTAATCATCCTGGTTGCTCTTCTCTGTACTTTTTCTAGAAGATCATCAATCTCAACGTTTTTTTTATAGTGTGGTGACCACAACTGGATGCAGTACTCTAGGTGTGATCTTACTAAGGCTTGATCTTTCCTAAGAAACCTCACTATTTTCATGGGAAAGAATCCAGGCCAATCATTTTGACCCTCCTTCTTTTTTGGTTTGTTTTCTTAATGAGCAAAAAGGAATTTTGATACTGACAAGCTATTTATTTTCTGTCATGGCATCCTCTAGTGATGAAGGAAAAGCTGCTGACTTTCCATTTAATTTTAGTATTGTTAACTATAAGGGAATCGTTTAAAAGTCTCTCACCCCACTTTGGCTCCTATAGAGATACAGTATGTACATGTATGTGCATTGCCTCTTGTTTATTTATTTATCACATTTATATGGCTGCCTATCTCACAGAAGTGACTCATGGCAGCATACAACCATTAATAGTAACAACAAATGTATCAAAACTCATATGAAAGAAATATTTTTAAAAAACCCTAACCACATGGTGAAAGTAAGAGACCAGCTCCCAATGGTTCCTTGAGATCCCCAGGCCTGGCAATCATTTCCATAAAACAATGAAGCAGATTGTAGAGAGCTGGAATAGGAATTATTTGGATAGATTAAATGAGTGAAATCTACTGAAACTCCTCCTACTTCTTGGCTTCCACTGTGTCTGTACTAACAGACCTCAAATGCTTTTTCATACCGTGTGCCATCTGCTTCAACAAGATATTAGAGAAGGACAGACTGAACAATGGAGGGCCTGCTGTGAGGAATTTCCATTGTTCTTCCCAGATAAGATTAATCAGATTCACCTTGACTTGAATTCCAATGCTGAGGCAAGTTCTTGTCTTCTTCTTATAGATTTTATCCAGCTTGTGGATCTTGGAGACATAAACATGTATGGGGAAAATAAGGGTTACCATCTGGACAGAACTAGCACTATGATTAAGGGAGATGATATATAACATCTTGAAGGTAGAATGTAGCAATTAAAAAGCCTTGCCTTGATCAGGAAGATATCTAAAGGGCCGCCCCAACTATTCTATCCCTAGAATAAAGGTAATCATTTAAAGGCCTCACAAGCTGGCCTCACCAGTCCAGATTCGTTGGGATGGAAATGATTCTGGATTTATTTCAATCAGGATTTCAACTGGGGTAGGAAACTGCTTTACACACTGGGAGGGATGATCTACACTGGATAGTAGATTAGGAAGTGTAACCCTGCACTTCTTGGTGGCTTTTACTGTCCTCAGCTGTGATATTATTCTAGGTTGTGCATGTCAGCCCTATGAGACCGATCAGGTGAGGAAATAAACTTCACAAAGGATTAAGAACTACTTTCATTTAGATCAACAATAAACATTATTATATTTGAATTTATTAGTCACCCAACTCTGGGGACCCTGCAATAATCTTCCTTGCCTGAAAAACTGTTACAAAATATACATATTAATAAAGTGACCAACTTTTTTACAATGAGAAGGAGGACACAAATAAATTAAAGAAAAAAACAAAGCCACTTGCACACGGTACACTCTTGCTCATGGCACACTCTCCGAAAACAATTCTCCTGTGTGGAGCGCATGCGTCACATAATCGCATCTCGCCGCACTGTACCGAGCCTTGATGAATCACCATATCAAATACAAATATGTCACATCACACACAACGGATCGGATTGGCATCGATCAAATACGGAGATTTACAGATTAGTATCCAAAGACATGTAGGAGGACCCTTTTTTCAGGGAGGACAGAACTTAGAAAAGGAGTTGGTCACCTTAATATTGAGAGTATGTGATGTTCAGAAAATTACAAAATTGTCAACCTCCATATTCAATGCTTCTGTTCAAAAGCACATGAGTAGAGAAGGAAAGTATTATGAATTATTTTGCTGATTAAACTTTAAAAAGGGAGGCGAGTAAGAATCAAACTAAATGGACTTTGATATCAAGTATGTATAAATTTGATTATACTCTCCAACAAAACCCCTACAATTAATATTATCAAGGGAATGAAGAAAGGTTGTGAAATAAAACATACATTCCTGCTAATGCATCTTTTTTAAAAAAAAAAACTATCAAAAAGTTGTTTTTATTGCTCTAAAGTGCTTTCTTTGTATTTGCTAATAAGAAACTGGATTTGCCATTTGAGTTCATTAGCTTGCAAGTTCATCATTAGCCTGCTTTTGAAGCTGCTTAAGTTCTAAGCTACAGCAATTAAAAATCCCTTGCTGTATCTGATATTTTGCTTCACAGAAAATTATTTGCTGCAACATAATCGGACTTGTAGCTTGGCTTTAAGAGGCATTAATGTAGTGTAATTAAACATTTCAAAGATAATGGTCAGGTAACAGGTTGGGACCTGCTGAAGCTAATTCCTGTCCCGAGTTAAAGTTAGCAGGGGAGTCACTTTCTGACCTCCAATTGGTAGAAACCCAGATGGCAATAACTCTCAAGGGATTTCTTTTTTTAATGAATTGTTACATGAACGAGCATGCCCTAAGGGATAACCTTGAGGGATTTGATTTTTGTGAATTCTTGTCAAAAGTTAACTCTTCTACTTTATTTTTAAAAAAAAGCTCATGAGAAAAAATACTATCTGCTCAAGAAAAGAAACTGAACAGTACTGTACATTCCTGGAGGTCCACATGGTTCTTATTGGTCTTTTGTACAGCTGGAAAAACCTGTGGTGGTCTCTGTGTGATCTATTCTCTGATGGTGTTTTTCTGATTGTTAGAAATCTGGAGTTTTGGTTGCTCTCCAAGCTTGGGTGTTTTCTGGCAGAAGTTTTATTACCCAACTAAGTAACATCATCAGTGCCAGAAGATAGTGGGGTTTTGTCGCTGTTTATATACAGTACAAGTAACACTTATATCAATGGTGAGATTCAATTTTTTTACCACCGGTTCTGTGGACATGGCTTGGTGGGCGTGGTATGGCTTGGTAGGTGTGGCTTGGTGGGCGTGGCAAAGGAAGGATACTGCAAAATCTCCCTTCCCACCCCACTCCTGGGGGAACCACTGGTTCTCCAAACTACTCAAAATTTCTGCTACTGGTTCTCCAGAACTGGTCAGAATCTGCTGAATACCACCTCTGACTTATATATAAAGAGAGACCAAATCCCACTTCCTTCTAGCACTGATGAAGTTGTTACCTAGTTGTGTAATGAAATCTCTGCAAGAAAATAATCAAGCTCAGAGAGCACCAAGGACAGAGCTGTCAAACTCCCAGCCCATGGGGTGGATACATCATGCGTTGGCCACACCCACACCCAGTTTAGCAAAGGGGGGAAGTCCTGATATGTCATGTGATGCTGCTGTGACACCATGAGTTTGACAACCCTGACCTAGGACGGTTCAACCCTGAGCTGCAAATATTCACTTCTGTTGGAAATACGTTTATTTTACTTATCCTCCATGTTGCCTGAGATATATTTGCTATTGATTTTGTTTGTTGGTTTTTATTTATTCATATACACAGTTTTCATCCTACTATGTAAGCCCCCTAGAGGTAGTTTTATGAATGAGGTGGTATAAAAGCTGATCAAAAGATAATATCCATAATTTGAGAACCAGCAAGGATATTTTATATAGATACAGCTTACACTTTCCCCAACACAATACCCAACTGGCTGTCAAGCCCATCATGTATTTATTTATTTTATTTTATTGATTTGTCAATCACTTACAAGATAATAGGTATAAGTATAAACATGAGTAAGAATACAGGAAATAGGTACAAATAAATGGGGACAATAGGACAGGGATGGGAGGCACGATGGTGTATTTATGCACAATCCACTGGATTATCCACTGGAGTGTCTGATACTATCCATTAGGCATATCATTCTGGGAAAATATAACGTTTGTTTGTAACCCAGAATTTAATTAACTCAGAGGAGACATTTAACAAAATTCTGCTAATGTATGAATACCATTTCACAAACTAGATTTTGGACATCAAACCGATGATATGTCCAGCCTCAATGAAATACATATTTCTGAAAAGAGTATACTAAAATATTAATGAGCTTCACACAGATCTTATTGCACTACTAATATAAACCTGAGAAGGCACAACCAGGCAATCCATCACATTACATGTTGCCAGGCTGGTAAGGCAAGGGTTCTGATAGCTGAAAGAGGCTTTCCATATCCTGCAGGTCAGACCGTAACCCATTTTGCAAAGTGTAGTACAAATTATTCCCATATTTACCCCAAAACAGTTGAGGGTATAAATATGTAGGGAATAGATTGGCTTGAGTCTAGGACAAGTCACCACAGCCAACTCACCCTGACCAACTTGCCTGTGGACAACTCATTGTGGCCAGCTCATAGGGGGACAACTCGCCTGGGACAATTCAATGTGGGATAACTCCAGAGAGGGACAGTGAATTGCAACAGGTCTTCTCTTGCTTTAGGTTTGAACCAGAGATAGTATTCAGCAGGTTCTGACCAGTTCTGGAGAACCGGTAGTGGAAATTTTGAATAGTTTGGAGAACCGGCAAATACCACCTCTGACTGACTCCGTCCCCATCTAATCTCTGCCTCCCGAATCCCAGCTGATCGGCTGGGTCTTCTTTTGTTGCCCTGCACAGGAGAACGGAGCTGGAAAGCAGGTTAGTAGGGTGGGGAGGGAATGGGATTTTGCAGTAACCTTCCCCCAGGAGTGGGGAGGGAATGAGGATTTTGCAGTATCCTTCCCCTGCCATGCCCACCAAGCCATGCCATGCCCACTAAGCCACGCCCACAGAACCAGTAGTAAAAAATTTGAATCCCACCACTGGTTTGAACCTTCTCAATTCACAAGTCCTGGAGGCTGGGGTGAGCTGCAATTCTACTTGTCCCTCTCTTGAGTTATCCACATTGAATTGCCCTGTGATGAGTTGTCCCATGATGAGTTGTCCCATGACAAGTTGGCCATGGCGATTTGACCACAGCCTGTTGGCCAGAGCAAGATGACCAGGGTACTTATGGGACCGCCTGCTGCCACCATCGGCCCCCCGCTGGCCAGTGCGCTCCCCACAGGGTGGGCCTCCTTGGGGTGCCGTCAGCTGGACGATGCTGGCTGGCGGGCCTGAGGGTGTGGGCCTTCTCTGCAAGGGCATCCTCCCTCTGGAATGAATTACCCCCGGAGATGCGAGCCATTACTGACCTGCAAACCTTCCGGCGCGCACTAAAAACCCATCTCTTCCAACAGGCCGGTCTGGCCTAGTACCAATTATTAGGGTTTTTTTTAAAAAAATTAAAAAATTTTCTGGTAATTTTAACCTTTCTACCTTGTTTTTACTGTTTTGTCAGCCATTAATTAATTCTTTTAAATCTTTTTAAATTCTATTTATTGTGTGGCTTTTTATCTTGGCTGTATACCACCCCGTGGCCCATTGTGGGAGAGGGGGCGGTATAAAAATTCAATAAATAAATAAATAAGACAATAAATTCAATAAATAATAAATAAGGCAGGGCAAGTTGGCTGCCACGAGTTGTCCCACCCCAGATTGACTTAGCTCTCTAGACTAGAATTCTGCCTCAGAACCCAAGATTCCTCAAATCCATAAAGGCAAGAATATCACACCTTCTTATCTGCTGAACAAAGCTGCATATTGGTGACAGGATGGGCATCCAACCAATAAAACACTCTGCTAACTCCATTCAATTGCCCAGACTCCACCTTGGAATTGATTATGGGGTCGTTAAATGATGATAATGATGATGATATTATTATGATTATTATTATTATTGTTGTTGTTGTTATTGTTGTTCTTATCCTTATTATATGATGATGATGATGATGATGATGATGATGATGATGATGATGATGATGATGATGATGATAGAGAGGAGAATAGCAAGATCAGGCATGCTAGCACATAATGCATCCATTGTCCATGCTCATGGAAGTTCTTCATTCAAAATGGGATCAGGTTCTCACTTCCATGTGTATTTAAGAAAAAAACAAAGAGCCCTCTCAGTGCCACAGCAAATCTAAAACCTCTCTGGTGAACCTCTATAAATGTCTACAGCTTATCTATACTGATATTGAACACAGAAACACATGGTGGGGGATGCTGGGCTTGTGACCTCATCCCCCACCATATGTTCTGATGGCATTGATTGCAGTCTATGATTGCATAAGAATACCAGCCTGGCAATGCAAGGTCAAGAGCAGTCCTATTTCTATAGAAAAAACTTTAATCAGAGAGAACAGACAGTAAGTTATATACAGGGTGGGATCCAACAGGGTTAACTACCGGTACGATAATTTACGAGGTTCGGTGATTTATGATTTTCTTCCCTGCACACTGTGTGGGCACGCCTGTAAATCATCATCAGCACGCTGTGTGCAGAGAAGCAGCCTTTGAAAAAAGCCCCCTTTCCCTGCTTTTTTAACTGTAGCTGTGCCTTGCACAGCAGCTGAAGTTGAAAAAAAATCAGGAAATAAAGGTTAGGTAAGAGCCCGGGTGGGCGGAGGGGCAAAAACATCAGCAGACATAGAACCGGTTCTATGTCTGCTGCTCTTCAGAGCTACCGGTTCTACAGAGGTGGACAGAACCGGTAGAAACCTACTCCTGGTTATATATAAGAAAGACTTTGCTCTAGTCCCAGAATAACTCTTGACATCAAGAGTTACTCTAGGCTGATCTTAATAGGATAATGATCCTCTGGGGTGCACTATTATGGTCAGGGTAAAGCAGGGACAAGCAAACAGCTTCTCTGCACTAGAAAATAGTAAGAGGGGGGGAAAGAGAAAGAAAGAAAAAAGGAAGGAAGGAAGGAAGGAAGGAAGGAAGGAAGGAAGGAAGGAAGGAAGGAAGGAAGGAAGGAAGGAAGGAAGGAAGGAAGGAAGGAAGGAAGGAAGGAAGATTTCTGTGATAGCTTGGAAGAGTGCTGCAGCACAGGGAAGTTGAAAGAAAAGAAAAATTGGGAGGAGAGGACACCAGGGACCAAAGTAATAAACTCCCCACCGCCCATGGTGAGGCTTCACAGCAGCTGAAGAAGACAAATAGAAAAAAGCAGCTGCTGTCACCGCCTAGGGGGAAATCTAATGACCCAAGTTATGACCTTCCTCAGGCAGAACGTGCTGAACAAGTCAGAAAGTTATACAACAAGACAGGGAAGGGGAATGGCCTCTTGGACAGCTGCAAATGAAAGTTATTCAACTTTATTTGATGATTGGTCAGATTTTACACAATCGTGTATATTGCCAAGCCTTGACTTGCTTTCTTTCGGGCTCGTGAAATTACAAATACTTGGATCAAGCCAAACATCCATCTAAGGCAAGCGGGAGCAATTTGGGGCTTGGCTGCCTTTATATAGCATTTGGGGCCACATAGGTTTGCAAATACTCTTACTATTCAAGAGTAACAGAATGGCAGAGTTGGAAGGGATCTTCTAGCCTATGAGTGTTAAATTCGCCACTTCACATTCCCGTCACGTGATGTTTAGTGACATTTTCCCCATTCACAGAACTGCAGTGGGAATGGCCTGCATTCCCACTAGGATTTTAAATTTTTGGTAATTTTTAACTTTTTTACCTTGCTTTTCTTGCGTTACTGTAATTTTATATTTCCAGCCACTAGTTTAATTCTTTTTAAATCTGTTTTAAATTTTCTACTAATTGTGCTGTTTTATCTGGGCTGTACACCGCCCCGAGTCCCTTTTTGGGAGATGGGGCGGTATAAAAATTTAATAAATGAATGAATGAATGAATGAATGAATGAATGAATGAATGTATGTATGTAATGCATCCAGCCTGTGGGTTGCCAGTTTGACACCAACTTATCTAATAAACAAATGGTCCAATTTCTTCTTAAAAACCTCCCGCGTTGGAGCACTGATAGAAGGTTTCTGTTCTTGAGAATGAGCAGTTTTGTCATCTCTTGGTAATAGGACAACTGGAGATATTTGGCAGTTATCATAGAGGCCAAGAAGTCCAAGAACCTACCCTCTTTTGAAGTAGTCTAACAACTGAACTTGAAATTTCTTTTGGTTTTGCATGACAGGTTTTCCCAGCATTTTTAATTCTTCCTTTAAAACCACCTGCCTATTGGCCAAGACATTTTCATGGAATTCCCAAAAATAATATTGCTCTAATTAATAATGTTTTACCAAATAAAATATTAGCAAACCTACTCACACGTAACATGGAAACACACAGAAGAGATTAACATTGCAGTTAACTCTTGTCACTGATCATTAGTTCTTACCTGTTGCTGATGGCTTTGTAATGATGTGCACCTAAATTTCATCTTGTTTTATTCAATGTAAAAGGATTAGTAGAGAGAGTCCAACATTCCATTTTGTTTCAAAGTTTAAAGATCTGTAAGGAAATTTGTCTGATGCAACAGACATCTGCTTTATAATCTTTATGAAATAGAAAAGAGATTGGACTTGGTGTTTATTTTCACTTTTAAAAAGCGTAACTGCTAAGTGCTTTGAAGAATAAAAATTTATTTCCCTATAGTCCTGACTAGAAATTGTTTATTCATTTGAAAATCTAATTTATAAGGCAACCCAACTGACAATGACTCTGCAAAATGAGTTCATTCCACCCTAGATCCACCATGAATCTATGCCAAGAAATATCCATATTCACACCCCTAGGGAGTGATTTTTTTTAAATCTCAGTTCAGTCTTCAAATATATTCTAAAGCAGGGGTGTCAAACTGGATTTCTTCGAGGGCCAGATCAGCATTGCAGTTGTCCTCTAAGGGCTGGTTAGGTGGGGGGGGGAAGGATGGCAGATGGGATGGCTGGCCTCCTGCAGCATTTTGCCAGCCAAAAATGGGGCACGGGGAGTTCACGTGCCCCCCTGTGCCCCATTTTCACCAGCAGAATGCAAGCCCTCCACACCCTGTTTTTGCTAGCAGTAGTACCACAGGCCAGTCCTTTGCTATTTCCAGGCTGGCCCCATAGGTCCAATCTAAGTGCCCCATGGGCCATATCTGGCCCATGCGCCTTGATTTTGACACCCCTACTCTAAAGCATTCTAAAGCTTTCCCTATCTATATTGTTATTATTTATACATGCTACTTTTTTGCATGTGTCTATGACTATGTATGATCCTTTGTCCCAGGGGTGGGATTCAATATTTTTAACAACCGGTTCTGTGGGCATAGCTTAGTTGATGGGTGTGGCTTGGTGGTCATGTGACTGGGTGGATGTGGCTCGGTGGTCATGTTATTGGCTGGGTGTGGCCAACTCAATATCCCTCACATCAAGGCATGCATCTCCTCGCCTGACCTCTCATGACTGTGGGGATGCTGCAACAGTCATGTGAAAAATGGTCATCAGTCACTTTTTTCAGTGCCATTGTAACTTTGAATGGTCACTCCACACAAGCCAAGTACTAGCAAAGGAGGGAAAAAACACTACAGAGAAGTTCCAGAGACAGGAAATGTAGTCCTGCCAAGACTGTAATAAGAGTTAACGGAGAAGCAGTTTCTGTAAGCAACACCAGAATGTTTCCTTCCTGCCTTCCTTACAGGATTAGGCCAGTAATTTCTTCTAACAACCGGTTCTCCGAACTGCTTAGAATGTTAACAACCGGTTCTAGCAAATAGGTGAGAACTGGTAGAATCCCACCCCTGCTTTGTCCTCTTGCTTTGAAATAAACCTTCCAGGTAAGAGAACTTAAATTTAAGTATATATGGATTAGACTAATATTATATGGATATACGGATTACAGTATACCTTAAGAATTTAATTTTCCAAATATTGATTGAACAAAAGCCTGTAAAATGGAACTGCAGATTATTTGTATGAGGCTGTTTCATTTTTATGGATAAGCAATCCAAATGCAACCTGTGAAAGTAGCTGAGTATTGCTAAAGAATCATCAGTCTGATCTTGGAGAAAGAGAGAGGGAGGGGAGGCAGGGAATGTTATGCTTTATTGATAAATTATATTTTTATATTAGAATCAAAACATGAATCCAAGTTACTTCCCTCTCTCATTACTAACTTTTACTAGTGCCAAACCAAAACCGAACCCATTTATAACTTTCTGATTAATAGTGCTCAGCAACAATTACAATAACTTGCAAGGAGTTCCTGAATACCTTTTTCTATTCGATGAGTTGGTACGTATAAATTATTCAATAGCCTCCAGCATTTCCCACCCACCCCCAGGCCTTTGATACTCAAGAGTATTCTTCTGCAAGAGATTATGGACTTGTTAGGAGATCAGTGGATATCACATTATACTCTAGGAGGGGCTATTTATAAGAAATTGGATCTTGTTATCTGACTCTGAATGGTAAGCTGGTATGTCTCTGGCATGGCAGATCGTATAGCACAGCAGAGTAATGACAGTTTTCTGGTGCTTTAGCTGTTGTGAACAGAGCTTGCAGCTTCCTCATCATTAATCATGTTGGCTGGGGCTGCTGAGAACATCTTCACAGGGTAGCACAACATGAGATTCCAGGTCACACTTCTCCAGTTATCATTTCACAAACTATCTAAGCATGCTATGTCTCACTGAAGTCCAGATACCCCTGTCAATATTTAGTTATGTACTTTCTTTTCAAAAATCATGATACTGGGAAATGGAAAATGAATAGAGTAGAGAATACTGTAAAAGTTCCTTGCCAGATAAACATAATCCCATTGAATGTATATCTGTCTGCCTGCCTGCCTGCCTGCCTGTCTGTCTAACACTTAGTGTCTGTCTGTCTAGCTAGCTCCCTATCCCTTATCCCTATCCCTATCTATCTGTATCTATCTATCTCTGAATGGGTTGGGGGGGGGGGGGGATGGAGGGGAGGGAAATGAAGAGATAGATCACTTCTAGTAGTATATAACTCTATTGATAATTAAACCTGTGTCCTTTATCTTTGTGATTATTGGTGTGTTATTAACTTTTTTTCTGTTATTTATACCTTAAGCTGGATGGGACTAAAATTCTCTTTTCAATTAAAAATGGATTTCTTCATCATCTTGATATTTCCTATAGAGTGGATGTGTAGGAAGCAAGCTACATTCACTTGATTGAAATGTGTTCATATAGGGAGGGGTGGTCTATTCTGGCTGTTTACAGCCTGCGCTTATTTTTTTCTAAATCTTTCCTATATAAATCAGCCCTATTGAATTCAGGTGACTTTTCCCCAACTAGGTGGGTATAACAATGCAATACCTTTGGGTAGATGTTCATCCCAGAATTATGCTCTTATAAATCTGTATATTAAACTGGTGGGAGCTTTATTGAACCGAAGAACTTCCAATTAAAATGTAGAGATCAGACACACTGATGCATTGCCACACTGTGAAGCCAGAACAATAAAATCACTCTGTCTCAGAATATACAGGCATTCAGCATTTCAGACTTCCAAGATGCCATGATCTGAAGTTCAGAGAGTAGATTGTTTACTGTGAAATGCCACATTTGCATATGACAAGCACGTTCTTTTATTTTTATTTTTTAAAATCCATGCAAATACTTTCACAGATGTCGATGTAAATAGCAAAATGCAATATGTACATATGTACACTGGGGAGTTTCGGCACTTGGATCAATAGAGAGTCTGCTTATGCATTCTGAATTGTCCATTTTCATTTGGGGAAATTGCTCCTCTTATTTATTTCTTACCAATATACACCCTTCCTCTCATTAAGGGCCTTGAAAAGTCATTGTCCATTTTGTGACAGGCTAGAACAGAAAATGTAATAGTTTAAACAGCTTGTGGCAACTCGAAACTTTAAAAAGCCGTTCCTTGTAAGGCTGGGCTTTTTAGAATCCCGGTGCCTGGCTAGCTAAGGAATTCTGGGTGTTGACGTCCTCAGGTCATAAAGGGGACATAGTTGCACATTCCTGGTGTACCTGTAGATTTTAGGGCCTCCTGGCTCTGGAGATTCTCTGTCTTTAATGTTTCTTCAGTCAGAAGACTGGTACCAGTTTGGGTGTCCTCCTGGAGTCACAGTTCCTATTGCAAGAACTGGCAACAGCCATGGTTAATGAGACTTTTACTTTGGTTCATCTTCATCTGCACCAACTGAGGCCTTATGGTGGTGAGTCACTCCTTAAACAACTTCTCTTGGGCTGCTGTATTGTACTCTACATGGAACTGCTCTTGAAGAGTTCTCAGAAGCTGCAGCTGGTCCAGGAAGCAACAGTGTAAGTAATTTTGGGCATTTCTCATTATGCTCATATAATTGAGCCCTGTGAACTGCACTGGCTCCCAGTAGGCTTCTGAGGGACAATTAAAGATGCTACTTATCACTTGTAAATCATATGTCCATCTGAGATTTTTTAAAAATGGAACTCAAATTCCATAATTCTTCCCACAATCCTCTGTGCCCAGAATGTCTTATACCTTCATTTTATTATTTGGTAAAAGACAACATAACCTACAATAAGATAAATAGTTTACCCTTTGCCTTCCTCCCGAATCTTGCATAAGGCAAAGCAATCCAAGAAGAGGGTAGATTTAAAGGGTACAATGGTATAGTAGGGACCTTAGACAAAAGGATAGAGCTCCACAGGGCTATATCTTCAGGTCTTAGGGCAGGGGTCTCCAACCTTGGCAACTTTAAGCCTGGAGGACTTCAATTCCCAGAATTCTGGGAGTTGAAGGCCCCAGGCTTAAAGTTGCCAAGGTTGGAGACTCCTGTCTTAGGGGACAGGGATGATTTCTTGGAGTAGCAGTTGATAGACAGCAGTAGCAAACAAGATTGCATGGATACTTAAGTTCACTTGGCTTCATTAGACTAGGTTCTAACATGGCTAATAGTAATTTCCCCTATATGTATGACCTACCTACCTTCCTTCCTTCCTTCTTCCTTCCTTCCTGACATGTACTTAATTGCAGAGGGAATGTGCATGATTAAATTTACCTAAGATTTAAAAATTGTCACTTGTAACATGTGATGGAAGGGAGGCATGTACAAAAATGGATAATACTTACACGTACACTGGCAGAAAGAGGATTGGGAAAATTTTATGCAATTTTATTTCAAGGTTTTTTAAATATTATTTTTAAAAATAATAAAGACCTCTGTAGGGGAAATTCAAAAAAATCAAGATGATGGGGGCAACCATGTGACTTCAGCCCTGTTTTTTTTTTATGTGTGCCTCATGCACTGTAAAGATTGACTTACAAGAGTTAAGTTAGTGACTATTTGAAGTTACAACAGCAATGTAAAAAGTGACTTTGGGAGTTGCTTGATGTACCACTCTTCCTCAAACACTATAAAGCCCAAATGGAAGAAGAAGAAAAATCCCAATTGATTTGCCATCTATCTAGCTGTGGGGCTACTCTGAGTGGCTTCCAATAACAAAAGGGAAGAAAATGAAAGGAATGCAAACAGAACAGAAGTTAAAAAAAAAAAAGACTTATGACCAATTTTCACACTTATGACCATCTCCATGGTCATGCAATCAAAATTCAGACGCTTGCCAACTGGCTCAGATTTATGATGGTTGCAGTGTCCCAGGGTCATGTAATCACCTTTTGCGACCTTCTGACATGCAAGGTCAATGGGGAAGCCAGATTCACTTAACAACCATGTTACTAGCTTAACAAATGCAGCGATTCACTTAATGACTGTAGCAAGAAAGTTCATAAAATGGAGGGGAGAGACTCATTTAACAATGGTCTCACTTAGCAACATAATTTTGGGGCTCAATTGTGGTCATAAGTCAAGGACTATCTGTATTCCTTTAAAAACAGGCAAGGCTTAGATCCATGCTCATGACTCCATACATGACAGCATAGTGCTGAGTGCTTAATGTAATTTTTATGTTGGGCTTTTATGACCCACCCCTCCAATTCCTCTGACATTGCCACATCGATAGAGAGAACCTACATCTAGAAATGAAATTAACATGTCAAACCTATGAATTGTGTGAATGCCCACTACTGTGCTCAACTTTGTAAAAGGCTGGGTTTTAGAATGCTGCATTATGGAGAGAGAGAAAACAAACCAGCATCTGGAATTCTAACTATTAACAGGTGAGCTGATTTCCTGGTTTTGAGCTTTGAAAATTAAAGATAACAGAGATCTTTATCAGCTTTGCTTAGCCAAATACGGCAGAAAGGTAGACATTTGTAAAAGCAGTGGTAATGTCAATACATAAGTACACTTGCTGCGTTCTTTATGCACTACACTGATAAGAGTATGGAAAAGTGTCAAGCTGTCTGGGTTCTAGTCCTCCTATAGCCAGAGGTATGATTAACAGCTTTTAGAAATGTGAGAGTGGAGCAATTTGCCTTTTCCTTCAAACCTTTGCATATATTGTAAATTTAAAGAGTATCAGCATTCTGGAATAATGTTTGCTTTAAGTCTGCACTACTATTACTGCTAATCTTCTCATCACTCCTTATCACCCATCCCCTTCCACTTGTGATTGTAGGACTGTAACTTTGTCCCTTGTATCCTTATGATTTATACTGACTGTTTCCTAGCATGATTTGATTGTTGATTGTACCCTATGACTATCATTAAGTGTTGTACGTTATGATTCTTGATTTTAACGAATGTATCTTTTCTTTATGTATACTGAGAGTATTTACACCAAGACAAATTCCTTTTGTGTCCAATCACACTTGGCCAATAAGAATTCTATTCTATTCTATTCTATTCTCTGTATTCAACAATGACATTTACCATTGTCTTGTCCTTTGATGGCTAGTTTCTGTGTCTATTACTGTATTTCTAAATTTCAAACAAAGGGGAGTATGAATTCACCGATAAAGCATCTCTAATTTTCCAAGGTTTAAAACAGGCCATATTTTCTTCCTCTGCATTAGGCTATTAAATTAAGGAGGAAAATAAGGAGAGAAGTGCAATCCCCTGTCCTGAAAAATCCACTATAAGTTTTTTAAGTGGACTTCATCCATTTGGTTCATCCCCACATCTTTCCAAAAGTGGCAGGAGGGAATCACATCAAGTGTTCTATGCAACCTGAGAGTGGCACTTGACTTGGTAAAGTCAATGTGCTGGTATACTGTATTTCTACTCTCACCCAGTTACATTATATCGTTCAGAAGCAGCTCTTATTGTTCTGCATTATAAGAACTGAAGAAGATGCTCAACGTACAGTTTTGGCTATTGTTCATCTAGCCCTTTTTTTTGTTGTTATTCATTTGGACAGCCAGTGATTTAGAAATTGAACTAACCTAGAATAGTCACTTGCAAATCATGCACAGTATAATAATTTTTTGTAAGACGTATCTCATCTTTTCTCAACTTCTCATCTTTCCTACTGTTGTGGTCAGCCGGCAGCAGGTGCAGATGGCTGAGGAGAGCAAAGACTCTGATGAGGGGCCAGGACCATCAGGGAGTAGACTGCTGCCTTCAGAGATTATGGGGGCTTGCAGCAGCAGTGAGGAAGTTCCTGAGGAGCCTGTGCCAAGTGCGCGTGCGCACAGGGCTGCTTGCAGGAAAAAAGCAGCTGCAGCAGCACAAGTGACTCTGGAGTAAGGGTGCAAGATAATGGCCCCTCCTTCAAGAAGATAAAAGCCGGCTGTGAAGCAGAAGTTCTTTGCAGTAAGCAAAGACGTTTTGAAACTCGAGCCTCATGGACATTGCAGTATTTTTAAGTTGGTTTTTGAAGACTCTTGTGTTGTAAAATATCTCTAGGTAACCTTATCTATTATTCTTGGCAGCCTGGCACAGTTTTGGCGAGGCTTGTGCTTATCAAAGTTAATTAGTTTGCAGCAGCCTTTTATCTGGGGATTCGTAAGAATCATTAAAAAGTTTCTGTTCTCTTTGATTCGTGTTTGGTTTATTGGAAAAGGGTTTGGGTCAGAATACCTACTATCTTCTCCTATTGGTTTCTTATGATTTATCAGCTGTTGTTTGTAACTTACGATTAATGATTGTAACTATGATTCATGATCTATGACCTATTACTTGCTGTTTATATGTACACTGTGAGCTTATGCACTGGAGACAAATTCCTTGTGTGTCCAGTCACACTTTGCCACTAAAGAATTCTGTTCTGTTCTGTTCTAATTTATACCTTATGGCAAATCTCCACTGAAGCACCCTACCACCGAATATCTCATTCTCAGTGATTTACTGATCAAAAGGTGAAGACTCCCTCAAATGGGAATTATTTGGTGTCATAACTGATAACAGATGTTTGTCTCTAGAATCTTTCAGATGATTACCATGTCACACATCGAACTGGAAGCCATCAGTATATGTTAGTTACCAAGAAATATGAATGAATCAAGGGACATCCTTCATTTTAGGCTGAATAGATCTAGAATGAAATGTCCACTCAGCATATGAAGTTCACTAAAAGGAGAAGATAGTCCAGGGCTAAACTTTCTCACTAAGGTGCTCAGATGCTGAAAACAACAGCACATCACATGTCTTCTTAAAGGCCCTACAATATAAGCTTGGAACTACTATAGATAGTAATAATAACCAGGATTGGTCATAGAAGAACCAACGAAACGCATTTATTCCCTCATTTTGTATTCTTTTATGCATTTGAAATGGCCCCATAGCGATATGTGTGTTTAGTTATTAGAATGCAAGTTGCTATTCTAGATATCTAATATTGTGGAAAACATTATTATCAGATATTATCTGTTTCCATTCAAACCATATGATAGGTTCCTTAGCAAACCCGGCATGCCCTCTTTGAGAACTGATAGTGCAAGCTCAAGTAAACATCATTTTCACTTTTGCACGACAATGTTATGGAATGGCAGCAGAAAGTGATGTTTGTCAAGCAACCCAACTTCAACTGGAAATTTCTTAAAGTGAAAGGAATAAGACTGTCAGCTGAAGAACCTAGGCTTATATTACTGTAGAGCAAACCAGAAAATAAACCACTTTATGCAGATGCTCTAATGCAGGAATGTCAAACTCAGGTCGTCACGGTGGCATCACGTGATGTATCAGAACTTTTTCCCCCTTCTCTAAACTGGCCATGGGAGTGGCCAGCGTGTGATGCATACAGCCCTGCTCTAGTGGCACCTTCATTCCTTCTCATTAAATGCATGTTCAGATTTGCATCTAAATATAGATGCAATGTTAGAATCAATGCAATGCAGCAGACAGCATGTGCTTGGAAGTGCTCTTTGATGCATACCAAATTTCCTGCAGCATTGGATGTATAAATAAAGTGAAATATTTTTTTACAATTTATTCTTTAAAAAATACAAATATATATTGTTGTGACCATTTTCTTATCAAATAGTTCTAAATCCTAACATGAAAGAGAAGCAAACCACATAGATATATAATATTGTATTACTGCATAGTAACATGGAAATAAAATCATTTCATAATAAAGTCCTTTCAAATGTAGTAATGTACCTTTGCTTTTGAAGTGTCAACATGTATAGAAATGAGTAGAAATTCTATATTTGCTTTCCTAGTCTCCCTCCCATCCTTCCTGCTTATTCACAACAAAAGTAACTACCTTTTGGAAATTATTTATATTGATCACAGAAAGTCATTAAGATGTCCAATTCCTTGATTCTTCCAATAAAGCAACATATCCTAAGGCTTAGCAAGATACTATCCCTGAAATCCACAAGTTACGATTTCTTATTGAAAGCTGCCAGAGGGAGAGTCTTAAATAAAACAACTTATTGAAGAGAAGCTATTATTAAAAGCTAGCTAATAATAGTGTAGCCAAACAAATCAAAGTTACAGTCTTCACATCAAAGAAATATGAAATGAACTCAACTAAGGAATTATTTTGGCATTTTAAAGCTGTACACTTTGATCTAATGGATTGTGCGTTTCCCACTTTAATTGTTGTTTCTTTCTCTTTAGCCTAGATGGAGACGTCGTCTGAAGGAACCCAACTGTGAAGAACCTGGTTAACATTTCTCTCAACCTTGGCCATTTTAAGAAGTTCAGATTTTTGCTCCCAGAATTCCCCAGCCAACTAATACTGGGAGTTGAAATCAACACCTTTTAAAATGGTCTATGTTCAGAAACACTGCACTAACATAAGCAAGCCCTGAGAAGATGAGATAATTACAGCACTCATCAGTATTCCAGTGATGAATGGATCTGGCTTTTAGGGCTTCTACTAGTGTTGGAGCAGGTCCATTCTTCCTTTCTTATAGTTTTTTGCTCTTCTGAGGTTTTTTTATCGTATGCTTCTGGAGAATGACTATGGATGAAACAGATCTTGAGAGACATTTGATTGACCACTTGGATGGGCCAACTTTAAACCATTCTCTTTAAATTTCTTCAGATGACATGGCTCATGATATAATATTTTTATTCTTTACAGTATAATTCTTTCTTTCTTTATTCTTTCTTGGCCAAGTGTGATTGGACACAAGGAATTTGTCTTTGGTGGATAAGCTCTCAGTGTACATAAAAAATACATTCATCAAGAATCATAAGATACAACATTTAATGATAGTCATAGGATACTATAGTAAATAAGCAATCAAAACCCATACTAGGAAACTAAATAAAAAAATATAAATTGTAAAGATACCAACAGGGTTATAGTCATAAATATAGGTAATAGGAAAGATGAGAAGAATAATAGTAATACAGTCTTAGTAAATAGTTTGACAGTGTCGAAGGAATTACCGTAGTTGTTTAGCAGAGTGATGGCATGTGGGAATTACCGTAGTTGTTTAGCAGAGTGATGGCATGTCCTTGTGTCTAATTGTTCTGTTGTGCAGTGCTCTATAATGTTGTTTTGAAGGTAGAAGTTGAAATAATTTATGTGCAGGATGTGAGGGGTCTGTAGATATTTTCACAGCCCTCTTTTTGATTCCTGCAGTATGCGCAAAATGCCTTCTATCTTCATTCTACTCTTTATAGGTATCCTTCTGTTGAATCTTATTATGCTCTAGATATATCCTTTACTAGGCTAACCAAAAAAAGGAACAAAAAGCAAAATATAAAGAGAGGTGAAGAGCAAGCTATCAATTGGCACCACTTAGATTTGATCTATCATGAGTTTATGGGCAATAAAAACATTTGTTCTTTAAGTTGAAGAACACTTCTGAGAATACTATGGAGAGCCAAGAAAAGAAACAAATGGATCATTAAAAAATCAACCTAGAATTCTTACTCGTGGCACTACTAACCAGTTTCAAATTATCCTAGTTTGGACACATTATGATATGAAGACCAGCTCTCTAGAGAAGGCTCTTATATTGGGAAAGGTGAAAGGAAAGAGAAGAGGATGACCAGCAGCAAATTGGATGGATTGAATTACAGTACCTATGGGTGCACCAATGAAATAGCTGAAGGAGCAGGTTAGGAAGAGATTATCTGTGTAATCGCTAAGCATCAATATTGACTTGATGGCACATAATCACTCAATAATTATTCCTTGGGAAAGGAACTGAAAACAATATGGCTTATCCTGCTTTGAAGAAGTTTAATAAACTCTCTTTTCCCATGACTGAATTCCTGTAAGAGAACTTTCTCACTAGTAATTCATAGCATTACCGTCTACTGGTATTTTAGGATATAGATCACTAATGCACTGTGTCCATGATGGCAAACCTATGGCACGGGTGCCACAGGTAGCACACCGAGCCATTTGGGCAGGCACACGAGCCCCAGCCAAACTTACCTGCACTGCACATATGCACCCCCCCCCATCTGATTTTTGGCCCGTTTGAGGCATTTTCCCCCTCCCAGAGGCTCAAGGGAAGCCTCTGCAGCCTTGGGAGGCCAAAAATAGGCCTTCCAGTGTCTTAGCGAAAAAATTCAGCTTCATAAATTAGAGGGGCTGGACCATGCTTTACTTTGCAGTATACTTTTATTACACATAACTCTAGGAAGTACAATCTAAGAAGTACAGAAACAGAAAGAAAAAGAAAAACTCCTCCCCTGCAAACATGCACAGTAAATCAGACATCACAAGACACCCATATCTTAGTTGCTACAGAAACATGATAACAATTCTAGTAGGCTCTGGATGCTTAGAAGACAAATCAAAAAGAACGTAGTGACATCCAGAAATACCGGAAGTGCCAGAATGGGCCTGGTTTCAGCCTCCCGAGACTCCAGAGGTTTTCCTTGAGCCTGATGGAGGCCAAAAAATGGTCTCAAACAGACTGAAAAGTAGCTAGGAGACATGCGCATGTGCAGTGCAGGTAAAGGGGCGGGGTGAGATGTTGTGTGCACAGGTGCAAGGAAGGTGCATTGCATTGTGGTGCTGGGACACGCGTGCGGTTTCGGCACACCAAAACAAAAAGCTTTGCCATCACCGCGCTATGTGATGGTTGGGTGACATTGTAAAAAAATGTAGTGTGGAAATATTACAAGTTAGGAAGAAAACCAGTCCAAGAATATCAAAGCAGATTATAGAATTCTGAGTAGGAGGTGGGGAGTGGGACTGCCACACCTGCCTTTCCCTCCCATTCTCTTCAGCCTCTGATAGGAATCAAGGTCGGACATGCATGAAGGCTGGCTCTGGTTTTTGTGTCTAATGGAAATCAAATAGAAAAACATCAGCAACCATTCAGATTCCTTTCACCTGCCAGGGTGTTTCATGTTATAGGCTGTGACAGACTGGTTATTGGCAGATATTCTTTAAAGCTGCCCAAATGTATCGGTCACAGTTTGATAGTCTCAAAGCACTAGCAGGAGACCGATTATAACATGGTGGATTTATGCTGGTGTCTCCCTTCTGAAGACTAGAGCGCTGGTTTTTAAAAGCAGGATGAATACAAGTGAAATGGACTGATTAAGTAATGGACCGATGGAAGCTTTTTCTGACAATCTTCAAATCAAACAGGGTATGTACACTTAATTCCAGTGCTGGAATTGAGACATGCTGCTCTTGAAAATGACAGCTCCTTTAATGAACATCCAAAAGGACTTTTTGCACCAAGCAGGCCCTTAACATAATTTTCCTCCCTTCAGACCACTAAGTGATTACTACCATTTAGCATTATTTGCTACAAAAACAGCTTGAGGCTTCAAGAAATTAAAAAAAAAAAAAACACTGTGCCTTGGAGAATACCAAGATAGGGAATGAGAGGCAGGGAGAGAGAGAGGAGAAGAGAGAGATAACCCGTGCTAGACACCTTGTAGTTTAGAAGCAAGACATTATTATAATTAAGTGCAACCAGTTATATTGAATTTCTAGTGTGCTTATTCATCTTCATATCGACCTTTGAGTCGAGGTATTAATAGTTCTATCCAGAAGATGGAAATTGACATGGAGAAATAGTTACCAGCACGGTTACTTAGTTTGTTGCCGATTAAGCAATAGAATTCAAGCCTCCGTGGGTCAGACCTAATTAGGGATGTGAGAGAAATCTGTTGCGTTTGCATTTAAATTTTGAACTTGCACAAACAGAAAAGTGCAGCTGTCCTCTCCAATTTGCCTTTCTCCAAATTGTGCGACATGGTTCACTGACCAAAAGATGGGTACAGAAATACCGACGTAAGGGAAAACAGTTTGCAGAAATATATTGAGTCATAAACATTATCAGTAAAAAAAAATCATTCCACACATAAGTATTAGACAAATTTATTTGCAAAAATGCATATAACCCAAGAAAAATCTCAGAATAAGACCTACAGTATATGCATTAAAAAAAAAGAAAGAATCAGCTGGAATAACAGAAATCGAGTATGATCATTTTTTCCATATTTCTGGGCAAAAATTGAAGGGCTGATTACTTCATTTACAGCCCTGAAAGTTTGAATCGAGGTAACACAGATCCAGTTTATATGAAAAATGCAAGAATATGGCCAGCAGCTCCTCTCCCCACGTTCCTTTTTCATTTTGAATTTTGAGGGAGGGAGTCTAAAGAGTGAAATGTATAGTTATACCCTGCATATCATTCATTCAAACATTCTGACGTTTGTGGAGGACTAAGCTGTAAAACCAGTATATTCAAAGCTTAAGGCATCCTTTAAAACCTCAGTCCTCTGTTTAAAAAAAAAGTAAAAAAGCAAGACCTCATGTATTCTGGTTATATATCTGTAGCATGACTTCTTTTCTCTTTCCAAATAAAAAAGAAAGAAAGGAGTCTTTTGTTCTCTCAGTGCTGGAACTACAGCAATAAGGGGGAGGGGAGGAAGAGTTTTGGTATCCTGGAGACCTCTACTGATGAAGGAAAAAGCTGCAGGTCTATGAGGTAATAATTTAGTTATTCCCAATACATCCCCATCAACACATTCCCAACAACGATTGTTTATATATATAAAAAACACCAATGCAATAAATTTGATAACATGAACTAATTGACTGTTTTGGAGAGGGTATTGTTTACCTTGCCTCATTAAGCCAGCAGTGACCCTTGTGTTCTCAGAAGTTGTGTAGCCTCTGTTTATAGGATCCTGCATTTATTCGTTGACATCGTCAGAAAAGAGGAGAGAACAGATCCCAGGAGATTTGGGGTAATGATTGGAGGTCATCTTTTTGCTTCAGCAATCCCCGGTCTCTGATTTCCTTCCCTATTAACTTTGGAGACAGACCTCCTTCTTAAGAATTTTAAAAGCCTCGCTCACACATTTCAAATGAGATTTTGAAGGGTGGCTACGTTTCAATCATTTTTTTTTTTACTTGTATTAACCTAATTTACACAGATTCTGAAGGTATGTTTTCCTTGTAAGACTGCAACTTAAAAATATAATACACATTACCCTAACATCGTATTGCGCAAGGCTGGAATATGTGGGGCTCATAGCAAAATATGAGATGTGATCTTGTCTATTTTTTGATTGGTTGGTTTGCTTACTCGTTTGCTTACGATACAACTGGTGTGAACTACTCCAATTTTAATTAAAACAGTTTTATTCTCAAATGAACATTTGTCAAATTTACTTTTAGCATATCAGATATGCCCTTCAAACAGTTATTCCACTGGTACAGTCTGAAAGCTCAAACAAGGAGGAGAATACCACTCATAAATTGCCCATATATAACCCTCTTTATAAAAACCTTAACAGACTAGCTTTTCTGGCATGCTAAATACTCAGCATGCTCTTGGAATGTTGAGGTTCTTTCTCTAGTTAGTACTTTGACATAACATGGCTGAGAAAAATGATAAATGAACTGGGAAGACAGGTCCAAGTTCATCTTCAAATATGAACCATGCAGGATATTGTGGGTCAGTTAATAAGTAATATGTATCTTTCTTATTTGAGCTTTCAAAGCTCATTTACAAAGATAGAGCTTATATCTTAAACCATATCCTTATGAAGGCTCCAGGGCTCAACCAATCCTGGAGAGGAGAGTATTTCAGTTTATATTCCTGTGGTTTTCAATAAAAAGTATTAAATGGAAATTAAAGAATTGTTGCCATCCAAGAAGGAGCTTCTAAGCTGGAGGTTCATGACAAGTTTAGTATGTAAATACTGCAGCACCATTAAGGGAAATCGTAGTGTGTTGAAAATGCATCTGAAAACAGTTTCCTGTGCTTAAAAAATATTTGCCTGTTTTTTCTGCATTCTATAATTCACAGCTGGATACATGAACCAAATCTGCTGTACAAGCATTGCCTTCCAAGCAGATATGAATCATTTTCATATATTTAATTAAATATTTATTATTGCATTTATGTCATACTTTTTCTCTGAGAGTACAATGGAATGTACATGCAAATTTCAACTCCCCGCATATATCCCCATAATAACCCAATAAGGTGGTTTGACTAAAAGTAACTGCTCTAAGGTCACCCAGTGACTTATGTGGTCAGTCCTAAATCTTGCTCAGGGACAGCTACTTCACAGAATCAACTGGCTTGAGTGAGAAAGTTCTACGGATGAACAAGTGGGGAAAAGTGGGCTCACGGTAGTTATTTTGTAGTTCTATTCATGAAAAGCTATCACACAACTTCTCCATCATACCAGGCATTCCTGATAGGATTTGAAAGGGACAAATCTTAGGGGACATATCCTAGAAGGGCCTAAGAGCAGTTCTCAAATGCCACCCTGTTGTGTAGGTCAACCTCTCAGTTGAGTGCTTCATTCCAATTGGGTAAAAAATTGAATCAGTGTTGTATTTATGAGTGCATATCCAACCCAGGTCCTGGAACTGCAATTGTTCTGCTCTCTTGTCATTCTGATAACTGCCAGTCTAGTCAACTCATTAATCAGTTTAAATAAGATTCATTTTTCATTTCAGATTACATGTTCAACTAGATAGATTGAAGTTATTGCTGTTTGAGGATTCTAGTGCTTAAAATGCATACAATGCTAGTGTCCCTGAGCACATACAGAATGTCTGCCACTCCTCTTAGATATGTATAAAAATTCCTCTCCTTCTTACAAAGTATCAAGGAGAAAGACTCTGTCAGTCAAACAGACCTTGACTTCCCACAAGGATCAGAATGCAGCATTTATCTTTCAGAAACTGAGTGTTCCTGATTACATCACAGCAAGGCCCCTCTCAATAAATAAAGAAGGCCACTCTTAGAACATTGCAGCCAATGTTGACATGATATAAAAAAGATATTGAGACTCTAGAAAGAGTAAAGAGCATAGAGAAAAGCAACAAAGATGATTAGAGGACTGGAAGCTAAAATGTATGAAGAACGGTTGCAGGAATTGGATATGTCTAGTTTAATGAAAAGAAGGACTAGGAATGACATGATAGCAGTGTTCCAATATTTGAGGGATGCCACAAGGAAGAGGGCAACCTATTCTCCAAAGTATTTGAGGCAGGATAAGAAGCAATGGATGGAAACTAATGAAGGAGAGAAGCAACTTAGAACTAAGGAGAAATTTCCTGACAATCAGAACAATTAATCAGTGGAACGAGATGCTTCCAGAATTTGTGGGTGCTCCAAAACTGGGTATTTTTAAGAAGGGATTGGACAACCATTTGTGTGAAATGGTGTAGGGTTTTCTCCTTGAGCAGGGGTTGAAGACCTCTAAAGTCCTTTCCAACTCTGTTATTCTGAATACAAGATTTCCTCTCCTCAAGAATATATTGCAATAAATTTTCATCCACCATCTCTTTGACATTAAAGAGGACTTGTGAATGTTGTACCTCATCAACACCTGAAGAACCATTACTTTCCCTTATGCTAAGAAGATTCCTAGGTACTCAGGACCACATTTTTGCCAGAACAAAGTTTAACAGAAGTCTGTTTTGAGCAGCACATTTCAAAAAAAATAACAGAATAATAGAGTTGAAGGGGACCTTGGATGTCTTCTAGTCCAGCCCGCCTTCTCAAGCAGGAGACCTTACACCATTCCAGACAAATGTCCAATCTCTTCTTAAGAACCTCCAGCTATGGAGAGCACCCACAACTTATGGAGGAAATCCTTCAGTGAGTCTAATTCAGTACATCCCTTTTCACATTTCAGTGGTAGAATTCAAAATATTATACTACCGGTTCTATGTTCATGAGCTTTGCAGTACTACCGGATCACTAGAACTGATGTGAACCAGCAGAATACCACCACTGCCTCTTTTATTCTCCCATTGCCACCAGTTTCTGAATCCTATCATCAGCCTGGCATTTCAAAATCCAGAGATTTTACTTAGGCTAAGCGTGCCTATATTACATTCAATTGAACTGTGGATTCTACCATGCTCAATTTTCTGGTACCCAAGCGTATTTGCCAAGGAAAAAACAGGAATGTTTTGAAGGTACTTTAGATGTATTGGTCTTGATTCAAGATTGGTAAAGGTACATAGATGATGGTGTATTTAATGGGAATGGAGATTATAACCAGAATTTACAGAGACACAGCTTGGCACTGTAAAAGGCCACAGATTCTGATTTTTTTTTTTCCACATTTAAAATGGGAAAGTTCTAAGTAATTGGAGGAAAAAAACCCACTCATCTTATAAAACTATTAAATGCCATAAAATCCAAATGATGTTTCTAAAACTTTTCTAGATGTAACTATCCTCTCTATATGCATACTTGTATTCCATGCACTCTATTAACAGTGATGTGCTGCACATATCTCTCTCTTTCTCCCTCTCTCAGATTCTCTTGTCTCTCATATTTTCTCTCTCTCATATTCCATCTCATATTTTATCTCTCTCTGTCTCTCTCTCATACTCTGTCTCTCATATTCTCTGTCTCGTATTTTCTCTGTCTCGTATTTTCTCTCTCTCTCTCTCTCTCTCATACACACACACACACACACACACACACACACAGATGGAGAAGGCTTGGGAGGTGAGTGAAATTTAGTTATTGGATTTGGAAGCATTTTTATATTTACCCAGGCTTCTATATGAAGACAAGTGCAGAGAATATTTGTTATTGGGTAGGAAAGGGATTGATTGATATTGAAAAGTCTCCTTTAAAAAAAAAACGCTTCTGTGACCACATTCTCACCTTGTTTAAAAATAAAGTATATTAAAATACACAGCAACATTTACGAAAACACATTTGGCTAGTATAGGACCAAAGCTATATTGCAAGCAGTAGCTTGCGTCACATATTTATCCACCTGAGAAGTAGGCCTGTGCAGGTCATGGATGTAGGAGAGAGACTGGCCAAGCCAGTGGAAGACTCAAATGGGGAATTAATCTGGTATCCCTATATGGGCAAAAGTCTGCAAAGTCCGCAAAGTCTCAAGGGGAGGGCCCC
This sequence comes from Bungarus multicinctus, assembly GCA_023653725.1. Lineage (NCBI taxonomy): Eukaryota > Metazoa > Chordata > Lepidosauria > Squamata > Elapidae > Bungarus > Bungarus multicinctus. The sequence goes on along the minus strand of CM042836.1, from coordinate 141,782,599 downwards.
TTGAATGTTGTATCTGGACTCAGCCAGATGCAAAGCATTAGTCTGAGAAGATTCCTGTGTATAGACTTGAGCAGTAAAACAGCAGTAAAACAGCTAAATGAACTCTTCACGTGTTATTCTGGTTGTTTGCACCTGACAATGGATCACTCACTCCAGAAAAGAAACTTGCCTAACAGACGTGCGTTTTCCTGCCTTGACATGCTAAAATCTTGAGGTAGAGGTCTCAGTCACTTACTTTATCTCAGCAGAAGCCATTTTGAAGGAGAAAAGTGCTATGGCTGGTCTGCTCAACAGAAAATGGAGCACCACGGGTATTTCCAAAGAGATGTCAAAAGAAACTGCATTGAAGTAAAGCAAACTTTCATCTGTATAGCTCTACTGATTTAGGTCATTGATCTGTCTAAACATAGATGAAAAGGATGCGGACAGTTTCCTCTAGACCTATTTTTTGTTAATTCATTATTTATTAAAAATAGGACTCTGGTCTACTTTTTTTTTTTTTAAAAAAAGTGTAGAATTTACATTTACAATAATGTCTTTGACCAGACCTGGTAAAAAAAATGATTTGGTGAAAATCCATCTCTGAGCCGGCAATTTGAGTAGTTGATTTTCACTTTTTTTTTTTTCAGGAAAAGAATAATTTTCAAGAGTTTCAAGAGTTTTCCAGAGTTTCTCATGGGTAGGAACCTCCCTTAGTGATGAGAATAACCCTACTTTTGGAAAACCACTTTTCTCCATGAGAGAAATACAAATGTGACATCTTTTCTTGTGAGAGTGAACAGAGGCATAAGAAGCTAAGGAGGCTCCAGACAAGTTGGAAGGATAATAGTACAAATGAAAGACATTCACAAACAGCGCTTGCTCACCACACCACCTCTCTCTCTCTCTCTCTCACACACACACAAGCACACACATACACGCACACACACACACAGGAGAACTAATTTAAAATCATGTTCTATATAAATACTTTCAAAGGCAAATGGTCTTTTATTAACCTAAATGAAAACTAGAAAGAAAAAAAATACAGGAACATATTTCCAATCAGTACTAACTTGGAGTTGCTGTTTATGAGAGTACTAGCAGCTAGGACTAGCATGGATAATTTAATTGCTGAAGGATCCAATCTGGGTCAGTCACCGGGATCAGAGGTTTAAGTCTTCCAAGCTTTCAGACCCATGCTGGAGCCCATCATCAGGGAATTTCTCTCTACCAGCATTTAATTGCTATTGGTTCCATGTGGCTGATGTGGTCCTTCCTTCCTTCCTTCCTTCCTTCCTTCCTTCCTTCCTTCCTTCCTTCCTTCCTTCCTTCCCTCCCTCCTTCCTTCCTTTTTCCCATTCTTCTTCCCTCCCTCCTTCCTATATAACATCAAGGGCATCAATCTATTTACAAATGTTGTTGTTATTTACTTAAGAAATACATTGCTGTGAATATTAATTTTCATAAAGTTGGAGGAAAACAACCTAATATTAAATACATTCATTGCCAAAAGAACAGATGGGTGGAAACTGGGCCTCCTGCCCAAGAAATCCATTACATCACTTGAATGACAGAAAGGGATGTGAAAGCGTGGACTTTGATTTTCTCATAAATAGGTCTAGGTTTTGATGCAAAGCTAGTGGAGTGGAAATGTGTCATAATGGAGTCCTAGCCTTTCTACAATAAATTATTTATCAGAGGCTCCTAAATTTAACTGGCTTCAGTATAATCTACCAAGCAACAATTGCCTTTTTTAAAAAAAATGGATTATTGCCAAGGGGGACATATCCTTTCATATGGGTAATATATCCTCTTATGCCTGTAATTATTAAATCCAGAGAACAGTATTTTCCAACATGGCACTGGATGGGTCTAAGGAAGGCTACAAATTAAATTACCATATTGGCATTTGATGGTGAGTTCCTCTGTCTGGCACTTTTAGAAAATAAAAATGTGTTTGTTTGCTGCCAAATGTTGGCAAGTTGTGAGTCCTGGGTGAGGTACAAGAAGACCTCTGCTTGCAACATGCATTTTCCAACATCAGAATGACAGGAGAGGCAAAGAGGGCTTGAGAAAGTTTTCCATCTCTGCTCAAATCCTTGGTGAATCTACATTCACACTGAGCAGGAAAGCAATTTTCACATTCCCATCTCTATACAACTAGCTAGAGCAAAACTCATTTTCCAGATGCCAGGGTTTATGTAGCCAGCAAGCACTATCTATGCCCAAGTGTCAGTTACCAGCAGGCCTGGAGTTTTTAAAAGAACGAAAATAAGTGGGAGTGAAAAAATTTAAGGCATACGGATTTGATAAATGGTCAGTGAGGACCAAGCAGTCTGTGGCTAACTGACTAACTAGCTACTGAGATGGAACAGCAGACTATAATAACAGAGAAAAAGAGAATGGAATAGAGTATTGTGAAAGGCATGTTGTCTACTTGGCCTTTTGAACTCCACAAAGCCATACTTGTTCTGAGCTCAGAGAAATGAACAATTCCTCAGCTAATTGGTTTACTGTAATTTAATGTAGTAATTAAATTTAATATCTGAAATTGCTGTATTCTAAGTTGCCCTATTCCACTGTGACTCTGGATGGTTAACAATGAAGTAAAATAATTAAAAAAAAAACATATATCAAAGGAGAGGGCAAACTGGAAGATCAACAGGAATTTTTTAAAAATGCCCAAACCAAAAAGCCAAAGGATTTCCATTACCCATCCTAATCCAAGGCCCAGAAGAACAGCCCAGTTTTCAGCAATTTATGAAAAATCAATAGGGTGGGAGCAGAGTAGGGGATAGCATTCCAGAGGCCAGGAATATCACTGAGAAAGCACACATCCTGACTCCTACAAAATGGTATTGTTAAATCAATAGGACTCAGAGAAGCCCATTCTAGCAGGCCTCAGTGGATAAGCTGAAATATATGGAGACAGATTGTCCCTCAGGTAGTTGGGCCCTATATCATCAAGAGCTGAAGAGACGATAACCACCATCTTGAATTACACCTGGAAACCAGGTAAATCCAGCACAGCTCACAAAGCAAAGGTGATATGTGCCTACAGCTGATTAAAAATACAAAATAATTCTCAGTAAAATGTGTGTGGACTGTGGGCTATCCGTCTTAATGAGAAGCCTCAACTTATGGAGGCAGATTTCTTTAGTGCCTCTTGGAGGTGTTTTACTCCATGGTGATGTAGAGTGCAAACAAGGCACCACTATTACTAAATGAAAGGCATATTCTGTGGAAGAAACATAATCATCCCTTGGTCAAGTCGTAAAGGAGTGCTTTGCATTGGTCTCCAATAAAATATAGTAGTCCTTTAGCAACTTCAGATTCTGAGATTGAGTTTTCTATAGTTCTGCTGTTTTCATGGATGTAACACCCATTTCTTCCTAATTCTTAATAGCAGAAAATTCTCAAAACAAAACAAAAAAACCCTAGACAGGACAAGGACAGAGGGAAGAAGGATATCAACTCTGAATGAGTCTTTGTTAAATTAAATCCATTATTGATTAGGCTCAGTGTGGAAAATTGATATAAACAGTCTTCGTATGTCCGTTTCTGTTTTTTCAAAATGTACACTGTAGTTGTAACTGAAACTAAATAAATAGATCTAAGATTTGCACAAACACACACACACACACAGAGAGAGAGAGAGAGAGAGAGACTTTCAGCCATGCTGTCTTCTAAATTAGCCTAAATCTTAAAATAAGATTTGTCTGAATTTATCAAGGTTGACATCTGCAAAATAACACATTCCTCTGTGCTTCTGTATTTTCTTTCTCTACTACCTGTCAATCAGGCCACAAGCTATATCTACTTATAGAAAGGAAGTTCAAGGGCTGATACTGTGGTGTAAAGAAAATAATCTTACACTTAACACCAAAAAAAAGAACTTATAATTGACTTCAGGAGGAAGAGAGATGTACATTTACCATTGTACATAAATGGCGAGGAGGCATTGTGAATGCTAACATGCTTGTGAAGAAGGCACAGAAGAACCTGTACTTTCTGAGAATGCTTAGGAAGATAAATCTATCTCAGCATCTGCTTCTGTCCTACTACTGCAGCACCATTGAGAGTGTCCTGACATACGGCATTCTTGCATGGTATGGGAGCAGCTCTGTAATGGACAAAAAAGGCTCTACAGAGAATCATTAAAATTGCCCAGAATATCATTGGGCTCCAGCTATCAGCCCTGGATGACATCTTCGCATCTCGCTTTTTGAGGAAGTTGCACAACATTCTCAGAGACTCTCCCCATCCTGCTTACAATCTTTGTGAACTGTTGCCTTCTAGCAGAAGATACAGAACAATTAAAACTCGGACCACACGTTTTCTGAACAGTTTTTTATCCCAGAGCTATAATTGCACTTAACAATGAACTTAAGGACCACCATCAGTGAGCTGTTGGACACTATTACTTGGTCTGTTGTGTGGATGCTTGCGTGTTTTTAGGGGGCAGGGAATTTTGGTAGGTGGAGGGGTATTTGGGGATTGTTGTGTGTGTGCATGTTAGATCTGGTCTCTGGGTGTTATGTGAATTTCATTGTATGTGTATACTGTGTATATATGTACAATGACGATAAATAATTATTATTATTGTCATTATTATCATTATTATTATCATTAACATTATTGTCATCATCATCGTCATCATCTTAATCTGGTTTGTGCTTTTCTCTAAATAAAGTAGCCAGCCCAGCAGAATGGACCCTTTCATAGTAATTGAGATGACGCATAGCAGTAAACAAGGTTCCAAACTAGTTAATAAAGTTGCTGGAATAGCATTATTGTCATTAAGGAGCTGTAGTGGTGCAGTGGTTAGAATGCAGCACTGCAAGCTAATTGTGCTGACTGCCAGAAGTTCGATCCTGACCAGTTGAAGGTTGACTCAGCCTTCCATCCTTCCAAAGTGTGTAAAGTGAAGGCCCAGATTGTTGGAGTCAATAGGCTGACTCTGTAAACTGCTTAGATAGGGCTGTAAAGCACTGTGAAGTGGTATATAAGTCTAAGTGCTATGGCTATTCTGCAGGGCTTGTTTGAGTCACATGTTCATTCCATATATTACTGTTTGTGGCAAAAGGCTCCAGCAAGCAAGGAAATATGGACTTTAGTGTATCTCTGCAAATGGCAGAAGGATGAGAGTCTCTGAATATTTTCCTAAAGACTTTTATTCCAGGAGTAGCCATTTAATGAAATCAAGTCTTGATTGCATTCTTAAGCACACAAAGCTGGGAAAGAAATGGCTCAGAAACCTTGCTTAGATTCCAACAGAGTAAAATGTTGACTTCCATAGCATTAGTTTTCATGTCACAGGTGGGGCCAGGCTTTCATGGTTAATCATATTCCCCACAATTATGTCCAAGTGTAGCCTTTTCCTTTTGCATTTTTGCACCATATTTTAAGAGTGACTGGCTTGGGGATTAATGATCTGTCCTTGGTAGAATATTCCTTTTGTTTCCATTCTCTACCCTGCTGCTTCATCAAGTGGTGATGGCTATGACGAGTGTGGGAATGGAATGGGTTTGGTTCCTATTGTCCAATGAACTGTTGAGCTTCCATTGTCCAATGAAAAGAAACTCCTGCAGGTTTTTTCCCCTTGTTTATATTTATATGTCTTCCTGTTCATCTTGTCCATATTTTTGACAGGGTGAAAGGAAAGAGCAAACACTTCTGAACCACTGATTGATGCAAAGTTTTATGTGAAAAGTTCTTTCTCTTCACTTTCCACTGGACCAATCAGCTGAGTTGCTTTCATTTGTTGTATCCCTTAGTTGTTGTATGCAAAATCTTCCCATTTGATGGCAGTGATATTTGAACAACCCACAGAGTCATTATCGCCAGTGATTGCTTTTAACATAGGTTTAAAAAAATGGAGCTGTCATGTAATCGAGGAAACCGGGGAAAGCATTCTAATCCAGGGGTTGTCAAATTTTTAAAGGGGTTTTTTAAGGGGGAAAGATCCAGGGCGGGTGGGGGAGACAGCCCGCACGGAATTGGGGGCAGCCGGGCCGGCTTGCGCGCCTGGGGGGCCTCGGGGGTTCCCGTGTCGGGGGGGCAGACAGAGGGTGGGCAGCCGGGGGCCAATTTTATTAGCACGGTGACTGGGAGAGGTAGGTATGCCGGGGGTAGAGGGCCATATCCGGTCAGGGGATCGCGCTCCCGATGTTTACAAGCGGTAGCGCGCTCCGACCCTCCTTACCCATCCTGTAGTCCTGGTTGTCCAGAATCTCAGGCCCTGAATGCCCGGCTGCTGTTGTGCAATGCCAGGTCCGTGATTAATAAGGCCCCCCTGATCTCTGAGTTGGTTCAGGAGGAGGCCGCGGACCTGGTAGGTGTCACCGAAACCTGGTTGGGCCCAGAGGGAGGTGTCCCTCTGGTTGAGATGTGCCCACCAGGTTTCCTTGCATTTCACCAGCCTAGGGCTCAGGGAAGGGGTGGTGGGGTGGCGGTGCTTATAAAGGAAGTCCTTTGTCCTAGGGAGGCCACTGTCCCTCAGACGGCTGGCTGTGAATCTCTTTTTGTGAAGTGGGGGCAAGGGGTTCAGATGGGCCTTTTGTTGACGTACCTGGCTCCCTGCCACGTCTCATCAGCCCTGCCCGGACTCCTAGAGGTGATAGCCGGGCTGGCGGTTGAGACCCCCAGGCTCTTGGTCATGGGGGATTTCAACCTGCCATCGCTCGGTGAAACCTCTGGGTTGGTCCGGGAGTTCTTGGCTTCCATGACGGCCATGGACCTGACCCAGTTAGTTTCTGCTCCCACTCACATAGGAGGACACATGCTGGACCTGATTTTTGTCTCTGGGCAGTGGTTGAATGACTGTAAGTGTGGGGACTTAGTTATTACTCCCTTGTCATGGACAGATCATTTCCTCCTTAGACTGGACTTCTGTTCCGCCACCCCCCACCGCAGGGAGGCGGAGCCACTTAGATGGTTCCGCCCCAGGCGCCTAATGGACCCGGAGCGGTTCCAGAGGGAGCTTGGGCCATTTCCTGAATCTCTGGCTCTCAGCTCGCCTGGAGACCTGGTGGCCACCTGGGATGGGTTGGCCGCCGGGGCTCTAGACCGAGTTGTGCCTCTGCGACCTCTGACCCGGCACAGATCCCATTTGGCTCCGTGGTTTACGGAGGAGCTACGGGAGATGAAGTGCCGGAAAAGACGTCTAGAGGGCATTTGGAGGGCGACTCGTTCTGAATCTGACCGAACACAGGTAAGATCTCATATTAAGACTTACCTTGTGGCGATAGGGGCGGCAAAATCTTCGTATTTCTCCGCCCTTATTGCGTCGGCAGGAAATCAGCCTGCCGCCCTGTTTAGAGTGACCCGCTCTCTGCTTGAACCGAGAGCGCGGGATGACCTCTTGCAGGGTAGAGCAGAGGAGTTTTCTCGATTCCTGCATGATAAAATCGCTCAGATTCGGGAGGGTCTTAACTCCAATTGGATGGTCCCGGGGGAGGTGTCCGGGGCAGGTCTTGTGAATGTTATCTGGGGAGAGTTCGATCCTGTGACCGCCGAGGGTGTGGACAGGTTGCTGGGGAGTCTGAATGCCACCACCTGTTTATTGGACCCGTGCCCTTCCTGGCTGGTTTCGGCCGCCAGGGAGACGACACGAGGCTGGCTCCAGGGGATTATCAACGCTTCTCTGAGAGAGGGGTCGCTTCCTACCGCCTTGAAGACGGCGGTGGTGCGGCCCCTCCTCAAGAAGCCTTCCCTGGATCCAGCTGTTTTAAATAACTTTCGTCCAGTCTCCAACCTGCCCTTGTGGCGAAGGTTGTTGAGAGTGTGGTGGCACGTCAGCTTCCTCAGTACCTGGAGGAAACAACTTACCTCGATCCGTTCCAATCGGGCTTCAGGCCTGGGCATAGTACTGAGACGGCATTGGTCGCGTTGGTCGATGATCTCTGGAGGGCTCGTGACAGAGGGTTCTCCTCTGTCCTGGTCCTATTAGATCTCTCGGCGGCTTTCGATACTATCGACCATAGTATCCTATTGCGACGGTTGGAGGGGTTGGGAATTGGGGGAGCCGTCCTTCGATGGTTCTCCTCCTTCCTCTCCGACCGTTCGCAATTGGTGTTGGCGGGAGGGGAGAGGTCCTCCTCTAGGCCCCTGGTTTGTGGGGTGCCTCAGGGGTCGGTTCTCTCCCCTCTTTTGTTCAACATCTATATGAAACCGCTGGGCGAGATCATCCGTGGTCTTGGGGTGAAGTGTCATCTCTATGCAGATGACACCCAGTTATACATCTCCACCCCGGACCACCCCAACGATGCTGTGGGGGCTATGTCCAGGTGCCTGGAGGCCGTGCGGGATTGGATGGGCGGGAACAGGCTCCGGCTCAACCCATCCAAGACCGAGTGGCTGTGGTTTCCGGCGTCCCGATATAGCCAGTTGACTCCGTCGCTGGCTATTGGGGGGGAAATTTTGCCCCCCACAGAGAGGGCTCGCAATCTGGGAGTCCTCCTGGATGTGCGGCTGTCGCTTGAACACCATGTCGCAGCCGTCTCCAGGGGGGCATTTCATCAGATCCGTCGGATCTACCGGTTGCGGCCCTTTCTGGATCGGGACGCCTTGCGCACGGTCACTCAGGCCCTGGTCACCTCTCGCCTGGACTATTGTAATGCCCTCTACATGGGGCTCCCTGCGGGGAGCATCCGGAGACTCCAACTGGTGCAGAATGCGGCCGCGCGGGTGATCATGGGGGCGTCACGTAGCGCCCACGTGACGCCTCTCCTGCGCGAGCTGCATTGGCTGCCAGTGGCTTTCCGGGTTCGCTTTAAGGTTCTGGTTCTGACCTTTAGGGCGATCCATGGCATTGGACCAGGTTACCTACAGGACCGCATCCTACCGGTGATCTCCAGCAGACCAGTGCGAGCACACAGGGAAGGCCTTCTCCGGGTTCCGTCGGCTACCATGTGCCGCCTGGCGGTCCCAAGGGGTAGGGCCTTCTCTGTGGCGGCCCCTGCCCTCTGGAATACTCTGCCACCGGAACTGCGTACCGTCATGGACCTGAGGTCCTTCAGGCGCGCGCTGAAGACCTGGCTTTTCGAGCAGGCCGGCCTGGGCTGAGAGAGGGTTTTAATGTGTCTCCATTAATTTTAATTAGGGGGTTTTAAGGGGGTGGGGTGGGCTTTTTATTCGGCCTAATCTAATTTAATCTTTTTCTTAACTTTTGTATTGTTGGGGTTTTAGATTGGCTGTACACCGCCCTGAGTCCCTAGGGAGAAGGGCGGTATAAAAGTTAAATAATAAATAAATAAATAATCACTAAAACACCAGTATATAGGCTTGGTGTGAACATCAAGGTAAAGTCATAACATGGTTTATGTCTGCCCTTCAGTGTAGGTCGGGGTGTCAAACTGGTGATCCGCGGGCCAAAGGTGTCATGTGCAGGTCACGCGCACCTCAACTCTGTGAAGGGAAAAAACATTGTGAAACGTCACATGACAGCAATATAATGCTGTGAGTTTGACATCCATGGTGTTGAAAATGTTACTAATCAACCACAATCTGGTGGTCAGGGTTGATCACTGGCTGAAAAATTTCTAGAATCACTACATTTCCCATAATTATGTCATTGCAATGCCACTTGTTCTGCATCACTACTCCATTGCAATGCGCAAGGCTAGATCAGTCAAACAATACGTAGCAATGGCTTTTGATGGTTATCTATCCCAGATGTCTGCTAGAAAGTGTGCAGTCTCTTGTGTCAATAGTCAATAGTGATTGACTATTCCTGGAATTGTTAACCAAGTCTGGCTTTTCATGAAACTCCTGCTAATCAGGAAGTTAATGTTTTTGGAGGATAATCATAAAGATAAAGAAAAGATTTGAGGCTTCTGAGTTTAGTAATAACTTCCTGATAGTTTCCAAGCATGTGCTCTGGTTATATAAAGTCAGGGGAAAAAATTGAGTCAACCATGATTCCTGGTAATTACATAGACATGCAGCTGTGCAAGGCAATTATATCAATGTGACTGGCCCTTGCCTTTTTTGAAAAGTGTTGTTGATTTCTCCATCTAGCCTACATTAGCCCAGAGATTCCTTATTAGTCTTCCATTCAAATTCTCATCAGGCCTAATCCTGGTTAGCTTTCCAGACATCTTTCCAGATATCTGCTGCTTGCTGACATTACATTAGCTACTGATAGGTATTTCAAGATAGTCATTACCAATGTATGTTCTGTGAAAGAATAAAGATCTTCTTTCTGCATCTTTTATTTCCATTTCTTTTTATTTTGTAGTCATTTTAAAACATCAAAGGAACAAAATGATTACGTAGAAAAACAATGAAGAAAGCGAAAGAGGAGACAACGGATAGAAAATAAAATATCAGTCAATAAACAGATTGTTTAAAATTCATGATTTCATTGATTAAATTAATTAATTTGATAAATAATATGTAAAGTTAGACTTATTTAACTTCCTAAGAAAATACTGAAAATCACTACAAACTCTAAACATTAATGTTTAGAAAGATGTCACTCCTAATTATTTCTACATAAATCCACATGATCTTGTAAGATAATATCTATCTTTTAGAAGTTTCTGGTAATGTCACCGTTTGTCAAGAATTTGAAAGAAGCTGTACATGATGTGATTACTTGTATGTAAAAAAAGTGCATGCATCTTCTCTGTTAAGGAGTAGTAGGAATGGGCAAAGGTTACACACGTCATATTTTCAATGATGCATGTGTAGAGCAAAGCTATGGTTGTCTTCATCACTGAAGGTGAAACTGCAAAGCAATTACATTAACCTTTCTGTGTTTGTACAGGCAATCTGTGCTGTGTCATAAAATCATAATATGCAGCAATCTTTCGATATTATGTTCTCAGCACTTTCAATCAATGTAATATATTGTTGATTGCATTTAGTTCTCTGCTGATTTGTTATATATCAAAGATTAGCTTGCTAGAAAAAAAAACACTGTCCTCTCTCCTCTCTCTCCTCTCTTTTCAGTTTATGGTATTTTTTTTAATGGGATGCAATTTCCCCAATGTATTGGAGCCATGGACAGCTGCCATAGCCCCATGCTTACACTAATGGGCCAGATTCATTCTACAACTACCATGTTTCCCGGAAAATAAGACCCTGTCTTATATATTTTTTTGTCACAAGAAAGGGCACCAAATCTTATTTTGGGGGAGGGTGTGTCATTCACTGACTCACCTCACGTGTCACTCCTGGCCTCCTTTTCACTGTCAGATACCTTCAGAAACTTCTTTCTGAAGTCCTCTGCAGCTGAAAGCCAACAAGACCTCTTTAGCTGACAACAGAGCTCCAGGTCGACCTGGAGCTCTGTTGTCAGCTAAAGAGGCCTTGCCTGCTGCAGAAGAAATGAGCTGGCAAGATAGGTGTTGGGGGTATGTGAGGCCTGGCTATAACTGTCCAAATATAAGTAGTAGGGCAGCTCTACCTCCCCATCCCCACCCTAGCTTAATTTTTACCTTTGCAATCTGGAGTGGGCAGGATCTTAATTAGGGCTTATTTTGGGGATAGGGCTTATATTGGGTGCATGTATTTTCAGGGAAACGGGATACAATAATTATTCTTATGGTGTTCTTGCATGGATCCCAGAAGAATATGTTGGAACATTGGTTTGCCAACAGTGACCATGATGCTTTTGTTTCTTAAAAACTCATGGTTATGTGACGACCCTGCCAGTTCTGGTCATTAAGAGACTGAAACTTATTTCTTGCTTTTTAAAAAAAAGCACAAACCATAAATATTAGACTTCCTCCTGCGGATGCTTTGATAAATGACCTAAAAGGTTTTTCCTCCAATGGACACCATACTGGATATAAAATTGAGCAGCACTAGTTTGAGTGGAGTTTTCATCCAGTTCTTAAATGAAAAATTAATTATGAAAAGATCTGTTGGCCATTATCCATTTTTAAATGTCAAACTCAACCAGCATGGGTGTTGTATAGAATATCTGCATACACTTCAGAAGACCAGATTAAGAGATCAATCAAAAGTGCGGTGTCCTCGATAATCACCTGATTGAAACAGAGTCAGGATCCTACCATAACAGAGGCAACTGTGCTTTAGTGACCTCTTCTAATTTTTCTACTCATACTTTGATGGCTCAGGAAGAAAATGGGATTACGGGATTATCTCTCTCAAAGACTAAAATGATATGAGTTATGCATATTCTCACTGGAGGTGAGGATATTTGCTGCTCTGCTAAAGGAAATGATGTCTTCAGCTGGGCCAGGATAAGTCTTTTTTGCATATTTCCAATTAGAATATTTTTGTAACTCATAATTGCAGGAACTGAGAATAATCAGTTAATTGTTTCACCTATCTAGTTTATCCTTAATATAGGAAGTATTCAGCTTCAAAAGAAAGGGATGAAACAAATGCATAAGTGAGGTTTTTTTTTTATTTCCGTAGCAGCTCAATCTCCTCTGTAGATAGGGTTATCCATTTATCTTTGTCAGCATTTCACATGGTTGGTTAATTGTGAATGATTCTTCCTGAATTTGAGGCACAGTGATGACATCTTGCTTATATAATCATGGCTTGTATATAATATGCAAATTGATGCATTGAGCTATGCCCAAGTGACCTTGAAAAACTGAGACATTTACATGTTCTTTCACAGTTTCTTACATGGATGTGACAACGTCTAAGACTAAGCTCCAAAGCATTTATCATATGAAGAACAGTATGAATTTAGCATAGCATGTCAAGGGTCACCATCCAAAATAGGTGCAGCCTAGACCTGTTTTGGGATAGAGGAGGGAAATGTTAAAGGGTGAAATGAATCTCTTGAATTCTGGAAGTTTTAAGCCCCAAATTTACTTCTTAAATTGTCTTCCAAATTCCAAACCATGCAAGAAAGGACCAACTCAGGGAGCCACAAAGAGATACTGGTGAGCCATATATGGCCTCCAAGCCAGGTCTTTCCTACCTTCAATGAAATTTATTCCCAAAGACAATTAATACTTTATGGTATAAATTTAAAATCTACTAACAACTACTAAACGTTTTTTGAAAAGTCTGATTTGAAACCCAAGACTTTGGCAGATCCAAAGTCTGGAAAGCACTGAAACAACATTGATTTAAATTTACTGAGCCTCAGTGGCACAGTGGTTAGAGTGCAGTACTGCAGGCTACTTCTGCTGACTGCCGTCTGACTGCAATTTGGCAGTTCAAATATCACCAGGCTCAAGGTTGACTCAGCCTTCTATCCTTCTGAGGTGGATAAAATGAGGAGCCAGATTGTTGGGGGCAATATGCTGATTCTGTAAACCGCTTTCAGAGGGCTGTAAAGCACTGTAAAGCGATATATAAGTCTAACTGCTATTGCTACTGCTACTCAGAATCTGGAGGAGCTCAAGATCCAGTGAATCCCTAGATTTGTCCTAATTTAATCTTTCTGGGGAATTTCTAGTGTTAGAAGAATACTGAGGAAGCAAGAAAGGAAATATTAATCTTCAGTATCAGAGCTTATGTTTCCTTGCTCGTCTTTCATCTTGTTCAAGCAATAAAGCACACACACACAAACACAAATGCATGCATCTGTACTATATATATATTTGTATATGATACCACCTGGTTCCTTTTCAATGATGTTACCTGCTAGCTGCTAAATGTTTTAAAATGTTTCTGCAATTTTTAAAATTGCCTTTTATAGCTATTGTACCATATGCTGGTCTTTAGTTATGTTTGGTCTTGGACCATCAATAAATTGATTGATTTATATAAGTATTTAACCATTATTTGTTGCAGATAAGTTACTTCACAGAAATTTCTAGAGTCAAGAAACTTTTCTACAGACACTATTCATTTTCTGAAGTACAATTATTGTGGTGGTGAATATTAATAAATACAGATTCTGATTTAATCAGATCTTACCAAAACCCCTACCTGGATTTTTGCCTCTGATTATGCATTATCAGAATCTTACTTTGACATTCTGTCTCCTTCCCTCACTTCCTCTTTTCCCCCTGCTGTCTGACAGGAAGGCACTGATGAGCATAAGCAGCAGGTGAGCATTTTATTCCCTTCTGAACTGAGAAGAAAAGAAAATGAACAGAGTCCTCTGGGACCGTGCTCTGATTAGTGTGGTACCACGAATGGAATTCTACAACAGGGACTGTTCTCATTGCTCTGATTTTCCACACATGACACTGAGATCCCTCTTCCAGATGCATTTGTTTGTTTGATTCTGATAGGACATGCAATGAGATGGCACATCAAAAAGGAAGTCATAAAGTAATACCCCAGGCAGTACTTGCACCGAAGGCATCTCAAGCAGAGGCTGGCTGACGGCAACTCAAAGGCAGAAAGGAAAAGAATTATTTTTTAAAAGAGACATCTGGAACTCAACCCTAAATTCAGTAAAGGCTGTAGTAAGACTCACCTGGGAGAACCACTGATGGAATACCTTGCTTAGGGAATAGTTTTACAGTCTTCCTACTTGTTCTTTAACTAATAGAGAAATATAAACAGGGGTGGGATTCAAATTTTTTAACAACCGGTTCTGTGGGCATGGCTTAAGTGGTGGGCATGGCTTGGTGGTCATGTGACTGGGGGGACATGGCTTGGTGGCCACGTTATTGGCTGGGTGTGGGCAACTCAATATCACTCACATCGAGATATACATCTCCTCATAAGTCACTTTTTTCAATGCCATTGTAACTTTGAATGGTCACTCCATACAAGCAAAGTACCAAAAAAGGAGGAAGGAAAACTCCAGAGAAGTTCCTGCCAAGACTAGACTCCAGAGTCTAGTCCTGCCAAGAATGTAAAAAGGGTTAACGAAAAGGCAGTTTTCTGCAAGCAACACCAGAATGTTTCCTTCCTGCCTTCCTTACAGGATTAGGCCAGTAATTTCTTCTAACAATAGGTTCTCTGAACTGCTTAGAATGTTAACAACCAGTTCTATCGAATAGGTGCAAACTGGTAGAATCCCACCCTGAATATAAATTGTTCTAAGAATGGTTAGCAGCAGCATCCTCCACCTTCTCCAGTATCACACAAGATTCTGGCCACTGAATTTATTGAAAGATAGAGGCAGAAGAGCTTCCTTTTCAGAATTGTTTTTGACTGCGGAGAATATTTGTAGCTCAGAGTTGAAATGAGTGCTCCCTGAGCTTGGTTGTTTTCCTTGCAGACATTTCATCATCCAAACTAAGCAACATCATCAATACTAGTAGGGAGTGGGGTATGCTCTCATTTTATGTTCTAGTAGCTTGCCCTGTCAGTGTTGATGAGAATGATCTTAGTAGTTCTTTGGTTGGGCTGCTTAGTGTTAGCTTGTTTGGCAGTTCCCTGATTGGGATATTATTTGCTTCTTGATTATTAATCTAATATTAATCTTGGTGTTGATCTCTGCTCATCTGAACATTGATTGCTGGTGAAGAGGTGATTTGAACTTTTGTTCTCCTTTTGGCTTGTTGATTGTCTCTTTTGAATGGTATTCAGATGTTGCTTGTGTCTATGTGCCTATTGATGGCCAATTTGTCAGAGTACCAGGCTTGCAGGAAATTCTCTACTGTTTTTGGACTTGGCTTGGTCTAGGATATTCACCATCTCCCAGTTGAAAACTATGGTTTAGTCTGTCCATGTGTTGTAAAATTAAGGAGTTTTCATCATATCTTCTGACTACTAGTTGAGGTTCATGGAAATGCTCTGCTAATCTTCTACCTGTTCATTGTGCATAGTGGCTGTTGCAATCCTTACACTGTTGTAGATGACTCCTGTTTTTTTCCTTCTAGGGTGACTGAATGTTTTGGAGGGCTTTAGTTGGTTTGTGTGCTACATCAATGCCATGTAGTTGTAATAGTATATTGGTGGTTTCTAATATGTTTTTGATGTATAACAGAGTTATCCTTAAACAGCTTGGATCAGTTGTGCTATATTGATTGAGTGGTCAGGCACTTTTTGATGAGTTGTGTGGATATCCATTTTGTAGGAAAATGTGATATAGATTATCCACGTACATATTAAATATTTAAAATTAACATAAACATCCATAAAAATTAAAAACTCTAGTGACCAAGAGAAAAGGCTTATTATTTTAAAAAGGTCATTCAAAATTCAATAAATTAAAATAATTTAAGCAATTGGGTTTTGCATTTAGTATTAGTATTAACAAAACCACTAGTGTAGCTAGGGTAACTTTCAATGTAATGGACAAAATTTTTCCTATTTTCTCTAAAGCATTAGAAATTGATGGGTTCAAAGACTGACAGCCAATGTGTATAATGATGAATGTATCAGGCTAGGACTGGGTAGATCTGAATTTAAGTCCATCTCCAACAGTTCAAGTTGATTAGACAAATTTCTGCAATGCCTAACCTAGTGTCCAGAAATGTTTTTGTAGAAAAAAAATAAGAGAATTCTATGCAGGCTGCTTTGTGGTTATGAGTAGAGGATGGGATGTTAGCCAACAACTTAATTAGTAGCAATATTTAAATAATGCTAAAGGTGTTTTGCATGGTTTAGAAACCAGTTAATGGGGCTGTTGATAAGAAGAATCCTGGGCCCTGTTTTTATCACTGAAACCTGCAGTGTGAAAGAGGAACAGTAATCCCACTTTGGCACTCCCTGTTTCCTCATTGCTAGAAAACAGGAAAGGAGAATGAGTTACTTGTCAAAAAAGATCCTTTAAAATCTTCAGTTGGCCCTGATTTTCCCCCACCAATTGGTTAACTAAAGCTTTGACTCTTCTATCAATTAAATCTTGCAGCTCTGTTTTCTGGTATTAGCAGTGCCCTAATCATGATTTATTTGACCATCTCTCATGGCTCAATTCATTCAATTGTTTCTGAAGTGGAACAGCCATAATGAGTTGAATTTGTTCTTGAATACTGGCAAAAATGTTCCCAGGTGGCAACATCATGAGGAAGTTACTACAGCAACTTAATGTTGCCATTAGAGGAAAGAAAAGACATGTTGGTGTTTGGGTATTTGTTTGTTTTAAGCAAACCATGAATGCATGAAATTGTCAGGTTTGCACTGGCTAGCTCCATTCATTACTAAAAATTCAGAATGCTTCCCTCTGATAAAGAATTATTAGACTTTGAGGGTACAATTTTCTCTATAAACATAGATTTGAGAGTTCCTAACTAATTGACCCTCTTTTTAGTGTAGATTTTCTGAACCCTTACAACTATACAAATGAGCAATAGATATTCGGTGGAGCAGCAAGCAGGAGCTCACAGTTTGGGCAATAGGTGTAAATTGATTCAAACTTGTCAGGCTTTTGACACAGTGGTTAGAAGGCAGTATTGGAGGCTTACTCTGCTCACTAGCAGGAGTTCAATCCTGACCAGCTCAGGGTTGACTCAGCCTTCCATCCTTCTGAGGTCAGTAAAATGAGGACTCAGATTGTGGGGGGCAATATGCTGACATTGTAAACCACTTAGAGAGGGCTGTGAAGCCCTGTGAAGCGGTATATCTAAGTGCTATTACTATCTTTTTCAATAGCCTTGAATATCCACAATCTCTCACCTGCCTCCAACTGCCTGAAATTCACGAGATGACTGTATCTCACGACTTGATTAATTTTGAGAAGGAAAAGGAGACATGTCGGGATTCCTAACGGTCATATTGTTGACCCTTGGTCTAGACCAGTGTTTTTCAAACTTGACAACTTCAAGTAATGTGGATGTCCACTCGCAGAATTCCCCTGCAGCATTGGTCTAGCACATGGAGAGTGGAGAATTCTTCGGGTTTGTCTATCGAATATGCAGAGTGGTTCCTATAAAACTCCATTTTGTACCACAGTTGCAATAGGTAATAAATTAGGAAGATCTCTGCTCCATATGATTTTTAAGTGTCCTGAAAAAGGACAGAGGACTTAAGGAATCACTTTGTGCTTACTGCATAGCATTTCACTGGAGTCCTCCTGGGTTCCTTTATACTCAATATCACTACTTTTTTTTTCCAGATTAAAAATTTAATTTGGACGATTCATTATAACACACTGACTTAAATTTCTCCAGCTGTATCTTTTAAAATAGATTTAGGATTCTTCCTGCAGTGGCTTTTTTTTTAAAAAAATCTCTACTTTGTGAGAGACATTTTAAATTAAAAAGGTAATCAGATCATTATTATTTTTAATTGCACCAGTTTTCCATGTGATTAAGAGCATAAGAACCCTGCTGGATCAGGTTAAATAGCCATCTTGTCTAGTATTATGTTCTCATTATGTTCTCATATAATATCCAATGATGAGAAACTTATGAGTTATGTCAGAGAGCAAAAGCACCTCCCATTCATGTTGCCTAGCAACTGGTGCCAAGAAGCTATATTGCTTCCAATCCTGACAGTAATATGCAACCATCATGACTAATAGCCATTGTGATTGCCTTATCCTCCATGTAGTTCATCATGGGTATCACTCTGAGATACTGCAAGGAAACTACAGAAATTCATTTAATACTCAAAGGATCATACCTTGGAGGCACTTAATTGAATCTAGTCCCACAGCAAGATTACAGGTTCTTTCCCAACATATAACCCTAAACCTTCTGGGCAAAATAGTAAAACTTATAATAAAAGCAAGATGTGTTATTAAGAGGAAAAGGAAAGGAAAGCAGCATAGTTCATGGCTGCTTCCTTAAAAAATGAGGGCTTTGATAATGTTTTTCCCTGAAAATAGAATTTGCTGTACTTGACATTCCATTAGAGAAATATTGTGTCCTAAGGTTTTTAAATGGGTTCAGACAGAGAGGGAGAGAAAAGAAAAACATCAAATTTAATTTCCCAAATGCCAAAATATATTTTAAAGAAAGAAACAGGCAGATAAATTGAAGTCCTAATAAAATTTAAGATTGTCCTAGATAAATTTGTATAACGTCATTGCCATTAAATGGAAAACATCGAACGAAAATGACAGAAGTGTAACCCCAAACTAATTGAAAGTCTATTTGAAACAGAATGATTATGATTGCAAATTAATCTAGAAAGTTGAACATGCTAATCTAGAACTCTACAACATTTAGACTGTCACAAAGCATTTCTCATTCTAGAACATTCACTTCCAGACAGCTGTCAAAAACTCCTGGAATTATAGTTCAGAGGAAGGACAAAACATTCTGGAATTCTCCAAACTGTTCCATCTCCAGAAAACAACTTTTCTGAAAACCTAATTGGAATAATAATAATAAAATGCTATCACTGTCAGTAGTGGGATTCAAATTTTTTTACTACTGGTTCTGTGGGCGTGGCTTGGTGGACATGACAGGGGAAAGATACTGTAAAATCTCCAATTAGAGGTGGTATTTGTGGTTCTCTGAACTACTCAAATGTTCCGGTATCGGTTCTCCAGAACTGATCAGAACCTGCTGAATACTACTTCTGATCATTGTGAATTCCTATTTTAAATGAATTTAAATCTCTAATAACGCATGACTTGCAACCTAGAACACTAAAGGGAATTGCTAGTGAAGTGGCTAGTATTATTTCCGAGAAAACATGGAGAACATATTTGGAAGAGATTAAAATACCAGAAATTAGTAAAGATTTATCAAGAACAAGTCTTACCAAACTAACCTTATGTTTTAAAACTAATCATTTTCCTTAATGGAATATCAAGAATGACATAAATATAATATACCTTGATTTCAATGTATTTCATAATTTATTTATTTTATTTTATTTTTAATTACATTTATATCCGCCCTAGGACATTCTATATTGATATGGCTAGTTCTATGTGAGCTGAATTTTAGTTATTAGATTTTTATCCCACCTTTGTTACTTTATAAGTAACTCAAGGAAACAAACCTATCTAACAGTCCTTCCTTCTCCTATTTGCCCCAAAACAACAACCATGTGGACTCAGAGAAAGTGACTGGCTCAAGGTCATCCAGCTGACTTTCATGCCCAAGGCAGGACTAGAACTCACACTTTTCTGGTTTCTAGACTGATGCCTTAAACATTAGACCACAGTGACTGACATAAAAAGAAAATGGATGTACAGTGGGCTCCAAAATCATATTCAAAGAATGCTTATCTTTTTTGCTCCATCCAGCTGGTATCCATAAGTTAATATTGAGTAAGGTCACACAAGATTCATTCCTGAATGTCAGCCTTCAAGATTTCTTTCCTTTGCTTTGCATCTTTCGGCTGTCATAAGTAACGGTGGGAAGAGGGGTGAAATAGTTGTGGGAAGTGAGCTGGAGGTTTTAAGAGAATAAACTGTATAAATTTTTTTGGGGGGGAGTTTCTTGTTATGCTTCTTTTCTATGCTATGCGCAAGTGTACCTCTTTATCAAAATAGGCCAAGGTCAACAGACAGATGCCTGCATCACCACCTGAAGATGCCCACATGACATTAAATACAACTTTAATTGGATGGAGAGTTTGAACTATTGTGGGTGGGAACATTGCCATCACTTTGTATATGTGATTTTCGCGCTCAGTTCCTCAGACTCAGAATAATGTCAGCTGGTGCTCCGTTCATATGGATCACATATCGTTTTATTAATGATGTGAGAAAAAGATGGAAAGAATGTTTACGAAATTTTCAGGCAACACAAAACAAGGTAGGATGCATAACACTGACAAAAATAAAACTCAAGCAATTCTTGATGTTAGGGAAACAAGCTGAAAACAAGAAATTAACTTTAACAGAGACAAGGAGGAAGGTCTTCACTTAGAAAGTTTACAACTGAGGAAAAATAAAAAGTTTAGACTGTTTCAAGAAGAGTTTCCAACTAACAGAAATATTAGTTCCATTTATTTTGCAATGCTTAGGTCTTGCTTTGAGTCTTCTGTCTGCTTCCAGGCACATCATTTTAAGTATTCATACAAATTGGAACAGATTCAGAGGAGGGCAATGAGGATAATAAAGAGGACAGAAAGTGAGACTTATGAAGGGAGATTGAAGAAGCCGGGCATGTTTAGCCTTGAGCGATAAAGACTGCAGGGTAATATGATAGTGCGTTGCAAATATGTGAAAGTATGTCACCCAGAAGAAAGTCAAAACCATGTGGAGCTTTATAATTGTAGAGTGCAGAGTATACTGTAGTATAATGAACAGGAAGGTAGACTCCAATCGCATTTTTTTAAAAAAAGAAACTCATAATTAGCCAAAAATAGTTTGGCAGTAGAATCAATATAGGGAGGTTCCCTTCTCTATATACTGTATTTTTCTGTGTATAAGATGATACTTTTTCTTTAAAATGTTTACCTAAAAATGGAGGGGCTTTTTATACACGGGGTTGCCGAGAGGAGAACCGCGGTTATGAAACTGCCGATACCTTATTTCTGCAAACTAGACTCACGAGTGAAACTTCCAATTGTTTAAAATATTGATTTCTGAATTTTAGGTAAGAAAAGTAGAGGTAGGGAACCCTATACATGGAAGCGTCTTATAGATAGAAAAATATGGTATGTTGAAACAGAACCTCATTCTCAGATGCTTTAAGATGAGAAGAGGGTTAAATTCAATATCCCAAATGACTCCTGCCAATTCTACAGTTCTATAATTTTGAGTGTGTGGGGTTTTGTGGCAGGGATAGGGTTTCCTTTGGTGCCCATCAGGTGTCTTGCCCCATCTGACCTTCAGTTAATGAAAGAATTGGGAAACCTGTCTTAGGGTAAACAAAATCACGATCTGCAGCTTTATCCTTGCTTTAAAATACCTTTGGGCCTCATCAGCACGGATGTTATCTGTGACTGCTGTGCAGTGTTTACAGATGCTGAAAAGAAAGAAAAGAAAAGAAAGAAAGCAAACTGGGTGCTTTAGTCTTTAATATAATTGTATTGCTTTATTTATTAATGTAGGTCACCACCAGAGCATTTGATTGTACAGTATAAGCATGTGAAATATAAATATTTTCACTTATTACTAATAATTATTATTACTTATTACTAAGTCTGCATTACTATCACTATAATCTTCTCATCACTCCTATCCCCCATCTCCTCCCACTTGTGACTGTATGACTGTAACTTTGTTGCTTGTATCCTTATGGTTTTTATTGACTGTTTCCTAGTATGATTTGATTGCCTATTTGTACCCTATGACTATTGTTAGTGTTGTACCTTATGATTCTTGACGAATGTACCTTTTCTTTTATGTACACTGAGAGCATACGCACCAAGACAAATTCCTTGTGTGTCTAATCCCACTTGGCCAATAAAGAATGCATTCATTCATTCAAATAATAGGCACATATATGTTGTGTGGTACACATGTATAAATATGTAGTAGCCCAATCAGCTGTATAACTACTGACTAGCCAGGTTCTCCAACTTCTTTCTCAGTCCTACAGGGAGATGCTGAGCACTGAATGCTGAATTTTTTTTGCATGCAAAGCATGTCCTTCCTCCCTAAGCTACAGACTCTTCACCTAATCATCTGAGCATAATGGAAGCCACTACCTTGGAGAGCCATTCAATCAGATGACATCACTCCACCCTCCCCAAAATATATTACTGATATTTTCACGGCTAATGCTTATACAGCAGCAGATCCTTTCCTTTGTCTGATGGATCCAAGAAATGCTTAAGACAAATTGCTTTCCATTTCATTGAACTGTAAAATAACAAAAGAAACTCATTGCTAAATGCAGCAAAAGGCCAAAGTGTCTCAGTGAATGAAATGCAAATGGCTGGGTTGCTCATCAGCAAGAAAAGCTTTCATTTCCTGAAAAATTGTTCTTTTGATTTTTTTAAGGGGAAATGGGGGGGGGGGGGGGCTTGGATGCTAGTGTGCCAATTTACATAATAAATACAGATAGAAAATAAGAAGCTGGAGAAGCCAAATCATCTGAAACATTTGTATCAGCCCTTTTAATCTAACAAGTGATTCTGAATATCTCTTTTGAATATAAACTTTTATGCAAACTTTGCATCCTTCCTTTATTGCAAGATTCATTCTTCATTCTTCCCCATCCTCCTCCTTAATCCACTTCACTCATAATGATTGCACCTGCCAATAAAAAAACGTCCATGGGTGTTTTTGCTTTGTTTTGTGTTTTTAAAGCAGCAGCTCCAAGGTGTAGCTGATCTATTCTTTTTATATTGTACTCTGAAATCTCAGCTGGCTGATATTTTTTTTTAAAAAAAATAAAAAGCAAACATTAGAACCTCTCTGCCAAGTCTTCAATAAAGTGGGTGATGAGGTTTATTCTCTCTGTGAAAAAAAAAAGTCCAATTATTTGAAGAAGGTATTAAACTATGTAAATGTATTTTAATCTGTATCTTTGAGAGAAAACACATAATTAACTCTGTGTCCAGAGTGGCTTATGTTAATAAGGATTGCAAACACAGCAGATTTATAAAACTTCGTTAGATATACCTCTTTGTTTGCATCTGCTGTCATGGGTACGAATAATGCTTGATTTACAATAATGGAAGCTTTATTCTCCACACACACACACATCAACAGAAAACTATATCCCATAACAGCCTGTTGAACATAAAGGCCTGTTAGTGGATTTCCAACCTCTCAATAGGATTTTAAGAGTTTAAATCCCAAAGTCGAGGGATTTCTTCCAAACAGATTGACTATCACAACTTAAATCAGAAGGGATTTTCTTTTTTAGCTCCATCAAGGGTTCTACATCCAAGCTGAAGGCATCAATCGCTCAAGGAAAAAAAAGAGTAAAACACGCACCCAGAGAAGTCCAATGAGATTTGTCATGTGTACCTGCAAAAGCTTTTAAATATATTTTTCCTTCTCAATAGGTGTACTGGTAGGATATGCAGTTTTGATAGGATGGAGATTGTGAATCAGAGACAAGAAGCAAAGAATTTTATTTTTAAAAAAGTCAGTGAGTTTTTCCTTGTGTGCATGTAGTAAGATCTCAAAGTGTGCCCGGTGCTAGGGATATATAATTCATACATAAATCATAGAAGAAACCCAAAACATGCCATTGGATGATACACTACATGTGTAATAATGCAACTAAAGAGCTGGGGTGCTTCTTTTTAACTACAATTTCACTCCTTTCTTATTCTTTAGCCATCAATTTCTAACTGTAAAATAGTATGCAAAACTGTAATCATTGCAGAAAGACAGTTGTAAGGAATGGAGGGGACCTGCATTTTCTATTGACTGGTCCATCAGAGAATCTGCTGCCTATGGCCCAGCTGACAGTGGATCGAAAGAGACAATAGCAAAGCAGCAAAGAAACAGTTCAGGACCATGGACAGTACTTCTGAAGATAATAAGCCTGTTACTCCAACACTATGGAGAGGAAGTGGGCCTTCCACTAAAGGGGAATTCACTATCCTAAATAAGACTGTTGATGGCCAGGCAGGCAACATAATAATGCAGGAGCAATTATATGTAACTCTCCTTATGGTCATGGTGAAGGCTCAAATTGACCTTGAAACTTCAGGTGAACATGCACTTTCCAGGTCAATTTTACTAAGTCCATTTTCTCACCCACATCCTTAGGCTACAACAACCTCTAAACCTCCTCCTGAATCAAACTGTAAGCATTCTAAGCATGTGTGTCTCTCAGCATGCCAAGATATCTGCAAACTGATTGTCTGTTCTTTTCCTATTAACCCTTGATAATTGGGGTTGATCACTTGATTACATTGGCAGAAAACATGAGGTTCCATAGGTTAAGCAATTCCAAGGCCTGCAAGTACCCACTTCTCAATTTTCACCCACTTTTCTACCAGTCTAGAGATCACCAGTTATGTCCAGGAACTTGGCTATAAACACAGTTTTCCATTTAAACATTTCACTAGACTTTCAAACTTTGAGTTTTCTGTATCTCTGCTTCCCCTTCAGACATCTAAATTCAGTCAGTCTTGATTACTGCAAACTATATAGGGGGGAAATTGACACTCCCAAATCACTTAATATTTTTATTTCAACATTTGGATTATCTTTGGCAACTGCATCCACAGTATATGAGAATCCTGTCTAGTTCCTAAGATCTCAAGTGGTATCCTTGTCTGTCAGTGGGTAATGAGTATGAGGCTACTTCTATACAACAGAAGAAATTTTGGTCTGTTGTGGTGATGGTGTAGATTAAGTTGTACTTACATTAAGCTGCAAATGAATATAAAGGCTTATTCCTGAACCAAATGCCTGTGAGTTCTGGGTGAAACCATGAGTTTCTTCAAAAGTGATAGCATTTAAGTTCAAAATAAATGTTCTCCTGTACTTGGTGTTGCTACCAATCAAACTGTGTGATGTTAGCTTAATTCTGCATATTAATAAAGAGCTAGAACTTGGTGATAGAGCATCTGATCTGCCTGGAGAAGGTACCAAGTTTAACCATTGGAGTTTCAGCAGCTGTGGAGGATCCTGTTCAAAATGTATTCACATTGGCTATATTAGTCCTGATGAACAAAGGATCAGGCATGGCTTTACAGCAACCTCCTTTCAATCATGTCTTGGGGGGAAAAACATCACTTTTGTCAGGAAAGGAAGGTTAAGGTAATCCTAGAAAAACAAATCAAGAGACATACATTTATATATATAAAAAAGGCTTGATGTCAGCCATCTGACCAGACTCATCAACAGCATATTGTCTTCGCTTGGTGATCTTCAGTAATGCACACCACAATGCCAGTAATCATGGCAATGAGGGCAGAATTGATGTCAGATGATTGGGAAAAATTTCTGACAGGGGCATGTCATCAATATCTCCTTGCCTCAAGTTCATCATCAGTCCTGCAATGAAGAACTTTTTTTCCCTTTCTATTTCTTTTCTTCTCTTAGTTTCTTTCAGTTTTTAAGCTCAGTTTCAAGATGTTGGATTTGATTCTATGGGACAGATTTATTTTGACTAGAGTGACAGTTTTTTGCAGCTTCTACAACTAAAATTACTCAAATATTCTCCACTGACTGAGATATTTTAAAGCAGTCTGATTTTTTTCCATATATAACTGACTACAAATTCCATAATTTCTGACTGAGTTATGGGCATTTTGGGGAAGACTGGATTAAAAAAAAAAACATCTAAAAATAACTGTAGGTAGGCAGTATTATTTTGTTTTCTCTGGTTGATTATAAATGGTGATATCACCATCCTTATCATCAACCTCAATCCCTTAATTTTAGGAAACATCTAGATTAAGTATCTGACAAGTTATTAGTTGTTTGTTTGTTAAATTTATATCTTATGTTTCTTATCAACAACAGAACTAATGAAATCCACCAATACAATGAATATAAAGAAATACATCAACAAAGCAGGCTGAAGGTAAAAACAGCTACTTAAAATTCATTACATAAGGTAGCTTTTTGTAAATAAGCCTATTAAGACAATGATTCAGAAGCAGAGATTCAAGTTTTAATTATTATTGTCTTTAGGTATGAATCAAAGATTTAAAAACCACTCTCCATAGCTATCAGTGTACTGCACAAAACAGCATCCCCCCCCCTCTAAGCTATCACATAACCCTAAAATATAATAAAAGCAAAACAGCATGCAAGCACAAAACAATTGAAAAAAGCAATAAAAGTTCATGCAATAAGTAGATCAGTGAAAACTCCAAGCAAACAAAGGGGGGCGGGGGGGAGAGAGATACAAGTCACACCTTTATGGGGAAAATTTTTCAGAAAGGAGAATTCAGTAAATGAAAAGGATAGCAATACTGATAACATTCAGACTTATATGCCACCTCGTAGTGCTTTACAGCTACTCTCTAGGCCAGGGGTCTTCAAACTTGACAGCTTTAAGATTTTTGGACTTTAACTCCCAGAATTCTTCCTCCAGTCATGTTAGCATAAGGAACTCTGGGAGGTGAAGTCCACAAGTCTTAAAATTTCCATTGTTAATTGCTCTAGGCAATGGAGAAGCTTTATTGCATTTTTCACCAACAATCTGGCTCTGCGTTTTATGGACATCAGAAGGAGAAAAGGCTGAAGGAATCTTGAGCTCCCTCAGAATTGAACTCCAGGCTCTGGGCAGAGTTTGCCTTCAACACTGCACTTTAACCACTGTCCATCAGGGCTCATCAATGAGAAGTGGCAGGAGGTTGCAAGTTTCTCCCACTCCAACTGTTTTTTCTTCCAAGGAGCCCATAGGTGGCATGGAGATCTTGCACTCTGTAGCATCTGCCTGCCCACTCTCCATATTCTTGCCTACAGCACCTGCCCAGCCAGTATTCCATAGTGCTTGCCTGCAGTGCCCATTCTCCTGTGCTTCATTGTGCCCAACTGTGGCACCCACCTGTCTCTTCTTTGTAGCACCCACTTATAATCCATTTTTCAAATATGGATTCTTCCTTTTTATTTTCATATGAGGATAAAGATCAACCTGGGGTTGGTGTGTTGTTGTAAGGCCTTCCAATCAAAAGAGGAGAATTCCAGGCCTCTCATGATAATCAGACCTTAACATCGTCTACAACAGGGTGTCAAAATGGCAGCCTCTGGACCAGATGGGTCACATGCAGGACACGCTCATCTCGGCTCCACAAAGGTAAAAAAATATTGCAATATGTTGCAATGTGTCATGTGATGCGATCGAGTTTGACACATGTGCTCTACAAGTTTATCTTTCTTTAACCCTGGTCTCAGAGGCTATGGAATTCTGGGAGTTGAAGTCCACAAGTCATAAAGGGGCCATAGTTCCTCGCCTCTGTTTTAGGGGAAGTAGTTAAGAAAAACAGAGTCATTAAGGATACAAAGGAAAAAGTGTCACATGAAGGAGACAAAAGAAATTTCAGTTTAGTTTAGTTTACTTTATTGTCATTGCACCTCATACAATGAAATCAAACGCCATCTTCAGTGCACATCATGACCATGACTATGAAAATAAACACAAACACACATCCTTCACCCTTCACACATTGAACCGGAAACCCCCGACACCACACCAATACTGCACTATACACCAGAATTCAAAAGAGATATTGTCCTAGGATAGAAGCCGTTTTTCAGCCTATTTGTCCTTGTTTTTATTATTCTGTATCGTCTATCAGATTGTAATAGTTCAAAAAAAGGGTGTCCAGGATGAGATGGATCTTTGAGAATGTTTTGAACTTTCTTAAGGCAGTGGGAGCTATAAAGCTCTTCCAAAGAGGAGAGAGGGCAACCCATGATCTTCTGGGCAATGACATTAACCCTCTGGAGTGCTTTTCTATCTACCACTGTGTAATTGACAAACTGTACAGAAGTGCAGTATGTTAAAATGCTGTCTATAGTGCAGCGGTAGAAGGTCACCAGCAGTTTTTCATTCAGTTGTTGTTTTCTGAGAAGTCTCAGGTATAATCTCTGCTGGGCTCCTTTTGACCAGGGCTGCAATATGGGTACCCCAGGTCAGGTCCTCTTTTAGGGTAATACCCAGAAACTTAAAAACTGCCCACTTGCTCCACTTGGTCTCTATTGATAAGCGAGGAATGGATGTCTGATCTGTTCCTTCTATAATCCACTATAAGCTCCTTGGTCTTATTGGTGTTGAGGACGCAAGTATTGTCTCCACACCACGAAAGGTCTGAGCAAATAGGGCCTGAGCACATGGAAAATCCCTCCCATATCCCTTAACAGCTATCAGACTTGAGAAGCAACAAAGCCAGGCTTTGGGAGGGATAAATAGGTTCCTGAAGTCTGTCCAATTTTGGATCCAGAGTTTCCATCCTTCCTGGCTAGTGCCTGCCAGCCTAGTTGAGAAGGATGTGTGTAATGGAGGAATGTGTAGGGAAAAACAAATGTATATATTGTATGTATTTTTTTCTCACACACTCCTTCATTACTCATGTCCTTCTCAACTAGGCTGTAAGTTTTGCTGTTATTTTAAATTCACTGGATTTCCATGAATTCTAAATCTTGTCCTGAGTGAATACCTGCAGAAGTCAAGAGTGAGGCTTGAACTAGACAGCAAATAAGGACTGCCTCTTAAGTTTCCTTATGTGTTCCTAACTTTTTATTCAAGCAGAAAGCAAATCTATAAATGAATTGTTTCCTCAAGCTTGTCAGCACATAAAATTACCCGACAGGCTCAAGTACATCACCCATTTAAGTCAATATTGGGGTCTCATTCAGAGAACTTTGAAAAACGTTCTGATGGATAATGGAAACATTTTATTTTGCAGGCACTTTCCTATCCTTGGTCATTTGTGTATTTATGCCTCGGCTCTGTTGAAGCATTTTATTTTCACATCTAAAAGATCATTTCAGGGTTGAGCAAACACAGCACATTCAGCCGCAGCTGGAATACATGTGCTACAGTTCATTCTTTGGAAAGATTATATGAAAAAAGGCTGACTTGGTTTTGAAATATTAAAGGGTCTTCTGAAGGCAGAGATCAGATGAGAAATGTTAAATAAAGAGGCTGATCTGGTTGAATACATAAGGATAAAATATTTCTTCTTGTTGTTGCTCCTGGGAACTTGTTAGCCCAAACCTCAAAAGCCTTGGCAGAACAAAGATGTTCCACTTCTCTGCCTCTACTGCCACAATATGGTAGCAAGGGAACCATTGAGGTTAAACAGCGAAGCCTTGTTGTAGCCATGCATTGGCATAGCAGTGGTCGTCTTTCTGCAGCACATTCAGCAAAGAATTCCAGGCTCTAGCCCAAAAAAAAACAACACCTGGAACTGCTGGAGGAGATAAGCACAGAGTGCTGAGTAGCTCAGCTTTTATAATCAGCAGTGCCGGGAAATCTCAATTCAATTAAAAAAAAAAAAAACCCATGAAGGACAGATCCAAATCTGTAAGGTGGAATTTCACAGATTTGATATACTCTGTTAGGTGGCAGATAATGATAGATTAGATAGATAAGAGGTTTTCTGGAAAGCTGACGGATGGATGGATGGATGGATGGATGGATGGATGGATGGATGGATGGATGAAATAGATGGACATGGATAGAGGATAGGTAGGTAGGTAGGTAGGTTAGGTAGGTAGGTAGATATGGAGAGGGAGGGAGAGAGGATAAGTAGAAAGAGAGAGAATAAAGAGATAGAGATAGATATGCAGGTATAGATAGCAAGATATAGATACAGATAGATATAGACAAGACAGATAGACAGACAATGATAGCTAGATAGATACGTAGGCAGGCAGGCAGATGGACAGCTAGATAGTAGACAGCTAGATTGACACATCACCCATGCACAATGTAAAAGTTAAAACTGTGCATTGCACAGGTGGCCCTAAGGATGTGACCATTTGTTCAGTGAGCATTAAAACCTATGACACTGCCAGACAAGGGGGACCTTATGATAGGTTCTTGGCAGGGATGGGATCTGACCGGTATAACTACTGGTTCTGTTGCTCTGTGTCGTGTGCGCATGCACGAGTCGCGCGAGTGCAATTTACGACCTGCTGATCTGCCTGGACAGCTGAGCAGCGCTGCATGCAGGTGCACAGTGGTTGGAAAAGCCCTTTCCCCCTGCTTTTTCAACCTCAGCTATGCCGCGCAAAGCAGCTGTGGTCTGCTGCTCTTCAAAGCTACCGGTTCTACAGAGATGGACAGAACCGATAGACTCCCACCCCTGGTTCTTGGAGTTCTGGCTGTCTCAGCATTCCTGTGATCACATGATCACAGTTCAAGCATTTGGCAACCAGCTCACAATTATGACATCTCAATGAGCCAGTGATGTGATCCCAATTTCCAACTTTTCCTACTGGCTTCCCACAAGGCCTCATTGGGGAAACCAACAGGAAGTTGGAAGTCATGGTCACCTGAGGTCCTTATTTAATGAATCATATGATCCTGGCTTAAATATGGCAGCCAGGATTGCCAGAACTACCGTCGGTGAACAACTCTGCCATAGAACATCACGCTTCACAACCGTGTCATTTAGCAACAGCACTTCTGATCCCATTTGTCATTGTAACATGAAGACTACCTGTAACTATTTTTAAGCACCTGTCCTGTAGATGTGACTAGGAACCCTATTTAGGTGTGATTCTCAGAAATACTGGACATGTGGAGACACATCCAGTCATGTGTTGAGTTAATTGAGTTTGCATTTTGACTGCAAGGAATGGAAATCATAGTTCCACATATGCCCAGCAGCAAGAAAAACCCTGCTGTGTAAAGTTCTATGTTGCCTTTATTTTGAAAGAGACAAACCAGAATAAAGTTCTATTAATCAGACGAGATTGTGCACATTCTTCCTTCTCTTTGTGGGAACTGTATCATTAATTAAACAAATGTTTACTTTGTACCTGCTTGACATGCTTTAAAATTCAAAGGGGAGATAGATATGATTATTGGTAAACCTGCCTGTCTTGGATAAGAGTTTTTACTGTATAACCTTCTAGTCTTTCTGTAAGAAATTTAAGGGCTTGATGGTGCTTCTTCTGCTAAAAACATTGCTCTTATTCCTAACCTTCCCAGGGATCATTTTATTAAAGCGAGATTAAAGAAACACCTGAAATTCAGAGCCCATTTTAAGATGGAGTTTTTGTGGATTGAGTGCTTAGTCATTACTCCCTGTTGATGTCTTACATTACACTTAATCCTCAGGGATTCATTTCATATCTGTCCAAACTGACAAGGAGGAATGAAAAGAAAAAAAAAACATTTGTACAGTAATAGACTGCAAAATGGAGGTTAAAATGCCTAAACCCACCATAATAGCTGGGGGAAGGGACAGCCAAGAGCAAACCATCAAAAATAGGGGTGAGCCACTGAGAAATAAAGAGAGGTGAGGTGAGCCATAATATTAAGGAACTTGGAAATACCCATCCATCTTTTGGCATTACTATTCCTATATGCAAAGACCCTACAGTTGGAACTAAACTGGGGACAACTTCAAATCAGTTCTACCGTTTGTTTGAAGGTAGAAGACAGGTTTCTGTTTCTATGTGATCATTCATCGCCCTTCACAGCACCTCATTCACCAGCAATTAATAGAACAATGGTGACCAGAGTTGCTCATTGTTATTATCCTCCCTTTATCTTCTCTGCTTCTCCTAAATATAGAAAAATATATCTGGCTTTTCACAAATCCGGGAATGTATTGATCGGATTCTAAGCTCAGGATCTCAGGAACAGCTTTTCATTTCTTTGAAAAAAGAAGGATGGTGATAATAACAAGAGTTGGAAGGGGGGTCTTGGAAGTCTTCTAGTCCAACCCCCTGCTCAGACAGGAAACCCTATACTATTTCAGACAAATGGTTGTCCAAATGGTTTTCTTAAAAGCCTCCAGAGCATTGGAGCATTCACAACTTCGGGAGGCAAGTTGTTCCACCGATCAATTGTTTTAAGTTACTGTCAGGAATTTCTCCTTAGTTCTAGGTTGCTTCTCTCCTTCATTAGTTTTCCATCCATTGCTTCTTGTCTTGCCTTCTGGTACTTTGGAGAATAGCTTGACCTCCCTCTTCTTTGTGGCAGCCCCTGAGATATTGGAACACTGCTATCATGTCACCCCAAGTCTTCCTTTCATTAAATTAGATATACCCAATTCTTCAATCGTTCTTCATATGTTTAGCCTCCAGTCCCCTAATCATCTTTGTTGGTCTTCTCTGCACTTTTTCTAGAGTCTCAACATCTCTTTTATAGTATGGTGACCAAAACTGGGTGCAGTATTCTAGGTGTGGTCTTAGTAAGGCTTTACAGAGTGGTATTAGTACCACACTGGATCTTGATTGTATCTCTCTGTTAATGCAACTTAGGATTGCATTGGCTTTTTTGGCTGCCACAAACTGTTGGCTTATATTTAATTGGTTGTCCACTCCACGGTGACCAAAACTGGATGCAATATTTCAAGTGTGCTCTTACCAAAGCATTATAAAGTAGTGTTAACACATTTGTGATTTCGATTCTATATCTCTGTTAATGCAGTTTAGGATTGTGTTGGGGGGGTTTTTTTGGAAGCTGCAGCACACTGCTGGATCATATTTAAATGATTGTCCACTAGGACTCCAAGATCCCTCTCACAGTTGCTACAATTGAGCCAGGTACCACTCATTATCATACCTTTTTAAAATGAATAATTTTCTATCCTTTCACATCATCCAAAATCAACTGATGAAGCTTCCTTCCACTTAATAGCAGTGCCAAACTCCCCTCATCAACTTCGTGAAATAAACAGTCAAAAGAATTAACGTTTACAAGTAATGTTTCCTCAATATTCCTTCCTATAATTAAAAGATATTTGGAAGCGAAGATGAAATATTTGAAATCTATGGTTAGACTTATCTTACTGGTTACGTTTTCATGATGGCACATTTGTCATTTTGTTAAGGGGCAATAAACCCAGAAATTTTATTTGAGGGATGCGTTCGTAATGGCTTTTTACACTTACTTCGCAATGATACAAATGTGATGAAGCAGAAAGTGAAAGATGGACTGGGATCAACTCATTTATCTATGTCTACTATTTGCCATCCCTTTCCTTTGCCTTATTGGTTTTTGCAAGAGGGTAATGAGCAGATCAGCATGGCTGTTAAATGAGGTTGCTTTCATGAGACTAAAAGGGGGTGGACTTTGAAGGGAACCATCTTAAGATGATAAGAATAAAGGAGAAAAGGCAAAAAGAAGGCTTTCTAAATGCTTACCTTCTGCAATTGGAGACTTTATTGATGAATAATTTAGATGGCATCTTAGCTCGTCTCTATGTGCAACAATGTTTTCTGATTTAATTATGTGTTTCTGGATCAAAAAATCCACTTCAGGCATGATATGAAAATATTCTGTTTTATGAAAAAGTTCAATAGACAGCATGAATATTGACAGTGTATATTTCAGGACTTCTTTTCAACCTACTCCCAACCCCCTCACACAGAGTCTACAACTTGTTTGCAAGAACTTACTTGCTGTTCCACTAGTAAAGAATTTGCATAGTAATGAGAGAGGTTGGCAGCATTCAGATATAGCTGATTTGGAATGGAAACCTGTCCTAACTCTAAGCTAAGGCATAGTTTCTTCCCGAAGTTTCAGGAAATAGAGATTTGCAAAATGCTCACATGTGATTAATGTGTAGTTTTGTATTTTATTTATTTATTTATTTATTTATTTATTTATTTATTTATTTATTTATTTATATTTATCAATTGCTTACAAGATAATAGGTATAAGTAAAAACATAGTTATGAATACATGGCTACATATAAGAAAATATACATGTGTGTGTGTGTGTGTGTGTGTGTATGTATGTATGAAACATTAGGAAAGGGATGGTAGGCACGTTGGTGCGCGTATACACGCCCCCTACAGACCTCTTAGAAAAGGGGTGAGGTCAATAGTAGACAGTCTAAAGTTAAAGTTTTGGGGTTTGGTGAAGAAACCACAGAGTCAGATAGAGTATTCCAGACATTGACCACTCTGTTGCTGAAGTCGTATTTCCTGCAATCAAGTTTGGTGCGGTTAACCTTGAGTTTGTATCTATTGTTTGCTCTTGTGTTGTTATGGTTGAAGATGAAGTATTCATTGACAGGTAGGACATTGCAATGTATGATTTTATATGCTATACTTAGATCAGACCGAAGGCGGCGTAATTCAAGGTTTTCTAGGTCTAGAATTTCAAATCTGGTGGCATAAGGTATTCTGCAATGAGTAGAGGAGTGGAGAATTCTTCTTTTGAAATATTTCTGGACTTTCTCAACTGTGTTAATATCAGATACATAATGTGGGTTCCAGACTGATGAGCTGTATTTGAGTATTGGTCTAGCAAATGTTTTGTATGCTGTAGTTATTAGTGTAATACTACCAGAGAAAAAGCTACGTAGGATTAGGTTAACAACTCTTACACCTTTTTGGCTAGGTAATTTTTTGGCTATGTATGTACGAACATAATACATTTCGTCCCCAGAATTCAGTTCTTGGCCCCAGATATACCAAAATAAACTTTTTTTTTTCTCAACGGCAATCCTTTTGATTATTGTTAACTCTGTAACCAGGCAAACCATATCCCTAACTTTTAGAATTCCTTTGTTCTATGTGTAATTTTTTTCCTATTAATGTCAATTCTCATTATTGTTGCAGACTTTTGCTTTATAAACAGAGTGGTGAACCTTAGCAGGGAAAGCAAATCCTACCTTCCAATTTTGCCTCCTTTCACCGCTACATGGAGGGTGCATGCCTCTAAAGATATACAGGTGTTCCTCGATTTACGACCACAATTGAGCCCAAAATTTATATTGAGAAATTTGTTAAGTGGATTTTTGCCCGCATTTTATGACCTTTGTTGCCACCATTGTTAAGTGAATCATTGCCGTTGTTAAGTTAGCCACACGGTTGTTAAGTGAATCCAACTTCCTCATTGACTTTGCTTGTCGGAAGGATCCCAGGCTTGACCCTGGGACACTGCAATCATCATAAATAGGAACCAGTTGCCAAGTGTCCAAATTTTGATCAGGTGACCATGGGGATACTGCAGCCGTCATAAGTTTGAAAATTTGGAGAGAAAAAATTTGGAACTTTGTTGCTATACATGTTGACAGCAGCAAGACTATTGTATGCACAAAAATGGAAAGACACTTTGATACCTACCATGGAAGAATGGTTGCAGAAGTTGATGGAGTTGGCTAAAATGGCAGAACTGACTACCATGATTAAAGAAAAGGACATATAAAGTACTTGTGTTTCCACATGGAAACCACTTCTGAATTTCGTACTTGATGTGGAAACGAATGTAATTTTGACTTTGGGTTTTATAGATTAGATTGATAGCTCTTTATAGAAATGACTTGTTCGTATTACTATGGAAAAACAAAAAGCTGTGATTTGATGCTAATGCCTTGGAAATAGAAATAGAATAACAGAGTTGGAAGGGACTTTGGAGGCCTTCTAGTCCAACCCTCTGCTTAGGCAGGAAACTCTACACCACTGCAGACAAATGGTTATCCAATATCTTTTTAAAGACTTCCAGTGTTGGAGCATTCACAACTTCTGGAGGCAAGTTGTTCCACCGATTAATTGTTCTGACTGTCAGGAAATTTCTCCTTAGTTCTAAGTTACTTCTCTCCTTGATTAGTTTCCCTCCATTGCTTCTTGTCCTGCCCTCAGGTGCTTTGGAGAATAACTTGACTCTCTCTTCTTTGTGGCAGCTCCTGAAATATTGGCACACTGCTATCATTCAGGGGTGGGTTTCTACCGGTTCTGTCCACCTCTGTAGAACCGGTAGCTCTGAAGGGCAGCAGACATAGAACCGGTTCTATGTCTGCTGATGTTTTGCCTACCCACCCACCTGGGCTCTTACCTGACCTTTATTTCTTGATTTTTTTTCAATTTCAGCTGCTGTGTGAGGCACAGCTACAGTTTAAAAAGCAGGAAAAGAGGGCTTTTTGAAAGGCTGTTTCTGTGCACGCAGCGTGCTGATGACGATTTACAGACGCACGGCTGGCAGCGTGCAGGGAAGCACACAGTAAATCACTGAACCTCGTAAATGACCGAACTGGTAGTTAACCCTGTCGGATCCCACCCCTGCTATCATGTCATTCCTAGTCCTTCTTTTCATTTTACTGCAACAGAGAGAGTCAATGTTTCTTTTTCTTTTCTTTTCAGTATCTCTCCTCATTTCTCTTCCCCCTTTCCCTTCCCTCCTCATTGCTCTTTTATTTACCTTTGTATTTTATAATACTTAATAACCTAATAAAAATATTTGAAAAAACAATGTGTGAAAAATGGCCGTAAAACAGTCAAATGAACTGTTGTAAGTTGAGGATTGCCTGTACGGGCAGATACAGGTTTCCACCTAATCAGGATCCTTGAGTGATTAGGTTCCCAGCCACATCTGGCTGTTGATGTACAGGCTTCCAAAGTAGCAGAACCGGCCACTTAATACACAGATCTTGCATTGAAGGCTCAGGAAAGGTCATGCAACATCAAGGCCAATGTCAGAAGAAGCAATCTCACTCCTCTGATGCCAGATTCAGGGAAGGCACAAGACAATTTGTGTTTGTGATTCAAGCTTCAAGGGCTTCGAGCTCTGAGATTCATTTCCAAATAAGATTCGTTCCTGTGCTATAATGGGGGAAACACGAAAATGCCTGCAGCTGCTACGTTGTTTTTTTCAGTAGAATGGATGAAAATAGAAAGGATGATAGATCCTTTAGAGCACATTTCCCCTGCTAAGCTTCAGCTGAATATTTTCAAGAGTTCATAGCAAAAAGTTTTTGAAACATTCCCCCCTTGCACTTCTTTTAAGGCAGAGATGAGGAAAGGCCAGCAAGGAGAATCTCCTTGTAGTCCAGTGAAGAGTCCAACAGCAAATATTTACTCAACTTAATAATAAGCCCTTCTTTCAATAGTTTTTTTAAAAAACAGGTTATTGCTTTCACCAGCTTAGTGTGGCATAGTGGTGGGATTCAACTTTTTTTACTACCAGTTCTGTGGGTGTGGCTTGGTGGGCACGGCAGGGGAAGGATACTATAAAATCTCCATTCCCACCCCACGTCTGGGGGAAGTTTACTGAAAAATCCCCATTCCCTCCCCACCCCACTATCCTGCTTTCCAGCTCTGTTCTCCTGTGCAGGACAACAAAACAAGACCCAGCCAATCAGCTGAGACTCAGGAGGCAGAGAATAGATGGGGGCGGGACCAGTCAGAGATTATTTGCTGGTTCTCTGAACTACTCAAAATTTCCGCTACTGGCTCTCCAGAACTGGTCAGAATCTGCTGAATACCACCTCCGGTGTGGCACTAAAGAATGATGACTGATGATACAGATAATCCTTAACTTACAACACTACTGAGGCCAAAATTATTGTTGCGAAGTGAAATGTTTGTTAAGTGAATTTTGGCTATTTTACAATCTTTCTTGACATATTGTTAGGTGAATCCCTCCTGTTATTAAGTTGTAAAGTGAATCTGGCTTCCCATTGACTTTGCTTGTCAGAAGGTCGTAAAAGGTAAATGGCTTGACTGAGGGATGCGTCATAGATAAAGGTCAGTTGCCAACCGTCTGAATTTTGATCATGTGACCATGGGGATGCTGCAACGGTCATGTAAAAAACAGTCAAAAGTCACTTTTTTCAATGCTATTGAAATTTTGAACAGTCACTAGATCAGAAGTGTCAAACTTGCCATGACATGTTGTCATTACATGATGTATCACAACTTTTTCCCCTTTGCTAAATCAGGGATAGGCATGGCCAGAGCATCTGGCCTGCGGCCAGCGAGTTTGACACCCTTGTACCAGATGAACTGTTGTAAGTCAAGGATTACCTATATAGATTTCCTACCAGTGGTGGTATTCTACTGGTTCGGCCTGGTTCTGCCAAGCCGGTAGCGGCGATGAGCAGCGGAGACTGAACTGATTCTCTCCACCAGTCTGCTATGGGCCCACCTGCCCACTTGGGCTCCCATACTAACCTTTATCCTCTGCTTTTGAAGCACAGCTGCTTTGCGCGGCACAGCAGAGTGCCACGAGGTAGCTGCTGAAGCGACCGGGAGAGTGCAGGCTTGCAGGAGGTGAGTTGGAACGTCTCGTGCGCCTGCACAAAATGCACGTTTGGCACACATGCGCATGCAAAGTGTGTGCACATGTGCAAAGCGTGCCCACCAAGCCACACCCACTGAACCAGTGGTAAAACTTTTTGAATCCCACCATTGTTTCCTACTACCAGTTCCTGAGTTTTTGTCATAGTCATTTGGCAAATTTAGCAAGGCTCCCTCATCTCCAATAGGATTTGATTCCCATTGTGGCTCATTAATTCTTCATATTAATTGGTTCAGAAACTGACCCAGCTGAAGCTAGTTGGTGTAGTGAGATACCAGCTGGAAATCCAGCAAAAAGTGTGGGCTTAGAAGATTGGGCTTGATACATGGCCTGGCATGATTTCACTCACTGTCAAGAGAAAT
Source organism: Bungarus multicinctus (assembly GCA_023653725.1). Taxonomy (NCBI): domain Eukaryota; kingdom Metazoa; phylum Chordata; class Lepidosauria; order Squamata; family Elapidae; genus Bungarus; species Bungarus multicinctus. The sequence continues at coordinate 141,743,981 of CM042836.1, read as the reverse complement.
AAATCTGTCCCAACTAGGCAACATTTAAAACTAAGTTTAAGCCAAGAGTACATACTAGACTAGATAAGGCTCATGGTTGACCTGAAGAAAGAAGCTAAGAATGTGACTGATTATTAAAACATTGTTAACCTTCCTATCCTCCAAAAAAGTCTGATAAATAATAAAGTGGTACAAATATCTGTATGAAGTTATTTGGTTATCAATGTCAGAAAAGCCATCATACCATTCAGTCCTGCTTCCCCAAGAATACTCACATTTGGAAGTGATGTTATTACATTATATATGTGATTTGTCAAAGCACTTTGAAGGACTGCAAAGGACTACCTAGGCTTGGTTCGTGAATCAATTTTGCACATTGTCCAAAATTTCCAAGGGGCAATAATCAGGCATAAAGTGTATGCCGGTAGCATGAATGAGAAAATTTTCAGAACAGATGAATATTCACTAACAGTGTTTGAAATTAGTCATGGATTTCCGAATCAAGCTGAAGAAAATTTGCCCATCGTTAGCCGCAGAGTGTGAGTGGCAGTAGGTTCAAACCCCAGATTAGCATCTGATGCATTGCATTATTACTTTGTCAGTTGTGAATGTTCAGCCCATCCGCTCCTGTTATTCTTCAAAGATGAAAAGATGAAACTCCAGTCACCAAACCTCTCCTTATCTCCCTATGTCTATTTGTAGAGCACTTTCATTAACTAGGCATTGTATAGAGATCAACATACACCACAGACAAAGGGAGTCTAGAGGAAGAAAAGCGAGATCAATTTGTCAGGTCAGAACAAAGAGGTATGTTGTCTTGCTAACAGGCATTTATAACCAGTTCTTGCCAGCTGATTTTCGTTTGCTGGTATTCCTGCTCAGATGATGGCGATGCAATTACCCACTAGTCTTTGCTCCTCTTGTTAGAGTCGCAGTGACCTTCCCTTTATGTTTACTGCCACCGAGAAACCAATTGTTCAACTGCATAATGTTGTCTGTATGGAGGGCAAAGTTAGGTCCTGCAGCTGCTTAGTCTGTGGCTAATGGCTAGGCCAGTCTGGTCCTTCCCTTTCCAAGGTGCTTTTTGTAAGAAGGTAGCAATGGGGGCATACTGTAATCTGCCAATCAATCCATTCCATGCTCCTAAAATAGACCCACTAGTAAAAGAGAGAAAGAGAGAGAAGGGGAGAGAGATGATGAGGATGAGGATGATGATGATGATTGTTTGAGGTGACTGGGAAGGAAAGCAAGAAGTGCTTTAACCAAATACTCAATAAAGCAACCCTGTGAGAGATATTCTAGGGGCTTTTAGTCCTCAAACTAGTAATGACTACGGGTGTAAAAGATCCATTACAAATTGTCTCTTAAGCAAAATGACATGATCTGATAAAACAGAATCCGAAGATATCTCGGCATGAATAAGCATGTGAGATTCAAAATCAGCGAAGGGGCCATCCTGAATTATTTTATAACTTAGACATTTCCCCGAAAAAATAATGTCATATATTTAATGAAATTGCATACAAAGAAAGAATCCATTTGGGAAAGCGGTGCCACCAATAAGGCATATATCTGCAGAAGTCGTAGAAAAGAAAGTCCATGTAAGGATACAACAAAAGAGATTACAAGAGATTCAATTTCTTGAAAGTTATGTACAAATATGCAACTATTATTCTGTAATGTAAGTTGAGAAGATGTTTCCCTGGGGGTTGCTAAGACCTAATGTTAACTTGATGACACATAATAATCTTTCAATCAGTCATTCAGAGGAAGTTGCAATGAGGGTGAGAACTATGAGTATATAATGAATTGTCTCTTTAAAAACCTAATTTGTGGACAAATTGAACAAACTGGTTTTCAAATGCCTGTCATATGGATTCTTATTGCAATTAGATTAACTTGGACCTCTCCAATAATATAAACAATGTTCACCTTCCTTCCGTCTTCCTTCCTTCCTTCTCCCTTCCTTTTTTCCTTCTTCCTTCCTTCCTTCCTTCCTTGGTGAGATAATTTCAGCCACTGTATGAACAGGGAGGTCCTAAAGGCATTCAAGAGTGACTTCTGAAATGTTTTCAAAGTAATCATTCTGAAATGAATGTACTCTATTTTCTTTTTTCTTTTTAAAAAAGGAGATGAAATGTCTCATATACATGACTACTTAAAATGAAGGGCAAAATAATCGCACTAACTTTTTTAAATTCTTTGGTTGCATTCACACCTTTAAAGCAGTAAAATCAGGAAAGATATGATTAAGATAATGACAGTAGTGATACATCAGTGTTGAAAGACTTACTTGTTTTCAGGAGACAGTTAAAAAAAGAGGTATAGCATCAGCAATATTTAGTTGTGCATATTGTTGCATGCCTTCCAATAGCTATGATATCAATCCTATATATACAACCTCCATCCTTGTGTTGCTCCTTACAGATCACGGGAGGTCATGCACAGTCCATGACTAGCAACCAGGATGCTCTCAAGTGATCCTCTATGAAGCTGAAAGCTTGCTTGCTAAGTTCCTGTTTCCTTGCCAGCTTTAATGAAAAAAGACTTATGCAAGAGGGGGAAGGCAATTTCCAAAATGGGATTGGCATCAAGAGAGTTACCCTTTGCTAATAGAGTTGAGGATACAGGAGCTGTGCCAGAACAATTATTTGGTAACCCTTCCCCCACGTGTGTGATTGATGTATAGGAAACTGCTCTGGGGGTTACAGTGCTGAATTTCATCCCAGAGCAAACTTTATTTTACTCTAGAGTGGTACCATGACACTCAACTGCTTTGAAACTCATCAAATTTGGTGCTCAACGCATTTTGACATGAAAATTTTGTCCTGGTACCCATCGTTTGTTTGTTACTCAATGCACAAGCTAGAACTTGTCAATGTTGGCTGCTTTGTGACTCACTCTACATTATTTCTTATGGGGGAAATGTATTTGGTATTCATCGTTTTGGTCATTTCCATCTCCCGGAACCAACTAAAGATGAGTACCAGTGGTGGGATTCAAATTTTTTTTACTACTAGTTCTGTAGGCGTGGCTTATTTGGTGGGCGTGACTTGGTGGTCGTATGACTAGGTAGGCATGGCTTGGTGGTCATGTGACTGGGTAGGTGTGCTTGATGGTCATGTGACTGGGTGGGCGTGGCCAATTCAATGTCACTCACATCAAGGGGTGCCTCCCCTGGCCCTTCCCCTCCCAGCCATTCCTTATCACCCAATCTCAACTTACCTATAGTTCTGTAAAAATGTTGTTCACCTTTTTTGACTTTATTATCTGCATACTATAGATGTACTTTCATGGACTACTGAAAGGAGGAAATGGCTCGCATGCTTTACCCAAGAGTGTGATAGGCAACAGACTTTTAAGGGGCTGCCACAAAGAAAGGGGACAATGTATTTTCCAAAGAAGCAGAATGCAAACAAGAAGAAATGGATGGAAACTGAACAGAGACAAGCAACCTAAAACTAAGGAGAAACTTCTTGACAGTGAAAACAATTAACCAGTGGAACTGCCTGTCTCCAGAAGTTCTGAGTGCTCAATCACTGGAAGTTTCTGAGAAAAGACTGTACAGCCATTTCTCTGAAATGGTATAGGGTTCACCCCAAGGTCCCTTCTAAGTGTTGTTCTGTTATTCTGACACCTTTCCCAGAATCTCTACTCAGAGTTTGGCATCCTCAGTTTTCTTGCCTGAACTGGGGGTCGGACTAAAAGACCTCCAAAGTCCCTTTCAATTCTTGTTAAACACATGTGTATTTTATGCTCTGGACTATTGACACTGAATGCATGTAAACCCTGAAAAATATGTGGTAGCCCTGGGCAAAAGAAAGGCAGAAAAATCACTCTAGGTTTAGGGACAGTGTAAAATATTAACACATGATAAATAATGGAACAATTAAAAATAATAGCACAGAGGTTTTTTTTCTCTCTCTCTTCCTATTTTTTTTCTTTCTTTCTCTCCCTTCCTCTTTCTTTTCTTTTCTTTTTTTTCTTTCTTTCTCTCTCTCATACACACACACACGGACCACTTTTGTAGCTTAACAGACATGCATTTGGAAGCAACTCCTTTAAATTTCTCCAAGGCTGGAGTGGATTCCCCCACCCCCTCTGTCAACCACACGTCTTCTCACTCCAGGCACTTTAACTCACATGGAGAAAGCGATACTTGCAGCGTCCATGGGGAATCTTTGGAGAAGTTTTTAAAGGACCTGCTTCAAAATGCATTTCTTTTATGTTGCAAAAGTGCTCCAAGGCTCAATTCACTCCCACCCCCTCTGTCAGCCCGCACTCTCTCTCCAGGTATTTTTAACTCACATGGGGAAAGCGATACTTGCAGCGTCCATGTCTTTCTTCTTTTCCCCCGGGGAGAAAGAGGACATGAGAAATAGAAAGCTAGGAGAGTGATCGGGGCAAGTGAGTGACCAGGTTGGGGGTGTGGCCAGCCAGGGGTAGCCACTGATTCAGTGACCCATGCCAAATAACAGCTACCAGTTCGCCCAAATAGGTGCGAACTGGTTGAATAACACCTCTGATGAGTACTGAAATACCACTGTAACAATATCTCTTTGTTCCATTTCTCTCCTTACAGCTCTTTGGGCTTGGATTCCAATCTCCTATTTCTAAGCCAGGTGATATCAGCAGAAAATTGCAGGAGTCGGGCACCTTTTTTGGGATACACCACGATGCTTTCGTTAATGACTTGAGTAGAGACTTCAGAATGAGCCTGATCTTTGAATTGAACTGATAGTCTGAATTGAGGCAAGCCTTCAAATGAAATCATCTCCTCTAAGGAGATTGAAACTTCTGCTATGGCATGTTTAGAATGAGCATTTGCAATCACAAAGTAGAGGTGTACTTCCAACGCTTGTCTCTTGCAGTATCTTGTGTAGGGATGAACACAGGGCCTGTAGTTCTCTTTGCTGAGAGTTTTCCAACTTTTCCTGTGTGTAGGCAGAATGGCAATTTTTGGAGAAGTTGCTACATGCATCATTCTACCATCTTTTCCCTTCCCTCCTGAATGCATACTGAATATGAATAGCCAGTCTTCTTTGTAGCGTCTCCAATTTGGTACAATTCATGTTTAGGTTTGTTCTCTTCAGCAATGGTTTTGTATGTAAAATAGCATTTTTCCCACTTGCTTACAAAACAGTGGCATATTATACAGGTTTTGCAAATGTGAATACTTTGTTTTTTACAGTCTTATAATCCTGATCAGTCCTCAACACATTCAGAATGCCTGAAAAGAGGAACCCTGTAAAACTATAGAAGGTTCTTCTGATCTATTCAGATACCATCCGGGGCAGATGGAGTTTGCACTACCTTGTGGATAAATTTAGCTGCCATCACATTTCAACGTGAAACAATTGAATTCTGTGAAAAGTTGGTGGGGGAAAAAGGGGGGAGAATCCCTTTAAGAAGAAAGCAAAATAATAGCAACTACAGAAACAGAGGTAACTATCTGTGTGAGTAACCTGTTTATTCTGTTAAATTTCACAAGGAAAAAAAAGTGGGTTTTTTTTATATAAGTCTTTCGAAGCATTCTGATCTTCAAATGCTTTTTCACCACTTCTTCAATTGATTTTTTTCAAGTATACTCTGAATAGAAATAAAGACATCAATCAGAAGGATTCAATTCTGCTTTCTGTTTGCAGATACCAGCTTCCTGGTTGTTTCCCCTAAAGAGGAGCCTTTGATTCCTTCTTCTATTTTCTCCCCATCTGTTTCTCAACAACAATATTCATTCGGGCCTTGAGATCATGGATGAAGCCAGCTCCCAGGAAATATACATTTTCTCAGCCATCCTAAGCAACAAGCTTCAGGGATGCTGGTCTTCTTCATGAAAATGAGAAATTATAGCCCCTTCGATGGTCTTCAATTACAGTGGCCAATTACCCCAGTCAGTGAAGATTCATAATAAGAAATGTTGTTCAATGGTGTCTGGAGGACCAAAAGTATTTTACCTATAAAGCACAGAGTAAGACAAGACACAGACTGTGAAATTAGGAGAACTGCAAGGAACACTGGAACCTGATTGTGGTTCTAAGCCTCAAGCTAAGAATCAGCAGTCTGCCTGCCTCTTGGACAATTCATGGGATTCCAAAAATCCAGCAGGGCCCATTTCCTAGGATTGAGTGATAGTAACTGGCCCAAGGTCATCCAGCTGGCTTTGGGCCTTAGGCTGAATTAAAAACTCATGGTCTCACAGTTTCTAATCTGATATCTTAATCAGAGGTTCTACCGGTTCGCACCTATATGCTAGAACCGGTTGTTAACATTCTAAGCAGTTTGGAGAACCGGTTGTTAGAAGAAGTTACTGGCCTAATCCTGTAAGGAAGGCAGGAAGGAAACATTCTGGTGTTCCTTACAGAAACTGCCTCTCATTAACCCTTATTACATTTTTGGCAGGACTAGACTTCCTGTCTCAGGAACTTCTCTGGAGTTTTTTTCCTCCTCCTTTGCTGGTACTTTGCTTGTATGGAGTGACCATTCAAAGTTACAATGGCACTGAAAAAAGTGACTTATGACCATTTTTCACACTTACGACTGGTGCAGCATCCCCACAGTCATGAGAGGCCAGGCGAGGAGATGCGTGCCTCTATGTGAGTGATATTGAGTTGGCCATGCCCAGCCAATAACATGACCACCAAGCCACGACCACCAATTAAGCTACGCCCACAGAACCAGTTTTTAAAAAAAATTTTGAATCCCATCCCTGATCTTAACCATCATACCAAACTAGCTGATTTAGTCCCCCTCTTTCTTAAATTCTGATTTATACCTCATAGATTTATATTAAAATGTAAAAGAATCCAGTCATTAGTTCAGTCATTAGTTTATTTTATATGATGAAATGCTGTGATAAGTCAAACAGACCCTGCAACAGCATGGATAGCAACAATGAATGGAGTGAGCTGATATTGATGGTTCTTGAACTGCAGAAATTTGGGGACATTCATATACAATTAGGGAAGGTTTATTTTTAAAAGGATTACTTCAGGTTAAGTGACATTGAAATATTATTTCAGTTGCATAGGAATCTATCTATCTATCTCATATACACTGCGGTAGTAAAATATGGAAGATTCTTCGTGTGCAAATTTTCAGGATATTTGAAAAAGAGTGTATCCCACTTGTGTAACCCATATGTATCCCACTTTTCCTCCAAAAACATAAAGCAGTATTTGTGGGATTCTCTTCTCCTATCTTTTTTCCCATAACTACCACTTTGTAGAATAAATTGGCCTGGCAAAGAAAGAGAGAAAGGGAAGACTGGCCAAAGTCATCTGGTAAACCTACATGGTCAAGGAACAGTTTGCACCTTGTCTTAGTAGCATAATTTAATCGTGACACCACACTGCTCCTCCATAAGAATATAAGACACTGTCAGAGGTCATATTGCCATTGATAAACAAAGACCTACCCTTGAATGAGCAGCGATGAGGACATTGCCAGTGTAATCCCAGTGAATCAACAGTAAAGCAAAGCTGGGGAAAATGTCTAACTAAGATCTTAGAAAAATAGAAGAAAGCATATCAACTTGGATAGGTTTGTTATCTGACAGCATTAAGCAATTCTGCATGTTTAAGGAGCAAGATGGCAAGTTATAGGGAGTGAAGGAGGCATCAAAAAATTAGGACAACTAATTTCCATGGTCATGAATGCACCATTAATCCCATGGAAACTTTCTGGAAATGGGGTCACCAGCTGTTACCAAATTACAAACTCTGAAAACATCTTCTCACTTATATTCTCCCTGACTGGCTTGAAATTATGGTGATTAATGTCCTTGTTGTCTAGGGAAATTTGGCCTGATAAAAGATATGCACTTCTAATAGACAGAGTAATCTTTGTTGGCAGCTAATGAAGATGCTGCTTGGAATCTGGGATGATTGCGTGGTCCAAATGAAATTAATGGCAATCAAAGGAGCTTCCCCAAAGAGGGGAGAAGCAGCTGGCATCAAAGGGGACAAATTCTCCTCTTTACTGAAGAGGAGCCCCCGGTCACATTTGCAGCCTCACCTTAAAATGGATCAAATCACACCGAATAAACTTTAAGTGCGGTGTTTGAAAAGTTATAGAAAGAAGAGATTTGAGTGAACTGGATCAATGGTTCTTTAAGCAATTATCTGTGGTTAAAAAGAAAAGAAAAGAATGGGTTTTCTCCAAGAAGAAGGTTCGTCATGCAATAGGAAAGCAGCCAAGGGATTCTCTGTAAGAGATACAAAATGGAAAAGGACTTCAAGACACTGAAGAAGTGTTTGGGCTAGAAACAAACAGCCTCTATTGTCTGAAGACTGTAATTGTAAAAAGAGTATTATAATATTCGGCTTTTCTTTGACATTTCCCCGTCATTCACAATAAGGGAGAGAAAGAAGATACGGAAAATACTGGTTTGTGTTTTCATATGCATTCATTCACCCATCCATTCATCCATTCATTGTATTAACTGCTTTTCAATAAAATACAGCTATCAAAACTGGGATCGTGAACCTGGTCGAGCTAAAGCCCACTTCTAGGACAACCTGGAAGCAGGTTTTTATTTGCTCAAGGCAAATGGGATGAATCTAATCCCTTCTATTCTAAATCAAAAAGCTCCATAAAACTACAGTTCCTGATCTGTTTGTCTGGCACAGTGCAAGTGGCAGGGCTTGGAACAGCTGCTCCCAAACAACAGAGCTTCAGTTTGTTTATATAAAACATTGCCAGGATATGGTGGTGAAATCAGAATGACCCTTCTGGTTTGGACACAATTGGTTATCCTACGGGAGGGAGGGTGAGAGAGAAATCTTTCCTTTCATTCAATCAGCTCCATTGTACTTATATTCCCCTCAATCTATCTTCAGTCTCTAAAATTTGCCTTAGATGTTCTTTGCCATATGAGCTGGCTTTGCTACTTATTTCATCACATCTATCATCATCATCATCATCATCCACATTTCAAAAATAGAGCACATCAAAATTCTGACTTTTATTTCTCAGAAAGCTATCATGCATCGTGCCTGCACCTTTTCAGCAATTCAAATATTTCATTCCATTTGAATGAAAAACAACTTTCCAACTGTTGGAGAATTCCCTAATCTAGAACACAAAAAGGCAGAGTCTCATTTTTTTTCTCCTAATCCACTTTTCTGATCTAGAGTGCAGTTAACATTTAACATGCTTGGCAGGCGTCCATAACAAGCTGGAATGCCTTCAAAATGTTTACATATAGACCTTGAGTTAATTGCCAACTAGACCATTCTAACGTTGCTTTCTGTTCATTACTGTGTTTTCCCCTTAACTTCTTTACATGAGTTAGAGCCATTGTTTGTGTTAACACAAATCCTTTTGGTTCTCCACTGCGTTTGGATAAATTAATATTAATTTCTGATAATGACACAGCTCCAAACCATTAGAACAAGGCTTGCTAGTGCTGGTAGCTATACTGGTAGCCATACTCTTACCAATCTTCCAATGTGGCAGAAGTAGATGGTGATGGAAGATGTTTTAAGATATATTTGTGTGTGCATGCCAGTAAGGATTGACGGCACGTGAAAAATCACACCGAGTGTCAGAGTAGGGATAGAGCTCACTTTATATTCCTAGTGGCAGGGGGGTTTTGTATTTGTATTATTGATTGGCAGAGTAAAAGGAAAGTATTGGTATTTTAATTTTTACCTGTTTTTATACATCTTGATAATTTTATAACTCAGCCATTAATTTAATCATTTAAATTGCTTTTAACTGTACAATTTTTATATCTTGTTTCTATTTTTATCTGGCTGTACACTGCCCCGAGTCCCTTTTTGGGAGAGGGGGGTAGTATAAAAATTTAATAAATAAATAAATATTGTGGAAAGCATAATTCTGCTGGGCATGAGGTGTTTCCTCTAAAGTAGTTTTAAACCCATACACTCTATGCCAACTATAGGCAATCCCCGGGCTATGAGCATTCCCTTAGTAAACGTTCAAAATTACACAATCAGCAACCCCTAGATTTCCGAACAAGGCCCGAAACTACAAATCTTGCAACACCATGGCAGTTGTTCGCCCTTACGAATAACTGCAGATTCTCTGTCACATTTGTCCGGGCGAGGCCTCTGGATGGCCAAACAGTGCTTCCAAGGGGTGGATCTGCCTCTCAGAAGCTCCATCCACAGGCCTTGGGTTAGGCAGGTGGCCTATTCCATCAGTAGGCCCCACCATGGCCACCCTGAAATACCTCATATGCACTTAACGAGCCTCGTATATTCTATTAGCGAATGCGTGGGTGAAAGGAGGAAGAGAATGATCTGGTTCAAGATACGAGATTCACGCTCACAAATCCTTGTTTTACAAATGGAATGGGCAGGCTCCATTCCATTCGTAACTGAAGGACTACTTGTATTTTCATATATTCTTCCATAATGAGATTCTTATTTGGTGGCATTGCTCTATTAGCCGTCTGCCTCTGATAAGGCAAGAAGTCCATTTTTCAAAAAAGTTCAGTCAAGTATCTCAAATCCAGTTTGGACTGTATTTCATCCATTGGTTTTCCTCTCAGGATCCAAATCAGGTGATTCTGATAAGAACAGAGGATAATTTTCTGGTTTGGGGCACCACTGCAAGATCTCGCAATATTTTGGGCGAACAAAATGCATTTCAACCTTCTGCAACATTTCAGGCTTTGGGAGGGATCACTAGTAATATATGGGAATAGTGCTGCTGATACTATTTTGCTTATTCCTGAATATACAGGTTGTCCTCAGTTAATGACTGTCCTGTTTGAATGGCACTGAAAAAATAGTTTACAACTGATCCCCAAACTTAGAATGATTGTCTTAACAATACAGATAGTCCTCGATTTACGAGCATCACTGGGAACCAGAATTTCCATTACTAAGCAAGGCAGTTGTTGAGTCACACCCAATATCTTTGCCAGAGCTGTCCAGTGAATTGCTGTGGTTGTTAAGTAAATCGTGCAATTGTTAAACAAATTCAGCTTCCCTTACCGACTTTGATTGCCAAGTCAAGGACAGCCTGTAATAGATTTATGGAAACTGCCATTTCCGGGCAGAATTCCTGTGACCTTAACCATGATAATTTTTTACTGTCTTTGAGTCCTCCACTACTGCCTCCCTAAAGTTTGCACTTCATCAAGTAGTGGCTAAATCTAGCACTGACTGATTTATTCCTGCCTAAAATCATTGAGAGAGAGAGAAAGGGAAAGAGGAAGAGGGGGGAGGGAGGGAGGAGAGAGAGAGAGAGAGAGAGAGAATGAATTTATTTATTTATTTCCCTGCCCTCCATATAATCTGATTGGCTTTTGTGGCAGCTGAAAGGAGAAAGCTGCTGCTAAGAGAGAGACAATCATATCAGGAAGAGCACATGCTAATGTAATCAGGGGCTCTAAAAGGAAGTGATTTTGACAGATTAGAAATTATAGCTTGGGATGGGATCCCACCCAAGTTGTCAGCCTCTCTTCCGGCAGTAACAGCAGGCTCAGTGAAACTTAAAGATTGTTCTCTCAGCTTGTTGTGTTCTGTCACACCAGCCTGTAACAGAAAGCTGATGGATTTCTGACAGGAAAACCTCAAAAGCAGGAGGTAAAATCTTCCTGTTTGGCATCTCAATCTTCGATTAAGGATGCAACCTGGATGATGCCATCGGAAAGGCTTGAGGGTTTCCCTTCCCCAAATGAAAAATGTAACTCTAATTCAGAGTTCCTTCTCTTCTTTAATTGCTGATTGTTCAAGGACACTGTACTCCTTAAGGATGGTGTTGGTATGCTGACCTTGGAACAAAGATATACTAATCCTGATTTTGAACCCTTTTTTCTAGCCAGGTGTGCATCTTCTGGCAGCAGAGCGGGTCAAAGCTGTGAAGGTAAAATGAGTGTGTACTTATTTTTCCATCTCTCCCCAACTCATTAGTGCCCATTAACAACCCCCTGAGGGAATATAATGACCAGTGGAAAAAGGGCAAAGCAACCCTGAATGAACCAAACAAATGGTGCAGATAGATATTATCCACTGGCAATACTAAAGTAAAGAAGCTCAGCCATTGAGGGCATCTCCTAGGAAACCACTGGATCACATTAAAAGATATTGACGTTAACATAAAGAGAGCTCCATGGTGAACAGCATGAATCTGACAGAATTGAGGATGGCTTTCTAAATTCAATCATTCTGAATCCTAACCCCCCCAAAAGTCATCTGTGTATATCTCTCGGCTTAGAGGTTTTCACATTTTGTCACCGTTACGAAACAAGGGATACAAGGTTTAAGTAAATGAAATGCTTCGAAAGGGGAAAGAGCAGAGTGCTCACCATAGGCGCAGTGAGAAATAAATATAGATTGGCTGAGACCTGGAGGTCTCTCTGTTTGGGCCTTGGGTCAGCGCTGAGGATCCCCACATGCACACACTTCTGACACCCCAGGTGTAAGAGCCAGACAAGCAGAGAGCTGTCTGGAAGACAGGCTCAGTGAACCTTCAGTTTGAATTATTCCTTCAAGCTGAATCACCAAAGTAATCTGAAGCGTCAGCTGGAATTGGTGCTTTTGAGTTGATTTGGCAGGTAATGGACTTTTGTGCATGAGAACGCTATAGCCGGGCAAATCCTTGCTTTGACATGTGCAGGAACCTACACAAACCATCTTTTAAAAAATAAAATTGCTGCAGCAGCTGCCTCTTTTTTCCAAACATCTGTGGAAACGCCTCCCAATTCTCCCCACACACATATGTGCAGGGGAAGTGACTGTGGTGTGTGCTCCATGTCCTCCTGAGCATTTTGAAGGATTTGCAGACATTTTCTTTTAAAAAAAAATTAAACTGAGTTGATGATTCAAATCTCAGCTTTTCAAATCATGTGAGACCTAAAGAGAATAAGACAGCCTAGGACAGGACGGCTGAGGAGCCCATTCACTGTGTGTGTGTGTGTGGGGGGGTGATATTAAACTAGCTTTCTCTCCCTCTCCCTCTCCCTCTCCTTCTCCCTCCCTCCCTCCCTCCCTCCCTCTATGTGTGTGTGTGTTGTGTGTGTGTGTGTGTGTGGTGTAGAAAGAGAGAAAGAATGTAGAAATGTGTGTTCAAGTACATACATGTGAAAAACAGGGTATTATGGCCAGGGGTGCGTTCAACCGGTGTAACAACCAGTATAACAACCGCATGCTCTACACTACAAAAAAGCTAATACTTACCTTCAACTGCAGCTGAAATAAACAGCTGAGGCATGGCAAATCGCTCCACCACGCGAATCAGCTGTGCTCTAACAGAAAGACACAAAGCACAAGAAAGAGCAGCGGCAGGCAGGTGGGCCCACAAGCTTATCGGAGCGAACTGGTTCAGAGCCAGATGATCGTTGGAACAAGAGGTTCACCCGAACCAGTCTGAACCAGGAGAATCTCACCCCTGATTATGGCTCTAAACATGTGAAAAGAGTGAGACAATTGCAGGCAATGATGATTTTAAGAGAAGGAGAATTATGGGCCACTAAATATTCCTCCCAAGGTTTTATCTCTGATATATAGAAATTGATTGATTGATTATGTGCCATCAAGTCATTTTTTACTGCTAGCGACCCCATAGGTAGATTTCCTCCATAGTGACCTATTCCTAACCTGATCTTTCAGGTTTTTCAATGCTGAACCAATCGTCATTGTAACGAGTCCATCCACTTTGCTGCTGGTTGTTCTCTTCTTCTCTTTCCTTCCATCTTTTCCAGTCTTACAGCCTTCTCCACAAAACTAGGTGATTGCATAAAGTAGGATCATTTGTGCCTCAAGTGAAAATTCTGATTTGTTTGAAGATCCATCTATGCGTTTCCTTGGTTGTCCACATTATATTCTCTCCCTCTCTCTTTCCCTCTCTCTCTCCCTCTCTCTCTTCCTCTCTCCCTCTCCCTCTCCCTCTCTCTCTCTCTCTCATATTTTTTTATTAAAGAGGTTTTTTAAATATAAGATAAAAACTTAGACAAACTAATATAGCAATAGACTTGTATACCACTTTACACTGCTTTACAGCCCTCTCTAAGCGGGTTTACAGAGTCAGCCTATTGCCCCCAACAATCTGGGTCCTCATTTAACCAACCTTAGAAGGATGGAAGGCTGAGTCAACCTTGAGCCGGTCAGAATCGAACTCCTGGCAGTGAGCAGTGAGTTAACCCTGCAGTACTGCATTCTAGCCACTGAGCCACCATGGCTGTAAAGTAGATATAAAGTAAGAAAAGGAAAACAACAACAACAAAAATGAACTCAAAGAACTGTCTGCAGAAGTACTCTCAGGAGTCTTCTTCAACACCAAGGTTCAAAGGTTCTGCAGACAGTTCCTTGATTTCCTTCTTCATTTCCTGCTTCTTTAAGTCCATATATAGGAATGCAGCTTCTCTTTGCATAATATCCATATCGTTTTCTTGGAAAACCAGACAGAAGTGATTTGCCCTTGTCCCCGTCCCAGATTGATTTTCTCCCAGTCTACCTTACAACCTTGAAAGAGTCCTGATTGTTCTAGCTCTAAGAATTAATTATTTCCAACTCTGTTAATTTTGGGGGCCAACCAAGGTTGGCTATGTATGTTCTGCCACCCACTGGACATTCTCTGATGCAGCATCAGCCCTAAAGAAGAGTCCCAAGAACTTGGATACCTACTCTCTACTTTGCAACATTGGTAGCTGTTCCTTATTTGGAGTTTCCAATATAGATGTGCGCCACGATTGCTAAATAAAATATGAATTTTTACTCAGGGTTTTCCCCCCATTCATATGGAAATATTCTCTCAAACCCATTACATAAGAGCTTATTTCTATTCCAATTACACTCTTCCCTTCAAGCCCACTTTAGTTGCTTATTTATATTTAGAATTACCTACAGCCAAAGGAGCATGAGATTGAGATTATATCCTTCAAATGTGGAGCCAAGCACTGCAAACCAAAGTTTTGAGGAACTGTTCCTGAGCTGGGAATAATTGACATATAGAGGGTTTGGTTTTGTTTTTCTAGGAAGTATTTCCTTACCAAGATGTTAATACTTGTACTTATTATCAAACAGACATATTCAGACATAAGTGCCTGCTTCCCCTCTGTTCACCTTACTGAGGTTGCTAATAGACAGATGGCAGCACATGAGACACAAATGGCTTTTTTGTTGTTTGGGGGAGGGTTTGTCTCTGTGTGTCTTCTGAGTGGGGATTGCAACCGAGGGCATCTTCTCCAAATAAGTCGTCATCGTCCCCTGGCAAAACAAAACAAAAAAGACACCTAGGTCTCATCATTTGCTGAAGTTCAGATTGAAGTTCAGTGCAAATGTCAACCAATTTTGTAGAATATCAGTACGATAAAAGAAACAAAGCTGGTCAGATAACAGGAGCACAAAAGGAAGATTTGAAGTGGACAATCCAATCGTACCGTTCTTCTAAATTATGGATGGCTGAAGGGTTGGGATTTTTTTTGTTTTGTTTTTTGGCAACCAAGTAATTCAATTTCCCCAAAACAGACTGACAGCAAGTCTCAGACAGTAAACCCGAAAAGATCTTTAACCGTCAATTTAAGCCGAAATCATTTTTGACGTGCAAAGCTTACCGCAGCCTCACTGTACGGAATGGAAGCTATTGTAACAGTTTCAAATTATGGGATTAGGGTTTATTGAATCAGCAGGGAACTTTTAGGGCTGGGAGAGAAAAGTCAAATTACGGTCAAGAATGGTAAAAGGCAAAATGGAAGAGGGGGGAAGAGAAAAGGCAAATCAATGTCAGGTCTGCAGTCCTAAAGGCAACAAGGGCTATGGCATCAAAGATTCAGCTCGGTCAATGGGCATGGTAGTTTGAACTTAAAAAGATCAGCCTTGCAAGGTATGATTTAGAGCAAGATGATCTTATGCTTCTACCTCAATGAGATGAAGGCACTTGGCTGCTTATAGCAAGGGACAAATTGCTGCCCAGCTTCTGTTCTACATATAGACGCTGGCAATGTTACGGTATTTCAATACAGGTATTCCTTGACACCTGTATCCAATTAACTTATGTTTGAAAAAAAAATGACTTGAACCCATCTTCTAAGTTAGGACCATTGCTTCACTCCTGTGTCACAATATGAGGGCTTGGCCACTGGCTTGCATTTGCTTTGGCTGCAGTCATGTGGCCACAATTTATGACCATCCCCAGGCGGCTTCCATCAAGCAAAATTAATTGGGAGAGTTGGGTTTATTGAACAACTGCATGATTCACTGGAACATCTGTAAAAATTACAATGTGCCAGTAACTAAGAATACATTAGAAAGAAGATTAATAAAGAGATTCAATCTAGAATTAAGGAGCGATTCCCTTAACAGTGAGAACAATTAATCAGTGGAACAGCTTACCTTCAGAAGTTGCAGGTGCTCCATCACTGGAGGGTTGCAAGAAGAAGATGGACAACCATTTGTCTGGAATGGTATAGGATCTCCTGCTCAAGCAAGGGGGTTGGACTAGAAGACCTTCAAAGTCCCTTCTAACCCTGTTATTCCATGTTCTATATACCGATAGACGATAATATTTGTTGCTCAGGGTTGAAATGTGGGGGTCCCTGGTGCTCTCTGAGCTTGCAGAGCCTAACTAGGTATCATCATCAGTGCTAGTTAGAATAATGAAACATCTGCAAGAAAACAAGCAAGCTCAGATAGCATCAATGACCGCTCCTATGTTCTATATAGTTGAAAATGTAGTGGAAAAAAAAAACAAAAATGAGCAAGTTAAAATATTGAGAGCTTTCCAAATACAAACTGATGAAGCCTTGGCACATACCACCCAGGTTAACTGCTGTTAAAAAAAAAAAAGAAAGTATAGATAATTGATGTAGCAACACCAGGGGATAGTAGAATAGAAGAATAGGAGATCATAAAGTATCAAGTTCTGAAAATCAAACTTGAAAGACTGCAGCATACACCAGTGATTTCTCATCGACATGTATATAACAATAATAATATACTAAACTTGTATGCTGCCTGCCACTCAGCAACTCTGTTAGTTCTGTTGAAGGAGTCTGTGTGTGTGTGTGTGTGTGTTTGCACAGGCACGCACATGTCAGAAACTTCCATGGCAAAAGGATTTGCTGAAGATATCACTGCTGCCTTCAACGGGGGATGCCCCGTTGAAGGCTCCTTTTGTGTCCCTGTGAAGTTACCCACTGAAGTGGTATCCATTAATCTACTCACAGTTGTTCACTTTCAAATTACTGGGTTGCAGGAGCTGCAGCATGCAATGGCAGCTCAGCTCACCCCACTCTATTGAGGAAGACCAATGCATGAATTAAACTAATTTAAAATGAATTAAGAATGAAAGTCTGGTGAAAAGATTGACTTATCTGCTCTTCTAAAGGAAGGGTCAAGATTGAATCGCTTTGCTTCTTTCAAGCCTTAATGCTTTTCAACTTGCAGTGAACTGGGGGGAGGGAAGTAGGAAATGGAATGCCAAGAATGTATGCAGAGATCATGAGAGCATGGAAACCATCAAGGTCACCACTGCAGGTGCTTGAGGAAGAGAAGGACCGTTCCCATAACAAAAAGATATCTCATAATTGAACAATGTGATCACCCAGGGGTGGGGAGAAAAGGAAGCTATTGTTTAACTCGGCAAATATTTGAGTGGGAAAACAAGAGCTGGTTCTGTTCTTCAGAACCAATATGGTGTATCAATTAAAGTTTTACTTTGGGGAATACAAATCTCCCAAGAGTGTTTCCTTGTTTGGGGTTCACTAATCGGATAGTTGACAAGAAGAGAGAGTGGGAGTTTCGAAGGAGTTCATGTCCCAACCTGGGAGATGATTCTTCTTCATTCCAGATACCAATATGATGATGGGGGGCATCTTCAGAAGGACCTCTCTTGTATTTCTTAAGGCTTGAGCACAGTAAGAAAAGTGGACTTTACCTAATCAGGATCTAAGCTGCTTCAGGCTTGTATATCAATAGCAGCACTTCAAATTGAATAGCACTTCTCAACCAGTGCAGATATTTCAGGACACGCACCAATGTTCCTTGTACCTTCTGCAGATGGCAAACAAGCCCCATTTGCAACTTCTGGATATTTTCAAGAGCAGCCACCTGGAGAACTCATTGTAATTGCAAGTGGGATATATTTGAGGCATGAATGACTGTCCTCAACGCTAACTAGTTCAGAAATAGTTGAAGTGGTGCATTTATCAGAATTGTACAAAAGCACTTCTGGGTCTCAGTATATGCCAAAGTGCACTCCTAACATGCAAACCAGCTCTTTTAGGGTGAGGACAATTCCATCTAGATAGAACTCTATCTGTGAATCCAGTTTCCTATTTATCAATAGAACCTCCATCACATGCTTATTCAATTTCAACCAGTTCTCCCTTGTGCAGTTCATCATTGAATTTAAACAGAATTGAGGTTAATGGTTGGTTTATTGGATGTTCGTGTTAAGAGCAACAGAGAAGGGTGCTGTCAGTATATCAGTATATCATACTACAGTCTCCTCTATTCTTTCACGTAGATGTTGAAAAGCTAAGTTTTTAATAGGGCTTAGGAGATGTCCACTTTTGGGTATAGCATGAGAAAATAGAGAGGAACCATTACAAACTGGTAAGACCAAGGGCCAGCACTTCTAGATAATCTAGAACCAGGGTGTCAAACTGATTTCATTGAGGACCACATCAGCTTGTGTTTGACCTCAGAGGGCTGGGTGGGGCGTGGGATGTGGCTGGGGCGTGGCCATGTCGGCATGGCTAGGGTAGGCGTGGTCTTGGTGGGCATTACACGGGATTCATGTCAAGGGGGACCTGAGGTTGGGGGCAAGTGCTAAAGTAGGACTTCCCTGAGAAATTCCCTCACTCTCATTATAATCTCCCTTCTTTCCTTCCTTCTGTTCCTCCCTTCCTTCCTCCCGTTGTCTTTTTTTCCTTCCGTCTTCATTCTCCTTCTTCTTCCTTCCCCTCTTTCCTTATTTTTTCTTCCTGGTTCTCTTCCCATCTTTCCTTCTCCCCATTTCAGCCTTGATGGCTCCTGCAGCCCCTGCCAGTTAAAATGGAGCCAGAGGGGCCAACGAGGCCTCCTGCAACTGGTTTTCAGCTGCGACAGCCTCCTGCAGCCCCCTGCCAGTGAAACACGAGCTGGCAGAGAGCTGCAGGAGGCTGTTGTGGCAAAAAACAGGGGCCACAGCGGGGCTGCACATGTCCCCATGAGCTCCATTTTAACTGCAGAGCACCTCAGGCTGCTCCTTTGCTATTTCCAGGCCAGCCCCGCAGGCTAGATCTAAGCATTCCCGCAGGCTGGATCCAGCCCATGGGCCTTGAGTTTGACAACCCTGACCTAGAAGGATGTCATCAGTTAATGGTGTGAAAACCCACAAAAGAGTCTAGAAGAAGTACCAGGGTCACTCTCTCTCTACCACTCTCTCCCAGCATAAAATTAAATTGTCTTTTTAATCATGCCTCAGCTTATTGGATTGGACCTGAGATTCCTCTTCCTCCTTCTTTTCCTTCTTTGTTCACTACAGCATCCTTTCCCCAATGTTACTGATAGATGCATACAAACAGAAAGAGAAAGGGAGAGATTTCTAAGAAGTTGCACTTTAACACTCTAAGCTAAGCCATGCTCCATGGAAACAATAAAAGAGCGTAAGAAATCCTGCAGCGTGCTAATAATCACAGAAAATGTTAGCCAGCTTCCTGAAATTAAGTAAGCTGGATAAACAGTTCACCACTCAAGAATTCCCAGACAATAACTAGAAGCTTCTAAGCTTCTATTGTTATTCTAGTCTGTAAAAGACTGAAGATGCCCCAATTCACTTCCCACCTTTAAAAAAATGACACATGACAATCAGAATGTCTTAAAGTTAGGTCTGAGTGACAGGGAAGAGGGAGGGGGGAAGAATTCAATGCAGGCTTGGGGGAAAGCAGATGATAGACCAGAGCACAAGCTGTGTGGAATGTCCAGGGAATGCCTGGTGTGCTTTTCTATAGCTTTTCAAAATACATCTTGACATATTACTCTCCAAATCCCTCTTTGATCGAGTCCTCTCTGGAGCTTGTACTGAAGAGCTTTAAGAAATGGATTCTCCATACTCTCACATGGCCCTCTGTTTTGTGTACCTGCCCTGCATAATATACTTGCTTCTCCATTATCCAGCCTCCAAATGGAATACCTGATGTGCATCCATTTTGATTAATTAAACATCCCATCAACAGAATCGGGATTCTTGCATTTAGGCTAATTTGCTTAGTAGCCTTGACACAGAACTGCATCAGTATACCATCTGCTTAATATCTAAGATGGATGGTGTTGTTGTTGGAATGCAGAATATAGTCATCATGTCACTTCCCCGCATTAATTTATTTTAAATGTTTTCGCTCCTGCTTGTCTAAATTGGAATTATGCAAAAAAAAAAAAAAGCCTCAGAAATTAAGACCCTATTTATCGGTTGCCTTCCAGTTCTGTCTCTGATTGTGTTATCAGAAGATGGGTTCAATATAAATCCCAGTTGGATGCTGCTGTGTTCTGCCATAAACTTCAACCAAAGATCATGTGATGGCCTGGCTAGTCCCCATTTTAATACGATAAACAATAAAATGAACCAAGAAAATGGATATGGTGGAAGGTGAATTGTAAGGATACTCAGGCAAGTAACCTAGACCCAATGAGGAGGAACCACAGCTCATTCCCTTCAACTATATATGACCTGAGACTTCTCAGGAAACAACAATTGAATGAAAAACTTCTGGTGACCTTCTACCGCTGCACCATAGAGAATATTTTAACTTACTAAATCTGTGTATGGTTTACCAATTGCACAGTGGCAGATAGGACAACATTCCAGAGCAGCGGGTCTCAAGCTGTGGGTCATGACCCCTTTGGGGAGTCGAACGACCCTTTCACAGGGATCACCCTAAGACCATCGGAAAACACATATTTTTGATGGTCTTAGGAACCAGGCCATAATTTTATGGTTGTGGATCACTACAACATGAGGAACTATATTAAAGGGTTGCAGTATTAGGAAGGTTGAGAACCACTGCTCCAGAAGGTTAACATCATTGCCCAGAAGATCAGAGGTTGCCCTCTCCCCTCCATGAAAGAGTTTTATAGCTCCCGCTGCCTTAAGAAAGTTCAAAACATTCTCAAAGATCCATCTCATCCTGGGCACCCTTTTTTTTTAAACTATTACCCATCTGGCAGACGATACAGGATAATAAAAACAAGGACAAACAGACTGAAAAACAGCTTCTATCCCAGAGCAGGAACTATACTGAATTCTACTGTATGGTGTAATACTAATGCAGTATCAGGTGTTTTCAATTCAATTGTATAGAATGTGAAGGATGTGTGTTTTTTTTTATTTTTATAGTTTTTTATGTACAAGATGCAATGTACAAGGTGCAATGACAATAAAGTAAACTAAACATAGCCTCCCCTTTCTATGGGTTATTACATCAGAAGACCTGTTATGCATGGCATCTTATATGCATGGGGCTCCTCCTTCACAAAGAAGACCGTAGGCCAGCCATGATCCAAAGCTTGCTTGGCAAGGACAACCATTGAGTTAGAGCTTTTCTTCATACTTATCAAAGGATTAATAGGGGCATGTCCACCAAGAATGATAGAATCAGTTGCCCCATAGGACAATCACAATATGTTTTATTAATTAATTTTATTTTTTCAAGGGAAAAATGTTACTACACTTCGCAAAGGTCACAGGTCAAGCAAGTAAGCAAGTGCTTGAAAGAAAATGCAACCCATTTGATGTATATAATAAATTGTCTATGGGGTCTAAACTATTGGTACTTCCTGTAGGGAGGCTACCTGGTATACATGGTTACCTCAGCAACTTCTCCTCCAGGATTAAAGGAGAACCAGAGTGTGGTATAGTTGTTAGGGAATCAGAGTAGAATTGGGGAAACTTGGGTTCAGGTCCACCCTCAGCCGCCCAAGCTTACTGGATGACTTTAAGCCAGTCCTACCCTCTTAGCTTAAGCTACTTGGGGTTATTGTGGGGCAAGTTGGAGGAAGGAATGCTACAAATTGCCTTAAGCTCCAGAAGGGGGAAAAAACAAGATATAAATTCAGTCAGTAAGAACTAAGAGATGGCTTTGATTATACAGTCTCTCTCTTGACTCTGTTCAAGTTCAAACTTCCACAGAGTTCAAACTTCTGCTCTGCATAGAATACATAGCATGAAGCAACGCCTTCAGTTTTCAAGACCAGTTAGAGAGGAAAGGATCTTTATCCAGGAGACAGATGGAGGATGAAGAGATAGGCTTTCTCTCTTCTGTGTTTGAGTCTTAATTGAAATAACCCTGTTGAGAAAACATTTAAAAGAAAAAACAGTTGTAGTTGCATGCCGCCTACTCAGCCTGATGTATACTACACCCCAGTGCAGTGATCCAGATTCAAAAGGGGGGAAATGAACACAGGTCACACCTGTTGGCAATTCCTAATGAAGCTGCAACTTTTCCAGTTCATGCACAATCCAGGAACCAAGGAATTTGAATTAAAGATATGCTGACAGCCCAAGAAAGATATCTAGCTGCCTGAAGGCAGTGCTGTCAGATGAGGTGTGCATGCTAGCATAGCTGATCACCTTTTCCCCCCTTCGAATCCAATTCACTGCACAGCCCTAAAGGGTCATTTGATGCCAAGGGATCTACAGCAACCAGAGATATAAAAGGAATAAAAGGAGAACCATTTTTCCTGATATTCTTCACTTAAGATGGATGCTAGAACAAGCCTCTCCTCTTTTAAACCCGACTCCTGGTGATTTCAATAATACATCCTGCAGTTTTTTGGGTATCCACCTGGAAGTGTCGTGTCATTGCTCCTTTGGAAAGATTTCTTCTTCCATCTTCTGTAGGCTCCATCCCACAAAATCAGCCAGATCAGCCTGCTCCCAACCAGGTCTAGAGGACATGAAGATGCTATGTGTCACATCTCTTATCAATATGAGCCAGAAAGGTTACCCAGAAATGTCCAAGGCCCAAGGATAGGATTCTACCGGATTAGGACCAGTTCGGGTGAACTGATAGTTCCAATGAGCATTTGGCCCACCCACCTGACCCTGTTCTTTCTGAACCAGTTTATTATCCGGTTTAATCACACCACAGCCAAGGCCTTTCAAAAAAGGAAAGGAAACTCCTTCTTGCTTATACAAAACAACTTAGCCTATTCAGTAATTCTTGAGAGACTTGGACTTGCCAGAACTGTGGAAAGTTATCTTCAGTACAGAAAGCCAAACACAGGAAAGATCTTTTGTCCAATTCAACAAAATAGAGTATAAATAAAAACATGTTGCTGTTTAGCTGTAACTACTGGCCTTCTACTCCCGTGTTGTGACTGAGTGGTATGATTATAGAGAGCAACTCTCTCATCAGCATCAGAGAAATTCAGCATCACGACCGACTAGATTAACTCCTCTGAAACTTCACTTCTTTTTATAAAAAGCAAACGCACAGCTCTTTTCTACCCCACAAAGCTGTGATAGCAGAAACAGTAGTAATGAAAGGGACTGATAAGCAACTCAATTATTACAGCATTTCTAGGTGGGCCTTCAGTTGCAGAATAGAATTCCTGCTTTGAACAAGGAGGCAGACTAGCTCAGAGTGGCTTCCTTCAAATCTCTGAACTGATGAGTCTGTTCAAACTTTAAAAGGTCACTGGTCCCAAGGAATCTAGTTCAAATTCCAGTGTTTTTGCATGTTCTGGAAGCAATTGCTTCCTTAGACTTGAAGGCAGAGGTGGTATTTCTGACCAATTCTGGAGAACCAGGAGTAGAAATTTTTAATAGTTCATAGAACTGGCAAATACAACCTCTGAACTGGCTCTGCCCCCATCTATTCTCTACCTCCTGGATCCCAGCTGATTGGCTGGATCTTCTTTTGTTGCTCTGCATAGTAACCTTCCTCTGCCAGACCCACTAAGCCATGACCACCAAGCCATGCCCACAGAACCGGTAGTAAAAAAAAATTGAATACCACCATTGTATTAAACCACTGTATGAATACATTCATGCAGTGATGGGATTCAAAAAATTTTACTACCGGTTCTGTGGGCATGGCTTTGGTGGGCTTGGCTTCATTTGCTGAGCATGTTTTGGTGGGCATGGCAGGGGAAGGTTACTGCAAATCCCCATTCCCTCCCCACCCCATTACCTGCTTTCCAGCTCCGTTCTCCTGTGCAGGGCAACAAAAGAAGACCCAGCCAATCAGCTGGGACTCAGGAGGCAGAGAATAGATGAGGGCATGGCCAGTCAGAGGAGGTATTTGCCGTTCTCCGAACTACTCAAAATTTCTGCTACCGGTTTCTCCAGAACTGGTCAGAACCTCTGCTGAATACCAACTCTGATTCAATGGTGTCATCTCCTTGACATATTAGTCAGGCTGTGCAGTGTCAGCATCGATTTTTTTTTTTCTTTTCTTGGTCCTGTTGTGTGTATAGATTTCACTATCACGAGAAGAAATGTATCCCCATTGACAATGCTGATGAAAGATTCTTTCCTTTGACAAGTGCTAGCAGTGTTCCAATCTGCCACAAAGAAGAATTCCCCAAAGCACTTGGAGGCAGGACAAGAAGCAATGGATGGGATCTAATCAAGGAGAGAACCAATATGGAAGAACCAACTAAGGAGAAAGATCCTGATAGTGAGATCAATCAGAAGTTTGGGATGCTTCAACAATGGACATTTTTAAGAGGAAATTGGACAACCATTTGTCTGAAATGGTATCAGGTTTCCTGCGTAAGCAGGAGTAAAAAGGACCTCCAAAGTTTCCTTCTAACTCTCTTATTCTTTATTGTGATCCCAAGTTCCTACAAATTGCAAACTGTATTTTGACTGACTGGGCAAAGAGAGATTAAGCCACCATACAGATTGAGATAGCAGAGGAGGTCTGCTCATGAATGTGAGAACTGACTGGGAAAAGAGGCACAGAGCTTTACATTATCATCATTATCATCCAACTATATCAGGAATCAAACATTTGGACAGATATATTATATATTGGAAAAAAAAAGATAAAACATTCATATCCTAGTGCCGGACCAAATATATACAATCTATTATTTATTGACTCTATGTTTGAAAAACCACTCTATTTACATCTACCAAGAGCAGAAGAAAGTCTGAGGCATTTTATCATCTTTCTCTCCTGCCATTCAGAGATGCTCTGTGTATGTGTGTGTGTGTGTGTGTGTGTGTGTCCCTGTCCCACTCATAATATTAGCAAGCAGTGGTTCCATTAGTTATGTGTTCAGAGCTCTGATGAGAAACTATTCTATTCACTGATCATTATTGACACCCTGACATTTGTCACTGTCTTTCACAGCAGTTAAGTCTCTTTTTTTTATCTGCAAATGTCAATGTTTCATTTATTCATGAAAAAGGGTCACATTCCCAAAAAAGCGTACTCATTTCTGTTGCTATTAATGTTTGTTGGAAATGTATTGGACCTACTTTTTTAATCTCTGTGCAAACTTCATCACTGATAATATTATTGGGGTTCATCGCACGTGGATGTTTAGGGCAGATTTGGCATTTTTGTCCTTCCAATTGAGTCCTTCCAAGGATGATGATGAGATGATGATGATTTCTAAAGTTTTTACTTCTATAATGGCCTTAATTCTGCTTTCGAGATGAAAAATATCAGAACATAAAGGGGAAAAAAATCAACTCCAGGCTTTTTAAAAAGAAAAAAAAGCTGTTTATCCTTTAAGCTTCTATATCCAACTTATAAAACTTTATCAATACTCAGTGTATTGGGTAAGCTGCACAGTCTCTTTAATTTGGCTTCTTAGAATCTTACCAAACCAAACTGACTGTAGTTTCAAAAAGCTCTTTACGTGGGTTTTTGATTGATATCTTCAAGCACATCAGTCTGAGTAATCTCAGGTAATTTCAAGGCCATTTGCAAGGAGTGACTAATCTCTAAAGCAATCCTTTGTTAGATAAAAGTAGGTGTATGTGTGTGTGCATGTGTGTGTGTGGTGTGTGTGTATAATGCAGGGACTATGTATACTATGTATGTATGTATGTATGTATGTATAGTCCCTGCATAATCAATTAATTAATGAAATTTTAGACCTAGACAACCTAGAACTTCGCCGCCTTCAGTCTGATCTAAGTATGGTATATAAAATCATACATTGCAATATCCTATCTGTCAGTGAATTCTTCAGCTTCAACCATAACAATACAAGAGCACACAATAGATACAAACTCAAGGTAAACTGCGCCAAAACTTGATTGCAGGAAATGCGAATTCAGCAACAGAGTGGTCAATGTCTGGAATACTCTGCCTGACTCTGTGGTTCTTCCCCAAACCCCAAAAACTTAACCTTAGACTGTCTACTATTGACCTCACCCCTTTCCTAAGAGGTCTGTAGGGGGCGTGCATAAGTGCACTAATGTGCCTACCATCCCTGTCCTATTGTTTCTTTTATTTTTCTTATATGTATCCTTTTCATGTATTCATAACTATGTTTATACTTATACCTGTTATCTTATAATTGCTTGACAAAAATAAAATAAATAAAAATGCCCCACTGTTGGCTCTGGGAACTATTTCTTTTCTAAACCCAGTCCAATCTACCAGCTTATGATTTACAATGATGTGCATTGTCGGTACTGCTGAGAATGACATGTCTTCTTGTTCTTCTGCAAATATTCAAGAGAATGAGGAGCTGACTAATTTACCATTAGGGTTAGACCTACCAGATTCACATGCTTTATGGAACGATTTGCCACAGCCAGCTTGCTGCTGCCAACTCGCTATGGGACAACTTGCCTTAGGACAAGAATGACATTAATATCAAAGAAACAGTGGAATAGAATCATGAAATAAAGGATAATTTCATGAGGAAGGAAAGACCAAATGAAATGTGATTGACAAAAATTAAAATAAAAGTTTTAGTTATTTTAAACAAATTGAATGTTGAATTGTCCTACAGTGAGTTGTCCTGTGGCAAGTTAACCATAGTGAGTTGTTCCGCAGTGAGTTAGCTGTGGCAAATTAGCTGTGGCGAGTTATTCATTCCACCCAAAGTATGCTTCCAGAATATAAAATAATCCTAGTGTTTGTTTCTCTTTCTTTTCTCTCCCACTTCTTTTTCCGTGTCAGTTCTTATATTATGTGGAATTAATTAATTAATTAATTAATTAATACATTTACTATACTTATAATAAGAGAAGGGAGAACTGGCATTAATCTAGCATGAAATTGCAGGGAAATGTAACTTGAGGAACATCAATTGGTTCAAACATAAAATCACTCTCTTTATCACATTAAAAATTAAATGACCTTTCTCTTATTCAATCGCAGCATCTCTGTACATACACTCAACAGAAAAGCAAAAATCTCCTTTGTGTCTAGGTATTATGTACACCATAAGATTTGTCTAAGAGTCCAATTAACAGGTCAAAATGTCAAAAATGTCCACATCAACTTAGACAGATTCTGAATCATCCCTATTTGGACCTACATATTAATATGGATTCCAACATATTAAATGGGCTTCATTTTCAACAAAATACCATGAACTCTACTATGAAGTATAGACAGGTTAAGAAACTGCCAACATTCAGTTTGAAGTTCATCCATCTTTCTTAGTACATGCAGGGCCCAGCTAATCTCTGCTGATCTTAGAAGATGAGCAGAAACAGGTCTGATTAGTAGTTTTATGAGGGACCACCAATGAATTTCAGGCTCTGAGCTAGACTAGAAAGTTGAAACAACACCCCAGAAGAAGACAATGGCAAACCATTTCCTTTCCTACCAAGAAATCTACATAGATGTCAATACAGTCACCAAAAGTGAAGTTGATGTTCACAACAAGCTGTTGTCATTGAAGTTACCAGAAGTTAAACTTGATTCAATTTATCTTTTCAGCAGAGATGACCCACTTCTGTAGTAATAGTATAAACATTGGCATTCTCTTTACGTACTAGCTCATGGCATCTAAAGGAATGAAAGGAAATATGAAGCTACTTTACAACGATCTGGTCTCAATGGCCTTTATAGTAATCTGGCCTCATGATCCATGAACTAGTTACCACCCAAACAAATTACTGCAATGCACTTGACTTGGGGATGCTTCTGAAAGAAACCTAGGATGTACAATCTACATTCTAGGTCTAGAATGTGTCCAAGAGGTTCCTTTCTGGTGCTCCTCACTGGGAGCACAGGAACTGTGTTTTCCTCAGTTGCACAAACTTCATGTGGCCTTCCATGCCAAATTTCACATGTTCATTAATTATAAATAGCTAATGTGCTCATAGATAGAATCAATGAAGGGTTGTATCCACATAGAGTATTAAAAATAGAATATCAAACATAGATGACTTAGGCTCTGTCTCAGACCACTTCCCCCTTATGCCATCAGCCAAGAGCATCACGTATTCTCTATGGATCTGTCCTGAGTGTCACCTTGACTAAAGATCAGGTAGAAACCACTGGCACTCCAGCCTTCTCACTGAAAATACCAACTTTGTTGACTTCCTCAGCTGTTTTAAAAGAAATGGAAAGATTTATTTGGAATGCATAAGCAAAGTATTTCCTTTTAATCTTTGTACATTTTATTACTTTATATGAAAGATGGTTTGTTTTTATTTTATTTGCATCATAAATTGTTTCATTATTTTATTGATGCTCTTTTAACTGTTACTTGATGTAGTGTAGGGTTGTTTATTGTGGCATGGTGAACCCATGTTGGCTTTGCCGGGGAGTATACGGGGATAAAATTGCCATAAATAAATAAGCAAGAAAGTAAACTATTGATGCATCTGCTTAATGATAATCCATATTGATGGTGGTAAGAAAGAGGTATTTTTTCCAATCATATCTGTAGATGCCTGCAAGAAACATCAGATCTTCAATCATAGCATCCTTTCTATCTCAGGACTCTTCTATGGAAAGAAAAGGGTTAACCTCTGTCTGTCTGTCTGTGTGTGTGTGAGGGAGAGAGAGAGACACAGAGAGAGACAGAGAGAGACAGAGAGAATAGCTACATCCCATTTTAACTGGACAAACATTTTTGCATTGGTAAAGAGT
Organism: Bungarus multicinctus; assembly: GCA_023653725.1. Lineage (NCBI taxonomy): Eukaryota > Metazoa > Chordata > Lepidosauria > Squamata > Elapidae > Bungarus > Bungarus multicinctus. The sequence continues at coordinate 141,715,027 of CM042836.1, read as the reverse complement.
TATATCCAACAGGGTATTAAAATCACATTATTAAGCAACCCCAAAGAGATAGCAAAACATCAACTTCATGACTCAGTACAATGGCAACAATCCTTCTGTAGAGGATCACTATAGTCAAACTATCATCTCAAAGAGATTGCACAGACATATCAAAATCCATTACCCAAAAACAGAACATTAAATGCAAATATTCCTCATGTAATAAATAAATTTCTGTTCTGATCCCCCAGGGACAATTAAAAATTCAAAGAAGCCATCTGGCTATTATTTAGTCATTTGCCTGATAAGCAATTGGATGCCCTCCTGCGATTGTGTTACTTGTGACAGTGTTTAGTACACCAGGGGATTAAAGGTTGTCTCACATGTCATGTCTAAATCCAGCTGATGAATAGAACAGCTTTTCTCACTCAAAGCTAGCAATTTGATAATTGATATCAAACATCCAAAATCATTCAAGGAAAAAGTGAAATGGGGTGGGATGGGGCTTTTTCAAGCTGCCTTGGTGTCAGCTTTCAAAGTTGACAGTACAAGTTGTTTTATAAAGCGATAACACAATATTGCAATCTTTTCCATTAAAAAAAAAAACATCAATTAGGTAAGCAGGTAGACAAGCCGATGGACTAGTTTAGATAGATAGATGATAAATAATAGATGATAGCTAGATGGTTGCTAAATGATATAGATGATAGCTAGATAATAGCTAGCTAACTAGATAGATAGATGATAGAAGATGATAGATAAATAGATGATAGATAGATAGATGATAGATAGATAGATATTTAAAAAGTTACAGAATATGTGTGTGTGTGCGTGTGTGTGTATGTGTGTTATGCAGTGGTGGGATTCAAATTGTTTTACCACTGGTTTGGTGGGCGTGGCATGGTGGGCATGGCTTGGTAGGCGTGCTTTGCCTAATGCCCGCGTGTGGCTTTCCCACCAGCTGAGACTGCAGCGCCAATCAGCTGAGAGGATAAAGAAGAGAAAAGCACAGGGGTGGGTAGGAAGACCAATCCTGCGCTTTTCTCTTCTTTTTTCTCTCAGCTGATTTGGAGGAATTTTTTTCCTCCTCTCAGCTGATCATCGACTTTTGTTTACTACTCCAAACCAGTAGCGTACCACCACTGGTATTATGTATATATTTATTTATTCCTTCCTTCCTTTTGAATTCTAATGTTTATACTGGCATTCTCCAAACTGGCCACCATCTGCATAAACTAGCATAAACCTAGAGTCACTTAAGTGAAAATGGCGAAATAAAAATGTGATGAATAAATAAATACAGCTGTCTTTGCTAGCTGGAGGATTTGGGAAGTTCAAGTCCACATCTCTGAATATTTGAGAGTTAAAAGTCCATATATCCAGGAGGTTAGGGAAAGCTACTCAATATAAACCACCCCATTTGAATCTTTTTTATATATTAACTTCTCCTCTTTCATATATTCAGCATATAACACCCCAACAGCTTTTTTATGAAATGTGACTATTTTTTCCTTGGAATATAAATGCCAATTTTGCCATGGTGATGCTAGATGTTTCCCCACATAGACATCTTCACCAAGTTACCAGGCTGCACGCACCATTCCAAAAGCTGCCGTCTCCCTTCCCACCATATTTCTGCTAATTTATTTTCTAATTATATTCATTTAGGCATGAAGGCTTTACATGGTTGTGCACAAGAGAGAAGGGCGGGTAGTAGCACAGAAGGCAGACACAAATGTCAAGGATTGCTAAGCTGGAGAAGCAGAGAGCCACAGAAATGTAATTTTAGCTCTAAATTAAAGAGACAGAAGGAGGCTAAAAATGCTCATTTGCACTAAGCCAGTTATACAACACTCTTGTACAGCAGATAAAAATGTGGTGTTTTTTTTTTAATGAAATAAATAAAAATTATTTGGAGACAACATTTTTTTTTTTACTTGAAGAATCTGTGAGTCATTTGCTAAAATGCATAAAGCCACCATTATCAGCAAGTGTATAATTTGGGCTTCATTCTTTCCTTTTTTAAACAATCGAGACAAATAACAACTGCAAGGATTCTCAAAATAATTAAATAAACTGATAAATTGAGACCAGCAATGCCTGATGGGACAAATGAAAGGCTGTGCAAAAAAAACAGACAACTAACATTTTTATAAAGGAGGGTGAAGAGAAGGAGAAGGCTGGACTTAAAATAAAGTAATATTAATGCTGGAATTAAGTCTGCCTTGCCATGCTTCAATGGTTTATTGTTTTTTTCCTGAAAAGGAGGTTTTAAGTTGTTATTATTCTTGCTCCTGTGTTGCTTTATCTTACCTTGAGATTCCCACACCACTGAAATAAATTTCTTGTTTATTTCATACTTGGAATCTTTTTTTTTTCTTGTAATACATTTTTTCCCTTATTCTTTTGAAGCCTCCCTGACTTCCCTTTCCACTGTTTCCACTCCATCCCATATGGGAAGAGTAACATCATGACAACCAGCCTTGGGATTGTAGGAAGTTAGCATCCACCCCTCTCCTAGAAAAATTGAAGTAGCCTAGGAAATATTAAAAAGGCAGAATATTTTTCCTAAAAAGAGTAGAAACTCAAGAAGCAGAAACTCACCTCAGAAGCAGAATCTCACCCCCACCTTTGTTAATGGGTGGGCCATTGAGGCCTGGGCCAGAATACTTTACATAAGAAGGAACTCCAGGTAAAGCTATAGAAATTGCCAAAAACCCTTTTAAGGGCATAACCAGCTAGACCAAGCCTGGAACTCAGGACAGCCTATAAAGTTAAAACCTCCGCCCCTGGGAGTCTGACAGCCAATGGGATTCATTTCTTGCACAGGAACAGGAAACACTAAGGTGGGGCCCGGCAGAGGTTATATAAGGGTCTCTCAGCATCTTGGTCAGCCCTTCTTCCCTTCTCTTCTCACCTTGAAGCATGTGATCATTCTTCTGTGGAGCTCCAGGCCATGTGGCCCTGTACACCATTAAACTTTCCAAGCAGCCTCCATGTTTCCAGTGTCTTTTTCCCCACTTGGAACTGAACCCAGAAGGATATTTCTTTCAACAGGATTAAGCTGAAGTAGTGAAAGGCAGAGTGATTTTAGGCCACTAAATCCCATATATTGTGGAGTGAAAACCAGAACACTCACTACGACTTTTATCCAAGGAAATTCAAGAACACCACATGCTGCCCACTGAAGTTGTCTTCACCCTTGAAGCAAGGATGAACCTCCACTTAACAAATGGGATGAAAATAGATAGCAAAATGCAGAACTTGTCTTTAGTGCAACATTTCCTACCATGGAACCCTTCAGATACATTGGATTTTACTCCAAAATTCCTAGCCAGCAGGTCTAGTGTGACTTTTTGTTATCGTTGTTGTCTTCAAGTCATTGCTGATTCACGATGATTGCCTGGACTAATCCCTGCAGTTCCTTAGCAGAATTTCAGAAGGTGTGTTCCTTTGCCTGTTACCCAGAGTTGTGAAAGAGAGGCTAGCCCAAGATCACCCAGGTGACTTTGTGCCTGGGGAGGAAGGGTGGGTGGGACTAGAACTCACATTCTCAATTTCTAGTCTGGTACCTTAACCACTACACCAAACTGGTTCTCAGTGTGATATAAACATGCTTGACATTTTTGCCAAGAATCAGAATGCGACCTGGCAGCCTGCAATCTGGCCCTGGTCTATTAGCGTTCTGATCATTTGGCACCCCTAACATCATTGCACCTTTGAGCAGTGCACAACTTGCACACCTTCATGTGGCTGCCCTGCACCCTCAGTTATTAGAGAACAGCAAAATATTTAAATATAGGATCGTGTTTCCCCCAATTGAAAAAAAGTGATCTGAAAATTCTACTGCTCTGAAAATTCTATTTTGTTGACAGATTTGGTCTTCGTCTTCCTGCAGTCCTCAGAATACCCATACAATTCCCAAGCTTCTTGATGGCCATGTGTGAGCTTCAGAATGCATGTATTTATTCATTAAATTTCTATAGTTGCCCATCTCAGTCAATGACTCTGGGCAGCTTAGAATGTGGGCAATGTGTAATATATTGTGGGAAGAAATATCCATCTGGTTCAGTTCCAAGCTGGGAGAAAGACACTGGAAACATGGAGGCTGATTGGAAAGAAGGTTAATTGATGAAACAGAACCACATGTGATTCTGGGCAGCTGACAAAATGAGGTTGACAGTGGGTGGGTTTTTATATCTTCTTTGGGCTTTGTAATTGAGTCTTCTGTCCCTGTGCAAGAACATGTCCTTTAATATTCTATTAGCTGTGGTCAGATTCCTATCGGGGTCATGTAGGGATAATGTAGAGATCATAGCTGGCTCTGTAGCAAAAGAGGAATTCTAGGTATTTGAGCTAATTTTGTCAACCTTTTGTTTGTTGCTTATCTGAGTTTCTGTCTCAACCCAGTCTTTCTGAATGGATTACCAAATCTGCATTTCTAAAAGCTGGCTTCCTCAGTTTCTGCTTGTGGTAGGGAAACTGGGGCTGGATTCCTTTAAGATCTTTTTAATATTCCTCAAAACATTTCATTCTTCTGGGCGAGGGAAGGGCTTACCACAATATATACCTATTTTCTACCTAGTTCATGAAATCTGTTTGATGGCCTTCTTCATTCCATCAAACTGGCAGGTTTAGAAATAAACTCTGAAGCATTTTAACTCTTACAATTAAGGAAATAAAACATATTTCTACGTTTCCCACTTTGGCTGGCTTGTCTGCTTTGAAAAAAATACAAATTTCCCACTGCATGCTTAGCAAGTTGCAGGCCTACTGACTCTTCCTCAGAGAGAAATGGAGATATCTGATCATCCTATCCAGGGCATAAATGATTGAAAGGAAACTAATGCAGTCTGAAAAATATAGAGCCACATTCTAACCATCTGCAAATGTACCAACCTATCTATCTATCTATCTATCTATCTATCTATCTATCTATCTATCTATCTATCTATCTATCTATCTATCTATCTATCTATCTATCTATCTATCTATCTATCGTTCTGTGTGTGTGTGTGTGTGTGTGTGTATTTTACATTCTGCTAAAATTTCTTAGCTTCTGCTGCCTAATCTGACTTGCTGAGTACCTTCCCTGTTCCGTCATTCCTTTTCTCCTGGCATCAAGGAAATAGCTCTACTCTTTTGATCCTTTTTTTAAAAAAAAACAGCAGAGCTTTTTCTTTTTCTGCTTTATCTGCCTACCCAGTATGTGAAAAACCAAGATAGATGGTAATGTTCAACAAATAACCTTGCTTCAGCCTCTCCATTTTATGCTGCACTCTGCCCCTTCTCGGAGTCTTAACACATTTGGGAAAAATTCTGTACGTTCAGCAGTTTTAATTATATTCCACTCCTTGACTTGGGAACAAGGGGTCAGTTTAAAATAATTGGATGAGATTAATTTATCTAAATGATTTTCATTAATCTGAACAGAACCGGGCTGACTTATATTTGCATGCTGGGCTGATTAGTTCTATTTGCAGAGTCAAAGACAGCTTGAGATAATCTTGTAGCTGGGTTATTACAGAAGCCCTGGACATGTACCGAAGTGGGTATATGTGCACACTGATTTTAAGAAACAAATGAACTTGACAGTTGAGATATTTCCTAGGTAAATGTGGCCCTCATAGACTTTCACATCTCTCAAGTTACGGGTTATCTTGGCTTCAGTCCTTCCAAATGAGCTTGTCTAAACATTCGCTAAGTTTGCTGAGGCACTTTAGAATATTGGTGTATGTAAACTGTGCTGTATAATTAACAGCAAACATTAAAAAGGTTGTTGGTAGAAAGAACCCATGAGAACCTTCTCCCCCACCCAGAAGTATGGTTGGCCCCCAACATGTTGCTTTTCCTAAAGGCTCTAAAAATGTGGTTTTGACAACAGATCCAGGGAACCACCGATGGAGACAAAGCCAATCAAAAGTGCCTGATTGTATTGCATTGTTAGTACCATTGGGGTGGAGGGGGTTGGAGGGCTTTATCATATGGTAGATTTTTTTTAAAAAAATTTGTAAACTGCCAAAGTCACCTATATGTGAGTTGAGTGGCTCTATGGGTATGTTTAATAAAAAATGATATAATAAATTATGTACCATAGATTAGATTGGATAACCTGATTTCCCCTGTAGCCAGGGGTGGGATTCTACCAGTTTGCACTGGTTCAGGCGAACCGGTTGTTCCGGTGAGCATTTGGCCATGCCCACCTGCCTCTGCTCTTTCCTGTGCTTTATTTCGTTTTTTTAGAGCGCAGCTGATTCGCACAGCAGAGCAGTTTGCAGTGCCTGAGCTGTTTTATTCAGAAGGGCTGCTGTAGACGGTAAGCATTAGAGCTGAAAATGGGCTTTTTAAAACATTGTGCACGCATGCCCACGCAAAGCGCATGCTCACCGAACTAGATGTTATTGCACCACTGCCTGTAGCCCTTGAACTCCCTTTTTTTTACAGCCCAAACAAACTAGTTCATGAACCATCAGGAAAAAAAGAAGCACGATTTTCTACTTTGGGGATGACTAACTAAAATCAGGCATGTGATGAGAGGATAGAGAGAAGGATAAACCAATCCTGAGTAGATCTAAACCAGAACCATAGCTAACTCTTTCCTCCTGCTTCCTGGGCTATATGTAGTTCTACCAATTGATGATATTCTTATGGACTTTAGATGGGATTGCACTGTTGGAGTTCAGCAGGAAGGCCGACTTCTTAAGTAAACTGCCTAAATTCACACTTCTGGTTAAAGAACCAATGTGTCCAGTGAGAGCAACTCTGACTCTTTTGAGTTTCTGACTTTCGAGATGTTCCATTTGTTTGATCTATACCTCACAAAGTGCAAATTTGATATTGTTTCCTCCTACTCGGAAAGCCTCATCACACATACACAGTCAGCATAAGATGAAGTAATAGCTTTCAACGCTGTTTCTATTATAAGAATTTCGACATCAGCCCAAATTACCTGTCATCAGCTGTTCAAGTCTTTTTCCCATTACTGACAAAACAAATGAACAGCTGTTTGCCTCATGAAGCGGGTGCATTGAAAGAGAGCGAAAGAGAAATGCTAATATCAAAAAGAGAGGCAGGATGTGGCAGCCAAAACTAAAAAGCTGAGAACAAGAAGAAGAAGAAGAAGAAGTGAGAAATGCCAAGCTTTCTTTTGAGAAATCGATGGAAGTTCCTTGTTGACTTTCTGTGTGGAAAAAAATTAGTCCTCCATCAGTGTCTGATGGAGACACAGGGTGCAGTCTCTTGGCTAAAGAAGGTGATGAGACATGACACAGGAGTGCAGGATCAGTGGGAGGAGGACACAGAACAGGGGTGGGATTCTACCAGTTTGGACTGGTTCGGTAGAACCAGTTGTTACGATTCCTGGTAGTTCAGAGAACTGGTAAAATGGGCCCCTGGCTGGTTCTGCCCCTCTCCACTCCCTGCCCAGTCAGTCCTTATTGCGCATGCACAACATCACATGCATGCACAACAAGCTGACTGCATTCTAACCCTCCCCACCCCACCCCTCCTTATCTCGGCCATGCACCATTGCTGCCTGCAGTCTGCCTTCGCCTGCCCGCCAGCCATCGCTGTCTGCCTTCCACCATGATCTGCCTAAGTGAGTGAGGCTCTGCAAGCCCCAGTCATCTACATGCTGCTGCTGCCCCCAGCCCCAGTTGAGTCGCAACTCCTGGGCCAGCCTAGGCTGCCACCACCGCACTACTGCTGCCATCACCACCCTTGCCGCCACCGCCACCCCAAGCCCCAATTGAGTCTGACTCGTGGGCTGGGCTGAGCTAGGCTTACCTGGCTCGTTGGTGGCAGAGAGGAAGATGAGCCAGGACTGACCCGTCACCGCTTGGGTCCCCACCAGCCTGCATCTCATTCCCCCACCTGGATTCTCCACAGCTGCTTGGCCTTGCTTGCTAGAGGCAGGGGGAGGGGGCAACCAGAGAGCACAATGATGTGGCCTATATGGCCCCTTTGTTTGCCACCCCTTCCCTCTGCTGCCCACCAGCTTGTGTGCTTTGGCTGAATGCGGGCCACATTTTGTGAGAATGGTGCAAGTCAAGCCTTGCGAGAGCGGATCTTCCTCGGTGGCCCACAATTGCCTAAAGCACTTGGCCGGGCGAGAGAGGGCAGCTGGCAAGAGGGGCAATGCAGGTGGATGCTTGCTTCCTGGTTGCTTCCTGCACCACCACCACCACCCCGGCAGCCATGAGCGCCAGCAGCTGCAGAGAATCCGAGCAGGGGATAAGATGCAGGCTGGTGGGCAGCTGAGTGGTGACAGCTTTACCCTGGCTGGTTCATCTTTTCCTCTGCCACTACTTTGCAGGCAGTTGGGATGCCGGCGGGGTGGGTGCTTGAGGGAGAGGAGGGAGGAAAGCGAGACCTCCTCTCTCCTGGCAGAGTGAGAAGCTTCCAAGTCTCCCTCTCATCAGAAACAGCTCCTGGGCAGCAGAGAAGCTGCCCGGTTGAATCCTGCTTCTCTCTGAGGCCCGGGAGCCGTTTGCGATGAGAGAGGGACTTGGAGGTTTTTCAAGATTGAGATTAAGAGTGCCTCATGGAAGACGCCAAGAGCAAAAGTAGCAACTGCAAGGGTGATAGGGACATGTGACATGTCCCTCTGTGGTCCCCTCCCAGGTGACAGCCAGGGCTTCACCTCCTCTTTTTCTCAGAGGTGTGGTGTCTGCCTCCCTTCATATTCCTTGTGGAGGGACATGCCCCCACCTTGCTCTCGGCTTCTCAACTTCTTCCATGGGGTGCTGTTCAACTCAATCTTGAAGAGCTGGAAGACATTTCATTCGATCGCCACCAATTAACTTGCCTTGGCCAAGATGGCTGCAACAGAAGCAGGAAAAGTGCACCTACTCCGATATCTCTTTCAGAGCCTGGGCATCACCCTGCAGTTCTCTGCACATGCGCAGGAGCACTTTCTTACATCTCACTAAGCTGCCCAGGGTTGCTTGGATGGTTAGCAGGCAAGCAGGGGGGGAGGGCACACTTAACCTGCTTGCTTTGTCCGTATGCCAGGTGGGATGGGCAGCAAGCTCGGGTGCTGGGTGTTTTCAAAAGGCTGTGCACTGAAAGGTGAGGGACATAGTAGTTGTATAGCCCCCTTAAAGAGGTGAAGAAATAGCCCCCAGGCTTAGGAGAGTTGATTTACAAGTGGAAGTTTCCTTTTTTTTCTCTCTCTCTTCTCTGCCAAATCTCTGGGTGGAAATAAAAGCTGTTGGGAGTTTTTGAGCTGGACGATCATTTATAACAGGTGCCCCCAAACTTGGCAACTTTAAGGCTTGTGGACTTCAACTCCCAGAATTCTCCAGCCAGCAAAGCAAAGCTAACTGAGGAATTCTGGGAGTTGAAGTCCATAAGTCTTAAAGTTGCCAAGTTTGGAGACCTCTGACTTAGCCAATCCTGATTTTAATGAAAAAAATGCTGAAGCAGAAGTGAACTGATCAATAAGTATGATGATCAGGGATTGGGATATTCCCTATTCTAGGTGAATATATATTATATAATCCCTTTCAATGATCTGGAAATACTTTTTACTTTTCAATAATGTTTCGATTTTCAAGTGACAGTGTTGGAAAAGAATGCAACTGTACAATTACACCTAGTGGCAACAATTTCTAAGCTAGAAGATTTAGCAGGAGTCACCTATTCCTTAATTACATATTGACTTATGCAATGTGTTATATGCAGTGCTGCATTTGAATCTCCAGAAATTTAACTAAAATACAGCAATTAAATTGCTAGATGTGTTATAAAATTTACAGTGATTGTCAAAAACAATTTAAGATGTTAAACTTTAAATGATTTTAAAGCTATCTGAAGAACTATTTCAATATGAACCAGTCTGAAGGCTAAGATCAGGAGATGCCCTAAAGATACCTTCCCTTTACGGGATTCACTTGTTCAAAATACAAAACAGGGTTTGGGATAACCTTGCTCTGTTTCATTACCTCTTCCCGTATCCCTGCATCCCTGAACAATTTAAACACTTTCTGTACTAGATATCTTCTTCTGCTTCGGTAATAAGAAGATGGTCTTTATCAATACAAGATGAAATATGACAAAATTCTGGCAAGCAGATGTATGGTTATGGACAAGGGTGGGATTCTTCCAGTTCGCACCTATTCACCAGAACCGGTTGTTAACATTCTAAGTAGTTCAGAGAACCAGTTGTTAGAAGAAATTACTGGCCTAATCCTGTAAGGAAGGCAGGAAGGAAACATTCTGATGTTGCTTACAGAAACTGCCTTTCCGTTAACCCTTATTACATTCTTGGCAGGACTAGACTTCCTGTCTCTGGAACTTCTCTGGGGTTTCCCCACCCCCCCTCCTTTGCCGGTACTTTGCTTGTGTGGAGTGACCATTCAAAGTTACAGTGGCACTGGAAAAAGTAACTTATGACCATTTTCACACTTACAACTGTTGCAGCATCCCCACAGTCATGAGAGGCCACGCAAGGAGATATGTGCCTCGATGTGAGTGATATTGAGTTGGCCACATCCAGCCAATAACATGACTACCAAGCCACACCCACCAACTAAGCCACACCCATAGAACCGGTTGTTAAAAAATTTGAATCCCACACCTGGTTATAGAGATGATGGCGGTACTAGAGGTACTACATTGGTTAGAATAGATTTGGTTCTGATTGCTATTGAATATAGTCCAGAAAAGAGTGATTAGTTAGCCTAAAATGATTTGCGTAGTTTTTGTACTATTAAAAGCTCATCTGTGTCTGAGTAGATGAAGTCCACAAAATATTTGAGGGTGACACTCACAGGAGAATTTCTGAAAAGGAAAACCACTTTGGAATCTAAGAATGAGGATGTGTCAGAAGAGAGATGGAATTAAAATAGACCAAAAGTTTATGTCTGATGGTTATAAAGTAGTTCCACGCTAATTCATTCCATGTGAGATATAGAAAATTGCCTCTAAGTTAATGTAAGTGCTTTTCTTAAATCTAGTTAAATAGAGAATTCCTGGTGCTTAAAATCATAGAGGGGTATAAATATGTTAACAGATCACATATTTTAAGCAAAGAGACTTGAACCTGGGAAAGTGAAACTGAAATTGCTGTTAAATTAATTTTTTTAAAAAAAGTATGAGTAAATAAGGTTTTGACTCTTTTGTTTTCTTGGGAGGGTACTCCCTTTTCAGAGCAGGGATTCCTTTTCTTTCTTTGCCCCTGCCCTGGGATTTCTTTGGCACAGCTTTATCTTTTTCCCTCCTCTGGCTTTTTAAAAAAAACTAACCTCCCTCCCTCCCCTCTCTCTCACACACCACATGCACAGAGGTTGGATCTTTCTTTCCTCCTGGCCCCTACAGGCAACACCCACGCAAATGATTTAGAGTTGGTCACACCAACCCAGTCACATGACCACCAAGCCACGCCCACAAATTAAGCCACGCCCACAGAATCGGTTGTTAAGAAATTTGAATCCCACCCCTGACACAGAGCAAGGGTCTCTCTCCTTTCCTCTCATGGTGATTTTAGCAGGGAGTCAAAAGAGCACCTTGCCAACAGTAATGCAAAAGGTACTAAAAGTAAAGGTAAAGATTTTCCCCAGCTGTCCAGTTGTGTCTGATTCTAGGGGGCAGTGCTCATCTCCATTTCTTAGCTGAGGGAGCATTGTCCAAAGACACTTCTGTGGTCATTTGGCCAGCATGGCTATAAGCCAGAGCACATGGAAAGCTGTTACCTTCCCACTGAAGTGGTATCTATTAATCTACTTGCTTTTGCATGCTTTTGAACTGCTAGTTGGGCAGGAAGTGCTAGTTGGTGCAAGGAAGAGGAGCTCACCCTGATGCATGACGCTCGGGTCTCAAATCTGGCCTGTCAGCTTTCCAGCTGACCAGCTCAGTGTCTTTAACCACTGAACTATTGCAACCCCCAAATTGTGAAAGATGCTGGAAAGAGGGAACCAAAGGTACATTGAAGGCACTGCTTGATGCCTTTGAATATATATTCAAATCAGAAACAAGGAATGTTATATTAACTTTTCTGCAAAGGGAAAGGTGCAACCTCAGTCTCACCTCTATACCGATTTGCAGCTGCCGCTCACCACTTCTTATCGTTCCTTTTTAATCTGCTCGTTACATAAGCTTTGGTTAATTTCTTTCCTGCGTACAGGTGCATCTCTTCCCCCACACACGTGCCTCTGTGAGTTAATTATGGTGCTCCCACTCTTGGTCAGAGCTTACTCTTCTTTCAAAGTAGGCTTGTCACTTCCAGCAGGTGAAGGAGGGAGGGGTCAGTCTCTGTAATAGCTGTCCAAATAAGCCTTTTAAGATGTCATTTAGAACAACACCAACACAAAAGTATGTTATTGATCCATTGCCATCAGGGGAGTTTCTGGTTCTTCCCCCACTATTGTTCTCTGAGATGGAAGCATTGACATTAAAAATAATTTTAAAAATGGACGTTCCAATCTGATTTTAGCTCAGGTAATTGAAACATTCAAAAGAATACAGTTCCAACTATACTACTGGGGAGATCTCTGTTTATTTGTTTGTTTGTTTGTTTGTTTACCTACTTATCACTCACTCATTCACTTTTGAGACCCATGTCACCACATGCATAGTTGCTGGCATTCCAAATGTTGCTTACAAATAAGCCCTGGTGGAAGAGTAGTTAAAGTGCAGTACTGCAAGCAAATTCTGCCCACAACCTGGAGTTTCATCCTGATGGTTGAGTCAGCTTTCCATCATTCTGAGGTCAGCAAAATGAGGAGCCAGATTGTTGAGAGCAATATGCTGACATTGCAAACTGCCCAGAGAGTGCTGTGGGGCAGTATATAAGTCTAAGTGCTATTGCTATTACTGCAACCAGCATTTCTCATCTTTGATCCTGCTGGTTAAGAGCTGATGGAATCTGAAGTTGAGCGACATTGGGAAGGAACAGCCACTTGTGTCACTGCGTTTATTTTGGATTTGTCTGTTGAGCTCCCAGAATATACCAGACTGGTTATCATGTTACTATAGTAACAAGATATGAGTGTCTTGTGATGTATGATTTACTGCGCATGTGTGCAGGGGAAGAGTTTTACTTTATTTTACTTTACTTTACTTTTTGCTTGCTTCTTAGAATGCACTGCTTTTCTTTGTTCTTTCTAGTTGTGTGTAAATAAAATATGCTGGCAACAGAAAGACATGATTCATTTCCTCTAATTGATGAAGCTTCATTTTTTTACTTTGACAGGGATACAGGGATTGCAAAGCAAAAACCAGGGTTTCTGGATCAAACCTGCGATTGATTAGCATTTTGAATGAACTCCTATGACTAACTCTTGTTTAGACAAGCTGAGCCATGGTGGTGCAGTGGTTAGGTTCTAACCTGACCTTATCCTACTTTGCTTATAAACCCAAATAACTTATAAGTTAGACCAGTTCTATTGGTTATGAGCCATGGTGGCGCAGTGGCTAGAGTGCAGTACTGCAGGCTATTTCTGTTGACTGCTGGTTGACTGCAATTTGGCAGATCGAATCTCACTAGGCTCAAGGTCGACTCAACCTTCCATCCTTCCGAGATGGGTAAAATGAGGACCCAGATTGTTGGGGGCAATAGGCTGACTCTGTAAATTGCTTAGAGAGGGCTGTAAAGCAGTGTGAATGGTATATATGTCTAATGCTATTGCTATTGCTATTTCCCTAATTAATGGCTCAATTGAAAGGAACACCTTTGAGTCTGGAGTCTGGAAGACAGTCCCAGCTGCTTGGACTCACTACAACAGGTTGGAAAAGTACTCTTGGTATGTAAGTCATTTATGGGGACAATTTTAATAAACACAGTCTTGTTTACTTCAGTCCTAATGCCTCTTTTAATGTCCTCCTGGTTTGGTACCCATTTTGCAAGTTCTAAATCAGCCAGAACACAAGAATTTCAGAAGAAAACATGCCCTTTGGCTCATGTTAACACGCTAGTCTACAGCTTCCAGGAAGAGCTCAATCTTATCCTGAATCACTTCAACAGGGAATCAGATTTGACCTCCTGACTGTGTTTAGCTTGTTAAAATGAGGCTTTGTTTCATACTGATTACCATAGGGGAAAAAAATATAAACAGCTGCCAATTCTCAATCATAGGAGAGAGGGAGTGATTTGTTATCTTGGGGGGGCGGGGAGTGAGGGAGAGAACAGGGATTATTTGAAAATCAGTGGAAAGCATAGGCATAGATTAAAAGCCATGGTGGTTTTAAAATGTCATTTTGCACAAATGATATTAATCATATAACCTGAGTCCACTGGAATTTTATTGATCATCCAATAAACTCAGGTATATTGGGTGTCCAATACATTCAAATAAATAAATAAAATTTAAAAATTACAGCCATCTGCCTTTTCTGCTCCCTCTTGTTGATATTCACGGCAAGGAGGTGAAGAAAGAGAAAAACTGGTTATATCTAGAAATGTTTATTAATGGATGATGACAATAGTGAGATTTATATTTAAAGAAAGGTATGTTTTATGCTGGTAGACGGAACAAAGTATCATCTACCAACATAATATATGTATTGTGTAGGCAACTCTTAGAAATGGGCTATGGAATTAGCAACACTACCTAATAGATCAAAAAGACATTTTATTTTGTTATAATTGTAAAACACAGTGTCAAAGAAAACATTTCTTTGGGTTTTGTTCTTCTGTTAAATATGCTGGCTAAACCTAATTAACATGCTAGTCAGTAGAGTAAGCAAGATAAATATTTGAAAAACACATGAGGGGAAGATGGAATTTTATGCCTAATATTTAGCCTCATGCTTGCCCTTATCTCTGCTTCTTGCTCAGTAATTTAGATTCCTCCCTTCATTTGATTAAAGACACCAAAGCCAGCAATTTTTTTTCCAATGAAATCAGATGCCCTCAAATTTAAAAGTTATTGAGCAAAAGTGGCTCCAAAGTCTATTCTTGCATGGTAGGTAATGTTTTTGAAGCTCTATTATAAAACAAGCTTCCAAAAAAAAATGTTTTACCAATGTGTGGAGAAAACTGTATCAAGCAGCAATGCTAAGATATTCATTTACTACAAACTTCCAGCCCGCGGGCCAGATGCGTCACACACTGGCCACACCCACACCCGGTTTAGCGAAGGAAGGGAAGTCCTGATATCTCACGTGACACCGCTGTGATGATGTGAGTTTGACAGCCCTGGTCTATGTGAATGCCTGATTTTCTGCGGACGGATCACCAGATGTGAATTCTGTGTTGTGAACACCAAAGGGCTAATATCAAACTAAGATTAAAGATTCAACATGTTACCACTGCATTAAATACCTAGGCAATGGCATTTGTCAAGAAAGAGGCCATATTTCTAAATCTGCCATAGAAAAGCATGGCCATAAGCATAACTGTCAGAATTCATAAGAAAGCACCTTCTTGCCAGTATGTCTAAATCCCAGTCCCAGCATCAGTAAAAGTGCATCCCAGTAGTCCCAAATCACACACAGACTTACCTTTCTTCCAGTTTGCTTGTTTTCTTTCTCTGAGAAAGATGCTGTGCAAATTTACCAAATATAGCCCCTCTAGAATCAGTTGGATTTATGATTGGAATGGAATGGAGAGGAACAGAACGGAACAGAACGGACAGGACAGAACAGGACAGAACAGAACAGAACAGAACAGAACAGAACAGAACAGAACAGAACAGAACAGAACAGAATAGAATAGAATAGTTTATTTGGCCAAGTGTGATTGGACACACAAGGAATTTGTCTCCAGTGCAGAAATACATGCAGAGCAATAGAATCATCATCATCACCACCATCATCACCATCTTCAGTGGTGAGATTCAAATTTTTTTTCTACCGGTTCTGTGGGCGTGGCTTGGTGGGCCTGGCAGGGGAAGGATACTGTAAAATCTCCAGTCAGAGGTGGGATTTGCCGGTTCTCTGAACTACTCAAAATTTCCACTACCGGTTCTCCAGAACTGGTCAGAACCTGCTGAATACCAATTCTGACTGTCATCATATCAAGAAGAGGGAGAGTAAAGAAGATAATGAAGGATAAATGATAATATTACAGCCTTACTACATGGGTAAATACACATAGATATTAGACAGCACTGTGAGAATGAGGTGTTCAGCAGATTGATGGCATGAGGGAAAAAAAACTGTCTCTGGGTATAATTGTTTTGTCTATGTCTTGTTGCTTTTATTCCTTAAAAATGAGATTTAGGTGGCATGGCATAGATGACATGTTGCCTTCTCTTGGCTTAAGCAGCTATTCTGATGTAATGCTATGCCATTCCTTAAAAATTAGACACAGAAGACATCTTGCCATGATATAGATCAAGGGTCTTCATACTTGGCAAGTTTAAGACTTGTGGGCTTCAACTGCCAGAATTCCTGAGCTAACATGACTGGAGGAGGAATTCTGGGAGATGAAGTCCACAAGTCTTAAAGTTGTCAAGTTTAAAGACCCCTGATACAGATGATAGCGTTGGAAGCACTGCTACTGAATTTCCCCATCAAAATGTACTTCACTACTAAGCACCAAAATAGTTTACTTTAAAAAAGTAACTATGCAAATAATGTATAATGGATGGATTCATTTTTTAAAAGGAGAAAAATAAGAGTATTTATAAAGAAGGGCTTATATAAGATAATGTATGAAAAGGAAATGTTTATAAAAGGAATTTGGGGAATTTATATTAGAAGCTATATGCATAGGGGAGATAATATGATTATGTAATGAATACAGATTAAAGTTGTATATTTTAACAACATGCATACACAAGATGATCATTTTAAGGAAAGTTGCATACAATTGCAGATTTTTTTAAAAAAAGACTCTTTCAAAAAATATTAAAAGCAATCAATAAACTAGAATACTGCCTTACTTAAGAAGAACCGAAAAGACCAGATTTATACAGCTTAAAATTTACCCCTCAGGGTAAAGTCCTGCTGAATTCAGTGGAATCTACGGTACATGTAGAAACACTCTGAGATAGCTTCATTTTTCCATTTATCTAGGAATAAAGTCAATTGAACTCAATGGCCCTATTATATGTGCAGGCATGAATAGGCATACCCTTCTGCAATAATATATTTTTCAATTCCTTGATTAAAACTCCATTATCTCCAGTGCATGGAGAAAAAGTGTTTTGCTAATTAGCATGACCTCTGTTACCCAATAATGATTATTCCAGATAACAATGCCTGTGTGTGGGAAGTGAAAGATAAACTCTAAGCGGAGATGATGAATGCTTGTGGTGAGATTCTGAAAGTATTGAAATGACAAAATCCCAGGTCACCTAATGGAGCTCAAAATTCAGTCTTTTATAGTTTAGTTCCTAAAATTTCAGGAACAGAGTTGAAAGGTGTGGGAGAGAAATCATTTTTGGAATAAAAACATAAAAAGTCAGCTGTGCAAATAGATGTTATTTTCAGTGTGTTTTATGGAAATATTATCAAGGCATATTAAATTGCATATATACATATGCATGAACATACACACACACGTGTACATGTACATGTATATATGCAATATAATGTACATGTACACACATGTACATATATATATGTATGTATATGTATATATGCAATTTACATTACATACATACATACATACATACATATATATATATGTGTGTGTGTATGTATACACAGGTTTCAACTTCTCTCTCTCTCTCTCTTAGACACACACACACACACAAACATATACCTATACACACTCTATATAAATAAATAATATTTTTATTTCATTATTTCTGGGTTCCCTTGTCTTGTCTTGTATGATTTTCTCCAGTGGCCATTTATTATCAGATTGCCTTGGTTCCCAACATCTCTAAGGGACCTTGTTATTCCAGGTGATCTCAGTTTTGTCAGTAAAGAGCAGCCCTCTAACCACTAGCTATAGAACATCTGAGCTACTAAGAAGATGGTACCCAAAGATGGTTCTCCCTGCTAAAAGAATGTCTGAGGCAGCAGCAGATGGGAGAGAAAGTTCAAGCAAAAGAAGAGTTATGGCAAGACAAGACCCTGCATGGAATGTACTATCGAGAGCTGAGATGGCTGCCATTGGGGAATCCTAGTAGTTTACAGTGGTGGGATTCAAAAAAATTTACTACCAGTTCTGTGGGCATGGTTTGTGGGTGTGGCGTGGCTTGGTGGGCGTGGCTTGGTGGGCGTGGCAGGGGAAGGATACTGTAAAATCCTTATTCCCTCCCCATCCCACTAACCTGCTTTCTAGCTCCGTTCTCCTGTGCAGGGGAACAAAAGAAGACCCAGCCGATCAGTTGGGACTCAGGAAGCAGATAATAGACAGGGGCAGGACCAGTCAGAGGTGGTATTTGCCAGTTCTCTGAACTACTCAAAATTTCCGCTACCGGTCAGAACCTGCTGAATACCACCTCTGCACTAGTAGCTGGAAAGGGCTGGACTAGTAGACAACACTGAGGCACTGATCATTGCAATAAAACAGGCACTAAGCACTAGATCCATAGAAGCAGAGATCTAAATTCTAGACAGGACCCTGGCAGGGTGCAAGATGCAGGTAGGAACAGCATAAACAAGTAGCTGGCATAAACAAATAGCAGCATAAACAAGTAGCTGGCACCATGCACAGGAACATCGGCACAGTGTATTGATTGGACCCTGCTAAATCCAGTAATCCAGGAAACATTAACCACTTCACCTGGGAAATCAATTTTAAAGTTACTGATTTTGAAGAATCTAAATAAAAACCTAAAGACAATGTGAATACAGTGTGCATGTATGTCTGTGCATATTTTTAAAGTATCAGTTTTAGTGTTTATTACAGCACTGTTGAAGGCATTCTTGTGTCATCTTTAAAAGCAACAACTTTATTGCTGAATAAGCTCTGGGGGGGGGGCTTATTTTTACTCAACCCAATATGATGCAGTGATTTCCTGTCTGCCAAGCGTTCTATCCCACCATATTTACTAGCTTTAAAGTGTCAAAAGAACAGTTTGTGTATTGCCATAAGAAACTAACACAGCTACCCCTCTGGAATGAGATTATCAAGAAATTTGCATGAAATCCCTCTGTTTCTAATTGCAAGGCATCAGTGGAGCTGGCTGACAAAATGCTAATATAATGAGGACGTTTATCACAAAACTTGGGAAGGTGGAGCAGGGATCAGAGTTACTGCAAGGCTGCTGTGACAGTTTATAGATGACAAGAAGCCATGTGCCACCGTTTACAAAGCAGTTGTTACAAATGCCATTGTGGAAGACGCCTCCATTGCTTTCCAAGTCTCTTTTAGGAGCAATCGTCCATATATAATCATTCTGAAAAAGACATCTATCACAGTTATAAAGCTAAACTATTTGCTAAAGTCAGCAACAGTCTCTGGGGGAAAAAGTAGGGCTTATTAAATGCTTTTCAGATTAGACAACAGGCAAAAGATAGGAGCTAAATAAAGCTGGAAAAGTGACAGATATAGCAGAAAATTCAAAATGCTCCCTCTTACAAAGCAAATAACTTTTTTTTTCAACCATGTATATACATAGCATGTCATTAAAGACCTGATAACACTGGGAGCATCGCATTATTCTTAACCAAGTCTTGAAGTGAATCTCAAGTATGCAAATGCCTTAGTTCGTTTCTTGTGTACAAGTCTCTTTCCTTGGTTTCAAAACTGTCTGCACTAAACTCCATAATACAATATCAGAGGGAATAGTTATGGCCAGGTTCTCCTCTTCATATTCCAGCTATTACCTCTTCAAATTCATATGAAAATATCGATCACAAATACGTAACATATCCTATGAAAAAAAATGTGGTTGTAAAGATGAGCAGACCTTATACAATACTCTTTCTTTTGTACTAAAACCTAAGAATATCTAAAAGGTTTCTTGAAATATTTACAGTATTCCAAATGCAGGAGAAACCTATATTCCATGAGCATTCCATTCCACAATGTCTAAACTTCTTCAACAGTCTTCATACAACTAGATCTCTGGTGTCCGTCTGTTTGTAACTTTCAGTTAGGTGGATAGTGTGTCATAGGACAACCATTTTTGAACCAAGGTATCTCAAATTTATAGAATGCTGAACCCATTATTCCCAAAAGAATGGATTTGGGAAAGCTGTAGCCACTTCAGTATTGTTGTAGCCAGGTGATCATAATTTCCATTGCTCCCTACCAGCTTCCCACAAGTCAGTGGGCAGTCAGCTGGAAGTAGAAACTTGATCTGATTGCTGATGCACTTGGCCAGCTTCCCATAAACTAAGTCTTTTACTTATGGAGAACTGGCAGGGAGCACTGGCAATGGTGAAGCCAGCAAGTAACACAGCTAGTTGCTCAGATAAGTCTGCCTCACCTGTGCAGACTTCCCAGAACTTCTGTGCTCATGTGGCACTAACCACTTGTGCAACCCCTACTCGGCCTTCCTGACCTGTGCTGCACACCTGCATACCCTTGCACACACCCACACACCCTTTCTGACCTGCCAGAACCCCCATGCACCCTTCCCAACTTGCACTGTACCCATGAATGCTCTCCCTGACCCATGCAGCACCTCTCGCACACCCCTGTTCATTCTTCCCAACTCACACAGTAGCCCTTACACACCCTCTTGCACACATTTACACCTGCCTTAGCACTTCTCATACACCCCTGAACATCCTTCCTGACCCACACCCTTCCTCGGCCTCCCCAATCCATGCATCATATTATGGCAGAAGCACAGTGCAAGTGCTGGAGTGAGAGTGCCTGCAGGACAGGCACCATTGGGGTTGGAGCCAAGGGTGGGTTTCTACCAGTTCGCACCTATTCATTTGAACCGGGTGTTAACGTTCTAAGCAGTTCGGAGAACCAGTTGTTAGAAGAAATTACTGGCCTAATCCTGTAAGGAAGGCAGGAAGGAAACATTCTGGTGTTGCTTACAGAAACTGCCACTCCATTAACCCTTATTACATTCTTGGCAGGACTAGATTTCCTGTCTCTGGAACATCTCTGGAGTTTTTTTCTCCTCCTTTGCTGGTACTTTGCTTGTGTGGAGTGACCATTCAAAGTTACAATGGCACTGAAAAAAGTGACTTATGCCTGTTTTTCACACTTATGACTGTTGCAGCATCCCCACAGTCATGAGAGGCCAGGCAAGGAGATGTGTGCCTTGATGTGAGTGATATTGAGTTGTCCACTCCCAACCAATAACATCACCATCAAGCCACATCCACCCGGTCACATGACCACCAAGCCATGCCCACCACCTAAGCCATGCCCACAGAATTGGTTGTTAAAAAATTTGAATCCACCCCTGGTTAGAGCTGTTGCACAAGCGTGCAAGGGCCTGCACAAGAAGTGCTGCACAGGTTAGGGAGAACACATGGGAGTGTGTGGGGATGCACAAGAGCCATTGTGCGGGCAGGGAGGTTGTATGGGAGTGCAACATGGAGCCTGTATGTGTGTGTATGCAGAGGGTTGAGCAAGAGTACAGTACAAGACAGAAGGTGCGAGGAGCTGTGTGAATGTTAGGAAAGGAAATATATCTGAAACAATGCCCCAAGGAGTCATGGTTTTCTATTATTAAAAATAAATAAACAAACAGCCATGGGGACTGGGAGGATACATTAGCTAATGAAACACTGAGTAATCAGGGTTCTGTTAGGGATTAAAATATTCCTGTCTCATTTTGTTGACTTCATCTGAATGGGTAGCAGGAATGTAAAGAATGTAAGCAAAGTATCTCTCATCAATTGTGAGGTTAGGGAAGATAGGAATGCCAATTCCTCCATCTGAAAGGGCGATGCTACAAGACAGTGTGTAAAGTTTGAGATTTGACCTGGGATAATTCTGAATCTTGTTCATTTTGTTCATTTGGAAACTGTCATATATTTTCCATTAGTATTCTTTCCTGGACTACGGTAATGATATACCTCCAAGCTGTGTTCATCTTTGTCTCTGTGGGAGCCTAATAGGTACAGGTTCCATCTCAGCTGCCATTGGTTAGAAAAAGATGGGCTGGGAGAAACAGTGATAACAGAATCAGTTAAGCACATGTTCAGAGATGGATAATTGTTTGGGACCTGAGAAAAGATGCTACTGAGCAGGAAGTTATTGCTGCTCCTTGTTATAAGGAAATTATAGCCATTAGGTTGTAATGTAATGTTGTTGCTCCTGTCAGTTGTTCTCTCAATGTTAAGCTTTTTTCAGGCAGATTGCCAACTACAATACTGTGTAGTATGCATATACATTATAGATAGAATTTACTGTTGGATTCTGTTCTATGGCTGTATTTGCGGTCAGAAAGCACAAAAAGCACCCAAAATTATTACTTTCACTACTTGCTGTTTTGTTTTTTCTTTATTGTTGTTCCTAATAATCCTTTGGCTATTTTTTCTGTAGTTCAGGTGGTAGGTAGCACTCAACATCAATGAAAAGTGCAGTGCAAGGACTGGTTTTCAGCTTCCATTGTTCTTTATGATGGAACACTTGAAACATTTTGAGCTCTACCAGAACAGAGAGTGCTTGAAACCATCTGATAGTGATGGTTCAAAAGATATAATGATGTGTGGGATATCAGACCATATCGTTTTCTTCCAAAATATTTTGATTTAGAAATTTTAGATGACATGGGAATTTTCCAGAAGAAAATGCAGAACAGTAAGTGCTTCATGGTTCTACATACAAATACTCATCAGCTGAACATTTTATGTAGGAATTTTGCTGAGCTCAAAATAGGAGAAGGAGGAGGCGGAGAAGGAGGAGGAGAGGAGAACAAGAAGAAGAAGAGGAGGAGGAGGAGAAAAGGAGGAGGAGGGGAGGAGGAGGGTGTGATGATGATGATGAAGATGATGGTTGTTGTTATTCTTGTTCTTGTTGTTATTATTGTCACTATTATTGTTATTATTGTTATGTTTATTATTGTTATTGTTATTATTTTTGTTATTATTATTGTTGTTGTAATTATTGTTATTGTTGTTATTATTTTTGTTATTATTATTGTTGTTATTATTGTTCTTATTTTTATTACTTTTATTATCATTGTTATTTTTGTCATTGTTATTGTTTTGTTGTTATTATTTTTGTCATTGTCATTATCATTATCATTATTTCAGACACATGGTGACTTGAAACCTAATAACACCAACTAGAAGAAAGCACATCCAAAATCCTGTTCAGTGGTTCATCTGATTGCATAATGCACTCAAAGTAGGGAATTGGGAGAGAATGGGAATGCAATTAACCCAATTAACTCTCTCCAACTATACAGTACTAGCTTTGGCCTGAACACAAGCACAGTGCAGCATATGACCCAGAACCCAAATAAAATAAGGTCCTGGGTCAGACTGACAGTTATAATTGTATTCAAAAAGACTGAATATAACTAGCTGTCCTTCCAATCTCCAGTTAAAAGTATGGAGGCAGGACAAAGGCAATGATCACCCCCCCGTTTCCCCATTTAACTTGTTGATGTGTATTTCTGAATGAGAATTTATAGTTAAATAATTATTGGCTATCCAAATAATGGATGGATGAATGGATGGATGAAATAGCTATAGCCCTGGGCAATTATTTTAAATAGAGAATCAAACCAGAAAGAAGATCATAGTCATTCTATAAATACTTGAGGTTAAACCAACTTACTTAGTTTCAACAGTAAAATTTAAGCAAAGAGAGCTTTTTTGCTGCTGTTCATTGTCAAATAATCTAATCCTATCCTGTTTTGTAATTAATAAATCTGAATCAACCTTCTGCTCAATTTTATGTTTATAAAGTGATGGTGATGAAATGGACAACGTAACCCTGGTTACCCAGGATTCATTTAATTCTAATCAACTTGTTAAATAAATAGCACCTAATGAGACCTAAATGAGAAGGAAATCTTGCTTGGTGCTTCAAAGGAATTGACCTGGCCTAACCTTATTAGAGACCTCAAAAAGCCACTAAGGACTGTACTCATAATGAGCTGCTCTAGCAGAAGGAAGCACAGTAGGTACCTTGGAGAGCTCACTCCAAGAAACTACAGGGTAGATTAATTCTCTGTACAAGAATGGTTGTTCTATCCCTGTTTGTGCTGAATTGAAATTAATCGAAGAGTAATTCTTTAGTTCTGTTTCTCCTTGCTGCTGATTCTGACTTCAGAGAGGCCCTGACAGACAGTTTTTGGAAGCTTGATATTCCTGTACATTTGGGAAACTGCAGAAACTAGGGAAGAGTCTAAAATGATGGAAAAATAATATCTTTAGGCTGGAAAGACATAAAAAGGGTTATGGAGGTCTTCCATCCATTAAATTAATCTGAGTTCATCACTCCCTGAGTCCTGTAAGGCTCCTTATCCAGTGAAGAGCTTGACAGGTAGAAAGGCTTTCAATTATTAAAGAAAAGAAGAAGATGACACAGGATAAGTATGCCTTCTGAAACGAAGAATCAGAATTCATCCATTTTCACCATGTGAAAGCTTTCATGAGCAGCATTTTACAATTATGAATTCCCCTACTTCCACAAAATATGTAACACATATATCAGAGAGGAAGCAAAAGGAAGAATAGCTACAAACTACATATTAAATTTCATGAGTACTACTGTTGCTCTTAGTGGTACTAGTGATAAAATTCTTCTCAAGATTATATATAGTTTCTCCAAAGGCTTAAGTATGACTTACTTAAACCCTACTCCAAAATTGCCATCAAATTTTAGTTCTTATGATGACATGTAAGGAAAATTAAAGTATAAGAAATAATCAATTTCCTGAACTTAATTAAGGTAAATCAAAATCTTTGTTCTAATCCTAAGTACATGTTGATTACATCTTCAAAAAGGTTGCAGATCTGCTTGAAGATCAAGGTATAAAGGGATAAGTTAACATTTCCTCAGAATTACTTCATTTAGACTAGCACTAGAGGTGATTGTTTGAGAACACGGCTCATAGAATGTTTCCTGAGGGGTTCTTCCCATTCACGAGAATGTTCTCATGGTGGAAATGGGCAATTAAACCTCCCATTCATCAGATGGCTAACTGAGAGATTGATCTCCATTGTTTATTTATCTCCTCCCCCCCCCCCCCCCCACCCCCCCCCCCCCGTTGTTACACTCCTTATGTGTGAGAGATGCTTTCGAATTATGATGCTGGAGAAGACTCTTAAGAGTCCCTTGGACGGCAAGGAGATCAAATTAATCAATCCTAAATGAAATCAACCCTGACTAGTCTTTGGAAGGCAGTTACTGAAGCTGAAGCTCAAATACTTTGGCCATCAAATGAGAAGAGAGGACTCATTGGAAAAGACCCTGATGTTGGGAAAGATTGAAGGCAGAAGGGAATGGCAGAGGATGAGATGGTTAGATAATGCCACTGATGAAGTTTGGGCAGACTCCAAGAGACAGTGGAGGGCAGGAGGGCCAGGTGTGCTGTGGTCCAAAGAATTGTGAAGAATCAGACATAACTTAGTGACTGAACAACAACAAATGTGTAGAGAAGTGCAGGCAGACCCTGTGGGCAGACACAAGAGAGAACTCAGACTATAATTGTTACATGTCCAAAGTGCTCCGTTGTATTCCATTAAGTCCTATCGAGTGCCAATTCAGTGCTGACAGTTAGTTGACGAGATTCTTGTGTATAGGGTTGAGCAATAAATCATCTGAACTGGAATTGAAATGTGATTCTGATTTTTCATGCATGATACTATACTACCTTCTTTTTGTCTTTTTTTTTTTCAGAGCAGGCAAGCATGTTTCCAAATAATATTAGGTTTTAGCAAATAATTTTAATTTTTGAAGAATGTGTCTTGGGCTTGCTTGGGGCCTAAACATATTCTTGGAAATTTAGGGATGATAGAAATAAGCATTTTGTTCTGCACATGACAATTTTTTGCTGATTTTTTTAAAAAAAGTTAAAAGAATCTTGATATGTCAAGAAAGAGGTCTCTATATTTGGTACCTCTGGGTGACACATTGGGCATAACACAACACTTCTGAGGAACAAGTTCTTGTGAAGTATAGGTTCAGCCAGGTGCCTCCTGTGTTGTCAAGTCAGTTCAAGGAGTTACTTATGGTTGTGTCCATGCAATGATGTAATCCTTTTTGAAGGAAGCAATGAATGGTCTCACTAGCCTTGAAGGAGACAGTGGTATGTTTCCATCTCAACAATCCATCATTGAACCCTTGCATCCTGGACAGTTACTGGTTGGCCATCATTCAGGGTTTGGTATCATCAGAATGTTAACAATACCCAATGGTACATCTCAACTCTGGGCTGAAGAGATGAAGCTGTCAGTGGGTTTACTCCATGTCCTTTCACCTGAATGCCTTCTCTGTCATGATACTTGCTATCTGTAAGAACATCTTTGCAAAGATACATACTGTACGACTCCTATGCTAACACAAGATCTACTGGTATTCCCAGACCAGGGGTTAGGAAGTTTGTGGAACCATTTTTTGATATTATTTGTGAAGCTTTGTCCAAGGGATTTTTAAAAATGCATATTATTTTAACATTGTAAACCAGCCAATTTTTTTAAAATCTATCATGCTTAAAATCCAACAGGTAAACATTTAGTCTGTCTCTAAGGCACAACAAAATTTGCCTGCTGTAAAGCAGTATGTATTTCATTTTTTAACACACAAGGGATAAAAACATGTAAAACCACCTTATTAAAATATATAATTTAGGTAACACTAAATACAAATGTTGTAAAAAATGAACATTATCAATGCTATCATAACACAACAAACAACCACACTAACCAATTGTTCACTGCAGTTTCTTAGAGAGATAAGAAAATTTACAATACCATGTTTCCCTGAAAATAAGACCTTGTCTTATTATCTATTTTTTTTGCCACCAAAAAAGGCACCAGGTCTTATTTTGGGGGGATGTCATCCACTGACTAATCTCACTTGCATGCATCACCCTCAGCCTTCTTTTTGCTGTCAGAGGCATTCTGGAACTTCTTCTTCTGCAGCCAGCAAGGCTTTCCTGAAGCCGATAACAGAGATCCAGATCGATCTGGAGTTTTGTTATCAGCTACAGAGGCCTTCAAGAAAGCCTTACTGGCCTTGCTGACTGCAGAAGAAATGGGTTGGCAAGGCAGATGTTGTGGTGTGCAAGGCCTGGCTACAACTATCCAAAGGCAAGCGATAGGGCAGCTCTACCCCCCCGTCCACACCCTAGCTTAATTTTTACCCATGCACTCTGGAGTGAGTGGAATCTTAATTAGGGCTTATTTTGGGGGGTAGGGCTTATATTAGGTGCATGTGGAAAAAATCAAGCTAGGACTTACTTTCAGGGTAGGTCATACTTTTGGAGAAACAGGGTAGTTACCCAAAAGGAAAAGGATCACGAATGTAAGACAATATCCTAAAAGAAGGAAGATAGTCAGGAACTAATCTCCCTCCTTTATTTTATTGTCAGTCAATTTAGAACTCACTTTAAAGATAAATTAGTGGAGGAAAAACTAGTTTCACTTTCAAGTAAATCCATGATGTGATAAACACAGAATGAATAAGAAGAAAATGTTTCAGAACAAATGGGGAAATAAGGTTTTCTCAGCAATGGCTAATGAAGTGGTATAATTCATAGATGGCACAGAACTAAGGTTACAGTCTGTACACAGTCTTCAAGGAAATAAATCTCAGTAGCAGGCTCCTTCCTTCTTTCACTTCTTTTTTTCCATCTGAACAAATGTGTTTTCCATTTTAAGCCAATTCAGGATATTTACTTTTTTCAAAGTTTTATACATGTACCAGAGAGATTCATCATTATGGCTCCTTAGATAGCTCAGATGGTACCATTCACCAGGAAAGGGTACTTTGGAGCACCAAAGTTTCCAGAAATATTATTTTTTAGAAAGACAGAAAGGAACTTAAGGGATGGCTTTTCCAATCTGTTGGATCAGGATAGAGCATACTTAGTGGGTGAGGAATGGTAGCCATCTGTCAAGAGGAAAAAAAGACAGAAGGGGACTGGAAAAGATATGTCTGCCTGATGGAGGCCTTGCTTACAGTTGTCCACTATCAGTGGCTGATTGAATTAACCCTGCTATTGCAGGATTTAGGCAGGGATTCAGTTTATGCTGAAGCAGCTAAAGCTTTCCCAGCAGTTCTGTGGGATTTTTTTTCCCTTTGAGAGTTATGGATATATTGAAAAGGTTCCATTTACCAGAGAACGCATCCATTTATCTTTGCTCAAAAGAAAGAAAATGGGGAAAAAGTTTCTAACCATGTTGAATTAATTGAGTATTGTTCAACATTTAGAGATCCTCGGTTAAATACTTTTATAGAATCTGAGCCACAGAGGGGAGGAAGGAAACTTGTATGTCCTGTAACTTTTATTTACAAATCTAACCTTTTTAGCATTTTCTGCTCAGTCATGACTATAATGCCCTGGGTGTTTATAGATTAACTGTCAAATCCTAAGTGTTCTATTTGACCAAAGTCCTCCATAATATTCTGATTAACAAGCTAGTTAAATGTAGACTAGATGGCCTGTCAATTAAGGGGGTATGCAGTTTCATTGAATATCATACTGAAAAAGGTTCAATCTGTAACTAATATTCTGAACATTAACAACACGGAGAAAAAGATGAAAATTGCAAGTTGCAGGTGAGAAAGTTGAATGGAATATCTAATACCATAGAAACTCCCAAATCCCAGGTAGGATGTGTCATGTGCTGGCCATGCCCATGCCCAGTTTAGCGAAGTGGGGAAAAGTCCCGATATGTCACATGGTGCTGCCATGACAACATGAGTTTAACACCTCTGCCCTAGAAGACAGGAGGGGGGGTAAAACTATCTGGATAGATTTGACAACTGATCTGAAAATAAGCACATGCAATTTCAGAAATAAATGTCAAATCCTTTACTTAAGAAATTAAACCCAAATGTGCAGGACAGTGGTGGGATTCAAAAAAATTTATTACCGGTTCTGTGGGCGTGGCTTGGTGGGCATGGCAGGGGAAGGACACTGTAAACTCTCCAGTCAGAGGTGGTATTTACCGGTTCTCCGAACTACTCAAAATGTTCTCCAGAAGTGGTCAAAACCTGCTGAATACCACCTCTGGCACAGGAATAGGAATGGTAGTACCTGGCTTGGCAATAATATCCGTGAAAAGCATCTTGAAATAGTAGTTGATTGTGAAATTAATGCAAATCAGCAATGTGATTTGGCTCCCAAACTAGCAATTATTTTTAATTGATTAAATTCATTTGCCTCCCATCTCATTTCAATGCAACTTTGGGTGGCTTACCCATAAAAACATTAAAATCATCCTGAATAAATATTCTTAACCTAATAAAATAACAATACATTCAAAAGTATACAATTTTAATCTTTAGGCTGCATCAGTAGAAACATAACAACCAAATCCCAAAAGGAAACACTTTCATTTTATTCTGAGAGCCACACTCTATCTTGAATATTGTATCCACTTCTGGTCATAGCATTTGAAGGAGTCAGAGGAATGGATACCGATTCAGAAATCAGGAATCAGGACTTACTGCTAAACCCTAAAGAGACTAAAGATTCAGGTGGGGGTCGATATGATAGCAGCCTTCAAATACCTGAAAGAATGTTGCACAAGGGAAGGCTTGATCTCATTGTTCCAGAGTGCAGGGCACAGAATGATGGATTTAAATATCAAGAAGGTAAATTCTGACTGAGCTAAGTTAGAAGAAATTTTGAATAGTCTGAGACATTCAACAATGGAACCAATTATTCAGAGATGTACTCCCCTTCACTAGATGTTCATTCAAGGGATTAGGCTGTGATCTGTCAGGGATTATTAAATCTGGAATCTTACATAATTAGGGACTAGATCTGACATCCTAAAATGGCTTCTTTCTTTTCTTTAGCCTTATAATCTTTTGTAACTTTGGAGTGCAGTTTATGAAATTGAATGAACGAATATACATTGTGCAAAAAAAGCATGTACAAAAATGCATATATTCAGAGTAAAAATAAAAATCATTACATTCGGGGGAATTGTTTACAAACTTATGTGCATTTGGCAAAATTACAAGCAAAGTATATTTAGAAAAATATACACCAAAATGTTTCTTCGCTTTAATGCATTTTTTTAAATCACAAGTTAAGTGAATGAAAAATGAGAAACAAAGGAAAGGCAAACTTGACAGATTTTGAAAAATGGGAACCCCATAACAAATTTGTCCTTTCTGTATATATTTGTGTATATATGCATATGTATGTATTTAAGCTATCTAGAAAAACTGAATGCAATTTCAGTCAGTGCTCCAAAGTCACTGCTAGGATAACTTGGCTGGGTAATGATGATTTGTTGTCTTTTGCAAATAATAGCATAAAACTGGTGGCTGTGGTTATAAGAATTGTACTTTTTCCTAACTATGTAGACCTGTCAACTAAATGCAATATTTTGTTTTAAAAATGAGAGAGGGCTGCAGTAACATTAAGAAAAATTGGTTTGGCGAGGAGCATTGTTAATCATGCATACAGATCAGATCTTACCCCCAAACAGATGTTCTCGGGAAAATGCTACTATTTTGAAATATAAGAAAGCCCCATAAGTTTCACTTGATATTTTACTTCAGGCTCCCTCCTATGAAAACTTGTGAGAGGTATTTTACTAGTTGGAAAATCCTGGGAGTTGAAGTGCATACATCTTAAAGTTGCCAAGTTTGAGAAAGAAGAGGGGGAGGGAAGGAGGAGATGATTGGCTTCAAATCTTCTGTCCAAAATATATAAATCACCCTACAAGTTGTTGATTGGCACTGGAATTGGATTGGATTGGAAATGAATGTATCACTGATTACTTTCATAACCTTAAATCAGGTACAATAATATCAATATACTTTAAGATCCCTTTGTTGCTAACTTTAGTTCTGTTGGTGGCATTTTGAGATGCTCAATAATTAATGGAGCCAATCTCTTTTTTCCTCTTTGTTGTTTGTAGGAATCCATGATCACAGAAAGAAAATTAAGAGGGACCCATTCTAATTGATCAGGTAGTGTTCTGACCCAAGCCTCGTTGCAGCCTTACTCCTGAGTTACCCGTGCTGCTACAGCTGCTCTTTCCTTTGAGCAGCCCTATGTGCACACGCACTGGGCACAGGCTCCTCAGGGTTCTCTGCATCACTGCTGCCAGACTCCATAAGCTCCAAAGGCAGCACCCCACTCTCTGATAGTCCTGGCCCTATCCCTGCATCACACGCAGGCCCCTCATCTGAGTCCTCACTCTCATAAACCTCAGCTGTCCGCACCTGCTTCCGGTGAATCAAAGGTAGTTTAAAATGACAATAGAAGATCTGTACCTGTACTCACAAGACTAATATCAGCCCTCCTGGGTAAATCAGACAGGAAACATGACTAGATGAGCTAAATGTATTTTATTGTAGGACTACAGCAACAGAATCTTGCAAGTCTGAAGATATAAATTTCCTGCTGTCACTCTTAACAATTTGGTCAATTAGGGCAGATGTTCCATTTCGGTGATGCACTGTTTGACTCTTTTTTTGCTTGTTGATTTTGTACTGTACATAAGTTGTTTTTTATTCTTGCAGAGACCTGGTGCTTAGTTTGATATTATACTATTGGTGTCTTTTAATACTTGTGCAAGCAGTTTTTCGAACAAGCTTCAGTGCAGGCAACCTTATTCTGTTGTTTCTGTGCTGTTCTAGATGCTTGGTTATTCTTTGTTTCAATTCTTCTTTTGCAGCTAAAGGACTTCGTTTGTTTGTTTGTTTGTTTGTTTGTTTTTAAGGAGAAGGCAGAGAAGAGGTGCCTATCTGGGAATGAAAATGATTCAAGAGTTATGGCAGCTTCCTCTACTGCTAACTCCTCCTGGTTTGCCTCTACTGTCTAAGCTACTTCTGACAAGATTTTGATTTCTTGCCCTGGATAGATTTTTGCAGTTCTTCCAATTCGGCTTTTATTTCATATTATGAATCGATGTTGATCTGCTGGTCTCTAGAGTTAGGGAAAAAGCAAAACTGGGGATGCAGGCAAATAAAAGGGAATAAAAATATAAAAAAGGGTACCTTTCAAATTTCTTTGGTACAGATACAAATATAAAATACATTAATGTTTTGTTCTAAAATGAACCATAATTCACAGTTCTTCTATAATCACAAACAATTCTAATAGCCAAAAGTGGTTTCCAACAACTCTAGAAAAAGTCTTGTCTTTAATCAAAGCAGTCAATTTCACTATCTCCATTAACTTCACCATCCATTCATCCATTGTGGGAATTTATATGTCCTTTTTTCACTGTGCGTACAAAAGTCTTGCTGCTGCGGTCATATATAAAAACAAAGTCTTATTTTTTTCTATCTATCACACCTAAAAGAAAATCTCTACTTTCCATTGTAGATTTAAATTAAGAATTATTTGAATTAAAATGATCCCAATTTGTCTTAGCTTTCTTACTTGTCCACCAAAGATGTTAAAAAGGACTTCCACATTGATTATATTTCCAATTTATATTTGATAATTTATCAGCTGTTACCAATGATACATCATCTTATAAAAAGTTCTTTTTCAAGTTATAAATCAATGTAAATTTCAATCTTTTATTTCATATATTCTCCCATTGATCAAGCATTATATTATTTCCAAAGTTTTTGCCCATGTAATCATATGATCTTTAACATATTCATCTTCCATAACCATTTTGAATAAAAGTTTATACATCTTAGCAAGAACATGCTCATCATTAATATATAAATCTAATTCAAAGTCAGTTTTCTCATTTATAAAAAGAAAATTCTTCTTGTTCAACTTGAATCTGTCAACTGAGCATAAGCAAGCCATTGACAAATATGACCTTACATTTCTAGTTCTTTTCTGCTTTTTAATTTATATTCTCCTTCAGAAAAAGTCAATAAATCAGCATAGGTCAACTAGATTTGAGCAGCAATCATTTCTCTTTTAAATGTCTCTTCTTGGGGTGACAATAAAGGGATTGTAGGAATCGTCTTACTTTGTATATATTCCAAAACCTCAATGATTTTGAAAATCTATATCGGGGGTGTCAAACTCAAGGTCCATGGGCCGGATGCAGCCCTCAATGTGGTCGGATCTGGCCCACAGGGTTGTCCTCAAAAATGTAGGGGGCTGGCTCACATTGCTTCAATCCAGTCTACCCAATGTGAAGAGGAAACATTGGGCCAGTCACTTTCTCTCAGACCATGGGAAGTAGGCAAAGTCAAACCACTTCCAAAACCTTACCAATAAAATTGCAAAGTCTTGTCCAGGCAGTTGCCAGGAGTCCACACTGACCTGAAGGCAAACACACACACACAAAAGACTTTAAATGCGTATTTGTTTTCTCTTACAGGTTGGTGAAAACTGGCTACCTTTGATGTTGAGGTGTGGTGAGATAGCATAAAAATTGGCATAGTTGGTGGGCAAACTTGTCCCATCTTGGGAAGGACTTCACTATCACTAGTTTTGGCTTAGGGGCCAAGTTGGTCAGGGAACATTGACATTACTGAGTATCTGGGCACTTTATAGTTGGATAATGTCATGCACAGACAAGTTAAAATGTGATTAGTACATCTAAAGAGTAAGAAAACTGCTACAAACAAAATTGAATGGTGGGAATACCTTCTAAGCCATCAGTACCTGGGTCATACCTGTGATATGATACAGTGGACATGAGCTGAACTGAACAGTTTGAACTGAAAAATATGACAATATTGGTTTTGGCTTAAATATCTAATTAGCATAAATCCAATATAGCTAAACAGCTTAATGAAATATTGGATAAAGGAAATATCCATAACTGGTTAATAACTGTAAGACCACAGTTTTTATTTCTATTTTTTCCATTCCCAACCCAAATTCTTTAAAGCAATAATTGCTAAAATATAAATTGTCATCCTAAATCCAATTCATTCATTGTTGAGGCTAACAAACTCACTTTATTATGTCAAAGCTTAGGGTGGGTTTAACTCAAAGAGTATAAACTGGACAGTTCAGCCTGGAGCTTGTATTCAGAGTGTGGACAGCTGAGTTGACTCTCAGTTACGTTATAGAGCCATCATAGAAATGCAACATTTCACTAGCATAAGACAGAGGGGGGGGGAGAGTGAGTGAGTGAGTGAGTGAGGGGGGGGACTAGTTAATGCTTCTGGCTGATTATATTCAAGGCACTGAGAGCAGTGGGCATGGCTTAGGTAGTGGGTGTGGCTTGGTGGTCATGTGACTTGGTGGACATGGCTTGGTGGTCATGTTATTGGCTGGGTGTGGCCAACTCAATATCACTCACATCGAGGCACGCATCTCCTTGCCTGGCCTCTCATGACTGGGAATGCTGCAACAGTCGTAAGTGTGAAAAATGGTCATAAGTCACTTTTTTCAGTGCCATTGTAACTGGTCATAAGTCACTTTTTTCAGTGCCATTGTAACTTTGAATGGTCACTCCACACAAGCAAAGTACTAGCAAAGGAGGGGAAAAGAAACTCCGCAGAAGTTCCTGAGACAGGAAGTCTAGTCCTGCCAAGAATGTAATAAGGGTTAATGGAGAGGCAGATTATTATTATTATTATTATTATTATTATTATTATTATTATTATTATTATTATTATTATTATTATTATTTCTATTTGTATACCGCCCCCTCTCCCAAAAAGGGACTCGGGGCGGTGAACAGCCACAATAAAACATACAAATAGAAAAGTTAAAAAGAGTTTAAAAATTAATTAAATAGATGGCTAAGACCAATAAAACCCATAAAAGATTAAATCAAATTAAAAACCCTACTCATAACGTTACGCCAGACCGGCCTGTTGGAAAAGGTGGGTCTTAAGTGCTCATCGGAAGGCCCGTAGGTCAGTAATGGCTCGCATCTCTGTCAGTAGCTTATTCCATAGGGAGGTTGCTCCCACAGAGAAGGCCCGCACCCTCGGGGCCGCCAACTGACATTGGCCAGCCGACGGCACCCCAAGGAGGCCAACTCTATGGGAGCGTACCGGCCGGCGGGAGGCCAATGGTGGCAGCAGGCTGTCCCGCAAGTACCCCGGTTTCTGTAACCAACACTAGAATGTTTCCTTCCTGCCTTCCTTACAGGATTAGGCCAGTAATTTCTTCTAACAACCTGTTCTCCAAACTGCTTAGAATGTTAACAACCGGTTCTAGCGAATAGGTACAAACCTGTGGAATCCCACCCCTGGATGAGGCCCCATGCTAGCTTAACCTTCATATCACCAAGGAAGATCCTATGGGCAGGGGGTTTAATGAGGTGATCAAAGTCATTGCTGACTACTCATTTCAAGGTCAGAGAGTCCATCCCATTACTGTGACCCCTTTAGCATTCTCCACATATAAAAGGGAAC
Source organism: Bungarus multicinctus (assembly GCA_023653725.1). Classification (NCBI taxonomy): domain Eukaryota; kingdom Metazoa; phylum Chordata; class Lepidosauria; order Squamata; family Elapidae; genus Bungarus; species Bungarus multicinctus. The sequence goes on along the minus strand of CM042836.1, from coordinate 141,679,848 downwards.
ATTGCATATAATCTGTAACAATCCCAGAAGCACCAGGAAAACCATCAAGTCTGCAAAGTACTTTGAAAGATTTGAAGCATTTGGAGCCCCAGGCGAAAAATGGCCATGTATAAAAGGTCACATTTGTAGAAAAAATAACTATATGAACTGAAGAAATTGCATGTAGTTGCTGCAATCAGAATGGTTCCAACTCCACGTGAAAATAAATTTCACCATCATTTTCATCATTGATTTAATACACTAAAATATATATAGGAAAGTATAAAGCAGATAGTATTGGATGGCAAATTTCAAAGTGAAAAAGAATCTTACAGAGTTCAAAAAGGCCAGATTAAAATTCTGAGAAAAACAATTCCAAGAATCTAGATAAGTCTGCTTGAAACAAGAGGGCAAATGTCTAGGGCCCAAAATGAACTCATAATAAGAAAAATAAAATTAAATCCATATTTTCTCTCATATGTATCACAACTTCCCCTGGGAAAAATTCCAGCAGCACTGAATTTGATGTATGGCTCTTTAAAAAAATAATACAGAAATCCAAAACAGTAGACTAATACCAAACTACTTAAACAGGCTGTGGAGGAAAATCTCTCAAAAATTATTTAATTTTTGAGTGTGAGTTAAATGCATGGGAGAAGGAAATACTTGATATTGATAAGATTTCATTCCAGACCCTTGACCTTTTGAAACAATAGACCCAGAAGTGATTTTTTTTTAATTTAGAGGAAAGGAATTAATCAAATGATAACTTTAAAGAGCTAGCATTCAGTTTTCTTAAGCCAAATATTAAGAGAAAGAAAAAAACAGAAGAAATGCGATATCATTACAAAAACAATAAAAGTTGCCTCAGTGCATGTATGTGGATAAGGCTAATAGAATTTTAAGTATTATTGACAATGAAACCCAACAATATGAAGCAGAGCTGTCAAACTCCCAGTCAATGGGCCGGATGTGTCACATGCTGGCCACACTCCCGCCTGGTTTAGCTAAGGGGAAAAAAGTCCCGATATATCATGTGATAACACTGTAATGCTGTGAGTTTGACACCCCTGATATACAACATTCAAATAATTCCCTCAACACTGTCCAACTATTTACTAAGTCTGCATTACTATTAATCTTCTCATCGTTCCTATCATCCATCTTCTACCACTTTTGACTTTATGACTGTAATTTTGTTGCTTGTTTCCCAATGATTTACATTGACTGTTTCCTAGTATGATTTGATTGCTTATTTGTACCCTAGAACTATCATTAAGTGTTGTAGCTTATGATTCTTGATGAAGGTATCTTTTCTTTTTATTTACACTGAGAGCATATGCACCAAAGACAAATTCCTTGTGTGACTAATCACACTTGGCCCATAAAGAATTCATGAATTCATTCATTCAAATCAAATCAGGGATGGCATTCAGCAGGTTCTGACCAGTTCTGGAGAACCGGTAGCAGAAATTTTGAGGAGTTCAGAGAGCCAGCTAATACCACCTCTGACTGGCCCCGTCCCCATCTATTCTCTGCCTCCCGAGTCCCAGCTGATCATCTGGGTCTTCTGCTGTTGCCCTGCACAGGAGAACTGAGCTGGAAAGCAGGTTAGTGGGGTGGAGAGGGAATGGGGATTTTGCAGTAATCTTCCCCCTGGAGTGGGGTGAGAATGGGATTTTGCAGTATCCTCCCCCTGCCACACCACCAAGCCACACCCACAGAACCGGTAGTAAAAAAAATTGAATCCCACCACTGAATCAAATTGTTTTTCTTTCCATCAGTATTGGGCATGCATTCTTATTTTTAAAGTACTAAATGCCAGCCTCAAGTAGGAAAATGAATATTATCTTAAGAAGCAAATGTATCCTCCTAATATGTTTCAGGGATTTAAAGATTTTGAGTGGCAGTACTGATTATTTATTTAGTTTGGACATCTTAGCCTCACTGTCTTACACATATTATACATACCTATAATGAATTTTCAAGTACACAGCATGTTGGGCAGTCCTGCGGTTTTAATGTACCAATGTTAACCTTGAAAGGTAGTCCAGACAAGAATTACAACCAGGAATACTAGCTCTATTTTTATTGTAACGTTACATCGATTGAGTCTTGCAAGATTGAAAGTATTTCTCCCCTCCTTTCTTTTTACTCTCCAGAAAATTAGAGAGGGTCCCTTCTGAAATGTTCCCACATCCCTCCCTCCTTTTGTGGGCTAAGGTATATTTTATATGGTGTTTGTCCAGTCTGCAGCTCTCCCTCTTGTCTCCCAAAATCCTTCTCATATACCCTTACAGGAATCCTCTTGGATGATTGCCTTTAAACTAAGTCAGTAATGCCAAATAGTTTGGGTAATAGGTTACTGTCAAAAAAATTTACCATAGATTCCACGGCTCTTTAAATTTAGCCTATTACATACGTGTAAAAATAAAGCTGACAGATATGTGAACCAGTAGGAAAGTGTTCTTTTTTATGTCCTCGTTCATAGGATAATGTTCTTCCCCATTATTAACTTCCCCCGGAGCCTCAAACTGTGACCTTGTACATGTCTTTCTCTAATTTGAATATCCATTGTGAGCAAACTCTGCCCACTGCCAGGGGTTCAATACTGACCTGCTCAAGATTGACTTCAGCCTTCCATCCTTCCAAGGTCAGTAAAATGAGGAGCCAGATTGTTGGGGGCAAGAGGATGACTCTGTACACCGCTTAGAGAGGGTTGTAAAGCACTGTGAAGTGGTATATAAGTGCGATTGCTTCTTGATAAACTGTTACAACTGGTTTTCCTAATACACTTCTTGATTACGTTAATTTCCTCTTGTGCCAATAATTTATATAAATTTCTCTCATGGAAGCTTTTTTAAAAAAAAAAAAAAACCATAACTATTATTGTTTGATCACTACTATCCAAAGCATCTTTTCTTCTTTCAGACTTCAAGGTTATTTTTTTTACCAAAAAGATCGGTGTGGGACTTATGTTTTGTTTTTGTCTCTATGTCACTGTGAAGTCTGTAGTGGGTCACACAGATCTGTTTCCAATGGGATATATGGCAGATTTGTTCCACAGCCTTGTTACATGCTAGAGATAAGTATAATTATAAAATCCATTTATTCCGTTTAGCCTCTGCAGATGAGGGTGGTGTTGTAATTGTTCCTTTTTACTTGGGATATTATTTATTACATGGTTACTTGATGATATTATTATCCTCATAGAATTAATTTCAGCATCCTTTTGGAGGAGGCTTCTAAGCTGCCTAAGTTCAGGCAGTATTGGAGAAGCATATCAGCAAAAGAGTAAGACACATAAATATAAGTATGTTTCCATACCAATGATGTTAAAAGGAGCCATTGGTATGGAAACCATGACAGTGTGTGTTTATCTATGTTGCATCTTGTTGCTGAGAATTCTAGAACACAGAAATGAAAATGGAACATACGGTAATATTTCAAGCCATTCCTTTTTCACTTTGTTACATTCCCTTTGTTATACAGGTAGTCCTTGATTTATGACCACAATTGAGCCCAACATTGTATTGCTAAGCGTGACATTTGTTAAGTGAATTTTGCCCATTTTATGACTTTTCTTGCCACATTTGTTAAGTGAATCGCTGCAGTTGTTAAGTTAGCAACATGGCTTTTAAGTGAATCCTGCTTCCCCATTGATTTTGCTTGTCAGAAAGTCTCAAAAGGTGATCACATGACCCCAGGACACTGCAGTCATTATAAATATGAGTCCATTGCCAAGCATATGAATTTGCTCATGTGTCCATGGGGACGCTGCAGTAGTTGTGTTAAAACGGTCATAAGTCACTTTTTTTTCAGTGCCGTTGTAACCTTGAATGGTCACTAAATGAACTGTTGTAAGTTGAGGACTACCTGTATAGACATGGACCATAGCTAAACAGAATTTTAAAAAGGACCAAAGCTGTAAATAGTACAAAGTACTGTTTGTATCTGCAAAATATTTACCACTTAGGAAGAAAAAATCTTCACAGAGAAATTGGAAAGGAATAAATACATGTATAGAACCGTAATTACGTTTTTGAAAGCCAAAATATAAAATGAAAACTGTTCAATAAAGTGATAAAAACCTCAGTCAGCTGTGTCCTTCTAGAGAATCCAGGACAAACTTAAACCACCATGAAGAATTTGTATAAGTAGCTGACTTATTTAGAAAATGAAGAGCAGGATGCCTGTTAAAATTGTTGAAAACTCCAAACTGCATTATTGAATTAAATTCCCCCCCCCCCCCAAAAAAATAGAGAAAATAATAGATCTTCAAATTCCCCACAATTCCCAGCAGAAAATATTACCAATCACTCATTATAATCAAATGAGACTAACTCCTCGCTCTAGTGGGTTGTTTTCATGAGTCTCCAGACTTCCAGAAATCCTTATAGCAACTTAGATATTCATAATTCATTGTTTAAACTTGCTGGAACTGTTAAATTCTTAATCTAAAATGCCTTTTTCCTTGAACAGACTGATAACATTCGCATGGAGCTGAAACAAATGTAATTTGTTATGACTGAGCTTGATTAAAAAAAACAATCCTGCATCAATGTATATACTGTATGCATTTAATAGCTTTGAAGATTGACTCACAAATAAATTAGATATTCACATGTGGATCATGCCACGTATGTTCTATTTCATGCTGGAAAATATTGGAGAGCTTTGGGTTACTGGGTTAGAAAATCTGGTGTCATTTATATGCATGTTTCTAATCTCTAGCACTGACATATACCGGTACATGTTGTAAGCTGCCCAGAGTCCCCCTTGCACTGAGATGGGTGGCAAACAAATTTAACAAAAAAATTATGCTTCATACTAATTGCAAGAGACTGTAGAAGGTCAGGAATTACTGCCACAATATACAAGGATTCCTTCGAGCTCTCATTCTTTTAAAATAGAAAATGAGGACTGGGGGTGGCGAGGGGAATAATATTTCTACCATTTGCTGCTGTTCAGAAATATTATTCCAGTATTTTATAACAATTTTATAACAACTTTTTCATTGTCTCTTTCATTGTTTTCAGACATCTAATATGATCTCTCCCTCCCTTCCTCCCCCTCCCCCCCCCCTCTCTCTCCACCTTGTAAAAGCTTGGGTACAATCCCTTTTGTTTACCACCAAGACATTCTTTTGCCTAAATAATATAGAGATGAATAATTTCTCCTAATCCTTCAAAAATGGCCATCTGGCAGTTGTGTCTCTTATATTTAAGGTGAGGTCTATTCATAGGAAAGGTATGCAATTTCTACCTGTAGACTGCAATCACGTTTCCATAAACTTCTATTGGTGAAGAATGTATTTACTATGTACCTGCTTTAAAATATTAATATCTGCTCTAAAACATTAATATCCAATTTACATGCTTCTCAAAATAGAAGGATCTTAAGCAATCCTTGTATTGTTAAAAAAAGAAACGACCTTTAACTACCTCTTCAAGTGATAACAAACTCATCTACATATCTCCAGCACTTAATAGCTCCGAAGATGAAGTATTTGTGATAAAAGTATATTTGGTCTCCCGATTTCCTTCTTTATAATCAATTCCCTTTATAATCAATTCCCTTGCCTATTTCTTTATTCTGTCACTAGAACCATTATTTAGCCATTTTTATTATTAATCCATAAAATTGCTTCCCAGTTATTTATTTAATGAACATACTATGCTTCTATAGAAGGCTAATTAATTCAGGGGACTTATTATTTAAGGATATATACAGTTCTTCCTATGCAAATTTAATTATCTTTATATTTTTCTGTCTCTTTAGGTGTGGTGGCCTATGAGGTGGGGGCTTGGGTTTGATCCTAGGTAGAGGCATATTTCTCTCTCTGGGCACACTGAGAATATATCTGCCTGAACAAAACACCGCATGGTGACAGGAAGGGCATCTGGCCATTAAAACATCCGCTAGCTCCATTCAGTTGCCCAGACTCCATCCCACAAGGGATTATGGGGCCATTAAATAAAGATGAAGATGAAGATGATGATGATGATGATGATGATGATGATGATGATATTCTTTTGTCTCTTTATCAGGGTTATTAAAGATATAGTAACATCATGGTTTCTTTGTCTTGGACCAAATCTTTTGTGTGACCAAATACAAACCTTTTATGAATACGTTATATAAACAATAAAATCTGTACTCCGACTTCAGTGATGAAGCTATTATATCCCATCCAGTTTACAGTGGCTATTTTTCACACAGGACCTACAACTGCTGTGTGTATATATATTTTGCTTTAACATTCTAATGCAGGATTATTCAACACTAGCTTTTTCTCTCAAACAGTTTATTTCTAAAACGGAAAGAACATCTTACAATAGTTGAGAACATCGCAAAAAAAAAAAAACCCTCTGTTTTTTGACCATTTTTCATCTAATGTTCTTTTTGAGGAAGAGGAGAATCTTAAATTCCGGTCTTCATTTCAAATAATATCCTCAATTATTGCCACAATCTCTTTCATTTTTGACTGCAGCAGAACCTGTCTAGTATATATATTAATATTAAAGCAGGTATCATTTATTTATTACATACTGATTCATTCCTAACAAAGGAGAATGTTTGTAGCTCAGGATTGCCATGAGGGGTCCTTGGTGCTCTCTGAGTTTGCTGTTTTCTTGCAGATATTTCATTATCCAAACTAGTTAACATCATCAGTGTTAATAAGGAGTGCAGTTTACTGTCAATTTATATACTGATGGCTTGCCTGTCAGTGTTGGTGGGAGATTCTTTGATTGGGTTGTTTGCTGTGGATTCTTTGGCAGTTTCTTGATTAGGGTATTGCTTACTTGATTGTTGGTCTGATGTTAACCTTGGCATTAATCTATGCTGATCTAGGTGCTGATTGCTGGTGAGAAGTGCTTGGGCCCTTTTGTTCCTTTTGGGACTGGGTGAATTTTCATCATGTCTTCTGTTTGGTGTTTGTGGATGTGTTTGCCAGTCTACTGCCTCTTTGATCTAAACAGTGGTTGTTGCGGTCCTTACATTGTATGTTGTAGATTTGTGTTGGTTGTGCTGTATTAGGTTGAGCGGTCAGGGACTTTTTGATAAAGTTGCATGGATATCCATTTTGTTGGAATGTGTTGTATAGATGCTCTATTTCCTTTTTCTGCTGTTCTGGGTTGCCACAGTGTGTTTGAGCCTCATCTAAATAAGTCCTTATGCCGCTTCTCTTGTGGGAGATTGGGTGTTGCATATTTTTAGAATAGAATAGAAGAACTTATTGTCATTGTACAACTACAACAAAACTATGGATGCACCCCAGCAACTGTTTGCAATACAATAAAACCAAAGCACTTAAAGATGAAAATAAGAAAAATAGAGTACCCACGTCTCCATTTGCAATTTGAGAGTACAATAATACGACTATACACAAATATACATATTCCAACAATATGATATCCATGCAACTTTATCAAAAAGTCCCTGACTACTCAACCCAATAAAGCACAACTAACACAAACCCTAAAAGAATTACACTTCCATACATCAAGAATATGTCAGAAACCACCAACATACTACAACCACATGGAATCAGCATAGCACACAAGCCAACCTAAAGCCCTTCAAAACATCCTAAGCAGACCAAAAGACCCCAACAACCCCAGAAGAAAAAAAACAGGTATCATCTATAAGAGTGGTCACCAACTGGTGGGCCACGGCCCACTGGTGGTCCACAATAAAATTTTGTTGGTCTGCAGAGACAATGTCACCCTCAGAGCACCCCCCGCAAAACAATTAACTCCAGGCTGCAGGGGGACACAAGACTGTGCTGTCCATATGGCCTGTGGGAACACAAGGCACCTCTCCACTAGCACTTAGCACCCAGATCAGCATAGATTAATTCCAAGCTTAACATCAGACCAGCAACTAAGTAAACAATACCCCAATCAAGAAACTGCCGAAGAATCAACAGCCCAAGCAAAGAATCTCTAAGACCTCCTCCACCAACACTGATAGGCAAGCCATCAGAATATAAACTGACAATAATAGCACTCCTTTCAACCTTGATAATGTTACTAGTTTGGGTAATTGAAACGTTTTGCAAAAACCAAGCAAGCTCAGAGAGCACCAAGGCCTCGCTCATTCATTACTATTTCTATATCTCGGGGATCTGCAATTTCCTGAAAGTGCACAGCATAATCAATATATAATTAAAACATCCTGGGTAAACAAATAAATGAAACACCCACAGGGGAAAAAAAGTCAATAAATATTTACTAAAATGAAGTTTCTTTAAAAAAAAAAACCGGAGCCAATATACAATCTTATATAAATAGAATCAGCTCAATGAAATCACAAAAGATATCTGGAAAGACTGCCCCCATTTAATAGCGGAAAATGACCCAAAGCTCCAATACCAAACACTCTCTTTGTATGCTTCCTCCAGATCTAGGAACTGTTAACTATAATTAATTTCAACTAGAGCAGTTAAAATTGCTTCCTTTAAAATTAATAGAATTTTGAGAAGCCTAATTTTGGTAAGTCATATTTAAGGATATTAAAAAGGTGTAACTTGTTTTTTTTTTTTTTACCCTTGGCTATCCAGCTCTTTTGAGTGCCTCAGCAATCTTTTTTTCCCTCTAAACTATTCCTGCCTATATGTTAGATGTTGATTTTCCTGCCTGCACAAAACTCTGCTAGATGCATGAAAAAGCCAGGCAGCCATTATCTTGTGTTGTTTCGTAGGCAGTGGAATCAGGGGTGGGTTTCTACCGGTTCTGTCCACCTCTGTAGAACTGGTAGCTCTGAAGAGCAGCAGACATAGAACCGGTTCTATGTCTGCTGATGTTTTTGCCTGACCTTTATTTCCTGATTTTTCAACTTCAGCTGCCGTGCGAGGCACAGCTGCAGTTTAAAAAGCAGGAAAAGGGGGCTTTTTCAAAGGCTGCTTCTCTGCAGCAGCATGTTGATGACGATTTACAGGCGTGTCCACGCAGCATGCAGGGAAGCACATCATAAATCACCAAACCTCGTAAATCATCGAACCGGTAGTTAACCCTGTCGGATCCCACCCCTGAGTGGAATGTTGCTTTGGCTAAAATTTTCTGTTTTCAAGTACACACCCACGTGCATGGGAACCATGATCATAAAACTGTTACCCTTTTTCAGCATTATCTATTCATAGAGTTGGTGTGAGAACACCATAACAACGATTGGGAAATCCTGCATGCTGTTTTTTGCCCTTCCTTAAAATGTTATTTATTTATTTATTAGATTTGTCAATCACTTACAAGGTAATAGAAACATGATTAAGAATACTGAAAATAGGTACGAATAAATGGGGACAATAGGACAGGGACAGTAGGCAAAAAACCAGGATATAGACATGTTCAACAAGCAATGTTAACTAGCAATACTATTACTTTAATTGTGTTAAGCAAAATGGCATCTGTGACCAGTTTGTTGTGGAAGAGGCCAGTTGGTGATCAAATTCTGGCTCCTCGTTATTACCTAATCATTTGTTGAGATAGTTGTGTATTGTTGTATGAGAAAAGAGAACCCCATTACAGTTCATGCTGTTGGAAGAAATAGCCTTCTGGGTTCAGTTCCAAGTGGAACTGTAAGGGTTCAAGTCCAAGTGGAAGAAAGAGACTGGAAACATGGTGTCTGCTTAGAAAGATGGTTTAATGGCGGACAGGATCATATGCCTTGGGTGAAGAAAAAAGGAAAAGGGAAGAGATGCTGAGAGTCCCTGGGTTTTATGCCTTGTGTTGGGATTTGAATTAGAGCTTGTATTCTGATTGGTTTTCAGACTCCCATGAGGCCATGCAGGGGCAACTCTGTAGGCTGTCCTGAGTCCCAGGCTTGGTTGAGCCTTGCTGGATGATGATGTAATGAAAGGGCTTTGGCGCAATTCCTATTATAACTCTACCTGGAGTAGATCCTTGTTATGTAAAATAGACAGGCCTAGGCCAGAGTAATGGTCCATTAGCAAAGGTGGGGGTGAGCTTCTGCTTCTGAAGTGAGTTTCTGCTTTTGAGTTTCTACTTCTCTTTTTAGGGAAAATATTCTGCCTTTTTAATATTTCATTGGACATTTCATTTTTCTAGGAGAGGGGTGGGTGATAACTTCCTACAATGCTAAGACTGTTTCATTCTCAATGATTTGGCTAGGTTATAAGATTTTCAATTTGTAGTGTTTTCTCAGACACTACTGCAGAAAGCCAGGCCATACAGGCAATATACTATAGGAAATGGAAATGGGTGAATTATTGAAGCACACCAATTACCACGTTGCCTATTCTACCCTCCTCTTTGTTTCCTCTGCCTTATAGCAAATTGGAGACATACATATTTCTTTTATCCATTTCTTTTTGGCTACCTAATTAAGAGTGAAATCTGGCTCCTGGAAGGTTTACAAATGGCCGACCAAAACCTGGTACCATCCAGAGGCAGAACTTAAAAGACATGGGCCTCGGCTCTTTTTGTATGAGATGTTTCTTTCTTTCCAAAGAGAAAATAAACGTGGAGCAGTATGGAATACATAGCAAAACAGGTCACTTCTAAAGGCAGGCTTGGATTATTTGATATACCACAGTGCCATCTAGCTGGAACAGATGTCATCGTGCCATTGTAGCTCCTGACAGGAAAAACAACTTCTCCATTCTAATATAAAATGTTCATAAATAATTTGTGACCTTGGATGAAGCTTAGCCCCTAGCTTTATTGTCTGAGTTTTTATTCACATTTGTTTTTCCTCAACATAATGCAGCTCTGGATCCCCTGGGCCAGGCTGTAGCTGCAGGACACAAACCAACATATGCTATTTTCATTATTCCTGGAATTGGAAGGCACATGAATTAATGCATTAAATAAACTGCCTATATATTTCAGGAGGGAATTCTTATGAGAAGGGACTTCAAATTGCATAAAAGTCCAAATTCGAGGGTATGATATTAGAAATGTTGGGCAAAATAAAATTTAGAGGGCTACTTCAGGGAAGCCAAGAGAAATAAAACTCCATATTTTGGTAGAGTCATTATGGATCCTTTTAAAAGTGCATTTACACACCCAGACTAAAAGCACAATCCACTTTGAAGTCATACTTCATTTTGAGAAAGGCTTAAATGAGACCCTTAATTCTCTACTGATAACATTACACTTTAAAAGGCTGATGGAGGGTAAACCATCCCACAGTCCCCTTAATGGAAGTATAACTGGCAGCACGTAGGGCTGTAGCTTTGTTTTAAAAAAATAAAATAAACTCTGGAAACTATTTTTCATACTCAATAACAATTCCAGGCAAAGATGTCCATCGTTCGTATTCCAGGGACGGTTATTTTCTCATCCATTAAGTGATCTGGAGGCATTAAACTCACAGTTCTATTTTAAAAGGAAGAATAGTAATCATGAGTGGCAAATTGGCAGAATGTTGAGGCAAAAAACACATAGATAACTTTCTATAACTGGTTTAATATAATGAAAAACCAAAGAGGGATAAAACCAAAACCTTCCATAATAGTGTTGCCATGTTGAATTACTGTTTTTCCCTACTCTGTTGCTCCTCACATTGTCCAACTATGCCATAATGGATGCTAAATTTGCACAGGGTTATTTGTGAGGTTCCCTCCCTCGGTTTCATTGTTTCTTTCCATATAGAATTAAAATGAGGATTTAAGGCATCATATCATTTCCTACAGCTAGAAAGCCAGTGAACTAGGAATTCCTTCTCTTGAATGATTAGGACACAAGGGTGCTTAGCCCATGTTACAGTCCAGAAATGCAAAGCAGGCACTGGGACTTTAAATAGAATTGAGATATATATTTTAATACTAACATGAATTCTGAAGTGCCTGCTCCATACAAATAGATACACTTTATCTTGAGGGTTAAAGCCCTATTTTTTTAAGCTTGAATGTTTGAATTGGGGGGGGTCTTATTTGCTTATTAATTTTAATTAGCTTCCACATTTGTGTTATCTGAGGAGACGTCTTTTGCCAGTCACATCTACCCGATCCATTAGAGCAGAGAGGCAGGGAATGTTGCAGGTCCCATTTCTGAGGGAGATACACCTAGTGGGACACAGAAGAAGGGCCTCCTCCATGGTGGCTCCCTCTGGAACATCATTCCCCCAGAGATTAGAATATCCCCCTCTCTAATACTCTTCCAGAAGGCACTGAAGATTTGGTTCTGCCAGCGGGCCTGGGAAACCCAGAGCAGGATGGATCCTATCAAATGGCTCGTGTGATCTGCTGTCGTCAGGGCGGTGGGTGGGAGTTGGGGGAGTGATTTTTTTTTCCAGATTTTGTTCTATTGTACATTATTAATTTATTTGATTCTTTTTGTTAGTTTATTTATTTATTATTTATTTATTTATTATTTATTTATTTTGGTTAAATATGGTTTTACTTTCTGTAAGACACCTGAGTAGCCATGGGCGAATAGGTGGCAATATAAATTCAATAAATAAATAAATAAATATCCAGAATGATTTATTGAGCCTTAATAGTGAAGGTGTTGAATTACACAGGGGCCATAGTAGCAGTGAAGGGCTTGGATTGGATCAGATAGATCCAGTTACAATCTCTGCTGAATCACAAAGCTAATTGCGGCAATTAACCTCTCTGCCCAATTTAATTTACAAGGTTATTGCTTCCGAGATAGAATTAGGGCAAGGCTCCTATATACTGCTTTGACTTTTCAAGGGGGAAAAAGGTACAACATAAAGGCAGTAAATATTATTATTGCTACTACTGACAATAATAATTTGAGAATGTGTCAGGACTGAGATATGGCCAATCACTGATACTCTGAGAAGAAGCAGTGTCTCATAACAGTCAAAATATGCAGAATGGCAAGCACAGCATTGTGATCAAAGCCCAAACCATTTAGTACACGCATCAACATCACATGCGCATACAAAAGGGCCAGGGCTTTGACAGGAAGGCCATCTCCCCCACCTTGCAAATTTCGACTCTCCCCAAGGACACTCATTGTAAGAAAGGAGCCTGAATAACATATACATTAGTTGCAACCAGTGGTGATATTCTACTGGTTCAGCCCAGTTCTGCTGAGCCGCTAGCAGCGATGAGCAGCAGAGACTGAATCGGTTCTCTCCCCTGCCCTGCTGTTGGGCCCACCTGGGCTCCCATACTCAGCTTTATCCTCTGCTTTTGAAATGCAGCTGCTTTGCACAGCACAGCAGAGTGTCGCACGGCAGCTGCTGAAGTGTCCAGGAGAGGGCAGGATTGCAGGAAGTAAGTTGGAATGCCTCTGCTCTTGCGCAAACACCTCTTTGCCATGCCGACCAAGCCACATCCATCGAACCAGTGGTAAAACTTTTTGAATCCCACCACTGGTTGCAACATCTAAATGGTAATATAGTAACAGAGTTGGAAGGGACTTTTGAGGTCATCTAGCCCAACCCCCTGCTCTCGTAGGAGACCTATACTATTTCTAATAAATGGCTGTCCAATAGGGCATGTCAAATTTTTCGATTTTCAATTTCCAAACATTAGGAGTGTCTTAAAAGTTGTGACCTGCCTTGGAGAGCTGAAGAAGCTTCTTGGATGAAAAGTGAAACATCTTCAAAGAAAAACCAGAAAGTCCAGTTGCCTCTTGAAAAATCATCTTTGAGACAACCATAACCTGGATGACTGAGAATCTCCATAGACACCTTGGGGATTGTAAAGATATTTTGGTTACTTTAATATAATTTAGATGTGCTTGGTAAGTAACTGCATAAATATCATAACTTTTAACATTTTGTTTGTTTTGTTTGAAATGAAGTGTCCAGTCTCTTCTTAAAAGCTTCCACAACTTCTGAAGGCAATTTGTTACACCAGTTAATTGTTCTCACTGTTAGGAATTTTCTCCTTAGTTTTGGGTTGCTTCTCTCCTTGGTTAGTTTACATCCATTGCTTCTTGTCCTGCCTCCTGGTGCTTTATAAATAAGTTAGCCCTCTCTTCCTTTTGGCAGCCTTTCAAGTACTGGAAGACTGTTATCATGTCACCCCCAGTAATTTTTTTTCACTAGACTAGGTATACCCAGTTCCTGCAATTGTTCTTCATATGCTTTACTTTTGTTGCTCTTCTCTGTACTCTTTCAAAGTCTCAACATCGTTTTTGTATTGGGGAGATCAAAACTGGGTGCAGTGTTCTAAGTGTGGTCTTACTCTGGAGCGGTAGTAATACTTCACATGATCTTGATTCTGTCCCTCTGTTAACGCAACCTGGGATTGCATTGGCTTTTGTGGCTGCTGCCATACACTGTCAAAGTGATCTTAATGATCTTAAATCAAAGTGGTTCTAACAGAACCAAGTTTATTTAAGAATAAGGGGACTAACAACCTAAACCCTTGAGGGATTTTGGTGATAATACTAGAAAGAAATATGGTTGCACTCACAGGCATCCATGGAAAGGGAGAAGATGAAGAATGATAAAGCATCCATAATGAGATCATAACTCATATATTTTTGAGGTCAGATTTTCTTCATTGTGGTTGTAATGGATGCCTAGGAACATTCTGGGAGATAGATAATAGCCAGATTTTTATTTCTCAGGGATGATGTGATCCAAAACGTTTGAACACAATAGTTGTTGAACGTGTGCATCAGATGGGTAGAATAAGGAAACAATGATTAAGCTTCCTAGAAAAAGTATCCAATTGACTAGCACTAGTACTTAACACTTAGACTTATACACCGCTTCTCAGTGCTTTACATCCTTTTCTAAGTAGTTTACAGAGTCAGCTTGTCACCACCCCCCCTCCCCCAACAATCTGGATTTTACCAACCTCGGAAGGATGGAAGGCTGACTCAACCTTGAATTTGTCAGGATCGAACTCTTGACAATGAGCAGAGTTAGCCTGCAATACTGCATTCTACCCACTGCACCATCATGAGATGACTGACCATTCTGATATGTTTTCTTATTCAGCCAGTGTAATAAATTCAGTGCATAATAATTACTCCTTAAAAAAAAATATTTCTTCGCACAAGAATTTTGTTCTCTTCCTTTTAATTCTTGACTGAAGACACGCTGAAAATGAGATCAAGAGATACAGCTTCAGCAAACTCCCCAATCTGTCAGTTGCTAACTGGTATACTATTTCTTTTAGCAATGTAGTATTTCACATTCTTATGGAAACCAAAGCCATACATTTATTTACCTTTGCTTCTCTGCAGGGAAGAATGAGTTCAACTTGGCACACCATAGAATAAACCATTCAACCACTAATTATTATGTTGGGTGTTATGGCTTCTTTAAAAAAAATCAAAAAAATATTAACAACACAAGGCACCATGTTCTCCATTACTCCTTCGCTTTCCATTTTTTCCTATTTCAACCTTAAGATTGTAGGATACATGCAATCTTCTGCACAGCAATCCATCAACCTGTGGATAACCCTTTCTGGCACATAGCAACTCAATTAAATTTAAGATTCTCCATCATAATAACATCATTGCATGTTAACATATTGTCATCATAAAATAAGATCAAGATTGAAACATGGACCAGCAGCCAGAGAGAACTGTTATTCCTGATTTCTGGGCCCTAAAGGAATTGTTAATTAAAAACTTATAACAAAGGTGCACTATACCTAATCTTTTTATATATTCCTATCAAAAGCTTTCGGCAGGGAAGGAAGATGAGTAACGGAAGATGATTGTTAGTGAACTCTCAGTCCAAGGGCCAGATGACGTACCTGCCTTAAATAATTAATCATTCTTGCAAATAAGACATGGAGTCAGATCCCTGTAGCCTGTATAAGAAACCAAATGACATATTTTAATCCATAGTATAAACTCTAGAGGGGGAATCTAACCCATGTCTTGTATTTAAATATGTGACTAGAGATAGCTTCGTCCACCAGACAAAAGGCAGGAAATGTGATACACATATTTTTCCCTTACTCCATTTGTACTACTCACCCCCTTACCTTTCCATATTCCGCCCCAGGAGGGGCGTTTTTCAAAAAGACACACAACTGCTGGAGAACACCAATTGAAACCACAAACTTAAATATACACATGCATTTGATGCTCGGAAGTCTATAGTTAGCACTCTAGATTCCCGCCAGTAACTTGTCAGAGGAACCCCCTCGCCCCCCCTCTTCTACATGTGTGTATTGGCATGTATACCCGTGAATGCTTAAGCATGAACGCATTAACCATGGTCTCACCTTCTCTCAAATACAATTGAATGGCCATGGACCCCCAAGTCAAAAAGTGCATAGCTGTGCTATTTAAATCTATAGCAGTGTACATAATTCCTCATACACAATTTTATCCATGTACACTCGTGTTTGCACGAGAGGATTTCCCTAGATGGAACAAATGAAAAGATGTGTGCACTCCGGTTTTGCCATTGGCCTATCTTGATAGAGAGGCTAAAGAACTCAAATAAAGATTTACAGCATAACCAAAAATTCCTTGGACCCCCCCTATACCCACTTCGCAACCCGCGGTCTTTTCAGTGTGTATTGTTGTCACCCGTGCAAGCTTCCAATACCCGGCAAAGGCCTGCAGAGAGTTTATGTTAGATACTGTCAGCTTCAAGATTTCTTCCTTTATTTCCTTTTCTCTGCTTTGCATCTTTCGCCCGCTGCCCCACTAAGCCCCAACACGGGGAGGGGGGAAAGGGTTTAGATATATTGGGAAGCGTGCTGGAGTGTGTAGGAAATTGAAACGTTATATCTAGGGGAGGGCCGGCCCCCCAGTTACCCACCGCCCTTTTACTTAAGTTTCTCACCCTTCCTTGCTTTTCTATTCCTTGCTCCCATGCGCAACTGCGACTCCCTTATCAAACTATGCCAAGGTCAACGGACAGAGCCTCATCACCACATGAAGATGCCCACACCCATGATGCTATGCATACCCCTTCCTCATTGGAGGAAGCAATATGGACTGTGGGGCGGGTGGGAACGTCCTGTGGCCCATCACTTTGTATATGTGTGTTTCGCGCTCATTCTTCAGATTCGAATTCCTTCTTGTTGCTACACTTGATTTCCAGTAAAAGATATCTTTACTCTAACAAAATGGAGTTTAAGTATTTCTTTCTTGGAATTGAATGGAGCACCCAGCTGACCAGATACTTAAAGTCTATTGCCTGTCCTGCAAGATCAGTTGCCTTTCTAGAATCCAATCTTTCTTCATAACCGTACCCAAACTAAGGGCTAAACCCAAATGCCAGCTATGAAGACATGCTAAAATAGAGATTACTACCCACCATTCCGTGGAAATCAGAACTGAAATATGTTGCCCTGAGCCAGGAAGGTATGGCCCCTTATCATGTGTTGGAACTTCCCCCACCATGAACGCCTTATTGTCTTTAAAGGACAGTGGCCATGATCTTCCAAATCTGTACTTAAGAAGTTCCAGAGTTGAAATCATGCCCAATACATTGTTATTCAAAGCAGCTTTATTAGAAAAAAATAATAGCACCAGATCGCCTGAGCTATCAAGAATGGAAAATATGGGGTTAGGCTGTGAATGTGGGTCACCAAAAGCCTATACGTTATATATATTAGAAAATATATCTCGTGGTTGAGATCTTTCCCTAGATATAAAACCAAAACTTTGTTGGACAACTCCTGTATCAGTCCCTTTTCTGCTTGAACGGGTATTTGAAATCACATGATGATAGCTTCTTCCTCATGAAGAGAAATTTGAGGGAAACACAGATGAAACCGTCAATGAGACACCAAATCTGTGTGGCAAAGAAGCCCCAGAGCGGGGCTATTTCGCAGGCAGGCTTGGTTTTCACTCTCAGTTTAAAATAAAAGAAAGCCATTTCATGGTGATTAATACAATGGAGACGGCTTTTCAATCTGACTAGCAGTAAGTACTTTACACCCAAAGTTAAGAAAAAATACGCGGAAAGAAAGGAGGAGGGGATCGCGAGAGAGGAGAAGACCAAGACAGAAGACAGAGAAATGGAAAGAGAGAAAGATTGAATGGAAATTTACAGCTTAGCATTAGGAGGGAAAAACGATTTACTGTGATTCTTGATTACTGTTCTTTTCTTTTTTTCACTTCAAGGACATTGAGAATGTATGATAGAGCCCCGAAGAACTGCAGTAAGCTAGATTTAGATAGATGACGCAAAATATTTTAAAGATGAAGTATTTTAACCGCCGTCGCAATCGCTGGAATCGTTGTGCCTTTATTGGTGTGCACTCTAATACAGTGGTGGACACTGCAAGGACAGCAGGTTCATCCACCACAAAAAGACACTGGTGTTCCATTTTAATAAATCCGTCAAATAAAAATGATTAATAACCCAACCACCAGGACATTATCCTTCTTCCCCTAGTAGCACAGTTTATTATCACTGTAAATTTGTGCACTGCTGTTCTATAATGAATGCCACCACCTTATCATTATCACTTACTCACCAGCAAGCATTTTTGGCTTCACTACCTTATGCACAACAATTATGTCCTGCTCCTGAACATGCCTACTCATTAATGGCCGCATGGCACTGGTGTGGCGGCAACTGATACATTATACAGTTGGTCGCTCATCAAGTTGGGTATGGACCTAAAATGGCCCATAACTCCAGCGCACCATAGTCGCGAACCTACTTCCTAACACTTTCTGAAGGGCCAACCTCTTCAGATCAGATCTCCGACAACAGGATTCGATCTCTGTTTTAACCACTTACATCACAATCTAGACACAGGGGTCTTCAAACTTGACGCTTTACACGACTTGTGGACTTCAACTACCACGAATTCCCTCCTCTAGGAATGTCTAGCTCCGCCCCCGAATACTGCGGACGTTGAAATCCCACAAGTATGAAATTGCCCACCCCACGTGTGAAGAGATTATGATCTAGAACCTTACTGCAGTACTTACTTACCTCCCCCCCCTGCGTTACAAGCCAATATATAGTACTAAATTTAACACCAGATTGTCAACACCCGCTGAACTTTTGCGAACACAATGACGCCGTTAACACGTGCTATAACCATTTAACCCAATCCCTATCAACTTAACCCATATATGCCGGACATGGGCTCCACACCAGGGGTGTCAAACTCACAGTGTCATGGTAGCCAGTCAAGTCGATGTAAGGGAATTTTTCTTCCCCTTCCACTCTTAAACCCCAGGGTCGACCCGGCTGCCTTCCCACTGGCCCCCCACCCGGGCTGATCGCCATCGCGCCCCCCGGCCGGGGATTGATAGCCTTGGCTACAAGCTTCGAGAGTGAATCACTAAGTATTAAGCCCCCTTCTGATGAATAATATAGTGTATACAATTTTTTTAATAAGGATTCTTTCCGTGATCCCATCAATAGGGTACTCCAATAGATTATGGATTATAGAACTTATTCATGATTTATTTTTATTAGACAGTGATCCACTAATGTCATGCCCTACTCTACTAAAACACCGCAAGGTCGTTATTATCAATCATCCTGCAGTACCTTTGTTGATAGATAACAGCGTACCCCCGGGGCAACTTGTTTCTGCATTATTATTCGTCCTTTAGGGCACGCAATAGCAATAGCCACGCTATCACTTTTTTTTCTGTGACTGATCACTCTAACAATTCGTGCCTTTTTACCGTCTTCTTCTCTAGCATGTTTTGACCCCAGCACCTTGTGTTCTTACGCACTCATTGCTCCCCAACAACGTGGCCCATGGCAACTGCCAGTCCCAGGCAGATCTAACTCCCTCATTTTATTC